>VMRM01000001.1:12789484-14130889 GCA_010277075.1 Poeciliopsis retropinna | reverse complement strand
GCCTAAATAACATATTCTAACGCCGTACGCGCGAGTTGTGATGCAACGTTGTACCACGTGACCTGGCAGATGATTTCGATTGGTTGTAACGTTTGTTTGTGAAGCTCCGATTCCTTACGTTAAACAACAGCGCGGTGGATCACGTGACACATCTGCTGCTGCCTGCTGGCTGAGCGAAAGCGTGTTAGCAGGTAAAAGAAAGTCAGATTTGTTTAGTGAATTATGTTTAAAATCCGTCTGAAAATTAAAACTTTTTTCTGTTGTGTAATTTGGTTTTGTTTTATAGTCAGTGTCTGACGTTCTGGGTGTGTAAATTCGACTTGAACAGGTTGTTCCGTGGTTTGCTAACACGCGAGGCTCTGTCCAAACTGTGAACCATTGTATTGCATATGGGAAAAAGGCCTTTCACATGCCGGAGCTGGTAGCATTTAGCTGCTCATTACTCTTGTAGCTTCGTGGGCAACTTAAATTTCGACTGAGCCATTGCCATCCGCGGTCCCTGACGTAAGTTAAACGATATTTGAGTCCCGTAAGTACAATAATCTTAAGCAGACACGCCACTGTGTTGCTTTCGTTCCAAGTGTTAGCTTGCTGCTAATGTTAGCTTTTCACTCGGGTTTACACAAAGGGGTATGTCGTCGCTCTTGACGCGTCTGTTTGTTTTCCCCCTGTCTGCCTTGGTGACCGTAAAACAAAAGCGTCGTTGTTTTATGACACGCGGACCAGCCGTAAAATTACAACGCTGATATTCTCCAAGTGGAGACTCGGGAATGGCGTAGGGACTGTTGAAAGAACAAAGGCAAGTGGCTCGCTAGGCTATAGCTATCATGAACTCGACTGAACGTTGGTCTGTATTTTCAGCTTCTGTTGTATTTTGTTATTTGAGCGCTTTTCAACGTCGGGATAATTTCAGTTATTTCTATGGTCGAAAGATTAAAAACGCAACTCTTGGAATCGATTTAAAGCGGACAATACACCCACCGTGTAACGTTTATGTGATTTTTGCCTTCCAACTTTCATCAGTGACTAGCTGTTCCCACTGTTATTTTTTTTGATTGTTTATTTTTGTAACGTCATTTGAAACCCGCGATTTCCTAACATTTTCGGGATCTTATGGTCTATTGAAAGGTGTGACGTAATCCTTGTTTTTGTGCTTTCAATTTCTACTGATTTTGGCCTACATAGCAGTTCTCTGCTTTGCTTTTTAAAATCTATTTTCGTTTTTTTTTTTTTTTGCTTTTTTGTTTTTTTTTCGTAAAGGCTTGTAGCTCATCAAAAGGACTGATATCTATGCCCTTCGATAAGAAACACTGGTGAATACTGACGGTATTTTTGAGTGGGGACAGGAGGGAGAGCTGTAAGATGACACCCGGACAGTCCCCTCTTGGCTGGCTAAATTTAACTGGATGTGGGGGGCGACAGATAGGGGGGTTATAGTCTTACATGGTATATAACTGTGTGTCTCACGCTGCCTATATCAAGTGCACAGCTCTAGTATTGCGCATTTACCCAGAGCCATTTTTTTTAAAGACACAGCTGTTCATTTCTTCCTTTTTATAAACTCTTAATTTAATTACCATATTTGTCCTTTTTTCCCTTTCCCCTAGATTTTTTTCTATTTTGTACATACATTTTTTTTGTATATACTGTATATGATGACTTCAGTGGTCAGCAATCCAGCCCGAGGGACTCGGGACAAGACGCTGCCCACAACCACCCAAACAACACAACCACAGAAACAGATACAGGTGAGATGTTGACTGTTTCTCTTTTCTTTAAATTATAATTGTTTTTACATCTAAAACTACATGAAAATTCACCAAACAAAATGGTTGATGACCAGAAACATCCTGGCTTTAGCTTTATGGGCCCCGAGTAGTGATCAGACAGCCAGAAATTCTAATATCTGATCTTGAACACCCTGTCTGATCGCTGTCATGTCTGCTGACAACAACACTTTTGTGGATGCTGTTACTGGGAAAAAATATTTTGGAAAGAATATTAGTGGACACATTGAGATTCAAGAAAGTATTTAAAGTCAAACTTCATTTTACATCAAAGTTTCATTCAGGCAGCAAAACAAAGACTTTTTAAGCAAATAAGATGGCTGAAATACAACTAAGTTTGTGATTTCCACCCATATGTAATATGCTGAATTTGGAAATATTGACATCTTTATGTTGATCTGAACTAAGATCAGAGTCTACATTCTTCAGGAAATCCCTGATTGTTGCTTGTAATTACTAATGTACCTGCTGAAATTGCTAATACAGGATGGTAAGGATAGTTTAAAATGTGAACTTAAGCATTTGGTCTTTGTTTTATGTTAGCAAACCTTGTTCACTTCTGGTTCTGATATAAACTTAAAACACGTTTGTAGCAGGAAGGCTTAAAATATTTTTTTGTGATTTCTCTTATTCCATTTGTCCTTAAAGAGAAATTGAACTGCATAAAATGTGTATTGGCAGGTCAAAGCTTTTAGGAGATGAGATCAAGAAATGGCCACTAAACTAATCAGTGAACCCCCAGATAAGATTATTTTAACTGATTAAGACAAGAAGCCACATTTTGTAGTTGTCCTCGCTTAGCTCTGTTTGCTTCTTTCTTACAGGCCACAGCAGAGCAGATGCGTTTAGCGCAGGTGATCTATGACAATAATGATGCTGACTTTGAAGACAAGGTCAAACAGGTATGTTCTTGCACAGGTGGGAAATAAAGAGTAATGTAGTCTAGATTCATACAGCTTCACACAAATAACTTTGTTGTGGTTCATGATAAAACGTAACCTCTTAACTCTGATTCCTTTACAGTTGATTGAGGTAACTGGGAAGACCCAAGATGAATGCGTAGTAGCCCTCCATGACTGCAATGAAGATGTAAACAGAGCCATCAATTTTCTGCTTGAGAGTCCCTCTGACACAGTAAGAGCACACACACAAACATGGATGTACAGAGATAAAAATA
This sequence comes from Poeciliopsis retropinna, assembly GCA_010277075.1. Lineage (NCBI taxonomy): Eukaryota > Metazoa > Chordata > Actinopteri > Cyprinodontiformes > Poeciliidae > Poeciliopsis > Poeciliopsis retropinna. Next base: position 14,127,925 of record VMRM01000001.1, on the reverse strand, counting down.
ATTACATTCTGGCTTGCTTTTTCTTTTTTTTTTTTTTTAAACTACCATTGGGAGACAGAAAGGGGGACTGTGCTGCTTTTTATTTTTGTTGTTCTAATGATGTAAGAGTTTTTTTTAATGGTTTTTATTTTTGTTTGAATTTTCCATACAGCCTTTTAGTTATTTATTTTTTAAGTCTCTGAATACATATGCACTAGTAACCTGTTTCATGAAGGGCCTTTTTCTTTGTTACACACTGAAGTTATATGCAGAGCAGCAAAAGACTAGCTAGTGTCATTGGGGGACTTGAGTGTGGACTTGGACAAAAATTGCAGCAAAAGAAGTTTAAGGTGATTACCTAGAAGTGCTTAAAAGAGGCACAGTTCCTGTTGTATGGAAGTACTTAGACTTTGAAAGCTCACGTTTCATTGAAACAACAATAATATACCATCTGTGTTGAAATAAAGAGGCATGCGGTGGGTTGAAATACAAAACAAAAATCACTTTTTATGCCACTGAAGATATGGTCCCGTTAAGCGCTGTGGAAAAACGTCATAGAGCTATGGTCAAAAGGCTGGATAGCTGCTGTTTAATACCACATTGGAAATATTTCATGAAAAGTTAAACATCTACACTACAACAGTCATGCCATGTGATTCAGTAGTGACACTGTCCTGAAAACTCAAATCTTGAGAGCTTGTAATATTTTTTAAGGATGTAGAAAATGTGATTAACACACATTTGCATTAAAAGAAAAATACAGTGACAATTGTTGAAAATGTCATGATATAAAAATTTTGGTCACTTCTACATTGTTCTTTGTAGCACCAACATTGATTTTGTTTGCTGTTCAGAACTCCTGGGAGACTGTAGGAAAGAAGCGTAGTATGGGGAAAGAAGGAGGAACCTCAGATTTAAAAGAAAGCCGGGAGAAGAAAGGAGAACGGGAGGCCAGCCGTGGACGTGGAGCGTCCAACAGGAGGGGCAGAGGAATCAGCCGAGGTCGTGAAGGTATGAAATGTTAAAATGGTATAATGTAGACTGTGTATGTGCAGTTTTCTTATTTATTTATTTTTGTTCTGGTTGAATCATAGGTCGTTCAGAGGAGAACGGATTTGAGGTGACTCCTGGAGAGAGAGGATCTGACCGTGGACGGAGGGGGCGAGGCAGAGGTACTCAATAGAATAAAACCCTTTTACTAAATGCAGACAAATCCAGAGTTTGTTTGCTTTTACCAAGCTTACTGGACAAACGACCTTGATTTATTGTATTCTCAGTGGTCAAAAATTGTTAGGTGATTTCAATTTATTTATTTATTTTTGTTTTTATTATATTTTTTCATAAAGTCTTTAATCAGAAATTAAGGTTGAAGGGTTCCAATTAGCTCATGTCTATTTTCTCTTCAGGAGTCGGGGGCCGTGGGAGAGGAAGGGGAACTGTTGGAAGCAAGTTCTCTTCACAAGGAATGGGGTGAGAATATTGACTTGAATCCTGTTAAAATTGTTGTTTTCAGTATCAAATGTACATCTGGGGCACTGGATGGCTCAATTCTTAAAGCGTGGGCACCATTTGCAGAGGCTGTGGTTCTTGATGTGTTGTGATTTTGCGGCATTTGCTTCATGTCCTGTTCCCTTTATCCTGTCCATTTACTGTTCAAGAAAGAGGAGAAATCCAAACAAAACAAAATTCACACCCTATCTGCGAGAACAAGATCTTATATCTTAATATTAATTTCTGTGTAATTTACTTTTTACTTCCAGCACTTTTAATCCTGCTGACTACACTGCAAACTCCAGAGCCAACCAGGACAGATTGGAGGGCAATGAAACTACTGAGGGGACTGGTAAATAAGATGATAGAAACTAATTTTCCACATTTTGAAGTCAGATTTTGCTCATGTTTTTACAATAGCTGCATCCTTTGTTTAGTGGTATCAGTCCATTCTTTAGTAGCACAGTCTCACTGCTTTTGAGATCCACACTACAAGACATAAATTTACTATGGAAGTGAAGCGTTACACTTCAGAGTCCTTCAGAGTCACTGTTTTCAGAGTTTAGAGGCCTCCTTGTTTACAGACCCTTGAATCTGATGAATGGATCACTACAATGACTGCAGGATTTGATAAAATGCTAAGGGTGTGATTCTGTCATTTGATTCAGGTGGAACAAGGATACTTCTGAAAACATCAGAACTTTGCCCCTTGTGGGCTGGAGTTGGAGATATAGCTATAGCTACAAAATTAAAACTATTTGTGAAGAGCTGACGGAAATTTAAAACAAGAAGTTTATAACTTGAGAGCTTCTATAACTTGACAGCTTTTGGTGTCTTTCTCTGTCAGGACCATGGCGTGGTAATCTGGAAGACTGGACTTCAGAAGAATGGAATGAGGATGTAAGACATAAATGTTTAAATATGAGATGAACTATCAATATTGTATATGTCCATTGCAATTTCATGCACTTGTTTCAATTTTCAAATTTTTAAAAATAAATTTATGTATAATTTTTTAGAGTTAAACAACCAAGACGGAAGAAAAAAAACAAAACAAAAAGTAAACAAATACAACAAAAACAAAAATCAACAAGACAAAACAGTGTCTGCTTACTGGAGAACTGATAAGAGGATAAAATATGTGCACATCAGTCTTCAATTTGCAATTTCAATTCTGTCTTGTCATATTTACAACAGCATAATTTCTCACTTTCACATGGGGATGAACAAAAATTTAAGTCCACAAAGCTCTGAATTATCTGCTTTGACTGAAATATAAATACACTTTTTATAGGGGTATATTTTGAGTCAATATTGTAATCCTGGATACTTGGGTAAAGCAAGACCTTGTTTTACATCCTACTGGCTTCAATTTCATGCCTGTTAAGTTTTTTTTTTTTTTAACATATGTACTTAAACCATGTTGTATGACTGTATTTATTGTTTGGCAATAAATACAATAGAATTTTCATTACTATTGGAGAAAGTGGTCTAACTTGACATAGTGTCATTAAATTGTAAATATGAGGACTGTTTCATATTCACCTCATATTGGTGAATATTAGGGGGATACACAAGGATCACACATATAACTCAATTTTCCTGCAGTAGACTGAGTAGAATATTGAGAATCATTTCTAATTTTTGGCCATCATAGCTGGAACAAAAACTCCCTCTGGGTGTTACAGGCCCTGGTTTGGATAGCACCATTTTTAATGCAAATGCCTGATATGAAACAACCACATTTGCCAAGAAGCAAAACAGCTCAGGGGCTAAATGACATGAAAGCATCTTGATAAGTAATGGTAACTGCTTATTGATGGAAAAGAAAGTTGCACTTGATGCAAGGTTGGAAAGAAGTTGCATTTGACATGCAGTGTCAGCCATACGCAGAGATAATCTCATAACTTTATTTATACTCTTATCACAGTTGTCTGAGACCAAAGTGTTCACTGCCTCTTCTGCTCCAGCTAACCACATCCCACCTGGACACAAGTAAGTCGTCCTGTTCAAAGTCCAACCTTAGACATCTTTATAAAACAGGGTTTAAAAATCCCAATCTTCTGAAAACAAATCTCCCTGCTACTTTTCGTTCTGTTGTCTTGTATCTGCTCAGTGTGGACCTAGCTAGCATACTGCCTAAGACTGGAGTGACTGTGGGAGGTTCTGTGGACTCTGACTTGGGAGCAATCGTTGATGGTCCTTCAGCAGAGGATTTGGGCCAAAGCCTGGTGTTCACCAACTCCCACCACAATGGACGGACTGCAACACACAGCTACGCACATGCTACCGCCAACAGCTATGCTCATGCCGCCTCTGCTAGCACCACCTATGCACATGCTGCACTGGTATTCCTTTCCACACACACTCACATCTGTTAGAGAACCCATATTTCATAAATATTACTGCTCTGTGGTACTGTTGAAATCATTTTGTCTTGTCTGTTATGCTCCCAGACTTCAGTCATAGGTTCTGGTTTTGGGTCCCTGAATGCACCGAAGCAGGCACCAGGTCCAGACATTTGCATGTCTGAGCCACTCAACGGGCCTCGATTGCCTCAGAGAACCAGTCAGATGTTGGCAACAAGCGGCGGCGTCTCCAAAGACCCAGGACAACCTCCGATGCAGAGTCCAGCTCCTGCAGCTTCACCTACTGCAGATACCAAGGCTCAGAGGGTTGAAAATGGCCCTATTGGATCCCAAAACTGTAAGTTCATCTTAAATTAAATTTAGGACTGCTCTAAAGTAACCATGTACTTGCAGCTAAAACAGTATTTTTTGTGTTCTCTGAAGTGGAAATGAAGCATCAGCCAGAACCATCTGCAGTGCTCAGCCAGCTTGCTCAAAGGCAGCAGCAGTCCTCCATACTGCCCACCACAGAGCCTCTGGGCCTGTCTCAGCCACATGCACCACAGGTCTCCACGCCACCAGGTACATTTTATTTGACAACAAGACTTTAGTATTAATAAAGAATAACCACAAACTGATGGGGTATTTTGTAAATGACAGCTACTTAACAACAAAGATGATGAGAGGTAAAAAACTTCAGTTTTAAAGCAGTCATCCTTCAGTCAGAACTGCTGGTGAAACTCCTTTACTTAACCCCCCACTATGACATTTTTGTGACTGGAATTATTTTCCAATGGTTAAAGAGTTTATTATTCTTTCATCCTGCTGATTAGTAGTGTGTAGAAACACGTGAGTGTAGCTTTTAATTAAAAGGATTATAAACAGCAGGAATGATGCAATGAATAAATGGCTCACTGATTTATGCAATGTTTAAGATTTTTGTATACTTTTCCAGATACGAATAAATGCAGTATTGCAGTTTTGTCACAATTTAGCTCGAATAAATAATGCAAACAGGTTTTTGTCAGTCCCTGTCTGAGGAGATTATGGCAGTGTTGTGTTTCACATGTCTTCTTTTGACACTTGCACGATCCTGATCATATAGGTTTGTTGTTGTATGCAAAAAACATTGTTTTGAATTTCAGGTCAGGAGTCTTCTGGCCTCCCTGTAAGAGATGGATCTTCTCCAGGAAGTAAGCAGTCAGGCCTGGATCTTTCCATCTCTGATCCTCCTCAGCGTCAGTTAAAGACCCAGCGACGCAGAGCTCCTCTTCCATCAAAGGTAAAATATCAGAGCTCTTAAGAACATAAAATGTATGTTCATCCCATCCCATCATGCATGGATGATGGGATGAACATTCCCATCATCCATGCATCAACCCCTGCATGGATGATGGGAATGTTACTCGTAAGACATGAACTTATGTTTTATAAAGATACTATTCATTGATTAAAAACTCAAGTTTTTCAGCATTGAAACTGCTTTGTAGCAAGTTGAAGTATTACTACAGATTGCACTGCAGTTTTGGGTTGGTTATTTATTTATTTTTTTGACCCCTTCTTAAAATAAGAAGTACCAGTGTTGGTTTGCTTTCTTTTTCTACAACACGCATTCTTTCTGTCTCAGATTCCATCGTCAGCGGTGGAAATGCCAGGCTCAGCTGATATCTCTGGTCTGAACGTTCAGTTTGGAGCTCTTGACTTCAGCTCTGAAGCTGGAAGTGTAACAGCAGACTCTCAGGCCGAGTTGGCCCGGGAACATTCATCCACTCTGGTTCAGACCACCATGCCTGCTCCTGCAGCTGTTCCCACACAGCAGACACAGAGCAGCATGTTCCCCAAGTCAGGACCTGTGAGGTATGTGGCTATTAAAAGGGAACAGTGGTCATACAAAAGGATGTAGGCCCAATGATCTTAAATTGATGTTTTATTTTACTTTTATCTCTCTTTTTTTTTTTTTTCTCTCAAGAAAATTAAATGTGTTGGATAAAGTTCGACACATGCACCAAATTTTAAAATAAATTAAATTTAACTCAATTATGGCAATCCAGTGAGTTTTGTAATCATTCCATCTTTTACATAAAAAAAGTCACATTGGTGTCATGAATCTATTTCATGGTAGGTCTATTGACATTTGCTTCAGATGATAGCAAGCATATGTACAGATTTTTTTCATGCTCCTGTCAAAATAGGTCTTCCCATATTACACACTGACATTCAAGTTCACATTTTAACTACAACATAAACAGCATAGTTTTCAACTAGTGCATATCCAACATAGTTTTGAAAAGAAGTCTTTAACTTTTTTAAAAAACAAGGAATTATTTTTTTTTAATTTCTCCATTCTATGTACATTTCTGTACTATTTCTATTCTTTTCTGAGGCATTGTTTTGCCTTGTCTTGGATATTTGTATTTAAACTTTTTTTTTTTTTTTACCAGTTTCTACCTAAAATAAATTCCGAAAGGAATTTTCCCTGAGATAAACACTGCAAAACTTGATGCAGTAAAAAAAAAAAAAAAAAAAAATACTGACAGTAATCAAGACATCCAAGAAAGATGTCAAGGTCAGGAGTTGAACCCAACGGCTGCTTTTTTGGGGGGGGCACACAATCTACCTCTAAACCAGCGATGCCCTAAAATACATCATGTACTTAATATTTCTTTGATTTCAGTTTATTATAGTTGAATAGCTAGACGATCCCTAAAGGTGTGTAAGTGAACCGGAACAAGACCTCCACACTATCTCCTTTAGTTTTAATGTGGTTTTAGATCAGTAAAATATCTAATGATGCTCTTTTTTTCCATCCCCTGCAGTATTTATGCATTCAGTTGTGATCTGCAAATGCTTGACCAAACTTGCACTTTCTCTTCTTTGCGTCTTGGTGTCAATTTCTTGTACTTATCTTTTGTTTTCGTTCTCATCCTGCCTCCTCTTGTTTCTTAATTTTTTTACTTCTTTCCCCCCTTCTTGAAAGCTTAACCACTGCGGAAGTAGTTATAGTGAAGTTTGGAATTTTCTATTTCATAATGGAGGAAACAAAAAAACCCTGTAAGAAGCATGTCCTCTAGCAGAATGCATCAATGGGGAGTAGAGGAGCATCACAGCTCTAGTTAATGCATTATGCAACCTACGAAAATCTCCACACCCTCCGACACTTCCAGAGAGACTAGAGCTACACAGAGAGGATTTTAATCTTTAGGGACAATATGGCAGAAGATAAATCCGTTTAAAAACTTTTTTTTCTTTCCAGAAACCTGATATGCTACACCTGTGTTTAACTAAACTTGCTGGATTGACTGTAAAAAAATTTGGTTGACATAGTTTTAAGCCAAGCACCTTAATGCCCTTGTAAAACATTTCCACAATTATTTTCAACACCTGCATAATTAAACTATTGCTGTCTAAGCAATACATTTCAATATTTCTCTCAAATGCACTCCCCGCCCCCATCCCCTTGATCTCTTGAACAGTGACCACATGAGCAGCTTACCCTCAGCTGTATCAGATGCCAGCTTTCCTTCTCCATCTCTGGGCCTACCTGGTGCTACTCCCTGCCCTTCACTCGGTCTCCCCAGTGCGGCAGCGCCACCGTCCTCTTCAGTTCCTACTCCAACCAGTCGAGTAGACAACAGCAGCTCAAGAACGCTGCCTCCACATCTTGGCTTCTCGCAGAGCAAAGATGTCCCATCAGGCGTTACTGCTCCTCTGACGGTAAATACAAACAACTTGGTCCTGTTTTGTTTCTTAATGTGGCCGCAGCCTGATGAATTTTAAAACAAATTGCGTTCTTCCTGCTATAGAATGGCTACAGTGCTATGAAGACACAGGGCACACAGGAAAGTAAGTATACCCACTACTAAAATATTTTGTCTTCAACATACAAGATACATTAACATACAAGATGTGTTTCTTTTCTTCTTTTAAACCAGGCTCTACATCGTCTAGAATTGTGAAAACAGAATCTCCTGTTATGACAAGTGAGGGTGGATCTGGACACCATATTCCTTCTCCTGTAGTTACCCCAACCCACTCAGCCCCCATCTCCTCACTCAGCAGGTAATGGCTGGTTCACTCGCACTGACATTTAACATGGAGATAATGATGGTTTCAAGCACATATCCTAATTCTATAATGTGGAGAAAACAAATCTCTGAATCTCCCAGCTTCTAAGACTCATTTTCCTTTAAAGCTCAAGCTTTCATTTGCATCAGGTGAATATATTTATTCTCTTTGCAGTCACATGAGCAGTACTCACTCATCTGGATCAGCCCTTGTCACAAGTTCTTCCCTCACTGTAAGTTTATAAGCATCTTATGACTCAGATTATGCTTCCAATTCTTTTTAGTCCTGAATTTCTCACACTTGATCTGGTTATTTCTTTCTTGACCAGATGACCAATGAGGAAAGCAACAGCAACCTTCATGCCTTTTCATCATCCTCCAGCCAAGCTGTCGCTCCTACTGCATCCACGATTGTCAGCACTTCATCCTCCAATGGTTTGCACCAATCAGCAGGACAAGGACTGAGTCAGAATGGCATAAACACCACAATCTCAGCTGCAGGCAGCCGCACAGCACCACAAATCTCCACCACTTCTGGTAAGTTATTTTTATCAAGACACATGAGTCAACTTGCTTCAGTATTTCAAATTAGCAACCTGATTTATGTCTCTTCATTTGTTTATGAAAGAGAAGGTCATGTGGGTTTCTGCTCTTCCTCCCCTACAGGTAAGGCTCCTCCTAATTTGGCCCAAGGAGTGCCGCCGCTACTGGCTAACCAGTACATTATGGGTCCTGGTGGATTGCTGCCTGCTTACCCGGTAACTTTCTTTTCCTAATGTATAGTAACTTGTTTTCATTCTCTTCAATGTCATTTTTTACAAGCAGAGACTTAAAAGAATTTCTGCATCATTCCTGAGGATTTTCTAAATATTTCACCATGACAAAGGATAATTTATTACTACTTTTTTCCAACAGCAGATCTATGGTTATGAAGACTTGCAAATGCTGCAGTCTCGACTACCTTTGGTGAGTCTTTTTCTCATGTTGCTCAAATCTGAACAAAATGGATTTGCATCCATAAAGTCTGATCCCCGATGGTCTTGCATCACAGTTTAAAAATTAAACTACTTGTCTCTCCTTTTAAACTGCTTTTTTCTTCAAATAAATGTTACTGTTTCTTTGACTATTATTAAACTTCTCATTTTTCTTACTCACTTCCTGATTTTGATTTTCATGTTAGCTCTCTGCCAACTCAGCCTGCTTTACCTTCTTAGCTTCACAAACTACACATCCAATTGATTGTTTTTCCTTCCTGACAGTAACATGGTAGCACAAAAGACATGTCATTTCAAAAATTAGGTTCATGTTTTTGAACATTTCTGACTTCACCGTTTCCATTACTACTCAAGGTATTGTTCAATTTATTTATTATTTCAGTCAACTCCTTCACACAACCATACACATCAGTGCAGTTTCTCTTGGGTTAAACCACTCTTAAGTTTAGTATGTGCTTGTATATTTATCCATTGAATAGGTTCCTTTCTTCACATCATCTTTAACCCCTTGATTTATTTTTATCAGGACTACTATGGTGTAACATTCCCTGGTGCTACAGCTCCAATCCCTGGAAGAGAGAGTCTGGCTAATAATCCATATTCTGGTGAGTGAAATATGGTTTACTTTGATATTTCACACTGAATGATGAACACCACTTTCCCAAATTTACATGTATAAACGTTCCCACTGTATGTTTGCTCCATAAGTCAATATAATTTGTGAGCATGATGGCCACTAAGGCCTTGTACATACGTAGAGGGCCTTTATAAAGATAAATATCTCTGCCACATTGCTTTAAGAAATATTGTACATACAGGAATGTTTTAAGAAAAACTTTCATTCAGAAAAACCTACACAAATACACCAGAGTGTTGGTTTCTAAACATGCCAAAAGCACAGTGGGAAGTGTAGCATATAGCTAAACCCTTTGTCAGCTAATCAGAATACTTCAAAATAAATATTCCAGTGATCCAATTAATGATTTTCTGTATGTTTGCATTTGCAGGTGAGGCAACAAAGTTTGGCAGGAATGACTCTTCTTCCCCGGCTCCCCCAACCAGCCTGGCTACAGCCGGGGTCCAGTCTCAGACCCAGCAGACCCAGCAGGCAGGGACTCAAGGACAGGGTCAGAACCAGGCTCAGCAGACACAGAACCAGGCTTTCCTCAACCCGCCTCTGCCACCTGGCTACGGATACACTGGTAAAGAAAACCAGAACCTGCAGATGGATTATGTTAATCATTGGCAGGATGTTTTTTTTTTTTTTATATATATATATATATGTAAAGCAGTTATCTACAGGTCCTCTCCCCTGGACCTTTAATGCTTTGCAAATGTGACACTGAGACTCATTTTGCATGAACTTTTCATTTTCTGATTGGGTAAATGAAATTTAATTAAAAATTCATTTTAAATGTGTATTTTTCTTCCTTGTTTCATAAGGTTTCCTAAATGAAACATCGACTTCATAAGTTAGCACTACACAATAAAATCATGTTCATTCATTAGCCTTTGATTTAAATCCTTCAGGGTTTGAAAGGCACTTATTCTAAGATACTAATTGTTACTCTTAACATTTACACAAGGTACAAATAACCTTTAATGTTTTTACTGGCAGAATTCAGAAAAAAATTACAGTTTTACTGTATTAGTTCAATTCAGATTGTGCTAAGCTTTGATTTCCCCCTCTGCTCTCTCAGGTCTGCCATACTACGCTGGCATGCCTGGTGTTCCTTCAGCCTTCCAGTATGGCCCCACAGTGTTTGTGCCTCCAGCTTCTGCCAAGCAGCCTGCGATGGGCCTGGCCAACCCCTCCAGTCAGTACCACCAACAGCATCAGCCAAGTTATGGGCAGCACGCCTACGGTGCAGGTGGGACATTACTACGCTGTCATCTTTTACTGAAACAGTGTTTCACATAGTTTGTACAAAGCAAATACTTCTAAGATTGGTGACATCAGACTCTAGTTATGTGGCTAAAAGCTGCTCTCATGTCTGTAGAGGAACGACGACATCTTGCTGCATGTGTGTGGCCTGTTTATTTGCCTGCTTGCTTAGCTGAAAGCCACTCCTGAAGTTGAACATATAGTCACACTTTCCATAGTGTGGTTGCCGTTAGGTTGCCGTTAGGTTGCCGTATCTCTCTGACCTGCTCCAATCCCTTCTTCTCCACCTATCCATTTTCCTCTTCATAAATTTCATTGCTCATCTCCCTTCTGATTCCCCACCCCCCTCTTTCTGTCCTGTGCTGTTCCTCGTCCTTCAGCTTTTGATGACCTGTCTCAAGCCCACGGTGGGGATTACAATAAGACAGGGTATGGAGGCTCTGCCCAGTCACAGGCCAAATCAGCAGGCAGCGGCCCAGGGAAAGGTACACACAACACATGTGCATCCTGAAACATTGTTTATTTACGGCAGAGGAAACATGGAAATCTATCCACATGGGATTCAGCAGCTTATTGCAGAGAGTGGTGAAAAAGTGAGACAATGTGCCGCTGCACCTCCTCACCTAATCTGCTTCTTCCTGCGGGCTGGCGTCTGGAATACTAACATGGAAACAGAAATTCAAGATTTACTGCTAAACAGTGAAGAGGCTTTTTGGTTTAAAGCTTTTGCCAATTCTTGTTTTTCACGGCAGGTTCAAATATCTTTCATTAAAATATTTCTTCATTTCTTTCTCTCATTTCTCAGCACCAGGATTATCTGGATCAGGAACAGCTGGTGGAGTTCCTGATATGGGAGGTTCCATATACAGCAAAACACAAGTATGTTTCTCATCATGTTTGTGTGATTAATGTTTAATATCTTTTGGTGATGTATTGGCTAGAAGTTTGGGAGTATATAAGGCTTTCAGCGCTACGATTGGGAGGCGCCTCTGTTTATCTTACAGGAGTTTAATAAAAACAAATTTAGATCCTACAAACAATTTTTAAAATTAAGCTTAAATAAAGGTTGACAGTAAGTTTTTTTTTTTCACACGAAGTTGTTTTGTTGCTTGTTTAAACAGTTTTGTGACTTAATTTTAAAGCAAGCAGCCTTAATGAGAAGAAACATCTCAATGAAAGGGGAAAGAACTTCAGATTCTCTGATGTTCAACAAAATCTCTAAAAAAAAAAAAGATTAAAACTATTTTAAATATTATAGGAAAATGTCTTTCTTTGACAGCAGGGTAATCAGAATATATTTTGAATAGTTTATTTGTTTACAAGCTTCTCCAGACAAGAAGTTAAAGATTAGGGAAAACCGCATATAACCATAAGTGATATCATGTAAATATTTTTTAAAAACAAAATTCTATGGGTGATAGTAGAAGCAATATTAGAATGCCTTAAATATAGAATAGATAAAAACAAGTGTTTACATGTGTTAATTTGTAAACACATCAATAAATGAGCCCAGAGCAAATGTAAAGGCATTTACAGTTGGGCATTTGTATAGTCTGTCTGCATCAGGAATGATTGTTGATAAATGAGTGACACCAGACTTGTGGGTTCTCATGAAGTAATTGAACCTCTTTTGCTCTTTTGTCTCTCAGTCGTTTGATAAGCAAGGTTTCCACACCGGGACACCGCCTCCCTTCAGTCTGCCTTCTGCTCTGGGAGGAACCGGCCCCATGAACCCTGGTGGAGCTCCTGGCTATGCTCCTGGCCCCTTCCTGCACATCCTGCCTCCACACCAACAACCCCACTCCCAGCTGCTGCACCATCACCTAACACAAGATGGACAGGTAAGCAAAGGCCAAATCTTCTGTCTGTACACCTCTAAAATTGTACGTCTATAGCAAAAGTGAAAAATCTCTATAGCAAAACAGGATGCGAGATGAAATCTCATCTGAATGATTCTTTGCATTGTTTCATTGCAGGGTGGTCCAGGTCAGCGAAATCAGTCCAGCAGTATGCAGCAGAAAACCCAAGGCAGCAAGTCCAGCTATGGCAGCTCTCCCTACTGGGCAAACTGAGGAATACTCCCCATTCCCTTCTCCCCCAAAAGGCTGTGTGGTTGCATGAGAGCGTGTGTGTAAAGTTAGAACAAAACATATGGAAAAAAAAAAAAAAAAAACAGGCACACTACCCTTACAATGAGCATTGTGCTCTCCCCACCTCCCAAAGTCCTCATAAGTCTTTTGGGTTCTCTCTTCCCCCTTCTTTTCAAAATTGGTTGTACATGTAAGATATTTATGTATGTATTTATATATAAATATATATATATATACTGTATATGTAATAGTAGAACATAAAGTGGTTGCCGCATTTTATTTTTGAAGGACTTTTTGTTTACTTTTTTCAAAACTGCAGGAAAAATTGTTACATTTAATATGAGTGAAGATAATAAATGATCCGATCCTCCTGAAGAAACAGAAAAAGGAAAAGGAGAGCACAGTAGCACTGATCACATATGAGGACATTTCAGATGGGGGTGGGGTTTATAATGACTAAATGCATCTGTCTATTTTTTTCTTCTTTTTTTTTCTTTTTATACATGATTTCCCATATTGCTTAATTCATCCTCTTTAAATTTCTTTCATATCTTTTCCCTCCATCTAGCTCCCTCCCCTGGAAGCTGCCTTCTCCCCTGTGCCCATACCTCCCTTTTTAAAAACTACATACGAGACCTGTCCAACCAAATTTTATATTTTAATTTAATTTTAACCCTTATTTCTCTCAAAATAAAGTTCTGAGCAGTTGGAGCTCCAACTTCTGTCTTGTTTTTTCATCTCTATGGGTGCCAATTTTTACACTGGCTATATTTCAGATGGGGTTTTTTTTGTTAAAGTTCAACTTGGTTATAAATCTTTGGTAATGAGACATTTTCTTGGCTTTTAGTAGGGAGTCGTTCAGTGGAGATGAGGTGCAGTGCAGTGAGATCCTGTGAATGGATTTTATTGAAATCTGTAAAATTGAGGCACAAAAGCAGATACGAATTGTAAGAGACAAACATTGCATTTCCAAACCTTATCAGTAATGAGAATCATAAAACTACATTTCTTGTTTTAGAACATTAAGGATGTGCTAAAAGTCAGATTATTTTTACTTTAAAATTTTACTTTAACATAATTTAAACAACTTGTGCAGATTGATAGACCAGCTGTTTTTTTTTGTTTGTTTTTTTTTAAACTAGGCTCATAAATATGTGGGTAATTGTCAGAACCGGGGGATGGGGGAATTTCAGGGAAATCAGCATGAGAATCGTGGATCTCTACAAGCCTGATGTGATTTCTATGTTGTCTCCTCTGCAGAAGATATTATGTTCAGCTGGTTGAATTTATAGACATTATGTCCTCTTAAGACCTCAGACTAGTTTGCATTTCAGTTGGAAATTAAGGAGTTGAGAGGCACATAATCCACATTGTCAAACGTTTCCACAATCAATGATCGCTAGGGTTGCCATGCCATCTAAGTCCTCAGTTGCAGCCCCTCTACCAGGAAATATTAGGGCACTTCATAGTTCCTCCTGCTGACAAGCTGTATAAAGAGGCTGATTTCATTTTCCAGCAGGAGTTGGTACCTGTTCACACTACCAATGGTAATAAAAGCTAATTCAGTGACTGTAGTATTTCTGTGCTTGAATGGCTAACAAACTCACCTGACCTGAACTCATAGAAAACTTAAGAGTTGCCAAGAAGACTATCAGAGAAATGCGTTTCTGTTGCATCTCAGCTGAATAACAGATTGGTCACCTCTTTGCCACGCAGCATTGATGCAGTCATTTATGCAAAGGAGACCCAACCAAGTACTGGCAGCGTATAAGTATAAGTATAAGCCTGAAGTTTCTTTAAAAAAATACTTTTTATTGAGCTTATAATCAAATTTTCCCACACCCTGAATTTTTTTTTCTCTAAGCCATATTAAGGCTTAAGTATAATAAATCGTGATTTTTTTAAATATTTTTTTTTAGTTGTAACATTCATAAATCCTTTTTGCACTGCACAATTCAAACACTACATATTAATATGCTTTCTTAGTGGTGTAAATCTCACTAACTACCAGTAGATGGCAGTATACAGCTCCTAAGAAACTTCAGATTTATACATGAACTGCCACTGCTGACAATTTATATGAATTGTCTGTAAAGAAGCGGGTGACTTTTTTGGTCTTTCATCTGAGCTAAGTAATATGTGGACAGTTTAACAAGCCTTTATAAACCATAGAATGTGGTGAATTAGAAAAATTGTAAGAAGAAAAGACATGACGTGGAATAAAAAGAGCTGAACTGAGTGACAGGTGCTTTTATGAATGCATTGTGGGAGTCTACAGCAAGAAGGTTAAAAGTCAAAGTGAAGTTAAAAGGCTAATCCCAAAACCCCTTGCAGCCCACCCACAATGATGTGTATAAAGGAAGGACCCGAGGCAGCTGATAGTTACAAGGGTTACATGGGGTCATTTAAAGATGAGATGATAAAGCAAAGCCATAACGGAAATATTGCAAAGCGAGAAAAGTGTATAGAAAATGTCAGACAATGGCTAAAAGCATTACAGAGGAGTTGACTTGTTTGATCACGTGTTTCTGTTGATAGATGTCCCCTTGTCATGCTGAACTTGAAACTGAATGAACAAATTAGCCACAGAGAATAAAACTGCGTGGGTGCAGTTTCCCACCCGGTCTTCCATTGTAATGTTTCACTGGATGCTGCAAGTTGTCTGCTGGGCTTTTTTTTTTTTTTTTTTTTTTTTTTGGTGGCACATTATTCACAATTCACCCTGTTATTTCATTGAGACACTGGAATGCACACAGGAATGCCCCTAAGAGTATTTGCTGACACTTGCGACTGCTCCGTTCTCAGATGTAGACAAAGATGGTTTTGAGGTTCACACAGTTCATTCTTCCCTGGGAAACATGGGGAGCCGTGAAGCCGTCACACAGCATATTGCAACACTGAAGATCTGAATGGAAACTTGACACTCCTGTTGTTAAAGGAGGAGTCTTGATGGGGGGTACTTGATTTGATACTAAAATTAATCCCTACTGTTTAATTTAAAAAAATAATCTCTTTAAAAGAGAAACACTTGCGTGCAGCTGAATGGAGAACTGCTACTAGATTTGTTTAGGTCTCTAGCATGTAAGTAAATGATATGCTCTTGTCCTCCTCGTTGTGAAATGTGATGCTGGGGTCCATTCAGAAAGAAACTGTCTCTAATTAGAGCTATTATGCTGATTTTCACTTGTGTCCCGTGCAGAACAGAGTTTTTGCTCTCCACTGAGACATCTCTGGAAAATTGCTGCCAAACAAAAAGCCATCAGTCAACAAAGGCCTTGGATGAATGGCTCGGCGGCACATAATAGCGGCACATACCATGATGACAGCTTTTAGTCAGCTGTGATCTTCACTGTGATAAGGGCCATGACATCGAGAGCTTCGCTGATTTAAGGAACAATGCTGTGGTAATGACACCTGAGTTGTTCTCAGGGTCAAGAAATTAGTAGGTGACAAATCCTCCTAAATTAAAGTGCCCACTCATAGCCCACACAAATAGTCCACCCGACAGACTGCTGATCAAGAAAAAATGATCAAACTGATCGATCCTCCGTCTTCATAGAAGATGGGAATCTTTTGATATTTCTGTTTCATATGTGCTACTGATTTTCAGTGGAGGATGACTGGGTTGGAGGCCAGAGTTCACTCAACTTTACATTGGTATGTCTGTGTCAATATTGGTCTGCTGGCAGACAAAGCTTGAATTCAACAGCAGAGACAGAAGTATTTGAACCGTAATCTGTGCTTCCTACTTGTTTACTGATGAAACTGTTTGTCTGTAACTATTTTTTTATTAGCCTTCCCTGTGACAAATAGAAAAATGTGCACTCTTTCTCTATAAATGTCTGAAAATGACAAAAATCATCTTGGTGTTTATGCTTTATTCTTGAGAGACTGTTTTAAAGGTACTAAAATAATAAATCACGTCTGCATCACAGACTGTTTGGTAGGTTCACTAACGATGGAATCAATGGCAGCAAAACATCCACAAAGAACAATAAGTCAGCCAACATGGTTGTTTTGGTCACTCTGCCATGAAGATAAGTCTATTAAGAACAGCACACCCAAACTCATTTACAACTATCCGGTGGAGTTTAGATCAGGGTGTTTAATCGTATTCACTCCTAAAGTTTCTGGCTTTTCTCTGAGAAATCCAATCTTTTGGGGTAAACAGGGTAAACATTTTGGAGGATGTCACTGCTATTCCAAGATATGGATGGGGTGAGTGCCACTTGCTCCAGAATCTCATCTTGATATCTCTCTGCATTAAGACTGTCTCAACTGCTAAAGCTTTGCTTTCTTTTCAGAGAGGGAGATGCTGCACCACACAATCACCCTGTCTTCACCAAAAGCTGTTTGGCATTAGAAGAGAGGATGCTGCTCAATCCAAAAATGCATTTTCCCTACAAACACGGTTCAATTTAAACGGAAAACAGACATGTCAAAGGTGCAAGATTTATTTTCAAGGAGAAGAATATGTAAAACATAGTGACAGATGCTCGTGTTTTATGTGTGTATATTTGCAAACACATAGCTATGGTGTTTGAAAACATGACATAAGGAGAAATACTTATTGTTACCAGTAGCAAGCCTGTTTTCTGCATTCTATTGATGCACTCAATTTGTCACAGAAATCAGAGCGCATGATAAGAAATGATGTCAAATCTGACTTAGTTCCAAGTCGGAAAACAGCGAGATTTGCTTGTGTGAAATACTATTACCAACACAAGCTGTTAAAAATTTAATTCTTTCCATTTTATGTGTTAAAACACTGAGGCAACATGTTTGCTATTAGAGGTTTTACAGTGCAATGTGTGAAATCTATTAAGTCCCCAGATGTGCTAATAATTAGTGCATAACACAACATTTTCATGTGTGCAGATGATGCGTTATGTACACATGTTCCAGTTGGTCTACAAGTGCACACAAGGGATTGGACATAAAGTACCCACTTTGTGCCAGGTTATTTCAGAAATACAAGAATGATACTTAAAGTTTAAAATCTGAGTAACAGTCAGAAATTAGAAATTAAAAATAACATAATAAATGTTAATTTGACCTTTGCCTGTAAGCTAAAACATTAGAAAGCATTTTTTACAAATGTTTCTACCAGTAAAAATAAAGATTTTATGAAGAGTTACAATCACTGGGTAGTGTGGAATATCCCCACTGAGGTTCAACCAGTGCATTGATCCATGGCTTGTAGTTGCAGGTTGGCAGAGGTCATCAGGGGGGGGGTGCAGCCTGGACAGGTCAGCAGTTCATCACAGGCCAACAGGCTCAGCTGTACACGCGCACTCTCGCACATAAGGGCATTTTGGATTAATCAATTTAACTAACAGTTTTGCTTTGGACTGTGGGAGGAACCCGGACAGATCCCACATGCACGGGAGAGAGGGCAAAGTGCTCGCGAATGCTCCACCGGCGCGCAGCGATCGACCCGTGAAATGTGAAGGGAGACGCAATCAAATAAATAGCAATAGCTGTATAAAAAGGTTATATAAAAATAATGCCACGTTTGTTAAAAATAGTAAACACGAAAAGATAAATCACCGCAAATGCAGATTTATACTCATCTGTATTAGTTAGTTTTTTTGTTTTTGTCTTTTTTCTTTCCAAATAAATATCCAACACCAATTTGTTCGATGGTTTTCCACCATCAATACCAAAATATGCGCGGGACCCCATTTATCTTTATTTATTTATTTGTTTCTTCAAAATGGTAAAATAATAATAATAATAATAATAATAATAATAATAATAATAATAATAATAATAATAAGATTTTGATAGAAGAACAACTTCTAGCTTTATTTTAATTAATTATAAAAAAAAAATTTTCCGGGGGAGGTGTCGCTGGATAAAGTGCTTGAAGTTGGCCCCCGTCCTGCATTAAAACCCCTCCGCCTGAACTGCGTCTGCTGCGTCCTCAAGCCGAGTGCCTTTAAGACCCAGCGGAGTGGGGAGGGAAACCCCGCGGCTTGAGTTGTTTCTACTCTCCGGATTGTAAGCCAGTTATTTGCGGGGAGGCGCTGTAGCCATTTCGCCACATGAAAGCATGATGCGCTGAGCGACCAACATCCGAGTAGTTGGAGGAGAAGAGAAATCAGCTTTGAGAAGCTCCGCGCGCGCGCACACCCGCACCAACTCGCGCGTGATTACGCACGGCGCACAGACACGCACACACTTCCTCCTCGTCCTCCGTGGAAAATAAAGAGGGAGAGAGAGGAGCAGAGTGAGAGGGCACACGAACTTCCAACTCTCCCATGTGGAAAGCAGAGGTTTGGAGATAAGGTGTATTTTTTCCCCTCTTCGGAGCTTTCCCTCCCTCTGCCCCTCTATTTCTCCCCTCGGAGTGTTTTTCTTTTTCTCCTTCCCCCCCCGCCCCCCTTATTCCCGGATATTTGTGTTCCTATGAGAGTCTTGCTTGGCGAGTAGAGAAGTTTGGTTGTTTGCCTGGTCGGCTGAGGAGGAGGAGGAGGAGAAGAAGAGTCTGGTTAAAAGTGGGGGGAAGATGGTCCACAACGCCGCTTGGAGAAGGAGCTTCCTTTGCGTCCTCGCGCTCTGTCTCGGCATTGCGTCCCCGCCGTGCAAAGCTCGGCTTTTCACGAACCACTGGGCAGTCAGGATAGCCGGCGGATCCGAGGTGGCCGATCGGATAGCGGAAAAATATGGCTATAGGAACATGGGACAGGTAAGTCGCAGGCTGCGCCCGGCCAGAGTTGTGTTTGTGCATTCGTGTTTGCTTCGACTCACGCGAGTGGGACGCAGATTTGAAACGAGGCACCTGAACCAAAACCTCCTCTCCCAAGTCTCTCTGCGGCTCCCCGGACCTCAGATCGGGAGAGGGGAGCTGCGGGGAACAAAGACTCGGAGAGCAGGATGGTACAACAGGTGCCTCCTCTCTGGGTTTCCGCAGTTTAGTTCAGAAGACACAGTGAACTCGCTTTGAGCCTCGCTCACAGCTGTCTCCTGTGTTTGCTCCTCCTGACACAAACGTGAGAGCAGCCAGCGCTGCTTGGCTCTTGATCTTGGACACCCAAAGGTCCGGAGTGGATCCAGCTTATACAACAGGCAGGGTGTGTGAGAGAGATAATAACGGATGATGTTCCCATGGAGAATTTGGATTAAAAGAGAACAACTTTTTTCTCCCCAGGAGAACTTTTTAATAGAAAGAAAGCACATTATGTTCCAACATAACTTTTACTGTTGCACCCCTTGTTTATAGGTTCTACCCTTTGAGAAATGACTGATTGGCGCTTTCACAAATCGTCCTATTATGCAAAAGTTTTGAGAATGATAGTGCAGCATTTTAAAAATGTGACAACAAATGGCTTGTACAAGTAACTGAACCAATATTGATATTTATGACTAGATATGAATTACTCAATTTTGAGTCAAGCCCCAAATTATTCATATCCCTGCCAGATTTAGGTTCAAAGTCCTCTTTTCATTTGACCAACATGTTTGGAGCAGTCCAGGCAGAGTTCTGATTTGAATTGTATTGATAATCTGTGGAGGAAGCTAAAGATTAGGGTTATGGCAATGAGGTATTCCAACCTCAAAGACTTGGAGCTCATCAATCCAAGTGGAAGTGTTCAAAAAGCTGACCAGCAATGATAAGATTATAAATAATTATATAAAGCTAATGTTTGTATTGCTGTTTTTTTTTATATAAAAACAAAAGTTTTTTTATTCTTTCTTTCCACATTGTTTTGCTTATATTTTGCGAGCTGCCTGTGTGATTTAGAATTAGAAACAAACTTTTTGGGTGATTAAAAACATATTTTTAAATCTAGTGGCATGAATAATTGGGTAAACTGCTCTTGTATGTGCAGTTCAAGTCCCTCCCGCATTCATTTGATTTGATGCGGTAAAGCAAGGGGCTTTTGTATAAAGTGGTAGAACATAACTTCCAAGAACATATTTAAAGAAGTAGAAAAAGGAAAACTGAAAGTAACTAACAGCAGGGTGCTGTGTCAGTGTCGGGAGGTTTAATCCTTTTCTTCTACATGTGTTTTGACAAAGTTGAAAGAGTGGCCAACAAAAGAAACCCCTAATGTGGACCCCACACACACTCCAGTACCGCCATCATACATGGGCAGCTCATGCCTGCACTTGCCAGTGTTGGGTGTGCAGACAGCACAGAACATGGGGAGGGGGGCATTCTGACAGGTTGTTGTGGGGTAGCCTAGTCAACAGCTATTGAATCCCCACCACCATCCCCTCCCTCTCCACCTTACCCAGCCTGCCCACCCACCGTACTCCCGGAGAGAGTAGGCCTTAATGGCCTCGTTTATCCCCTCTCTTTGACAGCAACTAATGTGTTGAATCTCTTCTCCCCACCCCCTGCACCCCTTTCCTCAGACACACACACACACGCTCCCAATTTTTCCATACTAACCCCCCGCACATAGGAATTCCCCGGCAGAGTGGGTTGGCGCCCCCAACCCCTGCCGTTCGCCCTGATTTCCATCTCAATATGGAGCACTCATTGGACTTTGACACCTCATAGACAAGAGTTTCACTTCACTTCCTTATTTTGAGGTCAGCTAAAAGCCGCTCCCATGGGATTGATAGCAGCACGCTCTGGTTGCTTAATGTGAACTCTGACATCTCTGTCATAGCAGACCCTCAGCCTGTTTATCAGCACAACTTCCATATCACTGTGAAATTAATTTTGGAATATGCTTTTATGTTTTATTTTTCACCTTAATGTGCAGGTTTTGCAGTTTAAACCTGCGTAGAGTGCTCAAGTTGGCCGCTTGTAACAAAGGATAAAACAACAATATGGATGCTAAATTACGAGAGGGGTTTAATTGGGAGTGGGATCAAGTGCTTAAAGAAAGACAAAGGGGGATGGGAAGGAAAAAATGCTGCATAGGGACAATATGGTCTTCTTTACCGGGTTGGGAAGAGGAAATCAGACAAAGATAAGCACACACTGAGAGATGACAGAATGAGGGACTGAAAGCTGGGACCATGGATGGACGGATGGATGAAAAGAGTTGGCATGGAGTACGAGAGCACCTCGTTGGGGAATTCTGGGTAATCCTCTTAGCTGTGGAGCCCCCTTCCCAGACTAAGACACTGGCTCAAATTGAGTCTGAATCAGCTGATGAGGCCCCAGACGTGGATATCCGTCCAAATTGGTGTTTAGAAGGGATGGGAGAGGATGTGGATCGCATTGAGAGGGTTGGTCATAACCTGGATCCAGACTGGAGGCGCTTGGATCAATAACAACTGAAGATGTTGTACAGGGCATTTTTTTCTTTTCTCCTGTTATTGGACTTCCAGAATATGCCTTCCAGACTGTTGGTTACTGGGTGAAGGGAGGAAAGGTTCGAGGATTTGACAAAAAACTGGGGAAAACAAATGCAGTCTAAAAAATAAAGGAATATTCCATTAGAAATAAAATCTACTAGTTTCTCAAAAGGTAACTTGACAACCTAGAGGAGGTAAGAAAGGAATCCAGAAAACATTTCAGATAAAATGATAAAAAAAATTTTTTGTATGTGTTGTGAAATGTTGCATTTTCTAAAACCAGTGCTGTTAAGATTTCTGTGCTTCTGATTTTTTTTTTGTGTGTGTGTGAAGGACTTTGCTCCACCTCTACTTGTTTCTGTTCACAATTTAATTCTGTTGTTGATGCTCAGGCAGAATATGGTGCTGGTCATTTCACCCAATTACAGTTGCGTGATATTGAATTTTGGTTGTCTTGCACCCAAGTTTTTTTTTTTGGTAAAAAAGAAAACTGCTACGTCAAGTTGATGTATCAAGTAATTTTGTACAATCCTAGACTGCTGAAAGGAAAAGTGGTTCTGTGCCTCTGATAAAAGTCTCCTAGGAGGAAGTTGCTCATTGGCAACAGATTGGTGAAATAAAGTGTGTCAAAAATGATGCTCCTATTACCCCCTCATAGATTTATTTAGCTTTTTCTTGCTACCACACTGAAATGCTTTTGCAGGGTTTTTGGTATGAAAAGCCTGTTTCCATACCACCTCATCTTTTTTTTTAAAAAAATGGTCTTTGACTAGGCCTTTTCAGAAACGTCGTTTTTCTATTTTAGTCATTCCAAAATGGACTTGCTGATCACTGTCCAAGAACTGGGAGGCCAGGATTTTCTGATGAGATCAGAATTACTGGTTCCATCAATAATTAGGCAAATTCCTTATAGTTCAGAGCAGCAAAGCAGCTTTAAACTCTGCATCACACTATTACTTAACTGGCAGCATGACCGTCTTTTTGTTTTGTTTTTTTCACCTGATGTAATGGAACACATGTCCTAAAAAGCTCGTCAGCAAAATACTTTCCTAAACGATTTAGGGATCAGGAGGATGTATTATAGTAAATGTGAGAGAGGTACATTTACTGTACTCAGCTGAGCAGAGGTTTTCAGCTCCAATAGATACATTTTTTCTCACTCTCCGTTTTATTGTTGAGTCATGAACGCTTTCACTTTAGATGTTGCTGACTTTATCTTTGAGCT
The DNA here is from genome assembly GCA_010277075.1 of Poeciliopsis retropinna. Classification (NCBI taxonomy): domain Eukaryota; kingdom Metazoa; phylum Chordata; class Actinopteri; order Cyprinodontiformes; family Poeciliidae; genus Poeciliopsis; species Poeciliopsis retropinna. Next base: position 14,104,587 of record VMRM01000001.1, on the reverse strand, counting down.
CCTGGATGAGTTGTTGCTGGGTTATTGGACTAATTTTGGTTGGAAAACTGCTTGTTAGGAATGTGAGTGTTTCTATATTTGTGGTTACCTGGAGCCATAAATTATTAGAATTAGCTTGGTCACTCTTCCAGATTGATAAAATCAGTAGCATTGTTTCTCAATTGTTGAATTTCTTGAGATCGTTAATTTTTGAGATTCATTTTCTACTTGTGTCATCAGACAAGTTTCCCCAAGGTGCGGCTCTGAAAGTTTCTTTTTAAACCTGTTTTCTTCAGAAGCGTTTCTGCTTCTGATACAACTGTCCATGGCTAAAACCCTCATTTCTGCTCTCGACTCACTACAGCTTGTCCTTTTACTGCAATTCTGGTGACGTGTGAACATATTCTGCCATATTTTATTATTCACCTGGTCTATAAAGTGATCAGAACAATAATCAATCCACACAGGGTGGCAGATAATAGGACAAAATGGCAATGTGAGGATATTAAATTGGGCTTGAATTGCCAATGGTGCAACCTGATCTGAACCTGGCAGAATCATTCAGAGTAGAATTGGGGGTAATTTTCTCAGCTTCTAGTGTTGTGATTGTCCCTCTGTTTGATATAAAAGGAAAGCAGTAATGTGATTAAAGTTTGAATTCCTAGTTTGACCGTCTGAGCTGTTACATCATTGTTTATTTGGGCAATGTGTGTGTATTGTTGAGTTCCCTAAAGAACTCTGCAGATGAGAGGAAAATTAATTAATCTGGGGAAAAAGTCAGGGTTACAAAGCATTGGGTATCCACAATCCTGTGTTTTCTCCCTCTCATTCAGCCTCCACACCATTCTGCTGTTTTTATTGAGAACTTGCAGCAGATTGTTGTAGTTGGATAACATCTGCTGCCCTTGGAAGTACCTGCATGTATACCTGTGAAAACCAGGTTGTCATAACTACAGTGACAACGCCAGCCTCTTTTTATAGCGATTAAAAAGAGAGGCGATAAGGACATGTTGAAGCTTTGCTAAGGGGCGCAGATGTGAAGCTATCTGGAGTTACTTGTTTCTCATCTCCTCTCAGAGTAGGCTGGAAAATGCGGCCGTGTGTTGGATTTGAAAGCTGATCTAATGGACTCTGTGGTGGTGGATCTCTGCCGTGGAGCAGCGATGCACCACAGGACCCCTGGCAGCCATGACAGTTTGATCATCTGAAGGATTGAATGGTCTTTATCAATTATTAAAACTAATCACCTTACAGCAGCTTGCCGGCGGTCTACCATTGTTGTTTTTGTGTATCATTTGTCCCCTTTCCCCCACAGTCATTCAAAGGTCATGTTTCATTTTGTCTCGGGTTTCACCTTTTCTCTGACCTTTTATTTCTGTTGTTTTTAAACTTTTAGGAACAAGAAATATTAACAAACATTAAATTAAATTAACTCTTGGTAGTCACTTGTAGAGTAAATTTCTCATAGAAACCTATAAATTGCTTACACTGTGTGCTGCAACTGTGGAGAAGTTTATCTTCTGTGGAGAAGTACACCTGTACAAATCACCATCATAAAGGCACCTGATCAGACCTTCACACATTTTGTAGCACCAAAAGAATCTTGCAGCCTGGAAGTCGAGGAGAAGTGTGTCTTATCCTCCATAATGTCAAGTTATATACTTGATATTATGGAGTCGGTGTTGGACAAAAGTAGAAACTTCCCACTCTCAATGACATATTTTAGATGTTCTCCTGCTGCAGCTCATCAGAATCAGTTGAATGGGTTTTCTATACAAGATAGTAACATGCTAAGGAGATCATTCAATTACTTGATACAGGTTTGCAGGGGAAGATCTTAGATCTTTATGATGGTGGCCCCTGATAGGGGCCACTGTCTATCATAATATGAAAAGGCACAAGCCCAATTCATTGAAGTATCTTTGGGCACAGACAGTTTATCTACAGGAATCATATAATCTGTCTTAGGACACCACATACAGATGCCTTCATATCACCATTTTTATTGTTGTTTTAAACCACTTTAAACAATTTGATTTTGTGAATGCTTCACAGTCTGGATTAGCTCATCTGATTGGTATCAGTATTTATTAATCTCAGAAGACCAAGCATGTTTAGGAACTACCTCACTAATTTATCAAAAACAGCAGCTATGAGCTTTAAAATGGATGATATACTAAGATAAACGACTCAAACTCAAGAGCCAAGTAACTTAGATTATGCGAGAACTAATCCAATTTTTGTTAATCTGAAACTTGGCAGCTTTCTAGTTTGTTACCTCAAATTAGGCAAATTAAAGATGAAACCATCTCAGGAGTGTTAAACGTTTCTCTAAAGTGGTTGTTGGTCTCTGATCTCCAGGTAGAAAGTGGTTCTTTTCTGTGGCTCAGCTTTGTATTTTTGCCAAGATATGCACCAGTTTATCAGTGCCAAATCTGGCTGTGGTGAAACTCATGCAGTCACTGAAACCAGTGGAGTACCGAATAGAATCTGAACTGGTTTGGGAGAAAAGATCTCGATACGACCTCTAAAATAAATGGAGACTTGTGATTCTGATTGTTATAAAATTATACAGACACTGTTAGTCAATTAAACAAAAGGAAACAAAGGCACAAACGACATCACCATCTCACAGGACTGCTTGGATGGGATATTTGGTAGAATATTAGATTACAGTGTTATGCATTTGTGCTCTGCATATTTGTCCAGTTGGATAGACTTTACTGCCCAGAACTGATAGTTCAGCTTTTAGTTCAAATACTAAGACTTATGGAGAGTAATGTTGACTAAGGCAGCAACTGCATAATATAGTGCACATTTATTGTTCACTATTCGCAGTATGCATAATGCAAACAACTGTCTGAGCTGAAATGCATTGCAGCCCATGTATTACGCTTGCAAATATGGTATTACCAGTTTTTTTAAGCGACATGAAAAGTTTTGGATGATGCTCAAGTCATGAAGACTGAAAAGCTACACGCCTCAGTCAGGATCAGCTTTTTCAATGGAATCTTGTGGTTAGAATAATCAATAATGTTTTGTTTGTGTAGCTGGACAGACTGTTTCTGGTCTATGTTTGCAGAGCAAAAAGGGATAAACAGTTTTCTTATTTATGAACTGCAAATTGTATTATTAAAATCTAAAGATATTATCAAATGTTTTCATTATATCCTGCATCCTTAGTGTTGACAATCTGTAATGATTAAAAAAAGGAAAATGTGGATTATTTATAGGAAACGATCATATCAACTTATTTGTAATTAAGTCATAAAAGAATTGCTCTAATAGAAAACATATCTCTATCTAGAGCAAATAGCTTTTCTTTGTATTTATTTGTATACATGAAATTGACATCAAGGAAATACAAACCATCATGTCTATCTCGAAACACCTCGACTATCAAATATCGTATCTTCCACCCACTCCTAGTTTGTCATATCATGTTTTAATTACATATTTTTCTGATATGTAGCTTTGGTCACTGTTGTATCAAAACATTTATAATGGAATTTATTGGAATAATACATTAATGTTATATGGTTTGGTTGTCTCAGGATGGTTTATCAGTAAAAATGCCACCACTGCCTTACTTTAATATGTCAATAAGAACAAATAACATATGCATTAATGTCTGCATATGTGCTTTGCAGATTGGGGACCTCAAAGACCACTATCACTTCTTCCACAGTCGGACTATCAAGAGATCAACTTTATCAAGCCGTGGTCGCCATAGTTTCATCTCCATGGAGCCCAAGGTGAGCCTGTGGCCTGCTGTAGACCTGCTGTGTAGACTCATGCTCCTGTCTGTGGTTCTGTGTCTGTCGTTGGCTTCACTGGCTCAGTTGACGCGGTTGAGACTCAGTGGATCTCTCCTGACTCTGTAATCAAGCTGCTATTCAGGATGACAGCTGAGGATACGCCACGTGTTACTCAGAATCATGCAGGTGGTTCGGTTTATTAGGTCATTATGTGGAAGAAGATTGTTCTTTCAAAATGGGGTTTTGTCTAACTGGAAGGCTGAAGCATTTTTTTCTTAGCAGAAAGCAGTACAGAGTACAGAAACAAGCACAGAATATAAAAAGGAACTGCATTTCTGACACTCTGTATGAACAGAAATTGTTAATCTTGTCGAAGTAATATAACATACACTGTTACACAGTTAAACCTAGAATAACTTGTAACCCTGGGAGATTTGGGTTGTAAATTATTGTCATTTAGTCTAAAATTTAAAATAATAATAAAATTGCTTGATTACATTTTAAAACTGATTTATACTTTTCTCTATAATCAACAGTACAATCTTTATTTACAAAACAGCAATCAAAACCTTCATTTGCTGACCAGATTTTTGAATGTTTCCACATTAAAGGTTAGTAATATCACACAATATCATAGTTAAACTTCTGAGTTCATTTTGCCCATGCCTAACTCAAAAAACTCAAACTCTTGTAAAACATTTTACTACTGAATTTATTCATAATGTTTGTTCCAAGATGTCAATTTCTACAGCTTTGACATAAACTAGTTTTTGGCGTCAGATTCAGTATTGCCTCAGAAGGAACCAGAATGTATCTGTGTTAATCAGATATTTTTTTACTGTGCCACAGTACAAAGTTCATGGTCTCCACCTTGAACACTGCTGTGCGTCAAACCTCGTTTATCACTCAGACTGTTGAGGCTTTAGGTGCAGCTTGACCCAAAATGCAGCCACAACATTTGACAAAGTTTTCACTGAAGTTCTTTGGCTAAAGAAAAAACAATCTTTCTTGATGTATACTTTTATGCCTGCACTCCAAAACCTTTGTCCTTTTCACACAGTTAAAGTTTCTAAAAACACAAAGATCTTTTAAATAAATAATTTGTAATTAGCAGCAAACATACATCGAATTGCAGATGTTGGAAAAGAAAATAATGGGTTAATTATAACCAGTATAATTAGTAAATTTTATAAAAACATTGTAATGAACATGTTTTCTCCTATTGTGTTTGTTTGTATTCCACATTTTGGAGTCTTATAACAGTAAATAACCACACATGACACTGGTTACTGTGCCCAAATATGCTAAAGACAGGAGACTGTTGAAAGCTTTGTGATAATTTTTTTTAAGCAATTAGAAATTTCTCATTCAACTCATTTCATTTTCCTCATAGCTGATGGTCAGTCATCTTCATTCCAGGCTAATATTTAGTTTCATTGGTGTTAAACTATTTAAACTTAATTTAATTCTAGGTACATTAAGCAACAGCGTCCGTCATTTGTTTGATTTATGGATTACTTTATGTTGAAAAGTCAAACATTTACTTGCAAAAAAAGTGAATATTTTTTTCCTGTATGGAATGACCCATGCATGTGCGAACTAAAGAAATGTTTGTGGCCTATTATCAAAAATGCCTGAACAATAATACTTTGTTTCACCATTGTTGTAGAAGTTCTGTGTAGAAAATGCTTTAAAAAAGGTAAACCCTTGCCTTTTTAAACTACCTGTCATATTTTAATTCTCTGGTTTGTTGTAAATGACCTTTAATGTGGATGGCCTAATGAATCAGGTGAAGCTCTGGGGCCGCAGGTTGCAGACCTCTGACTTGGGTGTTGATAAATAAATACAAGCTTCCGTACAGTACTAAATGTTCATAAATAGAACAGTATTTTTGTTACAAGCTACACATACAATTAAAATGATTTTGTACTGAATGTAAAGTTTATACATTTCAGCTCATTTCATCTTCCTCATAGCTGTGGGTCAGTCATCTTCATTCCAGACTCTTAATATTTAGTTTAATAGGTGTTAAACTATTTAAAGTTAATTTGGAATTCTAGGTTTGTAGTCCATGAAAATAAATAGGCTTAAAAAGCCAGACATGTTTTTTAGGTTGTTTTTATGCATTTAGGCTGCATTCTTCTCCTGGCTATGCACTTTAAATCACTTCAATTAGGACGACTCATCTCAACTTGCCCCAGGATCAGAACCAGACTTGATGGATAGAGAATTACACATAAAAGCTGCATAAAATGACATACAGCTGTATTTAATTAGAGACAAAGGTGAGCATTTTTGTGGTCCTTTAACTCCATAATCCATCAAGAAAAAAAAAACAACAACAACAAAAAACAGGGTAAATAAACCGACGCAGTGGTGAGCAGTCTGTGGTATGCATCATGATGTCACTAAGGGAAAAGAAGATGCCATGTTTGTAAAGATAACTGCACAGTTATGATGAAATAATATGCATTTGAACATTATAAATACCCAAACTAGTATTCAATTCGATCCAAAAAGGCTTTTTTCTTTCCACAGGAAAGTTAAATGTTGTCGTAACTCATATGGCCCAAGTATGTTCAAAGAGTCATTGAACTGGTTGATACTGTGGTCTCAGGCAGCAGTCAGTCTTAATATCCGATGACACCATCAGTTATTAGCAAGCAATGCCATAGCTGCATTGGTTATGCCACTATAAAGTTGCACTGTTAGATAAAGCCACCATTTTAACAAGTTTTCATTACCGAGCTTAACAAAATTAATTAGCTTGTTATTAGAAATTCTCGCTTATTTCATTTAAACCCGAAAAGGAACATGAAATTATATTTTCAGACTTTTTATGGAGCTAAAAGTCAGTTTTCTCTTGTTAATTGACTGTAGAAAAACTGTTATTCGAACATGGTGATCTTGCATTTTTTTAAGTATTGCCCAAAGATCGTATGCTACCCTAGGCAGTTAGGTACAGCCAACTAGTCAGTTAGCTGTACCAAACTTTTCTTTTATGGGTATAAACTGTAAATACACTGGGATGAAATGGTATGGTTTGCTTACCAGACAAGGGTAGAAAGCTCTAATCTTTTACCTTTAACATATTTTGCCTTCATCTTTCACACTCAAGCTTGTTTACATCTACATTTTTATGAAGTGGGTCACATTTTCATACAAGCTGAGACTTGACTTGGAAAACTACAGACATGAATGCATGATGAGCAGTAAGGATTAGTAAAGATACATTATAGTGTTTAAGCTACAGTAGAGAGTCAAAAAAGAAGAGACACCACCTGTCACCTCCTTCGGTATACACCTTGTTGTCTTATAGCTTAGTTCATGTTGTGCTTTTTTTTATTCCATTCATCTATTGTTCTTTTCCTATGCTCCTTTGATTCCCTCTTTTGCTTCCAGTCCTGTCCTGGTTCTTCTGTCTTCTTGCCCTCTTGGGCCTGACACTGTGCCTGGTGGAGGCAGGTCTGATGCCAGCTGGCTAAGACACAGATTTTAACAGATTGGATGAGGAACAGAAGGTTAACTGAGACAAAACTGAAAGGGAGATGAACCATAGAAACTAAATGAAGAAAGCCTGGACTGTACAGTAATTGAGCTGTCAGCTTTTATCCCTACAGAGCAATCTGCAGACCAGTCTGTGTTTGGGTCTCAAACTGATGGCCAGTTTGCTCCAGCTGAGTCTGGCGCACTGCTAATGATGTTTTGCAATCAGGTTTTGTGATGACAGCCGTGCGTGTTTTTTTGTGTGTACAAGTGAGTCAGATGGGTGTAACAGAGCCATGAAAAGACGCACCCTGCCATCCCCAGTACTTACTGGCACGCATGTTACCATGGCAATGCAGCACAGATTACCAGTTTATGTCACCTGACTAAACGTGGTGTCACTCGCTTGTCGGGTCATTTTCCGATATAAAAAGAGGTCACGATGCTGAGAAGCATCCCAAGAAGGCTGCATGTGGCAGAAATGAGTCTGTTGCTTGTGGTCATTTTAAATTCCTAAAATACGTCTTCAAGATTTAAACCGAGGGAACGTTTAAAACCATTAAATTAACTGCAGTTTACATTGTAAGTTGTTTAGCATATATTGAGCTTCAAAAATGATCTGTATAATAAAAAGCTAAACTCAATCAAAAAGGTGAACGCTTGAGACCTATCCCTCTGTTTAGTCTTTACTGTATCGACCACACATCTTCACAGAACAGCTGCTTTTTATGCTGGGCCTCACAAAGAGTTAGTGACATTAGAACACTGATTTTATTTACTTCTAGTGATTAGTGATTAAATTGAAAACTTTGATGATTAAAAGCATGAATAAACAAGTGCTTTTAAGCTAGTTTTGTTGGAAAATTCCCCCAAGGAAGTGCAAATGGAAATTTTATGGCATCTCAAACTCAAAGATAAAACTGTCAAGATATACTGCTCAAAGATCAAAGTCTTTAAGGTTTGATAAGACTCCTTGGAGAAACAGCCATGCATGTTAATCCTTGATAAAATTAGAAATATTAGTTATCCTATAAGTTTGTTTCATTTTCCTTGAGTAAATTGGTATTCTTTAGTCTCCTCTCCACTTTGTTTTGGTGATTTAATAAATGCTCATGACAAGTTTTACAGGAGCTTTTAGATTAAATTTGCAGTAGTGAAAAGAATAAAAATTGCTATACAAAACACTTGTATTTTAACACTGTATCTTATAGAAAGCCATTTTCACTTTGACATTGTTCAATAGCTGACAGTTTTTTTAAAAGTTGCACAATGCGCATCACAACAATACATCTCTGTTGTTTTAGTTATTTCAAAGTCCAGAGGTCGGCACTGGCTTATTTATGGGTGACGACAATTAACCGTGTCAACATGACTTGCCGCACTGCGACAATCCTAATGTGTTTATGGCTTAAAGATAAAAACATGATCCAGTTGAGAATTTGCTCTTGATTCAGATCAGCTAATGTTTTATATTATTGCTATAGGAAAATAAAAGACGGGTGAAAGACTTTTACGTTTTTATCCGTGCTCAGACGTTGTAGCGCTATCAAAGAGAACTGCTTCATTTTAGGTTGCAACATTCTTCTTGGTAATTTGCTAAGTTGCTGTGAGTAATGCCATTTGTAGCAACATTCAAGAATGAAACCTTGAGAAATATCACAGTATTATTAAAATACAAAATGAAAATAACGGTTACCCTCAGACTGAATTCACCTCAATGGGACGAAGAGGGATTAGCCCGTAACTACATGTGGAGCAGTTTTGTTAATGACATGAAAGCACTAAGGAACCATTGATAACACACTCTGCTGTCATGGCCTGAAATCTTGTTGCTGTAGAAGGCTTACATCAGAGCCAGCGCAACAAGCAATACATTAATTAATCATGTAATAAATCAAAATAAGCTCGATGATTTCCATTCTAATGATTAATATTTTTTGGTGGCCAGTTTTTTTTTTTTATGATACATTTCATAATCTGTTACATCTATTGTTTCAGTTGTGTATGATTTTTATTTCTGTTTTATTTATTGTTTTTGGATCTTTTGTTTATTTGATTATTTCAAATATTCCCAGTTCCAGTGTGAGGTATTTTTATTTATTTATTTATTTTTTTACAAAATTAAAGTTTATCGGTCTTAAAAGGACAAACTTTTAATTATTCTGGCATTATTATTATATTACTTGAAAATGGCCTCAAAATAACATCATCGCAATAATAACTTATTGCCCACAAAATTTGTTACTGATCCCGGCCTACGTATATAACAGCCTGTCTTAAATGTCTTGAGATCATCTAAATGTTTAAGCGACAACTTGGGAGAAAGTGCTGTAGTCATATGAGACCAAAATGCAGTTCTTTGGGATCAACTCGGCCCAACATGTTTGATGGATACTTACACTGTCACTTTTGGAGGTTGAAGAGTTTGGGGAGATTTTTTATCTCGGGATTTTCAGGAAGAAACTTTATTACCTCAGCCAGAACAATGAAGACAAAGAGGAAGCATATAAAGAGGTGACCTTAGTCTCCAGATCTCTGTTCTACAGAAAATCTGTGGAGGAAGCTGAAACTCTGAGTTGCCAAGTGGCGGTCAAAAAACCTAAAGAATTTAGAGTGTTTCTGCAAAATGCCCCCAGAGATCTCTGCAAACTTAAAGGCAAACTACAAAGAACATCTCTGTATTGTGCTGGTCAATGAATGATTCTCAAAGTAGTACCAGGTCAAACTGGTTGTTTTACTCACTGAAGAGCAAAGCAACTTTTAACTTTCATTTAAATAGATTTTGTTATATTTTCGTATATTTTCTCTCCACATTAAAATTAGCTGCCCCGTCTGCGGAGCTTGGATGCTGTGTTTGATCAGTCCATGTCTCTAAACCATCACACAAGACAGCTGGTATGAAACGCTTTCACTTGAGAAATATTTCTAAATTAAGAAGGCTGGTGTTAGGACATGGATTAGAGAAGATCCTCCATGCTTTTGTTTCTTTTTATTTACGTTATTTTGCAGTGTCACTTTCTTACATGAACCAAGCAGAGGACACACACATCAGTCCTGTGTTAATGTGTCTGGATGGCTACCAGGTACTTTAAGAGTTTCCTTTAACATGCTGCTGTTAACCTTTAGGGCTTTGCCGGGTCAAGCTCCTTATTTATATCTCTGACCCGTTAAAGCCTTACACATCTACTCAGAACCTCAGCCAACCAGAGGTTCTGGTTGGGTCCTCAGACCGGCTTCAAAACGTGTAAGTGTGGAGTTTGCTCTTTTCAGATATTCACACCTTGACTCTCTCTTGTCTTCTTGTGGTATTGACAGCATGACGACTCTTTATTCAGCTAAACTTTTAGTTTTTACCATCTACTTTTCTTCTTTATCCTTAGTCTATTATTGTTTGTATAATATTTTAAAGCATGTTGGGATTTTTATCTTTCAAAGGTGTGGAGCAGTATTTCAGCTTCCCAACATACATTTTCTTTCAAATATCTTTTTGATATTTATACCAATATATATGGAATAAGTGAATCTGTGAATATTCAACCACGACTAGGTGGAAGCCCAGTGATTATATTAAAGCTGCAGTAGATAATGTTTATAAAAATATTTTTCACCATTTTGTTAAAACCGTCACTATGTCCTGACGGTATGAGACAGATAATCTTTAACAAAATTGAGCTCTTCTTCCTTGAGGTCCTTGAGGTTTTTGAATATTTTGTCAGACTTTTCAAAGTGAAAAGAACTTGTTGTCCACTTTTTTTAGTGGCGTTTACTGACATCCACTTTATGGAAACCAAATTCCTCAATTCCACAATTATTACCGTGTTTTAGCTTTAAGCCAAATCTGAAACGTGAACTTATAGGAGATTTATCAAATTAAAACAGAAAGTTGGCCCTTGACAGCATGAGCAACGCTGTACATTACATCATTTGTTTGTTTTTTCTAATCTGAAATTGCATCCAGATAAAGAAAGATGTCTGAACTCGACCAAGTCTCCAAAGCTTTGAACTGCAAACAAGAAATACAAATAAATCATTACATTTTATATAAACCATTTGTTCCCTCCAACATGTTTTTGTTTGAAATAACTACTGCAATACAAATCTGAAATCCCTCTTCAACTGTTTAATGTTGAGTGTAAGCAATAGTTACAGTATTACAGTATTATTTTCCCTCTTTTGTGTCATTTTAAAGTGTTGTCAGAGATTAGTACAGAATTACATCTGCTGAGGGCTTCTGCGGCTCTGTTTGGGATGTTGGGCCGTCCTGTTTGCAATCTTTTTCTCTAATTTCCACAAGTGTTTAGATGAAATTACTCATTTGGACAAAACTCATTTCAAAATGATTTCTTTTTCTTTACTCTTTTTTACTTTTTTCCTTAAATGACTTTTAAAAATATATTTCGGTGGGTTTTTCTAAAAGTACCGGTCATATATTTTTTATTCACCATTGAAGGAAGCTTAATATTTACTCTAACTAACATGTTCAGTGACAGTAATCTTCTACTGACACATTTCTTCTGAGTGGAAGTAACATTAATGTTTCAAAGGTATCCCGTCAGAGTCCTGACTTTAATCTGATTGGTAATCTTTGGAATTGAGCTAAAGATTAGGGTGATGGCCAGGAGGCCTTCTGACCTCTATCAGTTGGAGCTCATCAATAAAGATAAAGCCTCAAATTGCCAGTGGAAACCTGTCAAAAAGCCAGTTAGCACAGATTTAACTGAGTAATTTTAATAATAAAAAAACAACAAACAATACATTTTTTTAATGTGTAAAAACAATGAAAAAAAAAAATCATTTATTTTTGAGAAGAGTTAAATTGTTGTCATTGCTTCCCTTAAACTGAATCTTTTTTTTTTTTTATTATTATTTTATCATTCCTGATTAGAAACAAACATGTGTGTTAAATTAAAATAATTTAAAGTCACAATCTGCCAATTTACAATTTGGACTAAATTGTAAATAAGTCAGAGGTGCAGATCTTTGTTTAAATGGAGTTCTTGTATCAAATCTCCTCTCTGCTTTACATTTAACAAATTCATAAATTAAGACTCGGTGTGCAAGGAAACTCCAGTTTTACCCAATCTGAAGTCTCTAAAAAGTTTTAGTTTCTCAAATGTACTTAAGTCAGTGCAGTAACCGGCTTCTTCTCTCAGGCCAAAGGTTTCTGAGTGTTCTGCTTGCTATTTCTTTCTCTTCAAACTCCCAGCTTACATTTTTGTAGCCTGCAGCTCAAACATCATCACACAAACAGCAGTGAAAGTGGATCAATTTGTTCCCATTTGCTCTATTGAAGTGAACTCTTCCCCAGTTTCCCCTGGTTACTGACCCAGCCAGCAAGAGAGCCACCTGCAAACCCTTACACAGAGCTCGAAAGAGAGCTGGGGGAGGAAGGAAGAAGGAGAGAGAGGCAGGGATAGGAGCGAGTAAAACGACAACCATCTGAGGGAGCAAATGGGCATCTGTGGATAAGAGGAGCAGAAAATGTAATGAAAAAGAAGCGCTAAGAGAGCAGTAAATCAGGGGCAGAGATGAGAGGAGTAGAAGACTGAGATAACTGGGAATCAGACTGGAAGAAAAAGGAACTTTGACATTGGAGCAGAGGTGTTAGCAGGCAATCCAGTGTTCAATCAAATTGGAGTTAAGTGGCTAAATAGATTGTCACACCTCAAAGCCGGCCAAAGAATCGGCGCAAAATCAACTTGAGCAATATATAGCCAAGCTTTAGGGGCAATAATGAACAGGCAGTGTTGTTTTTGTTTGGATAAACTCTGGCACACAAAATCCAATCGATCTAGATAGCAGTAGTTTGTTTTTATTGAAGACCAAACAGGAAAACCACAGCTCTTGATAGATTAAAAGCATCAGAGGATGGCCTTTTCCTCACCTGTGGGTATTAAGTGAAATGAGGATACAATGTTTCCAGAAAAGAAATGTGTCACCATCTGTGCAGTCCATTTGAAGTTGTGCAGTTCCAGTTTGTGAGGAAGTAATTTCATCAGATTTCCCAGTTGGGCGTACATAAAGGTATTCTAACAGCGTAATTGACAGAAAAGTCAGTTTGCCTGCTTTCTATAATTTATAAGTGTCAACTTTTTAAATCCAGCTCTTTTCCACTCCCTTTTCAAATGCCACTCTGGGCAGCCGCCCATATGACCCATGTCAAAATGCCAGGACCAAAAACAAAAGTTTTGTAGAGAAAATTGTATGTACAATAGATCCATTTTATTTTAGCGGGTACACTTGTCCTCACTTAATAATAACTTTAATGTTTTATGAAATATATTATAGATGGATTATTCAGAACATCCCAATCATCACACAATTTCCCTAATGAAATTCAAAAATTTTCATTATCATAACTGTGCAACTTTTGTTTTATTTTATTATGTAAGTAACAGTATTTGTATTCCAGTCTGGAAAAGTTGAAGTAAACTTCTGTAGACTGATATGCAGCCAGTTTTTTCATTTTACTACTTTTAAAAGGAAAAACAGCATATAATTACTCACAGAGACGGATGTACTTATGAGAAATAAAGCAGGATGTTGCAACAGAAGAATTTTTTTAGGGAACTCTGTGACCATAAAAATGCACAATGTTTTGACTGTCTGCGAAAATTTAAGACAGTTCTTTGTCTGTCCAGGAAAATGTTCCTCATTCTTCCACCCATCCATCCTCAGGTCAAATCTCTTTAAAAAGACCATTGTACCACTTGTACTAAAACATAAATGAAACCAACATTATCGTCCCGCAAACACCTGAGACTGAGTTTTGTGGGATAGATATGACAGAACAACAATATGCCTGTAAAAAAAATGAGCAATTAGAGGGAACTTTATGGTTTAGAAAAGTTCTGATCAGATCCTGATATCCAAGTTTACACATCCAGTGTTTATGCTTTTTTTGCTGTACTTGTGTAAGTCGACATGAATAAACCACAGTCATTAGCAGCTTTTGTGAATACACCTTTAATTATTTTAGTTTTTTCAGCTGTCAGTTTTAGTTTCAGTTTACACCATTAAACGTATTTGTCTCTTAAAGATTTATTTTGTTTTTTTGTCATACTTAAATTACTTAGTACATTCAAAGACCTTTGAACGACTTGCTTCAACCGGATTGTAGTCTGGATTTAATTTTCATGTTAACCTCCACAGATAGACTTTTTGTTTTTATTTGAATCACTGCATAACTTTCTTGAGCTGGAATTGATGGCCAGATGAATCAGTGTGTGCTTCCTTATCGTCCAGATCCTGAAGCAGCAAAGCAGACCCTGAACGGCAGAGTACTACCGATGTTTGACTGCCATTATATCTATTTGAAATGTTGTTAATTTTTCTCCACCTCTAAGCGGATACCGCCCAAGTTCTACTTTGGTCTTCATCAGTTGGAATATGTTTAGGTTTGAGAATCAATAAGTTGTTATTTTATAGAGGGTAATGTGTGTTGGATTTTTTTTATGATCTCCTGGATGAGTCCTTGATTTGTTCTTGAGATCATTTTGATCGGGATGCCACTCTTTTGAGGGGATCTTTTTAGCCCATTTCATGCTGTCAGCCAGGTTCTAGTTTTGACTACTGGTCTGACGGTAATCAGGCCTTGGTAAGTGAAGTTGAAATCAGCTTTCTAAAAAATATGTACAGGGTCTGTACAGTTGGAGAAACAACAGCATGAAAACAAATCCATGAGATCAAGTCTATTTATTAAATGTAGCGTCAAGCAAAAATGTATTTGAGCTGAAGAACTTAGCTTATTGTGTCAAAATTGTACACATTTTTAATTCTTTGTATCAGTAAAATTCTTCAAAAAATAAGACCCAGGAAACATCTTGGAGCTTTAATTTTTGTGCATGAAATCAGGTATGGAGCATAATTTTACAAAAATAAACAAATGCAACTGTAGCTCTTACTTGCACAAAGAGCTTTCTCCATCTCTCCTTGCACGAATTGGCCTGCTTGATATCAACATGAAGGCTGCAGGCCTCCACAGCCTCAGCTCCATAAAAGGACGTGTTTCCTGTAAGCAGCTTGCTTCTCTGTAGTTGGGATCAGACATTCTGGTAATTCCAGAAGAAGCTACTGAACAGTTTTGGACTTCAGTCGACAAGATCGGCTTAAAAGATCTGCACATTTCTGTTGATAGTGAGCTTTGTGTAAATGTCATGAGATTTTATACATTCAGTAAACATGTTTAATTTGAAAATAGTTTAAGGTTCAATGTCTTTGCTCCTTTAAATTATAGTAAAAATATTGTAAATGATGCAAAGATTGTCTAATTTTATTCAGATATTGGATATGTGTTGCGACTTGAGTGAATAATTACTTTTAGTTTTCAAAAAGTGCAGTTAAAGCTTTGGAAGGCTTCAGGGACCTTAGATTTGCAAATTGCAGGAAGGCTCATACACTATGTGGGAGTTGCTTTGTAGCTAATGGGTTGTGTAAATGGTCACTTTGAAGCTGATGGTCCTCATAGTGGTCCAAAGTGAAATGAGCTGAGACTTCGGCACATGGAGGAAGCTTCAGGCTTTTTCTCCATCTCCGATCATTTGGTTTCTCTTTGCCTTGATTCCTTTTTCTTTCATATCTTGCTGCACATGTATTGAATTACTTCACAAATGGAAAGTGCTATTGTTTTTTAGACTTTATTCACAACATTGAAAACAATATATGTAGCTAAGAAATCCAGACTATTTACTATAAAATCAATTATTCCCACCTCTTGTTCCCTTTTGGTCCCTCATGCAATTTGCTTTTCACTTGTCTCCTCTTCAAGCTCAGACTTCTTTCATTCACTCTCCTGGGACTCTTTCTCTTCAGCTCTTTATCACCTCTCCTCCTCTCATCTTATCTTGTCTTGTTGCCTCGCTTTCCAATTCTCCTGAGATCCCGTGGATTGTTTCAGTGTATGAGACCAGAAAATCACTCCACAGTCATCATGTCAGCTTTTCTGTTCTTCTTTTTTGTTCCCGTTCTCCTCTTCATCTGCAGAGGCTGCATAGATGCAGAGAAATGTTTTACTTTTACAGAGGTACAGTGGGTAATATGTGGAGAATCATGGATTTCTGAATGTCTGGTGAACTATATAATATATAAAAAAAGATTGCCCTTTATGTGTATTTTTATTTTTTTGTCTGAGGATCACTTTGACAGTCAGACTTCTAGCTTCTCAACAGTACCACATACTTATCTGAAAACACAACACTTTGTAAAATGTGAACTTTATTACAGTTTGTCACACTACAACCTTAAACTATTTTTAATTTGATGACATTTCATGACAGAGCAAGACAAAGTTCCACATCATTTTTAAGACTTATATCTTCTAGTTTTTTGTGGCATATTTTCAAATTTTGTAAATTATGTTTAATTTTCTTCCTACCTTCTTATACAAATTATTGATAGTTTCTCTATCTATTGATTTTTCACATAAAATCCCAATAAAATGCATGTTTTGTGGTTGTAACCTAACAAAATACCTCCCTGTGTGAGCTTTATTGTCAGTATGTCTTTTAAGAATAGCCAGATTGTTCTTATTAATCTTTTCAATGGTTCTCTGGGTTTTATTTATTTTCACACTCGCTGTTGTTTTCTATTATTTAGAGTATTTGTTATTAAATCTTTGTTTAAGCTGCTAAACTCTGACCTATAAACAGTAAAGTTATAAAGAAGATCTCAAAAGCATAAGGAAAAAAACCAGTGATGCACTAATCAATTTTTCTGGTAATTGAAATTACACAGCTTTCTGTTGATTTCCTTTGACTTGTAATCAGAAACAAATATTGAATATCGTAAAATCAGGCCTATGTCATGTTCAGTAAATGCATAAAGAAAGAAAATGCTCTTCTTTAAAAGCATTTTCTGTATTTTGACTTGAGAAAAAGTTAGATATGATTAGGGACATGTAAGTTTGTGCACATATGGAAAAACTCTTTTAATCCCCTCATTTAATGTTTAGTGTTTGTTACTTTTAATTGCTGGATTAAAATAAAATGAGGAGGAATTTGTTGATTGTTCTAATCTCCTTAAAGAAAAGTCAGGTGTCTAATATCAGCTTCAGTTGGTAAAAGTCTGATTGGTGTTTCGTAAAGGTTTAAAGCCATCTAGTTTTATTGTACAGGCTTCTGTGTTCACAAGTCTATGACAAAGACACTTAATTTGATCCTTTTTTTACTTGCAGGGTTAGGTTATTTATAAAAGATATATTGACTAAAGAAATTGCATAAAGAATTACCAGGTATTTTGACAGTATTTTTTAACTTTTAACAACAGAAATTGCAGTTGTCTTGCTGCTTGCTTTAAATCAATTTTAGTCTGTATTGTGTTTGTAAAAACTCTATAAAATACCAGGAATATCTTCAGAGAGAGTGAAAGCTTCTTAGCCATAAACCCCATCTTTAGCACCAGTTTTCCAAAGGTAAAATATAAACAAACAGTCAGGGTTTAAACTTATACAAAGCAATGGGATTTGTCTGCTTTGTAGCATATGTTTAGGTGCAAATTTAAATTTTATACTATTTTCCTTTCTTCTCCATGCATGTTGTGTCTGGTCTCATTTCAGTTTCTCTGCTGCTGTCTGAGCGTAAACTCTTGAAGGTATGAAACTTGCTAGACTAAACACAAAGAAGCAGAGTTCAGCAGTGGGTTCAGCTGTCCTGCTCTGATCCAGAAAAATGCTGTTTTTGAAATCGGAAAGTTCTGTTTAAAACTCGGACGAACATTTTTCCAAGGACTGGCGTGTGCTTGGAAGCAAGTGCATAACATTTGAGATATTGATGTCACCTGGGAGACTTTTACGAGTTCTTAGCTAATAATTTTCAGCCAGAAAATACAAGATTGCCTTTTATTTATTTGTTTATTTATTTATTTATTGTCTTGGGTTGTTGTGATGCTTTTTCCAAAACACACATTTTGGATCATCATCTCCCTTTCTCATTTGTAAAATGCTTTTACAGTTGAAACCAGATTTTACAACCACTGTAAAGTCATATAAAGTTCAGATAAAAGTCATACTTTTTAATAACCTCATTTTTTCAATATCTAAAAGAAAATCAGAGTGAACCTTCTGTTTTTAGCTCAGTACGATCACCAAAGAAATTTCGTTTTGCCCAATTTAACGCCTTAAATTGGGCATTAAGCCGAGGTAAATTTTGGGATTATTTTAAAGCAACACCCCAATAACATCCCATCTTTGTGCAACATCAGGGAAAAATCAAAAGTGATCAGTCAAGTTATTTATGGGAACATCCAACTATCTTGTCATTTGGAAAGTAGAAATTCTGTGTCACAGAGATAAATTTGTTTCAATGAGATATCAATCCTGATATCAGAACTTTTGCAAAATATATTGTGAGGATACTATCAACAGAGCACCAGCTCAGCTTGAAATGTAATTTATTACCTTGGCTGACAGGTAACTAATAATCTTTTCTGTTAAGTCCCTTTTCACTGTTTTATTTGGTTCATGTGATAAATTAGAACTTTATCTTGTTTCCTTATTGGGTTATCTGAGGGCTAATTCTCACTGTGTGTTTAATTATTAGTAGTGATCTCTGCTAAATTACACCTGTGTATATATGCTTGTTTTAGGTGGAGTGGATAGAACAGCAGGTGGTGAAGAGGAGGATCAAGAGGGATTACAAACCTGTCCCACCCCTTTCCCAGACGAGCCCTGCCCAGAACAGCGTGGCCCAGAACAACATTTTCTACAATGATGCGAAGTGGAGCAGCATGTGGTATATTGTAAGTACACTGTATATTCAGAGGATTGTGTGCTGCCCACTTTTCCCCAGTTTGTGGGTCAAAGGTCTGGTGATGTGGCCCTGATTACTGCGGTGTCAGTGGAGCTGAGGGATTTCTGTGCCTGTTTTGTCTGCAATCAAACAATCGTGGTTGTTTCTATGGAAAAAATGTCTTTCTTTACTGTATGAAAAACGACTAGGAGAAGCGTGGTTTATACCAGTTGCATTTGGGCGCTTATCACAGCTGTTTACTCACTGAACACCTTCAGATCATTGCTCCTTTAGGTATACATTTTTTGTGTATGTGACCGGTTGAGTGTCCTCGACTCTGTCAATTGTTAACTTGATTTAGATAAATCCTGATACTTTGACCGGAGATTTTGAGGGGTTTCAACTGGGGGATGAAACTCTGAACTTTTTGTGCATGTTTTTAGGTTTACAGTGGGGTTGGAGGAAAAAACCCCAAAAAACATCCTGTCTTTTCCTTGAAAAAACCAGCTGTACAGTTGAAACAATAAAAATGTTTTTTTCTAACTTAACACATGAGCAAACATTTCCTTAGTGGGATGGCATTATGTATTTTCTATGCATATTGTGTCATTTTAAAGCACAATTAAGTAACTATGCCACCTTTAGTTGTTATAAAAGTGCTGCATATATCAAACATAACTTTGTAATTTGACATCTTGAAATTGGGCGTCTATCTCTTTAAGAAGCTCCTACTTTTTATGACACTCCACCTACTTTTTTTGACACTCTCCTTTGGAGCTGCCGCTCCAAAAGAGAGCTTTGTGTCAATGGGTGCCACTTTGTGAGAGCAAGCGTTTAGGCGCCGTTGAGTGGTTGCCATAGGAGACTAAAACAACATCATAGCACGATCTCAAGTTCGAAAAAGTAGATTTTACATAATAGCTCTCCTTTAAGTGGCTAAAAGGTAAAGTCATTGTTGACAGTTGTGCACCTAAATTTCACTTTGACCCTGAAACAAATAAAATTGGACACGTTTGACTAACATTTTCATTGAGTGATAAGTGATTGCCAACTCAAACAAAAGGCACCGTCGGCCTGTGCAGCTATAGCAATCGTGTAATTTTATTGCAAGTGTCGCACTGTGAGATTGCTCTCATAAAATCCTGGCAGTAATGTTTTGTCGTATGACATAATATCATTTTAAATTGTCTGGTGAGTAGATAATTAGTTCTTCAAATATAGCTGCAATCTAAAGAGAGTAAAGTGCTTCCAACATTTTATTTATATTTTTCTTTTAATTGTCTCATGAGAATTAGAGAAGTTACTCTTGACTTGCAGGCTCCTCGGTAAGCAGTTTCAGTTTACAGCGCCACCTGCCTGTTTACCGCCTCATTTGCCTCCAGCCTGCACGACTTTAGAGCTGCTGATGCTCTGGGTGATTAAAGTGTGTTATATCTGCTGAAAAGGCACAAATCTAACTGCATTGTAAAATGTTTTCTTAGTTTCAAGATGCTGTTGTGCTCCAAACAGTCTGTAGCCTCTTTAAGAAAACACGTCCGCCATAAACTCACAAAGATAAGCCGCCTCTGTGCTCCCCATGGCTAGTCATAAATCACAAGTGGAGACAGTGATATCCCGCACAACTGTGAGTGCTCAGAAATTATAGGAGTTGTGGTGCAGCAGTAACAATAGCAACAGGAATAAAAACTGTGTTGCAGTGAAGTCTTAACATTTCAAAGCAGTAATGTCAGATTCTTCAAATTTAGATTACTTATCTCACATAGGGGGCAGAAACGTGCCAAACTCGAATGTATGCTTAATGTGAACTGAAGATGTGATTTGCCTTCATATTTTAAAAAGTAATCAAAGAGAAACTTAATGTAATTACATTACTCTGATAAAGTAATCAAAACAGTTGCTCTTATTTTAAATGGTGTCCAACAGTTGCATGATAGAAAACTTGCAATATGTGAAAAAACCTTAGGACATGAACCAATAGTTTTCATAGAGGTTGG
The DNA here is from genome assembly GCA_010277075.1 of Poeciliopsis retropinna. NCBI lineage: Eukaryota > Metazoa > Chordata > Actinopteri > Cyprinodontiformes > Poeciliidae > Poeciliopsis > Poeciliopsis retropinna. Next base: position 14,083,647 of record VMRM01000001.1, on the reverse strand, counting down.
GACCACAACCATGTGGTCCGACTGTGTGGACCACATGGTTGTGGTCTACTTTGGTATTCTGTCATTGCTGCAATTTTATGTGATAATATTGACACTCTAGGAAATCAGAAGCACTGCTAATGTATGAGTGAATTTGTTCAGTTGAGAAATTACACTTTGTGCAGAACACCGTGTAGTTCTCCTATTGACAAACTTTGCTTCATCACTGCTGATGTCAAGTTAAAAGTTTGATGACAACCGACAACATCTAAAATTCATCCAGACTGAATTGAATGAAGCTTTTTTCGTTTATTACATTCTGGCTTTTCTACATGACTTATAGATGTTTTAGCAGAGTTAAATTATGTTATTGTTTCAATTTAGCTTTTTATTTTTCATACGTTTCTCCACAAATGAAATTGAGGTACTTTTTTTTTCCAGGACTGTATGATTTGACCAAGTTGAATGAAACTGGAAAAAAACTCTCCAAATATACCTAACATAAACAAGTTTGAGCTTGTTTATGTGTGATTGTGCAATGTTTACTCTGGATCTTGCTGTAAATTAGCAGTACTTCATGTGGGAATGTTCTCAACCTTTTCCACCTCACAGCTTTATTTACCCTCCATTTTCTCCTGACCTCTCCTCTCCATCTGCTTCCGTCCCTGCAGCACTGCAGCGACGACGTCCACAACTGCCAGTCGGACATGAACATCATGGGGGCGTGGAAGAGGGGCTACACGGGTAAAGATGTGGTGGTCACCATTCTGGACGATGGGATTGAGCGGACCCACCCGGACCTTTCTCAGAACTACGTGAGTGTGTATGTATGCGCGTGTAGGGCGACTATGAGCGGCAGTGTGTTTATGTTTGGTGTCATCAGTGACTTCAAAGTGTTGATCTTTGTAAGTACTGTTGCTTACATGTGAGGTTTGGGTAGGTATACAAACTATACTGCAGTCTCTGGACTCTTGCTTTATTTTGTGTCTTAAAAGGTCAGACTTATAGAAAGATCTTTTTTTATACACCGTAATGAAGGTCTAATAAAATGTGAAAAACTTAAACCTCAAAAGGAATTTTTATCTGATATTCACAAATTATATTTTAGTAGAAAACTTCTACAAACTTGTTAGAGTATGTGTAGGCTGTCAGTATAATAAATGCTAAAGTATATATAAAGTTTTCCACTTTTTGTCTGAAGTCAAACTTGAACTTTAATGTATTTTATTGATGTTTTTAGCTTTTAGACCAACACAAGGCAGTGCATATTTATGTGGAGCACGGGAAAGAATGTGTGGTTTTCCAAAAAGTTGTGTGCAAAACTAATCAGTAAATCTGTGGAGGCCTCAGAGGGTTTCTTAGAGAGCATTAGTGAGCAAACAGATTCATGACGAAAAAGTCTCAGAAACAACACAGGATTAACAGAAACATTCACGAAATGGAAAGTATGGGACAACGCCAAACCAGTGAAAACATCCATGGGCCGAGAGAGGATACATTTAATCAGAGAAGCCTCTCAAATAGGCTCCTATTCCTCCTAAGCAGGAGGAATCAGTTGACAATCAGTTGACAAGACAACAACGTGTTGTAAACTTTGTGAGTCGATGGCAGACTGAGGCTAACAAATGTTCTTCATCCAGTCTCACTAAGCTTGGAGGCTTCGTCCCCATTTTCAATGGAAAATTAGGAAAAAATGTCAGTTTCTGGATGTGGAAAGATGCTGGAGCAGAGAGTCCAAAGTCCGGCTCAGAGGCCATATGTGGCCTTGGACAGTTTTTTTTTTTTTTTTTTAATGACCTGCAACTGTTGTTCAAGAATAATGTTTATTAAGCCTTTCATTTTTACCCAGGGTAAAACTACTACTGACAATTTTCTTTTTACACAGTATTTGTCCTTTTAAACTTTTATGATCAGTAGAAAATCTTTTTCCTACAAAATAAAAAAAAAAATCTGCCTACTTTGTTTGATTTTATTTATTTATTTTTTCTTGGCCTTTGAGTATTTTAGACTCGATGTAGATGTGACAAAAAGTTTGGACTCCCCTGTGGTAGAGCGATACCTCTAAACACTTACAGCATATGGTGGTCTAAAAATCATTAAGTGAGAGGTACTGTACTCAAATATGTGTCCCTCTTTTAAGATTTTCATTTGGAAAACATTTAGGAAAAAAAGTAAAGTAATTTTACTTCCTCTTAACAAGTGTCCAGAACGTCCTGGTGTTCTGTTACAAGACATAATAAAAATCTAAGAAAAGCAAAAGTGCATGAGCTATTTGTATTTTTGCAAGGTGCTGGCCATGTTGTTGTACATCTCTAGTTACATAGATGATGAAGGGATGATGAAGTTTGTCAGATATTTAGGTAAACATCTTGGCCTCAGGCAGCTGGTAAGGCTATCAGTAAGAGTGATTCCTCCTGTTTGACAAGGCCAGTGCTGCAGTTATTAACTCCTCCCAATGCCAGGAGTTGTTTATGCTGAAGGCTGAAATGCTCTGCACGGTGGATTAACTACGATTGCATTCAATTTACAGAGCCGTGATGATTCTAATGTGAACTGTTTGTTCAGGCTGGATTCGTGTTTTGATGATCCATTGACATCACCGTGTTGGGCTTTGTCAACATTTTTTTCCTTTTGTTTTTATTACCAGCTAATTTGAAGTTTCATATAGTTGATTTCATCTTGGTGTCTCTTCCAGGATCCTCAGGCGAGCTATGATGTCAACAGCAATGATCTGGATCCCATGCCGCGATACGATGCAACCAATGAGAACAAGTAAGAAAAAATATTTTTACAAAAAGAATGAGTCATGGGCAGGAAGGGTTTTTATGGTATAGTTGCTCTTCTTCATCTTGGAGTGCTTTCATGCTGTTTTTGAAGCGGTTGTGTCCTTCTGATGGATTAGTTCAGTCCTGACTTTGTTGTGGTTTTGCTGAGTGACAGAGAATTTGATTGTGATGATATTTGTGGGAAGCTGTGGTTTTTTTCTGTTTGGAAGAATGTGAATGTGTGAGTGGCTGTGTAAGAATGGGAAGAAAAACAAACTCACTTGTCTATGCACTTGTCTTGTGCCAGCTTGGCTTTGGCTCAGCAAGTGATTCCCTCTCCTCCCCCCCTTTTTTTTGTTTGATTGTGTGTTTGGCTGCAGCAACACAAGTGTCGTGGCAGTGGCTCAGTCCCTGCTGGTGATGTCTTAAAGAGACAGACATGAGGGCCGCAGATGCAGCTGAATGAGCTCCAGGTTGAATTTTCATTTATAAGGCTTTGGGTGTTGCTATTTTATGACCTTTTGTTTTAGGATCATAGAGTGGAGCAGTTTATGTTTTATTTTTTTAATTCAAATGTCTCTAGTGGAAACATCTTTCATGGTGATATGAGGTAACTGGCATATTGACACCAATCTTCATCTCAGGGTTCACAATCTATAAAATGTTTAATTATCAAAACTTTTATTCCCTTTTATTTTCAAAATGACAAAGGCCTAAGAATGGTTAGAGGGCATATTATGCCAAATTTAGCTTTTGAGCTTTATGTCTTGTCATCAAAAACATACCCAGGATGATGTTTTGTCTCATTCATCCTTGACCTCCCGCCCCACAGCGCAGCTCTTGCCTGCACCTCCCTCATTTAGCTCCCCCAAGACTAGCGGCAGCAGCAATTAGCAAACACCTGGTGGAAATGTTCTACTGACCTCCTAAGTTTTTTCTGTGGACGGCATGGAGCAGTTTATTGTGATGATGCGTTGAAAGAGGAGTGTCGAAAAGGACAGGAGGTTCTTAAAGAGACAGAAGCCAATTTTAAGGCGTTGGATATAGAAGTGAAATTTCTTCGAAGTTTTTCATTTATATGGCATTTTTAAAACTGTAGGTAACACAGTTACTTGATTGTGGTATAAAATGGCATTATGTGCCCAGAAAACACTTATCTTTAGACTGTGGTTCTTGATCAAATATGCCATTCTATGTTCTGCACTTTCTTATTCTGGAGTTATTCTCTGATAAAACCCTCTTTGTGGGTGTGAGTATTGAAGTGCATTTTTGAATAAATTATTTTCTAATCAGGCGGCCTTCAGCTAAAATCAAAGTATGATGAACTTCCTAATAGTTTGATGATGCAAAGCTTCAGCTGAGTTTTTGTGCATCTCCGAGCTGTTCCACAAATATCTACTTTTGCATTTTTTAGGTCTGTAAATTTAGAAACTAACATCTGCTTGATTTAAAGACTGAAATAATTTCATAGGGGTTCTGGGTGGATTGACTCAATAGTGGAGATTTTATGACTTTGGCCCAAGACATTTTCAGCAGTGGCTGCCGTTTTTACACTAAAAAATAGGAATACTTTTTAATTTATTATTTTATAAAAAATTAATTTATATGACACATTTGAAAACAAACAAAAGCCATCACTCGATAGTCTTTTATGGTCTGAAATGTATCAGAAACAACACAGGATGAACAGAAACATTCATGAAAATATCTGGAAGGATATTAGAACCGGATCCAAATTAACTCATGTATAGAAAATGAGACGTTCTGGTGGCTCCATCTGCTGAAAATTGGTTCTGGTTGAGCAGAGAGATCCACGAGCGACTGCAACACAGATGTGATGACAGTGAAAAATACAGACGCAAGCCCTAAAGAATGAAAGGATGGCCAGAGACAGTTTTATGGATTACTGCTATGACGTGAACAGGTTGGACAGTGTAGGAGAGGGAGCTAATTAACTGTGCTAAAAAGCCAGATTTACAGCTAAACAGATTATTTTTAATCCTGTGTAATTCCACAATTATCCAACAATTAGTCTGAAAAAAGATGTAAAAGTCAGAAAATGTGAAATCTAAACAAAAAATTATAAACGTATATCCAAACTTTACTAGTAGTTGGTTTAAAAAAAAAAGAGAGACTGAACAACTAACAGCAATATAAACGGTTTTCACACTTAGGAGATTTTCAGGTGAATGTGAGACAATTTGCTTGCGTTTTCCTGCAGATGCTGCTCACACATGCATTTCACAGCTGGAGGTTTTCTGCTGGAGATGTGCTCTCACAGCTGGAAATGTGAGCGAGATGCGGAGGCGCGAGCTGGAGACAAGTCATGATGTGGAAATCACTTTCTTTACAACTGGAAGATAGCAAATGAAGCTCATTCCTGTTGATGCAACTCCCACATGTATCTGAATGGGGAGTACAGCACATATTTGTCTACATTGATTGAATATCTCAGGGCTGATAGAAGGGCTGCTTTTGTGGAAAACTGTTACGTTCAAATGCAGAACCCTGAAGCAGAATAGAGGTCATCTAGACTTTCCTGCGACTTTTGCAGCTGCAAAGCATAAAACTGGCTGTAAAGGTGCAAGAATCCGTAAGAAAGCAGCAGATTTCAGCTCCTGTCATCTCCATAGATCTTCTGCAGGATTTGATTCAGAACTGAGTGCTGGAGAATTTAAAGCAGCCTGACTTCACTTTCTTTTAGCAGTTCAGTTCAGTCACGTTATTACATTGACTTGCCAAAAATGAAGTACTGTGTCTCTTCACATTTTGCTCAAAAGTACCTCGTAATTTCCTGATACAGGCAGCAGTTCGGTCCCATATTGTGATCAATCTTTCAATGTCGAACATCAAAAACTCTAAAAAAATAAACTTCATTTTTCATTGAGTCTTGACCTACAGGTTGAGTTCAACTTAGGAGTCACTCTCTTTCTGTCATTCATCTATTTATTTATTTTAGATCTGAAATAGAAAGGACTTATATAAATCTATTTAAAATTACTGTTAAATACACTTGTACAGGGTTCTTTTTTCTATTAAAAACAAAGTTTAAGATGAAAAAATATGAAGAAATTATTAAACTGGCATCAGTGAGGATGTTTCAGTGTGCAGTTCTGGTACGTAAATCAATTTTTGTTACCTTGAGATGATTTGACGCACAAACTTTATTCAGTCTAAAATGCTCTTCAGGACTTTGGAGCTCCCTCTGATTTTTTTTTTTGATGGGGGATAGTTTTTAACGGTTTGCTGGTTTTCCATGGCTGCTTTTAGAGATCATTTTTATTTCTTGGGGTTGTGTGTGTGTGAGTTGTGATGCAGATGTTCTCTGCAGGAGGTGTGTGTGTGTTTGTGTAGATCTGGAAAGCGGTGTTTTGGAGAAGGCAGCAGACACAAACACGCCATGTTTGTGTCATGGTCGCTGACCTGGCTCGATTGTCACTGCTGCAGTTACTCAAGGAATGTTACCCTCTCACGCACGTGTCAAACTTATTACTCTTAGGCATTGCTTAAGCTGTCTTTGTCCTCTTGTGGGCCGGTGGAAGTGTACAGCTTGTGCGCTGCTCATAGAGAATATCAAAACAACATCACTGGATTTATATATTTATAAAGAAGCGATTCTGATATATATATTTTCAAGATGTTCTGTACGTTTTCAGCCTGCATATCCCTAAATTTGTACATGTCAGCTTTTTGTTTACAACTTCTTCAACCATGTTCACATTTTAAAGACCTGCGTTTTTCCTTCATCTATTCATTTTTCTTTAAAATCTGCATGTTTACGTTATATACTTGGTCCTTGCTGGTGTCTAAATTTACTTCTGTGAATTTGTACAGTTGCATCAACTGAGAGTGTTTGAAATTGTGCAATGATAAGCTGTTTATTCCTGCTCTGTCCTCAGACATGGTACACGCTGTGCAGGTGAAGTCGCTGCAGCTGCAAACAACTCTCACTGCATTGTGGGTATTGCCTACAATGCCAGAATAGGAGGTCAGTAGTTCAGTACGTTTAACTCTTGTTTAAAAAATGTTTTTTTAAAGGTTTCACTTTACTTTGTATGTTCTCTAATATGTTTTGTAGTTTATAAACATGTAGTGTACCCCCTAATTATATGAAACACATTTCAAGGCATTTTAAATGTTCATCACATTTTTTTATTAGTTTTTTATGGTTCATAATAAATAAATTGGATTAATGTTAATTTTGGCACCTCAGAGAACCCACTGTGCTTGACAAATCTAAATGTTTTTAGATTTAATCCAGAGTTCATATAACAAAATATATTGGAACTTTAAAGACGGTTAAGAAAAAAAAGCTCTGAATCTAATAGTTGGAGCAAAACCACTATTTTAGCGTTTTTTGTTTCCATCTTCATTTGGATTGTCTGTAAATGTACAGGGTGCTCTGGTTAGAAAACCACAGAGTTGGTGAAATTTCCAGTTTAGTTGTTCATGCCGATCAAATAATTACCTGGATTTCACATCAGTTGGGGGTATGCAAATCTATAGGCAGTGTCTCATCACAGGAATCACTCAGAACAGTAAAAATTGGCAAAAAGCTAAAAAGCCAGACATGCCCTTCACAGCCTAAGAGAGCCACTAAATTTTACAGGAGACTCTCCCTCAGTTTTTCTTTCTTGTTTTTTCTCCTCAAGACTTTGAAGGATTGTGTTGCAGAAATGCAGTGTTTAAATTTCATTTATTTTCCTGAGGCAAAAATGCATCACAGAAATTCTTGATAAGTTTTCTGGGTTTTAATTTATTACAGAATTATGAGAGGAAACATTTCAGTGACTGCCCTCTTACATCTTTTTTAGTGGAAAAGATGAAGCGTTTGGTTTTGTTTCTGTTTGTACACTAGGTGTCCGAATGCTGGACGGAGATGTAACAGACATGGTGGAGGCCAGGTCTCTGAGTCTTAACCCGCAGCACATCGATATTTACAGCGCCAGCTGGGGACCCGATGACGATGGGAAGACCGTGGACGGACCAGCGTCTTTGGCCAGGCAGGCCTTCGAGAACGGCATCCGTATGGTGAGCGCATTTGGATTCACATTTTACATGCAGAAATATCCCATCATATATAAACACGTAAACCATTAACCGGCCAAAAACTGAACATGAGCATTTACGTAGCTAGAAGTGATGTAAACACATTTTTTTTCTACTGGTATTTTCCTGATCAGAGATATCTGTTACTATTTTCTACCTTCAGTCCTCCTCCTGACATTTCAGTGCAATGCTTCTTTATTAGCATATTTTCATTTGCATATTCATCGGCTGCTTTTCACACCAACAAAGTGGCGCTTATTGAGTAACAGGGCAGAGTGTCTGAGTCGAGTGGGAAGCTGCAGCAGAGGTCAGTGGGGGTGAAGTGATTTAATGGCATAAACATAAGCCTGCACATTCACACTGTTTGCTTTAGTCAGCTCTCTATTCATGAAGAAGATGTTGTAGTAGTGAGGGAGAAGAGTTAATGGTGTTTATCTAAATGTAAGGTGTCGTCTTTATTATTACTGGCTACAACCGTAAATCTGTGGACAAAAAGAAAACATGTAAAAGGTGGAAGTTGTCTGGGATTTACAGACGACAGAGGTGAGGAAGATGGCTGTCCAGCTGTGGGAGCTGGGCGGGTGGATCTGTCCCACTGTCCCTGTACAGCTGGGTGAGTGAGGATGAGCGAAAGTGGCATGCTTGTTAGTGTGACATGGACCTGAGTGACACCCTGAAGAGACGGTTTACTCAGTGCTGAGGTGTTAGCAGTATCACTGATGCCTGTGGTGAGAGCTACATCCTGTGACGTGCTGCTATATATGATTTAATCAGATCTTAACTTGTCTGTGCCATGTTTATATAGCACTTAATCATTCTTCTGCCCTCTCTCCTTCACTATACCCCATCCTTTTGTGAAATACCCCCTTTCCTTTGTTAACTGCTTATAAAAGTGCTCTCCATCACCTGCCAGCCTTTAGTCCCGACTGATCCTCCTCTAGCTCACAGAGGGGCTTCATGCGCTTATCGCTGTCTGACAGAAGTCTTCCCTTGAAAAACTCCATCCTAAATTTTATTACCATGTCTTAGTTTTTGTGAGTCTGTGTGTCCAGTGTGTATAAGCAACTGGTGTGAATTTCAGTGCCAGTTTGTTTGTTGGATCTTTTTTTTTTCCACCGACTCCTGGCTGATCCTGAGCGCTCTTGACAACCTCACTGTTAATTCAGACTGTATTAGTTTCCTTTTTAGTAAGTTCTGACTACGTACACATATAGAAATGGTCACATATCTGGAAAAATTGGTAGAAAATAATTTTATATTTAACTGATTTCAGTATTTTTAGAGTTTGACAGGCGAGCAAATGTCTCAGTGAGGACATTTTTGAAACTTGTGGGACATTTTACTCTCATTCGTATCTATTTAATAATGAACATTGTAGTCATCTCTGACATTTGCATATTTTACAGTGCACTTTAGACACCATAGATAAAAATGTTATACATGCACCAAATTACAGCTATTGTTGTCATGGTTACAACTTCTAAAGACGACAGTGCCATGCCTTGCAGTAGGTATTCTGAGGATGATGATGAAGGTGAGAGCTTTGATGAACCGGACTTTGAGACCAAATGTAGAAAATTGGAGGGCCAATGTCCTTCTGATTTCAGGGCTTATTTTGAGTAAAGTTTTATTGAATCTTACTACAGTTTGAACTGTAATCTGATATAACAATTAATTGCTTATGACAGGGCTTCAACTGCACTTGAGAATTTGCTTTAATTTGTGATTTCACTCGTTACCCAAGACATTAATCTAAAGATGAAATAAGTAGAGCAACTGTTTCTTTTTCTTTCAGGGAAGGAAGGGCCGTGGCTCTATATTTGTTTGGGCTTCAGGAAACGGTGGGCGCAGCAGAGACCACTGCTCATGCGACGGCTACACCAACTCCATCTACACCATCTCCATTTCCAGCACGGCCGAGAGCGGACGGAAGCCCTGGTACCTGGAGGAATGCTCGTCCACCCTGACCACTACGTACAGCAGCGGCGAGAACTACGACCGAAAGATCGTGAGTATCACTCTGGCTTTGTGTTTGTTGGGTATGTTTGGGATCTTTTAATTTGTGGAAACTGATGGTCATAACTTCAAGATGTACATATTGAGTGTGTATCATCTGCAATCAATCATTTCTGTTATCAAATTAAAATAAAAAGCAGGAAAAGAGCTATTGTAGTTGTTCCCTGCAGGTGTGCTCGACAGCCTAACATCTGTCTACAAGCACACCACATTCCTCGTTTCCTAACTCAGCCAGTTGGCTCCATTTGGTCATAAAGCCTCTTCTTCTTAAGAAGACATTTATTTTCTTCATTGTGAATGTGGTTAAAGCACTATGACTTTGTCTGGCAGCTTTCAACCACATCACTGGGATGAACTAAGATGTCTGACCATGAAGAACTGGCTTGTTCTTGCTACATTCCTCACACTGACATTACCCACACGCATACACAGTTTCTGTAAAGCTTTTGAAAAGCAGAAGCTCGTGTGTCATAACTTTTGGCCAGTCCACAGCAGATGGTAAGGTCCAGTTTGTGTTCAAATAATCCCTCAATATTTCCAGTCCAAACAAGCTCCATTTGATGAGAGCTCAGACTGGAAATGATCCAAATTATTCTTGGCCAACTGAATGTCAAGCTGTTTAACGTATGCGCAATCAAAGTAAATATTACGGCTCTTTAATAACTTTTCTTACATCATATTGCTTAACACAATGTGTCTTTTGTTTCTTTCATAATAAACTGGCTTGAGTTTTTGTATGAAAGCTGGAATGTGTGTCTGAGTGATTTCAGGTGTGTTTAAATCTGGCTGATACTCATCTCTTTAGTCTGTCTCTTAGGTTTACTCAGCAGGTAAATGTGACTCAAAACAGATTTTTTATGGCTGTCCAGGTGGCCCAATTCCAATCTTTTCACACATACAAAAAAAAAAAAGCTTTATTCAATCTATTCAATAACACTTAATTCATCCCAAGGGGAAATTAAGGTGCAGAGAGCAGCAGCAGTACACACAGAAACAGACATATGACCACATAAAACAACATAAAACTTAAAACTAAATTGGAAACACAGCCAATAATTTTTAAAGTGCCAGAAGTCTAACCGGTCATGTCAAATTTTGTTCGACTTTTACATCATCGACGTGACATTTGCATCATAACTCTTCACCAGAAGAAGCCAGACGTGGTAAATCCAGACATAAACAATGGCTTAAAAGTATAACAATTAAATTATGAAAGACGTTTTTTAGTCACAGTTAAGCCACTTCTGGTCTGACTTCACAACCAGAAAGACTTTTCCACAGAAGTTGCAGTCAGTGCTCCACAAAAGCCCATTGTTATTTGCTATGCTGTCGTCTTCTTAGCTTCTTTTGTGTTTTGATTTTGTAACAATACTGTCATCCTTAAATAATTTTAATAGTGATCCATAAACGGCTCCATCCATTATTACTTCCTTAAACTGTGTGCTTCTATGACATCAACGTTCTTGATGTCTTGGATGCGGGTCTTTTGATGATTGTGACACAGAAGTTTTATCTCAGTTGCGGCATTCGGCAATATGAACAACAAGAACAAGAAAAATGTAATTTCAGCAAAAAAAAAAAAAAAGGAATTCAGTGAAGACCTGCTGTGTGAACGTTGCCTTTTTCTCCCTTTCTACCTGTCATCACTGCCGTCTTCCTCCACAGCTCTGCCATTTATCCCCTTCTTAATTGTAGTCTGTGTTATATCCATCTTTTTGAGTCTCTCCTGCTCCCTCATCCTCAGATCACAACAGACCTGAGACACCGATGCACAGACAGTCACACCGGGACATCAGCCTCGGCTCCCATGGCAGCTGCCATCATTGCTCTGGCCCTGGAAGCAAAGTAAGATCCACTTAACCTCATCCTCTCATCCCTTTGTCCCGCCACTATCCTCTAATGCCCTCTTGTCCTCTTATCGCACCAATCTATAAGAGGAACACGTGAGACTTCACATTGTCAACAATACAAATACACTTCATCGCTTGGAGATGCAGGAGTCTTTGTTTCATCAGCGCACTGAATGTTGAAAAAAAAAACTCACCTTGATTTTCTCTCAGCTCTTTGACCTTTTGGCCTTTGAAATCTTGAGTAGAGTTTTCAATAGTTTGCTTATGTTTTGAAGTAAGGAACGTCTTTGCAGTACTGAACTTTATTGCTACTTTTCAGATTGTCATGATGCTCATTCAGTGGTTATTTTCAGGGGCTTTATCAGGATTAAACTGACTATTGTGAAGCAGCAGCCAGGTTTAGCTGCAGTGTGTGCAAACTGTAAGAAGACTTACTCGGAATTGTTCCCGACGGCGGTAAATTATGAATACATGCACTGGGATCCAGAGGCAGGTGGATGACTCATTAGCATTTTGATTGTTTGTTGCAGAAATTTAAATGATGAGGCGCTTTGCTTTATGTTTTTGCCTTTAACTCTGATCATTACCCCAACAATCGATTAAAAAGAAAACTTCATTCTCACAAAACAAAATATTTCACTTCAGTTCATCCATATAAACTGTTCTTTTTTCTAGATTTAGTTTTCAGATTTTCTTCATCAAAGCGAGACCAAAACCTAGAAAAATATTTATTAAAAGCAAGTAAGTTTTTGATCTGTTTCAGTATACTCTCATAATCCCTTCTCCATCCTCCATGACCTTTCTCTTTCGCTCAACAGCTCCGTGCCACCAGGTTCTTCTTTTAATCTTTTAAATCCGTTCTGGGTATCGATATTGTAATAAATTCATGAATTGGCAAGAGTGCAGCGCAGGTGCAGAGACTGTGAATTAGGCCCATCATCACATGTTGAGCAGCTCGGATAACTGAGGTCACGTCGATTAACCTGGATAATCCGATCCAAATCCTCCCAACAGAAAATATTCTCGGTTTCCAGGCAGTGCCGGGAACGTAAGCCCGTTTTCTCAACAAGATTATCACACACGGTTTCTTCCCTGCTTGCTTTCTGCTTTTCTGTGGCTCCATCACAGCAACATTGCTCTTTGTTAGTCCTCGGAGGGAAACCGACTTCTTTCTGAACTGACTTTCACTCTGTTGGCTTGGTTGGGTTTTCAAGCAGCCATACACATGCATGCAAAACCCGCAAACCACCATGCTGCAAAAAATAATGTACTTCTTTTCAGATTTCTTCTATTTTTTCTTTTTTTTTTTTTTTTGTCATACTTTGACGTTTCAGATCAGTAAAAAAAAGTTTCATGTTTTAAAAAAGGCAGTTTTCAAATGATAATTTATTTTAATGAGGGGAATAAGCTGTCCTACCAAAATGGCTGTGTGAAAATCCAACCTTTGAGAAAACAACTGCGACCAAGTCTTTAGGAAAACTGGACTTTTTATCATCAACAGGACCTAAATCAAGACTAGACTTTGCCGATGACTATCCAAGAGATAGATTTGATGGTGTTGAGATCATGTTGCTGCACAATTTTTGGTTGAGAGGAGAATTCATGGTTGCAACAGTTACATCTGGTGCGTGAGGTCTTACAGCAGAAGAGCAGGCCCAGATCATCACACTGCCACAACCATGTTTGACCATTGGCATGATTCTCTGATTCTCTAATTCTGAGAAAAAGTTGAAGGCCATTTCTGCCCAATCTCTGTGCAGCTCTTTCGATGTTTATCTGGGTTGTTTTTCAGTGATGCACTCTTTAGCTAATTTAGGTAGATGGCCAATTTTAGAAAGTTCACCACTATTCCATGTTTTTTCTGTCTGTAGATAATGATTGTCACCACGGTTGTCTGAAGTATTGAAGCAGTAAAATACTCTGTAACCGTTTCCGGACTAAAAGATGTTAATGGCTTTCGTGAACGTCTTTAGATTGATACGTCACTTTATCCTTTAGCCTTCTTTTTTTTGTCAGATAAATTACAATCAGATGATTTCTGTATTCTATCAGCCTCACATTAAGTAGACCTGAGTAATAAAGTTGAATCTAAAGTATGTAGTAATTTCTTTTTCACACAGAGCTGTGCTGATTTGTATGTTTTTTGTTAATAAATAAAGCAATAGTTTTAGGGCTGCCTTTTGTATTTTTGTTTCACTTGAGAAATTTAAATGTGACAGAAAAGCAAAAACAGAAATTCAGCAATACCTTATTAAAGAGACTGTAAATAGTTCATTGTTTTGAAGAAAATTTGGAAGTTGATGACAAAACAAATTATTATGACAAATTATTATCCTCTGCTGACAAAATTCTGTTGACAAAGTGTTTTCTGTTACTATGAAAGTGGTCTGAAATGTTAAAACACTTCAAACCAACCCAGTTCAGTTTCTTCCCTCACAGTTTGTTGACATTGTGATGTGTTTGTGCAGGACCTAGCACAATAAATTTTATAGAAACATTCCTTCCTTTATGTAAAAATGACAAAGTGATCAGGAAACATGAAAAGGAAGGAACAATATGTCAGATAAACCTCACACTGGAGAGGGAGTCTTCAAGAAGACAGAATGGGCAAAGATGGATGAAAGCTAAACCTGGTTTTCCTCTTTTTCTCTGTGGAAAAATAAATTCACCATGGCTTGACTGGTGTCCCTCTGCAAATAGACTATAGATAGGTGAAAGTTTGAATATCTATTTCCTTCTCTTTTCCTTTACTCCTCAAAATGCCTTGTTTTCCAGCTTTATTTCCATCCATAATTGCAGTTCAGAGAGGAAGAGAGAAACGTATATCAGACTTCTTATTTGCTGCAGATTCCTGCTGTCTGTGAGCTCCTCCATTAATTAGTTTTGGCTTGTTTATAGGAAGGCGGTCATGGCCTAGATAGCAATGCCAAAGTCACTTTTAATTAATGACCATAAAACTTTAATGGAACCATAATTACGCAGTGGCAGCTTAGCCTATTAATATTGATCCGAACATTAATTATTCTGACTTCTTTCAGGACTTATCTGAGCTTCCACCCTTTATTTATTTTGCTCTTGACATTTTATTTCCAGCCAGTTGTTCTAGATGTTGAATATTCTCATGGATTTAATAAGAGTGGGATCCTTGAGAACACCGGTCAGAGATTGATTTATTCAGAGCGCTACTATGTTATGTGTTTTCTTTAAGCAGCAGTCTGTTTTACTTTATAGAGACTTGATCCAGATATTTTCATAGGTGTTTGTTTTCATAGGAAACGTCTACCTCTTTTTATCAAACCAGATTTTACCTTGGATTTTCCATGTATTGGATTGATTCTCAGCATTAAATAGCTAATCTTTCCCTTATGGAAGAATCCAAGGTTGATTGGTGTTTAGTTTCCCCATAAAAACCCCAAATTGTCTGAATTTCACAGAATAACAAGCACATGCAAACACCTCTCTGCAGCAGCTAAATACGTGACGTTCAGACTCTCCGCAGATGTTCAGGATTTCAAACATACCTGCTCTTATGTAAGCGACTTAGCAGGAAGTCGATTGCTATACTTCGTCTCTCTCTTTTTCTCGTGTTGTATCAGAGAACATTTTTAGCTCCTAAAACCCAAACTACGGCGAACAAGCATAATATTTGACAGTTTCTTCAAGCGTTTTGGATTACTGCGAAGTCTGGAGGTCTCAGATGGTGAGGCAGTGACACGAGGGAGGGAGCAGAGCATCTGGCAAACATATGAGATTGAAGGGAATCCCATGAAACTTGGTGACCCACTTCTTCCTGTTTCTTTTGCCTTTAATCTCCTGTTTGGGCATCAAAGGACTTCAGACACATGGCTGCCATCTTGTAATAGCTCTCACGTGAGATCTAAAAAAGGAAAACTAAGGGATACGTCAACAGGCAGTTCTTCATCTGTGCTCTCTGTAATTTGCTCTCTAATCTAATCTACCATACACAGTATATAACTGTTTTTTTTTTTACCGTATGCTTTCATATTACAATCTCTTGTTCTTCTTTGTGATTTGTTTTTAAACCCTTTCATCTTGCATCTTTATGTTCCTCTTTCATCTAACCATCTGCCCTCTGCACTGTTGTTTAAATTTACTCTGATAACAAAGTTAAGTCTGTGTATATTAATGACCATCCTGCCCTTCTAAGTCCTTTGGTTGATCTTCTTTTTACTCTAATCTGTTGACATTAGAATGAATTATTCATCATGTTTTTCTGGTGGATAATTTACCCTGCATAAGATTATTTATGTATTCATATTTTAATGAATGTTTCTTAAAACACATCTTTTGTCTTCTAATGACCTCTTTTTTTCTGCATTATATGTGACATTATGTATTATACTTTATGATTAACCAGTGTTTATGCTTTTTCTACGTTAGTCCTTCTCTAACATGGAGAGATGTTCAGCACATCATCGTGAAAACCTCAAGAGCTGGACATCTTAGTGCTCCTGACTGGAAGACCAATGCCGCTGGCTACAACGGTAAACATCCTTACAAACACAGACACAAATAAAATAAAATCACAAACTCAAAGGTGCTGCTCAGACTGCAAAATTGTTCAAAAGTATCTCTCAAGAGTTTTCACTCCAAAAATCTTCAAGAAGGCTGATTGTGCTCAAATAAAGCGAGTTCAAGAACATTCTTACCTATCCAAGATGAGATCAATGAACGAGATTACTTTAGGAGCAGAGTGTCCTAAAGAAAGCCAAAGACGGATAACTAAATTGCCAATGTCGGTGTTAATGAGTCGACAATTGAGAGAATGGTGAACGAAAGTGTGGGCATGGCCGAGCTGCGAAATGAAGACTTCGATCCATCAGGAAGAAATCTGCTGTCTGCTGTTTGATAAAGGTCACATTGTCTGGCCAGTAGACAGCTGGAAAAATGTGTTGATGGATAAACAATAAAATGGAACATTTCAGTTGTAACGATGGTTTGATTAAATGTATTTACTTATATAACTTTAGATGCACAATAAATGTCGCCTTAAGGCACTTTACATGAAAATACAAGACAAAAATTCAACCATAAAAATTATATTTATTCCAGTTTGATGCTGGTTATAATTTGGTTACAAAGGCAATTGGGAAAAAATCAGCCTAATTAAAGGGGTGTATTATATAAATGTGACTTTTTTTACCTTTAAAAAAGGTCAAAGATGTCTTTATAAACACATCTGGAATATTGTCATAATTCTTTCATGCATTTTTGAGAAGTCCCTTAATCTCCTGTGGCAGCCATTCAGAGGTGCCCCAACATTTTTCTCTCTTAACCAAATGGGTTCTTTGTAAGTAAAATATCTTACTTTTATATTTATTAAATTTTTTTCTTACCCTAAAACATATATGTTACACTTATCAGTAACTCTTTAAATAGTTGGCACACAAATGGGATAAAATTGCCTGACCCCGGTTTTTTAAGTTAGATTTAAAGATGCACTTAAAGGATGTGAAATAATATTAGTAAGTACAAGCCATGAAACCTTTGAACATCCCAGAAAGGAAGATGTTTTCATCTTTCCCAGAACTGATTCTCTGTAGCAAGATCAAATTAGCAGCAGTTTGCAACACCAGATAAATGAAAAGATTCACAATCTTTTACTAGACAATCATTTATTATCGCTCATCTTTTGTCTTAGATTGTAATTTTCTTTAATCACCTCATCAGTTTGGATACACAACTTCTTTTTACCACATATTTTCTTTAGTGAGATAAAAGGCCTTGAGCAATTTCTCCAAAGGTTCAGTTCTTGCTTGCTAAGTGGTGTGCCGCCAGCTGCCATCTGTCAGGGTCCATGTGGTGGGTGCTGTTTTGTAACTTTCAGTGCATGATTAACGCGTACCTGAATGTGTGTGTGTGTGTGTGTGAGTGAGAGAGAGAGGGAGAGTATGAAAGTGTGTGTATGTTGGAGAGAAACCAGGAGAGTGGGAACTAAGGGTCAGCCAGACAGCAGACTCGCTGCCTGGAGACTTTCCAAGTGACAGAAGGGGGGGTAGATGTATGAAAGAATTCACATTGCATTATATGTAGCAATCAGTTGGGCAGTAGTTAGATTTTTTTTTTTTTTAATATTAGTAATATTCTAATATTTATATCAAAAAATCTGCAGGGAATCGGTTTAAACACAAACTTTCTATGTACCTTTGTGTTGCGTAATATACTTGAATAAAAAATAGCTGCAAAACATATGGAATCACAGTATGATTCCATATGTTATGACTTATGAAATAAGTCATCATCACTTTATCAATATGCAGCGTTTGGTAGGCGACATGCATTAATGCATTAATGCGCTGCATGCAAATAGCATATTTGACTGATTTTACTGAAACCAATACTGAAAAATACTAACGCTCAAAGAAAATGGAATGTGGGGGTAAAGAGAAAAGAGAGGAGAATGAGTTCATCCTTGCAGTCACATGTTTTCCTTATATTGTATGTTTGTCTGCATACAGACTAAAACCACTAAACCATTCCTTGTTTCTGCAGTCAGCCACCTGTACGGCTTTGGCCTTATGGATGCTGAGGCGATGGTGAAGGAGGCGGAGCAATGGAAGCAGGTCCCCGCCCAACACATCTGCGTGGAGACTGCCGACAGACAAATCAGGTGCAGCATAGTCACAGTCAGATGGTGCACAGGCTATTAAATAAGCCAATAAACAATGAGGAGAAAAGAGCATTAGTGAAGACTAACATTTTGACTGGCAGGTCTTCATAGTTTGTAAGCTGTTTACAATTTTCACTAGAAATCATTGGATTATTTTAATTTTTCATGTAGATGTTATGAACATGCGTAATGTGGTTTCCTGTCAAAAATATTCAATTCAAATTTAATTGAAAAATACTTCAATGACCCCAAAGGGAAATTAAATAAATATGTAGTGATTGAGAAAGTATTTACCCACTGATTTATTTTTATTTTTTTTGTTACACTTAAATGTTTCAAATCAATTTTCAAAAACACCAAAAATCAAAGTTAACCTGAGTAAATAAAATAAATTTGTTTCTAATAATTGCATTGATTAAGTGAAAAAGGTCACCAAAGCCAACCTTACCTGTTGTAATTCATAATCTTACAATCATGAATGATCTTACGACATTGTTGGATAAAACAACTCAACAGACAATCAAAATGATTCAAGATCAGATGAAATCAGTGACACTTTGACTGGTCAGAATGACTAGAAGAGTCATATATAAATAAAGTTTTTTTTTTTTTTTTTTTTAGGATTAGTGTTCATAAGGCAACAGACCTAGTAGAGATGATATGGAGGAAATAGTGTGTGGAGAGATCAGAGAAAAGTGACATATTTTTGTAAGATGTGTCCCATTACACTTGGTATAGCAAAGCTAACAGCATTCAAGAGGTTAAACATCACACCAATAAACATGGTGGTGTTAGTATTGTAATATGGGCTGCTTTGTTGCATCAGAACATCGATGTCTTTCTGTAAATACTGGAACCATGTTTCCTGCTCTCCAGCCATCAGTTTGTGATGTTAAGTTCAAACAAATCTGGGTTATTCATCAACACAGTGTCTTAAAACACAGCAGCAAGTCCACATCTGAAAAGATTTTAAAAAAGTAAAGATTTTGGAGTAGCTTAGTCATAGTATGGATTTAAATCTCTTTGCAGTATGACCTTATATGGGTTGTTCATTTTTATGAACAACCCATATAAGGTTGTTAATGAATATGGGTTGTTCATTTTTATGAACAACCCATATAAGTTCAGCAACTCCCCACTGTTGCTGAACTGAAACAATTTTTCCAAAAACAGCTGGCCAAAGTTCCTCCACAGTGATGTAAAAGACTCATTACCACTGATCACAAACACTTGATGACAGTTGCTGATGCCTGGTGGGCAACTGCTTGTTACTGGATTTAGAGGGCAGTTGCCTTTTTACCCAGCATGATGTTGGTTTTAATAGCTTTTCTTCATTAATAAATGAAATCATCATTTTACAACAACTTTTTGTATTTACTCATTGAATTTGGACTTAAAAGGCCACATGAGCTGCAGGTTTAGTGTATTTTTATTGCATTGGGTCATAACGTACGAAATGTTCCACCTTTGTGTTGCAATTTTTATCCATCGGTGGGTCAATTATTCGGGATGCACAATATATTGGCATTGCTATCGTTATCAACTGATTATTTTCATAATAATAATAATAATAACTAATGTTTATTTAGTTTGTGTGTTTTAGGAGGGAAGGGGTTTGGCCTTGTGACAGTGATGTCAGCAGTACGGTAGATTTTTCATGATGTTGAAAGGGTAGGGAAAATGTCAGTAATGTTGGTAAATATTGATTATCAGCTGCATCAGTATCTGCCCAGATTTTAATATCTGTGCATCCCTATCAAGTATGGTTGCTGTGTAAATGGGAACTGGTTTGTGCCTCGCTCAAGAACCTCCCCCTCTCTCTGTCTGCTCCATTCGCTCTCTCAGCTGTAACGTCTTTTCTCATTTTTTCTGTCTCCAGTGTTTTGCACCGGCATGTGTTTTAGAGTACGGTTGTGCAAGCTGTACCTTGATAGGGGCCAAGCATTAGTTCTGGCAGGGTGGTTCTCACATAAGACCTTTACTATGCACACACACTCTTACTCAGAGAGAGCCAGGACTTCACAGCTTGTTATTCTTGATGCAGCTGGAAGCCTGAGCGCTGTGCTGTATTAGGCTGGCTGAACTCGGGGCCCTGGACCAGTTTGCTTTCAGCTGAAGCCTCTGCAGCCAGAAAGTGCAGCGTTATCTGTGTCGTTCTGTCTGTCCTGCCTCAATGCACAAGTCACCTATGTAAAATCTGACCCGTGTCAAATCCAGTGATCTTCAAGCCTTTTCCAGTCTTGTAAAATATGTGGGCTAAAGCGTGAAATGAATAAAGCAACCCTGTCATTTAAGCCTGCTTGTGCCTTCTGTTTTGTGTTGTGACACTTGGAGGTTTAATTGTTGTTGGAGAAAACTGGATCTCTATCATGGTTCCTGCAGAAATGTTGACAGTCAGGGCAGACATCAGCTCTCTGCCGTGTTCCTTCACACCATCTGACCGGACCTTCCCCTTTTCTTTAGTGTTGCTGACCCTCTGCACTCTGCTTGGAGTATGCACCAGAAAAACAAAACAAAACTACATCCGTTTTGTGCAATCAAGCTGGTAGTAATCAGCTGTGCATCTGCTGTGCTTTGTCCCATGCATAAGACTCAGTTGTCTGAGCTGTGTCATGGAGAGGCCAGAGCTGTTATCGGCTCCAGACTCCCCAGACAGGCGTCAAACGAGACTGCTGCTCATTCAGAGTGGTCTGTTCCAGATGATGTTTGCTGTTTTTGTGTTTAAATTGTTATTGACTCCTGCAGTATGACAGGTCAGGCTTGTAGTGGCTAGAGCTAAAGTGGAAAAAAATTCTACCAGTTTTCTATGTTTTGCTTAAATTTTAATTATAAATTGACAAATCACTTATTCAAAACTTCTTTAAGCAAAGAAACAAAAGTTGCTTCTTTGTGATCAAAGAACCACCTATAGTGGATGTTAAGCAGCTTTTTAACATCCACTATAGGTTTAAACTGAATTTTTCAATTAACAAGCAAATTAATATTGGTATTGATAATTGATATCAGTGAAATTTTAATATGTTTAATATCAGTTACTCTTTGAACTTGTTGGCATGTCGTGCCCCTTCTTCCAAGTAATCAGAGATCAACTGCATATTACCTCAGAGGGATTATTGGTTAGAAGATAAATATAAATGGTTTGTCTGTAAACATATCATCACTGTGATTGTTAGGCGAGACAAGAAGGAATTAGATTAAATGATCTCTAAAACAAGACGGGATGACACACGTCAGTGACAACACAAATCATGGTAATTTGTTTCACTCTGATGATCCTCCTGATATTTTATCGATCTGTTGCTTTGAATTCTTACACAGTTGTGGCATAAAATACCCTGAGCTGGCAGGATGGTATGCTTTGTTTTTTTTTTTACTGGCTCTCTCCGTGGTTTTGGTGTTATGTTGCTGTGGTGTTAGATCATACTGCAAATGTTATTCAAGAGGCCATTAAATGCTTGTGTTGGCTGTTCTGAGGTGGTTGTGCTGCTGAGCAGACACAACAAATATTCCTCTTTATCTTATCACATACAGCTTTTTAGCAGGATGGACATTTAGAAATGGGAAACTTTGGGCACTGTTCAGGTTAAAGAAGTGTTATTGTTTTTAGGTGGACTAAAGATTGTTGACGGTTGTAATCTTAGGCCCTGTGGTAGAACTAGGTTGAAGAATGGAAACCTTTCATGGAAATGTATGATTACTAAGAGAATTTCATGTTGAAAAAAGGGTAATATTTTAAAACAGAAGACTAGCAATAGAGTTATGAATTTGAGTGGAAAAATTTACTGGCCATACGAGAGCCTCACTCTACAGTGGAAATGAAGAGGAGAATTTTGATGTGGAGGAAGTGATCATGTAGGATGCTGATGAAGCCCAAGAAGAAGTCAATTTATAGAAATAAAGAAACTAAGCTTGAGAAGTGTGAAGGGAAGATGCTTTTTGATTTAAATGATTATATTGATCGATTAGGGTAGATTTTTGTCATTCTTTAAAACCAATTAGTGAAAAGGCATTTACTTAAGGAAGTCCTGGATTTGCAGCAATTCATCCAACTAAAGAAGCATTTGACATAGAACCCAAAAGGTTCCTCATTGTTTGTGTTCATTTCCACTTTTCCCTTCGGTCATTGAATTTAAAGCATCATTGATACTCCTGTGGATTTGTTGCTAAGGTTAACCTACTAATTCCCTCCTTCCTGTCCAGCAGAACCATCCGTCCAGAGCACTTGGTGCGCTCTGTGTACAAGGCGACTGGATGTTCGGACAACCCCAACCTCAAAGTGATCTACCTGGAGCACGTGGTTGTACGCATAACAATCACGCACCCTCGTCGTGGGGATCTGTCGATCAACCTGACCTCTCCGTCGGGGACCAAGTCGCAGCTGCTCGCCAACAGGTACAGAACAGAAAAAGCTGGGGACGGTCAGCTGTGTTCATTTTTAAAGATGCTATCAAACCTGATTGTATTGTTTAGGCCAGCTGTCATTATTTGTAAGAATTTGTAACATCTTCTAGATGAATTGGACATTTAGGCATCTTGTGAAATAGAAAAGAAACTCTCTTTTTTTCAGCTGCAACTTTTCAAAAATGTGAATGCTTGTGAGGACTCGATTCTTTAACGTGGATGTTTGACAATGAAACAGATTCAGGTTTTGTAGGCCATCTTCCTCACGTTCAGCTTTTCTGCTCTGCCTGCACGTTTTTTCTAACTTCCCCTCCACGTCATGGAGCTACTTGTTTTTTAACATCATTGCAGCTAATTTGCCAGCATGTTGAGGGTCGTTTTCCATTTGGAAGACGCGTTTATGCACACTTTTTAACTTCCTGGCTTGCATCTGGAGATGCTGCTTCAATATTTCCACATAAACTTCTTTCCTCATGATACCATCTATTTTGTGTAGTGCACCAGTCCCTCCCACAGTGAATAACCCAAACAACATGATGCTGCCACCCTCATACTTATCATTCTGGATGGGGTTGTCAGGCTTACAGCCTTCCCTCTTTTTTGTATGGCAAAATATTAAAATTTAATCAGAAAATGAGGACGACATGAAAAGCCAGACTACAGTTTCCAAATTTCAGGAGATGTTGGTAAGGAACTTGTTTCACTGTTGAGCCGTCTTCCATCTTCATCCAGCGTCTTTTGCTTTTGTTGTAGGGCTGATCCACACATTTCATCCCAAAACACATTCCTATCTGGGACACTGAACCTGTCTGCTTTCTGCGTGGTTTAATGGCCAGACATTTCCATGCTGTTTGTACTTGAATATGATAATTTGCACAGATGAATGTGGAACATTCAGGCATTTAAAAATTGAAGCCAAGGATGAATCACATCTTTTGAGGTCACTTTCTGGTGTCTTAACTGGTTTATTTAGATTTTTTGTCATGGTGTCACAGGAGGAGGTGGTGCGTTTTTGGTCTGCTTTTAAAAATATATCAATGGGTTTGCCTCCAGTTAACTCAAATGTTGCCAATTAACCTATAAGATGCTCACAAAGGCTAGCACTTTTTAATTGGCAGAGTAACATTAGTCTATGTAAACCTGATTTTCAAAAAAGTAAAAAGAAATATCTAGAGAAATGAAAAAATTTATATTTATGGAAATATCAATTATTTGACCAATCACAGCAGGCCTACAATAGAAAAATTAAGCCTAATTTAAGGTTAAAGCATGCGGGGAAAATAGAAAAAATTTATATCAGCTATAAGGTTTAATTTTTTTCTTCCTCTGTAAGTCATTATGTTTTTCACCAGATCCACTTATCTGTCCGCGTCCCCGCCCTCCATGCTGTGGCCGCGCGCCCAGCCAGAGGAGGCCGTTCTTTTACAGCTGCAGATGTTGCTAATTAAGAATGGACAACTAGGCCAACAGTTTGTATGCATGGAGAGAAGTTTACACAGATTACTTTCAATTTGAAGACACTGGGTCATCTCTACGTTTTCTGCTTGTACTTCACATTTTAATTGCTGCATGATGGCTTCTTCTGGATTACCTGTGACCTTTCATTAAATTTCAAACATTAATTTGGATTTATGAGGCATTCAGGACTATGCTGTTCCTGTAGAGAGCGCATTGTTTTGTTGTTGGGCTTTACAGCTGCAGCTTGTGTTCAGCTTTCATTGCCTTTACCTTTAATTACTGTAAACACCTTAGTTTTAGCTGAACGGTTACGCCTTCTGATTTCTACTAAATTCTTCCAGACAGACTCCAGAATGCCATGAGCCACAGCCCTGTTTGTGTTTATTAGAGGCTAATTGTATTTTGCTGAGTGTGAATTGTCCTGATTGCTCTGCTATTTGCAGCACTTAAGTTCATTACTAATCAGACTTGGATCTGTGGGGTGTGTGTATGGTTGCGTGCGTGCGCGCGTGTGTGTGTGGGGTGTATATTTTTAATGCACAGGTTGT
Source organism: Poeciliopsis retropinna (assembly GCA_010277075.1). Lineage (NCBI taxonomy): Eukaryota > Metazoa > Chordata > Actinopteri > Cyprinodontiformes > Poeciliidae > Poeciliopsis > Poeciliopsis retropinna. Next base: position 14,058,950 of record VMRM01000001.1, on the reverse strand, counting down.
TTGATCACTCCATGGAGGGCTTTAAGAATTGGGAATTCATGACCACCCACTGCTGGGGAGAGAAGGCAGCAGGCGACTGGATCCTGGAGATATACGACTCGCCCTCTCAGCTCCGCAGCCAGAAAGTGCCTGGTAAAAACTGCACTGCTGTTAACTGGTATTAAAAATTTGGTTCAGCAGGATTTTGACTACATTTTTGTTAGGAATGTGAGCATCTGTAGCAAACATTTGACCTGGATGCAGCAAATTTAATAAATTTTCTGGAACTTTAAATGAGAATTTTGTGAAAATTTCCCATCCCATTGTTTATTTAAATCTGGAACATTTTTGAAGGTGTGAACATTTGACTTGCAGGACCCAGAACTCAATAAGGGAAATGTGTAATAATCCTGGTCAGTCTAAGGTAATTCCTGCCTGGGGTGGATCTTCACCAGGAGTCTGTGTTTCACAGGGAAGCTGAAGGAGTGGTCTCTGGTGTTGTATGGCACCTCTGTCCATCCATACTCCACTCAGCAAAAGGATCGCTTCACAGACTCATTGCAGCCTGAGGAGGAGTTCACTGAGGAGTACAATGGTGAATCTTACAAAACACACAGCAGCATCACTATAAATTTTAAAAATCAGGTTTAATAGATTTCTTTTTAATATACTGGAATATGGGAGTTTGTGTGGCTTAATAGACTGAACTGGATTATTTCTGATAGAAAGTTAGCATTGGTCAGTCCAGATGTTGTTTTGGGGGGTTTCACTGAGGGGCTTCTGTGCGTTTCCAGGTCCTTGTGATGCTGAATGCAATGAGAATGGCTGTGAAGGTCCTGGACCGCACCACTGCATCAACTGCCTCCACTACTTCCTCAAGTTCAAGAACAACACCAGGTCCGTCTGATTTAAAACGTTACTAAAATGTTCTTTCTTTCTTTGCTTTGCAAAATATTTTAAAAATAATGATGTATTGATATTAATCTAATAGATCGACAAATTGTTTTCAACAGAAGGAATAATGGAAAGATTAAAAGAGAACATGGATCCAAAGCTAATTTCACCTCGTTGTAAAGAGAGAAAAGAGATGTTTGGAAAGCATTGAATGATTAAGTATATTTATTAACATGACAACCAAAATAAACTAGAAATTTGTTCTCACTCTGAACAAATTGCCACAGATTTGCCCTCACTTATTAAACCAAGAATATTTTGTGATTAATGTTTGTGGGTCAGCCACAGATCTGGAGAGACTGTGATCTGAAAGGCTTCAATGTGGGTTTAAATATAAATCTTGGCAGGACTTTGCCATCCTACTGTGGTATTTATAAGTATGCCAAGTTCAAAAAGTGTTTCTTCTTCGTTTTTGTTTTAAATAATTTTCTTTGTCCTCGATTTGCCACTTCATACCTTGACTTTATCAGTTCTGCACAGAGATACACATGTTCAAACATATTTTCAATTTCAAACCATATTTTTATCTTTAAATCGGGTTTTTAAACTGTATGTTGGCTTTGATCCCAAATAAAGCATGACTTTTGTTTAAAAATATATTTTTTTACTACAGAATGAAAGCATCAAAGTGTTCTTTATAAAATCATATCTAAGCATGTTAGATTGTTTAAATGTGATTGACCTGACAAGTTAGTGCAGAAGGCAAAAAACAGCCCTTTGAAGCAGACTGAGCAAACTTCAGACTCTGGTCATGCAATCATCTGTGGAACAATAATAAAAGCTTTAAGTTATACAAGAATTTTCAAGGTAAATGTTTTGCACTCAAACTTCCTGAATGCTATAAAATAGTGAGAAAGATATATAATATTTGGGTCGTAGAAAAATCAGAAATTTTGAAATAGAAAAACTGTGAAAACCCAAACCTACAGATAACAAATTGTAGAATGAAGAATACAGTAATAAATAAATAAAAATATATGTTTTGAACGATTCTTAATCTATTAGGAATAGATTACGTGTATACGTGTAGATCATTTTGGCCTCTTGATGTAAAATAGTCATTTCTTCACACATTTCAAAATCCACAGTTTCCCCCTGTACTGTCATGCTTGCTTTATTTTTCAGAAATCCCTCTTTAACTCATTTTCACCTTACAGACAAACCTTGTTGCATTTTATAGAGATTATATGTGGTAGATTTATACAAAAAAGTCCTTAATTAGGTCCTGAGTAAAGGATTTTTCCTAAATATAAATATGACAATTTTGTAGGTGTAACATGAAAAAAGCAAAGGGTTAATTGAGACTTTTAGAAGGCATTGTATCTGCACCTAACAGGAGAGGAGTTTTTTTTAAAATTTATTTTATGTTTTATTTTCATAAAACATCCTTAATACACACGTCACATTATGTTATAGTTCATTTATATGCAGAATTGAAGCCAATAGTTGTGTAACTTTAAGGCATTTTAAATTGTTCTCCAAACATGTTGTAGCTGGTTTCTATCTGTCTTTCTACTGTTCTAGTTAGTTTCCTCAAGAAATGTTGATGCAGCTTTAAATTTTGCCTCCAACTTTACTAATAAGTTGTGACTTTATCTATATTGTCTCATCATAAATAACTTGTCATATGTGTGAAATAAGGACTCCTATCCGTTTCCACAGTTTGACACTTTAATTGTCTTCACTGTGACAGGTTGGCTGTAGAGATGTTTATTCCCGTCGCACTGTTAGTTTGTCACTTCTTCTCTAAATTATAAATCATAAACATGATTTGTGAGTGTGGGCTGTAAATATGCAGATGTGAGGATTTTCTTGTGTTACTCAAATCCCATTAGGATCAAAGTCTGTGGTTGCTGCCTTTGTGTTGGCGCTCCTCTGTGCAGATAAAAGGCAAAGCAATGCAGGTGAATGAGAACGTGAAAGCTTAGCTGAAGCTTAACATCAGCCCACTTTAGAGGTGTGCTGGCCTTTTCTGCCCCCACAGGGAGGAATTGACTTCTGGAGATTGGAGGGGCGTAATGGCAGGAAGGGGCAGGATGTTCAGATAATTACAACAACACACACCTTAGATGGTCTCTGTTTATTGAAAGGTGCTGGGCTCTTTGATTAAAAGTTTTCCTTTTTAAAAAAAAAAAAAAAAAAACTTCTGTCAATTTCAAAGAAAAGCATGAGTTATCTCATGTTTCTCTTTTCAAACCCACTAAATATCTTTATTTGGACATGTATGTGAACTTAAAATCAGGCACTTCTATTGTCCTGTGGGACTTTTTTGGTCTCTATTGGAAAGAAAAACATAATGCATGAATATTTAAATCTTTAAGAGGTTTGCGTGATTGTCTGACATTGATGTTCTTTTAAAGTGATGTAATCTCTAAATCTTAGAAAGTGAATCTGGTTGACTTTGATTAAAAATGATAAATTATAGTTGGATTAGGATAGCATGCACTACAAGTCGTCTGTCGGCTTCAGCTTGACGAGAAAGCGGAGTCTAACAGTTCGGTGCGATTGCAGCCAGCGTGTGCTTTCACACATAGATTCAGTGTCTGACATGTTCCATATGTGTTTTTTGGCAGAGGTTTCTGCAGAGTGTGACTAAGGCTTGAACTGTGTGTGTGTTCTGTGCTGCTGAGGACTTCAGAGGTCTCTCCACCTAAGGAAAGGAGCCTCTGGGTGACGAGGCGTGCTGAAGTAATCCAGCAGATGTTCACCTGCACGCACACAAACTGGCCCATTATACCTCCACATCTGTCTGCCCCAACTCAGTGAAATATGATTATTTCTGGTGCAGTTTAACACATTTAGAGTTCGTGTTTGCCACATTATCTGTAGGATGTGGCAGAACAATGTGATCCTGTTAATATACCATTAAACTGTGTGATTGCGTTCATTATACATTTATGAGCTTTAACTCCTGTTTTAAATTTTAAAAGAATCTAAATCAGAATATTTTATTACATGCAATTAAAACCAGATGTTTACATTCACTTTAGAATAAAACACAATCTTTTTTACAGTCTGACAATGACTTCTTAGTTTGGCTGTAACGATTACCAAGTTTTTTTTTGTTTTGTTTTGTTTTTTGTGATTTGCCAAATGCGTGAATAAGAGATTCTTTTGGAATGGGATAATTTTTTTTCCCCTCTCTTCAAAATCAGACTTTTACATACCCCAAGATTACTGTGCCTTAAAACAATGTAGAAACTGTCAGATGATAGTAATGTTATGGCTTTTTTACATGTGAGATATTTCAATTCAGAACATTTGAGTTAATTGGACGAACACCTGTGAATGTAGTTTAGGGCAGCACCTCAAACAAACTACTCCTTTGTGTGACTGTATGGAAAAGTCAAAGGAAAATGAGATTCCAGATGACTGAATGTTCCTCATTTATCTACTTTAATCAATTACTTGCAAGTATTAAAGTGCTGTACATGAGGGAGTACATCAGGAGGCAGACTTCTTGTTACAGTGTGTGTATTAGCCTTTGAAAAAAGTGTCTATACATACAGCTAAATTAGGCTTGTGCAGACATGACATAAAAGGTCCCTCGGAAAAGAAGCAGCTGCTCCAAACACAACATAAAACGTCCAGATTAATTGCATTTGAGGACAAAGACTTACATTTTTTAAGACACTTTTTATGAGTGTTTTATGTTTGACAGTAATGACTGTTTACATTTGGACGAAGAAATATTAATCTTGCAAACCCTTAGAAAATCATCCCAAGTGTGAAGCACAGTGGTGGCACTATCATGCTGTGTGAGTGTTTTGCTGGAGGAGGCACTGATGCACTAAACAAATTATGTTGCATAATGATGAAACAATAACATGTGGATATATTAAAGCAAAACATCGTTAAAGTTTGGCCAAAAATCGATCTTTAAAACGGACATTGACTCTGTCCGTTTTAAAGATCAATTTAAACAAGCCATTAAACAAGGTAAAAATGTTAAATATAATGTAACGTTTTGGAATCGCAAAGCCCAGGTCTCAGTCACATAGAAAATTTGCTGGAATTTTTGGAAATGGGGATAATTTTGGTAATCCTAGCTGAACTAAATTAGCCTGATTTAATGTCAGGCAGGGAGGAGAGAAAACATTTTATTTAACTCTTTATGCATATAAATATTTCTGAGTTCATCTTCGTGAAGTTCTTCAACCTCGTTCTCACCTGGTTTCCCTCCTCTGCTCCTGTCTCGCCCCAGGATGTGCGTCTCTGAGTGCCCCAGTGGATTTTTCCGTGACGACAGGAAGCGCTGCAAGAAATGCTCCTCCATGTGCGAGACGTGTGTCGGCAGTCGGAGCGACCAGTGCATCTCGTGCAGGACGGGTTACCACCTCATCGAGGGCTCCAACACATGTGCCGCCAACTGTGCTGATGGCTTCTACCTCGATAGTGGTGCGCCTTTTCCTTCCTGGCTTAGCTAACGAGTAGATGGAGCGCCACATGTGGCAGAACAGTGGCGCTGCAGTTCTCTGAATAATATGTGTTTTCCTTCTCTCTCTGCTCGTCTTTCTGTTGAGCTGCTGTTAAGTAAAGATCACTAGTTCCATAAAAACCTTTAAGAAACGAGTAGATGTGTTGGCAGTGAAGTGTTTGTTTTCAGACAAATTGTTGGGGGCAGATTGGAGCAATCTTGTTAATTGTTCAGCCAGAATCCTTTTCTCTCTATTGATCGTTTGTAAGCTCATGGCCCCTGAGATAAAAGCACAGTGGAAGGTATCGCACTGTGGAAACGGTTTTCCAGAGATGGCGAAACAAACTAGACTTTTAGAAACATCTGTCTACCACCTGCCTTTCAAAAAAAAAGTACTCTGCAAAACTGTTTTTTTACTCTTGGGCTCACAGTGATGCCGTTTTACCCTTGATGTAATGTCTAGCCGTTTGTTTATTTTCCTGCACTTGCTGAATCCAATTAGGAAAAAAAAGAAAACGCATGTGGTAGGAAAGATGTTTTACTATAAAATAACTAAACTAAAATGAAACAGACCTTCAGGATTGCCTTTAGATTTTGATCAGGGTCTTTTCTGTGCATTGAATCATTCCAAATCTATTCATTTACAATATAATGGAAACACTGAACGGATTTTTTGCCTTAAGTTTGTGACATATGCCAGTCTTCTAATTTTGAGTGCGTGTTTGCAGCCTGGTTAGTGTAAATCCTGGCTGCAGATCTGAAATGATCTGATCCAAATCCCATCGTTATTCCACCAGGCCACGTTGAAGTGGATGCTGTTTCCTTTGAATCGGTGCCACAATTTAATGTTTGGTTTTCAAATGAGCAAACTAGTTTCCTTTTTTATCACTCTGGCAGCAAAACGAGGTGAATTCCTCCTCCATCCATCACATCGACAGATTCATTATTTTAATGTTTTTCCTTCTAAAGAACTCTAAGTGACGATAAAGTTAGATAAGCAAAGGAAATGCATCTGTTCCTTTATTGTATTATAAACTTAATTACAAACAGGGTTCCTACGCAGTTCCAAGTTTGATTCTAGTCATTTGGAGATCTGGGTGAAAACAGAAAATGGACTTTAAAAAAAAAAAAAGTATTTTAAGCTTATCCCATTTTCTAAAAGTTGTGTATATCCATGCATTCACTAATTCTTCCCTCTATTCGCCCATTGTTCATCAATCATTCAATGCATTTGCCATCCATCCAACCGTTTATCCATCGGTGTGTCCATCCAGCCATGCATCCTTTCATCCATCCATTCATCCATCAATCAGTTTGTTTTTCTTTGGTTCCTCCTGACTCGCTGATGTTTTTGCAAGTTCCATATTTAAAATACTGATGTTAAATTGATGTACATATTGTTTTTGGCATTCTGAAAGGAAAATATGTAGGAGCCAGAGACTTTCCTGTTTCTCAATTTATATTTCTTTCTTTTTTGCTCTTCTTTGGCAGCTGAGGGTTGTGTAAAAGTGTGGCATAGCCTTTATTCTCTTTTAGTACTACCAGAAGTGTTTCCTACATTTTCCAAAAACTGTGAAAAAATATGTTCGGTTCACTAAACATGCAAGTTTTTAAGTTTTGATATTTATGTTATTCTTGTGTTTTTAACATGTTGATGTTTTCTAGCAATCTTTTCCAGTGCCTGTCATAAATCCTCTTGTTTTGATGACTTTTTAAACTACACATCTCCCCAAATGTATGCAGGAACACTGTTTCCAGGTCAGCCCCTAATTATGATGCGGTCACTGTGTGTCTTACAGATTCCAACATTTGCAGAAGATGCCAGGAAAACTGTAAGAGGTGTTCAGCCTCCAATATCTGCACCGAGTGTAAACCTGGGATGAGGTAAGCAAAGAAAACATGAGACTGACAATATATTAAATCACATTAACTTATATTTTAACCTCTTGTAAATACACAAGACACAGCAGTTTTTATTTATTTTAACTCTTTTATAAAGACAATATGTTGCTCTTTACATTAGACAAACATTTGAATATTTCTCTTAACCTTCATTTATTGCAATGCTGGAACATTGTAACCATTTAAATACACAAAATAGCTTTTAGCTCACTTTGTTTTAGGAATCTTAATGTGAATTTTTACATATTCACTTCTGAAATAACTGCAAATATATTTGCAAGAAAGAGAAAAATGTATAGTAAATTTTTCAAAATCTTCCAGATGCTGGAAGTATTTCAAATGGGAAAATATCCATAGGAATTTTGGAAATTATTGAAATCTTCTGAAAATTGGGGGTAAATTGTTATGTGGCCTAAGCATCTCTGCAGAAAGCAATATGCTGTTTACTTGTTGAGATACAGAATAGGAATAACCAAATGTAACCTCAAAATCTGGTTGTTTTTTGTCAAAACGCTAAAATATATTCCCACCAACTGTATCTAAAATCCACTTGAAGAACTATATTTTATAGTCCCCATTTTCTGTTACTTATTATGATGTATTCTTCTGAGTTATCCATGGAAACTTGAAATTTGCTCAAATTTTGCAACTGAAGTTGCAAAACCTGAGAGCTTAGGCTCAGTGTCAGGGAGTCTCGACCCAGATACTGAACAGAGTATTCCCGCATTACCATATTAATAATCATTAGTTTGACCTGTATCAGATCAGACAGCTCTGCTCATTTAACTAAATCAAACCCTTACTGCCTCATTCAGTTGTGTGGTTGAATTTGCATTCAAGCAATATGGAGCATTTTAAACTTGATGGGACTCAAGTGTCGAGGGAAGAATAAAAGTATTGATTAGAAATGTTGAGTCTTCAATACGACAAGCTTCTGCAACAGAGATAGCAAGAGAGACTTTGTCTATTTCAGGTACATTTTCTACAGTAAGCTTTTGTTTGGTAATCAATCTTGTTCCCCTGAAAATCGTAAGTTTTTTTAAATTAATGTGCGTTTTTGATGAGCTGTTCTGGGTTAAGTGTTTCTCTTTAATTTAATCTCAAGTGTTTTCTAAATTTTCCATTTTATTTTGTTTGGCCCCTTCCAGAGAGGATGTCATGATTTAAAGTGGTGACATTCCTCAGAGGTCATGAGGGAAACTCCTGAGAAGTGTTTAAAACACATTGCAGTCTGGAAGTCTCAAACCCAACTTTTAAGTGTTCAGTGTAGCCAGAGCTGGAGGTGGAGACACACGGAGACCGTAATTTCCTTGGAACGGCTTTGAGATCACAATTTTAAAAAAAAAAAGAAGGACCTTGTACACACACATGCACATGCTCAGCTTCCCCTCCTCCATTTAGTCTTGTTAAGAGCCAGGGAGGAAGAGGGGACCAGATTGTTTCTGGGAAACCTTTGCTAACGCTTTCCAGCTGTTTTTCAGCTCAGTGCAGCAGACGCACCAACCTGTCCTCACTGTGACTTCACAAAAAGGGACTTTGTAACCTCCAAACCTGCTTCCTAGCTGACCTCTATCCATACATCTGGCTCAAAGGCCAAAGCCACTTGTAGCGTGTCAAAACAGGCTGATTTATGTTGGTGCAGAACATGCAGCAAATATTCTGCTGCTCTTCTGTGCGCCACCCAGGAGGATGATGGAGTTATAAACTCATTTTTTATTTATTCTTCCAGTCTCCAAGGACATAAATGCCAGATGACTTGTAACCCCGGAACCTATTTCAACGGCCACAGGAGGACATGCGAGCTTTGTCATCGTGCCTGTGCCACCTGTGCAGGTAGAAAGTCCAAGATTTAATTAAAAAAAAAAACACACAGCTATTTAGACCTCAGCAACATATTTTGCTTTAAAAAAGATGTGTCTTTTAGGTACAGGTATAGAAGCGTGTACCAAGTGTGCAGATGACTACTTACTGGAGGACTGGCGATGCGTGTTAACATGCAGCCCTGGCTACTACCTGTCAGAGCAGACTTCAGACAACGGCCAGGTGCAGCGGTTCTGTAAGAAGTGAGTCTGCTCGTCAAACATCTCTTTATGTTTCTGACAAAAGGCAAAAATAAGATCAGGAAGAAACTCTGTGAACGTGAAGTCAAAATACTTCTAAAACCTCAGAATCACACATGCTGAAGGAAACTGAGCATGCAGAAAGAAAGAAGACTTGACCATCTTTGCACTTCTTTACCTTCTATTGCTTTTTATGCTGAATTAAACAAATCACCATGTATATTACAGACAGCCTGGATGCATTGCACTGCAATAGTTGAATAATATTTATTTCAGGCAGTTCTTTAACACTGCAACAGTACTAAAATAATATTTTGCAGCACTAATCAGAGTCTCGCAGTAAATACTCCTTCTGAACCTTTGCAAATTGTTCCACTTTTACCCATTCAACACAAAAGGCTCTTTTAAAGATTGAGATGTATTTGCTTTTTATTTTTAAGATTTTCCTTTTTATTAATGCCATAAATAGTTCAAGTCCTCTTCATACATGGTAAGTATTGTATTTTTTTTAATTGAAAACTCACAAAAAGTATTTTCATTCATTTTGTGGAAGGGCATTAAAAACTCTACATTAAAATAAAGTAAAAATATTTTTAAGAGGGGAAAAAAACAAAAAAAACATAAATATAAATTTAATTGCTGTATTATTGCACTAAAAATATGTGTGTCACACAGCTGATGTTTTGGAGTTTTAACAACACAAAGCACCAAAGAAATGAAATTATAATTAAATATTCTTTATGTATTTATGCTGCTTGGATAAGCCTTAAATGGGAAGCTCAAAGACTAGTATTGCTGCTTGGAGAATATTTTCATGTAAGGATTAATGGCGTAAAGTGTGATTACATTTAAAACTTTTCACTTTTGCAATTTATGAGAACAATCTACACTATGACACTAGCTGAATAAAACTGAACAAACACATCAGTTCTCTTCTGGCTAATAATGTTTATTTTCTGCTGCCACTTTTAAGTAATGCTAAGATTTGTACAGGAGAAGTAAGAATAAACCACAAGCGTCTTCTGTTAATGCTTTTTATTTTATGATCAGTTTTTTTTTCATCAAAGCCAAACCTCGCTGCAGAATCGGACATGTGTCCTGCTTTCACTCGTTGTGATGCATTCCGAGTATTTTGCTCTCACACCTTGAATTATTTATCACTCACCCGACCTTTTACCCTCTTCAGTTCTTTCATTCTCTTTCAGCCCCTCTGCTATCAGGAAGACCATTTTTATAGACATTTTCCCTATTTTCATTATTCCTGCAGGGCAAGGGTTTTGTTGTGACCAAGATGATGTTCAGAATCTTTATCTTCTTACTTTCTCTTGTTTTTTTGTGGGAAAAAAATTTAATTAAAATTAAATCCCAAACTTTCACTAAATATGTTTTTGTTGTATAATTTTCAGATTGTTCCCTTGTTTAATTTTATTTAAACTGTATCAATATAAAGAAAGTTTAATAATTAATAATAGTTTAGTAACGTAATTCTGAATTTAACCCTGGCCAGATGTGATAATAGCTGCTTCGAGTGCCTGGGACCCGGGGAACTGAACTGCAGCAGCTGCAACAGCGGCTACAACTTGGAGGCGGGAACCTGCGTGGTTAGCACAGTCTGCAAAGATGGTGAGTTGTCTGCTTTCTTATTAGCTACATGCTCTATATATGTGTGGGTGTGTGTGTGTGCATTTTCAATATTAGCCGTAACATGCAAATAATTAGCGAAATTCATAGGATAAATTTTCATTATACAAGCATTTAGTATAGAAATAGGAAATAAAATGTTGGATAAATTTTAGATGACCAAATGAACAGGAGAAAAAATGAACAGTATTTTTTGCAATGCGCAGCAAACCCTGTGGCCTTTTGATAACATATTGGGCTTTTTACTAACATCTTTGCTAACCCACTCATTGTTGTAGCTCCAAAGCGAGCGGCCAGTCTGTCTTTGCTTTCATGCTCTGGCTTATGTGTTGCTTTCTAACAGTTTATGCCCATAACATACCATTTCTTCGGAAATACCTCACTGAGAAGATCTCCATCTCTAAAAACGTTTTTCCCAGGATTCTCTCTGCACTGACCTAAAGTCTACTTCATAACGTCTGATTTCCCACATTCATCTTTTTTGTTGGACATTCAGTTTTTTTTCTCCTCTGCACTGTATGCTCTCCTTTCCCCTAAAACTGTGCATGTTGTGACTATGATTATTGAGACATAAACAATTTTGACTAACTCACTGACCTCTCAGCCTAATGATGCTTTGACTGCAACTTGCGATTTTCTGCTTGGGCAAGAATGTTCTAGTTGATCTGAAAACACATCCGTGTGATGAGATAAAGCTCTGAAACGTGGCTTTGCTGCGTCACCTTTATGTCGATGATGATCTGTATTACTTAAAGTGCACCCTCAGTCTGCCTTTGTAAAGCAAAAGTCTCATTTTGATGATGGTTTGCCTGCAGCTTTATAATTAGAATGCTTTTTTTAAAAGCCCATGTACAGATGGAGGGTTCACATGTTTGGAAAAATGAAATGAATATTTTTTTGGGAAAAGAAAATCATTATTTTACTAATTGTGTGACACTTTTTTTCCTCTTTTTCTCTCTCTTTTCTTTCCCCCAAATCCATTCTCTGATCTCCTGACATCACTCCGCTGGACCACAATCCTTTTCCACATCGATGAACATCCCTGTGATTGGATAAAAAAAATAAAAAACCTCCTTCCTGTCACCTGAACCTTCTCCTGACCAATCATGCAACTCTGCTTATCGTTTTTAATGGTTCTTCCTTGTGTGTGTTTCTCTGTAATGTTTCACCCCCTTTTCCCCTTTCCCTCCTGCTGCATCTCCTCTTCCTGGTCTGTGGAAAGCAAATGAAGAATCTTGGGCGGAAGGCGGTTTCTGCGTGCTCGTTAAAAAGAACAATCTCTGCCAGAGGAGAGTGCTGCAGCAGCTGTGCTGCAGAACGTGCTCGCAAAAGGGGTGACGGGACGCCGCCACCGGGCGCGAGAGGGAGCGCACGGAGGGATGGGGGGGCACGGGGGCCAACCCTCTCCTTCTTTAACCCCCCTCCTCCCTCTACCTGCCTGAGCATTCACAGTCACATAATTTATAAGAAAATCTGTGCCTCTTTAAAGGACGCATCGGAGGTGCGATGACAGGACTACAACAAACCTACCTTTTTTCAGTACTGGGACAAACACGTGGTCAGGGTGTGAAACGACTGGGACTTACTTCAAGAAAAATGAGCTATTGAAAACAACAACGACAAAAAAAAGCAAACAAAAAAAAGAAAATAAAGGTGTTGGTATTTTGTGACCAAAGCATTGATGCCAAAATAATTGAACCTTCTTTGTATTTGTTGCCAGTGTACAGAGCATAGTTAAAAACAGGAACCTCTCAGCCTGCAGATCTCTCAATATGTCTATGTGCATTTTTTGTTTTGGCCCCTCTTTCTCATCTCCTTCCAGTACTAATGACCAACAGATGGAGAAAGTGAGCATACAGTAGGAAATGCCATGGTTTTCTGCCTGTAAATATACGTCAAACAAGGCGAGGATTTAAAAAAACCCACGTAGCTCATAATGTGAAAATAATGCGAGTCTGGGCTGATTCTGGCTGTTTGAGGGAAGAGAAGACAAATTTACACTTTAGTACGTACCACACATGCAGTACACCGATGCACATTTATATATACATATATAAATACATAAATATCTATATTTATATATGTATATTCACGCCACACACATGCACCTTTAAGCATAAGCGCAGACACATTAATCAGCCACTACTTGAAGTTACAGACTTCGGCTTACGCCAAGACTGATGCACATTACTGAGCAGAACCAACTCTTTTCGTTTACTTCAAACATCCATCTGCCTCTGAGTAGTGTGTATGTGGGTGTGTTTATCTTTATTGCGGTGTCCAGGAGATTGCCATTAATTCTTGATGTAAGCCCAGACGGCATTGATTCATTCAAGAGTCGATAGTCATTCTTTCCAGATCGTTCTGCAGGGAGGGGAGCTCCGCAGTAAGTTATAATGAATTTGCGGTACTAGGGATGTACCGATGCCACGTTTTCACACGTGTGACGAAGATTCATGGCCCAAAAACTGAGGACCGAGTTTATCCACTGCAGTGACTTCACACTTCAAAGCTTCTTCCTTTACTTTGTTGGATAAGAAAACTGCAATATCTGTCAGACTTGTTACTGGGGTCTGAAATTCATTGAAATGTTGGTTACCTTTTTCCACATGCCCTGTATGACACAGCTTAAGGGAACTATTGTCCAATATGATATTGTATCTGTATCGGTGCATCCCTATATGTTACTGTTCTCAAATAAAATAGAGTTTTAGAAGTTTCTGCTCTCTTCATTCTGTTATAATGACAATGCACATGAACTGAAGTTCTCTGACAATTTCGACATAATATATTCATTTAATGCTGTTTGCATCTGCAGATAAAGCTCACTGAGAGGCAGTTGGATGGGAAACGGCCTCCTCACATTTCTATCCTTATTTTCTCAATTTTAGACAAATTGAGTTGTTTTGTTAAGCTAAAGGTGTAGTCAGACATTTGATTTTCTTTGTTTTTCTCTAAAGGGAAGCTTTCAGTGTCAGAACTCAAAACTTTGTCAAAAATTCACATAATTAAAAGAAAAAAAATTTCAGTGATGAGCCCGACAGACGTCAGAGAGCTGCGCTCCCCTTCTGTCCGTCTTTGAGCTTTACCTGACGGAGCTCGTAAATTATTCCAGAAATGCTGGCTTTTAACATTGAATAAGAATTTAAAATAAAAAAAAAAAGAAAACGCAAATAAACCTGAAAGGGGAAAAAAAAAAAAATACCTCTCTGAATGGTACTTTTTGGTGGGTGTTGATGCCTGCAGCCTGAAGCATTTACAGTATTAGATGAATTGTTGTACTGTGGACTGGTAATGGTTGTTGGTGATTTGTAATAAAGAAAGTCCCCTATTTGGGTTAAAAGAAGCTTAATCTTGGTCATTGTTTAAGATGACTTTTGATTGTGTGTGTGTGTGATAGTAGACACACACATACAGCCCCTCGTATAAAAGCTGTTTTTATTGTGTACTTGTGACATATCTGTGACAATGCATTATTAATGTTACTCAAAGTCCTAGTTTTGAAAATCTTTTTTTATTACTTAAGTGTTCTTATTAAAATGTTTAATTTGTTTACGGTTCTGTTGTCTTCTCAGTTTTCATTTTTACTATAAAACTGTATTAGCATCGTGAATTATTTTCTTTTTCTTTCTTTTTTTCCTTTTTTTTAAAGAAAAGATCTGGAAATCTGCCTTTACTCTTCACTGAGTTACATTTTAAAAAGTCATACATTTTCATCAGTCAAGTTGATTTAATAAAGGTTCCACGTTCTTGAGGCTGAGTGTTTTGGAGGAGATGCAGTTACAGTATAAACCTGATATTAAAATATGTGACATAAAACCCAAACATTTTTCTCACCATCTGACAGTGGTTTTTATGCAATTAAATGTAGAGTTTTACATACATTTTCTCACTATTTGGTGGTTTTCTCTTTGAACTTGACTTGACTCTAAACTTTGTGGTTTTCCTTCCTCACTGGATTTCTGGTCCATTCCTCCTGACAGAAATGATGTAACTCATCTTACTCTCACGCACCTTTTCAGATCTGCCCACTACTTCTCATTGCTTTGTGACAGCCTTTCCAAAACATTGACCTTCTTATCCTTAAGACACCTTGTAATAAATGCATTTATGTGCTTGTGGTCTTTATCCATTTTGAAGGCTCATCTGTGCCCAATCTCTACCTTCTTGGCTGATGAATTCAGATGTTGCTCCAATGTTTTTTGCTCATCGTGCCAGATTGTTTGGCCACTGCCTCTTACTTTAAAGATAGGATGCAAAAATCCACCTCTCTTTCCTCCAAATGTGGTCAGTATGTCTAATCCTCACCAAATACAACAATAGACTGTTCAGTCTTGATAAAATGGAAATAAATTGTTTATGAATTTTGTTGACTTTATTGATAAAAGTTACATCGGATTGTGACATGTCTGGAATCTTTAATCACATCAAACTTGTTTCAGAAAACCGTAGCTTCTGACGCCGGATCCTCTGGGAATTGTTAAATATAAACTCACTTTTCATCAATCATGATTTCAAAGCATACACATTGATCTAGTGGGATCTAGTGGATTTGATGCATAGTAAATAGATTTCCCCTTGCGGATTCCTAAATGTTTGCTCAAAAACAAGCCATGTAAGTACAGTAATTATAATGGGTGTAAGAACATAAAATCCCTAAATGATTTCTGTAAACTTTAAACCTATTAAATAGATGATTAATGGTATTAACATGATTTTAATGCAAGGTCTAGAGCATCAAGGCTGGGATATAGTGTGAAAAATTCTGACTGTCTTGTAAAGATAATATTCCTTCAACTTTCTTTCTTTGGCAATTACAACCACAAATTACCATTCACTTTATTAGGATTTTTAAAACACTAATTGATACATAATTGTGAAGTGATAAAAATGACACATGGCTTTCAAAATTTCTCATGACAGTAAATCTAAAAGTGTTAAGACCTCGAAGGATCTTAGCTTCCTCCTGAAGTACATCCTGCTCTGTCCTTTCTGTCTGTTGTCCAGATGAAGACTGAGGTATTTATTTTCCACTTCTTCTCCCATGATGGAAATAGTTTGATCTAACCCTGTTTCTGTAGAAACCTACAATTATTTCCTTTGTTTTGTTCTCACTGAAGATGACATGATTGTTTCCACACCATGCCACACAATCTGCAGTGATAACTGCAATGAAAGGTGGTTCTATAACGAGAGCTGAATACAAATACACACATCAGTTTTCATAGTTGAATTTGTAAAAAACAAAAAAAAAAAATCTGAAACTTGTATTTCTTTCCACTTTTAAAGTAGCCTTGGCAATCAGAACATCCCATAATGGCAAAGATTTAAGGAGTAGCAATGCTTCCGCAAGATTCTGCATGTTGTAGTTATTCTGAAGATTTATCTGAAAACTAAAGTATTCAAGATTTCCAAAATCTAAATATATCTGCTGGAGGTTGTAGTCAAGTTGTGTTTTTTTCTGCTTTCTTCATCTGAGTGTGAGAAGATGTATAAGAATTGTGGAGCTGGGATTCAGACTCTCTAGTAGACGATGTCAGCATTGTCTCACAAGAGCAACTTGTTGCTGCCCTTACAAGCTCAGACTTGAGCGTCCACAACAGAGGACATAGGTTTTGCCACCCTGAGTGTCGCCCCCTCTCTTGTCTTCCTGGATGGCACTCCAGGAAGATTTCTGCTGAGTAGAAAACTGTGGCCCTCGGTCCCCTGAGAACTTGGCTCTCTGTTTGTTTATCTGCGGGGGGTGGGTGTGAGGAAGAGTGACGGCGTTCATTCGGGTGATGGGGGGGCGGTGCGGGCTTTTGAATGGTTTCAGCAGAGCTAGGCTGAATAGGAAGCCGCTGCCTGTTGTGTTTGTACACAAAGAACCTCCTTTGTTTTCCAGAGGAACAATTGAGCTTTTCACCGAAAGCCGGAGAGCACAGACAAACCTCACCGCTGCGGAGAAGGATGCTCTCGCTTTCTACTCTTACACAAACATCCTGCTCCGTCGTTATGCTTAAACCAGCGTTTGTCACCTTTGTTTAACAGCAAAGTGAGGGGAGACAAATGTTTATGCGCCACTTGTTTGCTTTTTTGTTTTAGGGTCAATGGATTTGTGGAAACTTCTAGTTCACTGCCAGCAGCATAAGGCAATTTATATTAATTTTCAGAAGTTTGTTCTCTTATTCTTGTTGCGGGGAGAGACATTTTAAAACATTGTTTCGGTAGAATTATTGTGTAATTACTTTGGTTATGCCTCTGCCTTTTGTGGAATCATAATTGCACATCCACCCAGAGGGCCATGATAATTGTGATGTTTTTGATGCAATGATTCATTGATTACTCTGCCAGTCGCAGAGGTTTCCGGCAAGCGAGTCTCAATTCCCTGCACTTCTGAAACCCACGCAGAAGTTCAGCATTTTTAGCAGTGGAGTTATGAACCTAAAGCTAAAACAAAGCTGGCGTCTTAGTGATGATACTTTTGCTGCTTGGTCACAAAAATGAATATAAAGGTCATAACTTTCACTATTTATTTATTTATTTATTTTTTGTTTAGGTTCCTGGCTTAGAGCAGTATATTCATTTATATAGCAACACTGAAAAATACATAAATAGCACAAAATAAAAAAAATGAGCACATACAGAGCTGTGAATATACATAAAAGATTACTAAAAATGTCAGGTTTTGAATACCAAACAGAATCTGAAACTGAAATTAAGATTTAAAATGTAACATTTAAAATTATTCATTGAGCAGGAGGAAGTAAGGAGAAATGTTCTCTGACAATGGTAGCTTAGGTATCTACTATACTGGCACCCTAGGGTAAAACATAAAAGCACCAAGAGTGCCTGTAATTGACCAAGCTGTCATTTGTGACCTGCTAACATCCAAATAGAGGCAAATTCTGATCCAATTCTGACTCCATAATCTGTCACTTCTTCACTTAGGAAAGTAAAATTCACTACAGAAATGTAGCAGTTAAAACTTTATTTTGCAGGCCAAATTTTGTAGTTATTGAAAGAGGTAGTTTACAAAACAACTTGTGGTTTGGTTCTACCAAGTCATTTAAATCTAATGCTACGCATGTAGTGTTTGGACAGGATGTTAAGGCTGATATACAACAGCTTTTTTCCTTTGTTTGTCTCAAACACAGAAACAATGAGTGTTAAAATGTTCCAAAGAATAATTTTGAGTGAATATAAACTATTTAACAATCCCTGGTAAAACAACAACAAAAAAAACCCAAAGCATTTTTCCTTTATAGATTATCTTTGTAATAAAATGTATCATTTCCTCCTTTTCTGTGTCACTGATAAGTGGCCACACATCTGTTTGGCAACACTAAAAGGGTTTATATTTTTAATGAAGAAAAAAGTCAGTGTTTTATGACCAACAAAAGTACATCTGTCACTGCAGATAATCACTATCATCCAGAGATGATAGTGATTATCATCCATTAACTAGCAATAGATGATAATCACTTCCTGTTTTTGAGACATGTGACTGCAACATCTTTATGTTGTCAAAATGTTTTCTTAGAATTGCTTACTTAGGTCGATCACGGTTTATTTGTTTCAAACTTTCATTATTTCGAAGTTTTTACAACTCGAAACTGGAATGATGTTAGTCCATTAAACCTTCCTCTGCAGTTTAATTTGGAAATTTCTGGGTGGTGTTTTTTTTTTATTACAACTGTGCTTTTGCACAGTTGTAGTTGGAAAGGTGGAAATGTCTCCAATCATGGGTAATAAACACAGAACCATTAAACTCTAAAACTTTTAAATATCTTTTGTCGTAAAAAATATATATCTGGTTAGGAAGTTGTTTGAACTTTGTTCTTATAATGCAGATAATCATCAGTGAAATTTAAATGATCTGGATTTACCTCTGGCTTTAAGCCTGTAATAACCAAACCCGAAATATTCAGAGCTTTATTGTTTCTTCTTTTGCTGCAAAAGTGAACAATATATCTGAGTGACTTTTTAAAAATATTTTTGCAGCAAGATGCTGAAAGTCAGTCTGCACGGTTTCTTCTGCCATCATCTGTTTGGGTCGCAGCATCGGCTAGTGACTTAAAAATGGTGAAACAATCGAATAAAGAAGGCTGGTTCTATTTTGGACTGTTGTGCGAAAAAGGATTCTTCATCAAATGAAGAAGATTATGGACAACCCTGAGCTTCCTCTTCATCAGACCGTGACACAGCAACAGTGTCTTCAGTCTGAGACTCCTTCAGTTGTGCTGCGATACAGACTGCTATAAGCGATCCTTCCTGCCGCTATCTGTCATTGTCATCTACAATTGTTTGAAAGAACTTCAATAATATGAGTTACAGCAAATTTATTTCCCTTAAGAATCAACAAGATATTTTTGAATTGAACTGAAACGGGTTGAATATTGATAATTTTGCAGCGGGTCTATAATGAAGCTGTTTTTTTGTGGCTCTCTGTCTGCAGGGGAGTACTTGAGTAAACAGGGAAAGTGCCATCTTTGTGACGCTTCCTGTCTGCGGTGCTCGGGTCCGGAAAGTGAAGCCTGCACCGTCTGCCCAGATTCAAGGTTAAAACCTTTCACAAGGAAACGTCACCAGTGCAGATTTACATGTTTTCAGGCTGTTTGTTGTTTCACACATTTGTTGGTTTCCCAGACCAATTTTAAAAGAGATTAAAGCTTCTAGAGGGAGAAATCAAAAGACTTAAATAATGTGGTTGCATAAATGTGCTCACCATTGAAACTCATATTTGTACAAACTGAAATTTGCTTGAATTTCATTCGCACCTTTTGGTTCACATTTATTATAAGATTCAGCTTTGCAGATGTTTAGATTTTGCATTTTAGCTCCAAAACAGGAAGCTAGCAGGACAAATTTTGAACAGGATAGTAAAAATCCACATCCAATGTTACTTTGTGTTGACAGAAGAACTTAGAGAACAAATTACCGGTGCAGCACTTCACTAAACATTGAAGGTGTGGAGGCGAGGAGAAGCTAATTGTTTCTAAAAGGCTTATTAAAGTCCTCTGTCAAATTACCAAAAGGGCACTAGTTATTAGGATCAATTTAGAATCAAACCTGGCAGAGTGTGTTGCCTCTGTACCATCCATCCAGCTGAACATAATTATTGCAGCTTTATTTTGCAGAAAAGTTTGGTCAGGAAAGAGTAGAAAGATGCATGAAAATATAAAACTGAAAATAACGAAATATATTCCTACAATCATCTGGACTTTAATCTGGAATTGAGGCTGAAGTTTCAAGGAGACAATAACAAAAGCACACAGCCAAGAAAACAAAGAAATGGCCTCTCTCTCTCTCTCACACACACACACACACACACACACACACACACACACGCATACACACGCATGCACACACACAAACTGTTTAAGGTCTTGGACTCAGCCAGCCAGAGTTTGGATCTGAACCCAGCAGAGCTTCTCCAGAGAGAGCTAAAATTCACTCAGGACTGATTCTGCCAAAAAGAAACAGCAAAACCTCCAAGACAAAGGTATGCCAAGCTTGTGGTATCTTTCCCAAGAAACCTCCAGGCTGCCAAACACTCTTCAGCCAAGTACAAAGAGAAGTTTTTCAATAATTATGTAAAGAGGCATATTCTATGTACAAAAAGTGTTACAAAACACTCTATTAAAACTACTTTTTGTGAGTCCCTTCGCACTGCTGTGTGTAAATTAACGAAGGAATAAAAACAGACTGGATCCATGCTGAGACAAAGCTGAAACAAAACAAAATGTGGAACATTTTCCATCTGCACTGTTCATTCAAAAGATGTAAGCTAATACCGCTGAAGTGGTGCAAACATTGCCTTACAGTCCAACCACTGAGCTGTGGTTCGAAAACAGAGTTGATGCTTTTATAAATCAGACGTGAATTCACAGATGGGCGGGTTCAGATAATGTGAAATTCTGCTCATTTCCAAGGATAAATCCAACTTCTTAGTGCACAGCGTTTATGTTGCAGCTGTAGTTCTGCTTCATGCTTCCATGTAGGTTCTTTGAAGACGGCCGTTGTGTCATCCGCTGCCAGGAGGGGCGCTATGTCCTGGAGAACCAGTGTCTTCCCTGTCATCACACCTGCAAGGCATGCAGTGCTGAGGGTCCAGATAACTGCACCAGCTGTGACACAGGTATACACTCTCACAGAGATAAATACATTCAAATAGAAAAGAATATTTGCAGGTGCCAAAATAAAATATTTTCTTTTTTTTCATCATTGAGTAAATTATTGATCCCTGAAATGTTTTGAGGAAGATAATTACTAGAGCTGGTGTATTGACTAGCAGTGTTGCACAGGGTATTGATTTAGCTTTGGTAGTTAATACCTTCTAGGTGAAAATTTCTCAATGTGCTGCCTGTGTTTGTAGACTCAGAACATGTGAAGTAGTGACTAAACCTCACAAAACCTTTTTCATACCACTTTCCCACTTGTGACCACAAACTTCAATGTATTTCATGGAGTTTTTTTTTTTTACCCAATACAAAGTAATATGAAAAATAATCCATTGTATTAAAGAGGTTTTACAGGAAAAAAAAATCTTCAAAGTCTGATGTGCATTTATGTTCAGCCCCCATCATTTTAAATGGCCAAATACAAAACTGTTTCTTTGTGAAAATCAGAGAACACACCAGACATATAAGGGTTTTGCACATCTGCAGAGTATTGATCAGTCTATCATGTTAAATGGAAAAGCTCGATTGAACTACAAGCCCAACCAGACCTATCAACACAAACTGACACGCTGGGCAAAAAAAAAAAAAGATCAGAGAAGCTCGTTGTACTTGGGGAGCTGCAGAGGATGCTTTTCTTCAGCAGGGATATGGAAGCTCTTAACAGGAAGATAGATCAGGAACTAATGGATGAAAAACTCTGAGGCTACGAAAGGCTTGAGAAATTCACCTTTCGGCAAGAAAATCACCCTAAGAACATCCAGAGCTACAGCGAAAAGGTTCAGCTTAAAGCACATTTATGCATTAGAATGGCCCAGATCCAAATAATGATGAGAATACTTGAAAATTAATGTACACATATTCAGAATGAACACATATTTTAAATCTGTAAATGTGGAAAGGTGGTAGAAACATTCCTCAGCAGCTGTAGTTGCAGTAAAAGAATGTCTGCCACACAGAAAACTGTAATAGCTTGCATAACTTCCCCACCACTTCCTATTTATCTTCTACTTTGTTTTTCACCTAAGATTGTAATAACATCCATAGACATCTGCAGATTTAACCTGAGAAAATGTCTGAAATTGTTGGCAAGGCTCTGCGGCTCTGACTGCTGACTAGAGCAAATGTGCTTTTAGACCAAGCTAAGGCTCATTTGTGTCAGACATCCCCAATTAATCTTCTGAAAGTAAATGGATCTAATTAAGTTATAATGTTGCTGTTGATAGATGTGTTTTAGAAAGGGAGAATCAATCTTTGTATGATCCACCCTGATGTCTTCGCTGTAACGGAGTCCATTTATCTTCTTCCTCGCTCCTCAATATGAAACCCACCCCGGTGTTAAGCGCTGTCATCCTCTGATTCTGAGCAGCTAATCCGCACTCCTTTTTTCTCATATTAATATAGATCTCAGAGGTCATTAACAGACTGCAGCTGAAGAAATATTGGTCTGATGGTGGCAGGAGCAACTGTGTTTATCACACTGTTGCAGACGGTATTATGGCTGTCAGAATGAGAGTGTTTACGCTGGGGAGATGTTGTTACGCACCTACACTCGCTTTGAGGTACCAGATGTCCAAGGAAAGAATTAACACCAGATTTTCTCGTCACACACACTTTCAATTAGCCGAAAAATTTGTCAGCCTGTTTGAAAATGTGGTTCCGTTTAATTGCAAGTCTGTCTGAGGCTCAATGAGACATAACAATAACAGCAGGAACAGAACTTCTATCTGTCTCACCCAGCTTCTTCCTCAAAACAGCCTCTTATCTCTCTCTCTCTCTCACACACACACACCCACACCCCCCCCCCCACACACACACACAAGGTATGCATCCAGAAGAGCAAGATACGGAGGAGATTTTCTGATACTGACCTTTGATAGAGATGCTTTAGATCCCTGCTGTCACTTTTAAATGAGGGAGCTTGACAGTAAAAGAAACTGCAAATAAAAAACTTTCTAGACATAAAATTAAAGTAATGAAAATATTTAAGGGTAATAAAGATCTCTGTCAGGTTGATGAGACTGCACATTCTTGAACGATGCTTCACATTTAAGACAGCGGTTTTCTAAAACCTAAATTACTCTTAAATCTCCGTCTGTGAGTGTGTGTCTGTCTGCATGCCTGTGTTTTGCATCAGCTTCTTCTTCCCATGAAAGCCCTCATCTCTTTTTTTACCCCGTTTTCAACCCAGACAGGTTGGGTGTACCACGGTACCTGTTTCAGAATCAGTGTCGGGAAACCTGTCCCGAGGGCTTCTTCCACTCTCCAAGGATGTGTTGTGAGTCGTGTCCTACAGAATGCGTCGTTTGTACTGCAGCAGACCGCTGCGTCCAGTGCAGCTCTGGATACAGACTCAGAAATGACCACTGTGTCCAAGTGGAGTGCAGCACAGGTCAGAGACGCATAAACAGTGACACATTTTCTTCTGCAACAAACATCTGCATATTACGGTTAATTATGGCAGAACTTAGTCAGATTTAGTCAGAAAGAAAATAGTAATAATAATCAACATTACATCATATAATTAATGCATCATGATTCACCAATGATGTCTTGTATTTTAACTGCTTAGCAACACAAAACAAAAAAGCAAAGCAACGTTTGGGCTTCATTTCTGTCTACCTACCTTGTTTTTTTCTAAATGTCTTAATGATGAACCGTCAGAACATTTGTTGTGGAGAAGTAGATTCTTCTCTTATTTTAAATTTCACATCTGAGAAGCTCTCAGATGTTCCCAGCATGGTGTTAGTTATATGATTAGAGAGTCCATGCCATCTTTCCATCATCTTTGATATTCAACAAAAGGAAAAATGTTGGAAGCACAGTTGCTGGCGTGCCTTAATCTAGTCCATCGACCAAGGCCCACATGGTGCAACCGCCGCCCCTCCTCTTTTTTCTGATCTTAATCCTCATTTTTATCCTCTGAGAGATTGTGAAAGATGAACACCTCACAGTTTATATCAAAGCATGAGATCAGCTGGGAATGGCAGTCAGGGGAGAACTGAGCGAAAGCTGAGACTTCTGCTTTTCGCAGAAGTATTTGAGATAAGGAACGGAGGTAGAGTTTTTCTGCGCCAGTGGGTCTGAAATGAACATGAATTCCAGCAATGAGAGTTTGTACACGAAGAAGAGATTGCATCACTACAGTAGATCTGCAACTATATTGTATTCAATTTTCATTCTCCTGTAACATTTTGTTTCGGTTTATTTGATTTAGACAAAAATTTAATGTTTGAAGTCACAAAAGCACTTTTCATGAAATCAGAACTGAAATCTGTTTAGTATTTTATTCCTTATATCAGTTCTCTTGTATTTTCTGTCAGATGAGGCTTCAGACGATGATCAACAGGACTGTCTTCCCTGCGATGAGGGCTGCAAGAAATGCAGGCGCAGTAAGTAGACTGCATCTGTCTATCTTTTTATTTCCCTCTCATTTGTCACCAACTTAAACAGATGTTATCCATCTAGAACCAGGATGAACCAGAATGAAAGTGTGTATCCTAAGTAAAACATGCTGCAACTTGATCAACCATTAGCAGAACTTTAAGCCGCTGCAACTTGAAGTTTTGCTCCGCTGCTGTTCTCTGGATTTTACTCCAATCACTGCTCATGAAACTTAAAAAAAAAAATAGGAGATTGTAAACAACAATTTGCACAAACCCACCAATTGTGGTGTACATGAGGTCACAGTAAGATTTATTAAAAGTCAGGACTTCCAGTTAGTATTTAGTACCATGTATTCCCCCTTTTAAATTTTCCACATTTTGTTATGTTACAACCACAAACTTCTCAGCATTTTATGGGATTTTTTTTTATCGTTTAAAAAAATTACAGTTTCAAGTATGTCACTGCTATCTGCCCACACATCTGCAGCCTGGATTTTTTTTTTTGCTAATTTGTTGTTGCAAAACAGCTCAATTAGATGGCGAGAAACTACAACCAGCAGTTTTCAAGTCTTGCCACAGATTCCCAATTGAATTTAGGCCTGGAGTTTAAAAAAGCCATTTT
This sequence comes from Poeciliopsis retropinna, assembly GCA_010277075.1. Lineage (NCBI taxonomy): Eukaryota > Metazoa > Chordata > Actinopteri > Cyprinodontiformes > Poeciliidae > Poeciliopsis > Poeciliopsis retropinna. The sequence goes on along the minus strand of VMRM01000001.1, from coordinate 14,033,829 downwards.
GACACATGGATATGCTGTAACCAAATCTGTAAGGTTTTGGACCCAAACTCAAATCTTCTGTAGTCACAGTTTCCCTTCCAGCACTGACCTTTTTTAAACCAGTTTTACTCCTGCTCAATATGGGCAGGGTGTGTTCAGATTGAGCTGCAACCTTTATTTTGATGACTACTTTTTTTATTTTTGTCTCATCTAACCAGAGAACCTTCTTCTAGATGCTTGCTGTGTCCTCTGACTTGTGGCAAGTTTGAATCATGGCTTTGTACGTTCTTTATTTTCAACAGTGACTTTCTTCCTGCTCCTCCAAATGTGTGGAGTGAAATGTAAGAATAATGTATAATAGTTGTCCTGCTGACTTTTTAAATCATGGCTAATGAAAGAATTTGTTGTGCTTTAAATTTATTTCACAAGACTGAGTTGGACTTTCTGTTCCTCACTCTACATAAGACACTTACTTTGAAATAAAGCTTGTTCTCAAAGTGAGTTCAGGTTTGAGATTGCATGGATGTTGTGGAGCTCATAGTCAGCGTGAAAAAGTTGGTTGTTTCATCCTGACGCTCTGTTTGTTACACTCTAACTCTAATGCCATGTTAGATACAGTCTGCAATGCCACAGAAAGACAAACCTTCTTCCTCTTAGAGATGATTATCACATACAGCTGAAAGTTGTTATTGTGATGTGAACTCATCTGAGGCAGAGATGGGCTGTTATTATGTCATTATGTGTTTCGTCTGGAATATTGCTTCAGTCTGGCTGCCTGCGCGGCCGTCCTGCCACCCATCATCTCCCCACGCGGAACGTATCAGTCAGCAGAGGAGGGATTTAAGATGATCGGCGCTTCTGCTAAACATGATGCTACAGGGCAAAAGTTAGGGCACCGGGATAGAAATACTGGTAAAATGCTTGTTAACGTTGAAGGTCCTGTGTGTGGAAAGACATTTTTATCCTTTTATTTAGCTTTTTTTAAGGTTGTAAACCAAACTTAGATCTGATACTGCAATAATAGCCATACTGTCATAATTCTTTCATATTTTGCAATGTTATAATAAAAAATTGTGAATGTATTTAATTGTGGTTTTGTCTTTTAGACCTACACATGATTGTGAAGTGGAAGGAAAATAATTGTTCTTTGATAAAAACATGAAAGTTTGTAGTTTGACTCTGTGCTACAGAGTCAATACTACAGACCTACAGCTGCAAGTTCAGACCTTTGTTGTCTGAACTTGCTTTGAACATCCAGAGATGGAAATTTTTGCTCTTTAATTTTTACAAAATAGTTGAAGCTCAGTCAGATTTTATTTCATGGATAAAAATAAAAGGATAAAAATGTCTTTCCACACATAGGACCTTCAACATTAACAAGCATTTTACCAGTATTTCTATCCCGGTGCCCTAACTTTTACCCTGTAGCATCATGTTTAGCATTACATTGACCCTGCGGCAAATTTTTGTAAAGAGATAATTTTTCTTCCATTTCACAGCTTTGCAAAAACTCTGTGTTTGTCCATCACATAAAAGTTAAATATAAGACATTGAAGTTTATTGTTTAATAAATATAAAAAAATTCAGATTTTTAACTCTTAGGCTTCATGTTAGATATGTAAGGGTTAATGTTAAAGTAACACCATCTGTGGGTCAGTTTGTTATACAAGGCTTTATTTTGTACCTATTATAGACCCTCTAATCCTCCAAACATACTAATCATGCTTTCCAAACCACAAGCTGGAGGTTTGGAAATCTTCTAGAAACACAATGTTTGCATGTTTTTCTGGTGCTGTGTGTACTTCCAGGAATTGCATCTCAGGGGTCACTTTTCTGTCTTATTCAAAGGATGAGGAATCTTATCTTGGTTTTCTCCTCCTCACCACATGTCTACTTGATTTTTTTTTTTTTTTTAAGTGTTTCTAAGCGATACTGCTGATGCATCTCTTTTCATTTAGTCTGATGCCAAAACAGAAGATAAATCTTAAACTTGGACCTCATACTGTGAGCATATTGTGCAGCTCAAATATTCAAAGGAAGATTTTGGGGATCTTGGACAAAAATATTTTCTATGCAGCTTCTAGTCATTTTTTTCAAGGATGCAAATCCCTGCATCTAAGGAAGAATAGCGGTCGCTAAAAGAACAAATAGATGCGTAAAGGAAGTGGCCCTCACATTTCTAAGATTTGAAAAGAGAATATTTTCTTGTTTGGACCAAAGTGTGAGAGATCCCTCTTTACCATCACTGTTAAGAGACAAAGTGAGGGAGTATCTCCTGGAAGACGCCCTCCAGCAGAGCTGCACGGGCTTGCAGAGTGAATGCCAAGTAGAAGTGAAGGCAACATGTGGAGACCCAGCACCTCTACTGAGTCACTCTGATAAGGCTCTTTACAGTCTGTATTTTCCAACTCAGATCCTTATATTTATTCCTTCCCTTTTTAACATCGGTATTGTTCATTATTTTTGCTCAGCCAGCTCGGTACTCAATTTTCATCACATTTTTTATTTATCCCCTTTCTTTTCCTGACAGTCGCAGGAAGCCAGATCAACCAGCTGAAGTGATAAATTTAGGCACTGCATTCATCAGTCATCTCCCTAGATTATCCTGCCTTTCACTTTTAATCGAACTGAACCACCTTAAAGTGTGATTGTATGCACTCACATCACACGTGTCTCTTAATTGCTGACATGATGTGCAGCTTTTCAATGCACTTAGGGACAAGACAAAAAAAAAAAGTAAATGTGAGTGCTTGCACATTCCACAAGTCAATACCTCAGGATATGTATGGCAGCTGAAATCTACCCCTCCTCCTGCTTTGCACCGTTAACATTTAAGCGGGCGCTATTTTCTCCCTCTCGTAGACACAGCCTGCAGGCACGATTTCCGGCTCCTCACCCGAGTATTTCTCCTATACCCTCCACTCTCCTCCCTTTTCCCAGTCTTTCTATCTGTATGAGTAATTGCTTTCACAGGTTGTGGCTTGTTGACGGCATTGAAGTGCAAACTGGTGCAGTGTTAAGTTGAGGGTGCTGGAAGGAGACAGAAAGAGGAATGGGATGTGGGGGTCGCAGAGGGTTTTTCTTGAAAGGATTAATGCCCCAAGGGAAGATCTGCAGGATCGTCTTTTTAAGCCATCCTTTACCTCCTCTCCCTGCCTGTCTGATCCTTTATTTCTTTTCTTTTACCCACGCTGCTCACTCTCTCCGTCCTTGAAGATGTTGTGACATTGTTGCATCCGGAGGTGACAGTCAGGGTCCTCCAGAGTTACCAGCTGAATGGTTTTGATAGACAGCTCAGATTAATTAGTTTGGAAATGACCTCACTCTCTGGTCTTTGTATGAAAGCAACCTCTCACGAACTCCCTTGAAATGATTATTGGGGTCTGCAATAATCTTCCAGTTTTCTTGTATTATCCCTGGTAAGGAGAGTGTGTGGCAATTCTTAAAATAAATATAACCTTTAATGTTGTAGCATAATCTAACCCTGGACATTTAAAAAAAAAAAATCCAGACTTGAATTTGAACATTCATTTTAAGTTGGGAAAAGTCCTTCCTTATACTTTATTTATTTATTTATTTATTTATTTTTGAAGGCTTAATTAAAATCGATTCAGTTAATTTTTATTAAAGTTCCACTTCACATCAAATTTCACCCCAATAGGCACTTTACAAGATCAGCAAATAAAACCTGTTTAAAAATATTTAGAATCAGATCAATCTAAACACACATACAGATTCAAAAAGATTTCATTTATTATTATAATCATACTGAGGTGATGACGGAATAAAGCAGATCTATGCATCGTACTTTACAGGAACCTGATGCGTGAGATTAGAGTGCCACCTGCTGGTGTGAACAGAAACTGCTCTTAGAACAGCGTTCTTTAACCTCCTCAGTCTTTTTGACCAATTTCTCATCTGAATCAAATTTGACTCCAGTCAAAAAATACATTAAAATTAGTTTATTTTGTACTTATGCAAGGATGGAAGGACAGAAGAATCGTGTAACGGTTTTGTGTTCGTCTTCCTTCATTTCAAATTAACATTACCATTAATTACAATAGGATTTTTCTTATTTCAAACATTTCATTATTTTACTGTTTGAGTCCATCAAAAGTAAAGAAAAAACAATAGAGATAAGAAATTATTTAATTAATAAAAATAATGTAATATATAGGTATATATATTCATGGTACAGAGTTTTTACTAAAAATAGTTTTTCCCTATTTTTGTACCGACTTCTTGGCTGCCTGATGATGTTGTAACTTCATCAGTTTCTCTCAACAATTTTGCTCAAAATAATTTCGTAGCTGTACCAGGAAGCTGAAAGCCAATAAAACTAATTATAAGACAGTTTCAGGTTTAAATCAACAGTTAATCTGATTTCTGTTTTAAAAGCATTCTTGTAGGAACTTGATGACTAAACTTTTGAGTTTACTGCCACTGGTCTGTTGTGTTTACCCTTAGCTTTTATTAAGTCATATTATTGGTGCTAGTCACATCTTTTAAACTTTGTTTTAAAGCTTTACTGCTGCTGTATTCGTTCATTGAAGCACTTATTAGATGAAATGAGACAGGAAAATTATTGTTGTTTTCTGCTATCTTTAAAAAAATTAAGATTGTTTGATTTCACTCCATTGTTGGTCAAAGTTACATCCACCCCACTTAAAGTCAGGCTGAAAAGACGCTAAGTAAAAATCTGTTATTACAATTTCTCTTCATTTCCAGATGATTCGGCAGATCAGAAAGAGAAAACCGCCTGCCTGGAATGTGAAGAAGGATACTATCTGTGAGTATCTTCGGATCGCTGCTTCATTACCGTCGTCCAGCTTCAAGCTCTCACACTGATGCCGAACTTCTTGTGCTACAGGTTTGGTGCTGACTGCCATCAGTCCTGCCCAGATCGGACCTACGAAGTGAAGGAGACCATGATGTGTTCTCCATGTGAAGACCCAGTCTGTGGAGTCTGTGACCAGTCCCAGTGCTACTGGTGTGAAGACGGATTCTACGTCTCTGGTAACATCAGAAAAACGTGTTTCAGTCCTTTAATTGTATTTTGTTGTTACTTTTTATTGATTATTTTATTCCTCTTAAGTGTTTCAGTCCAAATGTTGGAGTTGGAGGAACAAAATGGGTTTTATGTGTTACAGATAAATTTATGCTCACTTGTGTGTCCAGATGGAAAGTGTGTGAATCATTGCCAGGAAGGATACTTTGTGTATAAAGAAAGTCGGGAATGTGAACCTTGTCACAAAGACTGCCGCTCCTGTGGAGGGCCCAGATCTGACGACTGTGACTCCTGTGAAGACGGCTTCACTCTGAAAAATGGGCAGTGCCTTGACGGGAAGCAGCTCTCTACTTGTCCTGAGAGACAGTTCAAAAACAGTGCGTCAGATTGTTAACATTTCCTCGTTATACTAAATAACATTCAAAATCTAGTCACTTTGAAATATGAATCTGCTTTTAGCTCTGTTCTTAAAACCAAAATGAACTTTGAAATGATTACTCTGCTGTCTATTCTCTGTTTGCATCAGGTCAAGGCAAATGTGAACTGTGTCACTCCTCCTGTAAGAACTGCTTTGCTGCAGGAAAGGAAAATTGCAGCAGCTGCAACTCTGGTAAACCAACCGCACACGCTTTTTCTATCCATCAAAAACCTTATTAAGACTGAGCAACATGGCTTAAAAGTACAATCTTTATTTTTCTGTTTTTTTTCTTTTATGCAAAATCCGATTTCCGATTTTAATCAATTCTTTTTTCTCATCTTCTTTTCTTCAAAAGAAATGATAAATTACGTAGATGTTTTCAAATAAGGGCTTTTACTTCAGTCATTTCTTCTGTAACCTTGCCTCTATTCAAAGTCCAAGTAAATAGAAGCTGCCAAATGAGAACAAAGGCCCTCGGTGGAACTGTTGTTCCAGAACAAAGGAACAAAGGAACTACAGGTGAATTTAAGTTCCAGTTCACCTGTAAACTTTGAAAACTGAAAGGACATTCCAATGAAGGAAAACATCCTAGGATGTTCAGGAACTGCCAGGACTCATGCTCTCTGTAGTCCCACTTCCCTTCTTGGGAAAAGTTTTATGGTCAAACCACACAAAGATTGAGTTATTTGACCACACTTATGAGAAGACCCCATGGAGTCAAGTAAAAGCTTTTAAACCAAGCCCTGTGGTGGCGGCATCATTCCATCTGGTTTGCTGCATTGCAGTGCAGATGATTGAGTGGTGTGTATTTCCTTCTCTTCACATCGGATGATTACATAGATGGTAGAAACATGAACACATTGCGGTGATCCAACAGGAAAACACAAACTATCATCTGAACTGGTTTTGGAAAAGACAAAGCAAGCAAACATTAAGCTTTTTAATTAACTTTATACATACCTATAATGCAATAGGTTTTTAGTGTTCCCATGATGGTTTAGTACAAACTTGTGTATTTTCCAATGTTTCTCGTGCAAACATGCTGGTGTATCAGTTAGGAGTCACTGGCTCAATGCCCTCTTTTGTATGATTGACATAATTTGTGTTTTTTCTTTGCCTTCAGAACATTTTTTGACTCTAAATCACACTTGCGTGTCTCGTTGTCCATCTGGTACATTTGGCAACAAGACATCTGGACAGTGTGATCCCTGCCTGAGCGGGTGTGTCATGTGTCAGGAAGCCCAAGCCTGTCAGCGATGTCATACAGGACTTTATCTTCAAAATGGAACCTGCGTGGAGGAGTGTCAAAGGTGCCCTCCATCTCATCTCCGTTTTTACTATTTGCACAAATCACTCAGCATGTAGCTGCTAGCAGTCACTCAGTTGTTTGGGCTTCTCTCTACCTCGCCCTCAGAGGGTTCCCACAGGGTGAAGAATGCCACCAATGTGCCCTGGAGTGTGGATCCTGCAGAGAACGTCCTTCCAACTGTTTGAGCTGTGAGAGACGCTTTCTGTTGCTGGACAACTCCTGCTTGGCCTCCTGTCCAAAGGGCTACTATGACAACAACAAAGAGTGCCTGCGCTGCCCACAGCACTGTAGCGAGTGCAGTCAGGATGGCCTCTGCAAGAGTAAGTAGGAATGGAGGACGTGGTGAAAAGGATTACAGACATGCTGATTTGAAAGGGATTTACTTTAGAGCTGAATAGTTGAAAAGAGGAAGCTTATAGAAAGGAGGTGAAAGAGGAAAAAACAGGAAGTTTAGATACTTCTCTCTCTGCTTTCTCAACAGTAAAGAATCTAAATTGAGGAAAGACGAACGCAGCTAAATGAAAACATGAAGTAGGAACAACAGAAGGACAATGCTGCTTTTTATTAGTTTCCAAGTTCTGCTGATGCTTAAAGTGAAGAGAAAATTGCATTTTCAATGGATTATTTAAGATTTTGTTTGAAGTAATAAAAAAATTAATTGAAAAAAAAAACATATTTTAGTTTGACATGAAACAAATGGAGGACAATCAAAAAATTACGTTTCTGACAAATCTTTCTAAAAAACAGGTAAATAAAAAAAACAATAAAAAGAAAAACAAAATTTACTTTTCTAAAATGATTTGTGTCTACATGGGAATAAGTGCGTCATTGCATTAAAAACTTTAAAGATGAATGATATTTTTTTATTTCTCTGTCTTTTTTATGCATAAAAAACTATTTCACACATGAACTTGACTTCATTGTTTCACAACTTGTATCAAATTAGAATGTTTGACATGAAATTTAAATCTGTTTAGATTGGATTGTTTTTATATTTCTCCATAGAAATTGAAAGTAAAATATTAACATCGCTAAAGTGACTGGAACAGAATATTAAGTTGTAAATCTCACAGGTATTGATGGTGTTGCGTAATAAGATTTAAGTTATTTTACAAATATTTGCCTTAGATAATAATTTTTGCTATTTCATTATAATTACATAAAATGTAATCATTTTAATTAATTAATTGAATTTCCACACAAAGATCCTAACAATTTTGGGTCAATGTTTTCAGAATTTGATTAAATATTAAAAAAAATAAAAATAGTTGCTTGCATTGTAACGTAGACCATTATTAAAAGTTGATGTAATTAGATTAGCTAGATGCCGTAACTCTTTTTTCTGAAACATCACACAGATATTAAAAAAACCTTTATGATGTGACCTGATCTGACCCTTCAAAAAAAAGATGATGAGGGATTTAAGACAGGCTAAAAAAAAAAAAAAAACAAGAGAAAGTTGGTAATTGTGTTATTTTTGGTAAATCACGGTAATTCGTTTTACTGAACTAAATGAGTGAACTCATTTACTCATGAGAAAAATTAAAATAAATGTTAAATTTCCTGAAATTAAATTAAATTATTAAATTACTGTGCTGCGTTTCATTACACCTGCTTGTGCTTATTGCATAATTTATCTTCTCTGTTTCAGAATGTGCAGATTATTACTTCCTCTATGAGGCTGAGTGTGTGGACGAGTGTCCCAAAGGTTACTTTGGCAGTGAGCAGGAGTGTATGCAGTGTCATGCTGACTGTGCTTCGTGTGACGGACCCGACGAGAATGACTGTGATGTGTGTCGCAACCCTAAAGCGGTCCGATACTATGGAGAATGTCTGGCCAGATGTCCAAGCAATACCTACTATGATAAGAACACCAATGAATGCAAAGGTAGGGAAAGTGGAGTCTTATCCACCTATAATAATAATAATAATAATAATATATATATATATATATATATATATATATATATATATATATATATATACTAATATATATCCCCTCCAGAAAGTTCCCATGAGTTTTCTTGGATGCAGCTGACTTCTTCTGGAAGGTACTGATGGATTCTTCTTCCTGCAGCTTGTGACAAGTCATGTCTGACCTGCTCAGGCCATGAACCCACCGACTGCCTCAGCTGTGACACCAACAGACGCGTGGATCAGAGCGGACACTGTGTGTGGAACAGTCAGTGCTCCATTGACTCGTACGTGGACCTGAACGGTGACTGCCAGCGGTGTCACACACAGTGCCACCGCTGTGACGGTCCAGGCAAAGACCACTGCCTCAGCTGCAACGAGCCGCACCTCCTACTGAGTGAGTCGCTGTGGTGACCGTCTGGGTGCATTCAGTGTAGGAAACTTTTAACATCTCTGTGGCTGTGCCCTTTAGACACCACCTGTGTGAAGAAGTGTCCGGTGGGCTATTACGCCGAGGACAAAGTTGATAGTTTGTGTGAACGGTGCCACCCCAGCTGTGAGTCCTGCTTTGGTCATCACAGTCAACACTGCAAAACCTGCAAACCAGGACTTTTTAAACAGGCCAGCAGCTGTGTTGAAACCTGCTCTGAGAGGTTAGAAAACATTTTAAAAACCATTTCCTGATCACTGTGTTATACTCTGAATACTAATCCTCCTTCAATTTCAGCCACTTTGGCAACAAGACCACCATGCTTTGTGAGCGATGTGACCCCTCCTGCAGCCAGTGTGTAGGCAGTGGCAACACACACTGTCTGAACTGTAGGGAGGGCTATGTGTACATGAAGCCATCGGGGCAATGCCTGAAGAGCTGCCCTCCAGGGTACTACAAAGATATTTGGTCCACAGACTGTCACAAGTGTCATCCCACCTGCAAAACCTGCAACGGTAAAGAAAAGCTGCATTGGCTTTCTGATGCTCTGTGGTTTTCATCTCCTCTTCCTGTGTTTCCATAGGAGTGGTGGGAGATAAACTATAGACACATCAGTATTTGCTGCAATTATCTCTCTGTAAAGACGATTGGTTTTAGATTAAACATAGGGTTTAAACTTAAAATAGATGCTGAAACAGTTATAAAATTTCTAATAAGATGTACTTCTGCTGAGCTTTTTGAAATTATGGTTCATTTGTCAAAGATATTGTGCTTCATGTAATTTCCCTGTTCCTCCAGATGAGGGCGCTTTGTCCTGTCTGTCCTGTTATGACGGCTTCACCTTTGAGGGCGGATTCTGTGATAACCCCTGTTTTATAGGCTCCTACCCGGCCTCTAAAGTAACAGAAAGAACACACAACACTAACAAGCAAAATTATAAACATGGAAACACAAGCAATTTAGAGATTTGATTCAATTCAACAAATTAATAAAATATGAACAAAAACAGGAGCAAGTTTCTTAAGAAGATAATATTTATCCTCTCTACGTATTGTCCCATGTGCACTGTAGATCTCTCCACTTCTTCTAGAGTTATCATGTGCCTTCTTTCTGCTTCTCTGATTAACCAATCAATCAGGTTTACTTGTAGGGAACATTTCAGTTCAAAGCACTTTAGATTTAATGATCTCTTGTCTCAGTGTCTCATTTTAAGTGGATGGCCATGTCTCAGTGAGCCTGTAATGGTCCACATCCCTGTGTTTATGCTGGGATTAAATAACACACACTCTGAATCTGTTTAATAATGAGCAAAAGAGAGTAGGTAGTGCCCCATTTCACTAATTCAATAATTTAACTAACCAGAAACAACCCTGGTTTAACATTTGGCTTTAGCAGCTGCAATAATAAATAATATGTCACAGTTACATACTTAGTATTATATTTGTTAAATTGTTAGGAAATAAATGTAAAAGTAAAACAAAAGCAATAAATGTGGGACAATTTTTTCCCCCCTTGTTAGGATTTGGAGCATGACGACCCAAACTGCAGACATTGTGACCAATCGTGTGAGGGCTGCTGGGGCCCCAGCATGTGGCAGTGCACCCTCTGCCACCCAAGCCACATCCTGGCCGATGACGGCCGCTGCTTGAGCTGCTGTGGAAAGAAGACGCCACATGATGACAAACCAATACCCAGAGAGTGCTGCGACTGCGAGGCATCATACAGTAAACCAGAACTCACTGCATCACCCTTTTTGACCTCTATGGTCATCTTATTAATGGAAATGTCAGGTAAATTATTTCTATCAGGTAAAACCAGTCGCCTGCCAAGCCCAAGCAATTAGATGACTGAGCTTGGCAGTTGCAAGGAAGCCAATTTTGCGTATAGTGTAAATTATAAACCAGTAGAGCTGCTTTCCCGGAATCGGGTCCAGCTGCTTAATTCCATTGAAAGAAGCTCCTAATCCTTCAGCACCACATGACATTTTGAGCAGTTGTATGGTCCCAAATTTGTGGGAACAGTTTGAGGATGTCACCTTCTTGTTCCAGCATGACTATTAATATATGGGACAGATGACATGAAATAATTTGTCTGACCTGCAGGGAGTCCTGTCTTCAACCCAACAGAACATTTGTTGTCCAGATGTGATAAAACATCATTATTTTCTGTTATTGCGAATAAATTATTTTCAGAACCCATGCTAAACTGCAGGTTGCATTATCTTATGTCATCTTATAAATATGTGTCTTCTCTTTTTTTCAGTGCGATGTATCCTCGGTGTCAACTTTGTCATGAGGTCAGATGAGGATTTAGAGAGCCGTGCCAGGTTCAATGTCATGGCCTGCGTCATGAGTATCGTTATTCTGGGTGGAGGGATCTTTGTTTTGCTCTCTGCCCGCTCCAAGTGGTTCGCCATCAAGTCCAAAACCAAAGATGGGGGGTATCAGAAACTGAACACGAACGATGATAGTCCGCTGCAGCCCACCACCTCCTCCTTTGGGGAATACAGCGACAGAATCACAGAATGTGAGAACGACGAGGAGTACGACGATGAGGGCATCGTGTACATGAGTAAAGACGGAACGGTGTATCGGAAATTTAAGTACGGCCTTCTGGATGATGATGATGTTGAGCTGGAATATGACGATGAGAACTACTCATACAGATGAAGCAAAAACATAAAGTAGCTGTGCAAAACTGTTATTCACACCTATTTTTGGTACCACTTTATAATAAAACGGCCTTAATAAATGAATTATTAACAAGTAATAACATTTTATATTAATAACATAGTGTTAGTGACACTACGAACACTATAAACCATTAATAAAGAATTATTGTGTGTTATTTTAAAAAATGACAGAAAATAAAGATGGAAAGTGCCTTGCTAAATAATTATTCTGAGTCTATGAGAAGTCTCATTTATAACAGCTTGTTATTATTTATGAAGCTTTAACAGCCTATCTGATCAGCACATTTTATGGTTGAAGCAGGGTAATATATTTTTATTTATTGAAAGATGATGACTAAAACTGTAATTTTTCTCTTTAAAATTTAGAAATCTCTTCCACGTTTCCTGTCATGTTTGTATTTTTAAGTTTTTTGCTTGTCCCTATAAGTCTGGGCCTCCATTTTAAAGTTTCAGGTTGTGACTAGTTAGTGTGACAGTGGGATTCACTCATCTGTCAGACTTGTTTACTGTGATCACACCAAGCTGGATGTAAATGGTGATGGCTGCTTCGTGGTAACAGAAACTAAGTTGCACCCAACAACAGTCATAACTAATAAAATATGTTGGTTTTTCCTATTTCCTCTTTTTCTCTAACAAAAACCTTAGAATTGACATTTTAGATTTATTTTATAAGGAATGCACATTTCTTCTGTGGATTTTTGTCTTATGCAGTTGCTCAAATTTTCTAGACGAGAAGACTAGGAACAGGAGAGCCCTCCTGTCCTGCGGGGACATACCCAGCGGGATATATCATGGATTTATTCATAATAACAGGATTTCTGCTGTTTGGAGCTTGCAGATTCCTGGCTTATCAACAAATTTGTGATGGACTTGGCTGAACAAGCGAACACTCAGACTGATGGGTGTGGACAGAGGTTTTCACCTTTTGGGTTAGCTTCTGTACAAATATCCCTGTTTTCATTAGATTTATTGCTTCTCAAATTAATGACACTTTGGATCAATTTAATTAAATGTTGGACTGTGATTAAAACAAAATTAATTTAAAAACAATAATAAAAAAAGAAACCAGGTGCCTTTGTTTACATATTAAACAAAGGTAACATTTGCCTTTGTTTAATATGTAAGAAGGCAACATTTATGACATAAGACAATTTCAGGCCTCAGAAAGGCTTTAATGAATTAAATAGACCTAAAAAATTACAGATGCAGGTTTTCAGCAATTACAATTTTTACAGAGAATGTAAAAACAGTTTCTTGTCATCTCAAATTTAAAAGAAACAGTAAAAAGAAAATACTCCTTCAAGGGCTTTTAACATATTCACAAAAACATAAAACTGAAATATTTTTAAATGGGCAATAGTTTGTCTGTTTCCAACTTTCACATATGATCATGTAAAAAAATAATTCATGTTCATAAACTTGTAAGGCTTTGGCTGTATGTACACATTAAATACATAACATTTTTTCTTCTAACCGTTCAAAATTTTTGACTATAACTAATAAAAGAAAGAAAAAAAAAAAAGCTTGGTCGGGGAGTGTCCCTCCTCGTCCCCTAAATCGTTCATCACCTTTAATCAGCTTGGCTGATAAAACCAAGATCTTGATATCAAGGATCAACACATTCAAATCCTGCAGTGGTTTATCTTCTTAAACTGTCTTTGTGTATTCTGCTTTTTATTCCACAAATCTGGTAAAATGTAGTATTTCAGACAGATAGGACAGCTCCAACAGAACCTCTGCAGCAGACAGTGTTGACAGGACGAAATATTAAATCTTATCATGAAGGTTACATAAGTTGCAACTTAATCATAGTTTTGATAATGATGGATTACACAATAATATCTTAAAGGGACAATGATGCTTCAATGCTGACTTGGGTAGATGAAGTCAGCATTGAAGCTGACTTCATCTTCAGCTTGAAGTCAGCAAAGAAAGTTATCTTTCTTTGAGTTTATGCATCATTTTAATCATTATTTACACCAAGTAAAAAAACACGAAAAACAATCTGAGCAGTGATTTTTAGCTGTCCTTGCTACTAACAGATTCAAAAATATACAGAAGAACCAGATAATAATGCAAGAATATATATACAGTTCAGGCTGTGTGCAGTTAAACAACAGACATCAGAATAGTGTTTTAACACAGAACCACGTGAAAAGAAACAGAGGTTGACTGTTTATGTGACAGCCGACAGACTTTATAATAAGGCTGTACATGTGAGCAGAAACGTGCTGCGGGCACAAAGCCCTGCAGTCTCTGCCAGCTGTCAGTGACCGTTGATGATGCTCTGAGACGTGGACGCAGCGGATGAGGAAGAGACCGGAGACGAGTTGGTCGTGCTGGTGAAGAAGTTGTCTTCCTTCAGTTTGCTGTGCTCCGGGAGCTCCAGCTTAACCTTGGCCTCCTCGATGTCACTGTTGATGGCCGCTATGAGATCCTCTGTCGGCAAACATAAAAAGGCAGCCGGCAGTTTGTGCGTCAGGAGATAAATGGCACAAGAAAAGGGGAAGAAACTGTGTTACTGGCACTTTGATGCGTTTCTTTGGCTAAAGTACAAATGCATGAATATGACTTTCATATTCCAGTTTCTAAAAAACGCAGATGACAGCATACCAAGTGATGGAAAGCTCTTCTCTGAGCGGATGTACCCCACCAGAACGACACTCAGAGTCTGTCCATAAAAGTCTTCTTTGAATTTGTGAATGATGTGCGTCTCCTGGAACCCCAAAGACATTTACAAGAATTTCAAAAGCAGATAATTTGCCAAAATTTGTTGAAATGCTTAACCGATCACAATTCCATCTGGAATTTTCCTTTTAGCAGAGCAAAACGACCCTGATGCAAGCAGGTGTGTGATGCTGATGCTGTGTGATATCTCCCCAATTCAATGTAGACAAATGCAGAAAAACTTGCGAAACTTCATTTTCTGGAGCAATGTTAGGTCAAATGAGTAATTTATGGTTCTTGTTTTGGTTATAACGTTTCTTTTTACTCAGGGATGATTAAAGGTTTTAACTGAAGAAACATGCCACCAGCCAACCAAACAGGTTTGAAGTATGAATGAGTTATTTGTCTGGAATAAGACCCACCCAACTTATACTAACCATGGACTTCTTTGTGTTTTTGTAGTAAGGGTTCCAGCCGATGCTCATCACCATTTTGTAAACGTCACCATTCCCGATACAAGCCCAGCCGTAATAGATTCCTGTGCTGATATCTGCTGGAAGATTGTCCACCACAGAATCCGGGAAGTTCGCTGTAAATCCCAACATAAAAGACAGAAGGGGAAAAGAGGAATAAAAACCAAAAAAAAGGCAGAGGTAAGCAAAACGATAAATGCCATCAGTTGGAATTGATTATTTTTAGAAGGGAACAACTATAGTTTATTATGTTATGTTTTTTTTCCCCCTTTTTATATGATGAAACTGAAGTTTATCAAAAAAGACAATATTTGCAACTCTACTTAGATTTATTGACTTTAGAGGATTTATTCTGACCTTGACAATGCAGCACCAGATAAAACAAACGAATAGGCATGTCACACAGCACAACTGAACTTGGAGGATTTTGTTGTCGAATTACATCCAAGTTCTATTATCTAGGTTATCTGTATTTTTTCAAAAACAAGACTATCTAATTCGACTCATTGGAAGGGATTTATTTTTGGTATATTGAACTGGTTTTGTTTGAGAAAATCAAAAGTGTTCATCTCTGTTGGAGAAAGTTTTGATTTCACAAAATCTGAACTGGCTCATTATCTAATGATCAAAACAGTCACGTAATGTTACTGCATATACTTACACATAAAAGGGATGATCTTTTAGTTTCTTCAATTAACGACGTATTCAAAACTACTACCTCTGTAAGGTTAATTTTTTTTTTTTTTTTTTTTACATTTAACACATTTTAGCTGCAAGTATTTAGTGTGACAATATTGTTTGGTGACTATTGTTAAATTCTGAATCATGCTTTGAAATGGCAGATTTTAAACAATGCAGACTTGTTCGGTTCGCTGGCTTAACTCACTCCTCCTGATAGAATGGACACGATGGATAAAATGGATAAAGTAGAAGTTAAAAGAAGAAAAGTGCCTTTGCCGTCAACCCGCGGGACTCCACATGCATTTCTTTATTTCTCAATTGTCGGTCTGTGTCCGTCTGCTCAATTCCTCCATTTATGCCAGGCTGCATAAAACACGACTTCACATTTTGGACAAAATCACAAGGATATAGTGAGTCAACAGCTGCGCTCTTAGAATCAGTCAAGTTCCCTTACACAACTCGCATGCCTACGTAAAAAGATTAGCTTCGTTTACGTACAAATTTAGACAGTTTTTTTTTTTTGCGTTTAACACTCATGTAAAGCGTAGATTACTGATCCGGTGACGTACAAAACCACTTAGATGGACTTGTTACGTTAAAATCCAGGCACTGTATCGTTCCCAGAATCCGCAAATAATCTGTTATCAGAGACTTTACGTTATTTACGTAGACAGTTATGTATCACATTATCTAACCGCAAACCTCACAGTTTGATGCCTGTTTCTCGCCTCACCCGTGGGAATTCCAAGTTCTTTGCTTCCTCTTCCAAACCCTCGAATGACCTCTCCTCGGCAGAAGTACGGGAGGCTCTTCATGTTTTGTATCCCGTGAACAGCTGTTTTCGACGGGGCTTCAGAATGACCTCGAACACGGCACAAGGAAGTGAGCTTGGCTGCTCAACTGGACCGGTTTTAACGGCTAGCACACTGCTATGAGAAAACTGGTGTATATTTATTTTGAAGTTAAGCTCCGGTGCCCGAGTCTGAGTGTACGGTCAGCTTTTCCTACCAAGGCGCCTCCCTCAAAAGCTGGCTAAAGTTGAACCCCAGTCACTAAGCGGAGATTATGATGAAAGTTCACCAGCTATGCTAACAGTGCTATCTACCTTCATCAGCCACTGACAGATCCTCAAGAGGGTGAAACCATGGATAAATTAAATACAACTGTTTCTATAGCAACCCGGAGGATGACGGTACTTGTTTCTGGACAGCTGCTACGTTGTGTGGCGATGAAGATCAAGCTTAGAAAAAGCCGGTTTGGTTTATTACATGTGTTTGAACCCTCTGCGTCACGTACGCTCTGCGTGATGTCATTGACCGCGTGACCACAGGAGGGTCGCGGTGCGTTTAGGTACTGTGGGAAATGATAACAATAACAACAACAAAAGAGAATAATTTATTGAAGTTAGTCGCTAATGTTATTGTTTCCAAAGCGGTCGAAAGAGCTAAAACAACGTGAGTCTTGCTGAGATGTTCAAATTACTTTATAGAATACGTAGCTACATGCACCAATACGTTGGTGTATTGTTGCATCGTGTGCTGTCACCTGGTGGAGAACAAATGAACTCAAAAATGAAAGTTGGTGAGAAAGCACAAAATAAATAAATAAATATATTCACCTATCAAGCTTTTTGTTGCTGTTTATTTAACTCAGCACTTTCCACAACATTTCTGTGTAATAAAGCATAGATCAAATATATATACAAATAAGAACAACTGACATTTTTAAAATGTTACAATAGGAAAAATAAATGTTTGGTTTTGTGCTAACAACGCAGTGATGAACATCAGCAGTGAAGTGAATAGTTTGGATACTTTGGGATCATTTGTTGGCTGTGTGTCATTTAGTGAAATGTTTAGGGAGCCTACTATAAATAACAAAATGTATCTAGTTACTCAACTTTCACTTTCAATCAAATGCCCCTGCCTACTAAAATGATTCCATATCAGTCAAGATTTTGAATAAAGTTGAATTTGATCTGCTCCATTGAACTTGGTGACCTCTCTCCCCCACCTCCACCATCTCCTATTGGGGGTGAATCAGAAGTGCAGTGGGACCAGCTGGCATCTAAACTAATTTTCACCTAATTTCCAGAAACATTCAGAGACAGAAAAAGGAGAGCAGTCAATTTTTTTAAATATTCATGTGAGTCAGCGTGTTTTGGGAGGTTTTGTAAATAATACACAAAAATAAAAGAAAGTTATATATTGATGTCCATAAGCCTTATGTTTTCATGAAAGAAAAACACCAAACTTACTGCGTAAACGAGATGCTTCATTTAATAATATGAAAACATTTCAGCCAGAAATATTATCATGTGCATTTGTACCTGTCATATTCGTGTGCTAAAGACCAAATAAATAAATAAATAAATAAATAAATAAATAAATAAAATAATCAACTTGCACTGCCTGCTTCCGTGAGGGGGCGATCACGAGCTGGCAGAATAGTGAATGTAGTTTATATATATATATATATATATATATATATATATATATATATATATATATATATATATATTACTATTGCACAATTTATCAGTAGGTATGAAAACTCAAATAATATATAAATTAAACTATAGCTAATATGTACATTGTTAGAACTAACAATGTACATATTAGCTATAGTTTAATTTGGCTAATATTAATTTAAATAAATTAAACTATGGCTAATATGTACATTGTTAGTTCTAACAATGTACATATTAGCTATAGTTTAATTTATTTAATTTATTTTTTGGGCGGGGTGTGTGTGTTGGCTGTAGGAAGGGCGTTAAATGAGGGGAGTATTAAATTACTGCAGTGAAGTTGGTTTCAAGTTGGATAATCGGAATTATGCACAATTCGGGAAGCTTTTTATCATCATAGTTGTTTTTTTGTTTTTTTTTATTTTTATTTTTTGTTATCGTTATGTGTTTCACGTAAATTGGCGAGGCAACTTAAAAGGCGACAAGCATTTTTTTGACAAAATGGCTCGAGGGGAGTAAACATCTCTCAGACTATTTCTGTTCCTGGTCTCAACTGTAACGTAACCCACTTAACGTGTTGAACAGGAATTTCCTTGAGACACCAGGAATGTGATTTTGGGAACCTTCACACTTCATAGTCGAGTTAGGGTGAGAAGAGACTCAGGTCGGATGACTGGTAAGAAGGACATTAATAATAATAATAATAATAATAATAATAATAATGAACATCATCAGTTTTCAAGTATTCAAACATTTCTAAGTCTAAAATATTTGCATTGGTGACTTATAGAGATCTTCTCCACTTTTAATGTCGGTTAGTGTTAAATTTAGGAGATTTTTTATGTATATTTATGTATATTCCTGCTCAGACGTTAAATAATGCGCAATGGCTTAGATGGTTTCACAGCATTTTACAATATTATGTCACACATGGCTTTACAAATTAATTTATAAGCGATTTTCACAGTGACTCATCGCATGCAGAGGCTCCACTCTGTTTTTTTTTTTTCGTTCTTTTTTTAAAACATTTTATTCGCAGCATAATCTATGAAGATTAATGCAGGTTTTTCAATAGTGACACGGATGAAGCGTGTTATTTTGTTTAGTGTTGTAGCTGAATTTGTTTTTTCCCTCTAAATACTTGTGTGTTGGTGCAAGTTGCAAGTTGGTGGAGACGCGTTGTGGGGAAGTGGGCTGGAGACACGGATGCAGGCATTCAACTGCAAAGTAATTGTTGACACGTCTTTCAGTTGGAGATGTATTTACTACACTGTAAAACATTTGAGTTGCATTTACAACAGTAAGTTCACATTTCACTTTTTGTTAATTTTGGCAGACCTGCAAGAGTTGAATAAACTAGAGTTTTTGGGTGAGCACTTAAAAAAATGAGTGAATGAGATGAAAGTGTGTTGCATGGATGTGACTCTTGTTCGTTAATAAAGAAGAAAATAAAAAAATAACACACATAAATGACATAATTACGAAAATAACAAAAGCAGGCAAAAGAAAAAATATTTTCCAAATTAATTTCTTTCAATATAAAACTTACTCTTGTAAATACACTTTTTAAAATACCAAAAATAACTGGTGAAAAGTTTAACTCACAAAAGTAGAAACAAAGCAAAAACAGTAAACAGCTTTGAAAATGCGTTTCAAGATGTGCATCAAGCAAATGTCTGCATTTTATCATATTGCATGTGTCGCTTAAAAATGAAGCAATCAGAGAGAACAGTGAAAAACTGTGTACATTACACCAGGGCTACCAATGCAATTATTTGTTTTTTGTTGTGTGTGAAAATGTTTTTAATTGTGTGTCAATAACATTAGAGAACTTATGGCTGTGTAAACTGCTCTCCTTGTGAAACCACATCTCATTCTCTCTTTCTCTCTTTCTCCATTTTTGGTCTCTCTTAAAGTACGCACTCAAATAAAGGAAATGTCTGCATTTTAGTATATGTCAACATTACGCACAACTCTAAACAATGATTTTTATTTCCAGGAACAGGGATTTACAAATCTATATTCAACTCTGCAACTGTTTCAAACACTTGGCAAACCCCCTCACTCTTGGTAAAGTACAAAAGATTTACTCAACATTCTCCAAAAGATGAAATATATATGTACCAAATTAATCTTTGACTGAAAGGAACTATAAAATTATGTGCAAATGACTGTTGGCTTCTTCATAGAACTCACGAACCTGAGGCCATCTTGAAACCATGCGATCGTGCAAACAAAGCTGGCGCAAGCTGTCACTGGAGCTCACCGTTGCACTGGGATTACTGTGGACGCTGTTCCTGGTCCTTCAGATGCAGTCACTTTTGTCTACTGACCTGATCCACAGTAACCACTGGTTGGAGTACATGGATTATGACTTTGGCCCAGAGAGAGTGTGTAACTGCTCAGCAATCCAGGAGGGAAACACAGAGGCGCTGCAGGAGGCCAGACTATTAACTATCACCAAAGAGTTCCAGAAAAATATTCAGGTTCCTGATGAGTATTACATTAATGAAACCAAAGACTGCAGGTGAGTTGCTTTAAACTACAGAGCCTCGCAGAACTACTCATAACCCTTGAACATTTTCACATTTTGTTGCGATTTTATGACAGAAAAACATTAAGTAGAACAAGATTATGAATACACTTGTATTTAAAGACGGAGTAATTTATACAGAACAAAAAATGACACAGACAAACTCTGTTTGCTCGTAAAATAACATCTAAAGACAATAAATTGTATTAGATTTTATTTTTTGTTTATGTATTGGATTGGTAACTGAATAACTGAGCCAGTTATTCAGCTTTATAAATGCATTTATGCATTTATTTATGCATAAATGTTATTTCTGAGAAAACAAATGAGAAAACCTTTTTCCTTCTACTTCACAGTTATGCAGCACTTTGTATTGCTATGTCACATAAAACCCTCAATATGCTGGTTTGTAGTTGCATTGCAACATGTGAAATATTTAAGGGCTTTGGAAACTGCTGCAAAGACTTTTATTTCTTTTAATAAATCAATAATTTCAGGGACACATAATGACATTCAACATTGTTACAGGAAATTCCAGTCAAAGAGAAAATATATAACATTTGCCCTTAGCAAAGAAGAAGAAGACTTTCCTCTGGCTTATTCTATAGTTGTTCATCACAAAGTAAGTGCATTGTAACATTACATTTAATTATATATTTCATATACATTTATGTTATAGACATTACACAGATTGAGCTTATTGGCTCATGGTTTCAAGTTCTCATTTCTGTTATTGTTTATTTTCTACTCATTGCTAATAAAGGCAAAACATTTAAATATTACTTCAGCTCAAAAGAAACAAACATTTATATTTCTAAAATATGAGCTTACTGAATACTATATTTAATACCTGCTTAAAGGTTGTAATTTTAAGAAGGTACTTTTGATGTGACAAATGAGCCTCATCCCAACCCCTTTCCCATCATTTTTCCCCATCACATGAAATGAAACAGTATTTGAGTCAATGGCACAACAATGCAGAGGAGACAGATTGTTATGTTATTAAAAATAAATAAAGGAAATGTAAGCAGGCACTTGCATGATCTGAAAAAAGTGACTGAGAGATTTTGTGATGTTTCTCTTTCAAGGGTTAAAACTCGGCTAGAAAATGAACATGCACTTCTTCAATGTTTCACTCCTGTAGAAAGAAAAGGAACTTCATTTTATTTTTGTCAAATCTTAGGTGCAGAACTTTGAGCGACTGCTACGAGCCATCTATGCACCTCAGAACATTTATTGTATTCATGTGGACGATAAATCCCAGCCCTCTGTAAAAGCTGCCATTGCCAGCATCGTTTCCTGTTTCCCCAATGTCTTCATGGTCAGCCAGTCTGTGAACGTGGTCTATGCTGGGTGGCCTCGTGTCCAAGCTGACCTCAACTGCATGGCTGACCTCTATAAGTTCAGTGCAGAGTGGAAATACTTCATCAACCTGTGTGGTCAAGACTTCCCTCTAAAAACCAACTTGGAAATGGTAAGAATGCTGCGCTCCCTGAAGGGCAGCAACAGCATGGAGTCCGAAGATATGCCTCAATCGAAGAAGTGGAGGGTGTCAATAGTTCACCAGATTGTTAATGGGGCAATCAAGGTACATTTGGAGAGAATTTGTAGCTTGTGTTGAGACCTAATTATCAATTTTTTATTGATTTTTATTTACGTTTTCAGTCGACAGGAAAGTCAAAGAGTCCGCCTCCCTTCAACTTCCCCATTAAATCAGGAAATGCCTATATCGTGGTAAGTCGGGGCTACATCCAGAGTGTTTTGAGAGACACTCGAATACAAGCTCTTATCGAGTGGGCCAAAGACACCTACAGTCCTGATGAGTTCCTGTGGGCGACCATTCAACGGATCCCCGGTGTGCCTGGCTCGACGAGACCCCACACTAAGTACGATCAAACGGACATAAATGCCATTGCACGACTAGTGAAATGGGCATGGCATGAGGGATCACAGGATTCAGCAGTGTATCCTGAGTGTCAGGGCAGTCACGTACGGTCAATTTGTGTATATGGAGCTGGGGATTTACAATGGCTACTGGAGAACCACCACCTGTTTGCCAATAAATTTGATGTGTACATAGATCCCATTTCTGTCTTCTGCTTGGAGAAACATCTCAGACAGAAAGCACTGGCTGAATCAGAAGGTGAACAGTTCTTCTGGTCTTAATAGATGACTTAAAACAAGATGATCTACTGGAACATATTTATGGTTGGATAGTAAATTTTTAGGTGCAGGGGGAACGGGGGGAGGGTTGGTATTAATACTTTGGGGCCGCTGTGGCTCAGAGGTAGGAATTCATCCTGTAACCTGTGGGTTGCTGGTTTGAACCCCAGCTCTGTGTATTTCAGTCATGTTCTTTTTCTGCCTTACCTGCTGGTGTTGGTCTGACGAAGGGCCTGGTGGCGCTGATTGTGTGCCAGCCATGCCTTCTCAATGTTTCACCCCTCTTAAATATTCTAAATAAATATCTGACTATTGAACAAAGCAGATTTCTGGTGAAGAATATAGTCTTTGAATGCTGTTTTACTGGATATACACTGAGTAACTTGGGTCTTTTTGCATGTTGCTTATTTTTCTGGCAGTTTAGCGGAAGAATGGCCTGCAGGTGAATCTGTCTCTTGCCAGAAAAGGCTTTTGGATTGGTTAAACATTAAGCAACCCATTTAGTATATCAGTTGCTAATTTTATTTTGGTATGTTAATTATCTTGATTGAGGAGTATCAAATAACAAATTTTAATTTTTTATTTTGATAATATGAACTCTGTTGGAAACGCATCTCATCATGTGCTTCATTAGCCCAGCAATTCCTGAATATCGCAAGCTCTACTTTGCCAGTGCAAAAGTCCAAACATATCTCAATTTATGAAGCTATTTTCAACAACGCTGCTTAATGTTTTTTTACATCCTACATTCTTCAAAGCAGGATATGAACTTCCTGTTTCCCCTCAAAACTCTGTTGATGATGCCTCGGAGTTTGACTAAATTGGGGGAATATTCGTCACTGCATTCTGCTAGTTATGTATAGGATACCCCAAGTCAAATTAAAAGTAACTTATTCCATTAAGTGACTTTGAACAAATATTAAACATTTTAGATCTAAATGCTACAGTTTTGATCCATTTAGTGTCACTTTTGACCAAAGCATTTTTTCACGTTTGTTTAAATTTTCATAAAGTTTTATGTGTATGATTTTTGTAATTTTTCTGTCCTTTCTAGATAAATAAAACATTAAAAATGCCCAATTAGAGACATTTTAGTTTATTTCATGCCCTTTGAACTACTGGATTAGACTACAGGATTTTCCTGAATGGGGAAAATGTTTCCCAACATCGTAGATGGTCAATCCAGATAGTCACTTTTAAATAACTTTTGTAGGAAGTGAAATATTCATGAAAAATATTACATACAACACATTTGACTTTTTGGAATATTTCTTTTAGTTTTTGCTTCATAAGAAACATGACCACAAACATCCAGTGACTTTCTCTTAAAAACTATTTTGAGCCTCACTATCCCTTAGGCTTGGCTAAATGGAGCAAATATTTTTGAAGAAAGAGTGACTATTCTGTTGTTGTTGCTGAGAAAATGCATCTATTTCCTATTCCAAGAATTAGGAAAACAACTGGCCTATAAAAGTCAGAAAATGTATTTTCCTTTCTTTTAACAAGTTTAAAATGCAAAACTCTTATGTTTTGGATGTACAACAATTTATAACTCCCTTTTCAATAAAAAACTGAATAAAATTTGTGTTTTATTAAAAATATTTTATGCTTAGTTTATTTGACCAAAGAAAAGTAAAGAAAAAAAAAATCATTACAAAAAACCAAACCTTTTACCGAGGTTCAGAAATAAAAAAGTTCTACCTTTGGTCGGAGTCATTTTGGTAGTTTCTCTAGTCATTATGACATTATGGAAAGAACAAGTAGAATTGCTTGGTAATAAATCATTTAATCCAACCATTAGCAAAGAGTAAAAGGGTCTCATGCTCTCTGACAAAATGACAACTGTATTGTTCCCCCCCCCAATACTGAAGAAACAAAAAAGGAAAATTACCCAATAGGAGATTTAGAAAAAAAAATGATCAAGTATCTCAATGACAAAATACAAACATCTAGCTTTTTGTCACTGTGTGTTGATATAAATACTTCTGGAAAGTATTGGAAACAAATAAAACACAACAAGCTAATGGTCGGGAGGAAAATGTCTTTAATGAAGTGCATAATTTTCTGATCTCTACAACAAATAAATATTATGTGCTGTGGGAAAAAAAAAAGAATTTCCAATTACCGTCAGGTTTATTTGTATATTGTATTGTACAGAGAGCTTGTAAGACAATCAATAATGAAGAGGTTCTGAATGAAAAGCTCTGTCAAACAGAATCAACACATGAGTTTTATACCAGGGACAAAGGATCCAAAACATGGGAAACAGTCTGGTTCCCATGTAGCTCTAGGAAAACAGCTTCCAACCTTTGTGTAGCCCAAACGGGTTCTTTTGGTGAGAGTTCACAAGCATTTAATATAACATAATCAGCAGATGTTAGCTAATAATTATTGTCCCATGTAATATGCCAGTCACACATTAACATTTATGAGTAAACGCATACATTACTGAGGCTCCACCATGGCTATTATCTTATCTTTGCATGAAGGTACATAAAGTACTTAAGTTTGCCTCTCAATGGTTCATTTTACACAAAGGTTGAACTTCGACCCACAGCTCACATTTATCATAATGAAGTCAGATGTAAAGCCATGTTCCTTTTGGTTTCTCCATTAATAAGTGATTGTTACAAACAGCTGATAGAAAACATGGAACACATTTGGAACATGGGAAATCTCCACTCCAATTGTTTTTCTCTGAAACCTTTTAATTTCACTACAGTGATTAAATTCTGCTGACCATATGGATGTTTTCACAGCGACACAGTGTAGCTGGAGGAAAGAACAGCTAATTTTACTAATAAACAAATCAAGTGTTGACTTACATGTCTGCACACAGAAAAAAAAATATCACAACTTACTCAACAAAACATCCTTCTCTTTCATGGGGTCAACCACCTCTGCCTTTCAACATCACGTAAGTGCAGGTCCCACTGCTTATAAAATAGTCATAATATTCAAGGTCAATTCATTGTTCTTTCAAAGACTGAGACTATAGTCTCAGTCAATAAACATTTGACTGTCAATAAACCTTTATTTGTTTATTAGTCAAGAAACAAATAAAACAGCGAGTCTCTGATAGTTAAACGGAGACTTCTTAGAAATCTAAGACAGCACAATAGGGCTTCGGAGCGTGACATCACTGCTCTAGGCGGAAGGGATCTGGGCGCTATCTTGTTTGGCCACAAACATAACCGAGAAAAGAACATAACCCACTGTCTCACAGTTATTTTGAATTTTTGAATATTTTAAGTTACTTAAAATAATTTAGCGATGGTACAAACATGTTGCTTTATTGGGTGTAATGTTCCATCACACGACCGAAACGGCAAAAAAATGGAAAACTGACTTTCGTTTCACAGTTTTCCTGCCTGGAAACAACACCAGGTTGCTTAGCTATCTGAGCTAACAAAAAGGAGAAGAATGGCCTGGGTATCAGCGGTGAGATGTCCTAATATAACCTTCTCCAACATCTCAAGATAGCTAAAGTTTGCTCCAGACATTTCCATTCTGGTGAGTGTCTAAATTTGCTTTGTTGGTGTTGTGTAATCATGTGTTGCTATGATTCTGTCCGGGTTACTCATGTTCAGTTATGTAGAGTTCATTTAAGTGGGTCAACCTTGTTTAGGTCGGACTTATATTATTTATGTTGCATAGTCCGAGTTTTGTCAGTGGACATCGAGGTTATTAAATTATTGCTTAGTAAACAATTTAAGTTTTCTAGTGTTATAATTTACAGTATTAATACCGATGTGTATTCTGGTATGTCCTCTTCAAGGCAAACCGTCCTATGAAATGGATTAACTCAATCCAGACTGGGTTCCAACGATGAATCTGGGTCACTGCGAGGTAAACGCCGCATCAGGCCGACATGCGCATAAATTAAAGAGACGAAACAGTAAGACCATGATGGATCGACAAGTGAGGGAGCAAGTTACAGAAACACCAGAAGAGGCAAATGATGAAAACACAGTAGAGGAGGCTGTAGAAGAGGAGCGAGTTCAAGAGGGTGAGGAGGAAACTCCAGGAGAGGAGCTCAGCAAGGCAGCAATCTCTAAAGATGAACATGAACCAGCGGCAAAAAGGCAACAAATAGAATGTAACTTGTGTGACCAGAGAAGAGAAGAAATAAACTGCCTGTTACAGGAGAACAGGGAGCTCAGGTCAGAGTTGAATAAAAAACAGCTGGACACAGATTTTCTCAAGGATGACACTAAAAAAGTAAAATATTATACAGGACTGCCTTGCTTTGTCATTTTGTTATCATTGTTTAACACTGTTAGGCCTTTTCTGCCAGTATCAAAAAAACTGTCACAGTTTCAAGTGGTTTTACTCACATTAATGCGTCTAAGACTTGATCTACCTGTTCAGCATCTTTGCCATCTTTTTAATGTGGCACATAAAACTCTTGTCTATTGCCTTTGCTGACATCCTTGATGTGTTTTATGCACGCCTTAAGCCCATGGTAAGCTGGCCTGAGAGACATTGCTTACAAGCCACAATGCCTCTTCAGTTTTTGGAAACATTTGGAAAACATGTAGCAATTATTGTTGACTGTTTTGAATTAGGCACAGAAAGACCCTCAAATTTAAAAGCACGAGCACAATCCTTCTCCCGGTACAAAGGCAGACACATTATGAAATACCTTATTGGTATAACACCTCATGGGTCGATTTCTTTTATTTCTAAGGGATGGGGCGGACGTGCATCGGACAAGCACATTACAGAAAACTGTAGCCTTCTCTCCAATTTATTACCTGGGGACATTGTGTTTGCGGACAGAGGCTTTGATATTAAAGACAGTGTAGGAATGATGTGTGCTGAGGTTAAAATGCCGTCATTCACTAAAGAAAGATGTCAACTGGATGCTAAAGATGTTGAAGACACTCGAGCTTTAGCTCACCTCAGAATTCATGTGGAAAGAGTGATCGGTTGTATGAGGAACAAATACAAAATGTTACACAGAAGTATACCAATTAAGTTGCTGCTTACATGTGAGGGTGAAGAGGTGACACGTCTTGACAAGATTGTGTGTGGGTGTGCTGCAGCTTGGTGAACATGTGTTCTAGTGTGGTTGTGAAACCTAATGCAAATGAAACCTGCACATGTTAATATGAAACTGCAATGCTGCACTGATGCTTAAAATGCAGATTGAAAAAGAGATTTTCTGCATTCATTCTTTTGAAATATTTGTACAGTCAGTACTGTTTTATGAAAAATGTAGATAGTAAAAAAGAAAATTGCATTTGTTCCATTCATGATTTTGATTTGGAATATTTATAGAATTGAATAATGACATGGGAGAGGCTGTTTTGTCTTATTTAATAAATTAATGTTTTAAACATGAAACATTTGATTCAAGCACTTGAAGTTGCATGTGATGTGAAATGAAAACATTTCAGAGTGAACAATAATGAAATAAATCACACACTTTAAGTAAATACTTGTTGGATTTAACATATTTCAGGTAAGTGAACGTGTAATGCAATAGATCCTGTCCTAAAATGTCCAAATAATGTACCCAGCCATTCGTGAACTGGACATGTGCCTCCATTGACTTATAATTCTTGAATTGATTCGCCGTGTAAGCGCTGACACCACAGACCAGGTATGAAAAGATATCTGGGAATGTGAGATGAGGCAAATGTTCAGGGTCTCTGCTCCAACTTTTTATTTCAAACGGGTCGATATGTCCAATTTTCGCTATTTTTTCCATGTAGCGCTTTTTGGCTTCTGGGAGAAACTTTTTGCGATATAACCCTTTTTCTTTCAAACAGCTTTTCAGCATCTGTATCAGAAGAGGATACAGCGGTAATGCAATAAAAACACCGGAAAAAGTTTGTTCGGTCTGTGGCCAAACAATATGGCCGCCGAGCGACGTAAACGTCACACGCAGTGACGTCAGCTCCAAAGCTCCACATTTTTCCCGAAGAACATCGTGAGATCAATTCGCTGATACTACATGTGGTGTTCTTCCGCATAGAACACAAAATAGTGCCATTCAATATGTATTATTTTATCACATACATAACAGTAAGATACAAAGCTGACACAGTGTTGCCTTAGTAGGGGTCTCCTCGCAGCTGTTACACTCTTATTTATTAGGCGGTGCGCAAACAAAAGTTCAAAAGTCCCATTAACTATATTAAAACTTCAACTTGAAGTGAACCACTAATCCTCACTGTTCACAACATTTTCTCCTAACATGCAGTGTTATTTTCAAGCTCAGGACTCAGATTGCTTGGTAGTTTTCCACACAGTAAATCAGGAAACATATTCAAGTAGTATATAAGAAACTGCACCACATTAAGTTAGATCAAGTGTGTGTGTCAATAAGTCATCCTTAGCTTTGTCAGTCAGATGTAGCTAGTCAGATGTAGCTTCTTAAATGTCTTTGTGAATATCATTTGAGATACCAGACATCTGCCTACAGGGTCAAACTCCATGTAAACTGATTTAAGTTATGAATAAATGCTTAGAAGATTACAGAGACTTCTTGTTTGGTTGGATGTTTGAAGAAAAGTCCAGCGCTCAGTAAAGAAGCTCTATTTGGTTGTGGGTGAATAAAGATTTTTTTCTCAGTCTTATATTTTACATATATTAAAACATTCAGTGATATTTGCTTCATTCAAGGAAGTTCATTTTATACGTCACTCAAAATATAATAATAATAATAATAATAATAATAATAATAATAATAATAATAATAATAATAATTGTGAATATAGTTTTTGAATAGTTTTTTTATTTTATTTTTACTATAGCACAATTTATCAGTAGGTATGAAAACTCTAATTTAAAAATTAAACTATGGCTAATATGTACATTGTTAGAATTTGTTTTTTTGGGGGGGGGGCGGAGGATGTGGGCGGTGACTGTAGGGAGGACGTTAAATGAGGGGAGTATTAAATTACTGCAGTGAAGTTGGTTTCAAGTTGGATATTCAAAATTATGCACAATTCTGGAAGCTTTTTATCATCATAGTTGTTTTTTTGTTTTGTTATCGTTATGTGTTTCACGTAAATTGGCGAGGCAACTTAAAAGGCGACAAGCATTTTTTTGACAAAATGGCTCGAGGGGAGTAAACATCTCAGACTATTTCTGTTCCTGGTCTCAACTGTAACGTAACTCACTTAACTTGTTGAACAGAAATTTCCTAGAGCCACCAGGAATGTGGTTCTGGGAACCTTCACACTTCATAGTCGAGTTAGGGTGAGAAGAGACTCAGGTCGGATGACTGGTAAGAAGGACATTAATAATAATAATAATAATAATAATAATAATAATGAACATCATCAGTTTTCAAGTATTCAATGCGCGATGGCTTAGATGGTTTCACAGCATTTTACAATATTACGTCACACATGGCTTTACAAATTAATTTATAAGCGATTTTCACAGTGCAGAGGGTCCACTCTGTTTTTTTTCTTTTCTTTTTTCGTTCTTTTTTTAAAACATTTTATTTGCAGCATAATCTATGAAGATGTACGGGAAATGCAGGTTTATATTTTCCAAATTAATTTCTTTCAATATAAAACTTACTCTTGTAAATACACTTTTTAAAATACCAAAAATAACTGGTGAAAAGTTGAACTCACAAAAGTAGAAACAAAGCAAAAACAGTAAACAGCTTTGAAAATGCGTTTCAAGATGTGCATCAAGCAAATGTCTGCATTTTATCATATTGCATGTGTCGCTTAAAAATGAAGCAATCAGAGAGAACAGTGAAAAACTGTGTACATTACACCAGGGCTACCAATGCAATTATTTGTTTTTTGTTGTGTGTGAAAATGTTTTTAATTGTGTGTCAATAACATTAGAGAACTTATGGCTGTGTAAACTGCTCTCCTTGTGAAACCACATCTCATTCTCTCTTTCTCTCTTTCTCCATTTTTGGTCTCTCTTAAAGTACGCACTCAAATAAAGGAAATGTCTGCATTTTAGTATATGTCAACATTACGCACAACTCTAAACAATGATTTTTATTTCCAGGAACAGGGATTTACAAATCTATATTCAACTCTGCAACTGTTTCAAACACTTGGCAAACCCCCTCACTCTTGGTAAAGTACAAAAGATTTACTCAACATTCTCCAAAAGATGACATATATGTACCAAATTAATCTTTGACTGAAAGGAACTATAAAATTATGTGCAAATGACTGTTGGCTTCTTCATAGAACTCACGAACCTGAGGCCATCTTGAAACCATGCGATCGTGCAAACAAAGCTGGCGCCAGCTGTCACTGGAGCTCACCGTTGCACTGGGATTACTGTGGACGCTGTTCCTGGTCCTTCAGATGCAGTCACTTTTGTCTACTGACCTGATCCACAGTAACCACTGGTTGGAGTACATGGATTATGACTTTGGCCCAGAGAGAGTGTGTAACTGCTCAGCAATCCAGGAGGGAAACACAGAGGCGCTGCAGGAGGCCAGACTATTAACTATCACCAAAGAGTTCCAGAAAAATATTCAGGTTCCTGATGAGTATTACATTAATGAAACCAAAGACTGCAGGTGAGTTGCTTTAAACTACAGAGCCTCGCAGAACTACTCATAACCCTTGAACATTTTCACATTTTGTTGCGATTTTATGACAGAAAAACATTAAGTAGAACAAGATTATGAATACACTTGTATTTAAAGACGGAGTAATTTATACAGAACAAAAAATGACACAGACAAACTCTGTTTGCTCGTAAAATAACATCTAAAGACAATAAATTGTATTAGATTTTTTTTTGTTTATGTATTGGATTGGTAACTGAATAACTGAGCCAGTTATTCAGCTTTATAAATGCATTTATGCATTTATTTATGCATAAATGTTATTTCTGAGAAAACAAATGAGAAAACCTTTTTCCTTCTACTTCACAGTTATGCAGCACTTTGTATTGCTATGTCACATAAAACCCTCAATATGCTGGTTTGTAGTTGCATTGCAACATGTGAAATATTTAAGGGCTTTGGAAACTGCTGCAAAGACTTTTATTTCTTTTAATAAATCAATAATTTCAGGGACACATAATGACATTCAACATTGTTACAGGAAATTCCAGTCAAAGAGAAAATATATAACATTTGCCCTTAGCAAAGAAGAAGAAGACTTTCCTCTGGCTTATTCTATAGTTGTTCATCACAAAGTAAGTGCATTGTAACATTACATTTAATTATATATTTCATATACATTTATGTTATAGACATTACACAGATTGAGCTTATTGGCTCATGGTTTCAAGTTCTCATTTCTGTTATTGTTTATTTTCTACTCATTGCTAATAAAGGCAAAACATTTAAATATTACTTCAGCTCAAAAGAAACAAACATTTATATTTCTAAAATATGAGCTTACTGAATACTATATTTAATACCTGCTTAAAGGTTGTAATTTTAAGAAGGTACTTTTGATGTGACAAATGAGCCTCATCCCAACCCCTTTCCCATAATTTTTCCCCATCACATGAAATGAAACAGTATTTGAGTCAATGGCACAACAATGCAGAGGAGACAGATTGTTATGTTATTAAAAATAAATAAAGGAAATGTAAGCAGGCACTTGCATGATCTGAAAAAAGTGACTGAGAGATTTTGTGATGTTTCTCTTTCAAGGGTTAAAACTCGGCTAGAAAACTGAACATGCACTTCTTCAATGTTTCACTCCTGTAGAAAGAAAAGGAACTTCATTTTATTTTTTGTCAAATCTTAGGTGCAGAACTTTGAGCGACTGCTACGAGCCATCTATGCACCTCAGAACATTTATTGTATTCATGTGGACGATAAATCCCAGCCCTCTGTAAAAGCTGCCATTGCCAGCATCGTTTCCTGTTTCCCCAATGTCTTCATGGTCAGCCAGTCTGTGAACGTGGTCTATGCTGGGTGGCCTCGTGTCCAAGCTGACCTCAACTGCATGGCTGACCTCTATAAGTTCAGTGCAGAGTGGAAATACTTCATCAACCTGTGTGGTCAAGACTTCCCTCTAAAAACCAACTTGGAAATGGTAAGAATGCTGCGCTCCCTGAAGGGCAGCAACAGCATGGAGTCCGAAGATATGCCTCAATCGAAGAAGTGGAGGGTGTCAATAGTTCACCAGATTGTTAATGGGGCAATCAAGGTACATTTGGAGAGAATTTGTAGCTTGTGTTGAGACCTAATTATCAATTTTTTATTGATTTTTATTTACGTTTTCAGTCGACAGGAAAGTCAAAGAGTCCGCCTCCCTTCAACTTCCCCATTAAATCAGGAAATGCCTATATCGTGGTAAGTCGGGGCTACATCCAGAGTGTTTTGAGAGACACTCGAATACAAGCTCTTATCGAGTGGGCCAAAGACACCTACAGTCCTGATGAGTTCCTGTGGGCGACCATTCAACGGATCCCCGGTGTGCCTGGCTCGACGAGACCCCACACTAAGTACGATCAAACGGACATAAATGCCATTGCACGACTAGTGAAATGGGCATGGCATGAGGGATCACAGGATTCAGCAGTGTATCCTGAGTGTCAGGGCAGTCACGTACGGTCAATTTGTGTATATGGAGCTGGGGATTTACAATGGCTACTGGAGAACCACCACCTGTTTGCCAATAAATTTGATGTGTACATAGATCCCATTTCTGTCTTCTGCTTGGAGAAACATCTCAGACAGAAAGCACTGGCTGAATCAGAAGGTGAACAGTTCTTCTGGTCTTAATAGATGACTTAAAACAAGATGATCTACTGGAACATATTTATGGTTGGATAGTAAATTTTTAGGTGCAGGGGGAACGGGGGGAGGGTTGGTATTAATACTTTGGGGCCGCTGTGGCTCAGAGGTAGGAATTCATCCTGTAACCTGTGGGTTGCTGGTTTGAACCCCAGCTCTGTGTATTTCAGTCATGTTCTTTTCTGCCTTACCTGCTGGTGTTGGTCTGACGAAGGGCCTGGTGGCGCTGATTGTGTGCCAGCCATGCCTTCTCAATGTTTCACCCCTCTTAAATATTCTAAATAAATATCTGACTATTGAACAAAGCAGATTTCTGGTGAAGAATATAGTCTTTGAATGCTGTTTTACTGGATATACACTGAGTAACTTGGGTCTTTTTGCATGTTGCTTATTTTTCTGGCAGTTTAGCGGAAGAATGGCCTGCAGGTGAATCTGTCTCTTGCCAGAAAAGGCTTTTGGATTGGTTAAACATTAAGCAACCCATTTAGTATATCAGTTGCTAATTTTATTTTGGTATGTTAATTATCTTGATTGAGGAGTATCAAATAACAAATTTAAATTTTTTATTTTGATAATATGAACTCTGTTGGAAACGCATCTCATCATGTGCTTCATTAGCCCAGCAATTCCTGAATATCGCAAGCTCTACTTTGCCAGTGCAAAAGTCCAAACATATCTCAATTTATGAAGCTATTTTCAACAACGCTGCTTAATGTTTTTTTACATCCTACATTCTTCAAAGCAGGATATGAACTTCCTGTTTCCCCTCAAAACTCTGTTGATGATGCCTCGGAGTTTGACTAAATTGGGGGAATATTCGTCACTGCATTCTGCTAGTTATGTATAGGATACCCCAAGTCAAATTAAAAGTAACTTATTCCATTAAGTGACTTTGAACAAATATTAAACATTTTAGATCTAAATGCTACAGTTTTGATCCATTTAGTGTCACTTTTGACCAAAGCATTTTTTCACGTTTGTTTAAATTTTCATAAAGTTTTATGTGTACGATTTTTGTAATTTTTCTGTCCTTTCTAGATAAATAAAACATTAAAAATGCCCAATTAGAGACATTTTAGTTTATTTCATGCCCTTTGAACTACTGGATTAGACTACAGGATTTTCCTGAATGGGGAAAATGTTTCCCAACATCGTAGATGGTCAATCCAGATAGTCACTTTTTAAATAACTTTTGTAGGAAGTGAAATATTCATGAAAAATATTACATACAACACATTTGACTTTTTGGAATATTTCTTTTAGTTTTTGCTTCATAAGAAACATGACCACAAACATCCAGTGACTTTCTCTTAAAAACTATTTTGAGCCTCACTATCCCTTAGGCTTGGCTAAATGGAGCAAATATTTTTGAAGAAAGAGTGACTATTCTGTTGTTGTTGCTGAGAAAATGCATCTATTTCCTATTCCAAGAATTAGGAAAACAACTGACCTACAAAAGTCAGAAAATGTATTTTCCTTTCTTTTAACAAGTTTAAAATGCAAAACTCTTATGTTTTGGATGTACAACAATTTATAACTCCCTTTTCAATAAAAAAAACTGAATAAAATTTGTGTTTTATTAAAAATATTTTATGCTTAGTTAATTTGACCAAATAAAAGTAAAGAAAAAAAATCATTACAAAAAACCAAACCTTTTACCGAGGTTCAGAAATAAAAAAGTTCTACCTTTGGTCGGAGTCATTTTGGTAGTTTCTCTAGTCATTATGACATTATGGAAAGAACAAGTAGAATTGCTTGGTAATAAATCATTTAATCCAACCATTAGCAAAGAGTAAAAGGGTCTCATGCTCTCTGACAAAATGACAACTGTATTGTCCCCCCCCCCAATACTGAAGAAACAAAAAAGGAAAATTACCCAATAGGTGATTTAGAAAAAAAATGATCAAGTATCTCAATGACAAAATACAAACATCTAGCTTTTTGTCACTGTGTGTTGATATAAATACTTCTGGAAAGTATTGGAAACAAATAAAACAACAAGCTAATGGTCGGGAGGAAAATGTCTTTAATGAAGTGCATAATTTTCTGATCTCTACAACAAATAAATATTATGTGCTGTGGGAAAAAAAAAAGAATTTCCAATTACCGTCAGGTTTATTTGTATATTGTATTGTACAGAGAGCTTGTAAGACAATAATGAAGAGGTTCTGAATGAAAAGCTCTGTCAAACAGAATCAACACATGAGTTTTATACCAGGGACAAAGGATCCAAAACATGGGAAACAGTCTGGTTCCCATGTAGCTCTAGGAAAACAGCTTCCAACCTTTGTGTAGCCCAAACGGGTTCTTTTGGTGAGAGTTCACAAGCATTTAATATAACATAATCAGCAGATGTTAGCTAATAATTATTGTCCCATGTAATATGCCAGTCACACATTAACATTTATGAGTAAACGCATACATTACTGAGGCTCCACCATGGCTATTATCTTTGCATGAAGGTAAGTTTGCCTCTCAATGGTTCATTTTACACAAAGGTTGAACTTCGACCCACAGCTCACATTTATCATAATGAAGTCAGATGTAAAGCCATGTTCCTTTTGGTTTCTCCATTAATAAGTGATCGTTACAAACAGCTGATAGAAAACATGGAACACATTTGGAACATGGCAAATCTCCACTCCAATTGTTTTTCTCTGAAACCTTTTAATTTCACTACAGTGATTAAATTCTGCTGACCATATGGATGTTTTCACAGCGACACAGTGTAGCTGGAGGAAAGAACAGCTAATTTTACTAATAAACAAATCAAGTGTTGACTTACATGTCTGCACACAGGAAAAAAAATATCACAACTTACTCAACAAAACATCCTTCTCTTTCATGGGGTCAACCACCTCTGCCTTTCAACATCACGTAAGTGCAGGTCCCACTGCTTATAAAATAGTCATAATATTCAAGGTCAATTTATTGTTCTTTCAAAGGTTTATTGACTGAGACTATAGTCTAAACAAATAAAACAGCTAATCTCTGTTTAATCAGTAAACAGAGACTTGTTTGTGATCTAACACAGCACAATACCCTGATGGTGGAGAGAGAGCAGAGGCTTTCTGCAAACGTTGAGTTCAAACTGCAACTGTGACTTCAGAAAATACACAATCGTATAAATACCTTTTAATATACAGTGAAGAATTGCTGTAAAGATGTTAATTATATTAAAATAAACAGAGGAAGAGATGGTGAACTTAGTTAAGTGATGTGAAAATGGGACAAAGGTTTCCCCCCTTTTAGCACAGTGACAGTCTCCAGCATCCTTTAATTAGAAACTCTCCACAAAGACGACGTGATCTTAGTTACCATGTTGGCTTTATGGCACCATTCCCTCCGATTCACCAATAGTTGCAAGGCAACAACTATGTGCCGCCACTAATCATGCTGCAAGCTTTCATACTCGGACATGCTGTGGCAGACAGTACAGCAAAATACAGGGAGAAACGAGGCAGCATCCAAGTGTCTTTTCAAACAGCTGATTTCCCTTTGTCCACTCTGCAGGAGACCGAAGATAAAAAGGAAGAGGAGAACATTTACTACAGGGAAATGTTTTTCTTTGGCTATGAATTTGAGACAAAATATACACCAAGTAAGAAAGCAAATGCTTTAAGTCAACTCATAAAATTAGAAAGTCCAAAGTCTCTGAGGCTCACATATGTCTGATGTTTACACAAGGCTTTAATTTAAATCTATTGTTCCAGATCTAAAATTATTGTTCTTCCATCCATTTGGAAAAACGGAAGCTCAGCTGTTTACAGTTCCAGCATATTTGCTTTCTTCATAAATCAAATAAAGCAAATAAATGGTGGTCATAACATGACGCATTTAAGAGTAATTTCCCTTCATCAACATGTCTATGCTCCCTGCTAAATTTGCATTTGTTCTGCTGGTGTCTGGTTAGCTCAACAGAGGCGGGCTGATCCTGATCATGTTTAGTTTGTTGCTAACTGACGCTTTAGTGCTGCACAGATGTGCCACTTGCATATGTCTTAAATATTTACTTAATAAGAGCGACTTACATGTCCTTGAGGATTAAAGTAATATTGTCATATTACATATTTTTCAAAAGATTTGTTTGAAATGCAAAATAGTTTCCCAGTGGGACGAACACTATTAGTTTTCTATTGCTTTTAACCCAACTCTATTTTCCACAACTTTCTACTTGACCTGTCTGCTGTGTTCCTAACCTTCCAGTTAGACATCTTTCAGTTCCAGATCTAAAAACTCTAAAACTATTACGTTCTTGACTGATGTTCAAAGTACAGGCTAGTAAAAGTTTTTTCGAAGGATTTTGTGTGGTTTTGTTTTTAGACATTGCAGCAACATCTTCGCTAAAATATTAACAGTGGTCCTTTCACAGTGTAGCATGTCGTGAGGTGAGAGTCGGTCTACTGCGTGAGAACTACTTAATATAAAATTATTAGTTTCTTTTTTCCCAATGACTATAATTAATAAGCAAAGCATAGCTGAAAATTAATGTGATCTGTAATTGCTTCAACACCTGATCAGAAAGAGATAGTAATGGTTAACGTTAACAAGAGATGAATAAAAAATATCAGCACACATTCGTATCATGCATTTTTTATTGCTGTTAAACAAGCCATGGCCTGTTCTAATCTTTCAAGAGCCATTGTATTTTTGTGCCTGTCTTGAATTCTTGCACAGAGCTTTTTTACTGAATACTTCTATATCTGATGAACACAAATGGTCAGCCGATGTAGTCAAGCCGACATGACTTGCTAACATTTTTAAAAATCTTTTTCTTGTGGTACGTTCTGTTTTGATGGCACTCATCTTTCTACAAGACCAGAAGTCTAGACAATCTGGCTGACTGTAGATAATCCTTGATAAACAAAAACGCATCTAGGACTTTTGTGTTTACTAAAAATTAGATTTAGCTAAATATTTCAGCTAATCAACCTCTACTCATGATTCTCTAGCAGGCAATTCTCATTTATTACTGACTAATTTTATTTTTATCCCTTTATCAGAGCTAAAGTAAATGTGGTTAAGATGAAAAACATAATGTTTATATTGGTAATACAAATCATTGGATTCCAATGAGAGCGTTTTTTTTTTTTTAAATGAGAAAACAAAAGAAGAAACAGACTGGAAGATAAAAAAAATGGATGTTCAGGACTTCATTGAAATATTCAGTCTTGTAAAAATAATAATCATAGAATAGAATAGAATAGAATTCAACTTTATTGTCATTGCACTGTCACAAGTACAAGCAACGAAATGTAGTTTGCATCTATCCAGAAGTGCTATACAGGATATAAATATTAAAAGCAGGTGTACAAAGATACGGTGTATAAACAGAGTAATTGTAATGTGCTATAAAATATTTGTATCAATATAGATATGAGAGCTATGTACATATTATACAGATTACGCAGGTTATACAGAATATACAGGAATATTAGGAATGGATTGTATATGTATTGTTTTATAATACAAAATAAATAATTTACAAATTATATAAAGATTGTATATAGATCATGTATGTGTGTGAGGGGAACAGTCCGGAGATGGGGGGTACAGTCCTTATAGTTCGTGTCAGGAGGCGTTCAGGAGCGTGACAGCTGTGGAAAAGAAGCTGTTACGGTGCCTGGTGGTTCTGGTCCGTAGGCTTCTGTAACGCCTCCCAGAGGGCAGGAGGGAGAAGAGTGTGTGTGCAGGGTGAGTGAAGTCCTTGGTGATTATCCCGGCCCTTTTCAGACACCGCTTCCTGTAGATGTCCTTGATGGCAGGGAGCGGTGCCCCAGCGATGTGCTGGGCAGTTTTCACCACCCTCTGCAGCGCCTTCCGGTCAGAGACAGAGCAGTTCCCGTACCAAACTGTAATGAGGATGCTCTCAATGGTGCAGTGGTAAAAGTTGCTCTCAATGGTGCAGTGGTAAAAGTTGGTGAGGATCTCTGAGGACAGGTGGTTCTTCCTCAAGATCCTCATGAAGAAGAGGCGCTGGTGCGCCTTCTTGACAAGTTTGGATCAGTTGGTCGTCCAGGTCAGGTCCTCGGAGATGTGGACTCCCAGGAACTTAAAGCTGTTCACATGCTCCACCGCTATTCCCTTGATGTGGATGGGTGGGTGTAGGTCAGCGTTCCTCCTGAAGTCCACGATGAGCTCCTTGGTCTTCTCGGTGTTCAGCTGCAGGTTGTTTTTGTCACACCATTCAGCCAGACGGTTCACCTCCTCCCTGTAGGCCTCATTGTTGTCTCTAATGAGGCCGATCACCATGGTGTCATCTGCAAACTTGATGATGGCGTTAGAGCCATGGACAGGTCGTGGGTGAAGAGGGAGTAGAGGAAGGGACTCATCACACAGCCTTGTGGCACTCCGGTGTTTATGATGATGGTGGATGAGAAGTGATTGTCCAGCCGGACGTCTTGGGGTTGACTGGTCAGGAAGTCGAGCAACCAGTTGCACATGAGTGAACTGATGCCGAGGTCTGTGAGTTTGGTAATGAGTTGTGATGGAATGACAGTGTTAAATGCTGAACTAAAGTCTAAGAACAGCATTCTGGCGTAAGTGTTCTTGCTGTCCAGAATGCAGCGCTATGGAGACTGCATCCTCTGTGCTCCTATTCTGCCTGTATGCAAATTGGTGGGGGTCC
Source organism: Poeciliopsis retropinna (assembly GCA_010277075.1). NCBI lineage: Eukaryota > Metazoa > Chordata > Actinopteri > Cyprinodontiformes > Poeciliidae > Poeciliopsis > Poeciliopsis retropinna. Next base: position 13,993,765 of record VMRM01000001.1, on the reverse strand, counting down.
AGTGTCCAGTTGTAGTGTTCCCTCTCTTAAAACGAGCATAGAAGTTGTTAAGCTTGTTGAGGAAGGAGACATCAGAGGAGGTGGGGGAGGTGTTGGAGTTCTTGTAAGATGCTGTTACGGTGCCTGGTGGTTCTGGTCCGTAGGCTTCTGTAAGGAGCCTACGGACTGTAAGGAGTCCGTAAGGAGCCCCACATATGTCGGGGGTTCGAGTTGGAAAAGTGATCCTCCACCTTTCTTTTGTAGAGGTGTTTGGACTTCTTGATTCCCCTCTTCAGCTCAGCCCTGGTTGCACTGTAGGTCTGTGCATCCCCTGACCTGAAGGCGATGTTGGGGGCCTTCAGCAGGAGACGAACATCTCGGTTCATCCAGGGTTTCTGGTTGGGGTACATGGTGATGCGTTTGTGGATGGTGACACAGTCTATGGTGGTGGAGATGTGGTCCAGTACAGATGAGGCGTACTGATCCAAGTCGGTGTGGTGGAAAGTATTCCAGTCTGTATTCCTGAACTGAATTCATTACTGGTACACACTGCAAGCTATTAGTAGCTCTGAACATTTTTCAAAAGTGATGGGAAAAAGTGAAAATCTTGGTTATTTGTGAAATATAAACACCAGAATGAACTGGAGTTGAAACACTTGAGAATATCTACCTTGTTGGAACTTATTAACCCCATACAATCAGCTTGTTCCTGGTTTGGAAACTGGTTTTGTAAGGACAGAGTGAAGTTCTGCAGAACCCGGAGGCAGACTTGCTTCGTGAGCGCCACTGAATTTTACTATTACCGCATGCTAATGCATAGAATGTGCTGTTTGTGTAAATATGACAAGTTGATGTTCCTGACTTTCAGTGCCACTGAAAGTCAGGAACATTTGAAAAAATTCAAATGTATTCAAAATACATTTGATTTTTTTCTAACAGAAATATTCAAATGTAAAAAAGCAGCTGATTTTTGGACGGATGCAGGAAAGTCAAATGTCAGTCATAATCTGCTGGTTTTGGTTTTTAGAAAACCAGCAGATTCAAATGAGCAGACTCATTTGAATCATAACTGTGTGAAAGAAAAGCTTTCACACAGTTACATCCAGCAGTCATGCCTGTCAGTCAGTGTTACGGCCCCTGGCCTCTTGAGGCTGTGCAGGCTCTTTTTTTTTTTATCATACAGGTTCAACTGATGACGCATCATCCTCTGATTGGCTGCCTGGAAGCTGCAGGAGCTACACCTCATTGGACCAGCAGAAGACTTCAAGCCAGATGGTTAATGAGCCTCACCTGTTCCTATGAAAGGGCTCTGAAAACATTCCTCCAGTGGGACAGCTTGTAGGCAGAATTGTTGGGAACGTCATAAAACTGCCTGTAATAGCTTTGGATGGATTGGGGACCTAAAAGCTCAAAATTTTGGTCTGACTCAGTTCCAGTTTAGTATTACGAATCCACTGTCACAAATTCCACCGTGGTTATTTATCACACCAGAAGTGGATCTAAGACTGGGGGAATTACTTAAAAGAGTAAGGCTCCAGAATGGCTTGTAGTTAATAATTATTTTGGAAGTTTTAAGGATACAAAAATTATATATACTGATGGGTCAAAAGATCCAAATAGTGGGAGAACAGGAGCAGCAGTGAATATCCCTCACCACAAAATCATGATTAAAAGAAGATCAACAGATCACCTTGCAGTGTTTACAGTTGAATTACTTGCCATAATGTTAGCGTTAGAATGGTTGATTGAAAATATTAGGGAAGAAAGTAAATATATAATTGCATCAGATAGTCAAGCGGTATTATTAAGTATTCAGTCTGGAAAATCTTGTAGATTAGATTTATTACTAGATATATATGACAAATTAGTTCAGCTATATAATAAGAAATGTTTTATTCGATTTGTCTGGATTCCTGCTCATTTTGGAATAGAGGGAAATGAAGAAGTTGATATATTAGCTAAGCAGGTTTTGAAATCAAATACTGTAAATTTAAGTATTCCTTTAAGCAAAAGTGAAAGGAAAAATATCATTCAGGATAAAATTATTAAGGTTTGGCAGGAACAATGGGCTAATCATGACACTGGCAGAGAATTATATAAGATACAAAAGTTTGTGGGGGGTAATAAATGTATAAATGGAAGACAGAAAGAAGAGGTAGTCATATCTCGGCTTAGAATTTGCCATACTGGACTTAATAGTTCTCTTTTTAGAATAGAGAAACATGAAACAGGAAATTGTGACTATTGTAATCAGAGGGAAACAGTAGAGCATGTGTTATTAGAATGTAATAAGTATTTTGAGGAACGACAACAATTAAAATCGATTTTAAATAGGGAAAAAATTGGATTCTCAATAATAAATCTTTTAGGAAATAAATCAATCTTTATTAGAAATAAATTAATTAGATTTTTAAAGAGTACAGGATTATTTAATCGTATTTAAAGTAGGTATGCATGTGTGTGTATGATCACTCATGCATATACATATGAGTATATATGGATCTGCCAATTAAAAAACAAGAAGAAGAAGAACAGCTTGTAGGAAGAGGTTTTGTACAGCTGTTCCCCACCTTTGTTTGCAACTGCTTTTGGCTGTTTGGTAACATTTTATTGTTTGTTCTGCTAAAGCAGTTTAATTGCTGCAGTTTATTTTCACAAGCTAGAAGCTAGCAGTTTGGGAGGTTTTGATGCTCCCTTTGTGTGTTTTTTTTTTCTTTTCCCTTTTGGGTTATTTGAGTTACCTTTAGGATGACTGTTGGACATTTGTAATTTAATTTGCACTTGACCCATCTTGAATTTGTTTACCCTTTTCTTTTGTTTTAATTGGGTTTAGTTGTATTGTGACTTGGTTCTGTGCAACCTTCCTTTTGTAAGAAATCTCCTTTTTTTTTATCCCCTACTCTCTCTGGACAATTTTATGTTACCGCCCCTGAACCCTAAACCTTGGGGGTGTAACAGTCAGGTTTAGGCTTGCAGTTGAGATGTGCAAGATTGAAGCATGAGGCAATTTTCCTTTCAAAATATTCAAACAATCTGGCCCACACGCACAGAGGCAACATGCGTCATTATTCCCAGAAGATAGTTTTACAAAGTTCTGACAAAGACTCACTTCATGATGCTGGGAGGAATGTGGACGTACTCCATTGGGATTATTTCTCCGAGCTCCTGCAAGCTGTGAACATACTTGATCTTACTGCTGAACTTTGAGCTGTACAAAAACAGGAATCAAAAAGATTTCAGTGCAAGTCGTTATCCAGTGCTGTATGATATTCATTGTTGCATTTTGTGTCCATATTGTGTGAAAGTGAATTGTGAGTAACAGTGAGACCTTATGAAGGGCCTGGTGAGTCCCAGCAGAGTTCGAATAAACCAGGAAGGATGGACAATGATGAACATCTTTAGGTTTTTCTTCAGTCTGCAACAAAAAGAGAGAGAAAACTAAACATCATGAAGGATATTGAGACAAACAGCTATGTCCATGCTCTCTGAAGATATTTTAAAGTTTTTCTGTGGACCGTGAACGCTTTTTGATTCAGTTTTTGTTTAAAACCCGATCATTACATATTGAGCATGTCTGCTAAAAATGTGAGGAAACTGGATCAGTTATCAATCTTCACCTACTGTTTGCCAGATTTTCATCTTGTAGAAAATGAGAAAGCAAGCACTTGTGTAATGATTACCTTCGGTCTATCATCTGGTAGCATCTTTTCATCCAGGTGAAACCCGGCATTCTTCTTCGAGGAGTGGCTCCATTCAGGTACACAATCATATAATCTTCTGCCACCATTAGCTCTAATGTACTTATTACATAACTGCAAGAAGAAGGACATCAAACCTGGATTTATCATGTTAAATAATAATGGTACATAATAAAAATGGCATTCTGGGTCTAACATTATTGGTTTTAAATTAATGAGAAAATGCTTCTTCATTTCAGCATCACTTTCTAGAGCCAGTCCAAGATAATACCATATCAAACCCCATATCTTATGAAGCTAATTCAGTAAATTAATGTCCATGGTTCTGATATTAGATGTGGGCATCGTGGCTGCTCTGAATGTTTACATGAAATTGGGGAGATTGGAAAGTTTAACTTACAGAAAAAGGTTTTCCATGACATAGTTATAATTTTCACAGTCACTGTCGGGCAGGAAACAAGCCGCAAACACAATGATGGCATTCTTTTCAGCATAGTAACCTGCAAAAACAAGAAAAGTCACCTCATCGGTTCTCAGTTTGCGGAACTTTATTAAAACACCTTTTTCTATTTCCACATTTATTATCTCTGAAACAAAAGGGACATTCAGTGATCAGACTTTTTTAGTTTGACACAAATAATGTTGCAGTCATACTTAAAGACAAAGAGGAACCGAAACACAGATAAAGCACTGAGAAGCAAATAAAAAGCTTCTCTTTATTATCCCACATCAACCTAAATGGATACAATTATGGAAAAGAAGCTAAGGGGAAAAAAACAAAGTTCAGTGACAAAATACACAAATACTGGCTTAAACCAGAAAAAGTAGAGTTCAGCATTTTCCACATGAAAGGGTGAAGCTTTGCTGACAAGGGATAAGTCTTACACAGAAAACTGATGCCAACCGTTCGTGTTTGCATACCTCCATGGGAAATGACTTTCTTGTATGGTTGAATGCATTTCATATCTATGCGATGCTCCTGCTCTCCAATCACCACACTTCTCCACAGCCGGTCGTCTCCCTTTTCCTCTCCTCGACGCTCTGCTGCGGCATCGCCTGACGCTGCTCCTGCACCCAAGCCAGCCTCTTCTGACTCTGTCGTTGGTCACATTAATGACATGAGAGAAATATCAAATAAGGGAGAAACTTTAGAAACAGATACGGCTGTAAATCAATACTCCAAGCTCACAGAAAACTGTCTAATCCTTCATCTGAAAATGAAAAGACTTTGACATAACTAAAGACCAGCCAAGATATGTCTGAAATACAAAAGTCGCAGCATCATAATGTGGGACTCCTTTCTTTATTATTATTATTATTATTTTTTTTACACTTGCAGGGACGGGGAAGCTGAACAACGTTTATTGGGAGATGGAGCTAAACATAGAGCAATCTTGGAAGAAAACCTATGAGAAGCTGTGAAAGACTTCCACCTTCCAGTCCTGAACTTACAGCCAGAACAACAAATGAGTTTAGATCAAAGCAAATTCCTGTGTTAGAATGAGTAAATCAACGTTCAGAGCAAAATCAAATTGACATTCTGCAGCAAAACTTCATGGTATCTGATGTGCACAGATACCATAAACCTACAGTCATTTTGCAAATATCTCAGTCTCCAGATGTGATAAGGTAGGAGACACATTCCACAAAAAGCTGCAACTTCAAGAGAAGCTAATTTTATCAAGTAACTTAATACCATATATAGTTTTGGTCCCACCTTACAAATCTCAATAACGTGTTGGTCGATCACATAAAATCCTTCTTAAATAAACTGAATATTTTGTGTTGCTTTGGGATAAATGTGTGATATTTTGAGGTGTTTGAATACTTTAGTAAGACTCTCATGCTCATGTACCATATTTGCACTGAGTCTTTCTTACCCTGGACATTCATTTCGAGTGAGTCTGCCTCATCAGGTGTGTCTATCCCATCTATGCTGGCATCCAGATCGTCTCCAGTGTCCAAGGCATCATCATCTGTGTCCAGAGCATCTTCTGAAAGAAGAGACCCTTCACTGGGTTCCAGTGACAGCTTCATTGGCGGAGCCGCCAGCTTCCTCCTTTGGTTTGATCTAGCTGAAGTGTCTGCTGAAGAGGAAGGATCTGTACAACGATTTCAGCGGCATAGTTGGTATAGAAATATTCTTGAAAGATGCTATGAACAGACAGAGATGCTAGTATGACACCCAGTCGTAAGTGCAGACCGTTGGATAAACTCTGGGAAACAGATTAATTCTCATCTGGATTAAAACATTTCATTACTACTCTGTATTCTGCCACTGTAATGCAATGTTTCTGTTTTTGTTGTTTGTTTGTTAATATTATTGATATCATAATGAAAAGTGTTTGAACTACGCTGTTGCTGAAATGTGCTAAACAAATAATTTTCCAGGACAAATTTGGCAAAATGTCCCTTCAAAAAAAAAGAGCTAAAAAAGATCAGAACCCCCAAAAATGAAACATGGTGTAGTAAAAATGTAATCATGCATAAACTAACTGAAACACACATAATCTTTTATTTCGATTATGCATGCCCATGGTTAATAACAAATAAGTAGGTGAAAAGAACAAGAAATGGGATCCATATTTACATAATACCAAAATTTTCAGTCAAAGTGAAAAACACTTTCTTCATATTTTTTTATTTCCCGTCTGCCCTGAAATTTATTTTCTTTATTTCACATCAGGACTGAATCCCTTTTGTGGGCTTTTATTTTTGCCTTTTTTTGTGCCATAAACCTCATTTAACAACTAGAACACACGCGGAAGATTTTGCGAAGTGGAAACAAAACAAGTTTTGTTTTTCTGTTTTCTGTTTACTTACCTTCTCCGTCTTCCAGCTTCTCAGCTGCTTCTTCGCTGGAATCCATCTTCATCATCGTCGCTGCTTCACCTTCTCCCTGATGGGAGTTTCTGCTCAGAGGCAAAGAAATACAATAGTGAGCCATGACATAAACTATCATTGCTATGACCAATGCCACCAAAGGCACAACTACACACAGTACAGGGCCAAACAAGGCAAAGACAATCATCTATCTCCAAAGCAAAAAGACAGAGCTGTTCCCATGACAGTGAATAAAACAGAATCTAAAATCCATTCATTTGATTCAAGACATGAAGGATTACAGACGTGATAAAGCAGATGGAAAGAAACTGACCCGCTGCTTCATTCCCAGGCTGCACGTGTGGGCTGACAACACAATACCGTGCAGTGTTACCACCTCCCTCCAACTATAGCCCCTCTAATAGATTCTGATTAGCATACAGACCGCTAACAATGGAGAAAAGCACTATAGAGATGCCTGGACAAACAGAGACTTGTGCATAAAGACACATGTTTTTCGTTTACAGAAATTTAGATTGTTACCTTTTTGTCATCACAGTGTCCACCAAACCAGACTTTCCACAGTAGGTCACATGACTAGTTAATTAGGGGAAAGTCCTATTGTGCATGTATGCAAATAGACACACACACACACACACACACACACAAGCAGTGATAAACAGGGGAGGGTCATGCATCCCAAAGAGGGGGCGGGACATTATTCCAGTGTGGGACAAAATGAGCACAATACTAGAACTGCTAATGGGAACAGTATGACCAGAGCACCCCCTAAACAAATACTTACCTAAAAACAGGCTTTATTTTAGCATCTCATTAGGAAAAAAAAAGTAACATACAAAGGCATAGAACAGTAGATTCATTGTCTTTTTCTATTGCTTTTGTAATTTTTTATACCCCATCAAAAGCATTTTCAGAAGCTAGTATAGTTGAAAAGAGTGTGCCGACATCGTGTAAAACTCCATGGATTTAAAATGGGATGTCATTCAAGTTCAAATGTGTGGAAGGGCGAACAAGCAAACACCTTTGTGAATGCAAATCTGAAACAATGGAAACCTGTCATGAAACAAGGGCTCAGATAAAACTACAAGGCATAAATTTTGAATAAATTACATTCGCTGTGCAGTGAATGTAAAGTCAATCATTTTCATGCTGTTATGAAAATCGATTTTATAAAATGTTTTTGGAAAAATTATATAAAAACTTGAAAAAAAAAAAAAAAGAGGGCATGAGTAAATTTTTCAGTTGTGGAGCCTTATCTGCAAAGATTCCAAATAAGAAGCAGTAAACTCTGCAGAGAAAAAAAAATTGAATGTGCAATAAGTGGGTGTGTTGCACACGATCTACGAAGATTGACTGTGCAAGTGATTAAAGCAACAGTGGTGCAGACTGCAACAGAAAGTCATTATGCTGGAGGTATAATAATGATAGGAGTGATGCACAAAACTTTCGTCAATCACAAGTAAAGTATTTTGTTATTTTCAGTGTCAACATAATCGTATTGGGTAATTAAAAAGGATGGAATCAAAATCCAGAAATTGAACTTATTTTCTGGAGCAACTCACCTTGACAGTTGAAAGTGAACATATCCTTGTGACACATATCGAGCACGATCTTCTGTCCCGTGGTTTCCCCCACCTTCATATGGAGAGTGCTGCAGTTCGGAGCTGCTCATGGGTTCTTCCACATGTGTGTTGTCAGTGATGTACTGACAATTAAAATGCAGGCTTTGATGGGCGCTGGCTCCAGTTTGGTTCTCGATCTGCTCGGCTCTGAAGTACTCAGCCTGTGCATCGCTTGTGAACTCAGCGTAAACATCTGAGGTGCTCTGAGGCCTTTCAGGCTTGGTTATCGTGCAGGGTGGGTGAACATGCTGGTTTTCAGTTCTTTGGTCGATGTGGTGGTAGTTGTACCCATACTTGTTTTGAACAAGACTTGTGTTCAGATCAGATGCAGCATTTTCATTAATCGGCTGAGATGATGGCTGACACGTTCTGTCTTGGTGTCTTCTGTTATGGGGATAAGGGATCTGGGATCAGTGCAAATACATATGGGACACAGTGACACTCATTCAACAAATCCTCACTTTGCTTTTAGGCAATACTTCATACTTTATATCGGAATTATTTAAAACAATAATATTACCCAATTTGAAAGCAACAAAGTGTGGTTAAAAGCTAATGAAACAATGTTACCCAGTATAAAGACACTTTGGATGCATCTGTTTAACTAATAGAAATATTTCTACAAATAAAATAACCACTTTTGCATTATGCTGATTCTCTGCCATGAATTACAGAAAAACTAAAGAAGAAAAGAAAAGGATTTATCTTATCAGTTTTGTATGTGTACTTCGAGAACTGAAATTACGGTATCTGTTGGAAAATCCAATAGATTTATGCATTTATGTGTCAAGGATCGATACTGGATCACACAAAGACACAAAGATTTACTATCCTTATATTTATATTGTTGCAACTTATTCTCTTGCTCTTCATAAATGCAAAAACAGATGCATAAGATTTCTGCAGTTATTAGAATGATCTGTTGATGGCAGTACTGCACTGGCAAAAACAAAGCAATTGCCCTCAGAGACATCATTGAGGGAGAGAGACAAATGTGTTAAACTTGTGTTATTTCTTTTCACTGGGTCTCCTTTTAGCGTCTGAATTCTTTTGCCTGTGGCCTTTCCTTCAATCTTGACATTAAATCCTTAGGAATATCTCAGTTTTTGATGTCCTGTTAGAGGATGTGTAACAGGACATCAGAAGCTTATCCTTCTGATGAAGTATAAGCCGGGATACTTTCTTTGGATCAAACTATAAAAGTGACAACGCATTAATGCTGAAGATTTAAATTCAAATCTAAATGCTACACTCTTCTTTTTTGCAAAATTGTCATTGCGAAGGTAAATAAATACATTTGAATACATAATCAGAGTCCATTTCTTCGGGCCATCCTACAAAATCTTTGAATGAATAGTTTAGCTGACTGGTATGACAACATTATCCTCTTTAAGATGTAAAAGCTGCTGGTACCACATCATTTTATTCCATATTTATGAGGCCATTTGATTATAAAAACACCAAACAAGAAGTCACCAATATAATGCATCATGGGACCGAGGAATAAGGTGAATATATCCCAACTATATAGAACTAGAATTAGTATATTTTCAAAGTTTGTAACACTGCATCTCAGAAACTATTATCTAAACTGACTGTGAGTATCTACAACATCTGGTTGGCCAAATACACCAATATATTACACTTTCAATGATAATTGCACATATTTTGGCAATACAGATAAACTTATATTTTGCAGAATAGAAAAAGGGTTGGCTGGAGGAAAAAAATTTTATTTTTCTTTTCCATTACACATCGGGTCAAGAACTAAATTCAAGAATAATGTTGAGAAAAAAGTTAAATTCTTTTCTGTCAAGACAAAATATTGAGTATAAAGTGGAAATGAAATCTAGAAGGAAAGGTGGGATTCTGAAACTGTCGTGTTCTTTCTAACCCATATCTGTCCATATGTTAGCAGAAAAATAGTTTCTTGTTATTTAATCTTATTCCAAAGTATGAAGTTACAAGCTTATATAAACAAGGCCTGGCTGTTTATATAAGCAGCCAGGCCTTGTTGTACAAGTGTCATTTTGACTTTATTATTGACCTATTTCTTTTCCACTTTTTTCTCATCTTTCATCTTTAACCTTAAAATAAGTGTAAGTGATCCTAACAAACCCACATACTATTTAGATGCAAATATATAAGCAATTATGTTTTAAAAACCTCTGCCTTTCAGCTTAACAAAGTTATGCTGAAATGCATTACTAATGCAAAATTAAAGCCACATGGACAAGGTATTCTCTGTTGCACCTGATTTTACATACGGAAACTGTGCTAATACACATGTATGCCAGCACCTTGTTAGAAAGCAATGGGAGCCATTTCCATAAGCAGTGGAGGGGCTCCAGCTGTAATGAGGCAGGTAATGCATATTTAATGAAGCGTAAACTGATTTATAAAAAACAAAACGCAGAGCTGCAAATCAAACCTCGATGCTAAACACACATCATATGCACTCAGATACATATGTGCAGCTCTTTATCTCCTCACACCGATACAGACACGGATTCCCATTACACCACTGATATAGCACTCATTTTTCACTCATCCACCCCGCATGTGTACTCACAAGCACACACTTCGCTATCCCAATGTCCTGGGGAGAACTGTCCAGCTCAATTAGGACAGGGTTGTCAGTGATGCCAATTTTTTTTTCTGAAAGACTCAAGCGAAAAGCTAGATAAAACCTAGCAGAAAACAGGAAGAATAGGATGGAATATATAAAATTCACAAAAAATAAAAAAAGGTTAAGAATATACTGAGGTATCTTTATTTGTGGGGAAGCTTACCTTAAAACAGGTGAATCGATGTCTCCAGAAGCTTCATGATCTTCAATCTGTTGCTCGTCTATATTTATAAATTGTGAATCATAGTAGACCTCTCTGTTAAGTAGAAACCCATCATTCTTTTGTTCAATAGTTTCTAAATCTGTTTGTTGAAACGTGGGAGCTACAATAAGGTCCTCAGTAAAACTCAAGAGGTGAGGAGGTTCAAATCCTTCTCTTTCGTTTCTTTCATGTGGTTCCTCTGAGCTACTTTTTGGCAGGGCAGTGGACTCTGTATCATCATCTTCATGCTCCTCTTCCATTAAATCTCCAGAAAATGGTAAACCAAGTCCTTTATCAGTGGAAAAACACAGCTCATTTACTGGGGAATTTACCAGAGAGCTGTTTTGAGAGACTGAACTGTTAGTGAGTGCCGGGGACTGGGCTTCAGATGTTGCTTGAGGTACGTTCTGACTGACTAACTGGCCTCCCCAGAGTTTAAAGTCAGCCAAAGAAGCAGCGCTTGGCAGAGGAGCTGGTGGTGATTGCCCACCTTCATCAGAATCCTCCATTGAGATCTGAGAATGGACATAGACTTCCTCTCTGGTCTTCAGGAAATGATCAGACGGATATCTCAGGGAAGGAGACACACTTCTGGCAGCTAACCCAGACTCATTTTCAGAGTTCGATTCTTCTTCCTGTCCAAAATTTGATTGGTGGAAAGCTTCAGATATATTTTTTGACGGGTCAGAAGTGGACTTTCCTGACAGAATGTGATGGTCAGGATTATTATGAAGGCTGGATTGGTAAGGATTGGTTGACTCAGATGACACGGATTTGCTTTCAGCTCCTCCGGTCTGTTGTGGACTGCTTTGCTGAGTATTACCCAGGTGTTCATCATGTGTAGATTTGGTGTGAGATCTCAGTGCAGTGACAGCATAAGAGAGCATGCTGACTGTTTCCATGGGGCTCAGTTTTACTTTAGATTGTTTGTCTTCCTGTGTAATCTCATTTGGCGACTCCCTGTTAGTTTCCTTTACTGCTCCAGGCATGACAATGTACTCCATTTCTAAGGTTGAGAATGAGTCTCCATCAGAACTAGTCTCATGGTTATTCTGATGACCTGAGTGAAGACTGCTAGGACTACTTTGTGTTTCTCTTTCACCCATTGGAGAACAGAGCAAAGATATTTCTTCTGGTATTTTGTTTTCTTTTTGGTCCAGCTCTTGGTTTTCAGCTGGAGACCCCTCTTGTACATTATTGGCTATTTTGATGGTCAGATCTAATGATGAGGCTGAGTCTGAGCCATCATGTCTCTTTGATAGATGGCAATCTGTATCAAGGTGGCTTAGAGATAGTGACTGGGGAGTCTGAACTTGGGTTTTAGCATCTTCTCTGGGACTTTCTGAAACGAGCAGAGTGACAGCAGACTGATCTACTAAAACAAATGGAGAATGCTCACTGGCTTGTTCCATCCAATCAGTATCCTCAAAGATGTCAATGCTAGGGTTTTTGGACTTACACTCAACTAGACCTTCGGTGCTACCTGTGAGATTATCAAACTCTTTGTCAAATACAAACATTTGGTTTTCTGTCTGATCTCTGACTAGATCTGCCTGTGTTCCTCCCAGAGGATCAGTTCTCTGATTCTGAAAAAGTCTGGGTACTGCTATAAAAGGGCTAGAATGCTCCTCTAGATGTATCAGGTCCACTACAGGGCTGGCAAAGTTGTCAGGGGAGGATGCACGGCTCCATCCCCCAGCTCCGACGTTGTCGTATTCAGAGGTGGATGTGACCATGCCATGAACAGGTAATTCCCATAAATCAGTGCTTCCGTGAGGTGAAGATTCAACATATGATTGTGCAGAACCCAAGTTCCCAATTCCAGTCTCTAAAAGCTCTCTCTGAAAACTTTGCATGTCATTGTTGGTGATTTCCTCCCCCTGTGATCCACTGTCAGCTGTTTCTATGACTATTTTCACATTGTGCTCAACACCTCTCCAGGCATCATCTTCAGGTGACTGAAGGTCCCCTTTTTCCTCTGTCTCAGGAGAAGAATTAGTTACCAACGATCCGACACACGCCAGATCTTTTTCATGTTCAGGTCCTTCGGGGGTCGTTGTTGCAGAGGAGCTTTCTTCCTGAATGGTGGTGTTCCACATCGCCATGCCACCATCAGAATATCCCAGTGGACTTTCCAGTGATGCATCTTTCCCCATAACAGCATTCAGCCCGCTAAAGGATCCTGCATTTTCAGACAAATTGTCTGGGGTAGTCAGAGGTGAGAGACTGTCGTCCCTAATCGTCATATTCCACATATCCAGAAATTCAGGGTAGGAGGTGGTCGTTCCGCTGTCGGATTTCAGAAATCCATTTTGGGCTGAGTACGTCCAAAAGTCTAGGAGCTCCATTTGTTGGCCTGGTCTTTTACCTTCATCCTCTTCTTTAGAAGTTTCTGGTGTTAAAGTGTCTAGGGTGAGTTTCTTTTTCAACACAGAGGGTGTTTCATGTTTTTCTGCAGTAGCTTTAGGTTTTAAAACCACACCATCTTCAGGTGGCGTTAACTGAAGATCAGCGAAGGTCGCAGGGTCCCACTGATCCCTGAGTACATAGTCTGGGTTCCAGTTTTCACATGTTTCAGTCTGCTCAGTGATCAGACTGAGCTGAGGTTCAAGAGTCTTTGCCCTCTGACATGCAACGTCTGGCTTTGATATTTGGTCCACAATATCTCTTTCTGTTGCATCACCCATTGAGTCTTTTACTTCATTTAAAACATTCTGAGGACTGCCTGAGCTGCGGACCTTATTTAATGCACTAATGTCACTGGAGAAAGCTGCTCCTTGTGTTTCACTGCTCAGGTCATCCCAGGTCTCTGACAGGGATGATGATACACTGTCTTTGTGCTGTAGGCCATTGATCCTCTCGACAACATCTTCTGGGAAAAACCTAACACCACAACTGCTGGGTGGGCGGCTACCTACCAGGCTGTTCACGGGAGTTGGAGGAACCATTGTGTCTATCATCTCATTCCCGTAGATCTGACCTTGGTGATCAATTGAGGAATTTCTACTTTCTAGCCCCCCTATAGAGTTTGGAGCAGAGAAATCAATCAAGCTCATCTCATCAAGCTCTGATAAGCTAGAGCTACCAGCTCTTCTTTCCACTTCATCAACTCCTTCTAGAGAATCCACCAGTTCTCCTTCCACTGGCAGTGGCTGGTCCCTGCTATGAAGTGGGTCAAAGCTAAATAAATTTAAATTGTCTTTTTTATTTTTGCTGGAGCGGTGCTTCCTCCTCTCAGGTGGGACGGGAGGGGAGAGAGATGAAAACCCCAGAGGAGAAGGGTTCCTCAGAAGGAGCAGTCCTGGTCCACCAGCCGGACCTTCACCTGCCGGACTGTCGTCACTGAGGAACACAGAGCTCTCCTTGGACGAGCGGCTGCTGCGGATGGTGGTCATGCCGCTGTCAGGGCTCAAAAGCTCCCCACTAACACAGACTCCCACAGCTCCCATCTCCTCTTCACCCTCTGCAATCGTCCTGTTTGCAAAAATAAAGTTAAAGTGTGGCAGGATTGTTTAAATCACAATTAAGTTTAGTGGATCTCAAAAGAGTACAAATTCCTGTTAAAATGCCAATGTTTTTGGGATGAAACCATGATGAATCATCTCAAAACTTCTACACTCTTTAATGACACATTTACTCTGTAATTTAATGGAGGGGGAAAAAAAAAACTTGCAATAATCCAGTTTTAATCTAAACATATTTTTCAGCATACTACATCTTAATTTAATCTTTTCCAACCTTATTTTGTCCACACAGTTTTTCCACTGGACATAGTTCTGGACTCTATCTAGGGCTGGGGTCGGCAACCTTTATGATCCTAAGAGCCACAGTTGCCAAAATAAAACTTGTTTCGAGCTTAATTGGTTTTCAGTACAACTGTTCAAGCAATATGGCACATCACAGGCAGAATAAATTCGAACATAATTTATAATGGCCGACTATTTTTGACATTACAGACCATGTCTTTTAACAGGGGTGTGTACAATTTTGAGGTTGAGTGCACTTAATACCTTGCTTCTGTTGCCACATCTCCGTTGCCATCTGCCCTCTCTGTGTCAGATCCGTCCATATCGTTGATGCCAGATGATCCCTGGGAAAACTCCACGCTGCCCGCTACGCCCTCTGTGGAGGAAGTCCTGCTGCTGGGGTGGCAGGCTAATACAGAGTTTCGCCGGTTCACTAAGTCCTTCAGGATGCTCTGGATGTCTTCCAGCAGCAGAGGAAGAGTACCAGAAGGGCCGGATGTGTTTATTGGAATGTGGTAGACCTGGAGATTTTCCCTTTCTTCTGTTTCACCAGAAAAAGACCAGCTGGAGGACTCTTCCAGCTCAGTGCAAATCTGTAATCAGAGCCAATAAATGGTGACATCCTGTTTTTTTCTTGTTTTTCTATTTGTATTTTCTTTTAAATTAAAACAACATTAATAGCAAAGGTTATCACCAAAAATACACAATGTGGCAAATTTAATGATAATATCTGGATTTACAGCAAACTAGAACTTTTTGTTGATTTTATCAGAAGGTTTTAATGAACACAAAATATTTAGAAAAAAAGTGTTTTTTTTGTGTGTTTTTTTTACACAGACAGGTTGGAATTTACCTGGTTTAGAATATCTGTGTTGTTTGAGTAGACAGCCACCTGCTGGCGAGGATGATGAACTGTATCACTGATGGACAACACAGCCACAAAAACATCATAGCCATTCTGGTGGCAGAATAATTTCAGGTCATCTGCGTAATTATGCCAGTCCTGAATGTGAGAGGGAAAATATATATATACATATATATATATATATATATATAAAATTCAAAAATATGACACCATTTTATTTCTACTCATCATAATCTTACAAATACAATTTTTTGATTCCAAACATTTTGCTTACATTTGTTGCTAACTTTGTTAGACTTTGCTACTTTTATTGCACATTCGATTTAATTTTATTTAGTAAAAGTAGTTTCAAGTGTGTCTTCATCTGTAGTAATGAGAGACGAAGCTGTCAAAGTGCACAGAGGGGTAGAAAGATACTTTGTGATTTATTGTCTGGAAATTAACTGTTTGCTCTTAAAACAGCCACCATGCACAGATTATGGTAATTCAGTGACATCCTCTGTGATTGATGGATAGAAAGTTGCATTAATTAATTGTTTTGTTTGTCAAGGGAACTTGTTTTTTCTCACTCCCTCTGAAATGATTAACAACAGTGTTACTGCAATCATAATTTGCCACGCAGGGATATGCATAAAGTGTACAAAGTGATACGTTTGAAAACATATTTGCTTGATTTATCTACATTTGCTGTACAACTGTTTGCTTAGGGAAGTTTTGGAAATTGTTGTTGTGTTTATTTAAGTTGAACTTTCACATAAAGAGATATTCACAGTAAGTTAATGCTGTTTTTCACGACTGTGTGCGTTATATGACATAATCAAGCCGTCCGAGGATATTACAACATGCGTTTCTGTCATGTTCTTTCAAAACGTGTGTGGTCCTTCTCATTACTTGAGAGCGAGTGTGTGTATGTGTTTGTTTGAGTCCACTGAAGGTGATTGATGACTGCTTGAGGCACTGTGTCTGCCCAGGCTGTGTCAATATTAACCTGCGAGGATGAGGGGGCTGCAGTCCTCCTCCCTCTGCTCCATCCCTCCCTTCTCTCACCACAATATGGCTGCTGTCAGATTTAAGAACATCAATCGTTGCACACACACACACAACTGTCACTTCACTGACACTGCCATTCCTCAATGCTGATATCCTGATGAGTGCAATGAAGCCTCCCGAGATTCAATAAAACACACATATTCACTCACATGGGTATACACAAGTAAGGACACATGTGACTCCCAGCACATGCAGCTACCCAGATTAATCCACCTGCAGTTATCTACTGTAACCCGACTTTATGAGCAAACATGTGCACATAAAATCTCTATTACAGCCACAAAGGCGCCACCATTTACAGCCCATTCTGCTAAGAAATGTTCAGATCGCAACGCTATAAGCCAACTGCATGCATCTGCACGCAGAACTACACACAGGAGCAGGGAAACAGAGTCAGAAAACGAGCAGAGTGCGAAAACGAGCAGAGTGCGAAGCTCTGCGATAACATGCAGGGCGACAGTCTGTCTGCCATTTGGTTCTTAACTGAGTAAATTACTACTCATATTGCTGCCCCTCCTCCTTCTCCCTCTGCCACCCCCAGACACACAGATTGCCTTTTCTTATAAATTATCAACATGTTAGATTTAAAATCCACTTGCTAACTGTCTCTAGGAATATTAAGATGCATGTATAGAAACCAGTGTTTCTTATGCCAAGTTTTGCTGAGATACTGCAGTTTTTCTCCTGAACCCCAAAGTTTACTTCCAATTTATTAATGGACATGTGTCTGTTTGAGTTGATAGTCAAAAGAAACTGCTGCGGCCACTGATACTGTACATTATATTACCAAATGCCTTTGCTCTCCTCTTTAAACTGTTAATTTCTGGTGCTTCAATGCCTACAGGTGTGTGGAATCCAGCACCTACACAGGCAAACTGGTTCATACAAAGCATGGGCTCAAATCAGAGGCTTGGTGACCTCCAGCGTGGGACCAGGATAGCATATCTGACAGAGCATCTTTGGCAGATTTGCATAATAGATGGTGAAGCTGACAATCTGCAGCAACTGTGTGATGCTTTCATGACATTATTGTCGCAAATCTCTCAGGGATGTTGAATCAAGGCTATAAAAAAATTACGTCAGCTCTGAAGGCAAAAGCACTGGCACAGTGTCCACGACGGACACTGTAACGTTTAAGTCTTTACAGGATGCCTGAGCTGTTTCCCTAATTGAATATAAACTTATTGATTTGTCCATGTATCAGCTCTTCAGCTTAAATGAGATTATACCTGCCTACCTGTCTCTCTGTCACACTTTGCCTGCTCATATCCTTCATATCCGGCTTCATCTTCTCTCCCTCATGGATCTCAACGCACACATCATCATGCATCCACACACGCCCACACACACGCACACACTTCCTCCCGCTCTCATTGGTTGCCTCCACTCCACAGGTGGCAAGTCTTTAGCGGCTGCGTGCAGCTCTCTCAACCTGCCGTCATTATGCACAATAGCCTTAGGTACGAAACTCAGGCCTCATAACTCACACCCTGCGTGCGTAAATTCCCGTGCAAACACAGTCAAAGCAAAAACACATTTCCTGCTGTCGCCAACATCTCTGGCAAAGAATTAATCAAGCGTTCATCCATTTAGGCTCTTTGCATACCCTTTCCGTCAGAACACGGAATGCTAAGAGAGTTGCGAGTTCTTCTCAGGCGATCGTTTCGCCACCCTGATGAATCCATCAAGCGAGGTTTGATTTATACATCTGTCTGTGATCACAGCGGTACAGCTACAGTAAATGGGGTGGCAAGGAGCGAGCTGACACCACCCTGCTCAAACACATGCACACATGCAAATGTGCACACACATGTGCGCTATATACCATTTGCAACACACACACACACACACACACACAGACACCCATACTAACAGTCATCACCTCCTGTTCACACTCAAGCTCACACAAGAATATTACTGCTTATGAAGTTTTTGGAGAGGAAGACAGAAGAGGGGAGGGTGGCATTTAAGTTTGCAGGCAGGAACCCAAATGTCTCTCCGTCGATTTCATATGGGCCCTCTCCACATGCTTCATTCACTCAGCTTTAAGTGTAGAGATCTGGGGGCCAAGATCTAAGCACTGACTCTATAAATGTTTTGCTTTGTTATTTGTTTGCCCTCAAAACCCATGGAAGCCACAGGGGGAGAATGAAGATGGGAGAAAAGAAGGAGTCAAAAGATCTTGTTTTCTTCCTTTAGATGAGATGATGAGGACAAAACATCAGTGCACAATATGCAGGATGCAGAGAAATGACTGTGGTGTGCAGCAGTTCTCCAAACTTGTTTAAATAAATGATATGTTTTTGTGCAGTGTCTTATTGAATCCAATAAATTTAAATCTAGGAGTGGGATAATGTTCTTAACAGACTTCTTATAATAGAAACATTTGGAGTAAGTAGAAAAGTAGAAGAAACAAGTTAAAGATATGAAAATATTTATTCCAAATTAGAATTATTAAATCATTATCCAATTTACAAAGCCTATGAGTAATGCCTATCTCATAGTCTACTAAGTTATATCCCTGCTGCACAGAAAACATTAAGAAATTAAAGTATTATCCAGTAGAAATCTAGAGAAAAGGAAAGGCAGGCGGGACACCCTGGATTCCTGGTCTTCAATCTTAGTCCCTAGGAGGCCCACCCTGCACCTGCTGTCTCCCAGTGCTTCTCATCAGAAAGGCATTTACCAAGTGCCGTGGCTGCGGGCCCCTTCATTAGCGAGCATAATTATTTGTGCAAGTGGTGTAGGGCAAAACTGGCCCTGCATAAACAAACAGAAGGGCCGGAGGACTATGAACAAACAACACATTAGAGACATTCAACGTCGCCAAATAAAACCCAGAACTAAGCTGATAGAGGGAAGGACACATACATAACCCGTACAAAAATAAAATAAATTTGTTTAAATAGTGAAAAAAATGTTGTTTGGGGACAACCAACAAGGGAAGAAATCCCAGCTGAGAGTGATCTCTCTTCAAATTATATGATTCTTTTGTCTTCAGGAAACAGAAAGGAGTTGAGAAGGGAAATACGAAGCAGTCAGGATGATGAACTTCTTTTCACAGCTCTGACAAAAAATGACTTTCCTTTCAGACAGAAGAACAGAAATGAATTAGGCCTAAAATTTAGCTAACACTGATTATACACAGATTATAATCAGTACCTGGATTAAAAACAAATTACATTAATCACGGATTCCACAATTTAGCACTTTGTTATTTGTATGTTTGTCAAAGTCTATCATTATAACCAGATAATCCACGTCTTCAGGCTGCTTGCAGCTGCAGAAAGTTGTACTTTACTACGTAGAGTCCTTTACTGGGATCTGTAGGTAAGTTTTGGGAAAACAGTAGTGAATGTTTCTGTTAGGCTGAAGGTCCATAAAATAAATTATTTTTTCATAAAAAAAACAAAAATGAAGAAAAATAAAAGTTTCATTAACTTGGGAAGATTTTTCCACTCTATAAAATGGTTTACATAGGATCATTTAATCCCCTATTTTTTTCCTTTTCTGTTGTTGAAGTTAATAAAACAATAAGAAGATTTAAAAGAAAATAAAAAATAACCACAATAAATGTTTTCTTCTTTAGATGTTTGGGTAAAAAAAACTAAAAGATAGGGCACTTTTGGAGGCAGACCTCAGAAATAAATGGATGAAATAACCCTAACCCTACAGAAACATGTAGCTAAACTAATATTTGAAATCTGAAGCATTGCCTTGGAAAAGTGTTCAAACTCACTGAACTTTCTCACATCTTGTGAGGTTGAAATAATCAACTTCATCAACACTTTTACTGTGATCCATCAGACCAACCCATAGCAGTGAGTAACTGTGTAGAGGAAGGATAGTGAGGCCGGATTTTTAACATGTTTTACAACTAAAAAACTTATTTTTTCTGATACTATAGAGGAAGAATATTCAAAATATCTTTGAAAGTCACTGAATATGCTTGAAAAGCTGAAGCCTGGTCTCTTTAAACAGATGGCAGAAAATGGACGGACTGGGATACTGAGAGGTAAACAAATACACACACAGTGGTCAGACTCACAGAGAACCACGGATGATTGATTCTGTTTACCACACAGTAAAAACAAACAACATTACAATCATTACTGCATATTGCAGAAACAGTGGATTATTGTATGGACACTAAGTAGGGAATAAAACTACAAGGAGTTTTCTACAGTACCGAAAGAGCAGTGCTGAAATGCCTTTAAAAACAGAAAACAAAGAATTGTGGGAACATATTGCAGTTGTTGGATGTCCATGTTAATGTAAGCAAAAACACATTATTCTCATGTTCGGGAATCTGTGTGTGTCTGAGGGCTCCTGTCCTTCCCACAGTTCATCAACCCCACAGCATGACGACTCTTCATCCAACTGCAGCCTCATCTGCCAGCGCTAATTTTTGGGCTGTGAAAAGCTCCGACACACACCCTCTGACACGACTGTGGGAAGATTGTGTTTTTGTTGCAATCTGCATTCATTAATTCGAACTCTGCCTATCTGAGCATAAAAAAAACCTTTTACACCATCAAGAAAAACATGCCAGGCGAGGTTTGCAGCAACTTAACTTGTGCTTCTAACTTTCATTTCTTTTACACTTTCAACTGATTCAACCTCCATCGTCTCATGTCAATAATTTTTTTTAAAAGAAAACAGATACGTCGCTGCCACCACAAGTATAAGAGCTAAATTTGGTCAAATATAACCCTTAAAATTGTGGCCCAAAACACTTGAAAAAGCACACACACAAATAAAATAGTTCCTGAATTGTTTTTGATAGAGATCTTTTTGAAAGAAAAAATTTAAAATACCCTCAAGTTTAATCCACAACAATCCAAATCTGTGTAAGCGCTATTGTCACTTATGATCTTGAAGACGGAAAAAACCCCACACCTATTTATCTTCTAACGATACACTTTAAAGATGACTTTACCATGGATTTATGGACTAAAAGGTATTACCTAAAGTCTTAACATTTCCCATGCCAAATTTGACAGCAATAAACAAAAAAATTGTATTTTGTCTAATGACACACTTATATAAATGTTTATTAAGGGCTATGGCATTTAGTCACTCTAACAGATTAAATGCGTAGAGCCAGTGTGGAGCTGATGCCAGCGCTGCGGTGAGGCTGCAAAAACCATGTCCAACTTTCATCCGCATTTAGAAAAGAATCATAAAAGTTGCTGAAGTTGATATAAGTGATGCCAAAAAAGCATCCAGACACATTAAATCTAAATTTCTACAAGAAATACAGATGAGTTAAAGCCTTCTGAGAATGCATAGCTCCTCCTGATACCCCTAATGCTGTATGTCCCCACAGGCTTCCAGTAACAGTTTTCCATCAGTCAGATGTCTTCTGCTTATTCTAGATTAGGTCCAGGAACAAAATCCAGACATTGCTCTCTAAAATGAAACGGGTGAAAACCAAGAGTTATAAGTCTCTAAAGGGAGGAATTATGATCAAATGCCAGCCTACTTTAAATTACTGCTCTTTTTCTGACTATGTTTTTTTTTTCAAAATGTAGACAGGTAGTTCAATTTAAACGTTGTCTTTTAGCTCAGTTCTTTGATTCAATGCAGATGGGCCCCCAATTTACTTGCTCATCATTCACGAACAAGACCTCAGATACTTGACGACCTCCACTTGAGGCAAAGAACGGATTACCACCAATTCAGTACATCGGTGTTCAGCAGAGAACCATGGCAACCTCTAAATATGTTTCATGCGAAATGCCAAAATTGGCTGTCATCGACATAGACACACTGCGAAAATTGTGTCAGAGAGGCATCCATCTGCCAAACTCGCACAAACTATTTCGACAAAGGTCTGTGCAAAGTGTTGTGCAGTAGTCAGATGCAGCTCTTTGCTTTGGGTTAACCAGGACTTGATCGCACCTACAGTCAAACCCGGGCACCAGTCACTGTGACAGCACCGCAACAACTCACACATTACTTCCAACAGTGGTTCTGGAGTGCTCTTCATTTGCACTTCCATTACTGAGCAGCACCCAGGCTGACTAATGTATGTTTGTACAGTAAACAAAAATACATTAGTCAGTGTATACGATGTGTCCATATCGTTATCCCACACCACAATCTTTTCCTTTGCTAACTAGGCAATCACTGCCATCAAAACCTCTAACTCAGTCCTCTGTAAGTGCTGTCTCTCTCCCTCTCTCTCACGCACACACACACAGAAGTCTTTCTGACAAACACACAGCACATAAACCATTAAAGACTAATTGAATCTAATTTATTTAGTTTTCTGGAAAGAATCATTTAAGGCAGAACTTCCCTAAGCCCTCTCAATAAATGACTCTCATACCGTTTTACTCTCTTTTCAAACACAATTAAAAAATAATATATAAATATATACACATTGCAAATGACATGCATATGAGGAGTTCATTTTGGAGCCCGATCTCAGGTCATTAGTAACCCACCATGACGCTGTGGAGTTGGGGTCCGCTGGCGACACGCAGGCCCCTGGCCATTTATTCTATATTAAGTCTTTAATGGGCCCCTTTTCTCTCTCTCTCTTCCCCCCTATTTTGGTTGTTCTCCATCTCTATCTCTCGCTCCTGACACACAGCGTGTAGGCACAGTGCTGGTAAAATATGCGCAGAAAGTCCGGTGCGCACACATGAGCAAAGCCATTCAAATGAATGGTTATTTATTCGCTAAACGAGGATCTGGGTGTTTAATGTTCCTTGGACGTTAGGTAGTTTTCTGGGGGAGGAAGAGCCATACCCCTACGGCTACAGACATCATTTATTTTACACATAGCCTAATACCGCACGCTAGGCAGTCGCTGAGAAAAATGGGCTTTGAGAAGGAAAATATAAAAGAAATAATAAATAATTCTTTTTTTTTTTTTTTTTTTTTTTTTTTGCTTAGTGGTGGGGAGAGTGAACACATTAGAGGTTGTAGCAGGGAGAGAAGCACGGGGTAGATTTAAAGCTTAAACCCTACTTTGTTTTGTGTGTGTGTGTGAAGCAAGGCGAGCCAGCAACAGCAAAAAGAAGTCAACACTAACGTTACACAAATGTGTGTGACAATGATAGCCCGTTTCGGTGTGCTTGTTGGATTTTTGAATATCAGCAGGGAGGATGGTGATACATCACTGTGTGTGAAGCTTTCAGGCCTCCATCTACATCTCATCAAGATGCAGAAGAATGAAACTTCAGAGGGGCTCCTCAGCAATAAAAAACACCTCCAAAAAGTGACGCAGAGCAGGTGTAATGCAACCAAAACAATAAAATCACCAAAAGTAACTTTTTTGATAAATGAATGAAAAATAAATGATCATCTATTATCTGCATGCTTTTTGGGCATTCATCTGTCATTTAAAAGACAGAAAATCATTAAATGCTTCTAGGAAAAAGTAGATGGTATTAAAATGCAGTTTAATCAGCATGGCGTATTAAAATAATTTGACTGCAGCTATTAAAGTTAATAACTCTAGTAATAACTCAAATTCCAATGCAAATTGTAAATTCTTGGGTTTTAAAAATTCATATCTCAGAGAATAATAAGCAAATTTAAATACTGACAAAAAAATATTCATGTGTTTTGTGTGTGTGTTGTGCTGAAGAACGTTTCAGATTTGACCTTTTACCCACAAGAACTGCTTCCTCCAGGTCACTGCAGGTCACTACACCTGGTTTTTGGTTCAAAATGTCCTTTTATGAATTATTGACATTTAGTCTCTTTCCATCAAGACTAACTAACCTGTTAATTTATCTTCTCCCACCAACTTATCCCAGAGGACCCAGATTTATTATGTGTATGTTCAACAAATAACACTTGGAAGGTCGACTTTTTAATATGGTATTGTGGTAAAAGACTAACTTTTTTTTGTATTTTGAGAAAAATTCTATTTGCCCTTTTATATTAGCCTTTTGACAGTCTTTAAAACTTTGAAAATCTATATAGTGGATCATTAATTGCAGATTTTAAAGTACAATTTGTGATCTATGATCTCATTTTTGTTAGTAAAAATTAATATTGATGAGTTGTTTGTCGGACTACTCTTGGGAATCTAAGACAGAAAAGCAGCATGTGTAGATTAGTCTTTGGCTTCTTGATGCCAAAGACTAATCTTAGACTAACTAAAAAAAAGCACAAATATTGCATCAAGATCTGAGTTTTTAGTTACTAAAAACTCTGATCAATTAATAAGTATGACAAAATTGTAAGTTTTGATGTCGTAAATGAAAGATAAAATACATTATTTACCAATAAATCAAAGTCAAGTCTCCCCTTTTCATAATGTTTTGAATTTTGTTTCAGTTAATGAAGAAATTCTGCAACTCATTAATATCAGTTTTGGGTTTTCTCCACTGAACTGAGCTTGGCTAATGATGAAATAAAACTGCATGCTTACCCAGACTTTTCAAGACAGCCCAGGAACCTTCTAAATAATTTCTAACACCCTCTGTCAGTCAGAAAAACCACCCTCTTTTAATAACAGTTTGCAGCACACATTAGATATTATTATTAAGTTATGTTTGTGTGATTCTTGAGCTTAATCAAATCATTAGTAGGTAGATATTAACTTGGTTGATAATCTCGAATAAATTGATTAATCAGGTTCTGTAAATTAACTTATGTGCATTTTTGTGTTGATTATACATACATTCTAACTGTGAGAAAGCTACTTAAAATTGTTTGCTTCCTTTATCTGTAATAAAGACCCTTAAATGCTAAGTAGAGAAACATTACTTAGATTGATTTTAATTAAACTTCATATCCTTAAACCCATAGTTTGTACCAACAATAAGGAACGAACCTCCTGGTCTGTGTTCAGGGACACGAGTGCGAGGGTCATCTCTCCATCTGTGAACTCCTTCAGCTCCATCATCAGCACCTGCGTTAGCTCTACATCCAGTCAGCACACACAAACAGACTAACAGTTATATGAAAACACACACAAAATGATACAAAACAGTTTCACAACAGAAACAAAAAAACACGAGAGTAAATATCCTCACCAGAACCAAAAGTTAACCGGACAGATGATGCAATTCTAGATCAAAACCTCAAAACTAAACACTTAGAGACCATCATGCCACACTGACCGCTTCCACACTAACCCACTTTTATTGTAATTTGTGAATTCAAATTCAAAATACTTTACTGATCCCAAAGGAAATTTTAACTCCTTTGAAGTCTTAATTTTTTCCAATTTTACACTGGACATGTTACAAGGTTCTGAATAAACACATAAGAATGGATAAAACTTTAAAATTCAGTTGGGAAGAATCTAATACCAAAAACATGGCTAATCAAATGTGGACTATCAGATTGCATCCCTTAAACAACACTGCAAGTGCTGCAGAGCTAAGAATCCCAAATAGTCAAAACAAAGCATCTTGACACTCTTGCCATGATGCACAAAAGTTCAGTTTCTCTTCACATTTAGTTCATTTAAAACTAATTTTTGAGATTTTAAATGTGGTAGTTTTTCACTACAGAGCCATACTGAGCAGAACACAGTTTGGTTTTCCTGTCATGAAATTAGAAACTTTATGTTTTTAATTACAGATAACATACGTGATATGAACTGTTCAACAAAATAGCTTTCATAAATTAGAGTGAATTTGTCCAGTCACATTGAAGCAAGCTCCTGGCAACAAATTCAGAATGAGAAATAATTTTGTATTTTTTATTAGCCTTAAAAAGCGTAAAGAACTTAAAGGGTCTCAACTGCACTAAAACACGTGAGCCAAATCCAAGCTATCCCAAATTTCCATACAATTTTTTTTTTTATTAATTTTTTCTGATAAAATCCAACAAATTAAAAATTGCACCTTGTTGCTTCACTTCATCGGGCTGTTCAACAGTGATATCACCCCACTCCTCCAAAGATTTCAGTAGGTCCTCCAGTTCTTCTGGGCCAGAGTCCTGTTTGATCCACAAAGCTTCTCTGAGAAGCTCCAGGGCATCTGGAGACAAACAAAACAAACATGGAAAAAAAGGCTTCAGTCGATAAATAGAGCAGAGGTTCTTGTTTTCAAAAGAAGTTTAATGTACTTCAAAAAATAAGTCCATCATATTGCAAATCTGACATTCTTTTGTAGAACAAGCTTCTGTAAAATCTAGGTTGGCTTTCACCCAATAAGAAACCTCTGCTCTGACTTGCACACACACATTGGGGTCTTTGTAAATCAATGTTGAGCTTATCAGGGTGCTGTAGGAATGATTATGGAAGTATATCCATTATTAAAAAGTAGCCACATATAGTTTATACCCTCTACCTCCGTTACACTTATCGTCTTTGTTGGAGTTTGTTGTTCAGGAATAGAGTTGAGTAATTTCAGAATCAATGAATTAGTTCAAAGATCTGTCACAAAGACATATGGGACACGGACCACTTAGAGTGCTTTATTCTCCCGCTCTGTTCATCGGTCTTTCCTGTCTTAGACGCTGTGCTTTACTCGATTTACTGTGAGCTTTCTCTCCATATACCTTCCCTGAATGCTTGAGTAGAAAACCAGCAGAGATACAGAATGAAGTTCAGACTTTGGCGTCACCATAGAACCACTGCTTTAAATGTATTTGAGAGGACAATAACCTAAGTACAATCTGATGTGTTTTAGCTATTTCAATACCTTAAACATGCATTGGTACACATAGTTTAGGAGTCTGTCTGAATTGTTTGATCATTCATCCAGAAGTCCATTTGTGAGGTCAGACACCGATGTTGGATGAGCAGGCTTGGCTCACCTTCTCCGCCCTAATTCATCCAAAACATCTTCCATCGGGTTGAGGCCAAGACTCAACACGACAGACCCATCAAGTTCTTCCAAACCAAACCCACTCATCCACCTGCTTATGGACCTTGCTTTGTATACTGGTGCAGTTACTGCACCAATTACTTGAATGTAACTAGTGCAGTTACATTTAAGTTAGGGGTAAAGGAACGATCCCTAAATTGGGTCTACAAAAGTCCAAAAGTCACCAGACTTTAATGATTCGGAGTGGTGACCTGAGTATATCTGATTTTTATTTTTTTTTTGTAGACACTTTGTTGTTCTGTTGGAGAAAAATTACTATAAAAGAGAGCTTTTTTTTTTTAAACTGTTTTGAAAAGTTACATTATGGGTCTCTGTGCACCTTTCTAAGCTTTTTCTTACCCATACTCACCAACCCCTCTCACTTTTCCCTCCATCTCTCCTGGTGAGTGTTAAGCGAGTCATGTCAGGGGATTTGTGTGTGTCCTCCTTCATCACCCCATTACTCCCCTCAGGGGGTGCCTTTTCCTCCCTCACCTCCGAGAAGCTCCCCCAGCGCTACTCTGCTCTGCTCTGCTGCGTCTTGAAGAATCTCTCTGACGACTGTTGTCAGGGCGGGCATTCCCCCATCATCCGCTGCATCCCGCTGCCCATCCTGATGTACCACTCGCAGGACACTGGACTCCACAGCGTGGTACTCAGAGCTAGGAGAGAGATAAAATAGGGGTGATATGGGTGTGGATGGCTGCAGGGGAAGAAGCCATAATTGTGAGGCATTTGTGCAAATGCAGTTTTCCTTCGGGTCATAAGATGAACACACAGAGGCCTGAAATACACATCTAAATCATATTTTTACAAGCTCCAGAGGACACAAACAAGTTTCTAAAAGACAAGCAAGCCTTATAAGACAGACATTTGTATGCCAAATGTCTACTGCAAACTCTTTTGCAAAAAAAAATAAAAAATACAAAATTCAAATTTTCGGTGAATTATTAAAATTAATTGAAATTAAATACAACTGAGTTCAGGAGTGTGAATGTACTCACCTCTCCAGCAGGCCATCTCTCAGCAGAGTTAGCAGAAGCTTTCCAGTGTGATGAAGATTCACCAGGTCTATTTCTTCCCTCCATAACAACACGCTTTCACTAATTTTCACCCTGCGCAAATACCTGACGGTCTCTTCCGGCAGTTCGGTGCTGCAGTGCTTCCTGCACAGCAAGGGTACACACACTCCTCCTGAGGGTTGCTTCTAGATCACACAGAAGCACACAGAGAAGCAAATAAAGCAGAGTTGGAGAGAATGGTGGTTCTTGTATAAATGGAGCCCAGTTCTGCCTTCTCACACACAACGCACTCTGACCCACTTTCCTAAAAAATGCCCAAACAACTTTTTACAACGTCACCTATTAAAACACCAATAACTAAACATTATAATTGATTGAAACAGACTGTTAACATAGTATTCACATTTTCTCAATATAAAGTAATTCAATGCCCAGAAAAAATTTGCATTTTTTTAAAATGCTAATTTTTGCTAGATTGTTAAAAACACTCATGTTGTTTTTTTTCCCCCATCGGCGCCATTGTCAGTTTACTGTTTCTGGTCATTGACCTGTTGAGTAAAGCAGTTTTAGCCAAACTTTAGAAGTCAAACAGATGACTTCACATTTCAGTTCAGAAAACCTGAGTGTGCAGAATGAGTTAATATGCAACTAGAAAATCTGCATGTAGCACTTTTCCGTTTTATGTGTGTCATGTGTGAGAATTTATAAGAGAGGCAAAAGGACATCTGCTACTAAGCCATCTCTGAAGCAGCAATAAACAGAAAATCTGGGATTTATTTTTTATATAAAGGTTCTCTGAAATTAGCTTATTGTCAAAGACATGCATCAGAAGTTTTATAAGGGCTATTGTCTGCACGGTGCACAGGTTGAACAAATAAAACAAACCTGCCTCCTCACTTTTCCAGCATTGTACGTCACAGAAGATTCTGTTTGGGGACAAGTTTTATCCTCTTTTACAACTTGCCTAATGTCGTCATTCTCTCATTAAGCCTCCTTCTGAAGATTTTTTTTAACTTTTTCTGTCTTTTCTTAAGAGGAAGTTTAAAATTTAACATGTTAACTTTGATTTTTTTTCTTTATTATATACATTTGTTCCTACTTTTCCATTAACATTTCTCAAAGTGGAATGAAGTAAATGTTACTGTTAACACAAGTTAGATGCACAATAACTGTTGCTGCAATTACCTGGCTGAGGTGCAGTGCTAAGCACAGAGTTGCAGCCACAGTGTCAACATCAGGCTCTGGTCCTCCTAAGACAGCATGGATGGGACCCTCAGGCAGACCTGCCTGAAAACACACACAAAGAATCTCGGTTACTTGTTCTGTGAATTTTATTTAAATTAATCAGAAATAGTGATAAATCAGTCTGCAGCACAGAATATTTGCTTTCAATAATCAAATACAGGAAGTAACTGGTTGTGCGTGATTGCACATTATTGCATGATCTAAACGCTCGTCCTCTCACACACACAAGAGTGTAGCAGCGGAAACTCACTGAGCCAGCATGTCTCATCTGGATGACTGTAGCATCTTGAAACCCTCTGTATGAATTAATAATGAAACCACGGCACTGTACGATTCAGTTCAGGTTAGACAAGAGAACGCTTTTGAACAGGGCTGGCGATGATGTCAAAATCACTTAGAACAGCAAAGCAACAGGAGCTTATTTTACCTCTCAGTTTCATGGCTTGTCAGAGCAGCTATTAGTTCCACTGACTACGCTTAACGATGAGGACAAAATTTCCCCATTTCGAGTAAACAGACATTAACGAGAGCTGCGTTGCAAAGATTAGGCATTCATCTCTGTGCGAGAAAGGCAGAAAATTAAGTCTCTTCCCTCATTTGTTGACTGGGATTCTTGGAGTTATCTCTGAAAATGGCAGATAATTAATGATCCTCCAGCATAATCCAAATAGGTTTGTAGACAATGTTGCAATGGAAACGAGTCTTTATAAAATTCTAAATTTAAAAATAGTTTCTAAAAGGCTAAAAAGCATCCCAAACCAGCACATTTGTCAGCAGTTCGAATAATTAAAAAACATTCCAGATTTTAAGTGTGTAAGTATGGACAAAACCCAAAGCATGGCTCGTTCTGTTTCCATCTATACGGCTTCATCTCTCAAGCAGATAAGCTGAATGAACGCCCGCACAAACCCTGCCTGCAGGTTTTGCCGTTAATTACAATGCAAAATGGGGAAACAATGAATGCACCGGTTATCTGAAGTAAATCTTAATTGCTTTGTAAGATGTCAAAATGTGAAAAGAAATACAGCAAGAGACTGATTTTATTCCTGTCAGGTCAGTGAACATGAGTAACAGACATGTAGAGAAGTGTGTCTACAGTGCAGTGTAGTGCAGAAGTAATCTCACAACTTCTCCATATTTTTATATGTTACAACCACAAACTTGAAAGTATTTACCTTTGTTTTTTGTTTTGACAAATAAAAATCTGAGAAGTGTGGCATGCAATTCCATTCAGTCACTCTAAGAGAATACTTTGAGGTGTCTGTCTCTCCAGCCAGTCAGATTAGAGGGAGAATGTCTGGGCTTTTCCAATAGTTTTTTGCATCCTTTCAATGGTTTTCTTCTAGTTTTACCCTTTGACCAGCTTCCATGTCCATGCCAAAGAAAAGCATCCCCAGAGCATAATACTGCTACCGATGTGTCTCTTAGTTTTGTAAACTTCATCACAACTTTCTCCACTGCCTATCTGTTCCTTGCTTCAACCTTATATTATTGTAATTTGGGTTTTGGTTTAATCTGTTCTAGTACTGTACGGCACTTAAAAAAAAAAAGACTTGTCATTCATATTTAAGTGGATTTTAATTTCTCAGTCTCCAAGATGATGTTGTCCAATAAACCTCATATAAAACCTTTGTTTTTATACTCGGACTAAACAATTACATTCTAATTATTAATTATAACTTTTAAAGGCATTTTGTTTGCAATTGTTTTTATTTAGGGGCATAAGAACAACAACAAAAACATGCAACGTTTTTCAGAACTTGTAATAAAACAGAGAAAAAACTTGCATATTTTTTCGACCTCACAATTATAAACTAGTAGTCTGCATTGGTCTTCCATATAAACACCTTGAAGTTTTGGGGTGAAAGGCAACAAAAACGTAGAAAAGTTCAAGAAGGATGATGATGTCACTGTTCATGGATGACACAAAAATGGAGAAAGACATCAATAGCCGATTGATGGACATCACCCTGAAAATGTGACACTTGATCATTAGTTGACACCTCGTTGAAGCTCAAGTGGTAAAGAGGGAACAAGTACAAGTTCAGTTTGCAGGGAAAAGGTTAGTGGCTGCCAATTACACCCTGAGAATGACATTTGAAGAAGACAGGTGAGATTTGAGGAGAGAGGATTTCAAACAGGCTGATTAACAACGAGGTGGGATGAAAATGAATCAACCAGATCAGATACACAGACGAAGCATCTAAAAGGAAAGTGGATAAATAGTGAACAAGTGAAAATATGAAGATTAGTGATAACCGGAAGACAGCTGGGAAAGATTTACAATTTAAAGGAGAGGTGAAGATAGAATTAGGAGAGGAACGTAGAGAGAAGGTGTGTGAAAGGAAGATACGATGCAGCTCCTTCATAAGACGGAGAGAGAGAAGATAAATCAATACTAGATAGGCAGCGGAGAGGAAGTGATGCATTAGCAGGAGAAAGGTCAGTGTCCATTCCACTGCATCGGGAAAATACTGGTGTGAGTATGTGTGTCCGCAGGAGCATGTATTAGTCATCTGATATCTTTCAGTCAGAGTGCTCTCCCTCCCTCCTTTACAACATTCAACATCTCCCTTTTCAGTGATGGTCAACATGATCATTTTCCTGTCAGGTAGTACTGGAAAACAATGGACTATTACTCCTGCTTCACAATATATTATGTAATTGTCACAATTTAAAAACAAAACTTTCATTATTAATTTTACCTCTCTTTCGTGAGGAAGAGAGGCAATTTAACCAAAATGACATTAAAGTAAAATTGACATTTCTAAGTACATCACTATGTACACTAAGAAGTACATTTCTACTTTTCAGAGTGATCTTCTGCTCTAAGCTAGTGCACCAAAATCTCAACCCAAGTTGGTCATAACGCCCAGCAAAACAAATTACAACTTTGTGTGGTTCCACCAATAGGACTGCTTTATAAACCTTCCATTATGCAGCTGAGCACCTGAATATTTAGGATTTTGAACAATATTTTAAAATGCGGCTTAGAATCTCCAAAAGACCATTTAACCTTTTCCCTCATGCCACCTCCATAGACTCTGCCACCCTGGGCTGAAAGCCATGTAGCTCAAAGTCCATAGATACACGTTTTCCACTACAACACTAAACCTTTCTGCTACCACGGATATGACTGACTTTGGAATAGTTTTACACATCCTTTTCACACGGGAAACTTTGAAACAGTGGCTAATCTGGAGCCTTTTGTGATCCAGCAGTTACTTTTATGTCTAAGCAATAACATGATGTTGTAAAACTTCCACAGGAAATAATCTTCCAGCACCCCAGACACACAAGTAGTCAATAAATAACAGCTGGAAGAATAAACGGTAAAAAGGGTCTTTAAGTGTGCAGTCTATGCAGATGTTGTAAGTAACCTCAGCTCACAGTTTGAGCTCTTTGCTAAATGAAAATGAGCTACAGAGCAAAGAACTGAGCAGAAGAGGAGATGGATTCAGTAAGTACGCGCAGAGCCAAGCCAATTAGAGGTATGGCTGTTCTGGATCACAGCCATCTTTAAAGTGAGTGAAGAAACTCTCGGAGAATGACAGAGATAATGAGTGGTCTGCAAAAGGCTGAATCGTCAAACTTTAGACATAAGAGATTGATAAAGAATCCATGGATGGTTGTCTTTGTGTTCAAGACGCAAAATGGACATGTAACATCTTATCTGCAACCTCCAAGACTCAACACTTTCCCTCCCTAACACAAGATAACCTCATGATTCTCTGATTTTCAAATGTACATCTTTGATCTTTTCTTCTTCGACAGCTTTCACCGTATTCATGTGAAGCCCTTTGAGGACAAAGGCTCCTGATTTCGCTTTAAAATTTCCTTCCTGGCAGCTTTTTCATAGGGACACAGTCACACACACACACTCCAGTTTACATGGATGGATGATGGCTTCTGAACATTTCTGGCTTCTAAGTGAATAGTGCAAACATGCATCATGCAGTGTATTCCTAAAAACACAAATTTTCAGGAATTGTTAAAGCCGCAAACTTCAGTGACGTTGATTAATATTTTATGTAAAAAACCAATGCAGAGTAATGGAGAACTGTGAAGTGAGGTTCAAAGATCTGTGGCTTTATATTTCTTCTACAATTAAAATGTATTCATCCCTCTTTACTCCAATAGTCCTGAACAAATTCCAGTGCAACTGATTGTCTTCAAAAGTCACTGAATTTGACAACAGAACCAGCTGTGTGCAATTTATTCACAGTATAAATCAAGCTGTTCTGTGAAAGTCTTAAAGGTTAGTTAGTGAACATCAGTGACATTAGCAAGATGAAGATGAAGGAACACAGCAAGCAGGTCAGGCAGAAGTTCAAAGCAGACTTTGCTTAAGAAAATAGTGCCGATATCTGTGGACATCTCACTGCTAAATTCCTTATTTTAAAATGGAAAGAATTTGGCACAACTGGAAAACTACCAAGAACCAGAGATGCAGCCAAGAGGCCCATGGTCACATCAAAGGAGCTGCAGAGATCCAAACACTCTCCTTTGTGGAGTAGTTGTTGAAAGAAAAACCCTTCAGGAGGTATAAGAACTAGACATAAGCAAAGGCTTAGCTGACAACAGAATACTGACCCTAAAACGAGGCAACTTAACTTATTTAAACTCTTTATTTTTATGTCAAATGTTCATCAAAGAACTCTAGCCAGCAAAATGAACAGATTGGTCTTTTCATAGTTAAAATCAAACAAACCAGAAATGTATGTATTCATAATAAACCTGTCTGATGCCTGACAGGCTGCATTTATGTTTATATAACTACAGGCACAGGAAAGGACCAAAACAGTAAAAGCATTATGTGCTTTCAACTGCTCCTAAACAACACATACCTGAGCAGGTTTATAAACGAGAGGAAGCACTCTCACAATCGACTTCTTTGTGTCGCTTAGAGTGCAGAGTACATGAGTAACACTGCATGGCAATATGGCCAAAATATAATCAAAATAAATAGGACAGGCAAGGTTTAATGGCCCTGTAACATTAAGGCCAGAGCGAGGTTCACTGAATGTTTACAGAAATATCCCTAAACATGAAGCCTGGTTAAAAATTGAACTGGTTCACATTGGCTCTGTCATGAAGTCAGCCAGTCTCTTCTGTATTTGCATGAGGCTTTTTTTTTAATAGGTTCTTTGAACGTACTGAGCCCAACATCAAATGCAAATTCTGAGTCAGTGTCTGCAGAGCAGCCAGATACCAGGAAAGACAAGGAGTCACTGGACAAACTTGTTGATGTCATGTCTTTCCCACTGATTTAGAGACCAGCTTCTCGTTCAAATGCACACACCATTGTGGTCCTGTAAACACAGCATGCTACTTGTATATATATATATTTTGGTTTGGGCCAAACACGTCTCAAATACTGGCGATCTACAGGTGCTTATTGTGGCGGTGGGGGGCGGTGGGAGGGAGACCAAAGCTTTCCTTAGCTGTTCGCTGTCTGTGCAACAGGAGCGCAGCTCGTAGCACAGCAGAAGCCCCTTCCCCGTCACGATCTCATTCATTATACCCACAAGGTGGTGTCATCAACGCCGCTGAGGGCTCTCAACTCACCCCGAGCCTGCTCTGGACCCTCCGCAAATACTCCTCCATGTCGGCCTGCGTCGCTATGGCGCTGCAGCAGATATCTCCATAGACCAGGTTTTGGGGGAATAAACCTGGTATGTGTACGTGTGTGGGGGTGAGTATGTGTGTGTGTGTGTGTGTATATTTTCTCCGCTTCCGAGTCCCCCGCTGCGCTCGTACTGCAGCACTTGTCGCGGCGCTGAGCTTTCGGTCCTCCCCCTTTTTTTCCTCCCACGGAGTCAACCCACTACACCGAGCGCGGGTGGGTGTGACGGCAGGAAGAGGAGATCCGACGGAGGCGCGCTCCCTGATTGAAGCGATTCAGCCGCGCTCCCTGCGGTACGAAGAGCTCGCCCCCCTGTCTCAAAGACACAGAGACCCATTCAGACCCACTCTGCCCCGCTGGCTGGCCGCCTCAGCTTCGGCCACTAGCCTAATTAATTCAGGTGGTGCATGAGAAATTGTTGCGTTCCAGCATCACGCATGACACTCTTTCACGGCCAACAGCTGTGCCTTCACTCCTCTGGTACACAGGGGGCAAAAATACCGCAATATGATCCAGACCACAGATGCAATCACTGCAAGACATCCGCAATATACCTATCTGAGGGAGAGCTGTTGGAAACACTTGAATTAATCTGAAAAATTACTTAGTGATTGCTCACATCCATCCATAAAAAAATTTGTCCTTACAATATACAGTTTTTTCCTACATATTTGGGCATGCTAAAATAGATGTTTTTTTTTTATTTTTAATTTTTTTTTATTTTAACAATATTGACCAAGGAAAATACCTTTTACTTTTTTATGCTCTAAAATTGCTTCCACTCAAAATTAGGACGATGTGAGAATGACAGTTGCACATGAATGTATACATTTTTATAAAAACAAGAAGGACAGACTAAGATTTGTCAGATCGATTGTAAACCATGAAAGACCAGAGCTTCTGAAATAATTTATTTATTTTATTTTTATTTATTTTTTTGGACAGCTGGTTCTCAAATGCATTTCGCTGGACACCAGAACAGAGGCCGTGTTTTTTTTTTTTCTAAAACCAAATCCAACACTTTTATAAGCAGAACATTGCCTACCCTGAAGCATGGAGGAGGAAGTGTCATGGTTTGGTAATGTTTTGCTGTGGCTGGACATGGCCAGCTCACCAAAACAGAATCCATCATGAGTTTCTGAGTGGAGTGTATTTGAGGAAAATAGATTTAAAACAAAAGTTGGAGCTGTACTGCACTCTGAAACATGAGAGATGACTTGAAACCACTTATGAAATTCATGAAACATGTCACCTAAAGTGAGGGCAAACTTTTCAGAGTGATTTAAGAAATTGGTAGATGGAAACATTAAACATCTGTGACCTTATTTATTCTATCCACTGAGCTGTGTGTAGGTATGCATGTGTGTGTCTCTTCTTGGTTCCTCTCATTGCAGGTGTGCTCCCAGAGCTGCACCTCGTCAAACCTCATCAGAGCAGCATAAAGAGGAGCTGATTACATGAGAAAGATGTCAGATTATCATGCTGTTGTAGTCAGGCTACACTTCAAAAAAACAAAACTCAGTAAATTTATGGTAAAAAATGGTGAAATACCAACATTTGTTGACTGTAATATCCAAAACATTTTATTACTGTAGACATTACTTTTACGGTAAAATGGTTCTGTACAAAGACGATAAAGTTCTGGCAAGCACAGCTGCCAGTATTTTATCGTAAATTGGAGCCGTTTTTTTTGTTTGTTTGTTTGTTTGTTTTTACAGTGCACCCTTTCTTCTCTGTTTTTACTTTTTCTTCTTTAATATTAGAATCGGTTCCTGTGCTTGGCTGCCATCTTGACACCACCCGCCTAGATCACTCTAACCTTTTGCTCACCCGATTGCCCTCCAAAGTTCATCTGTTCTTCACACTCATATTTTCAAAGAAAACAACAAGGAAACTATCAAGTTGCCATTCACCACCATATTTGAACCTCAGACTCTGGAGGTACATACATTGTACAAGAAAGAAAAATGTCCTAAACTATCTCAAATTCATTGAGGTTTTTTCATTTTGGAGAATTTTTTCTTTTGTCTCTTCAGTTATAAAAGAACAGTTCCCAAGTGTTTTGAGAATCATTAAGATTTTTTTTATTATTTTTTTTTTCAAATTTAAGATGGAGCCTTGTTTGTTTTGGCTGTGGATTTGGAGCTTTTCTGCAGTACTTATAATATAAATGTGCCAAAATATATGCAACTTGGATAATTTTCCACTTCTCTCTACTGGTTGTTTTGTTTGTATTAATGAAAGTATTGAGGAAATTCAAACCCAACTCAAAAATACATTAAAGTTTAGGCTGCAGAAAAGAGCTATGACTTTTTGTTTATTGTAATATTGTCTACTTAAGAAAAATCAAAAGCCTCTATTTTTTGGTCCTACTGAGAAAATCCATGTTTAGTGAAGGGACATGAAATCTGTGTGTATGTATGCAATTAAGTCACAGTTATATGTGCCTGAAAAACTTTGTCATTTGTTTCTAAAGATTAATATGATTCCACACATACAGCTGCTGTCTTCAGTAAAACATTGTCGGGTTCCTGCCAACATGCTGAAAACTTTGCTGAAGTGAAAAGCTAACAGTAGCATATTTGCTCTGTTTTGATCCAGCTCAGCATGTTTCTGTGCTTTTCTGGTTAGATTCATGAAGACAAAAATTTTGGAAAACATATTCTCTTCCTTCTTAACCTGAATAATTTGCTTTATTAGCTAAAATTTACTGGGTTAACTGTGCACAAAGCTTTTCACCCAACATACAACAGGAGTTACTGTAGTCTCTCTTTCACTCTGAATGTTATTTATTGCAACAAATAAACTCGAAATATCACTGGTCGGCAGAAACTGTCATACAAATCATTTGAAAAGCTTTGATAAGGACCCCGGGATTGGATTAGAACAAGGTAGTTTCATGTTTATTTTGTTTCAAACCAGCAACAAATGTTACAGTTTAGAAAAAGGATAAAACTTAATTCAGCCTAAGACTTTAGCTCTTAGGCTGAAGTCTAAGAGCTTCAGCCTAAAAATGTTAATGTAATGAACATTTTGTTTCATTACATGAAACAAAATGTACTGTTTTCATGTCAGCAGTTCGTATTTCACCTGTTCTGAATGAAGGTTTTAAACTAGTTATTTCTTTCTCTAACAAATCATGAGGTCATTTATGGGACATGCAGAAGGGAGATCTTTTTTCTGTTTATATATAACTCCTCAGAACATAGAGAATGAACTTTGCTTAGTTTTTCAAGCTTAAAAAAATCAAGCTTCTAATTCTGATTTTTAACATCATTTCTGTATTGACTTACAGCTGAATTTTTACAACCTATTCATTATCCATGCTGACTAAATCCTCATAGAAAGCAGGTGCCTGTAAAACCAGGATAAAGAACCACGAGTCCACACACTCTCGCATAAAGGAGATTTGGAGACGTCATGGCTCTAGGGTGCTTTCCCCACAGTAGGACAGGGTGCTTAGGGAATATGTGACACCTTATGTGAACAAACAACAGAGAAGACCACTGTGAAGTTTGGACAATGACAGATTAATTCTGTTAAAATGCTTATTCCTGTTAAGATAAAACCTGCTAAGAATTAGAAACTGTTGTAAAGCCGGTATCTGTCCACAGAGAAGTGAGATTTATGTCTCTACAGAAGGAGATTAAAATGAAGCCCCTGGTTCCAAAAGTTATTAAAAAAATGAAAACATTTACAAGACAACTGCTTTCTACAAGAATGATGATACACACCACAAAGATTTGGCTTAAATTATATGTATTTGAGCCTCTGCAAATCATCAACTCTGTTGAAAACTGTTTTACAGTAAAATACTCAACCCTGATGCAAGAGTACTGGGAGAAGTGGAATGTGGATCCTAGTAAGAAACAAAAAAAAAAAAAAAAAAAAAAAGCCAAACAAGATTCAACTAAATATTCTAATTTAATCGAAATTAGAATATTTATCTCCGGAGAGTAACTACCATCATGACATCCAGGAGTAAGTGGAGTAAGTCAATCAGACAAACTCCCAATGAACACATGGTAACTCTGGAGGAGCTGCCAAGATCAATAGGACAACTGTTAGTGGTGTACATTAAAAATCTGGTCTTTATGGAAGAGTGACAAGGAGAAAGCCAGTGTTGAAAGAAAAATAATAAGACTCCTCATTAGGTGACAGAGCAACAGAAACAGAAAAGTGGATGAGAGTTGGTGAAAACTGGATGTATGTAAATAAACAGCAAACTCAATAGAAACTGCAAAAGACCTGGATAATGTTGATTCCAGGTGTTTACTTTTCAACTAATTCAAGATAAAAAACAAACAAAAAACAAACAGTGAAGCTGGTGAAGCTATTGCTTCATGCCCTCTTTGTGCAAACATGATAAATGGAAACAATACCAGTTTCCTCATAGGATGAATGATGTCCAAGGATAAAGCATAATCAGCAAACAGTCATCAAAATAATTCATTTTCAGGTGGATGGGTAGTGAGTGCTCTTAGTCAGTTAAGGGGCACTATTTTGTGATGGTTACTTTTCTGTTTTTTTCCCTTTTCCCATGGATCAATTTGAGAGTATATTTTAAAATGTAAAGTGAAGAACATTTGCGGTTTCTATCACAAAAAGATTTCATCAAAAGTTTAGAATCTGTGCACAATAATTGCATAAATGAAAACAGAATTTGCTGAGGTAAAAATCCTCTAATTATGAGCTCACTGTCCTAAACATGTGTGATTTTGCTGCTCCCTGCTGCTTCTCATACTGCATAACAATGTGTTTTAATTAGTCTAGAGAGTGGATCACAAATAAATTGTTTATTGTCTTTACCTACTTTACCCTGCAGGGTTGTTGTTAAACCTATTTTGGTAAGACAAGTTGAGATCCAGCCGGAAATATAAAAAACAACAACCACAAAAGAGATGCGATAGGTGACACAACAAATTATCATTCAGCCCAAACACAAGTAAAGGTGCTAAGATCAGAAACTTGCATCCATTTGCATTGATCTTATTAGTACTACAACAATATATACTGCTCAAAAAAATAAAGGGAACACTCAAATAACACATCTTAGAGGGACAGTTTGATTTCACAGAAGTTTGATTTACTTGGAGTTATATTGTGTTGTTTAAGTGTTCCCTTTATTTTTTTGAGCAGTATATATATGTATTTATGACTTAAGGGGTTGCTTGTGTTAATTAGCACAAGCAATCAGAAGGGAATTAAATCAAGTAAAAATAAAGTCTGTAGGCATGTATAGATGTTTTATAAAGTTTATTAAAATGTTAATAATAAAAAGGGTGAAGCTTGTTGTTTTCTGCATGAACTCTCAATACTCAAACATCATTAATAAGGCCTGAACGCACACGTGTATTAATGTTGTAGAGTTATCTATTTGCAGCGTAAAATCTATGCAAGATGTTTGTTAAAAGGTTTCATGGAATATCTAAGGATAGTTTTATTTTCTTCTGCTTAGCCTGAACTGACGGAAACAGTCAACAGGCAGACACAATGGACAGCTTCCTCGCTGTTTTATGGCAAAAACGGAAAGATGTTTTCCTTTAAATAATACCTCATTGCACAAATAAGCCTCGCAGCGTTTGCTTCATGCGGTCCTAAACCGGCTTAATTTTCCATTGAAAACAATAGGCCTCGCTAATTGATTTTAATGGCTCTCTCCGCGACGATGCGCCCCTTATGAGTTGGAGAGAGAGGTCTTTAAGATTATTATTATTAGTATAATTGCCATTACCCCCACACTTTCCCTTTGCGAGTGGGAGACAGAGAACAGATATCTTTGCCCTTAAGCTGAGCAAATAATTATTAGAGGCTGGAAACAAACAGACGACCGTCGCTCGCGCGCGCGCCCGTTTGCAAGCGCGCGCGGGTGGGCACACACACACACACACACCACACCCCCCCCCCACACACACACACACACACTCCACCTTTGGAAAAGACCCCCCTCCCGGCGACCCACCTTCCCCCTTGTCGCCCTCATCGTGCGGGGTGCCGCTTGTAATTTATGCAAAATTAATTGATACATCTTTTATAATTGATGTGCTGTAAACTTAATGAGTAATTTATGTAATTAGTCAATTAAGGATAATTCCAACATATGTTCCATATGCCCAGAAGGTGCGCTTTACACAACTAGTTATTTGTCCAGGAGTTTGGTGCGGCGCCGATGAACGCGACGGACTGCCTAATTAATTTTGTTATGCAGATCAGCTGCAGTGTCTATTTAACGGCCCCCTTTGCGAAAACAGATTTAATATTGATCTTTCCCGGGCGTTTTAAGGGGGGATGCTTTTACACACGTTGGCCTCCGAGGGCCAACGTGTGTAAAATGTACGTCTCAATTTTTTTTTTTCAGGCGCCTGGAAAAACAACCCTTCTCTTTATTTATCAGTTCATTTAGAAATATTCTCTAGCTGCTGGTGATGTGGCGCTTAAAAGGCAATTTTCCTTGCAATTATCTGATGCCTTTAAAATATGCTCTCAGTTGACACAGCTGACCTTTTTGAGTGGGCTTTAAGGACCCAGACATTACAGGAGAGATGCACCGGCTAATTAATTGACACAGTTTTGAATATTCATACCTAATACAGCGAGCTCGCCCTTAATTACATTGTTGGACTTTTCTCCAAGGAGGCTAAATCACGGAAGGCTTAATTATTGTAATGTATTCGAAGACCCGCAGGGGCCGCGGGGAAGACAGGAGCCGTCAAGGACCCAGCCATGACACCTGGCCAGAGAGGAAAAAAAAAAACAATAAAAAACACAGAAAGCAGCTTTTTGTTGTTCCCTCCGCCGAGCAGGATCCGGAGCACGGGGATGAAGTTTGTTTACATCCTTGTAGGATTCACCAGAGAGTGTTTGAACAGACAGACAGCCGCCGGACTCCCCTCTCAGCAATTAATCAACAAACAGCGCCTCTCTTCGCTCAGTGTGTTGTCTTGGTCGTGTGTTTTCTGTGCCGAGGCGGTTCGTGTGAGCGCGGGGAGCAGACGAGAAGCGCGCTGATTATTGTGCGCAAAGGAACACATGATTTATTGCCGGGAAAGTCTGAAAGTGCAATCGAGCAAATTTAACAAAGAGGCTGTGTTTAAATATGCCATCTTTTTCTGTTTACTTTCTGAAGGGAACTCGTCCTGGTTCCTGTTCAGATGCCTCTCTCTGGCCAGTTCAATCAGACGAGAGGGACATTAATTGGAAAACTCAGGGAGACATTTTTGATGGTGCTGCCACGTGCTGCCACTTGGTGCATGTCTGCGCCGCTCGGACTGTCTTGTTTCAGACTTAGGGCCCAAAATGAATTAGCTTTGGGATTTAAAGCTCCCCAGGAACACTGAACCTTAATTTGTCTTTATCAACTTCAGGAGACGCAAGACTTTTATTTTGAAAAGTTGTTATTAGCTTTATTTTGACACATCGACGCAATGACGTTTTCATGCCTGTCGGGCTTAGGAGCTATTAGTAATCTAAACTGGCAACTGTAAACGTTATTTTAAAGAGAATTAATGACTTTTGTTTTGAAAGGCAAATAAATTTAATCCACTGGTTTAGTTCATGTGGTAATGCATTGCCCCTCTTGTTCAAATATCTAAACCTTTAAAACATAAGAAATTAATTTGGAAGAGTGTCTTTAGCTTTATTTTAAAAGGTAAAAGCTCCCCTTTTCCTCACAGTGTGACCTCAATTTACTGTAATCTAAACTTTGAAGTACTGGGCGCTTTATTTGGAAAAGTACCTAGAAGTACAATGTAGCAAATACTTTACTAAAATAGTCCATTCGTTTCCTCTTTGTGTTGTGATGGGGTATGAGTCATTCCATTTATTTTTTCTGTTCTTACTAGAGAAAAATGACATATACAATAGAAACATTCCTGAAGACAAATCGAAATGTCACATGTCACTTTGTCCTTCTCTCTTCAGCACCATGTGTAAGGTTTTGTAGCTGACTTGAGCCTTAAATGTACAAGGTTTGGACTTGAAAGCTCATCAGTAATCTGAAACATCTTGTGTGTAATATTCTTCTCTTCACCACAGGCTCTTTAAACTAATGACACACAATTTGCATGTATAATAAAT
The DNA here is from genome assembly GCA_010277075.1 of Poeciliopsis retropinna. Lineage (NCBI taxonomy): Eukaryota > Metazoa > Chordata > Actinopteri > Cyprinodontiformes > Poeciliidae > Poeciliopsis > Poeciliopsis retropinna. The sequence goes on along the minus strand of VMRM01000001.1, from coordinate 13,950,374 downwards.
TCAACTTGCCATGAATTTTCAATTTTAATTCCTTTCTCTTGTTTTGAGTTCATATTACTCTCTGTTTTCAAAAATGTATTAGAGATATAGAAGTTTGTGTTTATCTCATATTTATAGTTATTCGCCCATTCTGAATTATTGGATTGTTTTGTGACTGGCTCAGGTATCTGCTGCTCCTCCACGTCAAGAGGAGCTGGCTCAAGTGACTAAGGCATCTGATCAGGATGCCACCTGGACCAGGTGAGGTATTCTGGATATGTCCCACCTCAGGAGACCCAGAGGAAGAGACAGGAGACGCTGGAGGGACTGATTCTCTGTTGGCCTGGGAACAGCTGGAGATTTACCCTGAGGAGCAGGTCCAACTGGATGGATGGATGGATGGAAATTATTTAACAAGAAATTTTATTCAGAAAAAAAATACATTACACAAATGCATAAACCCTGCAACCTGGCAAATCACAAGTTTCTCTTTTTGAAACAATTGGAACAGTACACCTGTACATTAAAGCACATTTATACACCTGACTCTCCTAATATGAGTGAAGTTGCTCTCCCACCCACCAACCTTCACCTTCTTGAAATCAAATGAAATTGCTCTCAAACGTGTGTGATGATGGTTTGTGCAGAAATGTTTCTCTCTGGGTAACCTGGTTTCCAGTTCAAAAGGATGAATGTTAGGTTAGTTGGTCTAACTAAACTGGCATTGGAAGTGAATGTGAACTTACCTGGTTGTTTGTCCTGTGTCTTTCGGTGAGTGTTGTTGAGCTGTTGAAGTGTGCAGGTTGTACCATACCTTCCACCCAGCGAACTCTGGAGATAGGCATCAGCAGTCATTGGTGTTGATGCAAAAATGCAAAATGTACAGAAAAATATAGTGTTGTAGTTTTTATCAGTGGTGAAAGGAACTGATTATATTTTCTGTTTTCAGAACACATTTACAATGTAAATATTTTTTATATCATGGCTGTAAATGTCACATAGATTACAAATTGTTTGTCAAAATTATTCATCAAACAAGTGATTAAAAAAAAAGAAGTACATTTTATTTTACCAGGCTTTAAATAGAAGACAAAACAGAGGTCAAAGGTCAATGTGATGCAGAAAAGAAGGGAGGGGTTTGTTTTAGAGACAAGCTTTAAACACAGCTGATATATGTCACCACAGATCTGCGTGACTGTGTTGGGTACAGCTCTTTGATTGGCAAACAGCAGATTAGAACCAAACGCGCCCACAGATCGCCCCTCCTCTCATGACTTCACCCCATCTCTTCCACACACATTCACAAACACAGACTCACGCATGCACACAACCCTCTGCTCAGGAGTGGTCCTAAGTGTCTGAATAACAGATAACAGAGCCGACGACCTACGGGAGGTGGGAATGGGAGTGGGGAGGGCGTGGGGGGGGGGGGGGGGGGTTACAAAAAACCGGCGCGACGAGTGATAACGTCACACATGTGGAGGCGAGGAGGAAAGAAAAGAGGAGCCACACACAACCCGACCGTGCCAAGCGAGGGGACCTCACAACTTTTACCCACACAGGCTGTGTTTTGCGCACAACTTTAAAGAGCGTCGTTTCAACAAAGAGACATCCAAAGAGAACCATGTTTGGATGCGCGCACCTCTGAGGATCCTACTTCTCAGTCGCAGGCCTTTTCGGTTGATAAAGCGCAGTCACTCTAATTTTGATGGCTCAGATTTTTGGAATCAACCAGCTGGATGGAGACTGACTGTCAAGTAAGCAAGCGCGTAAAATATAACTAAAAAGTGGTTGATTTAAAGCAGAAGCTTTAGGATATCAGCATCAGCTATGCCCCGTCCTGGGAAAAACTCCTACAGCGACCAGAAGCCTCCTTACTCCTACATTTCACTGACAGCGATGGCCATCCAAAACTCCCCGGACAAGATGCTGCCTCTGAGTGACATTTACAAGTTCATCATGGATCGCTTTCCGTACTACCGAGAGAACACCCAGAGGTGGCAGAACTCCCTCCGACACAATCTCTCATTCAATGACTGCTTCATCAAAATCCCCCGGAGGCCCGACCAGCCTGGGAAGGGCAGCTTCTGGGCTTTGCACCCGGACTGCGGGGACATGTTTGAAAACGGCAGCTTCTTGAGGAGGAGGAAGCGTTTCAAGGTGCTGCGCGCAGAGCACATGGCCTGCAAGACGTCCCCAATGATGCACTACTTCCACCATCACCACCACCACCACCACCCGGGCAGCAAGCTGGGCGCCGCACCGGCTCACCCCGAACACCCGGTTGCCCCGGCAGGCGTGGGTCGGCTCCCTCACTTCCAGAGCTACGGGGGGATCACCTGCACGCAGCCCGGTGGGTTCAAGCATCCTTTCGCCATCGAGAACATCATAGGAAGGGACTACAAAGGCGTGGTGGCCGGCGGGCTTCCTCTCACCTCGGTCATGCACCACCTAGGTTACCCGGTGCCCCCTCAGCTCAGCAGCGTAGTCAACTCCATGTGGCCGCACGTCGGCGTGCTGTCAGAGACCATGAGCGGCGTGCCCGTGCCCGCGCCATCATCTGAGTACGCGCCCTTCAGCGTGTCCGCCAAGGGCCTGTACCACAGCGCCAGCGGACCAACCCTGCCCGCGATCCCGGTGCCCATAAAGCCGACCCCGTCTCTGGGTCCGATGCCCGGTCTAACGGGGATGCAGACCGGCCCGACCCAGCTCTGTGCTGCGGGGTCGGTGATGGAAAAGAGCGATCTGCTGGAGGGAAAGGGAGTCCCGCTGCACCCGGCTCTGCTGCTGTCCTAACCGGGTAAAAAGTGTGTTCATTTCAGCTCTTTTTCCTGTCTTAAAGGAACCCGTGATAAATAAATCAGAACAGACCTATCTGAGACACAAACTTGTCACCAACTGTTGTAAAATACCTACTTGTACTCTGTAATAATTTCTCATTTAGAAACTTTGTGTTTAAACATCCTAATTAATTTGCACACTTTGCAAGGGCATTTACCTCCAAAGTGGGGAATATAATCAGACAAGCAGATCCCAAAGAAAGCTTTCACTCAAAAGACTTTCCTAAATGCAAAATAAGAAATTATATTTTTTGCTGTCATTCAGTAAATCGTCGCGAGTCTGTTCGCTAAAGTAAAAGTAGGCCTTTTGCTTTCTTAAAAAAAAAAATTAGGCCTGTTGCACTTTTTTGTCTGTTCTTTAGCAATTTATTAAACATGTTATGACTGTATTATAATCCTATTTACCTGAAGATATTTATAAAGAACTTGAAACTCAATTCTGACTTTTGTATTTTTTAACATTTCTTTTCATTTTTGCACAACAGGAATTTGCACATTTCCTCTAAGCAAACCCTCCCTTTGACATAAGTGTAAACACTTGTAAATTAAATTGGTTTGTGAATGTAGAAATTTACATATAATTGCTTTGCTTTTAGATGAAAATATGTATTGTGTGGGGTTTTATCAGCTTATTAGAAATTAAGTAGAGCTCAAGTAAAATGTAATATTTATGACTAATTTAATTTTTCAAGGACAGTTTTTATTTTTATCAGGAAAATTAAGCATCAAAAAGGGAAAAAGAAAAAAAAAGAAGAGAAACATCTAATTTCCAATATTTGACTTTTGCTGAATTACTGAAAATGATGCAAAGATAACTGTTTAACTTTTAACTGCTTAACAAAGATAAAACATAGATCAATTAAAAATGTGGAAAAATAAGTTTTTGCAACTCTAAAATGCCACATTTGCAAAAACTCGAGTTTTTGCAAATGTGGCATTTTACAGTTTTAGGCAGCAAATTTTAAACCCAAGCTGCAAAAAACTAACGTTTATTAGATGAACTCATGCAAGAAAGAAAATAAAATGTGACCTGACTGAAACCCTGCCGCCACGATCAGCCTTCACGCCGGTGGGTCTGGACTGGGCATTTGGGCTGATGTGTCTTTGCCCAGCAGTGAGCTGGAGGATCACAACATGACTTAAATGAGGAGGCAGCTCACTCAACACTGCAGCCCCACCATCTTCAAAAGCAGACATGGTGGAGGTGGTGGGGGCTTCGGATCAAGTTTGCTCTTTTGTTTGCTCTGTTTTAATGAAGCTTTGAAGCCCCTGCACTCCAGTAGCACAAAGCCTCAGATTCATCCCACTGAAAGTGACTTATATTTAACCTCCTGTCCCCCTGTTTAGCATCCCAAAGGCACCCACAGCCGACACCATTGTCACACCAGCCTCTGAACAAATAATTGAGATGCACCAGTGGAGGAGATGCGTGGGAGTGAAGAATTAGAAAATATTTGGGTGTCAATCAAAATACACTTAAAAATAATTACTCTTGTTTTTTCTTTCATTTGTTTTGTGTTGTTCTCCATCTTATGCTGAGTTTTTTTTTTTCTTTAAATCCTCCATCTCCTTCTCGCTGTGTTAGGTCTGATATACACACAGGCACACACACGCATACACATGTTCTCTGTAGGATGCCGGTAATTTCTAGTTAAAGGGAACTGAGATTTGAGAGTGTGTTTGTGTGAAAAGCTGGGCATGCAGAAGTGTGTGTGTGTGTATGAGAGAGTTCCTTTAATTCCCTGATCAGCAGGTCTCAGTGTCTTTAATAGCCCTCACTGCATTAGCACATAATTAAATGCCACTAATTAAGACACAATAAGAGGAGTAATAATGCAGCCATTACTACCCTCCATGATCGTCAGTCTTCACAACAGCAATGTTATATGCTTCTGGAATCATAATACTTATCACGAGGTCTCCTGATGAGCACATGTGTTTACATGCAGGGTAACAGGAGCTGCTTTTGCATGCAAAAATATTATGAATTCACAGAGGTAAAACTCATATTGCCAAGCAGCCTCAGCGCGGCAATTTTTGTTGTGTCCCCTTGCAGATTTTTACGTCATTTGTTCATAAGTGTGTTTTAGATGGAAACAGACAGGTAGTCATATTTTTCCAAATGACAAATTAAATTACTTAAAATAAATTAGTAGACTTTTCTACGAGGCAGAGGTAATCATTATGGGAGGATTGATTCTTTCACACATATGTAAAAAAATTACGTCATGCCACCATAACGTAAAAAAAAAAATCCAAACATAAACAATACATGTTGCTTATGTTTATAAAGATGTAATCATCTCATGATTACATCAATGTTATTGCAATTTTTGGAAAGATGTATATATATAAAAAATCTATTACAAAATAAATTTCTTAGGTCTGGAGTGAAGCCATTATTATTATTATTATTATTATTATTATTATTATTATTATTATTATTATTATTTATTATTATTATTATTAATACAATAGTAAAAGAAGTGGCAATACTTTTATCGGTTCACTCACATCGTATCTCCAACATCATCAGAATTTCTTCTGTATAAACTTGAGCGTTACGTCATCAGAACAAGCCGCTGTGTCTCAGCAGAATTATCTGTGTAAATGAAAGCAAAATTAAACAAAAAATGTGAAATAAATCATTTCTAGATGTGCAAAAGTTGTTTGGAACTGTTAGGACTGTGATGCTATTTTTAGTCTAGGAAAAAACTAGTCCCACTATAACTAGAATTTTTCAAAACATGACAGTTCCACCTTTTACAATAAGCCGTGACTTCTGGCTGTGTTTGATGAAAGAAAGAATTGTATTGTCACTCAGATCATCAAAAGTAATTATATGAGCTGATTGTATGGTAGCTATTGAACACAACAACAGGTTGATCCCTCTTTAATACAGCAACAGATGGAAAACTAATTCTTCACTTCTTTTTTATTTGTAATAGGCAGGCATGTATCACTTGATGGTCATGCATTTAATTTTTATTTAGATAATGAACAATCAGAACACTGCTGTGTTTCTCTAATATAGTAATGCATGGATTCAAATGGTGAAAAAGAAAAATTACTTTAAGGTAGTCATAAAGTTAATAATTCTTAGTTTGTGCAAGAGTTGGGCCATGCATCCTTTCTTGTGAAAATCAAAACAATGTTTTAATTCTTCATGTGAAAAAAAAAACCCCGATCATCTTCTGCAATCACAGAAGAACTGGAGCCCCCATTTACCTGAAATTAATATGAATCAACTCATGGAAAAATACTTCATCATGTAAAATTAGGTTTTAAAATGAGTAATTTGAGGATTATGAATGAATAAAACATCCATGTCAGAGGTTTCACTGTCCGCCCTCTGAAACATAATGTGACGGTCATGCATAGATGATGGTGCATTAGTGGTAATTACCCGCCCTTCATAAGGGCCAGGGTGGCAAACTCTACATGCGTTTTTCCTAATGATCAGCAAGAGCTGGCCATCATGATGTGCAGCTTAATTCATCTGATCTAACCTGCCGCTCACACCAACATACGCCTGCAGGAGCACACATACTTCAATATTATTCTTTGTTCTAGGCAGTAATTTGGACATATTTGTGACATGAGATGAGGGGAAAAAATGTTCATATGATTGTCATAGTTTAGTCACAGCTTGAAAAGACTCTTTAAAAAAATTGTTAAAAATAAACGTAAAGGTAAAGACAGAAAATTTTCAACTTTTTCATGGTTTTTAGAAAAAAATCATTTTATGTTAGCAAAATCGGAAATGTGTACATGACATTCAGTTTTGCATGAAAAACTATTTTTGAGCAAAAGTCTTGCTTTTAGAGAATAGGCAACATAATTTGAAACAAAATAAATGTGAAGTACTCATCAAATTTTTAATGAAATTAAATATGTCAAAAATACAATCTTCATCTTCAGAGGAAAAAAAAGAATGACATTAATCAGTGAATCATGTGCATGCAAACGTTTTGCAAAGGAGGAAAGTCCAGCACTACTGTGATATTTTAGCACAATGACTGAAGTGCGGCGTCTCAGCAAATTTAATCTTTTTCACTTTATGATGTTCCTAATGAAAAGGATGAAGAATACATATATTTGTAAAATCAAGTTAGGCAAGTTGTGGGTTAAAAAAGAGATCAGCAAATTCATCGCTTCAGATATTCAATTTTTAAACAAATATGCCTCTAATTTAAATTAAACTTCACAACCAATTTGCTTTCACTTATGATGAACTCAAAAAGTTCACAAATAACACAAAAATCCAGCTTTCAATGTAATATGTACCGAGTTTGTCCTAAAATCCTGGGAGTTTTAAAAAATATATATTTTAAATTAATTAGATGCCTTGATTAAACAACACTAACAACAACATCAGATACCGTCTCATTTTTCCTTCTAAACTTACTTTTTTGAACATTTTATTCTTTTTATATTTGATGTTTATAGTCTGTGATATCCATCTTGTTCTTGATATGACATTCTAGTACTTCTAGAATGTTATATCTAGAAGTACATATGGTAAAACACATAATACCATGTGTCTTATTACACATATGGTAATAAAAGAAACAATTACCATATGTATTTTTTCACTGATGTAAAAGTGAAAGTGTATTATTTGACAACTGGAATACCGTCATCAAATAAATTTTTATCTCAGACTAATATAAACAGTGTACATTCAAAGAACTGTTTTTATCTAAGGGGAAAAAAATCTAGACAAGGTTGTAGAGGAATTTTGACACACTTGACTTTGCAAAATTGTTTTAATTCAGCGACATTGGGTGATTTTTAACTACAATACCCAGCTCTATCAAATTGAGATCGAGACTTCTCAAAATCCTCAGTTTAGTGCTATTCTTTTTTTAGGCATTCAGAGGTGAACTTCCCAGTGTGCCATGGATCAATAACCCATAATCCAAGCGGACTTCAACTAATATCTTAAGCCGATGACCAGACATTGCCTCTAGGATTTTCTAATAAAGCTGTATATATGGTACTACCAAATATGGGATGTTGATGGAATGTTAAACATACTGTTTACTGAACCCACGTCTGTTCGAAAAATGCTTTTTTTATTGGACGGATACTATATTGTCATCTAAGAAATTTTATTTGTTTTTATTTCCTGTAATCATAAAATTATCACAATTAATAGAACTAAAACATCATTGTAATCTATATAACAGTTTTCACTCAGTTAGCCGAGTTTCTAGAATACAGTAAATGAATTACTAAATAATCAAACTAATTGAACAGTACCTGTGTCTAAGGAAAACTTTATCAGGTCACCAAGTTGGTGAGAGATCCCCACAGCGGTCGTTCTGGACACACACTGCCATAACTTTCTTCTCTCGTTCTTCTTGTGTTTTAATTCTAACTCTGACCTCACCAGAAGTTTCAAATATCCTTCCTCCACCAAGACCTATCCTCTAGAGAAACCACATCCCGCTTCCTCCTTTATAATTATACAATGATTCACTTATGCGGGGTCAAAATTTATCCATCCCTGTGGTTGAGGACGGACCAGAGATAAGTACTTCAGAGTAACGTCCTCCTGATGCAGCACATATCATCCTCAATCTGCCACCCATCTTTATTGACCCAAATTATTACACCTAATTAGCCATTATTACACTTTTTGATATCAATCAAATCAGGTCAGTGGTTCAGTCATGCTGGCCTCCTTCCCATTGTTTCTCCTCTCTGACTTCCTCACTTTTCAGCACAGTTCTCTGAAGAAGAGTGCAGTGGCCAAAAACGCTGCAGGAGTTTCATCAGAGGTTAAGTGCTCTGTGAGAGAAGAGATGTAATTTCATTTAAGTCTACTGTCAGACTAAGGTATAACATGAGCACTCTCACTGCAACGTTTGAGTCTTTTAGGATTCATCACCCACATCCATCATGTGAAAATGTAAACTTTTAACTGCCTCAAATCTTTGAGTTTTACTAACAAGACAGTTAAGAGAAGCAACACACAAATATTTAAATCTGCAAAAAAACTTTTGTTTTCTCTTTGGAATTGTAAACAGAAAACATGACTGCATGTGAAATAATATTATTTGTATAGTTTGCATCTATTTGTCACAAATGCCAAACTTCTGTTTATTATTCAAGATTAAAGTTTCAACCTAGTGAATATTACATAAGGTAATATTGTACTGATATGCTATTATTCCTTCACGTTGTCATGCACAATAAAGATACATTATGCTGCCAAAACTATCCCCCTCACCTGTCCATATCATTGAGTCCAGGCATTCTGAATACTTCAATAACCATAAGTGTATCAAATCCAGCATCCAGACATCCAGACTGACTCTACAAACATTTCTGAAAGAACGGGTCACTGCTAGCAGTTCAATGAATTCCACCATGGTACCATGATAAGATGCTACCTGTACAGCAAGTCCAGTTGTGAAATTACTTCTCTACAAAACAAATCATATGTTTTTTGGTATCAAAATGCAGAAATGACTGATAATGACAACAAGTCAGTCACAACATTGGCGGTTGTGTGAAATCCCAGAGTTTGGTCAGCAGAGGATGAGGCACAGAGTAAATATCTGCAGCCCTCTAGACTTCATGTGGCCTTCAGATTAGATCAAGAAATGATCTAAACCCATTCAATGGGATTCTTTGAATGTGCTTCTATGGCTGAGCAGCTTTTTTCAAGCCTTACATTACAGAGTTTAATACAAATCACAGGATGTGGCGGTGTAATGCATATTGTCACAGGGCTTTATAGTGAAAAAGCTTTGTTTGAAGTCACATATCATGCCTCTCTATCTGGAAATCCAATGATGAGTCACAGTCACTCATATGGTGAAAGTTTACGGTCATTACCTCATCCCCAAAATCCATAGTTTTGGACTTGGTGAGGTAAACAGACAGACAACAGGCACAAAAAAAATAAAAAATAAAAAAAATAAGAGATATGGTTTCAAACATAACTTTTTGTTTTAGGTTCGCATTAATCTTGATGAAATGATGTAGACTAGTTAAGGAAATATCTTATATTATGATTAAGCAAAATTAAGCTCAACACAATTTGGAAAAAGGATCAAGTTATTGTTCTAAAAAGGAAGCCCTTAACTCTTGACTGCAGTGTTGGCTGTACTGTTCTCTCTTTAGCGTTAATTGCAGCTTTGACAGCAGTTAAAGGCAAGGTCTTCTTCTGACTCCTAATCATTTATCTCTCCATTAGAGAGAGCACTCCAAGGTTTTATTAATGTAATAAAGTTGATCTTCAGTACCACAAAAAGCCTCCTGACCCAAAGATGCTCTCAGGTCCAAGACTGAATGTGTTCCTCATCTTCATATTCCTCATATGTCTTACACATGCTCTGACACGTGCTTTCTCACCCATGACATGCATCTTAAGATTAATTAAAATTATTTTATGGCATTGTTTTTACTGAAAACTTAGTAATGTGAAACACTTCTAGGTGTTTGTTTCTTTATTCACGTTTTTGTTCTTTATTTTGTTGTATACAGAAGTATGGCAAAATGTAAACGGACCTAACACTTGATAAAAGTTTCAATATTTGTATTTATTTCCTGAGAAACATTATATTTCAATATTTATATTACCTAAATATTGAAATTGACCCATTACGCCTGTGCCCTCTTCTGGTGGAAATAAGCAATTGAAGAAAGGAAGTTCAATTTAACCAATGTTTTAGTGCACATAAGCTTATGTTTTTATAATATATGTAATACTTTGTTTGCATGTTATTTTTAGGTTTCCACAATACAAAAAATCCAAAGTGCATGTGGGCTACACATACACATGAATATACAGTTATTGCATAGTTATTTGATGATAAATTCAGTCTAGTGTGAGCGCCAAAACCATTGTTTAATAGAAAATGTCTTGACTGAATTTAATCTTTGAGGAATCAGTTTCATTACTGGAGGCTATGAAGTGGATTTTGTGATTAAATTGATTTTTAAAGTCATCACTGCATTTTTTTTTCAATTACTTTCGGCTTAAATATAAACCTTTAAGACATAAAAACAAGCAAACATAAACAGTTTGCACTGGTTTCTGTAGGTCTTAGTATTTTAGCTTTTTTGTTTTTTTTTTTGTGAGTAATGAATCTTGTTTCCCACTATCCTGTTTGACTTACTTGGGAATATATATCAACTCAACACTGTACTGACTTTATGTCAGCAGTGTTTCTGATCACCAGCTGTTTAAAGGTTACCCACTCTTTGAAGCAGTGGCACCTGCATGTTGGCCCAAGACAGGCCTTTGAGTTGACTTTGAACTCAAATACCTGCTTTGAGGTATCTGAAAAAAGCTTCATATCTATGTTATCATAACCAAAGCAACACATGTTGAATACGGCTGTTAAAGGAGACGCATTCTCCTCTTCAGTGTAGAGTCAGACTTTTTAACTTTAGTGTAGACCTGACAAGACTCTCATTTTGGCCAGAGAACTGTACTTTACCCCTCATCAGCGGTTACGTCATGCCATGCTCCTGTATTAGTATTTTCCCATAATTTTTCCGTATTACAGAAATTACATCACCCCCCCGCCCCATCCTCTGAATTCAGGTAGCTGAATTTTTCCTACGAATTTACAAGTATGCACAGCTTTCTGTTGGTCTGTCACATAAAATCTAAACTAAATATATCAAAGTTTGTAACACGAGAAAATTAGGAACAATTCAACAGATTTAATAATTACTTCAATGTCTTCAAGCACTTTATCATAACATTCAATTCATATATGACAGGAATTTAATACCTATGTTGCATTTTTGCACTTTGTGACTCATTTTCATCCTCCAATGCACATTGAACCAGTGATCTGAAAGAAAATATAATTCAGAGAGCTGACATCACAGCAAACTGCCCTTCAATGCAACTGATCTGATGTGACACCCACCCAGATTCACACATCGGCAGACCCTGTGAAGCGTATTTGGGGGTGTATGCCTGCACAACATTTTCTGATCCATGCGGGGGCAGGAAGACCAGTGACTCACTAACTCATACTAACCTTTGAAACCTATCCCATGCGTCAGAGCATTCAGGTCTCAGTGAAGGGTGCATCTCAACATCACAGGTGGGAGAATAATATTTGCTGGATCTTTTGGAAAACATATGAACAAAGATTTCTGTGATGTTGCCTAAATAACATACTTTTTGTTTGTTTTAAAGGTAGTCACTTTGAGAAGCCAGCAGTCAGTTATGTGGGTTCTTGGGAAGATCAGAGAGAGCATGGAGAGCATTCCTCTGGAACTGAATCGTTACATTGGAAATAACAACGAGGATGCTTTTTTCTCCACACAGGCCAGCCTTTCACAGAAACTTCACACGAACATCATTACTCCGGACAACATCCCCGAGTTCTGCCTGCCTCCACAGCTTTTCAAGAGACAGCCGATGCTAGAAACCGAGATGACCCAACTTCAGCAGGACAGCCATCAGCAGACACGAAAGAGCAGGCCGTCTTTCCAAGCTAAAATTAAGGATATGAAGGAAAAGAGTGAAGATCTTTTAGTGCCTCAGAAGGCTCCAAGGAAACCTTTGCCATTCTCTGCAGAGTGTTACGGCCTGGCTGGGATCTATGAGAGTCCCAACACTCGAAGGAAAGAGTCTTTGTTCCATTCAAAACGGCCTGTATATGTGTTCGAAAGACGCGTCTCTGCCACAAAACCCAGTCAAGTAAAGGAGACAGCCCGATTGAAGAAAGCTTTTTCAGGGTTTTTCCCACTCTTTGTATCCAAAAGTTTCTCAGAAGCAGCAAGTGTGGAAACTGAAACATCTTCCAGTGCCAAATCATGCAGAAGTGACCCATCTAGAAGCCGGCGTCTTAAAGAAACTGCATCCTGCCCTTCGCTGATTGATAGCATGGAGAAAAGCAAGAAACCAAAGAAATTAGGTTTAAGTTTATCAACTTCTTCTTGCAGACAGCTAACCAGTGATAAAAATCCTCCCACACTGTCCCCACCTGTTATCCATCCACTGGACCTGCTCCACTGCCAGGAGAGACTTCAGCAAGAACACATCCTTCCTTTGCAGGGCCAAGGTCGAGTTCGGCTCTCCGCTGAGCACACCACATTCTCCAACGGTGCTTCCTCAAACTTTTTCACTGTCAGAGTGCGTGTGGTGTCTGTGGAGGGCTTGCTGGATGGAAGTGAACGGCAAACTCTGAACTGTGCTGTGAGTTTGTGCCTGATGCCGGGGAAGCTGCAGCACCAGGAGAGTGCCACCATCAAGAACTGCCGTCGACCCGTGTTCAATGAAGATTTCTACTTCACTGAGCTGAGGCACAAGGATCTGATGGAGCTGCAGCTCCAGTTAAAAGTGGTGGATAAAACTGCAACGGCAGCTCTGAGGAGGGGAACAGTGATTGGGATGATCTGTAAACCTCTGTTGAAGCTGGTATCCTCTGAGGATGGGGTGTAAGAGTGGATCTGAATCTTATAGTAAAAACAATATTTTTTTCTATGATCACACTGTGATTGCACTTTGTCACCATTATTAATTTTTAGCCACTCTTAGTTGTATTAGCATCTCAGGTAGGTAGTATCAAAGTGGGACACTAACCCATTGGAGACCAACCCAAAAATGAAGCTACTTGGACAATAATTAAATAGAAGACTTTTTAAAAACAAACTAATGTAAGCACAAAGTGGAACAGTTATATTTTAGGCAAATACATCAAAAATGTTAACACACTGAACTTGTTTTGCCATCTTGGTGATGTTATGTTGTTCTTTTCCTCATTTCTTTAGTAAATGTGTAAAAGTGAGTAATTCAATATTATAAAACACCTTCGATGTAGTACAGTTGTCATTATGGTTCTTCAGAGCACCACTACTCTTCTCAAGTATAAACTTACTTACTATCACTGCTGACAGGATTTGGCATGAGTTTTTTGTTTTACTATTTAATCTGTCAAAACAAAAATACACAGTAATACAGAACAACTGCCAGACACTGAAAGTTGAAAACGTGTTGGAGAAAGAAGCTCAATAGGTGAGTCACTGAAAAATCAAAATAAATCCAATTGGCCTTCATATAACTTTGGCCATAAGAAGGTTATCTTGATCAATAGAATCTTTTATTCCACCAGCAATGTTAAATGTAGCGGTTCTTTGTTTACGCATTTTCTAATTAAAATGCAAACTTATCTATGCTGACAAAATGTTCATTGCTGAATCTGTAGAAGTGAAGTCTTATAAAGCAAGGTCTAAGTGTTAGATTCTGCTCAGATTCCAACAAAATTTCTGAAATTGTTATTGTTGATTGTTTCATACATAAAAAAAGAGCAATGATATCAAGATGCTGCTCAAGCCAGGATTTAAGACTTTTATAAAAAATTTTAATATAGAATAAAGAGAAAAAAAATGTATATAATGCAATAAAAGAAATTAGGCTTTTTTGAAATTTATTTTCTTTCTAGATTTTTATGGAGGAAAACATTCACCTGATTGTACATTTCGATTTGCATGGCTTGGTTGCAGAAAATACATGAGTGATGTTTGCTTTGTTTCATTTTATTAATAAAGTTAAGGAATAATATGTTAATGTTGTAAGTCTTTTTTTACGTTACTTCTTGCCCTCTCTATATTTCAATCGTTAAGCTTTATGACTGTATAGCAATATATTTACCATATAATAGCTTGATCGCTTCTTGCAGATCATATATTTTTGCAATAAATGGAACAAAAAAAGCATTCCTTAAATGAGAAAGTGCAAATCATATAGTATAAATTATAGCATCGATTTTTCGGTTATACGAACAATTAAAACCCTTTCGATAGCCTTAAGTCATCAAAATTGGGTGTCCTTAATTATATGCTACAACAACCTGCCATAAAATGTTTTCCGTCTGCAGTTACGGCGTGACGTAACCACATCCTTGATGGACGCCTGAAACTGACGTTGAGTCAGCTTCAAGAAGTCCACGATATGTAAACATGATGAAACACAGATGAAAACAGCGTCAAAATGGTGTTTGAAAGTGTGGTCGTTGACGTCCTCAACCGTTTTTTAGGGGACTACGTTGTGAACCTTGACAGCTCGCAGCTGAAGCTTGGCATATGGGGAGGTAACCGAACTTGTGCTTGTCTTTCATCAGAACACCTTTCCATGCTAGCATGCTACATGCTAATGGACCTTCGCCACACCAGTCCTGTGTACAGGAAGACTCTCCCAGCTGTCAGTGTCACTTTCCTTTCTCTAAATGCCTCTCATTATTGGTTTATTAGAACCGCAGGGGGGTTTGGATGAAAGAAAGTGAGCCTTTATGTTTTTACTGCGGACGTTGTCTCTTGTTATTTTATTTAACTGGGGTTAAATTTACATTTGGTCTTTAAAGTTTCTGAGAATGGATCAGTTTAGGGTTCCGCCCTTTTTTGGAACCAGTTTAGGACTTGCCTCAGGTTTATTCTGAGTACTTTCATTGTGTTACCAAGAACCTGTCGGTAACATTAGTATGTGTGGGACACATGATAGGGTTAGAAAATGTATTTGCAGGTGATTGAACGGTACTTTGTTATTTTTAATGTTATTTTTAATATTTTCTACTTTCCAAGTTGGCAGTCTACATTGTCATCTACATTCCTCTATTGCAGGCTGCATGTAGAGATGAAACAGGACATTTAGATAAGCTTCGCAAACAGATATAATTGTTTTTCCATTATCTGACCTGAAATCTGGCTAAACCTTTCCTGTTTATGTGAGGTAAAATTCAGTAATTAGAAATACTTGTACCCGTTAAATGTTAAAATGATGAAAGAGATTTTTAAAATTTTTTATTTGAACGTAGAAAATTTACCTACTCTAAAGTTACTCTGCCTTTAACCCACTTGAAAAGCCCAGGTGATTGAAAGCTTGTCATTGCAGATTAAATCAGAACCTTTGAGGCACATCTGTGGATGTACTTAGGGCATATCTTAAACACTTCATTCTTGTGAGACATTGTGTAAAAATCAAAAGAATTTATCCAAGAACTTCTGCAAAATTGTGGGCCTCCAGCTGAATGAATGTGCTTTGTTTATCTGTTCAAACAATTACGTCTGACTATAAACACCATTAATTACACCTGAATTACATCCTTGGTATGTCATTAAGTTTTGTAAAGCCAGGTCATTTAATCCAGGTGTGTTGGAGGACAGTGGCACTGAGGACTGGAGTTGTTGACCTCTGTTATAATGAATGTAGAAAGGCTGAGAACACCTTTCCAACTTCGACATATGGGGGTGGCAGTATCATGCTGTGTAGGTGCAATTCCTAAACTGGATGGATATTATGTGTAAATATCTACGTAAGATTTCAAGATATCTGCCAGAAAGGTAAAAGATATAAGAAACTTGTAAACGGATACCCTCAAAGTTTGACACACAATTATTTTATTTAATGTCAATTTTACCAAATACTAATTAAGTGTAAACAATTTTCAATAAAATAAAATGAAAGTTAAATGTGGGATGCGCTGAAAAGGAGGAGTAGGGTGAAGAAAAACATTTCTACTTTATTACAGAATAAAGTAGAAATAAATTATTATTATTATTTGGCATTCAGTAAATAATCTTATTAATAATAAAACGTGAGACTGATTTTATTTCAGATGGTCAACAGTATTTATGTACTCTTATTCAGGGGATGCAAATATATGTTTTTAAAGGCCTGTGTTTTGTGAGGAGTTGTGCTCCACAGTTACTATTGGACGAGAGCAGTGATCAGCGATTAAATGCAACATATATGAGCCTAATATCAGCCAGTAGTTTGCTGTGTCTGTATGTAAAATATTTCTGTCATTGTAGGTGATGCTGTGCTGAAAAATCTTGAAATAAAGGAAAATGCCTTGGTGAGCTAAATATAACTTGCCTAGTGTTACACTCTGAAGCTGATGTTTTCTTTGAGTATAATTGGACTTTTCTGTTTCTGTTTTGCAGAGTCAACTTGACCTCCCTTTTAAAGTGAGAGCTGGTCACATAGGTAAATTCATTACCTCTGTGTGATACTGTTTTTTTGGATGAGCATTTTCTTATTTGGTGTTTTTTTTTTAAAAGGTCGTCTCGAGTTAAAAATTCCATGGACGGACATCTACAACCAGTCAGTGGAGGCCACGCTAGATGGAGTCTATCTGCTAATTGTCCCCACTGCAAGTAAGATCGCTGTCTAAGTACTGGCATCAAAACACAGTGAAGGAATAACATAATACTTTACATTTTGATCAAAAAATATTATTATTGGTGGTAATAAAACATCTTTTCACTAGTAGTTTTTCAAAGGCAAAAATAAATAAAATTCAGCAAACATAAGGTGCAATCAGCAATAACTGACAGAGAAGTCCTTTATGAACCAAATATGTATATCAAAGAAGGGGAAAAAGCAGATAAATAAAAAGACTATTTAAAAAAATAGTCACTAAATAATCACTTTTCATTTAAAAAAAAAACAGTAAAAAGTGAATTTTAAAAGTAAGCAGCAGACATGAAGACATTTGAAAACAAGTCATAAAATATTTAAATCACTTAAAGATACAGGAAGCTAGTGGAAGAATTTAATTGTTTAGTTAATGCTTTCTCTCCTTGTGTTGAAATTCAGCAGTAGAGTCGACAGATTTTTTAAGACAGCAATGTAGGGATCCAGGTTAAATGACACAATAAGTGATTCTTTTGTATGACTAGTTCTGTGCGAATACATTTGTCTTGTCTTGCCTTTGCAAAGCATGCTCTCAACATTAACAATATTGTGCATGTGTCAATATTTAATGTGTCTGACAATTGAAGCTCAGGTCACTTCCAAAACTTAATCGAAGGTGTCTAACCTCTTTTTGCTCCTTTAAAAAAACAGATTTTTTAAATAAATTATTATATCCCTCTTTTAAATGTACTTTTCTCTATCAATAACTTTGGTTATGTCTTTGTCAAATGGCAGATTTGAGATACTCTGTTTTTCTTCTGTTTTTAGGAGCAGCCTTACAACAGAGAATTCTACTAAATGTTGTGTCATTTCTTGAGATCAATAATAGTTAAACCTTATAAAAATATTTAAACCTTGATAATAATATGTCGGAGCCACTTGTTATTTGTTCATATTAACAAATTCAACAACCAGTTTATGTTTTAGTAAACTGAAGTATTTCAACAGTCACATTGCCTACTTGTCCCCAATATACACCTCCCTCTAATTAATCCCAGTTTTGGTGACATGTAAGAGAACACTTGTTTCCCTCTGTTTATATTTAATATAATATTTTTGTGGTGTGTCATTTGATTCCAGGTATAAAGTATGATGCAGAAAAAGAGGAGAAGCAGCTACAGGAGGCTCGACAGAGGGAGCTTGATCGAATAGAGGAGACAAAACTCAAGGCTGCAGAACAAGGTCAGAGTTCAGCTTTGACTATTAAAGAGAGATGTGTGTGTTTCTGTCCAACAATATTTATCTTAAGATAAAGACATTTTAACAGTTTCAGGAACATCCTGAGCTAAGCCATCAGAAGTGAAGGAGAAACTAGAAACTAATTTATCAAGCAGGCATTACTGATTGATCAGATATGATGATATATTTCAGCAGCATGCAGCCGCTTATCTCCTAAAGGCTGCTACTTTTAATTAGAAATGTAGGCTACCTGTTGTTTGAGCAGCATTTGTCATGTGTTTTTGTAGATGCTATAGATCATAATAGCAATTTACAGCTAATGTAACAAACTTCAGAATGTAAATCCTCGACTGCAAATACAAACTCAGTACCAATGAAGTTGGGACATTGTGTAAAGCACCAAAAACAGCAGAATATAATAATTAATAAATTCTTTTGTACATATATGCAATTTGTAGCCGTTTTGAAGCAATAATTTTGTAAAACCTTGGGAAACTTTGAGATTGGTAACTGGCCTGTTCCAATGAAGAGGTTTTTGATGTCATCATTTTATTTTTACCTGTCAGGTTGAAGATAAAACCTGACAGAAAAAAATATTCAGAACAAATACTCAAATTTGTTTGTGTTTTCACAGAGAACACAAAGCTAGAGAAGCAGGACACCTTTGTGGAAAAGCTTGTCACTCAAGTGATCAAAAACCTACAGGTCAAGATCTCTAACATCCATGTTCGCTACGAGGATGATGTGAGTATTTTAGCTAAATATGAGTAAAAATAACTTTAATTCTCTACAATAGCTTGCAGGGATGTTAATAACAATGTGTGTGTTTGTCTTCTCAGATCACTAATCCAAACTGTCCTTTGTCATTTGGAGTGTCGCTTAAAAACCTCAGCCTTCAAGTAATTTCTTATATCTTTTGTTATAATATAATATAATATAATATAATATAATATAATATAATATAATATAATATAATATAATATATGCTTTTACAGACAGCTGATAATCACTGGAAGCCCACTTTGCTAGATGAACACTCCAAGCTTTTCTTCAAGGTAAGAAATTTTACTGAACTTTTTCCCATCACTTATAAATCGTATATTTCTATGCCATGCTTCTTGTGTTGTGCTGCACACTATTTCTTAACCACTATAATTTCAACCAGTCAGTTTAGTTCTCAAAAACATTTTTATTTTTTATTGGCTCTGGGCTCTGGACCAAAGCTCTAGATGTCAACTCTATGTGTCATCATCATTGAACAGCTTTGTCGCGCCTCATGACTAAGTTGTTTGCATTGTTTTTGTCATCAGTTGGTTCAGCTGAACAACTTGTTTGCCTACTGGAATGTCAACTCGGTTCTCTTCTCTAATCATAGTCCAGATGAAGCCCTGGTGAGTCACTGGATTGTCTTTACCTGCTCAAATTTACCATAGTTTTCTTTTTTATTGGACTTTGCACAATCGAGATGTCTTTTGCAAATTACATAAAAACCTGTTTTTGATCTTTAGGAAAAGACTGATGTGAAAGTATGATACAAAACGGAATAAAAAGTCACATTAATAGAGATGTTGTTTTCCAATTTTATAGCGATGTCTTCAGAACAGCATGGAGATCAAACCCTCTGTTTCTGTCAGCCATGACTTCAGTGAGTGAGCCCCTGCCTCTTGTTTTGTAATATATTTACAGTTCATTTGATGAAACCCAGGAAAGTTATCTTTTGAGATTATTTCTTCAGTCTGCATGTGATGTTCACCACATATACCACAAAATGTACTGTGGTCAGAGTTTATGCAATAGACCAGCAACGAATAGCACAGAACTGTAACCAAATATACTTTTATAAAATTTGTGTTCATAATGTACCAAAGTTTAAAAACTTTTAAGACAAATAAGCACTTTTGGAAAGCACTGTATGTGTATATAACAAACATTTAATCATTACCACTATATCCAATAGTATATATACTATATCAACAAATATCATAAACATTATTTTTGTAATTTTCCGCTGCAACCACTTGTATAAATTTTATAAATTGATTATTCTTGTAAAAGACAATAAAAGGATATATGTTCCATATGGTTAGAAATCCATGCCCTTTATTTATACAAAATCAACTGTGCTAAAAAAAATTAAAAATTGTTTCCTTTTGCTGGTTTCCAGTCTTTCGTCCTATATCCGCAAATGCAAAACTGCGAATGAATCCAAGATCAGATGTGGATTTCTCTTCTCCTAAAGTGGACTTGATGGTCAACCTCAGCGAAGTGGCTATTGAACTCAACAAACCTCAGGTTAGTGTCTCTATTCAGGCCTGGTCTGTGGAATTTGACTGGAAAATCCTAAGGCAAATAAAGACGTTTAAGGTAAACAACATTGAATGATAAGAGCGCGCTCTGCTGCTTTGTAATCACCGACTTCCTGTCTTTCCAGTACATTAGTATTTTGGAGCTGCTGGGCTCAGTGGATATGATGTCACGAAATCTGCCATACAGGAAGTACAGACCCAATGTCCACGTTCACAGAAATGCTCGTATATGGTGAGAATACATCAGAGTGCTTTTTACCACCACTGCCTGCTGCACACCTAATTTTACTGACATAAAGGCTTTTATGTTCCTGGATTTCAGGTGGAAATATGTGATCACAGGCATCTTGGAGGTGGACGTGAAGCCTCATCTCCACATGTGGTCATGGCGACACATCCGATGCCACCGGGAAACAGTGAAGTGTTACAGAGAGCTCTACAAGAAGAAGATCACCAGCAAAAAGCCCAGTGTGGAGCTGCTCGAAAAGCTGGAGGTGGGACAGGGATGAACTGTGTTTAAATTAGTTTTTAAGTTCTAATTGGGGATTTTTTGAGGAAAAGTTCAAGCTTTGTCTTCGGAGAATGAAATGCACAGCTAACAAATTATTTGATTTTGATGTAAAGTTGATGCTCATACATTATTATTTTTTTATGCTGAGTTTTTGCCTTAGTTTATCACAATTTATTTATTAAAGAACATTTGATTAATGCTTATTTCTTGCAATAATTAGATAAAAAGAGCTTTAATTATGATGATTTTCTTTATTCCCAGGCTACACAGAAATCTTTAGATATTTTCAACATCACATTGGCGAGACAACAAGCTGAAGTGGAGGTAAAAACCTGGGGTGTTTTATATTTTTCATTTTCTGACAGGTACAATGTATCTGAGGAGGAATTTCCATTAATTCATTGCAGCTGTGATTATCTGCTTTGTCAAACTTCCTTAGACTCTAAAATTAAAGAAATATTTTCCGGTTGTGTGAGACACTTAATGCAACTCCCTCTTGTTGACATGTTTAGATTTTCTCACATACACTCATCAGGCATAACATCCTGACCAGGTGAGGTGAATATTACTGATTATTTCTGCATCGTGGAACCTGTTAGTAGAAGGGATACATTGGGAAGGAACTTGTCCTCAAAGCTGATGTGTAGGAAGTGTTGTGATTTGGGCAAGTTTGGTCCGAGTGTTATGATCTGTGCAGATTTTTATGGTGATCCATTCTTATCACAGCAGCTAAAGCCTTTCTATAGCAAAGAAGGTCACAATGAACTATATTACAAGAAAGGACTACAATTAGATGAATCTATTGCTTAGAAATTGGCTCTGTTTGATCCTACCGAAGAGCAATGTTACACAATTCGGTTTTGTTTCAGTTTTATGATGCTTCTTCCCCAGGTGAGCAAAGCCGGACTACGTATTTATCGTCCAGGGAAACAGATGGAGGAGGAGGAGTCTCAGGGTTGGCTTAGCTGGATGTGGAACTGGGGAGGAGAGGCTGAGGCACAGACCAAGGAAGTCAAGACTGGAAGTAAGACTCTAAACCAAACATTGAGTAGGACAGTGAAGGGGAGCAGAAGTTGAATTTAGAAGCCTGGCAAAAGTGTCAGATATATAATTTTGTCAGTAAGGATTTTGTTTTTAATGCCACTGCCTTTTTACATTTTGTCTCTCTCGTTTTCTTGGTGTCAGCATTTGATGGGTTGTTTACTGTGGATGAGAAAGCCAAACTTTACACTGCCATCGGATATAGTGAAACTGCAGCTAACCCCAACCTGCCAAAGAACGTGAGTCACTTCCCTCTGAAATCACCTCACTCGTTTGTGATGGTTGGGTTTTTTCAGAAGAATATCAAAAAACTTTTAAATGTTTTAAAAGATTTGACAACCTTTTAAAACAGTTGTCAAATCCAACTTCACTTTAAGGAAAATTCAAATAATACTATAAGCATCTGTGTATGTTGAGATGAAGACAGACTCAACATGTAACAAATTTTTAAAATTCATTTGCACAATCATTTTAGTGAAATATTAATCAAGCGACTGCAGTTAAAACAGCAGCTGCAGACTCTCACAGTAACGTTGTGTGCATCCTTGATAAAAAATATTAAATGCTTTGTCATTGCTTTTAGTTTGAGGACATGAAGGTCAATTTCCACATGGAAAAACTGTCTGTATCCATCAAAGACCAAAAGGACAAAAACGAAATCATCAAATTGACTGTGGGGGAGCTTAAGTCCACACTCACACAGAGACCTGGAGCACAAGCCATTAAGTAAGTCAAGGCTTTTATTTTGTTCTAATTTGTACTCATTCTACTTCCAGTTATATTTCTGTGATTTTAATTTATCTGAAAGCCTGATCAGATCGTTTCTCTGTTGGACCTTTTTTTATTAGAGTCACAGCCCAGCTTACTTTGTTTGAGGTCACTGGTCTGGCCACTAATCGTCCGGCACCGACCCTCCTTTCATCAAGAAAGGCGGCCACGGGAGCAGGAACCCCGCTGCTTTGCATGCTGTTTGAGACCAACCCACTGGATGACAGTGCCAACCAGAGGCTCCACGTTGAGTCACAACCACTGGAGATCATCTATGATGCAGTGAGTGTTCAGACTGCTGGTGTAGTGTGTCTATATGTGTGTGTGTGTGTGTGTGCGCGCGCAACATCATTGCCTTCAATTAAGGTTTCTTCCATGCTGTTACGTCTTATCCAGAAAAGTTAATTAATTTTAGTGTTCTTTTATGTGACACACCAGCAAAAAGCGATGCATGACTATGAAGTGGAATCATAACGATGGTTACTCCTAAACACTTGTTCACCTATTGCTGCAATTACAGTTGCAAGTGTTTTTGAGTATGTTTCTACCGGCTTTGCATGTACTTGGATATATTCCACCTGTGAACAAAATTTTTTAAGTCTTACCACATATTCTCAATTTGATTTATTTAAGAGCTTTGACTAGGCCAGTCTTGTTTTCTTCCTCAATACATCTTTAGAGACTTCCCTGTATTTAGTTACTATAATAATTTTGATATTGACCAGCTTGTTTTCAACAACAAGCTGGTCAATTGTTGTTTGACAATTGACCAGCATGATCCTGTTCAGGAAGATGCACCGTGTTGGTTTTCTGCTTGGCACAACTTTTTGCATTATGGTTTCTTTTCAAGAGAAAGAAGATTGAGTATAGTGCTTTGCGTCTGATCTGCATTCCTTGGTCTTCAGGATGCTGGTTGTTCACAAATTGTATCAAAAGGCTCTTTATTACTTTCACAGAACAACTGTATTGAATCGATTTTATTGTACAGTGGTGCAGCCATTTCTAAAGGAGTTGGTTTCACTAGATTTCATTTAGAAATTTAAAGAGTAAAAAGGCCCAAATGCAGATGTTTGCTGCACTTCAGATTTTTATTTATAAGCCATTTTCATTAGCCATGGATCATTTGCCCTCTGCTTTGTGATTATTTGTTGCCTTGTGCTGATGGATCACAGAAAATCCTAAGTACTCATCATTGAAGCGAGTCATTTTATTGTGAGAACATGTGGAGCAGTTCAATGTTTTCAAACTTTCGTAAAGTAGCGTAAGAAGTCTGTTTATTAAGTGTTTTTGATCTTTTTGTGTAGATAACGGTGAACAACATGTCAGAGTTCTTCAGGCCTCCAGATGACCTGCAGCTGGATGAGCTCACCAATGCCACCCTGATGAAACTAGAGCAGTTCAGAGACCGCACAGCCACTGGTGAGTCGCACATCTATTCACAAGTATATGGGAGTAGCCTGATCCCAGCTCTCTGATTGCTGCATGTTTACATCCTTTTTTTTCAGCTGAATTTTGTGTTTGTGGTGTCTGAAGACATTAAGCATGTCAATCCTGCTTTCTTTACTTCCTTTAGTCCTTCAGTTTTTTCTTTTCTACATTCAACCCTATTTTATTTCATAAATGCCATTCATTGCCTATTTTAACACTTCCATCCATCAGTCAAGCCTTCTGCCCTTCTTTCTTTCCTTCCATCCTACATCCCTTTCCTTTCTGAAGTCTGTTCTTTTTTGACTGAGTTAAGGTTAAACTAGCCAAATAAAGAAATGTATTGTTCTTTCTTTTCCATTTCTCTTAAGTAAAAGAAAACCTCAATGTGTTGAGTCATGTAAACACTGCATGCTAAATTTGTTCTGCCATTTTTACTAAAATCCATCATTCTTTCCTTCTAGTTATCCATAACTTTTTCTTAGCAATAAAGAAAGCAGTATGAATCAAAACTATCTTTACATTATTAACTCTTTAAGCTTTGAGCAGTGAGTAATGAACTGATTGTTTCATTCTTTAGGTTTATTGTACGTGATCGAAACTCAGAAAGTTCTCGACCTGAAGGTGAACTTGATGGCCTCCTACGTCATCATTCCACAGACTGGCTTTTACGACGGAACCCAGAACATTGTGCTTTTGGATCTTGGTCATTTCAAGGTCAGAAGATGTCAAAAAACCTTAAAGCTGAGTAAATGTGACTCAAAGAGCAGATTTGAGCTTCCTCTTTATGGCTTTTAGATGTGCAGTTCAAGCAAGAAGGATCTGCCGCAGCTGTCAGTGGGTTCCAGCAAGATTGAAGACATCATGTCCAGAGCATACGACCACTTTGACGTTCAGCTCAGCAGCCTGCAGCTGCTTTACAGCAAACCAGGTACTCAGAGAGGAAACAAGTAAATCCTTCATTTTTTAGTCACCATTCATCATCTTCCAGTCACAGATATCAAGATATAACAACATTTTAATAAGTTACCTTTTCAAAACATTTTACATTTACCCTTTAAAAGTTCCTACAATTGAAAGTCCGTTTTCATAAGATAACATGAAGGATTATATCCTTTATTATATCCTTATAAAGGATATCTTTATAAGGATATAAAGATATCCTTTATAAGGATATCTTTATATCCTTATAAAGATATCCTTATAAAGGATATAAAGATATCCTTTATATCCTTATAAAGGATATCTTATGAAATTACTGGCAGATTCTGCCAGTAAATTCAGAATCTGCTCCAGGTCTATGAAGCACTGCCCCTCCCCCATCTGTTTCTGTGCTCCGCCACTGTCTTGGCTTAAATGAGGTTACATACACAAACTTGACTATTTGGAAAGAGTGAAAAGATACAGATAATGATAAAGTCCAAACCCAGCTGCCTGTAGCATTCAAAAAGCCCCAAATGCCACGTGAGTGTTTGTTTCTGCAGACATGCAGCTGTACACCTGTACTGTGTACAGCTGCATGTCTGTACACAGTACAGCTAGTTCTGTGGGTTTACCTAGGTAGTTTCAGGGTTTACCTTTTGCAAATGTCAAACTTGAGTTCTGTAGTGCATTATAGTAAAGTATGTTCACCGTGTTGTCTATGTTTATTAATACTGGTCCCTCAAAGCCCATTCTATTGCTTTGTTCTGGTGTAATATATTTGTAAAATCAAATTATGGTCACAGAAATAAATAAAAAAAAATCATGTTTTTAAATATTTAATAGAGTAAAAAGACATATGTAGATGTTTTTACCTTTTATAAAACACACCAGAAATGTTCAAAACAGTGACTTTAAAAACATAAGGGGTGTATGTTGCACCGCTGCTTAAAAATATTTTTAATTTTGAAAAACACGTAAAGCCATGATGTGAAAACACACAGTCAGTCTTCTTAACCAGTGAATATCAGCTTTTTCTCTTACTCTAAAAAACAGAACATATTACTATATATAGCATCTGTGTTGAATCAGGAGAAAAATAAAGAGGCTGTGATTATCTGCAGATGGTGACTGGAAAAGAGCTCGCAAACAGAAACGGTCTTCACTCCACATCCTGGAGCCTGTGGATATGAAAGTGGTTGTCAGCAGGGCCATGGTTGTGAGTGACACACGTATGGCAAAGTAAGTGTATAGTTGTCTTCACTATCCACTAAAGAGATGAGCTGTTGTTTTTTGTGTACTCATAGATAAGATTATATTTAAACCAAGCAGCAGCAGGAAATGGTGCAGAATTACCAGATGGCAGGAAAATAAAATATATTTTATATATTGCCAAGTATTTTTTGAGTGATGATGTTTTACTGAAGGCTAAAGTCTGTCAACCACACTGTCAGTCTGACTGCAGGTTGTGTAATTTTGTTACAATTCTTGTGTTTTAGGTATAAAATGTTTGGTGAACTCCCGCTCTTGTCTCTTCGAATTTCTGACAACAAACTCCGAAGTGTTCTGGAGCTGGTGGACAGCATTCCACTGCCTGAGAGCAGACCTGCAGCACGCAGCACCGCTTCTTCTATCAGGGTAAGAGAAAATCAGCCAACTTGGGGGAATGCTAACTCTTTTGGGAAAGTCATTGCTGTCATTTTTTAATAACTAGCCTGTCATTGAGATGAGCCTAGTTGATTTTTAAAAATCTTTTTTTTTTTTTTTTTATGCGTATGCTTCCTCAGCCGAAGCAGTCGTTCACTCCTCAGCTCACTGCGAGAAAACACCTGAGTTTAGTCGACCAGCATTCCTCGATCATTTTTGAGTCCTGTGAGACTATCAGCATCGCCTCTCTGGGTGAGACACAGCAGGAGACTCCTGAACAATTAACAATATACTCTGATGCAACAAGTTACTCTTGCACTTGAGGCTCAGATTTCATTTTGCATGAAAAAAACAAAATCTGAAATCCAAGATTACATATAAAGGTGAACCTGTTCAACCCTATGTAAAAAAAATAAATAAAATAAGGTAGCTGACTGGTGCAGTTTTGTTTTGTAAATCTGACAGGGTCACAGGAAGATTTGTTCTATGACGCCCCCAGCTCTCCGATCGGAGAGAAAGCGTTCTTCCCGGACAATCCCATGCCACTACGCTACGCTGATTTAAGAAAAAGAACAAATCTCATTAAAGAAGATCTTCAGAAGAACATGACTGACTTTATAATGAGATTCGAGATCAATGAGGTAAAAACGATTTTGCAAACCAATAGGTAATTTGAGGGTTTTGTTGCAGAGAAGTTTTATAATAATTGACATTCAACAAAAGTAAAATGCAGGTGCATAATTAGAACATTTTTAAATTTATTTAGTGTGAACTCCTAGATAACGCCTTATATGCTAAATCAGATTCCCATTACTTTCTCCTGTACTAGTAATCTTGCATGCTTATAGTGAATAATATTCTTGAATGTCGCTCTGGCTTTGTAAGACACCTTTTAGAGGTTGGTGTTATTTGTCTAACATATGTCTTCTTTGTCTTCATTTGTTCTTCCATGTTTCAGTTGTCTGTTCAGCTCTGTCGTCTGTCAGGAGCTCAGGAGATTGTTGTTCTCCAACTGGACATCGAGGGTCTGGGCACTGAGCTGAAGCTGCGCACCTTCGACATGACGTCAAACACCTTCCTGCGCGAGATCTGCTTGAAGTGTCCTGAATACATGGGTCAGTAAATGATTCACTCAACTTTATGTCAAAACTAACAACTAAATTTTAGTTTTTCTGATTCTTTGTTTCAATCCTCTGTGTAGATTCTGAAGACAAGCAAGTTCAGCTGATCACCACTTTAGACAACTCAGAAGTTGACCTTCTCACCTTGGAGTATACCAAAGTACTTTGTTCCACTCACATTAAAGCAGATCAGCTCAACATAAATTCAGTTGAAGCCAGATGTTTACATACATGGTATACAGAGACTTAACCTTTTCTTTTTAGTGTCTGAATTTAAATTTGACTAAACTTTTCTATCAAACAAATTTCCAGCAAGCTGAGTAGGAAGTTTGTGGAGGGAAAAGCAAAACGTGTTACCAAAGTCATGCAGCTTAAAAAGCTAATTTTACCTAATCTTAAAGATCTTGTATGTAAACATCTGAATAAAAACAAGTTCATTTAAAAATCTATTTACCAAATAAATGTATTTGTTGTAGTCACAAATGACACAGGAAAAGTTTAGTTTGATTTAGTAATTTAAAAAAAGTTGTGACCTATTATACAGTGTATGTAACATCTGTTTTCAATTGTATGTTCAAAAAGGTAATAAACAATAATATTATTAATTGTGTCTTCCTTCTAGGCGGATAAAAATGGTCCTGAGTTTAAGTCTCAGCATAACAACACAGAGCAACTCATTAAGGTGAGAAATAAATAGAAGACAAACATTTGTTTTTCAAAAGTTATACAGTAAATATGTTCAAAATGCTCAGTTATGTTTATTATTATGTTTTTCTTTTTTGAAAAACAGTTTTAGTGCTGAAAAGAAACAAAAATTTCATGTTTAAACCGATTAGACCAATTTTTCATTTTCTGTGATGCCTGAGTGGCCAGTTCTCATTTCTTTGCTAAGGATAATAAGATGAACTCAAGTTTTGATGGACTTTCATTAAACAGCTAAATGTAAACATTGCTCATAAAAGTTAGTTTTGGCACCCATCAGAAATGAAAGGAATTGCAAGATCATCTCATTATCTGAAGTGACATAATTTATGCCTCAAAGGATATATGCCTTCATCAGATCTGTACTAAAGCCAAAAATAAAGAGCAATGAGAACACAGTGCCCATTAACATTTAAAACCTGGTACTTTTTGGTTTGATCCATTTAATAAACAGGGAAAAAAAGTATTTTCATCAGTATTTGATCTGCTGATCATTAAATCAAAACTGGTTGATTGGTGTATCTCTAATTTTTGAACATAAATTGTTTCCTTATTACAGAGTTTGTAATTTTATCAAAATTCTTGCTTAAAACTGTCTCCTTGTCAGGTGACATTTTCATCTTTGGATGTTCATCTGCATACGGAGGCTCTCCTTAACACCATGAGCTTCCTCAGTAACCTCCTTCCTCCATCCAGTAAGAAGGAAGGAGGGCCAGAGGAGCTGCCCACCATCCCAGAGGAAGAGGAGGCTGAGGCAGGGAAAGAGGAGGAGAAGAAGGGCGAAGCAGCTGTAACCAAGAAAAAAAGTATTTACTTTTATACATTGTAATGTGGGAAAAATATAGATGATGTTTTAGTGCTGAATATCGTTTATCTGCTGTATTGAAATTATTGCCAAGTGTTGTTTGTTTCATTTTAGTGTTCAGACTTTCCCTCTGTAATCCCTCCCTTCTTTTTTCAGCCTCTAAAAGCTCAAAGTTTGCAGACGTGGTGAATCTTCGTGTGAGAGCTGATCTGCGCTGCTTGAAGGTGTTTATTCGAGGACAGAAAGCTCGGATATCAGAGATAAGTATTGAAGGTATGTAAGAAATTGTATTACACAGCAGTACTCCAGATTGAGCTAAGAGCAGAAATGCCTTCCTCATATTTGTTTTATTCTATCAGATGACAAGAAATCCTCTTTAGGCACAGATTTTTTTATTTATTTTTTATTAATTTACTACAAGTTTTCTGTTGACTCAGCTAGATTATCTTTCCTAATATCTCCTGGTTTTGCTTTTGTAAAGAAATTGTTCTCAGTGTGTGATTGTTTTGACTCCTCAGGTCTGGTTACTGATGTCATGATGAGGAAGAAGAAGATGGAGATCCAAGCCGACCTAAAGAGCATTGTGATCCTGGACTGCAACAAGGACGCGTTATACAAGAAGGTACATACTGTAGTTGACTTTTCTGACATTTTTATTTGTGTATTGCTCTTATAGAGAAGCATGAACATGAACTTCTCAGGATATTTTAAATTTCTATGGTAAACAGGCGTAATTCTGTTGATAATACTTTGGCCAATTTCTGATCTCAAATTTTGTAGAGCTCTGGCCAAAATTGATATTTGCCATCTTAATTTTCTCATAAAGAACTGTTTTTTTCCACACCTTAAGTGATTGAAAGTTTTACTTTGTTAGGTATTGATATATCAGTAATTTATCAAATGCAGCGAAAAGTAAAATTTTTTTGTGTCTGCATTACTGGAAATCAGAACATTTAACAAAATTCGGGGGCACAAGTAGTTGTGCACCTAAAATAAGAAATAGAATTTTTTTTTCAACCCCATACTGAAAACTATGCAATTAAACAGCTTTTCATTATTAATTTCATAGTTGATATTTACTTAGCAACTGGTATTCACGTTTAGCACCGTTAGCGTTAGTAAAGGTTACTAACGCTCAGTGTCTCTGTATATTCTCTGTTGTAGGTAGATTTTTATGTTACCCGAGATTCCAAAACACTTTCAGTATTTTCAAATCCAGCAAGTTTCATTATAGTCAGAATCAGACTCTTCAAATTGATCCAAAAAAAATCAACAACATTGCATTAAAAGGCTCGACTTTCAGTTATCGAAGGAGCAGCTCAAGTTTCTCAGCAACATTAACCACAAAAGAGGCTCTTGAATCATAAACGACCAGGCACAGTTTTATATCCAGTCTTCAAGGGAACAAGGAGCAGTTTTTTTTTTTTTTTTATCCACAAGGCTTTTAGGTTTTTAAACAAAGAAGTCTTTAATAAAATGCAGTTTCCTGTTGACCAGTTTCTCAACAGTTTTGTGGTTCCTGTGACTTCATATTATCGCCTCACTGATACTGGAAGTAGCTAATTCTTGGTAACAAATTCCTCATCGAGGAGTGCTGATGTTAGCAGGACCTGTTAGCACTTTGATGTTTTTTTTCCCAGTTTGGCAGCTTCTAGTCAGGGCCTAAATTCTGTCACCAGCTCATTTCTCTCCATAGCTGTACTGTGAGGCCAATTGAATTACACATTTTTCAGATCACTTCTTGTATATCTACTTTGTCCCCTGTAGTTCACTGATTACTCACAGTTTGCTTCTATACAGTTTTATGTAAATCTTTCCTATTATATTTCCTTTCTTTTCAGGCTGTCTCTATTGCAGATAAGCAAGTTTTTGCCTTCAAGATGTTGAACCACACAGGGGCAACAGAAGGAGACGCCTACCTCGACATGTCTAACGTTGACACATCTGTCACACTAGAAGTCGGCTGCATTGAGGTTATTTTCCTCAACAAGTTTGTCTCCTCCATCCTGGTAAGGATCACTTCACTCTGAACTGATCTTGGGTTCGTCTACAGCATTATTACTGGATTTAAAGTTATTCTCCAATTATTCTTCCTTTCAGGTATTCATTAATAATTTCCAGGAGGCAAAAGAAGCCCTTGCTGAGGTGACGGTTCAGGCTGCAGAAAAGGCAGCCTCTGGTGTGAAGGAACTGGCAGAGAGAAGCACTCGAATTGCTCTTGACGTCCACTTCAATGCACCTGTGATTTTCCTCCCCCAGTCTTCCTTCTCTTCTAACGTCATTGTTGCTGATCTTGGCTTCTTGTCCGTAAATAACCGTTTCATCAAGCAGCCGTTTAAAAGCGACGCTACAATCCCGCCGGTTGTGGATAAAATGACCGTGAAACTGACTGACCTCAAGATGTACAGGTCTGAGCCAAAGGTTTATACACATCTGCTATTTTTTATTCATCATTTTAGGAACTGTTGTGATGTTTTTGCTTTCAGAACCACTTACAAAAATGGGAAATTTGAAGGCGAGACTCAGCTGCTGAAGCCGGTCAGCCTGGACCTGGAAATCCAACGAAATCTTTCGGCTAATTGGTACCACAGCATCCCTGATATAGAGATCACTGCTCATCTCAAGCCTATGAGCGTAAGTGTTCATGTAAAGCAACAGTAAGGACAAGTATCAAATAATAATTGATCAAAAATTATTCATAATTTAGTATATTCGCACAAGATGAATATACTTTATTTCATAAGTTTCCATCAGTTTCAAGCTTATGTTGAAAAATATGAATTATTAAAATGTTTTCCTTTTGATTGTTTTCCATTTTTGCTCCTGACAGCTGATCCTCTGCCAGGATGACATGATTGTTGTCTTGAGGACTTTGAGTGAGAATCTGTCAGAGAAGTCTGAAGCTGTTCAGCCTCCAGCTGTTCTGCCCACCACTGACCACTCCTCTGATTCTGTATCCAACAAAGAGTCCCAGGGCTCAGGAACCACCGGACCCACCAGCTGTAAGATTATCCCATTGATTCTGAAAGTGTAATAGTTTAAAAAATATCTGCTTACTTGATTTATAAGTCCCTAAAAACAGGCGAGTGCAGTACATATAATTAAAAACGCTGTGTCGTGTGTAAATAAATAAACTTGATTTAAAATTTGAACATTATGAGCATTTATATGATCAGTTAGGTAGGTTATTTTCACTGTCATAAAATCCCCTGATAGATTTTGGAATCTGAATATTATTTTCTGTTCACCGTTTTAACCCGTTGCATTAACGTTATAGCAGGCAACACGGTGGTGATAGCTGCTGTGGTCGAGACCCAGAAACACAGCAAGCTCAAGACAACACTCAAGCTGAACTTCAAGTTTGACTCCATGACGCTGGTTCTGTTCATCCCTAATGAGAATGTGGTATGTAGACAAAGATACACACACAGAAACAATTACATCTGATTACACTTTGGACACCCCTGATTTACAGACTGGATAATTGAATTTTTGCAATTCAGATGGATCAGTCACTGGTTAGGGTTGATAAAGCTGAAAATTATCCTGTGCATCTCTAATAAATTCTCTATTTACCTCTCTTGTAACTTAATGTGAACCAAGATCCCAATATAAACTACATACTTTGATTTGTTTTTATAGATCCAACACTTAGACTGTCATGATGAACAGCTGAAGTTGGCAGAGTTTACTCTGGGCACCATCTCCACTTCTGTTCACATGTTCTCCGACAGCTCCATGAAGGCATCGGTTCGACTCTCTACGTGCCTCCTAGATGACAAGAGACCAAGAATCAAGATGGTTACCTCAAGGTTTGAGAAAATAAACTGAGATTTATAATGGCCAGTTAGTGTC
The DNA here is from genome assembly GCA_010277075.1 of Poeciliopsis retropinna. Taxonomy (NCBI): domain Eukaryota; kingdom Metazoa; phylum Chordata; class Actinopteri; order Cyprinodontiformes; family Poeciliidae; genus Poeciliopsis; species Poeciliopsis retropinna. The sequence goes on along the minus strand of VMRM01000001.1, from coordinate 13,917,098 downwards.
TTAATCTTTAATAACGTTATTAAAGCCCTCAGAAGTCTATGGAATAATAACAAATATTATTCTCCAGGATGGAGAAACTGGTGAACTGCAATTACCATAAAGACTTAAAAATTGCAGCCATTTTTTTTTCATTGGGCTCCTTTAATCACAGTAACTTATGGAATCCCAAACCACATGTCTTATGTCGTCCTCCAGGATGATGGAACTGCGGCCCGGTGCCGAGCAGAACATGATGGTGGAGGTGAACTACAAACAGGGGCTTGATGGTACCAACATAGAAACAGTGGTACAGGATGTGTACCTGTGTGCCAGCATGGAGTTCTTGCTCACAGTGGCAGATATTTTCCTCAAAGCCACCAAAGAGGGTTTTGCTCAGGGGCCACAAGCCAAAGGCAACACTGGTGCTGGAGAAAAGAAGAACATTAATTCCTCTGTCACGTCTAAAGACTCGTGTGAGTTGATCTGTTAAAACTATTTCAGTGTTATTCTTCCTGAAACAAACTATATATTCCTGATCAGACTTATAAGCAGTATTTATTAGTGATTTCTGTCAGTTTGGTCTGTCATCAACTATGTTTTTTTTTTTTTTTTTTTTTTTACCAATTCTGATTTCTGTTGCCACCCACTAGAGCTGCAGAATATTTCAAATCACAGTTATCATCATATAAGTGTGTGCAACTTTGCATTTACAGGGATTGCATGGATGCAATATTTGGAGGATCATAATATTTTTATGGACCGGGGAATTAAAACTCTGCCAGTCACTCATACAGCTGGCCTGTTGGATGGACTTTTACTTTCATGCACAAGCTTTATGCATCTCTTTGCGTTAATAGGGTGTCTATGTATCTTGCATATTTAAAAAGTCTTAAAAATCATAAAGTGATGCATCTAAAATTAAGACCTTGTAAATTGGGCTCAAATACTTTAATCACAGGTCTTAAATTTTGTCCTGGCTGGACTATTTAATCTTATCATTTTTGGGGGGGCAGGGGTTATTCTTGTGGTACTTTTCTGTCTGACAAAAGTTTTTGTGTAGTGCATTACCCAAATCATCCCCCCATAGTTTTTCAGTATTACATTTCATTCAAGCTAAAATTAATACTTAAAAAGTCTTAAATCTGATTAGTTGGAACCTTGAAATGAGGTCGGCTCATCAACTCTGCATCTGAACAGTTCATTCTTTCTCACTGACTTACTTCCTTGACCTGCCCCTTTTCTGTCTTGTCATTCATTTCTTTTTTGTGTCTTTCTCTCCATATTGTGCTCCTACTTTTTTTATTGCCTGCTATAGAAATATTTGGCATAAATACGGAGTAAAGTTTTTTTTGTGTGTGTACAGCACTTGAGAAGTAGAGAGAATTGAGACTAGAAAAATATCAAATTCTTATATGACTGTGTTGGACTCCTGTACATGATACTTCTATAAGTTCCTCAGTTTGTTTTGAAGATATTTAAAGTAATTCTCCACCCTTGATTTAGCCAATGTTTTATTGCTGCCCTTTGTTGCTCTCTGGTACAGCTGCAGGTCCGGTGTCAAAGATGGAGATGACCGTTGTGGTGCGTAACCCAGAGATCGTGTTTGTTGCCGACCTGACCCGTGCTGACGCCCCCGCCTTGGTGATGACCACATACTGTGAAGTGTCAATGATAAGTGGAGCAGAGTCAACAATGACCGCCTCCATCAAAGATCTAAAGGTTTATATATATCCTCTGACTCCATTCATATTGAGATTACAAATAAATAACTTTAGTATTTATGTGTGTTCAGGTTGTGGCATGTCCCTTCTTAAGAGAGATTAGGAAGAACAATGTGACCACCGTCCTCCAGCCATGTCAGGTTCACTATCGGAGTTCTCAGCCTCCAGCGGGCCCTCAGGCTATGGAAGTTGAGATTAACGCTCTCTCTCTAAAGGTGCGTATCTCAATGGCAGTGTCACAAACTTTTTTTTTTTTTCCTCAAAACAAAATCATAGAAGTTTCTACTTTCTTCAAACATTTTTCTCATTTCAAAAGTATGTAGCCTTTTGAAATGGCTCTGTTCTTGGTGAGAATATGTCTTGTTTCACATCCACTTTCCTAAACATAAAAAAAATTTTTTTTAAAAAACATTTTACATGAAATAATAAAACTCCTTGAACTTATTTTAATGCCTTTATTCTCTACAGTAAACAGGAATAGTTACCCAAACTGTGGTATTCATTAGAAGCAGCTTTTATTCTTCTTCTTGTGTAATAATTGTCTTCCCAGGTATCTCCTGTCATCATCAACACAGTGATCACCATCCAGTCAGCGCTGACGCCCCAGGCTGAGACGCCTGAGGAGCAGGAGAGCCCCGTTCCGGTGGACCTGTGGGAGAAACGACACTGGAAGGAGCTCAAGCTTTGGTTCTTGGAAGAGGAGGGGGATGAAGACACAAAGTCTCTAACGCCACTCATTCCACAGGGAGAATCCTTAAAGGTATTTGTGACTCCCATTATTAAGCTTATTTGATTTTTGCCAAACTTTGCAAATATTATTTTATTTATCTCTCTTAAGATATTGATCTATTCAAAATTCTGGATATTTCTGGATGATTTTTTTGTGTTGCTTTAAACGCAAACAAAATATGCAAAGTTGGAGCTGAATGCTGTATTACCACCTTTGTCTTTGCAGTTGACCATAGAGTCAATCTGTGTGACTCTGGAAGCTGGAGTGGGACATCTCACCATCCCTATGCTTCTCGCCAAGTCCTCCTTTCACGGAGATGTGAAAAACTGGTCCACACTCATTAACCTCCACAGTGAGCTCACTCTTGAGGTAAAATAAGGGAAATACAACTATTTCTCATTGATAAATACTCATCTAAAACATTTTGAAAGTTTTTGTTGTGTTTTTAGGTTCACTATTACAATGAGATGCTGGGCGTCTGGGAGCCGCTGTTGGAGCCCTTGGAGGATGACACAGGCGAACGTTTCAAATCTTGGACTCTAAACCTGAAGGTAGCGGGAACAATCCAGTCAAAGTAAATCCACATATACGCATACATGCTGTGCCTTACAGTTAAATGTTTTGCAACCAGATGAAGAAGAAGCCAGTGAATAACCCTACTTTGTCAGATGAAGTGGATTACAACATTCCAGACTATAAGACAGTAACTACAATCAGCAGTAAAAACCAGCTCAACATCACGCTTTCCAAGTGTGGACTCACCATGCTGAACAACCTGGGCGCTGTAAGAGAAGCAGAGAAATGGTTCCATCGTTGTCGCCTGCTTAAGCTTCGCCTGCTTAAGCTTCGCCTGCTTAAGCTTGTGTTGTGATCTCTTATCTGATTCATTCTTTAGGCGTTTGCAGAAGCTGCCAAGCAAACTGCAGAGTGTTTTCAAAAGGATGAAGCTCCCTTTGTGGTGAAAAACAGGCTGGGTCTTCCTGTCTCTGTGCGGCACAGTGAGATGTTTTCCCCCGTCGGCAAGCAAAGCCATGGACTCACTGTGAAACTGCAGGATGGCGAAAGCCTTGGGATGGACTACTCAGTCACGACACAGTCGGATCAGTTCTCAGCTATGACCTCGCTGAGTGAGAAACACTACTACATAAAACCTGGTGAGTTGCTTGCTACTCTAGATCTGGATTATTTGTATTTTTTAAACCCAGGTCGACTTTGTGTTTCTCCTTTCTGTTTTTTCACAACTGCAGCACCTTGCAACAAAGTTAATACCACTTTTTGTCAAATCAGACACAAACCTCAACGTATTCTTTTAGGAATGTTTGATAGAGCCATACAGAACTGGAAATTATGTCAATAAGTTGTAGCATCACTTTCCTTTTTCAGTATTTCTTCACCAACCCTACTTGTCTAATATCTGAATACTGCACACTTTTCCTAAATGTGTCTCGAAATTTTTTTATTTACCGTGTATAATTTGTCTTCCACTTGACAACTAAGCTCTATCTTGATTTAGTTGATCACATAAATTTAATTAAATTTGTGGTTCTAATGTCTTATTTAGGAAGTTTAGCACTGTAGGCAACACATTAGACAAAAGCAAACAACTTAAAATACAATATTTCATACCTGTATCTTCTTTCTTATTGAGTCCATTTATCTAATTAAAAAAAAAAAACAATTCAGTATGTATTGTTTCTATCCTAACTTTTAGCATATAAAAAAATTACTTTTTTTTTGTGTTTGTATTTTTAGCTCCAGAGGGCCACACTTCCACCAGTGTGATCCCTCTGATCAAAGTGGGTCGGGGTATGTACAGTGTCATGCACAATGACTCAGGAGTCACTCGGTTCCTCGTCTGTCAGATCTCCTCTGTGGAGGGCAGCAAATACATCAAGATCCGCTCTCCTTTTCAGGTACCTTGAAAGAAGAAAAAATTAGCTGTTTTCATCAGATAATTTCTATAATCTTGGAAGGTCACATAAAACTGCACAAAAGACCATAATTTATTGTGCATCTGTGATTTTTATTTTTCCATATTCTTTTCAGATTATCAATCATTTCACAATACCATTCAACGTTTTTGAGGGATCAACATGTCTGGGAAAAGCTTCTCCGACTGAGGAGTTCTGTGTGCCGTTGGATTCATACAGGTGAGTACCAAACCACAACCACCCCTCACATCCACAATTATTTCTTCTTTCTAATCTCTCGTGCCCTCAGGTCTGAGCTGAGCTTACAGCCAATAACAGAGGAGACCGCTGAAGAAGGCGGAAAACAGTTTGATGTGTCAGAGGGCTTCAGCTACGAGGACTTCTTCAACCATAATCCAGATACTCGCCTACAGCAGACATGCCGTCGTCGTGGAGATGAGTCTGGCATCGTGATGATGATCAACATGGTGCCGGTGAAAGACACAGTGACGTGCAAGGAGACAGGAGATATCGGAGAAAACTGTGACATTCCCTTTGTGCTTCACCTCTGGCCCTCTGTCCTGCTCCGCAATCTGCTGCCTTACCCCATTACCTACAAATTAAAGGTTGGATGTTCCAACGTTTTTAAACAGCCAAACTTAACTTTACTAGATAGATGTGGTTTTTGTCAGACTCGCAGAATCAAGTGCAGTTATGGGTATTATATTTGTAATCTTGTATTGTTTTTGTTTTTTGAGTTTAATGTGAATCATTTAATAAAGTGAAACAAAAACAAAAAAGAATCATATCAATTAAAGAGAACCAATCCTGCAACATGAACTAGGCCAAAAGATCTCAAAAATCAACAGATCAGGTTACGATCTAAAAAATTTAAAACTTATCAGTCTTTGATGCCTGTCTTTAAAAACTCCCAAATTAATTTTTACCAACAGGGGAGCAAGGACAGTGGCCCTGAAGTTACGCTGGGTCCAGGCCACTCTGCTCAGCTTCACACCGCGGTCATCAACCAGTCAAGTCTTGATCTCCGCCTTCTGGATTATTTAGCTCAGGACTGGTCCTCTGAATACAGGTCTAACCTGCATCTTTTATTCATACGTACCTTCAAACCTGAGGTCACTGTTTCTCCTCTAAGTCAAAATAACTTGTTGCCTTGTAGACTCCGGAGTGAACAGGAAGACATCACCTTCATTGTGTTCCAGTCTCTACGCGTCAGTGAGGAAGATGTAGGAGATGTGTTACAAAAGAAGAAGCCTGAATTGGATATTGCAGTGCATGTTCAGTACGACCCAGGCCAGACTGTTGTTGCCATCCACTCTCCATACTGGATGGTGAATAAGACAGGGAGGTTGCTGCAGTACAAGGCTGATGATATTCACCGTAAACACCCTCTAGACTACAATATGCCGCTTCTCTTCTCCTTCAAGCCTCGCAATTTTCTGAACAATAAGGTAGGAAGAAAAAAGACGATATTAAACATAGTATTGTGTTTTCCGATGTTGTTATTACCTGTAATGTTATTTTCAATGCATCATCAAGGAACATTGCTACACACATTGGTGTGACATCATGACATCACATAAGCCCCACCTGCATGCCATAGCAAGTTTAACACATCGGTTTTTATAAAGCTACAAGTACTCACACCTGTCAGAAGAGTTTGTGCATTCCTGCTGTACTAAATGAGATTTTTTTTTTTCCTCTCTCAGGTCCGCCTTATGATCTCAGATAGCGAGCTGTCAGACGATTTCTCTCTCGACACTGTTGGTAGCCATGGTGATGTGAAATGTAAAGGCAGATACAAAGACTATCTGGTAAGACTTTGTTTTATTTGTTGAATTTCAAACATAAAGATTTTATCAAATGATAAATGTCCCACTAACATTACTAAAGTGATAATTTAACATCAATATGCCATTCTCTGAGCTTAAAAACATATTTACTGACTAATGAACATAAACAATCTGAGTGATAGGAAAATTATGTTTAGTCCATGTTATTATTTAACAAAGTAGAATTATCAAATTTGTTAATTTATTGTAAATTTAGTGTAATATTGATAATATTATTAAAGCTACAAATATTACTGATATTAACATTTATGCTGCTGACTTCACATTGATAATGCTTTATTGACATTTTTATATTTTTTAACTTGATAATATTAATGGTAAATTTTCTTACATCTCAAGTCACCACTTGCCAAGTCAGCCTTCTCTCCCCATGATTGTGCAGGCTGTAAACCCACCATTACATTTCTGTACAAAAAATCCTGTCTTGTAATTGTTTTTTCTGTTATATTTACATTTTTAGAGAACTTGAAGGTTGGGTTTTCATGAGCTGGAAACAAGAATCTTTAAATTAGGAAACATAAATAAAATGGTTCAGATTTATTCTTTGAACAACTTTAGGATGTTATGTAATTTATTGACATTTTTCTGTAAGTTATGTTTTGTTATGTAAATAATATCATCATCGCCATGTCTTGTATTTTGCTTGATGTCTGTCTGCTCCCAGGTTGGTGTGAAGATTGATGCAAGCAGTTTCAGTCTGACCCGCATCGTGACCTTTGTGCCATTTTACATGCTGGTCAACAGTACCAAGCACAGGGTCTTCGTCTGCGAGGAGGGCCTTGAAAACTGGACTCAAGCAGAGCCACAACAGGTCAAACTAGTAACTTAGTTTTTCATTTCTTTTTCACTAATATTTAGTCTTTTAATAGCTTTTATATAAGGTCATGTTTTTTTTGTGTGTGTGTTTTCAAAAAATGTAAAACATTTTTATAGAAGTTTTATGGTTATTGATGCATTTTAGAAACTTTCATTTTTCTTTTAGAAATTAGTTTAGTACTTCTGTCCTATTTTTTTCTTTTGTCAAATTATTATTTTTATTTGATATAAGTTAAAAGTGGGTAATTAGTTTTTACTTTAATATGGCATGTTAAAACAGTTTAAAAATACTAGATAATGTGTTGAGGCATTGCTTGTTCTTCTATGAATATTAAACTGCCGCCGCCTTGTTTTTTTTGCCCATATTTAGTCAGCTGTTCCTTTCTGGCCCGAGAACGACACCAAGCGTCTGAGGATCAAATTAGAAGGATGTTTAGCGCCTCCTCAGACGATTAACTTCACCAAACGAGAGAACTGCTTGTTGCTGCATCTGGACAACTCTGTAAGTAAACACAATCATTCAATCAGAGGACTACAAGGACACAACATTATTTCCTTTCTAACTTTGTCTTATTTAAGGTGGGCGGTATCATTGTTGACGTAAACCTGTCAGATCACTCGGCCATCATTCAATTCTCTGAGTACCATGATGGGGCGGCCCCTTTCCTCCTCATCAACCATACAAATGAACGGCTTCAGTTCAGACAGAGGTAGGACAAGAGAAATGCAGACAGTGACAAGTATTTTAAGCCTTACAGCTTTATCATCTGCTGCATGATATTTAGTCAATGATAGAACTAGGGCTGTGACTACAAGATTGCAAAATCTATGACAGTAACATTAATACTTCAACACATTTTTTTAAAATAAAATTATCCTTTTTAGACTTTCTAACAAAAGTTACAACTTTTTTCCTCCAAATTGCTGTTTGATAGACTGAACTTTGCCTGTAGGCCAGCTCTGTTTGTCTGTGTGGGCACTTCCTGTATCGATCTCTAGTCATGAGTTAGCTGCGTCTGAGCTGCAGTTTTAGATACAAACAAAAAAGCTTTGTTCTTTTGTTTAGGGGGTATTATTATGTAAAATTGAGTTTTTGAGCTTTACATTGTGTTATAATGTTAATCCCTCATCAAAAGCATATCTGAAGTATTTCTTGGATTTTTTTTAAATTCATATTTTAGAAATCCTTTCGTCTCCTCTGGCAACCATTCAGCTGTGCAAAACGCCTGGGTGGACATACCGCCTTCATGATGAGTAGCTGCAGATTAATACAACCAAAACATCATGAATGGCTGTAAATCAAATCGCTTGATTTGTTGATGCTTTCACATTTTGTTATAACCTCCTGTGTTGATGGCTTGGTTGAAAATAACTGTAAGAAATCAAAAGTGAAGGGTGGCAACATTACAGCTCTGTTGCAGTCCCTGGAAAAATGAACTGCAGTTCATTTTAATAAACTTAAACTGTTTTTGCAGCATGCTCAGTTTTGATTTCATTAGGGATATATAAGGAAAGAATGCATTATTGTAAAAATCTGTATTTGCATCTTTTAAATTTCACAAATTATCTATAATATAAGGGGAATACTTATAGTATGAATGCATGGAGTCATGAATACATACATTAGGGGGTAAAAGGGACATTGGATCTTTTTACTAATACATTTCTAAATTACCTTGTTGTCAAAGTTTGTTGCCTCAGCCTGATATTCTTTGTATATGTATGGTTTCAAATTGCAGCTGTTAATTTGCTGTGGAGGTTTTTTGATTGAAGAAAACATTTTGGTTATTTGTAGCATTATTAAACAATAGAGATGCACCAATTGAATTTATGTTTTTTTTCTGAAGCACGATAAACAGAAAGCAGAAATTGAAATTGATGGAATTCCAAAACTATCCTCCTTATTCATCTAAAATTTATCTGATTTTTGTTCATTTTAAACACTTGCATCAACTTCATCCTTTTAGTTATCAGAAAATGGTAGGGAGTTTTTCGTTTTGATCTTTTACTAGGTGAAAAAAGGATTATTTTTCTTTGACCTGTCAAACAAAAACATGTCCCAAACTTTGACCAGTTGATTGGTGCATCTCTATTAAACCGTTGGATTAATAATGAATGTCAGTGTTTATTTCTGTTGATGGTGATTTGTGCATTTTTTTGTCGTGTGGCCGATGCAGCACCCGGAAAGAGACCTCGTGGGTGGCTGACGAGCTGCTTGACCTTTCCTCCTCAGCGGAGGAGGACAGGTAGAAAAATATGAAATGTAAAAACTCTTCTGACACGCTCTGAACTCAGGCTAAGGACTCAGAAATAAAAAAAAAGAAGGTGCATCATGAAAACATACTACAGCCATGATAGCGATCTGTTTAGAAGTAGGCCGAGAGAGTAATTAGGCCAATTTTTACCATTTGAAAAAAACCCACTGCTGATCACACCTGAGAATATTTAAAGACAGAACATGAATATGGAAGAGCACTGATCCAACACAAGGCTAAACCACTGAGTTTTAAAGGTGGTCTCATTTATTTTTCCATTACAAGAAAAAATCCAGTAGATAAAGTTTATATAAAAAACTTTTATCTCTAATAAGATTTCATTTTCACAAAAAGGCACTTGAAGAAGCTTAATATGATTTATTTTGAAGCCTATTAAAAAAAGAAAGAATTACTATTTTGGTTCAAATACATTATGTGTAGGCAGGTCTTATAAAAAAAATTGGCAATAACATAATAAATACAGCTGCATCACAATATATAGGAATAGGATGAAAATGTATTTGTTTTATATGTTTTTAATTGAAAGCTTTTAGTCACACATACAGGTCCATTTCAATGAATCAAATTATCATTGAACATTTAATTTCATTCTGAAAATTAATTCAAAATGTGAAGCTTATATCGTGAAGATTGATTACACAGTGATTTTATTCCTAGTGCTTATTTCTAACCCTTACGAATATTGGCTATGACCAGTGGAAATGCAAACATTATATTTCTAAAACATTAAAATGACATAAGATGAAAAAAAAAATTGTTTAACACTCATTATGGCTCCCCTAATCGCCCTTCCACTGAAAATTACCCTGTTAAGGAAGTTAATGGCAGTTAATTATGTGAAATTAATGACTCGTATCAAAAGAAAAAAGAATGGGTTTTGTTGTTAAATAAATGATACAATATAAACAAGTCCAAGTGATGAGGTTAGAAATTTGCTTGAAGTGCAGCAAAAGGCTCTGACTCCTGTTAAAGACGTCCGTTGACCTCAGCTCTGAGTGTGGATGAAGAGTGAAGTTAGAAAAGAGTAGAAACCTGTTTTACTTCTGACTGTGTAACCTGCTTTCACACCCAAAGTGATTTCACAACCTTGACAAAAAATCATTGAGATGCTTATGGAGAACATAAATATTAAAAGTCTAGCTATAAATTAGCAAAGTTTTACCTATCCAATGATCATTTTGTTACTAATTGTAAACATTTAGTAAAATTGAGCAGGTTACACACCTACAGCCGTTTAATGCTATTGTGTTTATCTGGTAACTTGTAGCAAAGACTTCCCAGATGTTCTGCTGGCTGGATGGGATTCTGCGTTGGGAATTACTCTTTCCTTTGCTCCCAGTTTTTCTCTCTCATTAACTACAGTTCCTTTGCATCTATTCTCCATTTCTAGATAGTGAATTTCCCCTGTTCTTTCTTGCTTTGAGAACATTCAGCTAAATATTTATATTTACTCAAACGGATAATACTTGCAGTCATTGATGTTCACCTTCTTTAAGTTCTAGGGTTTAAAATACTTTGTATTTATCTATTAATTTCATGATTTATATTTGTTTTTACAATTGTTTACATTTTGTCTTCATCTTTATTAAAAGTTTTAATTAAAGTAAAATTGAAGTAGTTTTACCATAAAACTCTAGAACTGTTAGAGGGTGTACTTTCTTCTTGAAATGACTGTTAGTAAAACTTTTAAGGCAATTATTATTGAGCCTTTGGGATTTTAAGATGGCATATTCCACTCTTTTGTGATGTCTTTTTCCTTCCTGTGTTCATAGTTGCATGTACTCTGTTGTATTGTTCTTTAAAATTATCTTTTTCTGGGTTCTTCTTGTAAATTTTTTTTACATCCTAAACTATCGTTGTTGTTCCACTGTTTGTGAATTCCCAGCTCTCTGAAGGAGTTGGAGTGGGAAGATCTAGAGGCCGGAAAAGCTGTGTATTACACCTGGACTGAGCCCACTGGGTCCAGAGAGCTTAGCTGGAAACATGGACAGTACCATGGAGAGCTCAAGGTGGAGAAGGTACTGAACCTGACATAGATTTTCTCTCTGTATCTAAGAAATAAGGGGAAATATTTAATTTGCTTTATAGGTTTTTCTATTTAACTTAATCTGTTTCAAGCACTTATTTCTGATCAACTGCAATATTTCTGCTTTTTCATCAGGAGCTGGTTGATGAGAAGACAAACAAAGAAGGGAAACTTTATGTGATTCCCTTTTATGAAGGTAAAATTTTCATGCGTCCTGGATTCTGTCATTTTGCGTTTACGTCTAATTTCCTGTTGTTAATTTGTGTGATTTCTGATGGAAAGGTCTCCAACGTGTCGTGGTGTTCACTGACAATCAGCGTATCTTCAAGAGGCTTTTGGACAATGAAAGCTTGCGACATGCTGAACAGGAAGTCATGCTGTGGCTGCACGACATGGGCATATCTTTGGTCAACAACAACAATAGCCAAGAGATTTCTTTTATTGGAATCACAAGGTGATTCTTCTATGTTCAGTAAATGATTACAGGTCAAACATGCAGCAGAAATGTTTACAACAGAAATATTTGTGCATCTTTTGTCCTGTTGTATCCGGTTTAGCTCTGACATTGTGTGGGAGATCAAGCCTAAGAAAAAAGGTCGGTGGAAAACCCTGAACACAGAAGAAGTTGAGATGATAGAGAATCGCTTTAAAGAGTACTGTGATTCCTCGCCGATTGACAACTGCATTGCTGACCTGGAGAACAACTTTCAGGTTAGAGGACAAGGATTGTTGGTTAATTTGGAAGAAATTAAATTATTTAACCAAACATTTTGAAGTGTAAACAATTAGAATAATCTGTTAGTGAATTGGGCATAAATATTTTTGGCTGATTGCTGAGAAGGTCTTTGGCATTTGTGTAATTATTAAACAGTTTTCTTTTGCTAATTCCTCCATCAGGTCTGTTTTACGCCCTCTGGTTCAGATATGCACATGTTGCAGCCAGTGGCTGCTCCTCTGAGGCGACACCACCTGCCAGGGGTAAAGGTGGAGTACAGTATCTCACCTCGACAGAGATCGTACCGTGTCCAAATCCACCGGATACAGGTGAAATTAAAAACCTCAAACATTTTTACAAAGCAAGCAATTGTTAGCTCCTGAGTTAATTTCTAAAATGTTTGTGTTGCTGCTTTAACATGTCTGATTTGGGATGAAGCGGCAGCAAGGCTTTGGCTTTCTGAGTCTCCGTTTTAACTTCTTCTTAAAATGCAGATTGTAAACTACACACTACAATTATTTTAAATTGCACTAAAATAATTAACCCATCTTTCTCTCAGAACATCAGAGCGCTGCGATTCAGAAATGCAGCATATTCTTGTGAACATAAGACAATAAAATCCAATAACAATAGATCCCTTTATTCAATTTCACATATTCAACCAGTAGTAGTGAGCAGCATTTTGTTGCTAAGGAATGAAGGACAGGTGTGTACGTGACTGCAAGGAAAGGGTAAAACCAGCTCTCTGAAAACCACTCCCACATTCTAAATTATACACAGTTTGTGGGTTACAGTGGAAAAAATAAACAGTTTTTTTCTGTGCAGGTTTTGTTTGGCATGACTTACAGCTGCAGTAGATAACTTTTATTTATTTACATTTAAAAATGTTCTTCACACATTTGTTAAAATTTGTTGTTGAGTCATGATGGTATGAGACGGATAATTTGTAAGAAGAAAAATTCATGCCCCTTTTCCTCCTCATGAAGCCAGAGGACCATGAAAACATGCTGAGATTTGATGGATCTAAAGGAAAAAGAAATCCTTCTTGTTGATCATTGGGTTCCTGCTCATGAGAACCCAAAGCTAACTGTGAACTATAAACAGATACTTTCAAAGAAAACACAACGATTTGTTTTCTGTGAATCTTTTGAAGACTTGGTGTCAGTTGCGTGTTCATTTAGTTAAGTTGCTTTTCATCCCTGCGTTAGTTTTTAGAAAAGTTTTGTCTCTATTACAGATCCAGAATCAGATACCAGGAGCCATCTTCCCTTTCGTTTTTTATCCCATTAAACTCCCCAAATCAATCGCCAAGGACACAGGTTTGTTATTACACGGAGTTCATTTGTCATAATTTCCTCATGATGCACAGTTTTGGTCTTTGATGTCATTTGTTTTACTTCCAGAACCAAAACCTCTAATTGATCTCAGCATTGTTACCAGAACTGCTGGACACACTGACATCTCTCGCATCAAGTATGTTTAATTTTTATTTGAATATATGTTTATATGAATAAAGTTTAGCAGTCTCCAGATGAGTCTCAGTAATCATAAATTATAATTGTTGCCTTCTCTCAGATGAATCTTCTCCATTGTTTCATTTATGACAAACAATTGTAATGTTTTCTGAGCTTATTCTTCAAGAACAAATTAATTGATTTTGACTTCAGATACTTCAAGGTTTTGATTCAGGAGATGGATTTAAAACTTGACCTGGGCTTTCTGTATGCCATCCTGGACTTTGTTACGCCTGAGAACGCCGGTGTCATGACTTCAGAACAGGAGGTCAGTCACACTCACTGAAAATCACCAAATCCTTTCCTCTGTTCCTCCATATTTTATTATCAGACGAGGATAAATGGAGTGCGTTTATTCACCTGGACAACAATTTGAAGCACACCAACAGGTCTGCTTCTGAATAGCAGTCTTACGTACAACAGAGATACTATGTCTGTGCTAAGTTGTCTTTTTTCTGACATGAAACTTTGTGAAAAGTGTATCAAAAAGAGCAAAAATAAGAAAACAGCAATAAAACTGTGAAAACAGCAAACACTGCTTTATTGCTGTGCAACGTCATAATCCAGAGTATCTGCACTTGTCCTCCAGGTGGAGCTGTTTGCTAAGGACATAGAGTATATAAAAACAGAGCTGAACCATGTCTCTTCTACTGATACGTCACCCATCAGCCTCTATGAGCAATTCCACATTTCCCCTATCAAGGTGGGTAAAATTAAAAAATACTTTCTGCAAACATAACAAACAAAGGCACAAACAAATCAGTTTTTAGACAACATGATTTCTTTCCATCTTTGTTGCGTTATGAACATCGTAACTGCAATCAAATCAATTAATTGTAAAGTGAATGTGGTAAATAAGCACATTTTACAACCTTCAATACCAAAAATCTTCCAAGAAAAAGTGCAACAACAGAAAATAAGTTTTTTAAAAGTGCTTATTGTGCTAATGATCCATGAAATGCATCACAAAAAGAGGAAATAACACAACACTGAATGAACTCAGTCAGTGAAATTCTAATTATTTTTAACTGAAATTAATATGAAATTGTTTCTGTTTTTCGTTTCAGTTGCATTTGAGTTTCTCTCTGAGCACAGGAGGAGAAGACGGCTTAAAGGAGAAGAGAGAAACTGAACTCATCCCCATTCAGTCCCTCAACCTGCTGCTGAAGAGCATCGGAGCAACTCTCACTGATGTGCAGGACGTCGTCTTCAAGTACGAGGGCCTCAAACCAGATCCAGCTGCTGTTTCTGTGTTTTTCTGTGATTTGAAGAAATAATTCTACTGACTGAATATTTTGTTTATTTCAGGCTGGGATTTTTTGAGCTAAACTTCCAGTTTTACACCACTCAGCAACTACAATCAGAGGTCATCAGACATTACTCCAAGCAGGTGATGGTCACAGAAATATATATTTTTTATCAAATTCCTTTTTCCTTTTATTCATTAAAAGTTGAAAACATGGGAACCCACTTTTTTTATTTCTGTGTATTTCAGGCTATTAAACAGATGTATGTGCTGGTGCTGGGCCTGGATGTGCTTGGAAATCCCTTTGGGTTGATAAGAGGATTGTCAGAGGGCGTCGAAGCGTTCTTCTATGAGCCCTATCAGGTAGGAATGTAGTACATACAATAAGTGCTTTATTTTTCAGTATCATGAAAAATTGCTTACTTTTTTCAACAAAACTTTTCAGCATAAACAAGGTGTCATTTCTATCTGAAACATTGATAATGTACAAATGAAACTATAAATTTTAAGTTTAACTTGGCGCGTTTCACAGACTCTTTTTGTTTACAGCCGTTCATCCTTGTTTCGAAGCTTCTGCTCAACAAGAAATCAGTCGGCCTGTCGGTGCTTCAAAATGTGATAGTAGTATGTAGTAGTATCGTTTTTGTACAGAGCTATGACTGCATGAGGGAACAGCTTTATCTGGGTGAAAATAAATCTTTTGAAAACGTATTCATTTTTTGTAGATTTGTAATCCCATGAGAAACTAAATATTTAGTTTTATTAGATCTTAAATATGATAGGCCTGGACAATATGGCTGAAAAACCTACCACAATATAAGCATTTCATATCTATATCGATAATTGTCGATTTGATAATTATTGATTAGTTTTTTGTTTTCAATATCTGAAATACTGCCAAACTGGCGGAGTGACCTGTTTGGTTTTATCCACAGTTTTCCCAGAACTTTATTATATTATGATTTACCTCGATGCATTTCTACATTTACAAGTAGTTTCTTGGAACTGAGGGTTTTCTCAGTTCAGCATAATTTCTGTTCAGATTGACATCTTAGAAGCTCCTGATCTCACTCTTCATTCTCTGTGTTCATTTGTGCTGCTGGTTTTCCAGGGAGCCATCCAAGGCCCTGAAGAGTTTATAGAAGGAATGACCATCGGTGTGAAAGCTCTGGTTGGAGGAGCTGTTGGTAAGAAATTAACTCCACTTAAACCAGTGGGAACTTATAGTTCGGCAAATAAGATCTAATACAGAGCAGTCATCGAAGAGGCAAACATAATGATGAAGGATGTCCATAAAGTGGAGCCTTCTGATATTTGCAGATTGTATCAGTACAGGAAAAGTTGTGGCATTAAATGTGGGGTTGCTATAACATCTTCCTTGGTTCTTCTGTTGAACTGATCAAGTAAACTTTTTTTCCCTTAATAGATTGATTTTCAGCTTTTATAAACTAGTCAAATGTATTAAACTTGCAGAAAATAATTTCTGTCCTATTTGGAAATATGCTGTACTTGCCAGGTGACACGTATCAGAGGCATAAAAGAAGTTGTATCTTCTTTAAAAATAATTAAGCTTTTGTGTATTTTTTGTACAGGGGGTATAGCAGGCGCAGCCTCTAGGATAACAGGGACCATCGCAAAGGGAGTCGCTGCAATAACCATGGATGAGGAATACCAGCAGAAGAGGCGAGAAGCCATGAACAAACAGCCTACGGGCCTGAAAGATGGGCTGGCCAGAGGCGGGAAAGGATTGGTTTCTGTGCGTTTCATTATTTGTTCAACTCTACTTTGAATAATAATGTTTCTGACTTTCTGAATGCTGCAGCGTGGCCTAAAATAAAGATGTTTCATTGATCTGACACAGTTTGTTTGTGTTTCAGGGATTCGTCAGTGGAATCACAGGGATTGTTACCAAGCCTATAAAAGGTGTGTTTAGTCTCTACAAATAAATAAAGTTACAAACTGTTTTTCTTAATTCGTAATAATAAGCAGTGTTTGGGTTTGAAATTTCTAAACAATTTGTTATTGTGCAGGGGCGCAGAAAGAGGGAGCAGCGGGCTTCTTTAAAGGTGTTGGCAAAGGTTTGGTGGGCGCGATAGCTCGACCGACAGGAGGCATCATCGACTTGGCCAGCAGTACTTTTCAGGGAATCAAAAGGTATAGCTCTCTTTTCTGCTTTTAGTTCCCATCCTTATGGTTTCACACTTCTGAGGTAATTAGATTTTAAATACGCTGCTTCTCTAACAGAACTATTAAAGGGAGACAAGCTTTTTTCCTCAGGTGGTCAATATTTAATCGTGACAATCTGCTGGTTGCTCCTCCACTTGTAAATATTTCTTTCCCAGACTTTTCCTATCTGAATGTCTCTCTGTACAGTATAGTTTACAATGCTGTCCATCAGTTTTTACACATCTCATAAAGATGTGCGAAAAACCCTAACATATAGCACCACTTTTTAACATTTAAAATGTTTGTACTATTTAAACTTTTGCCGTGTGCTGTATGATTTCCTTTTGGTTTGGCAATAATGAGGTGGAGAAAACATGTAGTCTCCTAAACTTGTCAGGGCAATAAAAATGAGCATTTATAATAACTTGAATTATAACAATGGTGGAATATTTGATGTTGCTTGCAACGAGGAGAATGGCAGGGAAAAACTTTAAAGTTCAGTGTCGAAGAGCTACATCCGTTAGTGTCAACTTAATAATTTGCTATAAGGCTTTTAGACACAACTGTCTTCGAGTTGTCAAGAACTTTAAACGAACTATACTGTAGGTTCCTTAAACTTTGCTTCTTTAGGTAATCAAGTATAATATTTTTCTGTCATTTTGTCCCGCTTACAGGGCAGCAGAGACCTCTCAAGATGTTATCTCTCTCCGTCCTCCTCGCTTCATACACGAGGACGGAGTCATCCGACCATATAAGGAGAGAGAGGGCATCGGGAGTCAGATGCTCCAGGTAAGAATCCACTATATTTTTGAGTTCCTGAATCTGATTCTTCTATATATATCTCCATCTTGTTTATGGGAATTCACTCATAGTTTTCATGCATTTTCACCGTCACCCATCCTTTCATTGGTCCCTCATAACTTCTATCATCTCTCCCTTGTTTCAAGACAGATAATTAATGTTCTCTCCATAAAGTGTCAGCAGCTTCTCGAGTCAGGGTAGATTTATGCTGTTAGTAGTTGAGACCTTTGACGACTGTATGTTATATTCAGCATGGGTAAATGGTTTCAGTAAAAATGTAGTGAATGTGTGCCGAGCGGCTCAGTTGGTAGAGCACACACACACACACACACACACACACACACCAGGTGCAGAGGCTGTTTTTGTATTTAAGTGTTTACAAAATAATTAAACTTTGGTAGTGGAGAGATATGTTTGTTCTCTGATTTTAGTGTGAGAATCTCTACGGTTGTGAGATTTTAAGCCCATCTCCAAATTGATTAGGATTTTGTAAACGTCTCTGGTTTTCCAAGCCTTTGAAAATGGTATTTATTTGTAACCTATTCTGCTCTTGTTTATTTATTTTTCATATGTCTTTAGACACCAAGTTCTCGATTGCTTTGAGCCTTTTCCAGAGTTTCTGTCTCAGTTTAAGAAGCTCCAGTCCTTCCTGTTCTGACCCTCCTCCCTCTCTCTTGTCATGTCCACAGAGGCGATTGGCCTACATTGAATGGAGTAAAACTAATTACTTCGAGGATGAGGATGATGAGTAAAACAGCTAAAATCCACCATAGCTGTGATGTAGCGTAGTTCTGGTAGTTGTGCATAGTCTGTGCTGGAGAGTTACAGATTATAATCCCTGTTAGTTTAAACTGTTGAACTTTTAAGCTGACCATTGAAGAATGTAAGATTGTAATTTTGCATTGTATTTAATTTTTAAATGTTTGTTTTGTTCTTATTGAGTCAGTAACATTCATTTAATCATTCATTAATTCATTGTTGTCAGATTTATTTTTGTTCCTATTTTTTCTGTCAGTCATTATTTTCTTCCTTAGCTTCTGTTTGAGAAATCTTTCATTATCATCAGTTTTGACTTCGATTTTGTTGCTAATAAAGGATTATTTAAATTCTAGCCTCCATTGTCTGTTTCATCCCATCTATTCCTGTCACCCCTTGCTCTTTTTTTCATTTTCTAAGTTTTCTCCATATTTTCATGCCCTCATTTTGCTGCGGACCATGCTGCTTCATTCCTGCAGTTAGTTCATCATATTTTAAATCATCTTGCAAACCTGCAAACAATTTCTATATATTTTTTTTAAATCACCTTTTCCCTTTTAAACCTTTTTTCTCGCAGACAATTGAAAATGGACGTTTTGCCAAGTATAGATACTTTGCTCATGCCAAGATTAACGATTCAGACTTCTTCATGATCACCAAGAGGTAAGCAGCTCTGACACTGTCAAATAAATTGTAAAAAAAAATTTCTGCATTCAAAAGGCATCAGTTATTTTTCTTTTGTTGTAGTTCATAATTTCGCCACTAGATGTCCATAAAGCCTTTTTGCATTGTAATGGTGTATAAAGTGCTGTACAAGTTTAGTCCTGACAACCTTTTAAAATGTTTTATGGTAAATAAGAGTAATGTCTCAATGTAAAACACATTTAATCACAATCACAAAAGAAATTAGTTTTGATTGATTATTTCTTTGTAATTGTGTTTCTTGGCGATAAATGTTGCAGTCAAACCTTGGTATTGGTGTAGGTCAGAAACCACAACTGCCCACAAACAGCTAAAATGAGCGAATTCTTGAAGTCGCCTCTAAAACACTTATTGCTCCCTCTGTTTTTTCAAAGACCAAATGTGGCTTAAAAAGCATTATTACGCACAGTAGAAACCATCTCAGCAATACTGCTGAAGCGAACATGTACACATGTACCACAGCCAATCAGTGCCAAGAAAAATGAATGCCGTGTCTGATTTGGCTGTTTTGCAAACCCCAGCCAACTGTGTGTGCCAAGTAGCATTTTCTTTTGAATATTTTAGATGTGCTGTTCAAACAATAGCCTGATTCGCAGAGAATAATTTGGAGTTTCACAGAAAAATCTGCAAATAGGTGAATAAGTTCAGGTAGATCTAATAAATGATCGATGGAGTTGAGTTTGGGAATTCCTGATAAGGCTTTTCCATCTTCTCCACTCCCAAAATATTGTCTCTTGTCCCAAAAAGGTTGTCTCTGATAAATCTTGCCCTCCTCAAAAGTATATTTATAATATTAAGAATTGGAGCAGTAAGCATTTATATAATATCTCTGGCTCTGTTTTAAACAGAATATTTTACAGCTTTTGTTCTTTTGACTAGTTTTAAGCACCTTTATTGACACTGCACTTGTACCCAACTGGCTCATTTTGTTGATTCTGTCTTGCAGAGGAATATTTTTTGTAACTAAAGGCACCTTTGGTCAGCTGACCTGCGAGTGGCAGTATCTCTTTGAAGAATTCACAATGGACCCAAAGATTGTTGGTGGACGTCGACTCCGGATTGAAGCCAAGGTATGAACATTGTTTTTTTGTGTCGTTAAAAGTTCACAACATGCCTACATAAATCGAATTCCAACTCTAAACATACAGGAAAGAGTGAAATCAGTCTTCCATGCCAAGGAGTTTGGGAAGATCATAAACTTCAAAACGCCAGAGATTGCCCAGGTAAGCTGACAATTTTTAGGAGAACAGGCAGCCATGTTTGACAAAGGACTAAAACTCATTTATTCTGACTTCTAATTTCTTTTTCAGTGGGTTCTCAACAAATTGGAGGATGCCAGAGATCGTTTACCTAAATACTAATATTGAAGACTAAGATGTGCTAAAAACACACATAATCTCTGTGTGTCAGTGCCTTTGTTCTTTACTGCATGCCTGATTTACGTCTCTACATGTGTAAACTGCGCACAATTTTTTTTTTCTTTTGACTGACTGCATGAATTTAGGAGTGAAAGATTTAAACAGGAGTTATATTGTTAAACAAAAAAAGTGCTATTAATGTGTTTCTGAATTACATAATTTCACTACAGAAAATCAGAATTAATTTCACTAATTGCACTTGTTCTTTATGCACAAATATAGTTTCATTGGTCTTTTTGACCAAAGCAACATTAATCCTCAAGTTTACCTTCACATTTTATAACAGTTAGTGTGAAAAGCCGGGGTGTTTTAAAACCTTTTAGGTGTGTTTAGTTTTATTTTTCACTGAATTTATTCCTCTTTGTCATTAATTATGTTTTTATTTGTGTGAAAATGTAGAAATATCATTGGAAGCATCCTAAATAATAGAGGCCAAAATACCAACTGCACATTCAAAGTTGTTAATTATGAACTAGATCATATAAAAGGGAATCAACGTGTTATTATAACATCATTATAGTTCAGTGTTTTCCTTTTTCTTCTTTAAGGTTTACTTTTTTTATACACATTTTCCAAGAATTAGTTGGATTTACAGATGCATGCTATTTTTATACTGTACTCTACCTGTATGTTCATTTAAGTTACTTTGATCACATCAAGTCTGTGGAATTCAGATGGTCATGTTGCTTTCATGTTTTTGTACTATATATATATATGCAATGGAAACTTTACAAAAGAAATATGCAGAGAAAAATGTATTTAAAAATAAAGGAGTTCTAATTATATCTGGTTGCTGTTTTCTCTAAGATTCAGGTTTTCTGTTGTCAGCGAATACCAAGAGTACGGTAAATATTTTTGATGCCATTCTTACTTTTGTTCTCCCTCATTTCATTTCTTTTTTTATTGTTGTTGTTTTTTGGGGGGTTTTTTTGAGAGGGTTGTCTGAATGTTTTTTTTTTTCATGCTGTTTTCACAGAAATAAAAAATATTCGTCAGTTACATTCTTAAATTTCAGTGCCAACTTTATTAATCTATAGTACCAAGAACATGTTTCTACTTCTCGGTTTTTACAACAGCATCAACAAATAATATTTTCATTGCTACTTAAACAAACGGGTTCAGTTTCTATAAGTACATCTCAGATTATGTACACCTAAAAAAGATAAACGTTCTGAGTACGTTCGCCTCTTGCAGCAAAATCTGTGCCTAAAGAAGCTCTAAATGGGAATATATTCCCTCTTATATCATTTTGATTTATATTTTTAAAGAATATTATTCACACATCGGGTAAGTCAGTGAGTTACCTCTCTAGCATTCACATTCTTACTACAGCTTTAAAGTAGCCTATACAGCAGACCCAAAAAGAAAAGATAAACTTCATCTATGCAAAGTTACGGTTTAGGCAGAATATCCTACACAAATCATTGTTTATGCCTCATGGGTTCCATCTGTTCCGCTAAATTGGATCTTGTGCTTTTGGGATAATATTTGATCCAGAACATCTTTTACGTCAGATATGGGTAAACAGTTGCATTTCCTTTAGTGGCAGCTACACCAGGTTGAAGTCCTTCAGATTGGCTGTGAGGATGGTGTCTTTCACGGCCACAAAGACAAAGCGGATGTTTTCGGTGTCCGTGGCGCAGGTGAAGTGGGAGTACAGCTTCTTGTCTTTGTTGGGATTTTGTTCTTGGTACATCTTGAGGATGAATTCTTGAGCTGCTCCTGGATCCTGCTGAGGCCCTGCAAAGGAGAGTCAAGGTACCGGTTCATAAAAACACCTTTAACAACGAGTTGAATCAGAATGTGGTTCTGAAAACAGTTCTTGCTATTTAGATGTACTTTCCTGACTCAAACGCCAGCATTGATTCACGCCATCTACTAGCCAAGCTGTCGGACTGGATTTAATGATGAGTGAATAATAAATCTGACCTGTGAATTCAGGGAAGTAGGTGGCTAAGTGAGAGTATATGATCTTCTCCTTGAGGATGTCGGTCTTGTTGAGGAAAAGAATGACAGAAGACTTCTCGAACCAGGGGTAGGTGATGATGGTTTTGAACAGGGCTTTGCTCTCCTCCATGCGGTTCTGAGGAAGGTGCCACAAGTGAACATACATTTTAAACTCACTTCAAAAGGAATATGACATCAGAAAGCATAAAACATTACAAATTATGAAACCTAAATATGCTTTGTCACTGGTTTTAATCTTTTTTTAATGTTCTTTTTTGTCATCAATAAACTGATTCTCTTCATGTCTGAGCCAAATAAGGAAAAATAAAAACATTTTCTCCAGCTGTCACTGTATTGTGTCAACGTTCTTCCAACTGTATAAATGTAGCATTAGCTTTAGCTTACATTAAGATTACATGTTGGTAGAAACTAACTGGAAACTGAGTTTGAGCTGATAGCAGTAGAAAACTGTATTGAACAGGTGGATAATGAGAGGGATGATACTTGCTCCTATCTGGCCTGCTAATACAAGGTAGGCTATTTTAGTGACACTGTCGGAAGGAATGTGAGTATTGTCTGACAGTTTTTGCACACCAAAGTTACCAGGATGGGTGGAATCTGAGCACTGACATTATTGTAGTGTTTGAAATTAGAGGCAGACTGGGCTCATGACAGCGCTTTTAATTCTGCCTGTAGGATGCCAGTTTGTTAAATCTCCAAACTAATAGTCATCAACATTTCTGTTACTGTTTTCCTCACTTGACAAATGAGCATGCAAATCTTGACTTCTTGAACTAAAACTTGACATTGTTCACTCTTATTTCTCTGGAGGATGTCATCTCATCCATTGATGTTCAAGTTTAGCATTCAGATATATCAGTTTTTTGGGGGGTTTTTTTCTTCTTTTTTGTTTCCTTGACTTTGGTTATATGACAGTTGTGAGCTGCAGGACTGAACTCAGCAGAAAAGGGAAAAAAAGTTGCATAAATGTGTTAACGCCACTTTGCCTCAGGCAGGAGTCTCACCTCGTTGTCGCACTCTGCCAAGACCTGGTCGTACTCACTAAGCGCCACCAGGAAAATGATGGAGGTGACATTCTCAAAGCAGTGAATCCACTTCCTCCTCTCCGACCTCTGACCTCCAACATCCACCATCCTGGCAGAAAATCAGCCACGATGAGTACACACGGCGACAGCCAACAGTGGAGAGAGATATTGTAAATGACATTACCTAAAAATTACGTTCTCCATGTCAAAGGGGTACTCAATTATTCCTGTTGTTGGCACTCGGACTCTGAGGATATCCTGGAGGTCTGGCAGGTAGGAAGGCTGGGAAATCCGATCCAAGTCGGTGAGATAGCTGAAATTATTTACAGCAATGACATTATGAGTTAAAAAGAACCAGAGTAGGGTTTTTAAAAGCCAGAAGCCCAAACATGGCACTGATAGAAAGCAAGCATGAAGCTGTCAGTACGTTGACATATTTGATTTAAGAGCCATTTTATGGAAACTTCTGGCAGAATCAACAGACAACAGCTTTGTTGCATTACAGGAGTGGAAAGGGAGCATATTTTAGTTAACATATGATTTGCATTTCCAAAAATAAAAACCCACTAAAAAAGAAAACGGCCCTTTTCTCTTTTCAACTCAGTAGTCAAGTCAGAGAAAAGTTTTATTAAGAATGATTTCTGTTCCACTATGAGTGGGAGCTTATCTGCATGGTCGGGAATTTGCCTTGCGTGTTCTATTTAAAGCTCATCTGTGTGTTTTAAAAACATGGGAACAAGCATGACTCAGTTATGTGGTGTGAATAAAGCAGCAGAGATCTGTCCTTCTTTTGGTAAATATCCAACATTAGATGCCCTGGATGTGATTATTTCAGACTGAGTGCACCAAAAACAATAATAGAGATTCAATAGTTTTATTTTGGTATGCTGAAATTTTAGGAAAGCAAAAAATAAAGATATTCTACTATAGGATTTTTTTTTTATTTAGTTCTCTGAATTAACATTTTTTATGTTGCTACTAATATATCTTTAAAAATCAGAAAGCTGCATAAAAGTACCACATTTATCATCAGTCATTTTACAGGGATTCATGACATATAAAATTTAAATATTTCCAGCTGTTATCTTTTGTGTTCTTATCAAAACCCAAAATTCAGTATCTCAGAAAATTATTACAAATTATTACAATAGACCAATCAAAATCTGATATTTTTAGGACTAACGTCAGGCCTCTGGAAAGTACAGCTGAAACCAAAAGTTTACATACATTCTATAGAAAGACACATAAGGATTTTTTTCCCCCTTGTTAGCTGCCAAATGTGCTAATGGTGGAGAAACAATTCCACCATTAGCACATGGTCCTAATCACTATTACAGGAAAACTGCTTAGAGTGTCGTCATTGGTGGCTATGCTGACTAGCTTCAGCGTTTATGGCAAGCTCTGCTAGCTATAGCTTAGCAGAGATAAGGGGAAAGTCAAGAGAGGGGATGAGCTGTGCCACATGGAGGAGTGATTGACAGCACTAAGACCCTCCTCCTGACTCTGATTGGTTGTTTCTAGTTTGCACTGGGAGAGGTCAAAAGAGCCAAAGTAGCCTAGCAAAGCTTGGTGTTTCTTGTCCTAAAGTCGTACATAAAATTTTCAGAAACACAACAGCGGCCATTGTCTCCTCTGCTGAGTGCTTGGGTTAGCTCAATGTGCTGTAAGCAGCTGCAAGGTGAAATTCTCACTATTTGGTGGAGTCGGACAGCTGGTACTCCCTGCGCCGGTCGTAGCAGTCCTGGATTCCAGCGTCGTTCCACAGGTTCCTGATAGCAACAACAAGGTTCTGATCCAACTCCTCCACCTTGTCCACCTCTACCTCCAGGACTGAGTTTGCATTGTTCTGCAACAATGAGGAGGAATAATTGATTTATGATGGATGTATATGTATAATGAATGTTTTTTGTTTTTTTTATTCAGACTGGTTTCTAACCCACCTGGTTCTGCGGATCAGAAAATGATATGCCGAGCGGCCCCATGGCTCGGATCATGGTCTGTATTGATGTGTAGATGTTCTGGAAGACCAGCTTGGCGTAACTCCTCTTGTCCTCATCTGTGTACCCCCCTCCATGGATGATCCTCATCTGTTTGATAAAGGTGCTCTTTCCACTCTCACCCGTGCCTTTTCAGAGACAGAGGAGACATTCGACAATTTGTTTTATTTTGCTGCTTTCGTTGAATGCTTGCATTTAGAAACTGAGATATGGGCTGCAAACCTCAGAAAACTCCTAATTTTCTCAATGTTTGGCCTCCAGTTGTAGAAAATTGTCTCTTTTATTTACTAAAATGTTGAATTCAATTACAAAAGGTAAAACGTTCAGTAAGTTAATCTGTAAAATATCATAATATAATGAAAATTGTCCTTTTTTAGTGTCCATGTCTCCAATAGTTAAGCAGTTTATCAAGGTGTCAGGTATTGCCAACAGCATGTGCTAAATTGCTTTTAGGGAAATATTATTTTAGTCGGCGCTGCACAGTGACGCAGTTGGTAGCACTGTTGCATTGCAGCAAGAAGGTCCTGGGTTTGATTCCCAGCCTGGGGTCTTTCTGCACAGAGTTTGCATGTTCTCCCTGTGCATGCGTCATTGTTTGTCTCTGTGTTGCCCTGTGACAGACTGGCGACCTGTCCAGGATGACCCCACCTCTTGCCCGGAAAGTTAGCTGGAGGTAGGCATCAGGACTCCTCCTGACCCCACAAAGGACAAGTGTGTTAGAAAATGGATGGATTATTTTAGTAAATCTAAGAATATTATTAATGTGATTTTAAGATACGTTGGTTCAGACTGAGCTCATTCATATCCTTGAAAATATGAGGTAAAAACATGAGAAATGAGAGGCAAAGGTTTTATGAGTTCACAGTAAAAAAGAGCTTAGATGTTCTTAGACAGATTTTAAAAAACTGTAAGGAAAGTATTATTTCCAGGGTAGTGACAGTTTGTTTAAAGAGTGAGAGTGCTCATAAATCTTATAATAGATTTTATTTCCAAGAAATAATTGGGAACTCAGCAGAGTCTAATCCCAATCAAAACATGCAGCATGAATTGTTGTAAAGTGTTCTTGGCTTACAGAAAGTAAGAATGCTAGGCAGTAAAAAAAAAAAAAAAAAGTCTTAATATTTTTTTTGATATACTCAAACATCTACTGTATAAACATAAAATGCTCCAGCAGATTTAACCAAACTGTTTGACCAATATTTCTAAGAACTGATTGTTAAGAACTATTGTTTCACTGACACGAGAGCCTGAATTTCTTGGCTTTTCCTTTAGAAACAGGATGTTTTTGTGTTTAATTTGCCCAACATATTTCTGCAGGCTGGAAGAAATATTAATGTTTTGAAGTGACCCAGTCAGATTCCAGGTTGAATCTCTGGTTGGAGTTAAATATTAGTGTGATGGCCAGGAGAAAGAAGATAAGGCAGCACTTATTTCAAAAAATATATTTTCAATGTTCACTTTAGGAACATAAAGTGATTAAACTGAATTTAAGAAGAAAAAGATTTAGTAAAAAAAAAGGAATTTTTTAAACAACAAAAATCAAGACACCCTGCGCCTGAAAAGCCAGTAAAATTACTGTAGGGAGACCTTTTGCAGCTATTTACCAATCTCTTGACATCAATCTGCAAAGTGATTGACCGTCTCCTCGTTTTCAGCTGCGAGAGGTTTGAGGGGATTGTTGCCCAGAGGTTTTCATTTCTTAGTTTTCAGGCAGCTCTGGACAGATTTACTGCTAATTCAACCAAAATTGGTTCCAGTCCAGGGGCCCTCATCCTTCTAAGCCCGGCCCTGTGCGTCCTAATGTTTACACATGACTATAAATTTGAGAAATCTCTATCTCAAGTGTTTGAGATAAGCTGTAGGGTACATTCAGGGCAGCATAAAGCAGAATATTGAAGAGGGAAGAAGATGTAAATACTTCAAGTGCAGCAGCTGACTCACATTTCACTGCCGCTCCACACACACAGCCACTCTACAATCTCCCTGCAGTCATGATAAAACGCTTGTCACTCACTGTGTTTCTGAACATCTTGTTACCTAGTGCCAGGTTAAAGTAAATAAATAAATTGAAAAAACAGGTTCTATGACAACGTTTGACTATTAACTTGTCCATGCAGGAATCTGCAGGCAAACATAACAATTTGAATGCAGATTTGACTGCCAAAAAGGCACCAGTCTGCTAATATTTGGATGTAGGAAGTTGTAGTCGACTCACGTCATCCAAGTTGCAGGTGATTTGAATCCCAAGTAAGAATGTTTTCAAGTGATTACTTCATACCAGACGACCTCAGCCGTCTTCTGTCATTAAAGAGTTTTTTTTTTAATGCTCGGGTCACGGGAAAGCACCCCTACGCTTTCAGAACAGGTCGAACTGGATCCTCAGAAACTCTAAAACCGCTGGAAAGTGAAATATTTTAAGTACAGTCAAATCATTTATCCAACATTGACCACTCACACTCAGCTTTTGTAACTGAGTGTGAGTGTTACACCAAATCAGCTTGACAACTTGCTTTGAATGAGGACGTCACAGTTTCAGGCAGCTGCTGTCACTTCTGACTTTGGATCACTGCACCCTGAATGCTCAAACGCTTCATCAGATGATTTGCAGATTCACAACGTTTTCAGACAAAGTCTATAACTGCTTACAAATTTGAATCTATTCTAATGTCTTTATTTAGATCTAGTGGCTACTCGTCACCAATCAAATCAATTTAAAGATGAAAACTGCAGCGGGTCGGAGTTTCTTTTCCAGAAGTTTCCATGTCTTGTGTTCTGTTTTGCATGGCGTCAAGAAAAGTCCACTCTTTACTTCTCAGCAAACAAACTTCAGCCAAATCTTCTGCATTTGAATGTACCTTGTTTACAAGTCAAGTTTCCCGGAGGCGAGGCAGAAAAGGAGGCAAATTCAGACGCGGCTGTGCTGGTTACACAATTCAGATTGAAACAGACTTTTTAAACTCGGCTGCAGGTTTTCACCTGAATGACTGAAAAATGGCAAGATTATTTTGTAAAAAAAATGTAAATAAAAAAAATTGGCTTGATTTACAAATAATTTCCACATTTAGGTTGATTAAAAAAACTAAAACTTTCAAAACAGATAACTGGTTAAGCCCAAAATGATTCTTTCCCCAGCTAGATTTAGATTTTAAATGGTTTTTCCTTTAACCAGTAGGCTTTTTTTTTAATTATTGGAAAACAGTCTATTCTCTCAAAACATAACCAAACATCATAAAAGGATTACACAGCCTGAAATACATATTTGCGTTTTAATTAAAAAATGGTACAGAAATCTGAGAGTTGAACAGATAGATGGAATAATCTCCAGCAAGGTTTGTGATTCAAGGTAAAGGTGAATCTGGCTCATAAGAGCCTTCGCAGATGCCATAAGTGAATATTTCCACTCCTCGTGTTCACAAGTGCACAAACCTCATTGCCTGATGGGAAATTCAGCTTTTCTGTGCAGCTCAGTCAGAGATTTCATCAAAATATCCTCAACGCCAGGAAAACCTGAGGCCTCCTCTTTTCTGCTTCTTCCTCTGTCTGGTGTGTGTGTGGACCAGGACTCAGGCTGCCGACAGTGTGAGCTCATGAGACTTTAGTCAGATCAGAAAACCAAACAAACTCTTTAAGGCCCACTTGAATCCGGAGATTATATTTTCGCTTGTTCTGGTACTTAAAAATGGTATTTTATCACCTCTGAAGAGTTTAGGCTTGAACGTCTTGCAGAAAAAAATACTGAGCTACCTCGATGTGCTAAGAGATAAAATTAATCACTCAGTGTCTGCTAGTTGTTCCTTAGATTGGAATAGAAAATGCGGTAATATTAATTTTAAAACCAAGAACCAACAGACAGATTGACTCTTTTATCAAGGTTCTATGTTTAGAAATATCAACTAAATGTTCTTTCTATCCTGGGAAAATGATTGGGAAGTAATGACTGATACGGGTTTCTTAATTGGACAACATTAAAATGAAATAAAAACAGACTTTGTGCATAAAAACATGAGATTCTTATTCACAAAAGAAGCAATGTATAAGCTATTTTGTCTAAGTCTTTGGTAGACTTACTAAATTTACATTTTCACACATTTTCAGTGATTCTAAGAAACCAAACAAAGCAGCTAAACAATAAAATCTCCACGTCAGTGAGCAGAAAGAGAAACATTACACAAGCTGCTCATCATCACAGGAAGCACTGGACACATTCTGCACAACAGTGGAATAAATGCACATTGTTAAAATCCATTAACCTCAGGAGCTTACACCTCCTGAGGTCTAAGCTTTAACCTTTCAGGTAAACACAATAACAATGGGAAAACAATCACATGCATCATTTCCAAAGTGCTCATGGTCGTAAGTGTTTAAATAATTTTGAAGTTACTGCACTTTTTTTTTCATGTTTGCTCTCATTGGTTGGACTTTTGGAATCAAAAATCAGATCCAGATTGAGCCAAAAACCACAAAGGAGGTGCTCACCGAGGCATCATTTACTAAACAGCTGCCCTTGTTCTTTTTGAACTTACTTGCAGACTTATAAGGCTTAATGGATTACCATCAGCATTGTTATTATTATGTTTATTGTATTTATGAAGCACCAGGTTTATATTTTATCTCGCAAAGTAGTAAAGTGACTAACAGAAATGTTTTGAAACTCTTAAACTTTTCTAAAGAGAAACTTTTCCTCAGAACCAATTTTCCCTGCAAATTAAAGTTGAATGAGGCTGGTGCAGTTTGTGCGTTGGACCTAAAGCGTCCTGCCCTCTCTGTTGTTTTTGATCGTTGTGGTTCTGTGCAAGGTAAAGTGGAAAACACCGGTGTGAGTAACAGATAGAAAAAACGCTCAGAGAGACAGAACGTGTAGTAAAGCCAAAATACGTGATGAATAATTGAAAGTGTGATACAATATTTAAGCTGAATTGTAATTGTGCTTGTTTGTGTTCATAATGCATACGAGTGTGTGTGTGTGTATGCCTGCTTGACACAGTTTTCTTGTGAGTAAAAAAATGACTTGTCCACATCCGCCGATGTCCCGCAGCCTCACAGCTGCACACACTTCCTCGACAGGGAAGCACAGTCAGTGTGAATGAGTGTCATTAACATACCAGAGATAAGAACTACTACTGGATGGCTACATCGTGCCTGCTATGTTTTGTGCAAATGAAATTCGCCGGTCGGGTGGGATTTTCAGGCAAATGCAGGATGCAAAAGAAGAAGTCAGTACAACAAACTGATTTTTCTACAGTCCAAGCTGCGCCGTGCTCCGAGAACAAAAATGTTCCCTGATGTATGATTTACATAAATGCATCTGACAAAATATCTATTGTGCAGCTGGACTTCTGGAAGCAACGGCCAGGCGGCTCATTGGGCTGAGGCCTTGTTGAAGTACAGGGATAAAACAGACATTTAAAACCCTGCTGCGATTCACGCCCCCTGTATTTGTGTTGATTCATCACTTGTTTTTTTGTTTGTTTCCGTTTTCTGCTATCTTATTTGCATTTTCTTTGCATTGCCCAGAATCTGGGCTAGAGCTCAACTTATCGACCTTTGGCCTTTTCAGATACAAGGCCACTGAAATAAACCACTTCATAGATGATTGTGTTGTTTTTGTTCTGCTTCACTCCGCTCTGGCTCTCTATAGGCCTGTGACCATCTTAATGAAACCCACTGAGAGCTCTGAGCCAGTGACCAGTTTAATGAGTGAAAATGCAGGCAAGATGCTGAACAGTACAGGCAACTTAGCATCTGTGTTCAATGTCCAAAGCATCGACTTCAGAGGGTGAAAACATTGATTTTTGTTTGGTTTTTATAGTCATAATTGGTCATTGGTTTTTATTTTTTACTAAATATCTAAGCTGAAAAGTGACCTAGAAAGAGGTTTTTATTTTTTTCCTGAAAGTTGTTCTTCCTGTTCCTCACATATCTTGTCTGACTTCTTTAGGTTTTTAGGCAGTGCCTACCAGTATCACAGAGGGATTTTTAGGCTGCCTTAAACCTGAAATCTTAATGAAATGATGTCTAATCATTTGTTGTTCGGCTGCCCAGGGCGCCACTCTGCTTTAAGAGTTTGACCCTTTCCCAAACAAACTGTGGGTGCTAACTTGTGGCTCATGTTCTGCTCCGTGGTGGGATTTGCATGAGCTTTGCATGAGGCGCGCCCGCAGCAGCTAGTTATGGCTCCGATGCGCGGCATAGAGCGAGAGGCGTCGGCAGGGTTGTGGTGGCTCTCGGCCTCTCCCACACCACTGCAGTAAAATGCAACGAAACTGATGCAACAAGCCTGTTGTCGCTGTGACTGTCGGGCTGCTTCCAAAGGTCCAAAAGAACAAACACTGTGATAAGACGTGGGAAAGTCAGAAGTGGACAAAGAGAGTAGTGTGCACTAATTAGAAGGAGTCTGATCACCAGCTGCACTGTAAAAATGAATTTGGGACGTTATTAAATGTTAGCCATTTAATTTATTTATTCGTCCTTATTCGATCTTGCTTAAATTTTCTGTGAAAATTTAAGCAAGATCGAATGAGTCGATCTTGTGAGTGGTAATGTGAATGAAAATATTATAAAATCTGCAAAAACGAACACTTTCATAAGCCGTGGCTTGTTTAGCTGTTTTATCGACGGCTAACGCTAGCAAGCAATTGGAAGTTGCTAACCGTAATGGAAAAAATTTCAAAAGCTTCTAATTATTTCAATAATATTTTAGAAATTAATCACACACCAGTTATTTTCTTTTTGTTCTTCACAGTGGAGGACAGATCACACTGTAAAAAAACAAAATTTGGAAGGTATTAAATATAAGATCTTTTTTTTAATTTTCAGATGAATTCAATCTTAGCAATATTACGATTTTGCTAAATAAAGCATTTTAAGTAGAATTTAACTGATAATGTTGATTTTTACCATCTGCTTTTCTCATGGCTAATCCTAAAGCAAAACTAACTGAGTCAGTCAGGTGTTGCCAATAACCGGCACAAATGTCAATATGTGATTATCATAAAAAAGAAAGATTTCATACAATACCCAGTTACTACAGGTCAATGCATTTTAGATCTAATTCCTTAAGCACAAAGTAATTTCTTTTTAACATGGGAGAATAAATCAGATGAGCAAAATGACACAACTTATTACTTTCAAATTGGCTAAGCAGAATGAGTCGATCTTCTAAGTTAGTTGAAGTTTTTATCTTTTAGCCAATTGTTAAACTTACAAAAAGTTTAACAATTTTTAAAAAAGTTTTAGAAATATTGAACTCTAACCAAATGAAATGTACGTGCATCGTTTATGAAACTCTTACAGCTATTATAACCGGATACATCACATTAAGACATATTTGCAAACATTTCCATAAATTCCAATGACAAATGTCTTTTCTCCACTGATAATATTAATAAAAAATTATTCGTATATACTGACTGCTTGGTCTGAACTATTTTCTTAGTTGGCTTTTGGCTTTCTTGCTAAGTTCACTCCAGGAAAAGATAACAGCTCAACCACATTTCTCCACTTCCTTCCTGAACAAAACCAAAATTCTCCCAACATGCAGACCAGAACTAGTAGAGGCTTAAAAGTTGTTTGGTGTTGTTGTTTTTGTTTTTTAGAAATAATAGACCTTTATATCCATTAAGGATATAAATCCTTAATGGATATACATCCATTAAGAATATAATATATATATATTATATATATATATATATATATATATATATATATATATATATATATATATATATATATATATATATATATATATATATATTACTGTGTAATTACGCAGAGCTGCGAGTGTTTCAAGCAGTTTTACGGCTACACATATTAACCTATTAACCCACTGATCATCTTAGAACTGACTTTGGATTTAATGAAACTTTCAGGCCTAATAAACTGATATAGCTCATCTGATTAAGCTCATTTCTAAAAGCAGCTTCATTATGTTTTCCTGTGTTTGGTTTCTTCAGCCAAACTTTCCATGAAAATCTGTGCGTGCAGGTGCGGTCGGTGAGGAAGCCGTGATGGTTAATTAAAAAGAAAAATAAAATAAAAAATAAAAAATAACTTTTATAAATCACCGACCGTACGTCACACCCACGAGGAACTTTTTAATGAATCCACCTAAATAGGAAAATTGTCAACAATGTTTTAAAACTTTATTGGACTGCATTTTTTTTTTTTACAGCCTGCAAATAAAACAGATTCAGTTTGGTGTAACTTTCAAACCGTTCCAGATTAAACCCTGATTTTTTTATTTTTATTTTTTCCTGATCTGTAAGTATATTTCTGTCCGCTCCTCTGCGGGGGGCCCCGGGCCCATTATCCGGGTGATGCTCACCTAACAGCAGCAGCTTCAGCTCCCTGCGGGAATCCTTCTTGTCCCTCCGCAGCTGCTCCTCTATCGCGTCGTTGATCCTCCTGGTCTCCCGGTCCTCCGCCGACGCGCAACACCCGGCCATCCTCCCCAACACTGAGACGCAGGCCCCTATGGTGGTGGACCGTCTGCGATCAAAGTAGGGGGAGAAAAAAAAAAAAAAAAAAAGAAGGAAAAGTTTTGGAGTCTTTGAATGAGGTGGGAGGAGGGGGGTAAAGCTCACACGGCTCACCGCTTCTAGCGGCAGGGAGAGTCGAGCATCATCAGATTGATAATTATCAAATTGATAATAATAATAATTCAAAAAAAAAAAAAAGTTTTATCAGTTGAGAAATGTTCTTGTTCTCCCAGCTGTGTGTATGATCGGCGGATTAATTGGAAAATCTTTCTCATGGAAGAGCGTCTTCTTCTTTGAGGTCCTAAGTGCAGCGGTTGGTCTGAATCAGAGAGATGGCTGCTCAACTTTTTCCCTGTCCGGTCTGAAGGGCGTGGCACTGGCCACAAATAGAAGAGGATAAATGGGAAGTGAGCCTTCATAGGAGGCAGACTTTCACCTGCTCCAGCGCTGCGTGGAGAGCTCAGCGTGCTGTGTGGTGACAGCATACTTACAGGGTAAGCTATGTGTTAAAGACGTAACTTTAATGCCTAACTTCATCTGCAGAGACACAGAGGAGCAGACTTTCTCCCCACAGCCACAGTGAGGTGAAGGAGGACACAGAAAGTGGCTCGGCGCCATTTTTTAAAATGAGAGTTCCTCAAATGGCCGCTAGGGGTCAGACTGGATAAGGTGAGGAAATGAATCCTCTGGTAAACCAGAGGAGCTTCACAAATAAAACGGAATGTTATAAAAACTTGTTTTAGTGGAGATTTGAAAATTGTAGATTCAGAATAGTGAAGTTTCATGCATTCATTAGTGATAATTAGGATGATTATTATTATTATTTTTTTTTTTTTTTATCATGAAACCAACGGCAGCAGGTGAAAACTAAGAACATTCCCAAAGACCAATCATCAAACCTCTGCCAATGTCAACAGTTTTTGACAAAATGTTTAGCAAATAAATGCAATGTTTATGTTGAACCAAAATACCTTTTCCCTTAAGATGTAGTGAAGAGCAAGGTTATGAAACAGGCTTCACCTAAAAACTATTTTATGGAAACAGAACACACTTTTATAGATTAATGCTTCAAAATTCATCTCCAGTGGGAGAGTTTAAACCAACCCCCCCAAAAATAATAATAATAACGTGTCAGAGACAGAGTTTAAGAGCAGTTCATAGGAACTTCTTTTTAATCAAACAGTTCTCAACACATGGACCTGCTCTAGAACACACTGCAGGAAATCAGAACGGCAGAGGCCAAACACGCAAAGTCTGCATCAGCTGCTGGCTTAAAGGGGAAAAACAAATCAATACAAAGAGGGGAACTTGCTCAGAAAGACGTGAACATGAAGAGATCGCTCATATGGATCACAGACTTCAATCACACTTTTACATTTGCACAAGAACAATCCCATTTTGTTTCTTCGTGACAGTGTAATAATACATGAACAGAACCGAGACAGTGGAGATGCATTGACTGGTGTCAGGTAGGGTCACAGTGTGTCTGCTCACACCTAGCATGTGGTCAGATTTTCACGTTAAAACCCTCTTGCGATCCTAACAATCTGTTTACTCCCCTCGTCCTACGGGCCAAAAGTGACCCGCGCCAAAAAAAGCCCCAAAATGAAGCAGATTAATTGATTTTTAAATCCAAAATCTATTTTTTATGATGAAACAATTTGATATTTATCAATTCAACTCAATTTAATTCATTTTTTATCATGTATTTTTGTTCCACAACACAAAAAGACGATCAACAGTATTAGATCCTTATTTTCTTTATTTTACCACAAACCAAGTGTTGAAGCAGTTTTCTTTTACATAGTAAATGTTTATTACTGTAATTATATAAATGGGAACCTATTACTTTTGAATTAATTACACTGAAAGTGAAAAAAACGTCAATAATTTGGAACTTTTTTGTCAACGTTTCAAGTGAATTATAAAAATACCTCTCTTAACACAGCAAAACAAAATGTTTGATTTAACATCAGCTTTTATGCTGATGTTGAATTGTTGTTCAACATCAACCTCTCATTTTTATATGGGATGTTCAACACTAAATGAAGAACATCTTCTGCTCAACATGAGGTGTTGAACTTAAAACAAAGAACATCTTTACAAGATAATGTTCATCTCCTTGTGAAAATGTTCTTTTCCTCAGCATCCTCAACACAAGATGAAGAACATTTTCTGTTCAACATATGAAGAACATCCCCATGAGATGAAGGTGTTCTTCATCTCAGAAAGATGCTCTTATGTTGAACATCTTCAACATAAGGCGAAGATGATCCTATCCTTCCTACTCGACATTGAACATAAAATGAAGAACATCCCAAGTTGAACACAAACTGTTGAACACAAGATGTCCAAGACATTCTTCGCAGCGTGAAGATGTTCTTCATCACATGAAGATGCTCCAAATTCTTCAGCACAAGAATTTGCTCAACATAAGATGTTCAACGTTTTATACTGAGGGTCTCATGTAGGACAGTATGTCAAAACATACAACATAACGTCTGTTGGGCAGTGAAACGTCTACTCATGGCTTCAGCAAGGAACCGACTGGGGATACTCAGATTCAGGATATCTTCATATTCTCTACACTTAATTTGTTTTTATTATGTCTTAGATTGTTTTTTGCTCTGTTTCGGAGCTTGAGGTGGTGCGTTAGCTGTAGATTGAGAGGGCAGGTGCATTAAAAATTTGTACATCAACAGTTTCTTTGATATGTATGTGTCTGGGGGCTGGTGTAGGTGTGTGTGTGTATGTATTAGAGAGAGTTTGTATGTGGCCTTTGAACTTTTTTTTTCTGGTGTTTAAATGCTTTTATCATTCACGGATCCAAAATGACCCATAAGACAATCCTTGTACCCTAGCGGTGTACAGCCCACATGGAAGTGTAACAAAAACTAAGTATCACTTTTTCTAATGACAGGGTCGATTTAGGAAAAGTCATAAAATTTCAAGTCGGAAAAAGATTGGTTAGGGTATTTTTTCTACAGCTAAACATGGTCATGGGTCACTTTTGACCTGCAAGACAACACAAGGGTTGAGTAAGAGCTGCTTTACAAGAGCAGCAAGACAAGTTTCTGAATTTCTTACCAAGGACTCGGCAGCACTGACAAGTTGAAACCGGATGCCAGCTTCAGAGCGCCACTCATTTAGATGTGAAGCTCCGTAAATACGGCCAATTACCCCACCTGCACCACCCAGCACACTTATTGACACCCCTGGTGAAGTTGGTTGAAAAGCTTTGAAGGGACTCAGTCTTTCTTTTCAGCAGCATGACCTCACACCAAAAAATAAAACCTACCCTTTATTCTATGTAGATTTATATAGAAGAGGAAAACAATCCAACATCAAAAAATAAAGGCAAAAATTATTTATACTGTAGCTTTGAAGTGTTTTGATTTTACTAAGACGTCTCTTGAGTCTGGAAGTAAAATTAACACTTTGGATTGGCCTAGCTAAAGTCTGGATTCGAGTGAGACCCGAGAATCTGTGGAGAGAGCTAAAGATTAGGGTGATGGTGAGGAGGCCTCCCACCTGATCTGCCCATCAGCAAATAGAAATAAATAGTCAAAATTCTGGTGGAGGCATGCAAAAAAAAAAAAAAATTTATTAAAAAAATAATAGTGGGATAAGTCTGGTGTGATATTAATGAGATTTTTCTATCAATTCTTGAGAAGGGTAATCATATTATTTTTATTATGCCGTTTTATTCAAATGTAAATAGTGATTTGTTTCAGACTTGTTTTGTTATATTTTTAGATACCCAAATCATTTTCTGTCACATAGAAACCTCAAAGTTGAGAATTATTTAAATAAAATGTTTCCTTATATAAAGACAAAATCACCCTTTATATTAAATAAAGGTAACCACACAAAGTTCTGTTATTTGTTTTCCGGACTATTCAGGAACGTTTAATTATCGTCTCAACTGAAGTGTAAATATGACCTGGAAGAGGTCCATTTTTTTCTTGGACACTTGTCAAAATGGGAAAGACAAGCAAGCCCTCAGCCTAAGGCAGATGTGTTGATTCTCATAAGACAGCATTAGAGAAGAAATACTGATGTAAACCTGCTCAGATCTACAGTCAGAGCAATAATTTTAAAGTGAGTAAAATAAAGTAAAATAAATCCACTTAAAATAAGTGTGATTTTAAGCTTTGCCATAAAACATCTATTTATTTAAAAGCCTTTCATAAATCTGTGCCAGGAATACCAATAAATGTAAAATGGTGCAAAATGCTAGATTTGGGCTAGCAATTAGCTGTGTAAAGTGTTTCTTTTGACCACATCTTAAGCATCCAAAACATCTCCCCCCCTACTGCTCCCCCCAAAAAGAGTTGCATTTTATCTGCTGATGTGGTAAATGGATGTCAAAATAAAGTTGAATGTGGCAATATACATTAAAAAAAAAAAAAATCTCATTCTGCACGTCTCCATGCTGTTTTAATCCGAGCCAGGCAGTTCAATGCATCATAATGCACTGTGGTAGAAACACTTAAGACACGAATCAGATGCGACAACAGAAATGTGATTCCAGTTTGCTTATAATGTCCTGCTGTTACGTCAAACATGAGCTACAAATCAGAGCCGTTCCCAGAGCTTCTCACAGCGTGGAAAACCAAAAAAAAAAACAAAAAAAAAAAACACCAAGCCAAAATAAAAATTACGAGACATTTTCAGTTGCTTTAGCTTCACTTCTCACAAAAACAAACAAAAAAGAAGAAAAAAAACAACAAACAAACAAAAAAAAAAAGTGCCTTTGTGAGAGACTTCAGAGGCACAGCTTAATATAAGGCAATATGTACACATGAACTGTATTTTTCTTGTTTTATAAATTAAAGAAAAGAATGAATACTGTACATTCTAATGAAACTGTGGCGATCGAGATGAAAAAGTAAAAAAATAATTTGAAAAGAACTAATGAATGGTTCATTCTACTTGAGTTTTTGTACATTAATTACTTGATTTCAACGCTGACTTTGTCTCAGTATGCAGGAAAGTTTCCCAACAAAAACCGCTTAAACTCAGCAGCTCTCCTGCCGTCCTTCTCAGCTTGGCTCCACCGTTCTGAATCTACGAAACACGCTGGCTATTAATGCGAAGGGGTGTTCAGGGCCACGGCATGTACTGAGGAGGCTCCAAAGCTCATCAATACTTATTAAAAAGACTCCAGAATCAAAGAGTTACGCGTCAGGAAAAAAAAAAGGGATCTGATCTGAAGCCTGCTAAGAGTTCAAATGTTAGAATTAGTCGTGTAGATCTGATTCAGGTGGCCATTTCTCAAAGACGAGGAGAAAACTGTCAATTTAAGGAAACGGTTTCGATTAGCACTAATCTGATACTAATGTTCCACATTCTGAAGCTAAACAATGTTTCCCTAATGAGAAATGAACTCAACGTAGCACAAAATGTACATTCTCATCTGACAAATGAAAGGAAACAAAAGCAGAATAAGTAAATAATGTTTTCCTCTTACAAAACAAAAAAAAAAAAACGAGTTAGCCATTAGACACAGTTATATAGACACAGATTTTCAATACTAAACATTCAATCTGCCCAAAAAAGTAATGATTGCAAAGCCAACAAAGATGCTGTCACATACACACACACATATATATATATATATATATATATATATATATATAGAGAGAGAGAGAGAGAGAGAGAGAGAGACAGAGAGAGAGAGAGAGAGAGAGAAAGTGAGATGTATGTACAATGATTATAGCATTTATAATTGCACTATGCCTCAATAAACGTAAATTACAGGCTTATGTTGCAAGAAAATAACAAAAAAAAAATATATATATACTCCAAAGTAAATTGAGAGTTGCATGTAAAGAGGTGCCAATTATAAACAAGAAGGGTTTACTTTGGTACAAACTGCATATCAACACTGCCCTTTTTTTTTTTTTTTTGCCTCTTTACATAGCAACCAACCAGATTTATTCTCCACTTCTAATTCAGCTACAACAGTCTGGAAAGCCGGGCTGTGATTGGACACAGAGATACTGCTAAGCTGTGATAGGACCGGACGGTGAACACTTCATAACCTGCAGGATTCAGTTGATCAATCAACATGTCAGTCTGTTGCTTCCTGCTCTTGTCTTTCCTCACCGGCATTCTTGTGCTCGGGTTGTTTTGGCATCGGTAATAATTTGAAATTTGAAAGAAAAGCTTCTGTGTGGCACGGTTTAAAGTAAACACTTTTAGGAAATGTGCCAGAAATCAAGAGCCCCTCTCACCCCGGCAGTCTGTGGAAGGCATCGCCACGCCTCGTCGCTCAGACGATTTCTCCTTCTTGTCCTGAACTTCACGTTTGTGTCCGAATAAGCAGTAAATTTGCTCAAATCACTGAATGGTACCAAAGCAAGGTAACATTGGAACAAGGACAATGACTGAAGTCAATCAATCTCAAATAATTTAAAAATCACAGTTTATGGCAACATTACAAGAGACATGCCAACAGGTACATTAAAAAAAAGAAGAAGAAAAAAAAAGAGGCTGTTGATAAGACAGATGTTACATCACTTCCTGTTAAGCTAACGTTCATGCCAAACCTTTGGAAAGGATGATAGATGAGGAGGGTTACAAAAAGAAAGGTCGTTTATAAAAAGGCAGATGTGATGGAGCTGCTTAAATAGCAAAATGAAACCCCTC
Source organism: Poeciliopsis retropinna (assembly GCA_010277075.1). NCBI lineage: Eukaryota > Metazoa > Chordata > Actinopteri > Cyprinodontiformes > Poeciliidae > Poeciliopsis > Poeciliopsis retropinna. Next base: position 13,876,330 of record VMRM01000001.1, on the reverse strand, counting down.
GCGCCCCAAGAAGTCAACAAAGGGCAAATAAATTAGTATTATGCAATCGTTAGATTTTGTTTTCCTTAGATAATTTGTAAGCGTGTATTTGTGTGTGTGTGTGTGTGTGGGGGGGAAAGCTATCTTTTCACAGATCGAGTCAGTCAGTGTTTCATATAGAAGCTGCACTCTACACCAGGTTGTACTCCTTCAGGTTGAGCTGCAGGATCGTGTCTTTGACGGCTGCAAAGACGAAGCGGATGTTCTCTGTGTCTGTGGCGCAGGTGAAGTGAGAGTAGATGATCTTATCGCTGTCTGGATTCAGGTCCACAAACATCTTCAGGATGAACTCTCGAGCTGCTTGAGCGTCTCTTTGAGATCCTGCAGAGGAAGGACAACATCAGCAACCAGCTGGTGACGGATTAAATGGTTGTTTACGTCAGTGCCTGAAGGATAAAGTATTGCTAGGAAGTCTGTTATGACAACAAATTTTACTGGGTGAGAAGATGACCCAGAAATTACTGCTATATCATTGTTTTAAGACCCTTTTCAACTAATGTATTAATAATAGCATAGTAATGCAAATTTGCCTTCCCAAAGACAATAAACTTTTGTAAAGGATACTTCACACAACAGCTGGAAGATAGTTTAAACAAGACAACAAAAAACAATAAACAAAACGTAAATAAAGACCACACACACACACACACACACAACCAAAATCATAAATATAATGTATTTTGACATTCCTAAAACAAAATTGTCCTTCAAAAAATATCAGAATGATAATTATTGAGATCATTTTAATTCAGGACAGGCTTAGAGGACAGGCTTAATTGATAGTAACATGTTTCACATGGACATTAATTCTCTTGTTATCTGGTTAGTTCAATCCTTTAGAATAGTTTTTTTTTTTTTTACATTTCTTTTAGTTGTCTTTTAAATTTTAATATACACCATTAAGGTTCTACCAAGGCAGATCCAGTTAAACATTTCTGCCAGATTCCTGCCTTTTCTGATTTATTCTCATGAAAGACGCCATGTGGTCTAAACAAAGTTATCAATGAAGTACAGCTACAAAAAACAGCTCCTACTCTAAACTTGTTCTCAGCTACAGTCAGAGCATTAATTTGACAGCTCAAACGGTAAAAACATCAGAGGATCCAACGATATGCAGCAAAGAAATACATAACTCATAAACACAAACCTGCATGCTATCCAGTCACCAGCAGGGGGCAACAGCTGTTTGTCTAGCTGTCCACAAGCAAACAAATGTTTCACTGCTGTGAATGATCACTTTCCAGCAAAATGTACGTTCAAAAAGACTAGTTATATACATGTTTTTAAACAGACTAAAATCCTGAAAAACACACATTTCTGCATTTCCTTTCTTCATACTTTAAAATACTGATAGATTTCAGAGTTAAAAAGTGTGAATGTGAGTTATCTTCACATAAAGCCCCATCATTGCCAACTTTCAAGCAGCTGAACAGACCTGAGAAATTAGACGGCGTTTAGTGCGCTACTCACCGTCGTACTCTGGGAAGTAGTCGACCAGATGGGAGAACATAATCTTCTCCTCCAGCAGGTCTTTCTTGTTCAGGAACAAAATGACGGAGGAGTTTTGGAACCAGGGGTATGTGATTATAGTTCTAAACAAAGCTTTACTCTCCTCCATCCGGTTCTGCTCAGGGGGGGCGTGAAAGTGGGTGTGGTTTGGTGAAGGTGGGACAAAAACAAGGAGAAATGGAGGAGGGAGAGAGAGAGAGTTTAATTAAAGCACAAGTGTTCAAACTCAAGAAGAGACTGTAATAAACGTTTCAGTGCACAGAAAAGGGAGCAGGGAGAATGAGAGAGGAGAGGGATGGCTACGTTGGTTAGATACTTTATTTCAGGGATTAACCGAATTGATGACGTTAAAAAAGAATGGTCAGTTTGAAGGTAATTTAACCTGCTCATTAATTTGGTTTTAACACCTTGACACAGATGCAATATTCCCCTATTCGGGGTCGCCTGATGCAGCGCTCAGATCCTCTGGCTGATCCTTTATAAATGCTTTTCAGGTGGAAGATGAGGTGGCATACCAATCTGACTTTCAGTCTTTGACTGAGAGCCATTTGATTTTCTTGCACAACTTCATGTTCCTTTCCGCTTAAGTCTTTGTATTATTCAGAATCTCTTCCACTCTCTTTCTTACAGAAACAAAACAAAACAATGTCCCCAAAATCCCCCAGAAATTTACCTCGTTATCCGACTCCACCAGCACCTGGTCGTACTCGCTGAGGGCGACCAGGAACATGATGGACGTGACGTTCTCAAAACAGTGGATCCACTTCCTCCTCTCCGACCTCTGACCCCCAACGTCCACCATCCTGTCCCAGCCAAAGAGTCAGTTAACATCATCTGCATCGTTATTAATCTTTCTCACTATGACCGTCCTGTAGCAGTCTGTATTGCAGGGAATCTGTTTCAGATCTGATGCAACACAGACTGTTACAGGAGATCCTTTCTGTACCAGATGACACCTTTGGTATTACAAAGTTTTTTGTTGTTTTTTTAAATTTAGTTGAAGTAGCCATCAAAGTAAAAAAGCTTTTTATGTTTGAGTTTTTCCTTGATAAATTACAAACATTTATAGAATAATGTTGAAAAATGAATGTCTAAAAAGTTATATGCCACCACCTGCTCCTCACCTGAATATGACGCTCTGGAGATCAAATGGATATTCGATAATGCCCGTTGTTGGGACTCGAACCCTCAACACATCCTGCTGGGTGGGAAGATAGCCTGGTTGGGCAATCCGGTCCAGTGAGTCCAGGTAACTACAGAGACGCAGCAGAAAATGATTTCTCATTACCATGGCATCTACAACATAGCTCCAGCTCAAGCTGATGTCCTCCTCTACTCACTATTTAGTGGAATCTGAGAGCTGGTACTCCCTCCTTCGATCATAACACTCCTTGATGCCGGAGTCACTCCACAAGTTCTTGATGGCGTCTATGTAAGGACTCTCCAATCTGGTGACCTTCTCTACGTCCACGTCTCTAACAATGCTGGCATTAGTCTAGTGGGTGAAAAAAACATTACTGAAAAACTGCTAACACAAGACAGAAACACATGTAAATGGCAAAAAATAAAAATAAAAAATGTGAATAATAACACACATAAACACACAAAAAAAGAGATTTCTACAAAAAGCCGGTGTCCTAATTATTACTAGTTAATTTTCAATCACTTGGAACATTTTATTCGACCCCAGGCTCAGCTAATATCTGAAGCTGAAATCCCAGAGGATTTCAAAGAAATTAAGCAGAAAGTGTTGCTGCCCCAGATTCCTGTCAAAAGTTGTCTGTGTTTGAAAGAGCGACATGATTTAAACTAAAGAAACTAGGAAATTTGCTAACCTTGTCATTGTTTCCACATAAAGTCCTGTGTGTCTAGTAGAAAACTGACTACAAAGTTACTGACATATTATTACGTAAAGCCACTGTAATTTACTTGCCCAATGGTTCATAAGAGATGAATCAACATGGAAATCCATTGAAAGAACCAATTAGAGCTGCAGCTAACAATTGTTTTAGTAAATTGATGAATCTGTTGATTAGTCCAATAAAAAAAAGGTAGATCCTACAGATAACCACTTAATACAATTATTAAAAAAATATATCTTAAAGATACAAGTAAACAAATCATTCAAATCCTTTTTAAATAAGAAAATAGACATTTTATTGCTTAATATGCAATAACATGGCATTCTTTCATCGTACGAGTCTACATTTGTTTTGGAGAATTGTTGAGGCGAATTAGGCATATATAAATATAAAGTCTTATCAATTGCTAGCCAATGCAGTTGCAGTGTAAAGCTTTACCCATTTACAGACTTTTTCTGTGTTTGGCTTTTTGTCAGATCTAAATTTAAATTCTCAAATTTTAATAATCATCATAACCTGAGTTAATGTGAAAAGCTTTCAAATATTTATTAAGGGAAAATTAAAACAGCTTTGTCCTATGTGAAATTTTTCCCATTGTTTAATTATTAACTAAACACTGACTAAGAACTTTTTTTTTTTAATGTCAGAAAGAGTGACTCAATTGGTTGTTTGGTTTGGGAGCAATCACTTTCCCACAAAGCACTCGCTTATTTAAAATCATTATTTGGAAAGTGCTTCTTGTATCTACTCAGGTGATTTTGTGCTGCTATTAAATGCAAAAAGCAAAACCAGAAGAAAACTGTGCGGGTGTAAAATTTTCTTTCATAGTGCTGTAGTAGTGCTGTAGGTTCCAGTTCATTTGTGTTCCTGTGTTAAAACGGGAAGTGCTCGTCTGGGACAAAGGATCGCACTCGCGTCACACGGGAAGTGAAAATGAAAGCTGACAATCATGTTTGCCATGTGTCTGGTCGTTTACAGTGCTTAAAAGGCATATGTAGCTGATATTTGCACATTTTAGTGACAAAGTTGTGCCCCCAAAACTGAAGCTTCTAATGTGGTTTTTATTTTCTATTTTCTGGTTAATATCCAATCATGTGAGGATGCACAAACTGAACTGATGTAAATCCTGTTAGGTCAACAAAGTGAACACTATGTGAAGAATAAAGACAAAAAATATGTAAAAGCATGTAGAATATAATGTGAAATGAGCTATCGTGCACAAATTAGTTGCATTATTAAGAGTAATGGATAAGAATGCACACTAATAGGACATAATATAGATAACATAATATAACATGAGGAGATAAATTGTCAAATCACATCAACAGAAACCTGGCACGATCCAAGTTATGTTTTTCTGTCAAACCACCTAATAAAATTTGTTCATTTTCATTTTAGATTACATATAATTTTGGTCCAAAATTCATATTTTTCACTGCTTTATCAGACTGCATAGAAAACCTAAACACCAAGCAAATTTTAGCATCAAACACTTTAGTTCAGAGGTCTGTTTTTAATTAAGTTTTATCAAATATTTTCAAAATACTACTAAAGACAACAACAACAACAAAAAAACTGCTGTAGCTCTGAATGTTGCCAAGGTGACAACCTCTAGGCTTGGCTTCATCCCACTCATCACTCTCGCAGTGAATAAACGGCAAGTAAGAGGTCATTGCACCCGCTCCCAAAGCTACAACTACAGGGGCAACTCAAACTAAAGAGGAATCTCAGTAAAACCCAGCAGCTGAAATGACAGATAGAAAAAGTACATGGAGTCTGGTTTTCTCTGCTTCAATAGAGAAAACCAGACTCTATGGTTTCTCTAATGTGAGAGCATAGAAGCATGCACAAAGGGTGTGATGGAGCTCTGGAGAGCTACAAGGACACAGGAAGTGTAAAAATCAGCAGGAAATTATTATGGATGGCTGCTCCAAATAAGATAGCCTGCACTCTAAAAATATTCAGCCGTGCTCTGAACACTTGGAGCGAACTTACTCACTTTATCCCAAACCCTTGTGACCTTTAATTATTACAGTCATTTCTGTTATTTCTGCCTGTTTAAAAGGCTTGTGGGAAAAGATCTCAAATACCTTGCTGGATTCTAATGTGTATTGGATCTTCAGCGTCTCTGCAGCTCGGATCATAGCCTGCATGGACGTGAAGATGTTCTGATAGACGAGCTTGGTGAAACCCCGTTTGTCCTCATCGGAGTAACCGGCACCATGGATGATCCTCATCTGCTTGATGAATGTGCTCTTCCCACTTTCACCAGTTCCTAAAAAGTTAGACAAGAACGGAAAAAAAATTATTGTACTGGGTTTTAAATATCAACAGAAACGGACAAAATTTAAAACACTTAAGCAACATACACAGCATTCTCCACAAAAGCGATAACTAATTTTATTGCTACTACCCAGGGACTAGCTTGTAAGCGTGTATTAGTTAATACTATAATGGAGGGCCTGGATGGGAGGCAGAATATGACTATCATTTCTGATGAGAGCTGAATAAGATGGTCCCTTTCTTGTTGAGTATGGTGTATGTAAGACTACATATACTGGTGCCCCCAGTAGATTATATACTAAGCTGCCCCAGTCATTGTTGACTCATGGTTGCTAAAATCTTTACAAGTCCAACTAATTTTAGTGACATAGTGGGTGTAAAATATCAAATAAAATGTTGTGCTACATGACTGGCTTTATTTTCACCCTTACATTTAACTTTATGACACACAAAATTACAAGTGGATCATCCATATTGTCTCCAAGTGTATTCTGGGTAAAGCTTGTCACCAGCCGTCCACCAACGTCATCATCAGTCACTTGGCAACAGATGGCAAACTAGCTAGAGCATTTTTACAGACTAAGTTAACATGAGAGGAGCTCCATGGAGCAGCAAAGTGAAAAGGATGGAAAAAAGAGAGCTGGGACCAGCCAAAAACTGGACTCATATTTTGTTCCTCAGAGATGAACCAGACTCCAGAGCTGCGGGTTGCCGACCCCTGCATTATACGATAGTTAATTTAGAAGCCAGACAAAAACATTGTGAAGTGCTCAACTGCCAAGCCCTCCAGCCTGAAGGCTGTTGCAGAACACCAAGCACCAAAAACAGCCTACCCTATTATTACATCTCCCACTTTTGGTGGTCAGGCACACCCCAGCGCAATGTGATGCCCAAACTGCCACCCATGTAAAACCCCACACTCCTGTCACTATTTGCATATTCATCCCACAGACTCGGATGATTTGTTCATGTGGCAGCTCAGTTTCTCCACCTCAACAGTGGGTGAAAAGGGATAAGATGGTGGGGGCCTTCTGAGACATACCTGCTGGGTCTGACCTGGCTTTACTTTAGTGACAAAGAATAATGGTCAGAAGTCTTTATACTTCATGAAATGTCAGGACTTTTAAGCATTTTCTGTTTCAAGTAATAATTCTGAATTGTTGCTAAATTTTCTAGTGGAACAGGAATAAATACTTTCTATTCGTCAAAGGCATTATTTGGCAAATGCTTGAATAAAAATAAATACAATTCATTTAAACAACACATCCAGATGCTAGCAAGTAAAACTTGATCACAGAGAAATGACCAGTGAAACCCAGCATTTAAAGAGTAGAAGATCGATTAGGAAAATATGCTAACATGTAGGTACATTTTCAGACTTTTACTGTATTAAACCATTTCAATGAGCTGGCTCTGCTACAAATCAGTCAAAAAAAAAAGAGTTAACTCTGTGTATATTGCTTTAAACTGTAGTAAGTTAATCTGGGTCAATGTTTCTTAACCCTGGTTCTCAGGACCCATAGTCAAGTATGCCTTAAATGTGTCTCTGCTCCACCACACCTGATTTAAAAGATTGAATTACCTCTCCAGCTGCAATCAGGTGTTTCAGAAACCTGTTAATAATTTATTTAAGTCAGGTGTGAGGCAGCAGGAAACACCTAGAAGGTGCAGGACAGTAGACCGGTGAACATAACCATTTCTAAAATCTGACTGGTGCATCTCCAACCAAAGAATATGGATGACATTTCATTCATACCTAAAAGAAAATAAAAAAATATCATCTACTTTGTAAAAAACATTGCATTACACATAAACGTGTATCGTAGTCCTTGGATCATCTGCACTCCCTTCTTAGTTGGAGCTGATGAATCTAAACTCTGAGTAAACATCATTTGTTCTACCCTGCCTACATAAGTAAAGAGTTAATAATATATTGATGATAAGTATTTTCCCCTCCTTCGTCAACACACAGAGAAAATGGCAGAATTTGTTTTCCTGTAATAAGAATTAAATGGGTGGGCAATATGACAAAAATATCACACTAGCTTTGTTTATTATACACTTTATAAAAATCATGATTTCGAAAGTAATGCATTTATATGAAACAAAAAAAATAATTAAATGTTAAAAGTAAAACTAATCTCTTAAAAATGTCAGCCGCCTTTCTATAGTCACATAACTATAGGAAAAAACTCCATGTTTCCTGAGCATAGAGTCAGGACTAGAACATATGTGCAAAAGGGGGCTGAAAACAGAACCTTGTGGAACTCCACGTAAAAAAGAAGCAGAGGATGATGAAAAAAGTTTGGCATTCCTAATTCTCGGCCATGTCGGATTTGAACCACTAAATGCAACAGTCATAAAACGCACCCACTGCTCTCAACAGGTAATTAAAATGGTTATCCATCTAAGACAGATAAAAAACATTAAAAACTCTTCAAAAGGCCAGATTCAGTGTTATAATCACATTTCTTATTTGACAGAAATAAAATACTTTGTACTGTAAGAACAGTCTTTAGGTGACAGAGCATTTCATCCATCTGTCAAACTTGTCAAACTAAGTGCAGTAGTAATAAGGTGTAGCTTAGTGCAAAAACAGTTTTTTCCTCTGATGTGATCTCTTTTTGGCTTTAATAGTTATACTGGGTTGATAAATTATAGTTTTTTCTGACAAAAGTCCTCAAAATAATTCAGGACTGTGGGGTCTTAAAAGATCTTTTAACCAAAACCAAGAGGAGCTAAAGTCTGAGATTATTTAGCCAGTACAACAGATGCTTCTGCTGGACAACAATGATAAAGCCTAAAAATGCTAAATGTCACATTATGTAGGAAGCAGAGATGAGAAAGAGGGGAAAGAAGAGAATAGGTCTGTATTGGAACTGATATCATTCATTAGAATATTTACAAATATCATCATCAAAAGATTTTCTAATATCTTGCAGCCTAAACAGACCTGGAATTAATCCATTTTTCACATTCTGAAGCTATGATGACAAGCCACAAGATTCAAGAATTTAACTCATTCAGATGGAGAAAAAGGAAATGAACAAACTGTGTGGGTTTGTGTGTCCACAGCATCAGTGTTTGTTCAATGCAGCAAACTCAAATTCATGTGTAAAAACAGAATAAATTCGCTGCATCGCCTCAAGCAGAGTTAACCTAAGAATATCATTCTACCCTCAGCTTTTAACTGCAATACTCTGTGTTTCCTTTGTACAAGCACTTGGTTTTCAGCAGCAATCCTGCCAAAAGTTTAGCAAAACCTGCGAAGTTCACATCTGACGAGAAAAGTCCTTTTCTGAAGAATTAAAAATTGCAAGTAAAAAAACTTTACCCTCATACATAATCTGGTTAAACTCACAAATAAATAATTGTTGCCCTGATTCTAAAAATCTAAACATCAGAAGACTGATGAAAGTACTTCAACAAAAAATAAAATGTCAGTTAAAAATCTAGTTTTACTTTCCCCTTCCAGGAATCTGACAACACAGAGCAGCTTCAGCTCAATAATAGGAAATGGTAATATATGAACTTCATCTTTTATTAAGCAGACTGTTGGGTTGTTTTAATTTTCACTTTCATAAAGTCTCTCCCGGGACTAAAATCTGCTCAACACTCAGTTTGAAACTATCGCTAGGAAAACTATCAGAACTTTTAGACATTTGAAACATTTAATTTAACACACATTTCTATTACTTTCAGAGGCTTTTTGTTGCCCTGTTGATCCAGCCACTTTCATACAAAAATCATGTGACATTCTGCGTTCTTCCTCTCTCAGTGACAAACGTGTTTGTTAAAGGCTGGTTACATGCCGATGTGGACTTTGTTCAGCGATGGCCTTGACAAAGTTCCCACAGCGGCTTTCATCTGGCTTCTAAAAGCAGCTGACAGTGATTGTGCAGATAAACCTGTACCAAAATGTTTCTGAAAACAAAAACAAAAAAAAAAAAAAAAAAAAAAACAACATATAATTTGTACCCAAATAAAGCAGTGCCATAAATATGAAGAAAAACTGAAAAGCAGTTCAGTGTTGTGATATAAACACAGCTTAGCTTAGTCACCGTGTTGGTGAAAGTAATTATAAAACATGAAATGTTCCAGTGACATCTGATGTTTTTGACACTGATTTAGTCTGTTTATACAGTTAAATACAGTAAAAGAGTACATGGGTTAAAAAGACAGCCATTCAAATGTAGGTCCAATGGTCTCCAAGGAATGTAATTTGGGCTGTGCCACTTTTGTAATTGAGCCATTAATTTGTCAAAGCCTTATAAGTCGAACGTGTAAGAGTCAAAGTATTTCACACTCAACATCCACTTTATTAGGTATTTTTTTCCTATTGTCTTTTAAAAATAATTGACCACTTAAGTCCCATTTTAATCGGGGGCTTAAGTTGTATATTGTGTAAACTCCCAGTTTCACAATATACCTGTCCTTTCACATTATACAAAACAAGCTGTTAAGATATAGGGCTTCTGGACTCTTTTTCATAGAGGTGCGGCTTACAACTTGAAACCTAAACCTGTGAGGATTTCTCCAGCCGTTGAGCTTTATGTAGCAACGATCAAGTGCACCATCCAAATGCCTAAACTGGTTCAAATACAAATCACATTGTTGAGCACCTACTTATTTTGACGTTCCAAGAAGGATTAGGATTGTAACATTGATGGGCCTTCATCAGTTGATCAACAGGCGCATAATCAATAAGATGATCTGAATGAGGGACAAGTCAATCACATGACAACTAAACTCAGTGCATTTAAAGATAAAGACAAATTTCTGATGTCCAAAGTGAACATCAAATCGAGCTTCAAAATGGGAAGACATGGGATTAAGGTGCTCATTGTGGTGAGCAATGGTGGCAGTGCATGGATAAAAATTATTGTGTTAATGATAAAGGTCTGAAGAAAATGGTCAGAGGTGGTTAAAAAAAACACCAGCACATTAAAAGATCACTCATTATAAACAAGGTATAAGGAATTACATCCATAAATGAACAACAACTTGAATCTTGAGGGCTGCACAGTGGTGTAGCTTGGAACTTGCCTTGCAGCAAGAAGGTCATGGGTTCAAATCCCGGCCCGGGATCTTTCTGCATAGAGTTTGCACATTGTCCTCTAGCTTCCTCCCACAGTCCAAAAACATGACTGTCAGGTTGATTGGTCTCTCTTAATTTTCCCTAGGTGAGGGTGTGTGCGTGAATGGTTGTTTGTCTCTGTGTTGTCTTGCGATGGACTGGCAACCTGTCCAGGGTATACCCTGCCTCTCGCCCTTTGACTGCTGGAAATAGACGTAACAGACAATAAGTACGTAACATAATGGATGGATGGGCTGAACCTTGAAGTAGCTAGTCTAAAGCAGAAGACCCCACCGGGTACCACTTGTGTCAATTAATACCAAAAAACTGAGACAATGCAATTCACACAGACTCAAACAAAAAGTCCTTCATCCATAACAAGCATACCAACTAATTGTTAAAACACCACAAACTACCATGATTTTTGTTGCTGATCATATCTACGCCTTTAAAACTACAAAGTGTATCCATCTTCTGATGCCTATGTTTACAGCAAAATAATGCACCATGCCATAAAGCTTAAATAATCTCAAACTGCTTTCTTGAACAGGTCATCAAGTTCACCATCCTCCGATGGCCACAGTCACCAGATCTCAAGACAACAACGTAACTTTGATGCTTGCATTTGGAGGTATTCAGTTAAATAAATTCATTAACCTATTTTTCATTGAGTATATTGATAAACATGAAAATATGACTAACTGCAGTTTGTGTGTGCAGTTTAGTGCTATTACACTTCTTTGTGTAATAGCACACACAAAGAAGTGTGTACTAGTGTCCCAGAGAAGTGCATTGCAATTTTTTCAAGAGCAGTATTTGTGTTAGTGGAACTATGATCCCTATGCCATGCAGGTATCTATTAAATGTATATGTGAAATTATGTGTATTATACACTAGGATTAAAATTTTAATTGCAATTGTCACTGTTTATAATTAATGACAATCAAAAATGCTAAAGAGAGGAGAAAGGATAAATCAGCCAACATGCAATTGTGGTTATTAATGAAAGTAGGTTGGGCCAAATGGTGGGTATAGAGATACTTACAACTGATATAGTAAGATAATCGTTGTAATTCCCAAATTAATTGTGTTGTCTGAAGGTTTCGACATACACAGGTCGCATAGATAAGACTATGCAAACATAAGGACATTAGTGGTTTGAAACCCACACACACAAAAATCTAGTCTCAAAGCCACAATAACTTGAGAGATTAAAAAATAGCCTCGATGTGAGGGACAGTCTAAAGTAAGACTTTTCCAATCCAGTCTCACAGGAAACGAGGCAATTAGGGAGTTAAAAAACCCACAATGCACTTACAGAATGTGGGTAATCGAACAACACATACAACTTCTTTTGGGTAAGTCGACAACTTGAAGTATTGGGGTATAATAAACACACAGAGACACACAGTGTTTCTATGAAGTGGAGAAGATTAGCAGTTACATTAAGTGAGCTTGCTTTAGCAGCTGTACATTTATTCTTGCAACAAGAACAACCATCTCTGCTTTGCACAGGAGCTCGTAAGGTCTATTGTTCTGGCATTGCCTATATATCTAAATCTGTAAACATGTGAGCTGGACAGATATATATATATATATTTTTGTTAAAATAAGATTTTTTTTTTCTGGAGACAAACAAAACACGTGGTTCATGGCTGCAAAACATATTTAGCTCAGCTTCAAACTGTTTTGTTTATTTTATAGGACCACAAATTTAAACCCATTCTCTGTAAACATTATGTCATTACACACATACTACTAGAGTGAGCCACAAGAAGACAGACAGATAAAATACAAAAATCAGACTAAACCGATTTCAAAACATAAAGAAATGGGTTTTCAACCAAAGCCGTTTCTGTATTTAACCGGAGTCAGAAGTGGTATAGTTTTCCACAACCAAAGAGCCATGTCAGTGCCACGTCATGATACCACTAACAGTCTCATCCAGGAAATGTTTCACCCTGCCTCTACTTCAAACTGATGCTTTGTGGAGGATGGCAGGGTCAGCAGACAGATTAACTACACAAACCATATCGTTTATCCCAACATCCCTGCAAACAAATGCCTTAAGACCACCAGCTTCATTTGATAACATTTTAGACAACTTGCTTCTTCACAATTCAGCCGAACTGATCGGTACCAGCAGCTCTGGAAAACTAGAGTTACACTCAGCATTTGTTAATTATATTGGATGATTTTGTGGAACCACAGCTATACACAATGGACTACTTAAACTCTGTGATGGTTGACTTAAGGATAAACAGCAATAGAATGAGAAATAGTGAGTGTATGTTATTGAAGTGATGTGGTCATAAATTAATGTTGACATTCTTTGCTTTTACTGTGTTTTTGAAATAAATTAAAAAGATCAAAAACAACACTAACTCCAGGACTTTAAATATGGCGCTCATAATATTTTGATTAGTTGTTGCCTTCTGAGCCCGTCTCGAGCTCCTGGAGAAATTCCCTTTTTTCTCTGGTCTAGCTGAAATTTGTACTTTCCGTAGAAGCAACTTATTAGTGCTAGAAGTCGAACCAGAATTTCTAGCAGTGGCAATACAAAAAAAAACAAACAAAAAAAACTGGAACTCAGCCAGCATTAGCACTGATTTAACCTCCATTAAGCATTTAAACATTATCTGTTACTGGCAATTCAAGTGTTTGAATAGCAAGCAAACTGCTGGGAATAATGAAAGCTTATGGGGCAACAAGGAGAATAATATCCATATTTAAGATTGGTGGCAGTCAGCTCATTCAAACCCTTTTACTGGACATTCATCACATCGATTTGATGTTACAGGAGAGCGAAGCCCATTAACATCTGCTGATCCATCACTTTTACACATCCATCATGAGGTAGCTTGAAACTAGAAACTAGGATGTGATGGTCCAGCAGGTTCCTTTGCATGATTTTCCGGGTGCCTTTCCTAAAGGACCGGGGTTTCAGGCACTGCTCTCCACAGCCCATTATCACATCTAACATGCTTTATGCTCAGTCTAATTGAAAAGCAGATCGCTACTAAAGAACTTGTATTACTCATGTATGGCAATTACAGGAAATGTCAACCACCCTCCTTTTCCCTGACTTTACATTAGTAACAAAACAGGTTGAAATATAAAAGCCGGGTGTGGGCTAACATGACAATGCGACAGTATGAAAACCTTGAGTAAAAATATCAAGGCTTCACGGTATCAACACATCAATTTAAAACTTAAAAACAAAAAAAATTATAAAATGATTATTTTCTTCTTTTTTTTTTTATACACCTGTAGCTTCAATAATAATCTATTATGCATGTTATTACAGTTTACTAAAAAATGCTAAACTTAGTCAGTTTCCAAGTAAATGTTAATTCCTCTGAATATTTTGCCATTTTGTTGGTTGGTTCTTTACAAGGTGACAAGTTGAAATTTGTTGGTCAATATGACAAATTGACTGTTGTTCCTGACAGAAAATATGTGAAAACAATGACATTAACTATTATTACTCATGAAAAGTATTTGAAGCCCTATTTTATCCTTAAAGCCAGTTAGAATATACTTCATACAGCTACAAAAAACTGGGGTTAATCAAACCTTTAAACATAAAAACTGTATGATGAAAATTTTTAATGGTTTTGAAACCCCTTATTGTTTACATCTTGATATACCTTCATACCAGTATCTGGCCCAGGTCTGGTAAACATGGGGATTCTATTTATACTTGACTTTAAGGATTCATACTGCACACAATAATGGCTGAGTGGTTAAACACAAATGTTTTTAAATGAAGGGAAGCAGGGCTCCAAACCTTCTCCTGCAGCCCTGTGATATAATCATTGCCAGGGTTTAGCTTTAAACTGCAAAACTGTTTTGATTACACCCAATAAAGGGCAGACTTTGGCCCAGCCAACATTTGTCACACTCATACATAAGCACACCACCTGGAAGGGCCTTTGAGGCAGAGATGGCCAAAAGCTGTACGGGATCACAAGCAGGTGAAATAGCTCCAACATGGGATGCATGGGAAGAAATTCCCGTAGAATGTGACCTCTCAGCCACTAAGAGGTCTTCTGATGAGTAGCAGCTAGCACGTTGTGCTCCAAACAGGAGCACATGTAAAAACATCTGTATGTATGGAGAGACTGTCCTGTATCTGTGTGTGAGGTCAATTTATCATTGATTTGTCATCGTATCTTGGCTTTCTGAATTGTAATCTAATCGATATGCTAACAGCGTAAAAATTTCCACCCCTGTTCCTGGTGTTTTGGTGTCATTCCTGTACAATTTCAAAACATATTCAACTAACAAATATTTAAACATTATTCCTCATCTGACTTTGTAAAATTCTTCCAACCGTGAGTCATCTCTGCATGACAAGGATGAAATTTGTAACTTCAGTTTAAAGTTTTAGCGTATGAGTGTACCGTAACAGCCCACACTAAATAAGTCACAAACTCAACAAACTTTACCTCATCTTAAATGGTGTCCAGAAAATTTGTTGTCTCTAATACAGCATGAATATATGATAGTTCTCATTCTTTCTTCCAAGCATTTCTGTGTGTTTTACAAACTGTTTTACTATGATCAACTTCAGCCAATTACGTGGGATACTTTAACTCATAAGGGAAAAATTGATCCAAATGTTGTAGATAAATTTTCTATGGCTAATGCCAGACATAAATCAACTATTTTCACGTTGAATCATTTTAGGACAGTAAGGATAACTTTCACTATATGGATTTATGATGGGTCAATTCACAACATGAATTAAAAGGAAGTAAACCTTCAGGTGTTCTTTAAGAAAACAAATCAAGACTCTGATTTCTTGCGTGAAAAGCAGAAGAAACCAGTCAAGATGTCAGAAGTTGTTTTTTGTAGGAAGAATATTCAGGTTCAGCAATTCAAACAACTATGCTAGATACTCAAAAGACAGCTTCATTTGAGTTGGCATGAATGAACTGATTTCATCCGTGTTTCATATGTGATATTAAACCGCTAATATTAACATATAATTAATAGTTCAAGACGTTTTAAGTGTCAATAACATTTCAACTGCCAGACAAGTGGTGACTGGCATAAAGTCCCTTTATGGATATCACCAGATATGAAGTCAAGTTTGTTTTGTGCTTGAGCCCTGCTAATTCCTATATCTATTTACTCCGGTCAGACGAAAACAGACCTGCATTTAGACATTTAATGCAAATCTGAACCTAATATGGCTCATTCTGATCTTTCATGTTCAGCTCAGTTATATCCTAACCTTGACCAAAATGTCAATGGGCTGACTACAGAGTGCATATTTTCAGTGGGTAAATGGTTATTGGATTCACGGTCCTCCTGTGTTTACAAGCTCCTTTTACTCATTAACACTGCCGCAGCTTGAGGTCTGCATGTAGCTTTGACCCTGAAATCAAGTCTGTTGCTCAATACATGTACTGTTTAGAAAGGTGGAGAACAAAACCACCTGGCCTTGACTGTAATTTAACAAGTACAACTTTACCAAGAATATAAAAACGCTTTTACCAAGCTTTGTAGGTATAAAAGCATTTATGAAACTTGACCCGCGTGACAAAATCAGCTACTAAGTTCGTGTTTGCCTTGGGCCGGCTGTGCTTTCGGGGTTGGTTCCCGTCATAACGGCGCAGGCGGCAAGTGGTTTTGTTTCCTCGACACGAACAGGTCACAGTTATTCAAATCAGGTGGTTTTAAACACAGGAAGCCACCTCGGCCTTCTCCCTGCTGCCAATCTCTGCACTCGACTCCTAAAACAGGAGAGAGAGACTCCAACCACTTCTCCCCTCCAACTTCACCCAGGTGGGAAGCCCCAGCACCAGACCACCGCCTCCTCCCCACAGAGGTATTTCTGATGAAGGAGGAATGCAGGCTCCACATCCCGCTGCCCTCCCCCAGCCAAACTTACCGAGAAGCAACAGCTTCAGCTCCCGGCGTGCGTCCCTCTTATCCCGGCGGAGCTGCCTTTCGATCTCGTCGTTGATCCGCCTGGCTTCTTTCGCCTCCTCGCTGAGGCAGCACGCCATTATGGATTCCAGGGTCATTCTCGGTCCTTTTCCTTTTTCAAACACGCACTATAACCCCGCTTGTTCCCCCCCTCTGTATTGAGTCATCCAGATTTCACATTTGTCGCGGAGGGAAAACCAGAGGCCTGTCAAATAAACGTCCTCATACAGGCCGGCTTCGGGGGATGCTGTAATGAGTCTGGGTGTTCAGACTGGAGCAGAGACGGAAAATAAGATACTTGAGAGGAATTATTGGAGTCCCCCACCTCCTCCCACCCTCTTCCCTGTGTTTCGGTTCGCTTTCTGGGCCTGCCGAAAGCTTCAAACAGAGCAGAAAGCGGGTTCGGTGGTATAATCTGATCTTCTGTCTCTGTATGATCAACAGATCTTTTTAAAACACACCATCCGCACTGATCTGGATAGGTATTGTCATCAGTGCTCTGGCCAGGTTCTTTCCAAAGTCCTCAACGCCGATGGTGTTTTAAATCGCTGAAATACCTTGTTTGTTTTCCAACTCGCAGTCTGCGTTGGCGAGAAAAAAAAACACACGAGGAGCGAGGTTGTCCGTTTGTTTTCCAATGGCTCCACTCCCGGGCGTGGTAAGGCGGAATATGGCGGACTTTCACTCCGATTCGCTAGGCTGGGATATACTAGTTATATCTCTCTGTCGGCTCGGTAAACCAAGGAAGCCGCACAGAAAACGGCATTTCACACGGAGCTCTCGCTCGTCGCGGCGAAATTATGTCCGAGTGTGACCTCCCCTCCCAAAAAAAGCGGTGCACGGGTCCGTGGCTCCGCACCGGGGAAGAGGCGAACGGAACAGTACGCCGTGTTGCTGGCTTTGCCCCCGACCAATCTTCTTTTCCTCAATTCTCTTCATGTATTTTTATTACAGAAGCCATCCACTCCTCCGCGGGCTGCGTCTGGCCCCCGTCGACCAGCGGGGGAGTGTCGCCGTCAAGCAAACGCCACTATGTATTGATGCCGCCCAACCTGTAGAATGGGAGAAACATGTGAATCTACACGTTTGAAGCTCTGAGTTCCGTGAGCAATTCCACTTAAATCCTGTTTTCAGGGCCGTTTCTACAATGTTTTGTAAGTGGCTTGCTGGGGAGGGGAACGCTAGTAATCTTTCACCATATAATATACAAAACAGAAAATAAGTTTCCGGAGTTTTACTTAAAGGTGATTCTCAACAAGTGAAAATAAATAAGGTGATTAAGTTTTTTTTTTATTTAGCATATTTGCCCAAAATGTAAAACTTGCATAGCGTTCTTTTCACAAAGTGGCATATCAAATGTTTATCTCTTTTTTATACATATACAACATGTGGGTCTGTGGAAAAATGTGTTCATCTACTGTGCACTGGGCCAGACTTTAGAAAGGGCTTACAAGGCCAGTAGCCCAGGGCCAATATTTGGGGTGCCCCAAAGATTTTATTTGTTATTTATTTTTAATAATGCATATTTTGCAAACATTGTTTTCTATATGAGTTATAGGCCCATATGAGGTGAGTTGCAATAATATTTTGAGATTTTTATGAAAATAAACAATACTCAAGTATTTGAAAATAATATAGTTATAGCAATCTTTATTTGGAACAATATGGAGCTATGCACCAAGGAACATTAAATGGACCATCATCAGTTCATACCCGGTTTATGTATTTTGGGGGCAGGGGCAGATAGAAACATGAAGTGTAAAATTTTCTAGATGGTGGTGCTGACTTTGGATTTAATGAACACACTGGACCAATTTCACCAGAAGATGAAATTGGAATGTGTCCCTCTTTTCTCCACATTCCAAGACTTTAATTTCCAAATAAAATAGAACATGTTTTTGAATCAGAAAAGATTCAAAAACTTTATGAATGCCTTATGAAAGACTTCCTAATTTAAATGGTTTTGGATTAACCTCTCAAGGCTGATGTTATCTCTGTTGGTTTCCTTTCTATTTCTATTAAACTTTGTCCTTCCACTCAACTTTCCACTAATATGTTTGCATGTATTCCTTTGTGATGCCAGTTTCTTTAGGAATCCAAAATAAACCTTTACTGGTTATATGTAATAACATTTTAATTTTTGTAAACATAAACTGTGGCTTTTTGAAAGATGTCTCTCAGAACTATCAAATTGATAAAATATGGTAATTTTAAGGTATTTTATAATGTAAATAGAACCTGGACCTATTTACTTTGCAAATGCCTTACAATGAGTGTAGATATTCTATATACAAACAAGTTGATCAACAAGTTGATCAATCAAACGGTGAATGTTTGTATGTTCAAAACTGTTAAAGTTAAGATGGCTTAAGGAGTAGACAGAAACTGAACTTAATGTCTGTTTGAATGGAAGAATATCAGTACTTGTAGCAGGAAAAAAGTAAAGATAGCCTGCGCAAAGCCTTGCTGAACATCAAGAGACTAAATGCTTGAAGAAGAAAACTACACTTTGTTTACTGGTTTTTATTTTTATTTTTAGGGATTACTTGGTAATGGCCTGGTAGAGGTTAACCATTAACTATCTCTACAGTGGAAACAATAATAGTTGCACCAGTATTCAACCAAGTAGCTCTGCAGTAAGCTGTGAAGGTCATTATGTTCTATTTTTGTTGAGATGGCACAGTGTTCATTCAGCTCCACAGCCAGTGGAGCAGTCTCTGATTTGTAGTCTATCAACATGGGTCTGTTTAAGATTATCAGTAGGTCCTCACAATACAAATTTACGATTTGCACTATGCTATAAGATTTGTAGTCTACCACCAGTGGCACTTGGCACTTATCAGAGACATCTGACAAATTTATATTTCCATGGACAATAAAGTTTTGATCTTATTTCATCTTATTTTTAGTTGTACTAAAGAACTGGTATCAACCTGCAAGAACAATACAAAGCTAATTAAATGTGATGTAGAGCTTAATAAGCCATCAGCAAACACTAAAAGAGTTCTGGAAACTCAGAATAATCTTTGTCTTTAACAAGATTTTATCCAAAGGAGAACAGAGAATAACTTCAAAGTAACTGAAGAAGACAACAGTAAACCAGGAAGAAGAGGTGCTTGTTATCATTCATTTATCCCAAAAGTCAGGACATGACTGTGGGAAAAACATTTAAGCCAACTGTTTCCCAGTTGCAAATTGGAAAAAGAGCAGGTTAGGTTATGCTAATTACTATACTTAGTAACAAAGTACTAAGCACAGCAAGTATAAACAAAAATAGACATTATATAACAAAATGGCCAGTGACCTAAAACATGAAGATTTCAAATTCTTTTTGCAAATTATACCTGCCACATCTCTAGGCTAAAAAGGAACAGGCCATCTGTGTTATTATGAACCTATAATTAAAATGACACTATTTTGGATGAGATGAAGATGAATTACATCTGAGAAGGCACCATTAATATTATAGTTAAAGAAACAGCTTTAGGAGCAACAGAAGCTTGTGGATCATAAATAAATGCTAAACTTTTTAAGTTTTATTTGTTAAAAATGAGCCTTCAGAGAACAAAATAGTTCAGTGCAGTCTGTTTCCTAAAAGTTGTAGCATACTATTTTTGGCATAAAAACATTACCTTGTAGCAATTTGTTTCACTGAAATATTTAGTTGGAGACCGCTGATATAAGATAATTACTTTGTTTTTACCCCACACTTTTATTTTGTGAACAGTTACAACTTCCGCTTGTTCTCTTCCACGTGTCACGTGACTCCAGCTTCCCTTGGATACGGGAAAGCGTCTCGCTGCGGTCTCCACGGAGGAAAGGATGCATGTGTAGTAGTTCAAGGGACGCTTCATTACGGTGTTTTATACGGTTAGAACGTCAAACTATCATGGCCATTTGTCGGGGAAGCGTTGCTGTCGACCCAACGACGACTTTATCAACTTTTAATACCTCTAATTTTACGTTTTAGCCGCGCCGCTCTGCTGATCTTCCTTAGCATGGACGATAAGGATTAGTTAGCCTCAGCATCACCCCAGTGACCACACCTCCTGGCGACAGGTAGGTAGAGGGAGTCTTCAGAAGTGGGTTCGGAAACAAGAAGTTTTAACAGTACTATTACTTCAAATAACTTCAGTTAAATTCCCGCGGGAGATGTTGCATAATGACCGCCAGCACAGTTCATAGCGAGGTGTTTTCGACTGACTAATTCCTTGTGGCGGTAATGATGTGGCGCTAATAGGATTGGAGCTCTCTCCTTCCTGTCGCTTGTTTGAGAAATTCGTGGGGATAATGAGGGTGGAGCTTAGCCGTGCGTGCGTGGGAAAGTGATGTGTGTGGGGTTAATCTCTCACAGGGTATGCAGTGGCAGTGATATAATGACCATGCATTCATGAGTGCATGTTTTGCAAGTGTTTGATGTATCTGCTTGGTATAATCACACCTATTGGGCTTCATTTTGCTACATAGATGTAGGAAAGCCTGAAAAACAAAAACAAAACAACAACAACAACAAAAACCTGACATCACAATTTACATTTTAATGTCAAGCAATAGTTATCCTTCAATTAGTGGAATGATTTATTGATTTATTTATTTTTTTTAACCTCAGTTGGATTTCTTTGTCTCTGTAATTAAGTGTGGCTGCAGGTTTCTGAGCAAACATGGGGAAGCTGCAGAGCAAGTTTCGCAAGAGGTCTGAGTTGTACAGGTGGGTTATGTTGTGCTGTTTACAGTCTGCTCCTTCTTGTTTTATGTAGTTCTTAAAACTATTATTACAAGAAAATTTCCTTGCTCCTTAGTAGGCCTGGGTGGCTTACCAAGTTTTTGTTTGAAGACCACATATTTTTCCATCCTCCTGTTCCCACAGCATAGCATCCATATAATGACATTACAGAGAAAGTGACAGGAAATATTTCTGGTGGTGAAAAACAAGGACAGTCATAGTGTTGTAACTAAATGGGGGCAACCTATCAGTTTTGTTAAATTAACCCTGTTATGACTGAGGCCGGCATACCTGCTAAACTAGAAAGCAGATGGACAGAATAATAGGTTAATAGTTTTTATACTTGTACAAAAATGAATATAATCTGTAATAAGCATTACAGCCATGTTTACAAGGTGTTTATTCAAAGCTTTTGTTTATCAAAATCAAAATATTAAACAAATGTTATGTAACATTATCATAACTATAGTGTTTTTAGATAGAATAAGTGTTTCCATTTTTGCATAGACCTGATTTGTGTTTATTGTCTACTAAGAAAACAAACCACAGTTCCCAGTACAACAGTATTTACACCAACATATACAAAAAAAAAAAAAAATGCATGACATGACCTACTTTTTATTTAAAAGAAAAAAGCAGCAATTGTTTTCACTTCTTCTAAAAACATACATAAGTAGTTGACCTAATCAGTTTCCAGTCTGTTAGCTGAAGGAGTGCAGTTTTATAGGGACGCAAGCCTCTGTTTTTCTCTTTCTACAGAAATCACTTTATTTGATCTTCGAGATCCTGGAGCTGCTAGTCTCTAGGTTTTACCTCAATAGAACCGGAGGTTTTCCGCATTTTAATCCACTTAATCATTTAGGCAAAACTAAAGCTCCTAAGCGCAGAGGATAAACTTGCATTATTTACAAACACAACAACTAACTGAGCAGAGACAAATTAAATGGGGTCTTTAGGGATGTAGTTCTAGCAGTCCTATTAAGGAGCAGAATTAATTTTAAAATGTTTAGATCATCTGCAAGAACTATATCAGATAGTGTTTTTGCATCAGCGTGTGAGCCATCCACCAGAAACCTGGCAGGGTGTGCAGACAAATCATGGTTATTTGTACAGCACATTTCAGCAACAAGGCAGTTCAAATTGCTTTACGCCATAAATATATATTACCATAATAATCCTCTTACCATTTCTAAAACATGCGAAAAGCTGAAACAACAACGACAACAGGTCTTTAATGTATTTTGGGAACGTGAACAGCAGCGTTCTGAACCAGCTGGAGTGTTGACTTAAAAACTTGCAGTAACTTCACTGCTACAATAAAAAGTGTCTGGCATATAAAACAAATTATTTTTCAATATTCATTACATTATTTTCCCAAAAAGAAAATTGAAACAAGAAAATCATCAGAGATGGACCTAAGAGGTCTGAATAGGAATAGGTTAATGAAGTTTATGATAACCTTACAGTTGCTGTTTTGAGATTACCATAATTTTGAAATATTCTTGGTAATGCTGGTTTTCCAGCATCTAACCAGAAAGTCCCCTAAAAATAATTATCACACTTATGTAAATACATATTTTGTGCAGATCAACTCAAGGGGACAAGGCTGAGAACACCTTTGACAGTCAGGTGTTACAGTATGAACCTGCCCACTATGGATCCATCAACACTGTGACCAATCTCAGCCCAGACCTCTGTGTTTCTGGTGGCAGTGACCAGGTAGAGCAACAGATATTTATTGTCTTGGTTTTACAGCATTGATCAAAATATAGGTGGCAATACCGAGTATGGGAGTTATAAATGTTGTTGTGTAATGCTTTGTTAATACCTGGAGCTAATAGCGTAAAATGCCTGCCTTTTCTCTTGTAGGCCGTTGTAGTGTATGACTGGAAACAAGGACAGGTGTGTCAGTCCTTCCAGGGTCACAACAGAGAGGTTACCAAGGTAAAGTCAGTGGGAAGAGAACAGCTTTAATGCAATTAAATAGCTGTTAAAATTTTCACACACTAATCGACAGTCTTCATATTTCCACCAGGTGCTTTGTTATCCCGGCAGTACATGGATCTTTAGTGCCTCGCGGGACAAAACCGTTCTCATGTGGGACCTGAATCAGGGAGACGAACCGATTCAGGAGTTTTGTGGACATGAGCTGGTTGTCAACGGAATCGCTATCAGCCCTGGTACAAACTTTAAGAACAACCTCAGTTTCCTCTGTCATTAAACAATATTTAACTTTTGTATTTATGTTAACAACAAGTTATCAGGCTGCAATTTTTTTTTGGTCAAAACAGCAATTTATTATAAAAATGTATAATCATAGGAGCATTATTTCAACTGATGGGACAAATTTGAAATGAAATGGCAAATAATAATTATTCCCACTGCTGTTGTTCTGTAGAAACGGCAACTTAGGTTACAAATTTTTTCTACTTCTGTTTGTTAAATCGAATTAAATATATTATTTAAAAAGCAAATTTTAGATTGTAGCAGTTCAACTCTGTGAGGATATTGTTCTAACCTGCAAAGATTGGATTGGAAATTACAAACTGATCATATGCACAGAGTAAAATAAGAACAAGTATTTTCTAAGTAGTTGTTGTGTTTGTCTGTATTATCTGCAGAAAAAAATTGCATTATGTATTTCCTGCCTTATATGGCTATCTAAACTTAGTTTTGGGGGGATAATAAAGTGCACTGCATATCCGATGCTGGTACTTTAAATTCTTTGTAGATGGAAGAAAGCTTTGCACTGGCTCTCGGGACAACTGGATGTGCCTGTGGGATATAGAATCTGCAAAATGTGAACACAGACATAACATCTCGAGAAACCTGGTAAGAGCATTAATTCATGCTTTTGTAGCTGGTGATGCACTTAATGGAAAATATGATCTATTATGAACTCATTTGACCATATATTTATATTTTTATTTCTGTAAGGTTTCAGCTTTTCTAATATTTATTTGTTTCCAGGTGACTCATGTATGTTGGGTGCCAGCTAGCTTTTCTGTAGTCCAGACCTCAGAAGATAAAACTATAAGGTACAGCAAAGCTTTGTTTGTTGGGATGCATCTTTTTAGATCACTTGTTCTAATTTAGTGAAATCCATCTACAATCCCTGCCAAAAATGCAGAATCCCATTTTATGGGATAGCTGTGGCACGATTCAATCAGTTATATAACAAAGTCAAACAACTGTTAAATATTTTAGCCTTGGTCTAAATATTTATTGTACATTGACTAAAAACTGCAAGTTTGCTTGTCTTTTCACGTTTTGCTTGTAGGGTGTGGGATAGCCGATTGTGGCAGGTGACTAATACCTTTCCAGCTAAACAGTATATACAGACTCACTGTGATGTCTCTCCAAACGGGAACTACTTGGTGTCCAGCAGCAACGGCTTTGGAGGCCAGGGTTGTGAAGCCACGGTGAGATCAAGAGAGGCACTTTCTAGATTTTATTGGTTAGATATGAGTTAGAAACAATCCATATGGCTTAGGATGATGATTTTATCCCATGTGTGGTGAAATGTTTCAGTTGTTCTCTGTTACTGTGCTAAACTGTTGATTGCCACATGCAGTGAGGTGTTTGTGTGTTGTCAGCTCTGGGACTTGCGTCAGCCTGGCTGTAAAGTTGTGGAGTACAGAGGTCACCTGCAGACCACAGCCTGCTGCACATTTCTACCTGTGTTTTCTGGTGGCCTGGCTAGGATAGCAACATCCTCCCATGACTGTTCGGTCAAAATCTGGGATCAGAATACTGCAGGTAAGACCCTAGCTCCTGGGTAAAGAAAAACCCTTTCTGAAGAGCATAATGTCAGTTTCTGACAGCTATATCACCCTGCCCTCTGCTGATTTCAGTTTGTTTAGGGACATTGTCCCTGGATGGCGCTGGTCCTCTGGTTTCTTTGGCTCCCACCGAAACCAATAGTTTGCTGTGTGCCAGCTTCAACGCCGGTCTCCAACATATCCAGCTGGACCAGGGGTCCCTCCAGGCACAGGGTTCTGGTGCTGGGTCAGGTGGTGCTGGAAGTCTGGATATGAGAGTTGTGGCACGATTCTGACAGCACCAAAGCATATAATGGGACTTATATGGACATCAAGGCATTCAGTGAGCAGTAACGACATACTTCCTTTTTAAAAAACCTTTTTTATGTCATCATTTGATGATTTTACCAGCATTTTTGCTTTACCAACCTGCCATACCAAGAAAAAGTAAGAAGAACAATGGATGGGAAAAATGAGCAAGTGATGTGCAAGTTTGTAGCTTAAATTCACAGTGCAGTGCAAAAATGATCATACCCCCTTATGATCAACTACTTTTTGAAAGCAGTTTGTTAAATTGGACTTTATTTTGGGGAATTAGGGTGAAGATGGCTGAAAATGCACTTGTAAATTTACATTCCTAAACAGATTTAAAAACCATGTAACACTTTCCTTTCTATTTCAAAGTGGCACTACTTGATGTTGGTCCATCACATAAAATCATAATAAAATACAATGACATTCGTGGTTGTAATTAAAGCAAAATGTGCAAAGGTTAAGTAATTATGATTTATTTTGTAAGGACCTGTGCCTGCAGGGGTATGTGTACTGTTAAGTAAAACAATTTGATACTATTTTAGTCATTACTGGATTAACTTGACCTAACTGGAATTAATTAATTCCTCTTTATTTAGCACTGTGGATCTTGAGAAGCCAAAGATTACCTAAAATATCACACTCATCCAAACTTGAGTTAAATGTGCTCCAAGTCCAATTGATGTACAACTTGTAAATGACTTTGCTTAATCTGAGAAGTTTGAGGTGTGTTGGAGAAACAGTTTCTCTTGGTGTTTTGCCTTCCCAAACAAACAAAAGTTGTAAGATTAACAATAGAGTACTTATGACAAGTGGAGCTTTTTAGCATATATTGACAGCAGTGCTGAAAACTATCAGAAACTAACACATTTGTATATCATCAACCATTCCTACTTCTTTGTTGGTATTGTTAGATTTGTTTATAAACAATCTATGATGACACGAAACCATATTAAAAATGTGTAAGCTGTGTAGCAAAGCACACACATGAGCTAAGTACTGTAATGTACAGAACTGTCACTCTAAATGGGCTTGTAGAATCAGTAGGCCCAGTATCTCTGAACGTGAGGATTTGTGATTTTGCAAGGTGATGGCTTGTTTTATCATCTGACAGCACCTCTAAGTTTTTCTTAAATGAGACGGAGCAAAATCAGTTATTTCAGTTTATTTTAGAAAAATACTTTTATGTGGTTTTTTTTTTGTCGAAATGTTAGAACTAAAGAATATTGAAAATGCCAGCTCATATGAACTTTTGTTCTTGAATAGAAAAGGTGATACAAATTCTTATATTTTTACTTTAAGATGCGTATAGTTGATATTTTGTGTTTTTAGCCATAACACTGAAATTTTCAAGAAGCTATGCAAAATACCAGTATTTAATAAGTATCGAACAAGTCACTTGTTCGATCAACTGAACACGAAGGGAAAATGTGCAAGTACAAAAATGAAGATGTTGTACCGTCTTTCAGATGCTTGCTTCATGTATTCATTGTTAGGAATCTAAAGCCGATTAGTCTAGGCATCCAGTACATTAATTTAAACTGCTCTCATGTTTGAACTGTACGCCTAATCCTCCTACTAATGCCATCTTAAACAGGTGAAACAAACATGTTGCACCAACATAACCAAGTGAAGAAAGTGAGAAAGCAGGAAGAAAACTCTGCATGGTTTTGTCTAAAGCCGCATCAGTCACAGAAGTTTCCGACTTATAGTTATTTCTCAGGGATTTAGGGAACATGTTATAACCAAACCATATCAGAATTTACTGATTTTTAGGTTAGTTTGCTCACTTGCCAGTTTAAGCATCACAATGATTTTGTTGGTACGAAGTCTTAAATCACTAATTTTGTGTTTGATACCACCTGGTAAAAAAAAAAAAAGAAAAGAAAATCAACTTATACAGATATTTATTTGTAAAATGTATTTCATGTCACAACATTTTTATTCTATTATAATTTTACTTTTATTGCAACAATTTTTCAATAAATGTTCTGTAGACACCTGGTAGAAACTTTTAACTATCTAATTATTTTGATTTTTGGTTTCACTTTTTTTTTGAGCACTTGGCTTCATGTAATACATCAGTCACAATAACCACATTTTCTTCAATCTATAGAACCATTTCAACACAAATAAATACATGTATTTATTCAATTTTGTTGCACTAACACATTATTTATTAGCTCCACCTAGTGTCAGAAAAAAGCAATATCTTAAAACCACCTTTTATATTATAACTATGTAGGAGCATCTCAATAAATTAGAATTTCTTAAACAGCTAAATTGACTTAAGTAATTCAATTAGGAGTGAAACATATA
The DNA here is from genome assembly GCA_010277075.1 of Poeciliopsis retropinna. Classification (NCBI taxonomy): domain Eukaryota; kingdom Metazoa; phylum Chordata; class Actinopteri; order Cyprinodontiformes; family Poeciliidae; genus Poeciliopsis; species Poeciliopsis retropinna. Next base: position 13,848,505 of record VMRM01000001.1, on the reverse strand, counting down.
CAAGTTCTATATGAAATAGAACATTTATTTTCATTTTGCGCCTTAGCCTACATAAAATGCTTTTTATGTAGTCTCTGGTTCAGAAAATGTTTTATGCCAGAAATCAAACAGTTGCAGCCCATGTCTTAGATACACCTGTGTGAGGTGGATTCAAAGCTCAGACTGCAGCTGTGGGCCTGAGCTTGTGACTTTTTCCCAAACTCTATAACATGTTTTGGTTTTTAATTCTTTCAAAGCTGTATTTAGCTGTTGCAACTTTTTGTACCACACTTTTTTCTTCCACTCAACTTTTCATCAGTATACATGGACACAGGTGTCTATGAACAGCCAGAGATTTTAGCAATATTGTTTGCAGCTTAGTCTCTTACAGAGATGGACCTGCAGCATATTTATCCCAATTAAAAGAAAATACAATATGGAAGGCAGACTTAAAAGCAGACACTGCAGGATGACAGTACGGGTCAAGCTTCAGACTGTTCAGAGGAGGTATTGACAGTATATACATCTCAGAAAATAGGAATTTCACAGTCTCTTGAAAATAGTAATAAATCAAAACAATAGTTGTCAATTATTCATGTGTTTATTCAAATCTGAACATCATCTTTGCTCAAAAAGCTATTTTTCCACAAAGTTTTTCATAAAGACACCCAAACACAAAGAAGAAATCAGGAGTCAATTACAGAAACTTGGAATGATAAAGAAAAAAAAAACATAAAAAACGTAAATAATAAAAAGCCTAAGAACAAGTTTCCTTACAGTAATAAAAATTGGCACAAGATATAAAGACAATTTTAAATGATAGACACAGTTGGGTTAGAGTAATTTAATGGACTTTAAAGCCATTCATTATACACTCTAAACGAGAATAAACATCTGGGTGAAGTAATGAAACTAATACCGACAGATGCTAACACTGGAATCCGTTTGGTTTCAACCAGCATCTACAGTAAGTGGCTCATGATAACATTTAGAATTAGTGGCAAGATGTTCCACACAATACCTGACAAGCTCTCAAGTGTTTTAAAGATGTGAAAGAGCTTCAAAACCTCAGCCAGCTGCAATAGTATTATACATGTTTAGGTGTGAATTTAAACAGATTATTGCAACACTCCACAGTATATTTGGGTAACACCAGCCAACAATAGTTATCAGTCAAGTACCTTGATAAAGCACACGTTTAGCTCCATTTCTTCAGAAATATAAATGTAAATACAAATTAATCTGTAGGCTAACAATACATGCTAACAATACATGATAAGCCCATTTCTCCAGTCAGCTGCCAAAAGAGAAAAGAAGAGTCTGATTCTCACACAGTTCAATATGTACCTTCATTTCAGGGACACTACAGTGATTATCATAAGAGAAAACAGTGATTGTATCCAGTCTTTTTTTTTAAAAAACAAGAATGATCATTTGGTCAATAAATCCCAGTATCCAGTGTAAATAAATATTGTAGAGACACAAGCCATATTATACAGTAACATAACCCAAAAACATAATCAATTTCTGGCTGATCTCATGACATTAGTTAAAATCTTGATGCAGGAAGCAAAACTAAAATCTGCAGATAAAGGCAGCATGCAACAAAATCTCACATGACAATGAACGGTTCAATCACTTGGGTGTTTTTTTTTTTTTTTTTTTTTAATGTAGTAAGCAGGCTGGGAATGTTTTGGCAAAACAGCACAAAAAAAAAATCTGAAATTTGGATGTAAATAATTGCTTGCCAGCAGTGGACACCACTTTTAAGCCAAAAAAAAAAACAACCAACCAAAGAAATATTAATGAAAAAAAAAAAAAATTACGAAACTATTAGCATATGTTAGGGGTGTAGGCAAAACACTGCATGCCTTCCTTTTCTGTATGTCTTGCTTTTAAACTACTACTGAATAAATGCCAGTGTTGCCACAAAATGTTAAAACTTTGAATTAGGGAATACAAAGGACTCTTTGGGTTGAAATATTTCTAGGCTGCTATATTACAAGTTTCTTGACTTCATGCATGGCAATAATAAATCCAGTCTCTCTGCCTGAGATGCTAAAGTTAACAGAGGGACCTGGAATCATCTTAATGACAGAGAAAAATGCAGTGAGGAAAACGTGGCTCTATACCACATTATGTTGTTATTTTATGGTTTTTAAAAATTGTGCAGCACTACCAAACCTGCTAAGAAGATCAACCCTGGACTTTCAAAATCAAGGATACAGAGCAACGTGATATTTTTAATATTAGCTCATCATCTACGAATCCAGTAGACTTGCATTAAATTGCAACTGATGGACTGGCAACAGGAATAGTCATTTAAACGGTTTCTTCTGCAGGTTTCTGTAAGGTATGATGCCTACAAAAATATTCACCCCTGTTGAACTTATTCACACTTTGTCCCATTTCAACTACAAACATGATGGTGACTCATCATGTTTGCTGTAGGGATGCGTTTCTTCATAATAGATAGAGGAGCTGGAAGAAAATGCTTAGCTTTCAGCACGATAATAACATTAAACATACAGCCGAAGCTGCAACAAAATTGTTCAGATCAAAGCAGATTCATGTCTGAGAATAACCCAATCAGAGCCCAGACCTAAATCTAAAAATCTGTAGCAAAACTTGAAAGCTCTCCTATCCAATCTGGCTGAACTTAAGCTAGTTTTGCAAATAATGACAACAAATTTCAGATCTGTTAGATTTGTCATAGCTTCAGCCAAAGAAGCTTCTACATGCTGTGTATGAGGCTTGGAGGTTCGATTTAAATTAGATTTACTCCACTTCACAATTATGCACAACTTTGTTTCACAAAATTGCAAAATGACATTAAATTGTGTGGTTGTAACAACTATATGTAGAGAAGTTCAAAGGGTATCATTACTTTTGTAAGGCACTTCAAACTTAAGACTTTAAAGTTCATGATGATTTAGAACTAAAACTAAATGTATATATATATATATAAAAAAACACATTAAAAACATAATAAGATTGAAGAGAACAGTTTGTGTTTTGCAAGTCCATTGCTTGAGCATCTCGGTCAGCATCATCACCTTAATTAATGTAACTGCTGACTGATTTAAGAAAACAAACAAAATCCCTGCTTTCAAATCGATCTTCATTAAAATGGCATGCTCCCATGTCAAGGAAGACGTTGCCAGTGATTAAAGATTAAACATTTTGATTTTAATTTCCTAAATAAAACTTAATTTATTTTCTTTCAGCCAGGGATGTTTGCTGCCTTGCATTATGGGTCTTATACCATCACAATGTTTGAATGACTCCTCCAAAGCTATAAAACATGGATGGAAAGAAATCTCACCAGGGTATTTCTCCAGTGAAATGGCCCAAAAAAACAAAACTCACTAAAATATAACCCATTGTACAGAAAATAAGGATGTATTTGCAACTTTCAAAAGCCACAAAATGAGACCAAATGTACTTTCTTTTTAAGATGATTGAACTGATAAGTATCTGTTGAGTAATAGATACTCAGGTATAGATACTTGAGATTCAACTTGGTTGAAACTTGTTTTCAACTAAGTGCAAAACAATATTTACTGAAATGTTTCAGCAATTTCCACTTTGGAGTAATTTCAAAACTTTAACTGGGAATTTGAGGAATGAATGGGAAACGATTTCCAGAAACCTATGTACATGTGACTGCAGAGATACATTCAAATGTATTCAAAATTATGCTGAAATAAAGCCCTATTTGAAATCCCTGGTGAGTGCCAACGTTTTAACATTTTTAAATATTACTGTTAATAGTTACGTCCCAAAAATTTCTAATGATTTCCAAAAATCCAGAATTGTGCAATGCCATTTATCCTTCAGTTTTTTTATGATATAAAATCTAAACAGTGTTCTGAAAAAGGTGATTTTTCTAAGACCAATCAGCCAGTATCCTGTGACTCAAAGTATTAGAGCATGGATATGATAAAAACATGACCCGATTTGAGTCACCACAACAATTACAACATAAAAAGTAGGATTTCTGTGGACGGTATGCATAAATTAAACAAAACACAGTCAAGCGACAAAAACGTGACTTATAATAGAACTCATATTTCATTAAGTGTTGAGTGAGTCCCTGAGATATTGTTGGCTCTCTGTATGATTTCCACATCAGAATGTGACTTTAGATGCAGTGTTTTTCCAATTCCCATGCCTGACCACAAACACACACTGAAGCAGGTCACTGCGGCATTGACTCATGTACCCAAACACACACAAAAAAAGGTCTGGACGTCACATTTGCCAGAAGATGGTCATTAAAAAGAAGAAATTTCAATATGTTTGAATGAAATAAATATATCTCACTGTGAACAACTATACAACATCTTTACATATCAGAAATAACAATGTCTCAACTCGAGTCAGGCATTCGTGCTCACATTATTGTTTTTAACAGTAGTTTCAAACAGATTTCAAGGGGTCTCAAAAGGGCAAAAATCTAAATATAAAATGTTTATTTTCTTAGCATGAGCACTCTATGTACTTCAACAAAAGAAAAATAAATCTATCATTTGACAGCTTGTTATAAGTTGCTAAGATGTGTAAAAGAGAAAGAGAGCTCACAGCTAAACTTCTTTACAGATGTACAAAAAATTTCCCAAATTTTTTCTGTTTATCATAATCAAGCAAAAATGTTTGGTTTTGTTGACGTGTCTAAATCTTAGAGAATTTTTACATTTATCTTTCAATAATTGACTCAAGCCTTTAAAACCCTGTGTTCAGATCTTAGTTTATCCCACCTGACAGTTGAGTTGTAAATACCTGGTAGTTGTTTTCCTGCAGATGATATCAGGAAAGTGAGTTAAATACTTGTGGTCAACCCTGACCCTTCTCTTTGCTGCGGGTCTACTGCTCCCCGCTGTGCTCGAGGCCGTCTATGACGCGGCTCAGCCTGATGTTGAGCAGCCTGATCTGAGTGTCCAAGTGGTCGATTTTCTCCTCCAGTGTGCCCGCCCCGCCTCCCCGACGCCAGTACGCTCCAACGGGTCCCGTCATGAAGTACACAGCCATGATGAAGCACAGAGGCAGCACGGCTCGCTCCGGGTCGCCCTCGAACTTCTGCAGGATGTAGAGGCAGGACAGGGCGAAAAGTATGACCCTCACCAGCCAGAAGAAGCGTCCAAAGACTACGTGCAGCAGATAAAACACTCCTCCCAGGAACATGGATAGGAACCAGTAGGCCAACAGTACGGCAGCGATCAGGAGCAAGGCGCGTGCTGGGGAGTTGCTTAGAGACGTGAGGCTGAAGTAGTGGCTGAGGTTTGACGCTTCAGAGAGGGAGAGAGACAGGAAGGGTGTCATTATTTACATGTTTTAGTGTCAAATAAGGAAAAGAAATGGGCAACAAGTTCATGACTTACAATCAATTCCCATCACATCAAGCAAATCCGACCAGATCTTCCAGATGGTATCCAGAAAAGTGTCCACGCCATGGACAAATCGCTCTGTTGCTTTGGAGAAAAACTGAGCAGAAAGAGACAGTGAAATTTAGGGCAGGTTCATTCTACAACAACTCATATCAGAGGGCAGATGTATTGGCCATGTAACTGATCTTCTGATAGCATGTAAATTATGGTGATCTAGTCATTTAAATTCATCACGAAATGTTTCTTTGATATGGCTTCAAAGACAGCCAGCCTTAATTGAGTCAACAATTTAAAGTTAGGATTTTATAAAAATAAAGCCAGCATTAATCATGAGATTAACTCACCTTAACTAGGTAACTTCTTCAGACCCAATACACTCATATCTTTAAAGGAGGTTTTAAAGGAGATCTACTATGCAAAATTCCCTTTTTGCACGTCGTTATTCTTCCATTTGGGTCTCAACTGCTTCTAAAAACAGCCGACCGCTTAAGAAAACACAAGCACGTTTTTGCACTTTTGGCAATGCGTTCATATTTTTCAGTATCTTGAAAATGAATACTTGACAAATTGCAGCCTCTGACTGATTGATACTTACTACATTGGTATTAAAACCTTCTTGTTTTTTGCTTCTTTATTTGCCTAGTATCAAGGAAGTGCCAGAAAACCTAACACTGAGCTTTCATTGTGATGCACTGTAAAATTGACATATGCAAAAAGAAAGGTATTGGCCTGCACGCTGCCACACAAGAAAGTAACAACTTGAAAATAACTAAAATTTTAAGTTACAACTATTTCTAAGGTGAAAAACGCTTTAAATGAGAAGAAGAAGCCCATGAAAGTGACGCAGAATCCAGAACTCTTGTTGGACGCAGCAAATGAATCAACCGGTTACATTTCTATGAGTTTTATAGCCTGCCTTGTCTGGAGCATACTCATGCTGTAAAATAATTTAAATCAAGAAAATGTTCTTAGTTGTACAGACAGGGACGGGCTTAACACTTTCAAGACAATATACCAAACTCTTTACTAGCAGTGTTCTTTAAAATGATTCCCCATGTTATATTAAATTAACTTTAACCAAATATATGTCTTTTGCACTTTTTTTTTTTAATATTTGCAACAGTTTTCTAAAATATAATCTTCAAACTGGCTGACCAATCACCACGTGGTGCTGTGGAGCTAGTGGGAGAGTACCATAGTTATCACATGACTTCTATCTTTGATTGAATTGATGGCGTTACAATGAAAAAAAACGGCACAGCTCGCGAATGACGCCACACTTCCTCATTAATATTTATAAGCGTGCGCTGTTCTAAATTTAGCATTTTGAAGTCATTCGCTGGGAGTGCCATTTTTCCTACTGTAAACTGGATAAAAAAAAAAAAAACTACTGTAGACTGGGTCCATAGCAATTTTTCTATCTTGAATAAGAACAAGTATATCACATGCTATGGATGTTTTGTTAACATTTGTTGTGCCACTGCTGTGATACTGTGAAACCTTCCTTAATGCTATCGTATGGAAAGAATACCACACAGGCTAATGCACACAAATGTAAAATAAAAACATTTTGATTGCGTTCATTTGTGCTGATGATTATCACGTGACCACCGCAACATAGGAAGCAGACAGGCAATTTGCTTTGGCGGCTAAACGCAGGAAACGTGCAGCGTTTCAAAATGCAGGAAGTGCAGCCGGACCAATGAGAGCACACAGGAACGCTCAGATTGTCCTTCACATTAAGACTTATCTATACAATGATAGAGGACGCTTTCAAAGACTGACATCGTCAGTAATTAATGAACTCGCAGCTTAGAGATGATCCTGCAACTTGAAACAAAACTGCAATGACCCACATACATAACTAGTATATATATAACAAAGCATTCAGACTGGGGTTGTCAACAGACGAAAAATTATTGTATTAATACTAATATTTCAAAATGGCATCCATGATAAATTGTCCAGGCCGAGTCCGCTTTTTTTCTTATTTCCTGTTCACCATGTGTGGACTGCGAGCAGCTGGCCAGCTCATCATTTCACGAGAACCAGTCTGTGCTCCCCTTCAATGTCCTCCGCTCACCTTGTACAGGGCCCTGATGTTATCCTCCCCGAACACACTGCTCAGAGTCTGGTAGATCCCATTAGCTGCCCGTCTGAAGCTGTTCTGGTTGCTGCTGCCGCTCCTGCCCCTGCCCGCTTCGGCTGTGCACAGAAGAGAGGCGGAAAGCACCAAGAAAATCACAAAGATCCTGCTCTCCTTCATGGCAGCAAACGTTCAGAGGTGTCAAGTAAAGATTAGTATCAAAACGTTTCAATTAAAACCCGAGGTAAAAACAACAGCTAGCTGCCGAAAGTGGACACCTTCCCAGGGAGAATGTGGCTATTATAGCGGCGACAGCGCTGTTACATTCAGGGTACCTCGGAAAAAGGTGTTGTACTCCAAATCCAGAGGGGAAAAGTACAGTTAAGAGCGCAAATGTAATGCTTCTTCTGTTGTTTGTCAAAAACAAATGTTCTTTCATATAAATTTACAAGTTTTACAACATGCATATAATACATGTAAACATGTATAATACGTAATATGTTATATACTTGTGTAATGTCATCATAGACATTTTGTAAAAACAGCTTTGGAATATACTCTTAAAATTATAAACATACTTTAATTAGATATTTAAAAAATCAGCAAATTTCTAAAAGCAAATATGTGCATAGAGAAAAAGGGCTATTCCTATATTATTGAATGCAACAGCTCTCTTCGCCTCAAAGTAAGGTAGATTAAGATTAACTAAAGTTTGCTGCTGCCCTCTGCTGGTCAACGCGTGATACTTCTGGTAGTGGTGCTATTCAATAGTACATGTCGAAATGTCCTCCATACGAAACTGCACAGTTTATTGGTAGGTATACAGCGATTTAGTATTTTTCTGCATAAGCATTTTGAAGAAAAGGTAAAATATTTACAAGATACAGGTGGAAAAATCCGTTTGCCAGGCAAAAGTATTCACATCCCTGAACTTCAGGAGCAGTAGTTTTTCCCAACATGTCACATTACAACAAATGTCAATGTATTTTTGTAAAATTTTATGTGACAGAATCTGGATCTGCAATGTCTGACTCAAATGTTTCAGGTGGTTCAAACTAAAAAGATAAAACATTATAAATGAAAACAAATAAACAAACAAACTGAAATCAATTGAGATTGTTAATTAAAAGATAGTTTTAACAGCTTCTATCTTTTTTCTGCATACTCTTCACAACAAAATAGCACACTTAAGTTATTCAGGTCCTACTCTTTTTTCACCATTAGTTTGAAAATTATATACTTTAATTATTATAAGTATCGCCTGCAATTTTTTTATAGATCTGGAGAGGACTCAAAGGAAATATACTTTTTCTTTTCAAAAAACGGCTTTCTTTGAATCAATCCAAAATGTTTTGTTTGTACTAAAATAGAACTAACATTATTTACAGTTCTATGGTTTTTGATCCAAGGGACAAATAGGTTTCACATCGACAAGTTTTGTTTTTTTTACCAGCAGCAATAAATACAATGGCCTCCTCACCCCTTATGGACCAACACAAAATAATCATAATTGTGAAGTGAAAGTACTTGATCAAATCTGAAAAGTTCAACATACAGTTGTTTTAGCCCCTGAGTCAATATTCATAATTGGGTTGCAATTATGGTTGCTTATCTTTGGAGGTCTACTTGCTATTTCGCATCAACTAAGACCAACTTGTATCCTCCTGGCAAGAAGAAGCATCTAAATAGCATGATTCCTCCACTATCATATTTTACTTTGGGGACACCTCATGATGGTGTGCAGTGTTAGGTTTCCGCCACTCATCAGTTATGTGCCCCTTTGTGTCGCTCTGTTTCAAAAAGGCTTTTAACATGACAAAACATTGAAAAGTTAAAAAGGCGTGTGAATACTTTTGCGAGGCAAAAGTTTGAATACATTTTGATTGTGTTTATTTTTGTAAATGCCTGGCTGATTAATGGCCAGCTGTTTGAATACATTGTGATTGTGTTTATTTGTGTGTAAATGCCTGGCTGATTAATGGCCAGCTGATAGAGGGCAGATGAGTGACCTAGCAAATACAAACTATGGCAAAAGCTTTGAGGAACATCCCCTAAATGTTAGACTTAGCAACATGGATATGAAGGTTACAGATTTTACAACCTTGAGCGATACAGCACAATGAGGTAAGCAGATGATTGAGTGTGCAGTCTGCTGACCTGTATTCATTTGCACTTGCTTATCATAAAAAAAAAAAAAAAAAAAAAAAAAAAAAATCAACAATTCTAAATACTTTCACATTACCACAGCTGCCAAGGAGCAAAGGACACAGGAACTGCTTTTTCATCAACTCTTGTCTCCTTGACTGCAAATCTGCTCCAGCCACACCCCAGTGCTTCTCAGTGGTTTTGCATTTTAAGGTACTTCCACAGTGAATTTAGCTGGTGGCTTTGACCTTTGCGTTGTGACAAAAAAGTAACTTTGTTTGTATTGCCGTATCAATTTGGAAAGCACAGCTACTCCAAGACATTATGGTGAGCTGCATAGAGTAAACTGGGGGGAGGTTTTACTGAGATATTTGATGATGTTCCATAAGTAGCTAATGACTATTTTTCTTATGTTTCTACCCTTTGGAACCCCCCTCCCCCAATCCTCTGCACTCCTGGTTTCATCTATGCCTTTCTTTGTCTCCCACTATTCTGGCCCAAGGCATTGCATGCTCCTTTGTAAGCCATAGGACGTTTTACCATTAGCAACCCTGACTTTTTAACTCGGTCTCTCTTGCCTTCCTCCTGTCTTTTTTTTTCTCTGGCTGCAGGCTAAAAATCTCCAGCTAGTTCATCAGTCGTGACCATATATCCCATCCATTCCTTCCCCAGGCCAGGCCCGAGGCGATGAGAAGGCTGCCTTGGGTGTGTTCCACAAGTGACTGGCCTTCTCCCTTAGACCAAATCCAGGGCCGCACTAAAACAATCCACCAGTGGTGAGAACAGACACACGGGTGCATGCAAAATTCTGCTGACTTCCGCAAAAGTGTGAAAAGCTTGTTTGTTCACTTGTGTGCTTTCATTAATCTGCATGAGTGTGTATCCGCCATGAGGCGGGTCCATTAGTGTCCAGATCTGATGTACCACCCAACCTCCACCTCACCTCCTTCAGTTGGCCCAAAACCCATTTTCATGGTTAATGATTGCAGCTCCACTTAAAAAAACAAGCCACAGCTCACCCGCTGCTTATCTATTTTACATGCCAACAAAGAGAGCCATTAGTGGTTATTCTTCAAGCTATATTACAATTTTCACTTAAAATAATGCACATGCCTGCTTGTCTGGCTCTCAATTAAGTAATTTTTCATCTGTTAATGAGTTTGGGAAGTCAACAGCGTCCTTGAGCGTTGGCCGAGGCTGAATAAACACGCCGGCGAGGGTGTAGAGGCGTGCTGTGATTCAGTGCTATCAACAGTGCATCCATCCATGGCCTGTTTTTTTTTTGTTTTTTTTACATCTTGACTTTTGTTGCTCTCTCTTTGAAAGCTCAACCTTTGTTTCCATCTGCCTCCTTCCCCATGATCGTGTGTCTGACGCTCTCTTTTCTTTAAACTCAAATGCTTTTCCCCATCCCATGCTCCTGGCTGAGTTCAAAAGTGTGGAGAGGCGGAATTAAGTGGCTGTCTGAGGATGCGTCTTCAAAGTAGCCGGGAACAAGCTTTGAATGATAAGAGTTAAGAAGGGAGTCAAAAGAACATAACTGTGATTTCAATCTGGCTGTTACTGGTGAATGCAAAAGCATCTTGATCTGTTTTATCTGCTGACCTTAAACTTATGGCTTTCAGGGATCTTTATTTATAACAGAACTGATTTTTCATACTTACAGGAAGAATCGGAAATGGCAGACTCAGTTGGGGAACAGTCTTTTCCCCATGTGGAGGAGTGTAACTATGAAAATAGACATTTTTGGGTTTGAAATACTGAGGATATAGATTTCATCTGTGCTAAAAAGAAAATACATTGTTTACATATGTGGCTACATTTTAACCCTCATCTTTGGTCAAGTGATATGGATCATGAGAATAATATCAATATTCTTAAGACACTGGAAAGGGGCTTCCTCCGTAAGTTTGAAGGGTCAGATAGAGTCAAAAAGCTCTGCCATCTTTTGGTTGCTTGTAGCAGAGCTGCTGATTCTCGTTTTTTAACCAGAGACAGTTGAGGTCATTCAGGGATCTGATCCGGATGGCTTTTACCACCTCATCTAGCAGTTTTTCTGTCACATCCCACTGTAGGGAGACCTGAAGGTGGGCACAGTACTCCATAGAGAGACTACATTTCCCTTCTGGCCTGGGAATGCCTCTGGGCCTCTGGGACGTTTCCAGTCTCAGTGGAGATGGACATCTTGGTTTCTCACCAGGATGTATTGCTGAGGAGTGGATTAGTGGATGACAATAGATGGATGGATGTTATCTACATTGTTGAATTGTTTCATCAGGCATAACAAACTTTCAGAAATGTGTATGTTGACTTCTTTTTAGATTTATAGTTATTGCAGCACAAAAACACCAGTGAAAAAAATGTCAAAGAATGTTGCTTTTCAAGAAATGAAAGAAATATTTGACATGTAATTGTAAATTCACACAGCTTACAAGCTTTTTGATGCCTTTAAAAAAACATCAAACTAAAACCAGATACAAACATGACTTTTGAAACAGATACTAATGTTACAGAATCATTGCATTTCATTTCATTACACTTCTCAATCCACATTAATTGGACGTAACTAAACTCCCACCAAACTCCCATTAGTCCATGAGGGTGATGAGCTTTTCTTACTCGTCAGTTTACAAATTAAAAAAGGTGAGGTAATATGAAGTGAAACCAAGAACACATGTATTTTTCTTTTGATCTTTTAAAATATTATTACATTAGAGTAAATAAGTTAACGCTCTATAGATGCTATTTGTGAATATTTTTATTTTACTTTAATATTTTAAAACACTTCATAAAATAATTTTTGTCTTGATGGTTACACATAATGTGAAACTTGTAGGATTTCACTTTAATGTTAATAAAACAAACTTCCTCGTCCCCCTATAATTCCTCTCCAAAGCATGACTGGAAGATCAGATGGAATAAAACATTAACCTTGTCCTGTTGTTGAAAATATGGATGGGATTTCAGCAAAACATTTTTCTCGTTTTTTTTCTATTTCTTTACTTTCTTGAGTTATTATGTGCCTGTAGTAGAGATGTGGCTAGAAAACAGTTCAGATCAGCAGAAGTCCTGACGCTCTATTTGTGCCATTTCAGAACATACTGTATGACTGGTGACACTTGAACTCATCCCAGAGTAGCTGCTCTTAAACCTGAAATGGACCGTCCCTATCTGGAGGGCCAGAGGGAGCGAAGGCAGGCTGTAAAACTCAGAGAGATGTAACAGGATGAAAGCTCTCTCCTAGATCTCTGATATACTGTGGCATTTGGCTGAACTTCACATTTCACTTAGCCCCAGCTCCACGAGCTGAGCAGGAAAAACTCTGATAAGTGTAAATTAGTCGTTTCTTTTCTCTAATTCTGTCTCCCTTCAGTGATCTTCTTGTGCTCTTCTCGGTCTCCCTTTTTTAAGTGAGCTCTCTGTCTCTAGTCAGAGCTGAGTTTTCTCCAGAACAAAGAGTCCACTTTGGGAACAAGACAGGGCAGAGAGGTAATTTGAGAACAGAGACAGCACCTGATCCATAACAGGGTTACCTCAAGGTATGAATCCATTTAAATTCAGGGAATTAAATATTTGACAAATGTTGTCATTTGCCAGATTGCTGCTATTACTCATCCTGCTTAAAATAATTCTGATACAATTGAAAAACAAATTGTATATTATATTATAGATATTATAGAATCACAATGTGTGAAACACAGAGTCCAGCATATTGTTTGATTTTTACAAGTTGATCACAGACAAAAGCTTCAGAACAATCACAGACTAGGGCAAACTTGTTCTTGTAAGGAGGTGGAAAAAGTTGTAAAACAATGTTGTACTGCATCATAGTCTCAAGCTGAATAAACCTAAAAATACCCTAATTTTTATTTGAGTATATTTAATCAACAACACAAATAACCCAAATCCCTCTTAAATTATATGTATTTAATATTTTTATACATCTGTGTTTTGCTTCTATTTAGTTCATTTGAATTTTGAAGAACTTTTGATTAGTCGCTCATAACTTTCTATATCCCTGGGGCATAAATATAACAGAGGTTAATTTATTTTATTCATTGGGGCCTATAGGCTGGACGAGAACCCATATTTATTTTCCCACCATGGATGGCAAGCAGGATGGGAAGGAAAGTAAAAGAAAAAACCTTTAAAGCTCACTGCCAGAGAAATGCACAAAAGACTGTCTGGTTGGAGAATCAGCAAGTCTCCTCAGCAAACAACAGATACTATCTATACAAATACTGTAGGTGGGTTGATTTTAAATGGTAATGTATCAATAATTTATCAGATTTCTATAAGTTAACCAATCTCCTAACTTTTCTTATTAGAGATATATATTTTTGCATATTCTATAATAAATTATAGAAAAAAGATTTGTGGAATCAAAAAATAAACTGGATTTGAGTTGTCAGCAGAATAATAATGTAGAAGATGGGTGCAAATCAACACTGAAATGGTTCACATAACCCCTAAATAACCTTCTTTTATGAAACCATGAGATTTGAACTGGAAGCAACTGGAGCCAGGAGTCAGCCAAGCAAAAAGGGCTTATATAAAGTGTTGATTTTTGATTTTGTCAAAGGCAACCATTATTTGAAATGGGGATCTGTTTCACATTCTATAAAGGTACTCAAATTAAATGTTGGATTTCTCCAACATTTTCATCGTGAGATGATGTTATAAAACTGAATTCTTTAGGATTCTTTTACATCTTTTGCAGGAATGCTAAAAATGTAGTTGTCTGTGTGTCTCATTATGCTGTCTTATTTTAAAACAGGTTTTTAAATTCATGCAGATACACAGTGCATGTATTTGAAATATCACTCTCCTATATTCATATTTGAAGCCAACCATAAGTGCCAAGAGATAGTTAGGTGAGCTGCTCCGGGGCATCTAATCTCCCGGGTTTATTGCTCTGGAGCTCTCATTAAGATGTGCTCAGAATGGAGAAGCTCTCCCACCATCCTGAAATATTGCTCTGCAGCTACAGCCAACACATTATGTTTGACATTTTTCACTTAGTTCATCTGCTGATGGCCATGGAGGCTGGGGCTTAGGGAGCGCTTGTTTGTCGGTTCAGCTCAAGTTACGGACACCGGATCACCTGTCTGGACATAGCTGTCACTGGAATTAATTAAATGTAAGGTAACTTGATTTACAGAGTTCTGAAATGTTTTAATGTACAAATACCAACTCTTCATGCAGGACCACAGTTTGGAAGTTTTAAAATGGCACAAATACTAAATTGGCATGAAATAAATGTTTTGCCTAAGCTTCTTACCATTTGTGATAATTGATAATTATTAGTAATGAATAATTATGAATCCTCCCTCGATCTCAAAAACTGGCCCACTAGCAACTGATAAAAGGGGAGAGCAAAAATAACTTGGTAGCTGATAAGGCTTCAGGAATAGTAATTAATTTACTTCATGAACATTATCACTACATACCAATTAGCAATTGCTATCCCAGACATTAATGATGCATCTTGGTATTTGAATTATTTGTTTTTTAAAATTTTGTCTATTCATTCCCCTGAAATGTTCCACCAGCGTTCCTGTGGTCTAAATGGCTCTTAATGAGATAGAAGAGCGAGGTTTCCCCAGTTTTATGCCGACTATAGAGTAACTCAGCACTGTCCCTCCTCCACCTGTTGCTGCACACTGTCAGTCAGCGGACTGAAATTGAACATCAAAAGAGCACCCACCCACCCTAGTTTATTTTATAGTAACTGTTTTAACAAAAACTTTGCCATTTGAGTATTTTTCATAAGTTTATTACTATGGGATAAAAGCTCCAGATTCGCACCAGATAACTCATGGAGAAGCTCACATGTTGTAGCTAATTCACTTCTGCACACAAACGTGTGCTTTGTCTTTGGTTCTAATACTTAATCTTTTAATTATTAAATTGATGCTAATATATTAGTATCTATCTAACATTTGTCTATGTTAGATAGATAAGATCTATCTAACATAAATGGATGTTATCTATTTTAGTTGATGTATCTGTTGCATTTTAAATCTGGAAGTACTTCTGTCATTGTCATGTTTCAAATGAAGTAACTTGGAACCTATTGTAGACTTATTTTATATCATGCTACACTACACTGTTAGATAGCGCCCCAAAGTGATTACAGTAGTGATTTCAGCTAAAGGGGGTTTTATAAAACACACCACACTTAAGTTCTTTTTTTCATACCTATATATAGAAAATAAAAATTGAAAACACATCAAGCAGTAACTCACACTCATTACAGCACAGATTTAGAGTGAGTCTATTTCAGACCCACTCTATTATTTACAGTGAGCACACAGTGAGGGGCTGAATGTTGGATCTATTCTGTGTTCATTGGAGCACTTTCAATCAGAGATCAAATCATTCAGCCTCATGTTCTCTGTAATTATGATTCATCAGTTTACCTGGTTGCCTACAGAGGGCAGTAAAACATAAGCTATAGCTGGACTGGAAATAAGAGCAGCAGGAGTTGAGGGGAATTACTCACCTGCATATGAACTTGCCTGTACTGGCAGACTAATGCCTCGTGATGCCTTATTTCAAAGAGGGGTTGAGGGTTGGAACGGGTGAGGCAGAGTCTTAAAGATATACCGCTGGAGTTGATGAGCAGAGGTGAATTTGTTCTTTGCTTCTTTTTGTTTTAGTGCTGATCTTTTTTTTCCCTCCCTCTGCAGGAGTCATTAAACATGATGTTTTAATACCTGTGACCTATCTCTCTGTTTAAAATATGCGGCCAGTGAAATTACCAAACTATTTTTTGACAAGATGAATTTACCCTGTGACTTTGAATCAAGAAATTCTCCCTTTATGTCTTTTTGTTCTTAGTATGTAACACCTCAGACCCCCACCTTCACCGCGATGGATGTACCTCCATCCATCTTCATTAGTAGCTGGCAGCTCAGCTCACACGCTCTCCTACATGTGCACACACTGACCAGATGGGTCGTTTCCCACAGAGGGGACACTCAGGACAAACACCTTTACTCCCTACAGATCAGCAGACGGTGTGACTATGCAGTCTGTGTGCATGTTATTCACATTAAAAAAACATTCTGATATAGAAGGGTTTGCCTGTAGCAAACAATGAGCCAATGCAACCCTGCAAACTCAGCCAAAACAGATGGAGGAGTAGCAGTGTTGAATTTTTTTTTTCCTGTAAGGACGGTTCAAACTTAGTTCACCTGTATAGAGTTGTGAATTCCTTGTTTATGTTCTTATGAAGATTGTTATTTTTAGAAACAGGGAAGAAGCCGAGCTCCTGAGAGAGGAAACATGAGAAAGGAAAACATGCAGTAAAGCTGTTTAAAATAGAACATGGTCTAATATGGAAAACTAATTGAGATTTTAGGCTTACTCTGATTTTCTTAACAGAAAGAAGTTGGTATTATATCAGTCCTTAATCATTGAAACATTTATTTTTTTTACATTTCAGTTTGAAAACTGAAAGCTCTATATTATACATATTCACAACCATTAATAAATTCCAAACACTTATTTCAGATATTTTTTATGATTCCCTCAGAAATATATGAGTCAGCAAAGAGAAGCATTTATTCTCCAAAAGCGTCTTGTGGGCCAAAGCATAACATTTTTTAATCACCAGTCTTGTACGAGACACTGCCCTGACATTTAAATGCGTAACTGAAATAAATACTTCATACATCACTTGAATAACTGTACAATATCCGAGTTTCATTTTTATTTTAGCTGAATTACTGAAATCAGCTTTCCACCCACTAAAGATGCAGAATTACCTGCAAACATGTGGAAACAAAAACTACCTTGTGACATCTGTCAGGAAGCAGTGGGAAAAGTGTGATGAGTGAAGAAAAAAAATTGACAGAGCATACCTGCTATTAAGAAGTGTGCGCTTTGTCTTATTTTTAAAATGTGAGAACTTTCAGAGGTGTTTCTCACAATTAATTTATGCCGTCTCACCCAAATGCCTTAATATTCACAACTGACACACAAGATCAAAGAAATAGTTTTAGAGGAATGCTTGGGAAAGACAGAAACTTAGCAGCTTGAATTTAAAAAGTTAAAGTGCACCACAGGCTCCTTTAAAAATGTTATGCAAGTGAAAAATATTTGTTTAGACTTCCAGCAATTCTAGTGAGGACTAAGTGTGCAATAAGTGGACTCGCACTCTGTTTTAAGTGTTTTACTCTTAGAACCAAACTATATTTTTTTCTGAGTAAAAGCCTTAGCATACCCACGCTGAACACAAAACAAGCTTCCTGTAGAAACATTGCTGTAGTCAATATTCCGATCTAACCACTCAGACCCAAAAACCCTGCTGTGCTTTTATCACAAATAAGAATGTGTCCTGGCTTTGAGTCAGTGTAAATGGACGTGTGCATCGGAGTGAGAGTGACAAAGTGTTCACTGTCTTACTGCTGACAGCACACCCAGGAGAGTGAAGTCTATTCACTGTTATGGTAATTGCTGCACAAGAAAAGATGTTGCCAAATAAGTGAATGAATGAATAAATGGATGCAAGAACCGAAAACCAGATACAGAAAGGGGAATTTCATACAGAAAGGGGAATTTCTTCTTTCTGTTTTAGGTTTCCAAGTTATGCATCAGTTGCCTCCTTTTCTCTGCCTCATCTTTCATTGAGTTTGTCTTCATAATGCCAAAATCTCTCCTGCTCAGCCCTGCCAGCCTTTCATTTAACACAAAAAGGAGAAAAGTCTAAGCAGCTCCCAGGCCCACTCTCCTTTCTCCTTGCCTGACTTCTTTACCTCCTCAGACCCATTTCCTATTTCCTCGAAATGAAGGAGCCACAAAACCCCCAAAGTGACATTATTAAAGCATGTAACAACATTCCTTACACGTTTGGTTTATTGGATGCTCTGCTTCCAGTCTTGGAGTTCCCAGCCCAGCCAAGTACATCAGAGGTCTAGTTAACAAAACTGCCGGGTCCGGCTACAAGTATCCAAAAGTTACATTTTCTTTCTTCGGCGTGACTGAGTGAGGAACCAAACAGCTTCACCTCCAGCTTCTGCTGTGCTTTAAATCAGAATGAATTAAAGAAGTTATACACAAATATCTGCGTCCACCAGTGCTAATTAAAATATGTTTTGATTTGGGGTTTGATATTAAATTGACTTTGCCCTTTTTTACTTTCATTTGTATTTTTACCTCCAGTTTGTGAAACTTTTGCTCTTTTTTTAAAATAATCATAATCTTTCTGCCCCAAATCAGACTGCATGTGATCCACAAAAATTAATCATTAAATACAATCTAAATTTACATTGACAGTGACACCGATATTTATAGTTTAGTCATAAATTTAAAACGGCAACTTTGGGAATATGTGTTAACTTGTACTTGGATATTTCAGTATTACAAACAATTATCCCATCAAAGAATTATCACTTCTTTGATGGGAATTTTGGCTCCTTTCAGAGAGCCGGTCCTTGTTTATATAATTATTTTTCATTTAATGTTCCCTACATGAGACGCCTTGTACTTCCTCTAGTATTTGCGGACATTCTTACTTTTGTGACATTCTTCAGAAAAATAAAAAATGTCTTCTTAGATTATCTGTTTTTGTTTTTTGCTCACAATCCATTCTATTAGGGGTATAAAAAAACCCTGTAACAGAATATTTTCTTAAAACAATGAAATACTAATGATTTGGGAGTTAAAATTTCTCAAAGTTTGAATATTTAATAGGGAAGACTTAAGATCACTTATGGACTGACGACACAGAGTTTAACTTATGTCCTGAGATTTCCTCGAAAAGTGGTGAAGATGAGTTCATTAAGAAATCCAGAGGAGGAAAGTACTTGGAAATATGTTCTTTCACGTTCCAGGAAAATCGCTCTTCTCCTCTGAGTGTTTAGAGATTCAGTCCTGTGAAACTCTCTGATGCTTCTCATTATAAATTTAATTCTGAGTTTCATGGGTACACCAAGGTCTTTCTGTATGCATCATGACCACACACAGCCATGATCAAGTTCCTTATTATATTTTGTAAAGTCTGATTCACTATCCTGATGAAAAGGAAGGGATGAAAGATTTAATGTGTCCATAAACATATTTGTGTGTGTCAGAGTTGGCTTTGACCTAATTTCCTCTGCCACATGCTGAGTAAATGTGTCGACCTTCTGATGTCTTCAGCGACTCCCACCAAGAGGAATGCATTCGTGTGTAGGTGTTTGTACACAAGTCATCTGCACTGCACAATTAAGTGCTACAGTTTCCTCAGATCTCAGTCTCCCTATGAGTCCGGCTCCATCTGACATTTTTATCTTGTGTGGAGATGGAGAGGAAATGAGGGAGAAGGGAGTGAAGAACAGAGGGAGGGAAGGCTATGAGGAACAGTTGGAATCCCTTAAAATCTCTCCTCTCCTGCTCTTTTGAAATCTTAATGTCCCAGTATCAAAGTGTCACTCTGGCTCTTTGTAGGAAATGGATTTTTCTCAATTTTTCTTTGTGCCCTTTTCTCCATTTATTCCATTTATTGTTGTTTTTTTCCTTTTGAACTTCAGACAACTATTTAATTTTCTTCTTGTAGTACAGTCTGCCAGTCTATGTAGCAATATTTTGCTTGTTTCTACCATTCAATCTCATTCTGAGCAATAGTGCATGTCCATGATCTTCAGAGAAACAACATCCCTCCTTTGTCCATACCTGATGCCAGTCTGGGAGTCATCGGGCGAGAGGCGGAGAACAATCAGAACTGGTCAAAAGTGCATTTCAAAGAACGACAGACACACACAGGACAAATAACCATATACATATATGCCGTAGGGTAATATTGAATTAACATTAACAGCCATCTTATTTGGAGCGGCACTTCTCTTTTTGCAGTGGAGGTTGATTGTTTGTAGCACAGGCAATTTCTGGTAAGCTTCATAGCATTAAAGTAGGGCACTCCATATGTCACGGGCAAACATTACCGTTAGGGTAAAATTTAAAACCTCCAAAGAGTCCTCCCCTCCAGCAAGCAATTGTTTCTCAACAGCCAAGATCTCAGACCCTCCATATGAAGCAAATAACAAAGACAGGGGGCCGGTTTTTACCAGGCTGTTTATGTAGTCTTGGTGAACTGAAGAGCTTTAGATTGCTCCGCTTAGTCCAACTTTCCATAAACAAAATCTAAGCAACAAAGTCCACAGGATAATGGAAGTATCCAAACGCCTCTATTTTGACATAGAAGGGATCTATTTATGTGTCAATGTTGTGGGGAGGCTGGTGCCAATCCCCAGTGACCAAGGGTCTGTTTCCACAGAAAGGCCACCGCTAGGATCCAACACCAAGATCCCCCAAGACAGCAGTCAATCTTAACATGAAATAGTTTTCCTATTGTCATTTTGAAGTAGAAAAAGCATTTATCTGATGCCAGAAGGGTGTGAAAGAGTGATTGTATTACTGCCATTGTTGTCCCAGTCAGTGGCCTTATTATTTTGTGCTTGCCACCATTTGGACATGTTGTCTGGTGTCAAACTGCTTTGAGAACAATTTGAATTTGACTTTAATCATCTTAAGAATTCTTCAAGCATGTCTTATTATAGGTGTTTGAATACTA
This sequence comes from Poeciliopsis retropinna, assembly GCA_010277075.1. Classification (NCBI taxonomy): domain Eukaryota; kingdom Metazoa; phylum Chordata; class Actinopteri; order Cyprinodontiformes; family Poeciliidae; genus Poeciliopsis; species Poeciliopsis retropinna. Next base: position 13,827,351 of record VMRM01000001.1, on the reverse strand, counting down.
AACAACAGGATGCAGAAAGAGAAGGAAAAAAAAAATCTTCCTTTCAATATCCATATGAAGTGCCATCAAAGCCCAGTGTGTCAGCGGAAGAAAGACAATGTGCCCATTAATAAGATGTTAGTAAAACCAGTGGGGCAGAGCAGTTTTGACAGATGGTCACAAACCCCATCTTTGCAACCATCTTCACATGAATGCAGTTTAGTTTGGCCTTGGAACAACTCATCTTCTTCCATCTCTTGAAATTCTCAATTTCTAACCCAAAACCATTTCCCTCCATGTCAATTCTCCCTTCTATCACTCTGGGCATCTTTCACATTAGTAACTTTTTTTTTTCACCTAAAAGCTCAATGATTCAACTGTGCATTATTAACTGAATTTTCATTATCCCACCACTAATTTTCCAAAGGCTGCATCATGCTTGAAGGAAAAGTGCAAATCAATGATTGGCATGATTCCAACTCGTGTTATATTTAGAGTTGATGGTCATCTGGGGAACCAAGTCTTTCCACAGGGACTGTGTGTGTGGGCATGTGCATGCGTGTGTGTGTGTGTGTGTGTGTGTGAAGACTTATCTTGTAAATCTGGCCTTGCTGGTATTTTAGGAAGTTAGATTCTTTTTTTCTTTCAATTGCTCTTGATAATAACCTTCTGAATGGGTGAGTTATCAGGAACTGAAAGAAAATGTATCAAATTAAAAGAAATCTAAGTATTTTTTTCCCCCTCTCTTATTAGCGGTCATTGGTCTGTCTCTTTAGTTGTTCAAGGCGCTTGTGCTGCTGTTGTTTGCAACAAAACTTGCTGAGTGACCTAACCTTCATTGAATGTCATGTAACTTAGATCACTTTGTCTAATAAAAACACTGAAACAGTTTTAGAGCTCCTCCCTTCAGACAGTCTGTCCACCAAGTTTACTTAATCAAATGGGAAACAGAACCAGACAATGACTGGAGTCAAATTCAGCTGATTTTAGCACAAACATGCAGAAACACCTCACACACACTGCTGTGGACTGCAGGGAGTGGACACACAAAATATATTTTTAATATTTTAATTCCTTATAAAGGTTTTGTCAGCTCTACTGGCCTTTATTTAACAGATATCAGACAGGAAAGTGGGTTATGAGAAAGGGGGAAGACATGCGGCAAAGGTCACTGGGCTGGGACTCAAACCTGGATTAAGGCCTACATATATCGGTCGCATTTCTCCACTGGGCCACCATTGCACCCCTATTTGTAACTTAAAAAAAAATAAAATTGGAAAATTAGATGAACTCATAAGAATTATGTTGCAACTAAAAATGTTGATACAGATGGCTTGTTGTAGTTAATGTCGTCACTGATTATCAAGGCAGCTCTGACATCATCGCTGCTGTTAATTTTTCATCCTGCACCAGGAAAGAACCGCACCACCTCAGATGTGCACATGTTTTGGGACTGTCAATTGTACATCACTTAGACACAATATAAATGTGCACCGAAGTGAATATGACTGATGATTTCTTCATTCACCAAAAAGACAGAGAGAACATAAAGTTAAAAGTTAAATAACATCAAATAACAGAAAGCTAGACAGCAGAGTGAAAAAAAGTGGTCAGTTTGTACTACAGAAGCCACTCTCTACAATATTTTACATGTTAATGGGTGCGTCATGTTAGCAGCAAGTGAACATCTTGTCCTCATACTTGATGTGTTAGAAGGAGAATTTGACAAGGTGCAAAAATTTAAAGGCAAGGCAACAATGTCACAACAATCTGTAATGCACTTTGCCTTTCACTGTACTTGAAAAGCTCAAGACAGACAGAAAGACAGAGAGAAATTTAAAGAGAACAGCTAAAGTGAATGTAGTATTTTACTCAGTTCTAACACATATAATCGTTATGACTGCATTTTGAATATCAGAGGGTTTGCTTGTCTCTTTTCAAAGGAACTAAGATGCCATTTTCTTCAAACCGCTTCCCAATATGAGCAGCGAACTTCAAATGAAAAGTTTGAAGCTAATTAAAATAGCTGATAGTATCATCTCTGCTCATCTACCGTCCTAATGAGATGTGTATTGTGTGTCTGTGTTATCAATTGTTCTCTGATATGTCTTCTTTTCTTCTAATAAATGAAGAAAAGATACAAAATCACAATAAATGTTCTTAAATCTAGGAGCACTGGCGGCATGACAAACAAACTGCATGTTCATTAAATATAAAGTAGTTGTTAAATTTCTGGCTTTTCACTCTATATATACTCTATATTTGACTGAATAAAACGAACAGTACTTCTATTTCTGCTATAACTCCTACTGCTGCTAATACTACTAATAATATTGATAATAATGTCAAGACAAATAGGTGTGTTGTTTTCATTATTTTAGTGATACCTTTCCTTGCAATGGCTGGAGAGAAAATGGGTCAAATTATTATAATTAGCTTCTTGTCCCCCTTTCTTTACATTTAATGTGATGTTCTAAAAGCTGTTCTTACTAACTTTTTTTTTTTACCTCAGACCTTTCAAACTGACTATAACAAATCTGAAAGATTTTTATACATGCTACAGGCTCTTCAATTTTCTATTATTTTTTCCAAGTGTTTCTTTAACCGGAAAAGAAGAAATCAGGCGACAATACCTTTACTCCTTCTTTAAATATAATCTTAAATAATTTTTAAACTAAAGTATTTAAAATTATTGTCTTGAAACAGTCATCTTTATAAATGAACATGATTGTAGGAACATGTGTGCATTGCAGTCCAAGTTAACCTTTTTATGAGCTTATAAATACAATCTGATTTTATTTCTGCTTCGAGTGAAGCCATCATGAAAATTGTAGCTCACAAATCATTCCAGCTGACAGTGAAAATATTCCACTAACTATGTTCATTTGTCACAATATGGGTGACGAGGGATAAAGTTCTCCGTATTGAGTATATAAAACTTCTTACAAGCAAGTCAAGCTCAGCGTTAACACCAAGCCCAGCAGAGTGGCCACAAATACTAGGAGCAGGTTTGACAGAGCTGTGACAGGAAGTGCCTGTTTTAGTTGGCACTTCATCTGTTTCAAACTGAAGACTTTTTCTAAAAGTAGGCCCTATCACAGTGATTTCACTTTACAGAGTAGAGCACAAAATTGCTCCTTTTTAAGCTTTTCCTCCCCAGAACATGTCATGTTATTGATGTACAGGGAAGTTTCATGCATTTCTTCGACCACAAATCTGAAGGCTCTGCAGATTTGTGGTTGGTCAACAACAACCATTATCTGTGTGCTTGAGTCAAAGTATCTTCACACCGAGGTAATATTTCATAAAAAAGAGAGAGAAAAAAAGTGTGCAGTAGCTTTCCCAAATTTGGGACCCAAAACTTGCACCTGGTTTCTCTAATTAACTTGAAAGGTTAAAGATATTATGAACATCTCCAGGAAAAGGTCTCTGAATGTGATTGAACTCTGTTGAGTCTAAAGGGTATCTTCATCGTGGAAAACATTCCTTCACTAAGTATTGCTGTTTTTATAATTGCTTGTGGTTTCATATACTTTTTTTTCTTCAATCATATGTGGGCCATTTGATTGGCATGATCAGTTAACCCTTGCAGGGAATGTGATGTGTTGTTTAATAACAAACTATTTCCTTAATTATCCTTTCAGACACTTACTGCAATGTTGAGTTTAAAAACACTTTTATCTTCAAAACGTTTGGAGATTTTTGCACAATTGTTTTAACACCAGTTTTTATTGTACGACTACTACAGCTAATAATAATAATAATACCCTTATTACATTTTTGAACGGATAACGTTTTTATTTCATAGAGAACGGCAGAACAGTGAAGCAAGCCTCGTTCCCTTTTCTGCTAGTTACTAAGGAAATGTTTTGCACCTTTGACCATCAAGCAAAAGCAATTAAATATCTGACAGAGAAGCAGCAGGAATATGGATGCTATTATGTTCTAGCTGTTGTTTATTTGAAAAGTCTTCTAGAAAATTGTAAGTAACCTTTTTACCTAATGCTTTTAGGCAAAAAGGTTCACCAAGAATCTGCTCATTAGGCAATTTTAGTTTTCATGCTCAGTAGCTGTACTGCATGGTTATGTAACAACTTTCTTTTCTTTCTAATTCCCTTAAAAATATAACTCAAAACAAACACAAATTTATCATCCATTTTCTATATTACCTTTCAAAGATGTGCTTTGTTCACATAATGAGAAAAGGACAAAACACATGAATCATCGGGGTCATCTACGGTACGACTGAACTACAAAAGACAAACAACCAATCAATTAAACTCATTAATATGAATCATCATCATAATCTAAGATCCAATCTGGAGACGCTTGTAGAAAGGTGCAGAAATGCACATAGTCAAAATTCAGACTCCACTCACATAAATCACTTTCAAGCATACTAATTCAATGCATTTAGGCCACTAGAGTCTAGACCAGTTAAACTCAAAAACACGTAGCATCAAAATTCAAAAGGTTCTGGGCTAGACTGATATTTATTGAAAAGTATTTAAAGTAGAGAAAGTCATTTATCTTCAAATATAATGATAAATTTAGAATTTTTGCTTAAAAATTGAACTTGAAATGGCACATCTGGAGTATTCTGGGATTAGCAGTGGATGTGCTTTCTACCTATGGGCAAGCTGAAGGAGATATGTTGAATTATCTCACAGGCCAAATGTAATGACACTGCTCGTCAAATTTGCCCCTCCAGGCCTAACTCTGATGTCTACACTGGATCACTTGCTGAAGTTCAAATCAAGCATCAGAATGTGTCGTGGTTATTGTCACAGGACAATTTATTATGAATACTGTGATCTTAATGAAAAGCCATAATTATAATGCACTCTATTTACAAACAAGTATTATAACTGCACATTTTTAAAAATATGGACATTTAGGAAATAGACTCTTTGTACCATACTTTATGCTGCAGCGTCTTTGACTCCAGTAAATAAGTTGAACTTTCAGGTTTTCAGAGAATGGTCCAAAAAAGGCAGAAAACAAAATGTAGTGTTCTGCAGATGTGTGGATGAAAATGGCTTATTGATGTCAGAGATCAGAGGAGAATGGGCAGACTGGTTCAAGATGAACCACAGCCACTGTCAGCTAAGAACAGGAGGCTGTGATTCACACAGGCTCACTTAAATTGGACAAGAAGAAGTGTGACACAAGGCAATGTTTTATGTTGCTTTTGTATCATGATCTTACCTGTGACATTAAGATGGTCTGGGGTCAGAAGGTGAACGAATGGATCCATCTTGTCTTCTATCAATAGTTCAGGCTGATGGTGTTGGTGTCTTGGTATAAACAGAGAACAGTATAAACCACAGTATATCTAAAAATTGGTTTCTCCCTTCTTTCCAGTACAGGACACTGAGTTACCTGCACTGTAGTCCCTCCACAGTCACCATATTGCAGCCGACAAATTCGTAAGAACTTTGTTTATGTATTCTTGTGAATATGGAACAAAATCTAGGAATATTTTGGGCACCTTATTGAATGTAAGCCACAGAGATGCTGGGCAGCTTCGAAGGGAAATGGGCATCCAATGTGTCAACAGCAAGGTGTTGAGATCAAGTTAATCTATAAAATATTCAGTTACTGTTAAAACTTATTAATTTAGTAATTTAACAAGTGCATTTGTAGTCGAGGTTTAGGTAGAATTATTATATGACATGTTGGTAATTTCATAATGTTTTATTGTGAATAAGTGTTTTACTAGAAGTTTGTATGTTTTACAGCTTAATTGGCCACTTCGCAATTTATGCAAATGAGGTGCGCCGCGCTGGAGCGAGATCGAAGGATAGAGAGCAGAGGAGGAAAGGCGCTGTACAGTCGACAGGCGGAGCCACACGGTTTTTCAACCATAGCTTGTTTCAACCAAGATTCCATTGCTTTTGTAAAGGATAACGAAAAATCTGTGGAATAAATTTTTGGTTTTCACTTTTACATTGGAGCGCAGTGGAAGTTTTTAATTTTTTCTCTTCAAACACACGAGTGAAATCTGAGAAATTAACCTTGTGGCAACACAGAAGATGTGCCTAATAAAGTGGCTCATGAGTATGTTTGCAGAACATAATAGTGGTAGAAATAATCATCATAGAAACATCACAAAGACATCATTACTTTCACAGCAGAAGTCTGACAGTAGACTAATTTCATATCTGTACTTGCTGTAAGGTTAATCTAATCTTTCCTTTACTGTTTCCATTCATCTTCTCACTTCTCCATCCTCATGCCAGTGGTCAGGAAACTTATCTCTGCAGAAAATTGCAGAATAACTAGCCTGGTGGCGAACCAGAGAGGTAAAAGTGGAATGAATTGGCTCGCAGGATTGGCCACTGTTGACACGACGCATCCTTTTCTATAGATCAGCTCTAAAGATGGAATACATTAAGGTAACAAACAGAAAAAACAGCCAATAACACACATTATTTAACCGAGCAGATGTTTCAGATCTCTGAATTACAAAAAGCTAAAGGAAAACATTTCTATTGCTCTGCTTTCAGTTATTTTTGTATCAAATTTCATTAAAAGATGTTTTCCCGGCCCTAGCTTTGAGTACTCTGTCGAGAAGATCTAAGGCCATATTCAGTGGTTCCACACTGAGCCCCTTTTATGACCAGTTAATGAAAAATCACCCAGGGACAACTTACCAGTAACAGTTAGATACCTGTGGTGCTGTAGCCCTGGTAACGTCCCGCCACCACCTCCACAGAGACGGATATTAAAAGAGTCTTATCATGAGCAAGTAGCGCCAGTAGGGACCAGAGAGAAGAGAATAAAGTGAGGGGAAATCTATGTTCATTAGCTTTTTTTAATGCAGGGGGGTTTTTCTTCTGTACTTCGACTTAAAAGCTTCATGTTGCAGCTAGAGGTCAGCATTTTGTTGAGGAATGTATTCATATTTCACTGCTTTTGAAATCAGGGAAATAAAAAACAGCATTTCAGCTGCAGGGATAGAATTAGTCTTTATACACCAGAGAAAGACCTGTTATCTGACTTCTGAAGTATGTTTATTAGATTTTTTTTTTTTTTATTATTCCTTTGTATTTATACTTTTATCTGCACCGCTTCTATTTTCCAAATAATCTGGTTTTCACTGATGTTTTGTATTGAAGTTCAGTACATTCATTTGCTGTTCCTGATTATTCACTGAGTGAATTTCAAATCTGTCCATCCCAAAATCCACCAGAGGGTCCAAAATGTTACTGAATATTAGATATTGGGTAAATGATTTTGACACATCTTGTGGTACCTTGTGGTGTCTGTCTTGACAGTTAAATCAAACGCTCATGAAGTCTTTCAAATAGCTGTTTGATGTGTCCTTTAGCTGGAGGTCTGAGCCTGAAAGGAGTTTATTATTTGTCCAGAGCAAAGAAAGACATGGATGTTTTGTTGGCAAGTGGAAAATTTGAACGGAGACATGATTATGAACAGGGCACACTGGGCTTACCTCCCACGTTTATCAAGTGAGCTTTCATCTCCCCAGATCTTGAAGCCTTCTTTCCTGATTTTTATCTATGAGTTATTTCTGTCCTTCTTTTACTTTCATTCTCATTAATTTTTACTCACAATAAAGGTTTCCCGCTGACCAGACCTGTTCTGGCCTCTTGTTCCAAGGTGAAGGTATACCCTCAGGCTAATCACAGAAAGAATAAGAACAAAATGAAATTTGGACACATTACCAACCTTCAGCAGCAGCTTCTCATTTGTCACTTATCAATGTGGAACTGCCATGTCTCTTAAAATGACAAGATATCACACTTTCTTCATTGTTCTTTGCAAATGTTTGATTATGTGTTGAATGGCAATTTTCAGTGAGATTTTACTTCCAGATGAAGCTGGTTTGCTGCGGACCATCTTTAATAATAATATTCAATGCATTTTATTTATTAGCGCCTTTCAAGACACTTTACAAGATGAAACCAATATAAAAACGCACACACAAAACAACAAGAGACAACAATGAAAACAGGTTTCTATTTATATAGTTTCAAATCGGAAATGAAGCAAACAACAAAACAGAAAGACGTTCAATCACTGTGTTTTCTTTAATACATAAATTGCTTCCTCTACTAAACTGGTGCTGGCCTTTGCTTTTGACTAAAACCCCTGCTGTCCATTGCCCTGAAACATTGTCACATTAATTTATCGACAATATGTACAAACAACATAGGTTATCCTAAAGATCAAAAGAAAATAAATGATTAGAGTTGCATTTGGAAGCATGCACAAAGAAGAAGACTGTCAGAAGACCCTAAAGCTTTTGCAGTAAAATGACAAATCATCTCGTTTAATGGAAGACAAACAAAATTGATTGGGTGGATCTAAATATTCCCTAGAAGTAGAATCTGAGCTCGGATCTGAATGAGACGACGAAGACTTGATGACTGGACCAGTTCAGGAGAACTGTAGATAAAAACGGTTTGTCAAAACCTTCTGAGAAGGACTGGAGCATTTAAAGACCTTTTCTCCCGGCTAAAGAATTTTATATGACCATTATTGTGTTCACAAATTGTGACCACAAATTATTGTGGTCACAAATTGTGACCACAATAATGTGGTCACAAAATGTGGTCACAAATTGTGACCACAATAAACACTTTTAAAAGTGTTGGTTTTATCCTCATGCTCGGTTTCTTTTACAGATAGCTAAAATATTATCAACTCTGCTCACTTTCTGACAGCAACAATCAAAAACGCAAAGTTTTAATAAAAGTTTAATAATACTTTATGAAATTTTTCATAACACTGTATATCATCAGCACGTCAGTAAATAAAAAATGTATTTTTAGTTTTATTCTAATACTGAAGTTAAATATTTGACATTATGAGATTGTTGCTTGAGCAAGGCAGTTGGCTCTGTGTGAGACTTATGAAACTGATGTAACCAAGCAATAATGTCTCTGCCAGTCAAACAAATTTCAATTTATCTGCACTAATATCTGGCACACTGACAATAAATAGCACTTCTTCTGTGTAACTGGCTTGATAGAATGAGGCAGACAATATTAAACTTGGCTTTTATTACATGTGCCACCCACAGTGATTGGAAGCTGGATTTTTTCTTTTTTGCCAGCAGAGGCAAAATAAGATTAAACATCAACAGGAAAGAGAGACGGTTTGTTGTTGGACACTACTTTGTCATTAATATGGCAACTTGTTGCTACTTGTTAAAGTTATAAAAAGAATTGATTCACGGTTATAGAAGTTAAAACTGATAGAAACCACACTTAGTCTGGTGGGATGAACATCATTTGGTCATAACGTACAACAGACTTAAGGTTTTGATGCGCAACATTCACTAAAAAAAACCAATCCCTCTCCTGCAACAAAAGACAAACACAAAATGTCTTGTTGTTTCATTGTCAAACCTTTATGTTTATGGAATATAATGTTTGTGGACTGGTCCTACAAAATGTTTTAGGATTAAATAAACATTTTTACAGTTTCTGAAGTAACTGAAACAACTATGATATCGTAGCGTTGTCATCCAACAGAAAAAGACTACTTTCCACATTTATTGGCAGTAGAAATTTACAAAGAAGTTTTACACCAAACCCTCCTGGAGTCTTCTAGTTTTATGTTCACCAGATGTTGGTTGCATTGTTGCCTCAAATCAAACTGATCCTGTCTGAAACATGACTCTGAAGTTAACTGGTTGGCCTTATGTTTCCTTGGGTTTCAGAGTATGTGCAGGGTTAATTATATTGTGTGTCCGCGTTACCCTGTGAGAGACAGGTGACTTGTTCAGGGTGTACCCTGCCTCTCACCCAAAGACCTCTGGAGATGTCTAAAGTAAATTCACAGATGATGGATTATTGTCTGTCAGACACATAAGGATCGAAAACATGCCACTTAGGGTTGCTTGGTGCAAAATTATACACAAATCATTTTTAAAACAGTAACATTTTATTTCCATCCAGGCTGATGTATGAACAGTAAAGAAAAATCCCTTTGCTTGGAGTTGTGTTCTCATTTCTGTGTGTTTCTGGATGAATACCACAGGCAAGCAAAGCTTCAAAAACATTGATGACAAAAGGAACAAAAATGTCCCAATTTATAATAATTTCTCTACAGAGGTGGATCATGGAACGTGAGTTGAAACTGAAGGAAAGAAGAAATGAAGACAATTAATTGAGAAGCAGAGTATCTGTATACAAATGTAGTTCAAACTTTTCAAGTTGAAAGTTTTATACATATGAATATATATATGTAGGATGAACACAAAAATGTGCCATGAAGTTTTTTATAGACTAATTATAAAATTAATAGAGATACTACATAGAATCTGTCTGTGCATATGGCAATAAATTTTATTTTCTCACATCAGCAAAAATTTCAAGCAAAAACCCAAAACAAAACAGTATTTGAATCAATCGCATGTGCTGGCGAGCCAAACTGAGATTTTTCCTGAATTGAATTTAAACAAATGCCTCCAGGATGGCACTTTGGACACCACTAAAGTATGTTAGTAGTTTTTCATCCTATTAGCTCCCGCTAGATAATTAGAGAGTTTGCTAAGTGTAGCTCCGATGAGCATAATGGACAAAAATCAAAGCTGGAGTCAAACCCAAATTGAATGACATAAGACCCAGAACTGACAGAGGAATGTGAAACACACAAAGAGCAAGACAAGTTGGTCCAAAAGTATAACTGGAAGGACAAAGAAAAGGAGGAGAAACTGACAAGAAGAAAGAACCAGAGTAAGATGGGAAAAAGATGGTAAAAGAAAAAAAAAACAAACCAGTAAGTCACAGAGTCCAACAGTTGCACAGGAGGTAATGCCAGAGGCAGAATACTGTCCAAGTAAGTGCCGTAGCAAAATTGGCAGCAGCCCACGGGTTTGTCACTTATTGACTTTTCCTCTCTGTGTTGCATTGCATTTTTATGATATATCTATGGACGGCTAATAGCATGTCATGGCGCGGCCTCTATTTATTGGAGAGAAGGGAGCAGGGTGACGAAAGAGAGGAACAAAAACAGGAAAATGGACTTATAGATTTGATATGGATTTTGCTGTCAGCTGTCAGGGTAATGATGATGATGTGAGGGCCTATGAGGATTCAGGCTCAGCCTCACACAGGCACACACTGTACACGTCTTTAACACCGAAAGAAACTCCATCCAGCTGCATCAATTACTAACACAGGCAGCAATTTATTGTTACAGAATTTGTATTTAGCATATGTCCTTGATTCACGAATCCAGAACCATCTGTGTGCATGCATTCATGCACAATTAAGTACCTGAATGAGAAGATGAGCTTAGTGACACTTCCACCTCCAACCTTCAGACAATATCACTCCTACCATGCCCAACCTTCAGACAGTATCACTCCTACCATGCCCAACCTTCAGACAATATCACTCTTACCATGCCCCGGAGAACAATTCAGACATGTAATGTGATCAGAGGAAAAGTGAGACTTGAAGAGAAACCGAAGGGCAGATTAGTGGTGTTGTCACATTCAACAGACGTGTTTTCTGCTTTTCTTCCTCTGTTGCTCTATCCCTCTCCCAAGCCTTGTGTTTGCTTGCAGCTTTAAAGAAAACAAAAACAGAAATGACAAGAAGTTATATTGATCTTGTGAGTCAGTCAGTTTGCCAATGTGCGACTGTGGTTAGGTATTTTGTATCTGCTGATTTAGCCACCTCCTTATTTTCTTTCATCTGTTTGTATGCTGAAGATTTTCCAGTACGAAGCCTGTGCAAAACTATGTTCGACAGGCAAAATACAAATAAATATGGATGTATAAAAGCCTAAAGCTTTTAAGGAAAAGCTCCTCATCCACTAGCGGGGTATTCATCAATACAGTCTTATTTTACTTTTTGTAAGATTTTTGACACGAACATACGGTAGGAGTTATAGTAAAATAAGAACAGATTGTATAGGCTTAAATGACACTTAAGGTTCCAGCATTGATTCTGCTTTTAGCACTTATGACCAAGGCAATCAAAGTTTATTACACAAACAAAACATTTTTTTCTGTGTTTCTGTTTTATTTTAACTTGGTCTTGAATCTGCAATGTGAAGGCAAAAGAAGAATGTCACATCAGGCAGAACAAACATAGGTTAATAAAGCTTATTCCAAGAAAACAGGAGTTGAGTCTGTCAAGTTACACATGGCAACATAAGAAAAAAGAAAAACAAGTGTCATTGGTAAAGGTAAGGACTATAAATAATGAGATAAAGGACTATGGAGAAATAGATCAACAGAACCAATAATGAGGACAGAATAAACATACAGACAGAAAACAGTGGAAGTATATAATTAGTTTGCCTACTGAAATTAATAAAAGGTTATCTGGTCATTCAAACATGGTATAGATGAAATTTTGTTTCTACTGGAAACATGTTTATTGTTCAATGCAGAAGTACTTTCACCCCATGGATTAATTTCCTTTTTTGTCATGTGTGTGTTTTATTGGGATTTTATGTGACAGACCAACGTAAAGTAACACATACCTGAAGTATGAGATTAATGATACATAGTGTTTACAATTTTTATTATATATTTTTTTACAAATAATAATTACCTTCAGAAGTCAGTAAGTAAATAACCTTTTGTACTTCAATAATTCTGCATGGCACAGCCAAGCAATGTTATCTGGCTGATGTTTCAGATCGGACAACACTTCTTTGTGTTTTTTTTTTATTGATTCTGGAGGGGTTTGCTTATTGGTTGAGCTCTATTAATTTCACAACACCTATTACAAGAGTAACTAACATTTACTGTGACCCAACAGAGCATCTGTCCGATGGTAGCCGTAGAAAAAAATTATGAGGAAAGGAAGTGAGGAGGGGAGTTATTACATCTTATATGTTGAATGTTTGGTAAGTTTTAAACACATCCTTTATATTTTTATGAACGTTAAAAGAAACGATGTGCAGTTTATGCACTCATCATACACAAGAATGTCACATTAATTATGGGGGTTTAATGACTGATATTCAGAGAGGTCGATGATTGATTTTACAGCGCATAACTTCAATGCTTTTTAGTAAGAGAACTTGGATGCACATATCTGAAATTATGGTGTTTTTTCTTGAATTCAGCTATAAAGGCTCTAATATAAACATACAATGAGCAAAATATTTTAAAACAAGAACTTAATTTATCTTGACAAGGCTAAGAATAACTAATAACTGGTTGATTGTACATAGTATACTTTAATAATAACTACAACAACAACAATACTTTATTGATCCGCTAAAGGAGAGGTTGCAGGAGGGGTCTAGCTTGTCCCAGCATTGCACACAATAAAAGAAGAACAAAACAAACACACAAACAAAGAAAAACTGTATGGTTAAAATGAAGTATGGCTTGCATGCCTAATTTTGTCCCTGTGCAGATTAAATATGATAAATTCAAAAGCAAAAATATAAAAAGAAACTTATATTCATGATGAGTGAATATAAACTTCACCCAGTTGAAATAAAGGTTAAAATGTCAGCAAAATGACCTACATTCATGAATAATACAAATTCAGTCTTTAATTCCAACAGAGCATCGTTTCTGTTGCTATGCTGCTCTGTTTTGATGCTTAAGTAAGAAAGTGCTTAAAGGTGGAGGCTGCATTGTAAAGTGAAAAATAACATAAAATGCAGACAGTGGAGATGGCAAAGCAAACACTCAGAGGTTTGGGAATAAATGCATAAAATTATGTTGCAGGCATCAGCCAAAGTAGACAAAGTAGAGCAAGAGAGGAAAACATGTTAGCCTTAAACTGTTTGATAGGTGACAGATGGGAACGTTGTGTTACACTTTTTATAAAGTGTATTAACTCTCCAAGTTATGCTGGAAGGAAAAAGATCACATATGCTGAGTGAATTATTTTTATTCTCTGTCCATTTATTCATGCTGTAAGCTTTTATTTGTTATTACATTGTTATCTTCATGATGGGAAACAAAAAAAAGGCTTGGTTCAGCTAAAAGACAGCCCCTCCTTAATGCTGCTTTGCAAAAACATTTATAAAGTGAAAAGCAGAAAAACTGGCATTTTTGTGCATTTAGAAGTCTAGTTAACATTTTTGAAAAGGGGATTCACACATCTATGCAGAAAATGCATAAAATGAAACACAGGGAACAGAGCACAGGTAAAAGAAATCCATTAACAAGTTTGGCTAACGTTTAATAAAAGATAAAATGTAATCATTCACATTTTAAACACCACCAACATCTAAATGTGTCTTAACTAGAACTAAATATAAAAAACGTCTTCACTGAGAGACCTTTTCAACACTACTTATCTGGGTTTTGTTTCACTGGCACAGGAAGACACAATAAGATAATGCAGTTAATGCAGGCTGCTGCATATTTAATTAGACTTGTTGGAAAAATTCTGTTGCATCAGCATCACAGCTCATCAATATCATATGTACAGCACATGTAGAGCAGAATCAATGCGCCTGTAACTGAAGTATTGCAAAAGTGACCCAATAGCAGTATCTACTCAAGCTACTTCATCAAGACTCTTCACATCACTAAAATATGCAGGATGCTTGAAAGTTAGTTCAACTGACTGCTGTTCAATTAATCTTTAAGTATGAAGAAAGTGCAACTTGATGGTTACATCATTGCAAAAGCAATATACCTTAGGTATATTGCAATACAGAAGGTATTGCAATATAAGCAGCAAACTGAATTCCACTGATTCCAATATACAACCTCTATTCTATATCATACTTCATACATATGGCAGGGCATATTGTTCCATAAACTGTGATTAATTTCTTCAGCTTTTAATCCACATAGCATGTTTTTCAATAAAGCAGCATAAATGGCAAGGAAAGAAATCGTACACCAGCAAGTTTAAATTCCAATCTTAAAAATACCCATAAAATTAAGATCATGGTGATCATAGTTATGACAAGGAATGGCATAGAAGGTACACTTTATGAAATTTTTTGTTGCAGAAAGATTTTATTTTTTTGTGAAAACTGATTTATAGTCAGGAATATAAGAGCTCACAACCCTCGATCCAAAACTAATTTGGCTTCTGTGTTACTTGTATTTTAGTGGGCTTCAATAAACTGGTCTTTTTCTTAACTTTAAAAAGCTGCATGCACAATAAAGATAATACAGTTTGTTCATCTGGCGTTCGTTTATTTCTCTTCTTAACTCAGCAGAATAGTGAAATTGATGTAAACGACCACAATTTTGTGGGCCTGTTGTAGAAAACATTAAAAAGACGCAAAATATAATTTTAATTGGCATTCTTTGAATGCTGCATGTGAAAAAAATGGATCTCATTTTTATTATTGTCTGAGAACAGTGGAATTATTATGCTGTACCTGTATACTTGCAACACTCCCCAAGTATTTAAACAAATCAAAAACATATTTATCATCTTAATGCCATTAAAGGAAGTTGGGTGAGACAGATTTTTGGTAGTTCAATTCTTCTCCTCTGTTTACCTCTGTGCTCAAAATGTCTGTCTCCCTCTGGTTAATATTCGTATCTCCATCACTTGCTTTTTCTTTTGGTGTCCTACACCTCATGTTAATGAAGTGGGCACATGTGTTAACCAGCTGTGTCCAGTCTGCGCTTCTTTACGCCTGCCTTCTCTGTCCAAAGTATATGCAGCAGCTGTGGCCAGCAGCTGTGTGTACTGCATTGTGTGTGTGTTTAGCCGCATGCAGATGTGCGCATGCATCCGCTGTACACAACAGCTGTGTGTTATGAGTGTGTTTGGTTAAAGACAGCTGTTTAGTACCAGGTGATAATTTTAGGAGCCAAGCAGACAGTCAATCAGGCAGGCGGCCAGAGGCATGATCGTTGAGTCTTTATTCAGCTATGATGTCTCCTGCTAGATGAACACTCGATCAGTTAGATGTGGATTTTAACCCATTCATTCTCCATTGGTCACTAAATTGAATTTTTAATTTTTAAGTATTCATATAATTTACAACCTCAATATTCAATGTAATTTATTGGGATTTTAAATGATAGGCGTAAAAAAAAAGTGCATAGTAGAGGAAGGAAATAATACATGGTTTTAATTTTTTCTTTCAAGTAAAAATGTTAAAGGTGCCTTGTGCATCTTTATTTAGCTCCTTTGACTCAATCACGGCAGCATTTTGATGCATGTGCAACATTCTTCAGATTCTTCCTCTTTACTTACTCAGCCCAGTTGGATCAGATGGAGAACACCTGTAAAAATAAATTCTTGTGTTTTCTGAATTGGATTTAGATATGGACTGTGATTGTATCATTCTGACACATAAATGTGCTTTAATCAAAACAATTCCACAGCATCTCTGTCTTTATGGATGGAGTTGTTGGCCCAGACAGGCAGGAAGGTGAACCTCCACCCAGTTGGGAGTACTTTGCAGCCTCAGACAAGTTGTCTTCCAGGATTGCCAATTTAATTATCCATCTAACTATCAACTCTGACTTCTCTGCCAGACCAGTAATACTCTGACTACCCTTTAACTAGGGGGATCAGAGTAATGGGGTGAAAGTAAATGCAAACTGTGGTCTGTCTGTGGTCGTATTAATGAGGTGCTCATACATTTGCAAGGCTCTGTACACAAACCAGTCAGAGGGAGATTAGTTACTTTTGGTTTATAAACAAGTTTATCCTTACATTATGATACTTACATCTTGTCCTTCCACACTGATGATCCTTAAATTTAATCTGACCATGTACTGTGTATGAAAATGCAAATCTTAAATGGTGTTCAGTAAGAAAGGTTGTTAGAACCATTTATGGTGGAGAATTGAGCTATGATTATGTTAGAATCACAACTTAGTTTAAAAGAAGATGCCGAAGAAAACATAACTTCAAAAAGACAGCTTGACAAATAAGCAATATGTAAGGATGTGGACAGATAGAAAACAACCGAAAGAAAAAAGTGATGTACAAGACAACAAAACGGAGGAGAAATCTGTAGCTGTCAGCAAACTGTTAGTCTAACTGCTGCCTATAAAGAGTGAGTGGGCAGTAAATGGGACCCATATGGCTTCCCTCTGTCATTCCATCTATATTGAAGACCTGTCTAAAAACCTCATTAAGCCCTTATGACACCAGCCATACCTCCACTACTAAAACTAGACAGATGGCTATCAAGCTCTATGATGGTGGAGCAGCTGTGCTTGTGACATGCAAACACTGTGTGTCAAATACTCGGAGAAAAACAAGGAAGCAAATGTTGTGTTTGCTTTAAAAGGCATTAAAATGTTTACACACATTTAAATGCACTTTTTAGACAAACTGCGCTAACACACTTGCATAAAGGTAGTCGAATTTGGCAAATAAAGAAAATGTATAAACTAATCATTGTCATTTTGTTTAGGTTAATAATAGTTCCTCTAATCACCTAGAAGTATTAAAATTATCTGCAAAGCATTGATGCATAAGAGCTACTGGGTAGAAAAAGTAAGTAAAAAAAGGTTTCGCTTTCCCAAACTATTTACTAATAGATTATTTTGAAAATTGCCAAACCTTCCCAAACAACTACTGCTTTCAACAGCAGTATAATGGTTAAAAGGACAAATATATTATTTCAATATACAATATTCATAATAAGCAAGAAAAACATAACTTTGCAGAAAAAGAAGGGGTCATTATTTTTTATGTTTTCAAAAGGCGATTACAACATATTTCATATATTTAATCTGTTCAAGAAGTAGAACAATGTAAGTGCAGCACAATTAATAGAGGTTGGAATTAAAAAAAAAAAAAAAAAAAAAAAAAAAAAAAGCTTCCTTTGACAAACCCTGTTAGAAAACCAGACTAGAAATACTTCTATGTTCACTGAAAAAGTAAAATTCCCTTGTATTTTTGTGGCAACAATAACAAACTCAAAGTTTAGAAAGACAATAAGCAAACAAACTTGTGACAGTTTGCGTCCCAGGATTGGGAAAAATAAAAACGGAGCGTTCTTCAAAGACTTAAATAGATCTTCCACACAAAAAGAGGTTGCTAAGCACTTTATAACTAATGCATACAGAGGATTGTTAATTCAGTGTCTGTCACACAATGATCTGAAAGAAGTATTACAAACTGAATGTAGTGAAGAGAGCCAAATATAAAATTTGTTCAGAAGTGTGAACTACTCACGAATCAATGTTTCATTTGATGGGCAATGTTACAATTATTACACCAGCAGTCCACATTTATAACTTGAGTGCTTGGAAAAAAAAGACAAGTCACTTGATTAAATGTTGAAAAAGTACTATCCAAGCTGTTATAATAT
Organism: Poeciliopsis retropinna; assembly: GCA_010277075.1. Lineage (NCBI taxonomy): Eukaryota > Metazoa > Chordata > Actinopteri > Cyprinodontiformes > Poeciliidae > Poeciliopsis > Poeciliopsis retropinna. Next base: position 13,809,165 of record VMRM01000001.1, on the reverse strand, counting down.
AAGCTACAGGTGCATTAATCAGAGTGTGTAATAGTTTGGTAGAATATCAAGGGTGATGGCTCTGGTGACTCGCATATTTAAAAATGCTACTGATGAAAGAAAATCTTTTGGGCACACTACCTTCAATTACGTTTAAATGGAACACTTTTAGAATATCTTGTACTTTTAAGAATATTTTGCACAACTTCCAACAGTGTGATTTCATAAGGACAGATCACATCTGGATAACTGGCTTCCCCAGAGTCCAGGTCTGAGTCCAATGGAAAATATTCCCACAACAAGCAGGAGAACCAGAAAATAACAGCCACAGGCTGTTGAGCAGCTAAACTCTTGTGTTCACCAAAAATAGACACAGATGGCATTTGCAAATCTGGAAGAATTAGTATTCTCAATTACAGCCTTGCAGAGCAGGGGGGGACATATGACTAACTGTTCAAATGGATCCCGAGTGCTGTTCAAGCTAGTCTCATGAATTTATTTTAGCAGCAATAAATAGCTGAAACATCTTAAGTTAGATTAGACAAACTTTATTGTCCCCAATGGGCAACTTGCTTTGCAGACAGCAAGAACAATTGCAGATAAATACATTAAAGAAAATGACAATAATAGTATACCACAACATCCATACAGCACACAGTGCAATCATATAACACCACGATTTCTTAAGTGTTTATGGATGATGCTTTGAGAATCTAAGCTATGTCTCAGAGTGATTATGTATGACAGAAACAACTTGAGACAGCCGCGCATGTGGGATAAACTCAAGTAATGTGAAAATGTTTTCTGGGTTCAGAACTATGCTGCAACATTAGTTAATCAAAAGTCTCACCAGAACAACAGTTAATAAAACATTAACCCACAAAGTTGTAAAAAAAAAAAAAAAAAAAAAAAAAAAAGAAAAAAGAAAAAGGGATTTTCAGCTTTTATCATTCCTTGCAGTATTAAAACTATCTGGATTGTGAAAAAAGAGAGGTAGTTGTTGTCTTCTGTTCTGTACTACCTACCTGTACATTTGTTTGCATCTTTTCACAGTTGAAGTTCAGAAACCCACTGCTATGCTTAGTTTCTAAAGCTTCAGCTTCAAAAAGCCAAAGCCAATTACCCACAACCAACGACTGCGTTTATTTTTAACCTAAGGATATGAGAATCTCACATGAAGCAATGAGACCACTGCAGTGATGACTGTTTTAATGAAACTGAATGTCACAGGTGTTGAAGACGCATGTGTGCACAATCACACACAAACACGCAGGCACGTGTGCAAAGTCAAACTAAGTGTTATCTTGATGCAAAGATCTGAAATATGGAAATACAGAATCTGAAAATAGAATTCTACTCTTAGGAAAAATAAAAGTATCTAAGAGTTATAGGAAGATGAAGAATGGGATGCCACAGATACACACATATATACATACATACCTACAGAGAAATCCTCTGCTGTGCCAGGTCATTAGTCAAAACTGGGCTTCAGTCCTGACACGCCGTTAGCACCGCTGCTTTCACGTGGATTTCTAAGAAGATAGTAGAAAACATGAAATAAACAGATAATTCTGCAACAAAGAGCTATTCCATAATGCATCTCATTTTGTGCTGCATTTTCTCTCGTTTAATCTTTGAAGCCTGTCATGTGAGTGACGACAAGTTTAGTATTTCACCAGTGGTGCAGAAAACCAGGGCTGTAGCTGTGATACTGCAAAAGACAAAACAAAACAAAACAAAAAAAATAGCTAGGTATGTTTTATTCATTTGGTGCATTTTAAGATTAACATACTATAAAACAACATTAAAAAGCAAAGTTTAAAATTTATAGAGCAAAACCAAATAAAAAACAGAAACTTAAAATATTACCTCAGTGCTAGTCTAATATAAATAATCCATAGATGAGTGCTGTTTAGGCTCATGGTCTGAATGAACAAGTCCAGTCCACATAATGTAATAAAGGTTCAGTTCAGTTTTTATTCATATCCCAAGGAAGTTGGTCTGCAGCAAGCATCAGAAATAGTAATAATAGGAATAAACAGAAAAAAACCCCCAACATCATATATATTCTGTTAGTATCACACAACTACACATATTAGGAGAAACAGGTAAAGTACATATGCAACAACTGCAAAGCTTTCATTACTTTAGTTTTTAGCCCGGTTTCAGGGATGGATAATAAATCCAGATTGGCTGATTGGAGCACAGGAGCTGAGTTTTGTTCTTTTTCCAGCGGAGAAACTATTTAAAACATAATTTTCCATGTTTCAAACAGTTGGATAGAAACTTTTCACAGAGCTTTTGATGCAAGAAAAGCTGGTTGTCATCAATATAGTAATGATTGGATCTTTTGTTAAATTACCTTAGAAGATGAAATCTTCTACTTTAAAACAGACAAGACTCAAGGTTATTTTCCTGCATTTTACTTTTAAAATATCTTCACCATGAGCTTAGTTGCAGCAGCAGCTTTGGTACCAGCCCAACCAACTCAGTGATGAGAAAGAAAAATCCATGTGCTTTGAACTTATACATTTAACTTTACAGCATGTTTTATACTAAATAAAATAACTAAACTTTCTCAACCTTTTTAAAAGTTAAGTGTTGCAAAGAGGCTGTTTACATCTGAAGAAACACAATTACTTCAAAATAAAAAAAAACTAATGGAGTTATTGCTTTGAATATTCAGTTCTATCTTTACTGTTTTTTAAATTATTTCTCTGATTTATGCTTCTAAAAGTATTCATGGTATAGGAAAATATAATAATTTAATCTTAATAATGTTACGTTTTCTCTATTTATTCAGTATGTTTATTTACTAATATAAATGTGGATTTTATGTTGGTCAGATTGGGTTGCGTTTTCCACTGTGCCTTCATATGCTGTTGGAAAATATGAACAACATTTATCAGCCAGAGTTCAGCCTATATCATAGCACCAAAAGTTAACAAGTCAGCCTGAGATGCATTTAGGGATAAATTGGAGGCCTTTTATTTCCCAGCAGCATTCCTCTTTGCTAACCTCTGGGCCTCCATCATTACCAGCCCAGCTTGTGCCTGGCTGGACGCTGATGCCCTGCTTGGACCCACAGGGAGAGCGGTGTATATATATCATATCAATCAAGGTGATCCGAATAAAACAGGGTTGTGTTGATGTCAAGAAAAATAGTGGTGGATTATTCAACAATTTATCTTAGTTCACCTGCTTTGACTCTTCATGGTACCATACATGTATATTCTGTAGTACATAAAACTCAAAATCTGAGTACGGAGTAAATGACTCTTTTTTTTTTTTTTTTTTTTAATCGGTTTCAAATTTTATCCCATTACAAATGCAACTTTGACTTTATTTTACTCAATAAAAATATTTTTTCTATATAAATAAAAATCAGAAGTGTATTAACCTACCACAGTCCATGTTTTGTAGAATCACCTTGTCTTGCAATTGCAAGTATTTTTGTACAGCTTTGCACATAGAGAGAATGAAACTTCTCTTATAAAAGTTAACATTATGAACTCCCTTTCCAAATCAACAGACCATGCACATCACTGTTGACAGTGGCATTCTGTTGTATTGTATGCTGGCTTTCAGGTGGAATAAAAGTACAGAGAGAATCTCAGAATGACCATGAAATGTGTCTTTGGTACACAGAAGATGACACTTATAGCGCTTGCAAACAGAAAAACAGGTCGAAACAAGTATCGTAGAGGGAGCCAGTGGAGAACAATGAAACCAAAATGCATTGTATATACCAAGGAAGGGCTGGAGAATGACAGGGAAACCAGAGGATCTAATCAGAGAGAAGTGGGAACAGCTGAGGAAGAAACATAGGCGGAGGAAAACAAGGTGATGAACAACAGCTGTGAAGAGAAACTGGCTGAGAGAAAAATACACAAAGACGGGACACAGTGGAACCAACCACAGGGAGAAAGAACAGCATTCTTGTGAGACACAAAAAGAACATAACATGGACAAGAAAGATTAATAATAGAACATGAAAGAGATAAACTAAAAATGGAAAGATCTAAGTGAATAAACAATAAAGAAATACAAACTAAAAAACAAAACCACATTTTGTAGGAGTTTTAGGTCCCATGATAGCATGTTGGGATTTTTGGAAACTTCTTTCAACATGTCTGCTTTCAGTTGTTTTAAGTTTAACTTTTTTCTGTAGGGAGGAACTGCTGATTTCAATTTATTTTGAGAGTCTTATAATTGATGCAGTAACTCAATGCAATCTGATAGGTTTTCTTAGAATTTTTTTTAACCAACTAGAACAATAAATTGAAGGTAACTGCATTGTTTGATAGCTAAGTTCAATTTGCTATATGTGTAGTTCACTGCTATGCTCAAATTGTTGCAACAAACATTATTTGAGATGACTATTTGCTAGAGTTGTTTAAATGACAACTCATTTAAACATGTAAACAGTATAAACAGAAACATATCTATAAATTATTTCATAAAGAAAATCATGTCCATCCTGACATCTTTGGCTGCACATCAATATTAATTTTTTCTATTCCAGGTCACTGGCTGAATGCCTGCCTCAAATGTCTGTCACCTACAGCACATAGTCCCTCTTAGACATTTTTCAGACAACTCAGGGCAATATGGAAGACTTGTGAAAAGGAATGCTTGTGTCTCTGTGTGTCTGTAGAGAAGAAGTACTGAGCTGTCTAAATGTCAAGGGTGTGCAATTAACATCAGCCCGAGTGCTGTCAATAGCTGATGACTGCTATTGGGAACAGGTGTAATTATAGACCATAGGATCCCACTGATGGGTGCCTACAGGTGTGTGCTGTATTAAATCCATCGGGAGATACACACCAGGGCAAACCTGGGGGAATATTAACTCAAGATGCACATTTTCTTTACCATTATTTTATTTATTTAAGCCTCTAATCATTCAACAGCATGGATTTTTTTCTGTGCATGCCTGTAAATGTACTGTGTGTGGGTGTATATATAGTGTGTGCGCGTGTCAGTGAGGCTGTGTTGTACAGTGCGCATACCGTTTCTTTGTCATTTTCTTCCTGCTGCGTCTATAATGAAAAGCTAAATGGCCTGCGTGAGCAATGATTAAAGATGGATGGCTACCTGGGAAGAAAAGAAGGGGAAAAACACATTGGACAATAAATGACAGTTTGAAGTAAATGACAACTCTGCTATGTTTAGGATAAATGGATGTACAGCTATATTCAGCCACCAGCATCAATTATTCAAAGAGCCACCAATAAGACAAATCTGCAGGAACTGACATTTCTCTGCAGCAGGTTTACAGCAACACAGCTCACAAATTGCCGGGGAAGCTGAAACAGTTTGCTTGCTTTTCTGTTATAATTTGCCCAATAGTTTTATTTCAACAATTGGTGATCATCGAAAACAAAGATTTTTTAAAACTAGATTACAGTTTTAAAAAATTCGAGGGTATCTAGAGTATGTTAGAAAAGGCCACTGGTGTATCTGTCCTCTGCAGGGACTAAGCATGATGACACTTGGAAGACATCATTTTATCCAAGTGTGTGTGTGTGTCCCCGTATTTAATATAAGGCCACATATAACTAAAAATATGTAGGTATTTTTTCCCCCAACAAATATTCAAGTTGTGAGGATCCACTACTCTTTATGCTGTTTTTGGGTTGGGGGTTAGGTTTAGGTTTCGGATTAGGCATTTTCTGGTAATGGTTAGGTTTAGGATAAGGATCATATTTAGGCTTTAGAAATTAATACAAAAAATTAATAGAAGTCAAAGCAAAGTCCTTGTGAAGATAGAAAGACATTATGTGTGTGGCTATATGTGTGTGTGCATTTCTGACTGCAATTTGCATGTAGAGGATGTGACATCCTCAAGGATGTGATACATCCTTGTATTTGTGCGCTGATATTCATGCATGGAAGAGTGGATGATTGCAACATGTCTGACCAGCTGAGTGCGAGCTGATGACAGATGAGCAAAAGGGGTCTTTTGTCACTAATAATAAGGGTCTGTCTGTTTTAATGCGAACCCGTCGGTTATCTAACATAATAAGGGTTGAGTGCCACATTTTAACTGTGCAATTTGTTAAAGACGTGCAAAAATGTCAGTGTATCTTACCTATGGCTTTGATATCTCGCTTGTTAAGTGCACTGACTGAGCAAAATGTCCAAAGTGCTCCAAGAAATCCAGCCTCATTTCAGGTATCTTTTGGTATTACCCCCTAACTAGGTAATACCAAAAGGCTGCACAATGATATAGAAAAACCCAGCAGAACAAGAATCATCTGTAGTGGAGCTTTTGTAGATATTTTGGGGTGCATGAGGAACATTATCAATGTAATATAGTGTGAGGGTTCCCCAGCTGTTCTGAGATACCCCACAACCTCTGTGGAGAGATGATGGGGGCTCAGTATGATGGTAACATCTGGATCTTGGAAGCAGTTTGGAAGTGTCTTATTGATGGGAACTGATTCCCATGAACCTGTGTTTACTGATTGCTGGCTATAGTAAACGCATATTGTTGCCTGAAGAACAACCTCACCATGCCTGCACGAGGCTGGCAGCACTTCAAGTCATTTATTGTAACACTTCTGATGGCACAGCTGCAACATGCACCCTGTTGCTGCCTTTTCTGCAGCTGCATCTAAACAAATCTTGTAAATCAGTGGGCTGTGAACAATTCCATCATTCCTTGGCATAAATTTAGTGCCATAATCAGAAGACTTTATATAGTGTCCTTCACAGATCTCTGTCTGTCAGACAGATCTCTGTCTGTGAAGGACACACACCTCCAAATTGTGCAGAAGCTAGTTGAACAACTAAAATTGTATGTTTTTCAGGCTGGAGTTCATATGCAAAATGCATTTCATGGGGTTCATACTGTGATTTTCTATTTATACACAAAGTGTGACATTATCAACAGCTTTAAAGACTCGGTTTAATCAACCAGCTCTAAGAGTAAAACACACAGATTTTGAATTTGATTTCCAGAATTCCTCCGTCCTGTTTGCTGAGGAATCCCCTGGAATCAAATTATTGTGCCAAGTAGCATGCTTAGAAGTGCACAGGGACTTGTACAGAAGCCCTTCTCATCTGCATTGTCCCATGCTGCTAAGCAACTTATTAAAGTCTTGATGGTATTCCTCCCACACAGCAGGTCTGAAATGGAAGGTAGAAGTACAGAAGCTTTGCATATACCATCATATTCAACAGATTGTGAAGAGACACTCTGGTGAAGATGTGCTGCACATGGTGGTAGTAATGTGGGACAGCTGGGAAATGAGCATTTAAAACCAATTTCGCAAGAAACCACTAAAGTATCGTGATTACCTTTGCACTGAAATGAGTTACCTTCTCTATTTGTGCAATTCCCTGTCATGCAAAGTGCTCTGTTAGCCAGACATTTCAGAAAAGCAAAGGCTGCTCTCATGGAGGGTTTGAAGTGAAACTACAGACCTGATTCTTGTCTGGTGGGTCATGGGATAAATCCTTTCAGGGATGTGATCCCAACATACCAAAAAAACTCAGAGACAACCTCATAGACCAAGGCTCATGTCAATTTTTTTCTTCCTTTTCAGTGGAAACGGTACAAACTAAACCTTTCACCATTATGTTGTCCAATTAGCTTCATCTTTTCAGAGTGCCATCACTGTGGGCCTCTAACCTAATATTTACTTCCCAATGAAAAATGTTTCCAAAATTGACAGATTCGTGACTTATTTGGATAATTTATGACCAGCCCCATTTTATCGAGGGGACTCAACCCATCCGGCATCCCTAACCGTTTAACCAAAATCCAATTTGCATATAAATAGATTTGGACTCTTTGCAGAAGTGTTTCTTCTTCATTCAAACACACACACACACACACACACACACCCCCCCACACCCCCACACACACACGGACACGCATGCACACGTGCACACGCAAACAATTATATTTCCTCACATACACAAGCATATGGGCTCTTATAAACAAACCTATACACACTTTTCCAGCCCATTATTGAATTTGCATTTATAAATAGGCCTGCAGAGTATGGAACATTAAGGAACATTATATTTCTCATCATGCTGGGTCCCTTGCGATACCATTTCTCATAATGGTAAGAACATTTAAGTGTTTGATATTTATAAACCACACATGTGCAAATAAATGACTGCATCACTCATAATGGTCCGTGACATTAGCAGCGCTTTCTCAAGGTGTTTTCAATATGCAGATTCTGATTTAGTTATGGTATCTGTTTAGAAATCCTCCTCTGTCTGTACAATCACAGGCTGCAAATTCAAAATTTTGGGGTAAGACAAGCATATAATGAAATTTTTTTTTAACATTATTACCTGTTTGACCACTCCTGAATGAATTCTCTTAATTTCAACATTATTATTTTAATTGTAAAGAATGTCACGTGTAGCCCAGGGGTCAAACAAACCATTTGAAAAATCTATTGTGAAACTAATTTGAAGTTGGGAGTTTGATTTGTTTAAAAGAAAGGTCTTGACTATGCATAAACCCTTTAGGCTTATCTTGTTCATTTAGCTCATTTCTCTGAGTTGTAGAAGTCTGTCCTTTCACAAAATGTTTTTGTTAACAGTTTTTTTTTTTAAATTAACATTCTAGGGGTAATAATCTTCAGTATTTTTAACGTCTGTTTGTAGATTGACCCCGTTCACCTAAGTATGAAAAACATAGCAGATGAAGAGCAAGAATTTTTGTCATGCAGGTTCTTAGATTGAATGCCAAATTTATCTATTTTTTTTTCATTCCCTGCAATTTGGTTCAATGACACACTAAAGCTGTGTTAAAGTACAACTGAAAATGTCTTAATGAAAAATTATAATTTTAAACTATTTGATGCATGGATCATGTTGGACTTGCCATTTATATATATTTGTTTGCTTGTTTAGATGAGAAAAATAGGAAAGGCATACTAAGCTGTATTACAAATTCAACCTAAGAGCAATCCTTTCATTTGTGTTTTCCAAACCTGGCCCACACTGCCCTGTATGTTTTATGCATTTCTCCGCATCAGTACACGTGATTTCAATTGATGGCTGATTAACAGGCTTTTTCTGAACTCCAGTCATCTGAATCCAGTGGATTGAAGCAGGAAAACGTCTAAAACATGCAGGACAGCATGCCTTGAGGACCAGGGTTGAAAAACATTCCCTTATACTATTGAAACTGTTTTAAATGAGAGAGTTTTTAAAATTTTGAGTGTATTTCTAAGCATAACTTCTGTCCCACAGTGGGCCTGAAAAAGATTAGTATTAAAAGGTAATAAGTCATGCTCCTTTAAACTTCCTCCATATCAGAAACATAAACAAGACGAAAGAGCTTCAACTGAGGAACAGGAGAAAATGTGTTTGGCTTTAATCTGAACAGATGGTTATCAACTGAAAAAAAGTGAGTATACTGTGATTTTGTGATTCAGGCCAAATATTTTAATTATCTAGGTAACTTTACTTACGAGGTAAAGGATGGAGCAGGGAATTGATAGTTAAGTTATGGCTTCATTTAAAGTGCTGAACTGTGCTGAAAAAAGAGTTGAATCACAAAGAGAGGCTCTCAATTTTCTGGGCCATTTACATTCCAACCCTCACCTATGTTCATGAAATATGGATACAGACTGGAGGAACACGATCCTGGGTAGAAGAGGCTGAAATGAGCTTACGCTGTAAAATGGTTAGGCTCAGGCTTCAGTTGTAAGGTGGAGCTCCGTCATTCGAGGTGAGCTTGGCGAGCAATGCCACTGGAGTGTCTCAACTTGGAGGTTTTCCCAGGCAATGTAAGGAGACGTGGGGTAGACGCTCAACTTTGTGAAAGCACCATGTAATATACCATCTGGCCTGGGAACACCTCAGGCTCCCAGATGATAAACTGCAGAGTGTTACTGGAGTGCCTGATGCCTAGATTTCCCTCTTGGGCCAGTTACTGCTGCAGCTAGATGTTGAATAAGAAGAACAGAACTGATGGATGCCCAATGCTACTAACATTTTGCAAATAAGCCCTCTTGACCTTCTTATGTTTTAAAACATAAAAATAAACTCTTCAATCTCCTTTGAGATTACAACTCCTCCTGAACACACAAATCTAAAAATGTCTTGTTGTTATTAAAAAAAAAAAAAAAGTAGAATTTTATTTCTAATATTTCTGGGAATAAATTACATTCTGACTTTTTCTCAAGATCTAATAAATCTCTTGTTTGCTAAGGGACATATTGCTCTTGCAATGTGTTTTTGAATTTTTCTAAGGGTCTCATGACACCTGATAGTCCAGTAGAATTTGTTCGATTGGAGACCAAAATTGCTACACTTTCATCTGGTGCGGTTCCCTTTCTTACCACACTGTGTCAAACGATCTAAACCTTTTGGAAAAACCTGTTTACCCACTCGCCTGTGGTAGTGCTGCACCAAGAACCACTGAGGGAAACGACATGAGAACCGTTGAACCTGCAACATCCTTCTCAACAAAATGCTTTGATTAAAGCGGACTAAACAGAGCTGGTGTGAATGCACCTGAGGTACCTAAAAATTTATGTTTGTTATTGAACAGGGATTACATTTACTGCTGTGCCTGCACAACTTGCAGTATACAGACAGACTGTCATCACTTGCATTGTAATCCTTAAAAAAATCTGCCATGTATTTGTGACTTGAACGGTGCACAATAAATTGCTATTAAAAGTAAAAGAAAACAAAAACAAAGACAGATAGTAGTTAGATGCAGTATGTTTCTGTATTTATGGGCAATCTAGGTAAGAGGAACACAACCCTAAATTAGGTGGGTTTATTTATATATTTTTTTATGAAGCCAGTAATTTTAATTGTATCCTGCTTTGTTAAATGAAACTGGAAAATGTGGATGCACTTTTTTGTGATATTGGTAATTAAAACCAGCAAATTTTTAAAAAAGAATGGTTTATTTACATTCAAGGTTAATTATCTGTAATTTTTCAGCGATTTTTTTTTTTTTCAGATATTCCAAGTTTGGATTTCAGCTAATGAGTATGGGAAATGATTAAAAGAAGTGATGTTTCATTCATTCTTGAAACATCATAAAAACATAAAACATAAAAACTCAATAAATGTCCACAGGGTGCAACATTACTTCAGAGCTCTTTGGCTTTGTATTTCAGATTTGTCTGTCTATCTTCCAGTCAGCCTTTGTTCTCTGTGAAAATTTATCTTAACTCTCCTCTTTTTCAAAATACAATCCGTCTGTTTCTCAAGCTGTTTTCTTTCATTCTCCAAGATATATTTTGTGTGAGTAAACCAGTCTGGTCCTGTGGAACGGCATTAATGTGCCAAGTCCTGTTGCGTGTCATTATAACAAATTTTGGGTGTGTTGTGTGTCACTGCATGCAATGTACTTTGAAAGGATGACACCCTGCAGCTTGGTGTGATGAAACATTGTAGGTATGACACGCCACATTATGTCACGGGTCAAACTACACATCCTTTCTTGTTGATTACTTTTATTTTCTTTTGGTCACACTGTGTGCAGTGACAGGATGACACTTGGCCTTGTGCTCACACCGTAACAAAGGCCATATGGCAAGAGATTGCAGAATTGTAAAATAATGCATAAAATCCTGTAATGTACGCAGCGATGCATGGATGCTCTTTTAAAATGTAATGCTCCGAGAACATAGCTAATATGTTAAACACGGCTGTTTAACAAATTATCTAATTTTATATGCTAAAAATTTAAATCAGGCATTATCTAGGAAACCCGATGAAGTTTTTACCTTTTAGCAACATGAAACAGTGTTTCTTATGACATGACTGTATAGCTGAAGACAGGGCCTAAATGGAAAGAAATAAAGCAGACTTTCTGAAACATCAAGTTGAGAAAGCCCATCATATCTGTAAAAAAAAGTAGATGTTGCTAAGGATGCACACTATTAAAGGAGTAAGATTTAGAGTGTGCTATTGCATTAGGAAAAAGAAAGTTACTTTATTTGTTATTGTCAATTTTCATACAATTGACAATTACCTGAAGATTTGCGGCTGAAAGTTCAAAAATCCATACATCAAAATTTTCCAAATTTATTTGGAAAATTATTATTTTCCAAACTAATCAAAAAAGAAGGGTCAACTCCTCTGCCATTGGAGCCACTTCAAGTATTCAGCATGCTGAGGAGAGTGAATCTTCATAGGCGCAGACCTCAGAGTCTGCTTTATGTTGGACTACAGTGAGTGATGTCATTATTGTATCCTGCACAGATTCTGTAACAACAAAAATAAATACTGAGTAGTGAAATCATGTCAAAACTTTTATGGTGTCAAAACAATATCAGGCAGTGGCAGTGTGTGGCAAGAAGGTGGAGCAGACACCTCTTGTACACATGTTGTTAGTTCCTCCTGACTACTTTTTCTTTTCTCAGCTCATTTCCTGACTGATTGATTACCTTGAAAGCCCCCAAGTGCAACAAAATGCAAGACAGTCTGTCTAAAGCACTGATGTTCAGTCACAACCAAGGTAGTGTCTAACCTGCCATAATAATAAGTAAAAAGCTAACAATGATGAAAAAAAATCAATATGTCCACTTGACTGTTGTATAAATTTGTTTAATGTATTATTTTAACATTTTTATAGTCAAAACTCCAGTATTTATGCATTGTGCATTGAAATACAATGGACAAGGCTGAGGCAGGTGTCTCATATATGGACAGAAGGATGGATGTTTATGAAGGTCAGCTATTCACTCTGCAGTAAAACAACTCCATAATATAATGATGCCACCTCTGTACTTCACATTTGAGATGGTGTTTACAGGCTTTGGTTTTCTCCAACTATAACAATGGCTGTTAAGACCATAACACTTCAGTTTCATGATAAGACAATGGGACATGTTTCCTGTGTCTTTGTCCCTGAGTACCTTTAGAAGCTGTAATCTGGCTTTTCATGTTACTTTTGGAGAAAATGCCTGTTTCTCTTCAAATGGCCTTTCATCTCGACTCAGGGTGAACTCTTCTCATTTTACTGTGGATACCATTTCTACCTTCAGCCAGCATTTTCACATTGTCTTTAGTTGTTGTTCTGTTAGTGATATGGATATTTTACAGTCACTTCTGACTTTTGGAGGCCCACGTTTCTCTTTTTGATATCTTGTCTGATTTCTTCAGATTGTTCCTGTGTTGTCACACAAGAAAGCAGCATGTAAACATTAAATATTTAAAGGTGTCGCCTTGAAACGTGAACTATTGTGAAGTATCCCTTATCAGACTTGGAAGCTTAGAACACATGACACAGTGACCTTAAAGTTTCTAAATATCTAAATGTGAACAACTCACTTAATAGAACAGTATTTATAAAGCAGTGTGCATAGGTGTAAGTCAGTGTATTAGAAAGGTTAAAACAGAAACACAAATATCACTAACAGAAACACAAATATCACATATCATAAAATGATCATATATGAAGTGTTCATTGGTAATAAAACAATAAAAAATGGAAAGTGAGATAAATCACTCAATTGATGAGGAAATTCTGAAAATAAATATAAGTTTTTATTGTGAAATTTAACTCTATATTTTAATTTGTATTCAGTTTGGTATGTGTAAGTATTTGTTTTCAAGAGTACAGTAAAGTTTTATATGGATAAAAGCAATTCTGTATCTACATAAACCATTGAATCGCAGTAATGCGCCAAGGCTAGAAAAGACGAAAGTCTTTCAGTGGTTCATTGTTTTAAATATCACATCGATATATGCAAGGACTCCTGTTTATATACAAGCACATTTGCACAAGATGCATTTGGTTGTTGCTACTGGCATCAAACTTCTCCTGACCCACTGGATTGCAACAATACCATAAATAGTAAGACACAAAAGGGGAAACAAGGCATCAATAATACATGATGAAGGGATTAAAAAAACATCCCCATTTATTCATATTTTATGAAAAATGAAAAATATTCATTACATTTGATAGTTTTCACGCATTTGATGAGCGTAATTGTTGCAAAAACACCTTTCGTGTGTTGATGGAAAAATTTCGGCTCCTCAGAAGCTTCCCAGTGCTAATAGTTTCCCTCCATTCCACTTGATCAGTTTTCAGTACACAGCCACGCAGTTCACTGGAAGTTCACTCACTGTATGAAGCTTTAGAAACCAGATCTGTCTGCAGATTGTTCTCTCTGCATGTTCCCTCTGTTTCCAACAGAGTTTCTGAGCATTTTTGTCTCCTTTCCCTTGTGCAAACTGCATCCTCACTTGACTAGGCATACAGTTGAAAATGAATTCTTTACACACAAAAAATGCAATTTCTTGCATAAGTTAAATATTGCATTGAAGAAAAGTTTTATTATTCTAAAGTGATCAATACTTGTTTTTTTTAATAGTTTGGCTCAATAACATATAACAACCTGGGTTAGTGGGTGAAATTTGCTTATAAGTTTCAAGGTAAAGATGGAACAATACAATCTATAAAGCTGAGAGTTTTATCCAGTCTTTGTTGATCTCAGAAAAGACTCTTGTGTCTAATGCAGTGCAATTACTCTCCACATGTAAGACTGTGCTGCTTTGTTATTATTGTGTCGAGTAATCTGAACATCTCATCTTTGACTATTAATTTCTTGCAGAGAAAAACAAGATAATCTACATAATTTCACTGTTTTGTTTGACAACTCTTCGACATTAAAAAAACAGTAATTATCAGAGTATTTGGCATGTAGTGATTTCATTCCTCTTGGAAAGCTTGTCACATTTCTTCTGTCTATTTAAGTCTTCACTTCTCTTTGGGTGTTTATGTTCTTTTACACCCAGTTATTTTTTTAAACCGTTATTTATTTATTTATTTATTTTTTGTTTTGGCAAATAAAAACAGTCACATTTTGGCATTCACAGACATGTAATAAACTCCCGAACTGAAATATATAATGAGATTGAAAAATCAAAGATTCTTTAAAACGTCTTTATAGCACTGTAATTTTTCTGAAACTTCTAGCCTGTCATGCAGATGTTTGCTTTTGAAAGAGCTTTCATCACTGCATGCTCTCCCTTTTCCATTCTTCCTCTCACCCTGACTCTATGCCCCATTTATTTCTGTTCTATGATGAAACTGTGGCTGAGGATTTTTTTTTTTCCCACTGACTGGAGCTGGCAAAACTGTAAGTATCTAATATGATCCTTCTCATTTTTCCTCCTCTCTCTCATCATATGCATAGCTGAGGCACAGCATGTCGATTCAAATCCTTCATTTGGCTGATTGATTCCAGCCTCTTCACTTGTCTTAGAGACCATAACTGTAGGCTTAAAGTAAAAATTGGACGGCTCAATGGCCCCATGTAGTTTAATGATCAAATCCTCAATAGCAAACTCTCTTCATGCAGTTCAAATAAATGTAAGTTAACTGAATTGAAAACTGCTTGTACAAGTGAATGGTTGTCTGGTGCAATGTTAGCCCTTGATTGGACTCTAAAAAGGGTTAAAAAACATGGACTGAAATCTGATATGCTTAGACATACAGATTACTTGAACAATATTAACGGTAGGTTACAAATGTTATTACGTTATTGCAATATATGAGTGGATTTCAAAGTAATGTCAATGATGAAGGGGCTGTAGTGTGTGATCCTTTAACTTAACAAAATGTCCCAAAATTCAGTGGTTCTCAAAGCCTTTCAACCGGAATCCTTATTTCCCATAACCATTGTGTACTTCTGTCAAATTATGTCATATCAGCTCAGAATTTCTGTTCAGTTTAATTGCAATACATTTAAATTATTGACATTTGTTTACAACTGAAGAAAGAGGGTATAGTTTAATTAACTTTAAAGTATAAATTTTATATTACAATTACAAACCTTGAGCATCAACAGATATTAAGTAATGAGAAAACTACGGTACTCACAGACAAACTTCCTCATGCTATGAAGTGTTTTTCATTTTGTTTCAGAGTGATGCTTGAAAAATGATCTCAAGTTATTGCAACACTGGGTTTAAATCCCATCAACATGTTTGTCTCCTTTAATGTCTGCATCACAAAAATCCCTTGAAAACTGTTACAGGTATAACTTTCAGTGGAGTTTGTGGGAAATTTATATAAGTTAACATTAAATACTTTGCTGATAATCCCATGTTTTTTATGGGAGTCTTTTCCACACTCAGCAGCTCAGTAACACTGCACAACATTCTGCAGAAATAGTGACCTGCTTAGGATAAGTGGACATAATTTTGCCAAATGGTACTGTTTCTGATCCCACATTGGAAACACATAAAGATGGTAAACTGCAAGGTTATGGGAAAATAAGTTTTGAGTAAAAAAAAAAAAACAAAAAACAACAAAAATTGGTCCTTACAGATGAAATGGCTTTTCACATCAGGAAATCCTTTTTTCCTAACACTATTAAGGAAACAAGCTTTTTTCCAAACTTCTCATTTATGTCACTGGACCACTGCTGAGTGCAGGAAATACTTACTTTTATTTAGCGACCATGCATAATTTAATAAATAAGCAAACATTATCAGAAGACACCTTGCACAGCTCCTCTTTGGTGACATGCCCCATACTTTGAAAACCCTGCAAAAGCTCAAGCTGATGTATTGTTTACGTCCTTACACATTAAAGCCAAAAGAAATGTGATGCTCTACTTTGCATCACATGCCTTAGAGAAAGTATCAAGTTATCATTTGACTGTTCAGGTGTTTCACACTGAATAATGTTAGAGCTTTTACTAATTGGCTGTGTGACTATGCTATGTCTATAATGTGACACCTTGGGTCAAACAGAGCTGTGTTTTCCATAAAAAGGTGCAGAGGAAAGGGAGAGAGGAAGATAAGCAGGCAGAGAACAGGATGAACTTGATGAGAGGGAAATAAGAGATAGTGGCAGAGGTAAGAATGTTCTAAAAAAAGGTGATGGAAATACATAGAGAGACGGGAAGAGTTACAGAGAGCAGCAAATTGAACTACTGAAGAGGATGGTTAAATTCATCAGCCTAAAATATGTTCTGAGCATCTGCGGTCTAAAGCATACAGCTGCGTAATGGAACAGTAGCTATTTTAGCATAAAGCTACCTAATTGAGCAGCATTAGTTCACTGTGAGGGCTCATTTAGGCACTTAGTGTTTCTAGAAAACGCACAAAGTGAGGTTTCTGAATCTGAAAAGTAGGCTTAGGTACTTTTTTTTTCAACAACAGCTTTATTCTGTTCATTCTGAAAGAACTCTTGCATGTGCATACACATATAAGTATGCATACCCATTACCTGCATCCCTGCCGAGTACAATAACACTCATAATAAAAGGGAGAAAACCAAGTTCTTCCTACATTCATTATGAGTCAGAAAGGGTCCTTATCACTGCTGACATTTAGCCAACCATTCATCATCATGCACTGTTTATGCCTTTAGGTGTAACAGTGTTTTTGTGAAGTCTGGATTTAGTTCAGTGAGCTGAAAACTTTCAATTACATGTTTGGATTGCAAAACAATACTTGCTCAGTGTTGTGTGTTTCTGATCCTCCTTAAAGCAAAATAAAATAGATATTTGTTGCTACTGCTTTACCTTTCATAATCTTAAACACATTCTGACCTCTTGCTGTAATTTTTTCCCATACGTTGTTTACGCTTCACAACATTGAGTTGCAATTAAAAATCATGAATTAACAAGTTCTCAATTTTTATTCTTTGAGATTGGGCTTTGTAGCAATGTTTCACATTGTCTTTAACAGCTGTAACGGCTGCAAGGGTTAATCTATGCCAGCATTGCACGTCTAGAGACGCTCATTCTCCTTCACCTCGTAGGTCAAGCTCAGTCAGATTGAATGGAGAGCAAACCATAGATCTTTGACTGAATTTAAGTCTTGACTGGGACACAAATCTGGCCCAATGACCCAATGTAGCTCTAGTTGTACCTAATTAATGCGCCTATCCATATTTTGCAAGTCTTCCTTCAAATGCAATGGTGAATAACTTAAAGAACCCAGGAACTTTTTAGGGTTTCACTGCCCTTGAGAAAACTAGTTAAGGATATGACCATTTCCGTCAATAGCTTTCTTTTACATTAATTTATTTCCAGCTCAATATTTCTAAAGTATTTACAAAAATCCCCATGATCCTTTTGCCTACAGATTGTAACTTGATCTGACTAAGAAGCTTTACCCTTCTCAAGTACAACATTAGCTTGTTTTAGGTTCTCCTAACTTAAAAATTACTCTCTAGGTGCTCCTTTTCTGCTTTTTTCTAATGCAGTTTCCAGGTGTTGACTGTTATGTTCATTAGAGCAGCAGACCAGGTTTCCTCATCCCACAGGGAGAGTGAAGAGCACTCTGGGCAATCAGCAAAAGGGGAAGGCAGGTCTCATCTGCATATTTATAGATCCCAAAACACTAAACAAACCAAAGATTTATATCTAAAACATTTTAAGTTGTTAAAATAACTATGTTAAAGATGATATACAGTATATCATCTTTATGGTTCTGACTTTTTAGCACCTAGATCCAGTAAGTAGGACCTGACGCAATCGGCCCCTGGTTCACTCCTTTTCTATATTAATGTCGTACTTGATGAATTTAATATTTCAGACCTAGCACATGCGGTGTGTGTGTTGGGACTGATTACAAACCTTGATGTCGTCTAAATTCGCCTAATTATCTCGTCTTTTCCTTGACTGCGTAAAGTGCAGAGAAAATTAACCTGTACGTTGATGAGCAGAGTTTTGATTATTTTCTTCCCTACAATGATTTTCAGAAGGTTTAAAAAGCAGATATTTTCTGTTCTGCGTCTGTGGGCGAATGTTCGTCAGGATAAAAGTGTTGCTTTCTGGTATGGTTAATGAGCATCTATTGCTTTGATCATGTGTGCTTTTTATTCCCTTAATCACTTATTTTTCTGGCATATAAGCTGAATACTGTGGGAAAACTTTGCATCTGTCTCTCCTTCGATGCTGCTTCATGTCATAGTAGCTCACATCTGCACATTTATTAAAGAATATAATCATTGCCACCAATCAGCAGCCTGCATGGATCACCTTTTCTTCTCCTCTTTGAGCCAGTGAAACATCCCATAATCTCCTTTATCATTGCCATGCCAAAGATGTCGCCACTTCCAAGGGTTGTTCACTATCTACGCAACCTCATCTGTGACCCCGCGGGTGACCTGGAGTTGAACCTGCAACCCTTTTCCCGGTAGGATCAATACTGAGATCTGAGCAGCCCTGCTGATGTGCCTAAATCCTGCCGCAGCACCTTCGGCATATTGATGTGAGCGCTTGAGGGTTAGGGGAACGTAGCGCTCCAACAACACAGAGGGAGAGACATGTTCAGCGTTTGGTTGAAATACAGAGTAAGTGTGTATGCAGGATAGGTCTGCTTTTGTTTTTCTTTGAGAAAGAAAAAGTATTTCATAATTTTGTGGTGAATTTTAATTTAAGGTTACAAATTGCCAAAGTTGGCCAATCATTTGTTTTAATTTAGGTCATTGTTGTCAGTTTATCCTCCATATAAGCTTTTTCTTTTGTCAAACTGTGTATAAAGCTAAAAATGTAGTGTACTTAAGAGTAAGTGCTGATCGTAAAACCTACGTTTATTTAGACACAATACCAATAAAAATGCTCCTGATTACTGCAGCAGAATCTGTATATTATCCCAGTAGAACTATAATACCGCCAACATAACTCCTGATTATTTGTGTTAAGATCATTTATCATCATTAATGTCTTGGCTTAACTAATTGTCTTCAAGCTTGTGGCTCTAAAATGGCTTTATACAGGAAAATGTTTGAAATTTGTAAAACATGCAGAAGGAAAATGGCAACAGCAAACATTAATGCATAGAACAATAGTCACCCAAGAACAAAGTAGTGCTGCCAAAGTTTCCAGCAAGAAATTTAGTCCATCGAGTGAAGATTTGTACACAAATTTGAATAGAAAGGTGGTAGAAGTTCAAGATGAATGTTATCTAAAAATAGAAGTTCAAACACAAAAAACAAACAAACAAAAAAACCCGCCCTATCCAAGGATTGAAACACACTCCCAGAAATTTCTGTTTCTCATGGTTAACCACAGTGTTGAATGACCGCTTGTGACAAAAATGGTCATTTTAACTCTGACAGCATTCAACTATATGTTGTAATTTTTCACTCTAGCTATTGGACTCCCATTTCTCCCAACGCCCGTGTCACCACAAAAGCCAACTCTATATTTGTGGAGTAAGTGGAGTAACTGTTTAAATTTTCCCCTCCTCCCCAACATCAGTCCATGTTTCACTTGTGAAAGTAAAACTGCCTCACAGTGCTGTACCTGTCAAAATGTTTTGTTTTATTTCATGCTACTCGGAGTCTATAAGTCCACCTGCAGTTCATCGCTCCAGAACAACATGTGATTTGGCCCTAAAAACTCACTTCAATATAATGTTACACAACTCATGGATGGAAGGATGAATAAACAGATGATATATTGTCATCTGTGACAAATATATCATGGAGGCAATTATTGAAGGTTAACATCCAGTAGGAAAAGTTGGAGAGAATTGCAACTGAGCTGTTTAATAATGTGACCTAGAGATGCTTTTTAGTGACAAAGGATACATAAAAAGCACTTTGGTGTATTAATGTTGATTAAATAATTTTAAATTTTAGCATGTTAAACAATTTTCATGCAATTACTTTCATGCATTTTCCTTTTTTCTATATAAAGATCTTTGTTTCTGGTACCTCCATGAACCTGATGCACAAACATCAACTAGCAACACTGATGAAGAACAAAGGTGCTTCTCTTGGGCTACATTAATATTTGCTCCAAAAATCAATCTGATGGGACGATGGAAAAGACTATTGTTATGTGCAAGTTGTGATTTCTATGATCCCTGGAAATGTTTAAAATTTACCATTAAATGGCCTAATTCTATAGTTCATTGTGTAGACAAGGATTTGTTGCTGTGCACAAATCAGATGGCTGAATAATCTAAATAATAGATTAAAAATGTATTAGCTGAGCTCTTCCTGCTCTTAAATCCTGGTTTCTAACTGGAATATAATCGTATGCAAGAGGCATAGACAAACCCTTTTTGTCTGAGGAGAAATCCAGCCACATTGCCTGTTTAATTACAGCATGGGTATTGTTTGCTGTCAGTAAAAGGTGAAGATGTAACTTCTGTTTCCTTTTTGTAACAAAGTAACTTCCATCTTGAAAGGATAAAATCATATGAAGTTATTAAAAAACAGTTTAAAAGGAATATCTATACAGCTGTGGAGAATGGCCACACATTTTGAAAAAAAAGACTCAACATCACTGTCGAAAAATAAACGTGAATAACCTGCTTTAATAGAGTGACTCAGAAGACATGTTTTAGTGTCCAAAATGTTTTATTTACTCAAAAAAAATAAAATAAAAAAAACTTCTCTCCTACTGCTTCATATGACCTCTACAGGATAGTATGGAAATTAAACCCACTAGCAGTAACAACAAACCAATGAGACTGTGGTGCTGCAGCAATTCTGTGCAGGTCTCTGTCATCTGACCAGCTGCGTGTGTGGAAAGAAGCCAGTAAAGGTATTATTTAGATTTCTTTATCACTGCATCTTCTGCTGAGGGCAAAAACAAAGCACCTAAAATTTGAAACAAACACTGGAAGTACTGAGGGACCAAATTCTCACCATAATCTTGTAAAGATTTACTGATACTAGACAGAATTGCACATTTACATTAAGGATCTACATAATTACATCAGTGCATGATCCCTGGGAATGTTTTAAATGTACCATGAAATGGCCTAATTCTATAGTTAATTGTCTGTAGACAAGGATTTGTGCCCCCTTGGAATTGCTTTTTTCTCCTCAGCTTCTTCCAGAGCACTAAGCCAATTTTGCATGACCGTCCTGGAAGTATTAAGTGTATAATGTGTACATTTCTTGAGAATGTGTCAATGGAGATGGTACCTAATGACAATCTTAAGGCCTGACATTTTTAGACGGAAGAGGAAAAGTTTAAGGCTTCTACATACCTTCTTGTGCAGAGATGTATGAGCTGACAGAGAAAACATAACACAGCAAACAAAAAAAATTTAATTAATGGGAGCAGATTACACAGCCATCCAAATCACAGCTGTAATTTTATAAATGTTCTGTGCATAAACTCAACTTGCTGCAGGGAAGTAGAAAATCAAACATAGAATTTGGAAAGGGCAAAATAAATATGAAAGCAATAAATGAATAAATTAAAGAATGTAAGTTCAGTTGATAAATGTATTCATTTCAGTTCAAGTATTTTTATAAATATTTACTAAATTGAACATTGTGAACTTTGACCATAACTTTTTCATAAGGCTTGTAAATTAATTTCTCACTGTTTTCAGAAATGCCAGTGCAAGGTGTACAATATGCTATGGTTTTGTAATTCTCTTCCAGCTCAGAAAGCAATAAAACTGTTCAAACTGATTTATTTATTTATTCATGTATGTATTTTCAGAGAGTGATCAGTTTTCTCTTTGCCCTCTCAGAGTCTATATCGTCGGTCTCCAACAATAATTAATTAAAAATATTAATTGACATGAAAATGTTGCCAGTTGAACAGTGTACTCTGGCTTCTAGGTCAGGCACATTCAACTTTGCTCCTTTCTGTCTTCTTTCACATTAGTTAGAAAAAAAGGGCAGAAAGTGCAGTTTTGTTTCTATCCATCACTTTCTTAATACAGCAATCTGCACAAGCAAAATGACACTAAAATGGAAATGCACATTTGAACTCTGCAGAAAGAATAACGTATTATTTTTAAAACATTATGTAGATAGTTTGAAGACCATAATTGTCATGGCTTGACTGTCAGAATTGGGCACAGATACAACTATGGACACACAAAGTGGTTTTAAGTGTTTCATTGTAAATAATGATTGTGATCTTTTTCTTTAGAGGTTTCAGAAGAATGGTGTTCAGGAGGACTGGAAGGAATGAGAATTGATGTACGACTTGTCCTTGAGATTAAGCTAGAGTGAGTGTTTCCCAGGAGGAAGATAAGTTCCAGCTGCAGAGGCACGCACAGACATTTTGGGGGACAGGTGCTTAAGTGGGAAAAAAGGGCACCTTGTGCCCACTGGCTGCCTTAGTAGTGTGAGATTTATTGCATGCACAACTTGAACATTATGTGTATGTAGCTATTCCAAATAGGTGTACACCAATTTCTTTAATTTTGGGTTATTGATCGATCCGTGTGAAACCAAACTTATCCATTATCTACCTCCACAAAGGTTTAAAAATCCCCCGCTGTGCCCATTTTGCTCTGCTGAGAGAGAGGACTTACTGACGCAGGTAACGTGTGTGGTTATCAATACACATTGGTAACCACATGAATGGTTATCAATAGTCACCTTAGATTTGCCAAAGTAGCAACTTTGCCTCTATAATCAGTGACCCTAAAGACCACTTTAGTGACTTTTTTTCATTAAAAAAAAAACTGACTAGCGACAAATCTAGTGACTTTCTTCTGTGCTTTTGGAGACTTTGGTGACAGAGTGAGAAGAGGTGTACCTGCTGCACCAACAAGCACGCCTTTATGTCCACCTGTCCGCTTTGCATGCAGCATGTACACATTGAACGAGGCACACAATGGGACATGTCAACAAAAATGTGAGCTACATAGGCTTATAAATCCAGCAGTGCAACCTCTGCCCACACACATTTGAATGTAAAAAAATAATAAGGAAAATGTTAAAAAGATTTCAGAAAGGCACTTTTTTGTCAAAAGGAAAAAGTTCAGGTGCTCTAGCAGCAGCTAGTGTCTCCTTGTGCATGCTCAGAGAAGCGGTGATGAGAATGAGAAAGTCCTATGGCAGATTTGGAAATCAGCTAGGAAAGTGGAAAAAACAAAAGGACCAACTGAGAACAACACGTTCTGGAAATAAGGGAACAGGAATAACAGGTAAGAACAAGTGAAGAGAATAAATAATCTCAAGGGCTGGTACATCAATTTACCAATGAGACGCAGAGAGCAATCCTGCCACTCTCTTCTTCCTCAGTCAGCCTTTAGCAGCCTTCTGACTTGCAGCTGCAGGTTATAGAACCTGCCATCCATACCTGCAGAGAAGTGACAACACCAGCACACATACACACAAACCAGATCCGTGCTCAGACTTGCGGTTATGGCAATAATGCCATTTTCCACGACCGATAAATAACTCTCTCCACCATTAACCCTGGAAATGGTAGATTTATAAATTCTTTTTCAGCTGAACTACTTACAATTAGCTAACTACTGCTTTGAGTAAATGGGTGTGTTGTTAATGCAAGAACTCAAAGACAGTAAGATAGGAGCATTAAATTCAACCACTACACATGTTGATTTTGAATATATTTTCTTAAATCTTCATTGTGAAAGATCATGTATGTTTTTCTTGAATCGGTGCAGTGCAGCTGCAACTCACTTTTACATATGGCCGGTTAGCTCAGCTGCTTAGAGTGTGGTGCTAATAACCCTAATGTCATGGGTTCAATTCCTATACTGAACAGTTGAAACCTGAAATCTTTCAGAAAATAAAATCTTTAAAATAACAGAAGGCTTTAATCAATCTGTTGATCTTCTTAGGAGGAATTTTGTCAACTTATTCCAAGTCTCCCACTTTTGCTTTTCTTCTGGAGTGTGTTTTATTGTATTGCCCTGTTCAACATCTCTCCAGCTAGCAGTTTTGATGGCAAAGCATGTCTCTAATTGTTCTGATGAGCCTAATGAGGTGATTGCCTCAAATTATTATTCAACTGCAAGCAAACTAAGGAATTCGAAATGGTTATGGTCAGAAAGATGCGAAATAAAGGTAAGTTAAAAGAGTTGTGGGTAATATCAAGATAATACACCACGGACAAAAAGAAAAATGAGAAAAAAAAAGCAAGGGCTTGAACAGAGATGAAAGTGAAGCAGGAGGCAGGAAGAGGAAAAAGGCAAAGGAGAAAGAATCTGGTGTTATTTATGCCTCCCTTGGCACTCGTTTTTACCTTTTCCCCCCCTGCGAGATGTTTTACATCGCTGATCTAATTAAATCAAATAAATCACAGGCCACGCGCACACACATACACAAGCAAGCGCACAACAACCCTTTCTGATTCCCGGTTTGTGAACATCTCCTTTCCCTGTTGCTCTCCACCCAAGATTGAATAAATCTTGGTTATGGTGCATTACGTAGCATATCATTCATGTTGTTTATAGGACTAAAATATGCAAACAGACTGAGGGCATAAAAGTGATCGATGCTCAAATGACTCCTTTTTCTCTCTTGGCTTTTCATCTCTTACACAGAACCAACCAGTGTCACTTAAATGTCTTGTGTGCAGATAATATCATGCAGTTCTGGTATAATTTAACTAGATAATTTTTCAGTTCAAATGTTTATTTTAACAGGACATTAAAAATTCTCACCAGTTCCTAAAAGTAAGTAGGTCAGACAAACAATTTCACGTCATACTACAGTAGATCATTGACAGCATA
Source organism: Poeciliopsis retropinna (assembly GCA_010277075.1). Classification (NCBI taxonomy): domain Eukaryota; kingdom Metazoa; phylum Chordata; class Actinopteri; order Cyprinodontiformes; family Poeciliidae; genus Poeciliopsis; species Poeciliopsis retropinna. The sequence continues at coordinate 13,783,794 of VMRM01000001.1, read as the reverse complement.
GGCGTAACTTCTTGAAGGACTGGTGGGGGCATGTCCCCACCAACTCTGGCATGAAGGGGACAGTCCACACCAAGATTTCCTGAACTTTTTTTTCTTTATGTGCCTGAATCTATGTAACTCGGCAGCAGCTGCACGTCATATTCAAAGCGAAAACAGCCAAGTAATGCTTTTTAAAAATTCCTGTGTAAAACGTAAATGGCAAGTCCGCTCAGCGACCCAGTAGATTGGACATCACATGACTTGGTGTGCGCGCCGTGGCAGTGAGCCATCGGTGGTTGGGGAAATTACATAATCAAGCAAAGAATCTGGGAAGGGGACGCAAAGTTTTGATATTAATTGTCAGCAATATAATAACAAGGTCCAAAGGGATCACATTTCACAAGTCAGTAAAAAACTTTAATAAAAAACATATATAAAGAAAATGGAGAGTATGTTAGTTATGCTAGCTTAACTTTTATCACCTTAACCTGTACCCTTGCTGCACAGTTCACAGTATCTTGGTTCAATATACACAAAAATAAAGAAGTGCAGGTGTTTAAGTTAGCTAATCAACCACCGCTAATGTTCAGGCATCACTAATGATCGCAAAATGGAAATTCAAAAACATAAATCTGCAAGGCACAGAATGCTCTGTTTGGTGTTTTTATGTCCATTTTTGTGTGGGAAATGTTTTTGTATGGTTTTTTTTTAGTGTTAATTCCTGATGCACTTGAATGTAATCTGTGCTCTGCACTCCCTGGGCTGTGTTTTATTGGTTGCCATGGCAGCAAGTCTGCATGTGATGTTAAGTTGACGCTGAGAAAAAAGTAATACAATCAACCATTTTTCTACATTTTTCCCAGAACGTGACAATATTCAGAGCAATCATCAAATAGGATGAACTATTTCATAAAGTATATAGGAGCCAACGTTTGTTAAATTTTAAATCATGGCTCCTATTAAGTAAAATTTTATTAAGGGTCATTATAAAGAGAAATTCGCTTTGTTCTCTCTTGTTTCTAGAACTGAACTATACTGCTAATAAACTATAGATTTATTAGCAGAGAATATATATATTTCACATATGCAAACACCAGCATCAAAGCTTTAAGCCACATTTTATAGAATCCAGTAATATTGATGGTCACTTTACTCACCAACTGCTCCAACCAGACCCAGAAAAGGTTTTGCATCTTTATTATTTGCTTCATTAAAGACACATCATATCTCATCTGCTATGTGAAAGTCAGCAGGACAAAGATTTTGCCATCCAGCTGAGGGACAGCTGTGGAGTCAGAATCACATAATTGAAAAATACAAAGTTTGAAGTGACAAGGATTCATTTGGTTTACACAGAGGTTTCTTATTCTGCTTTTGAAATGTTTAATAACATTTTGATTGTTACAAAATCTCATGTTGTTGATGTTTTTAGCACTTGATAACATCAGACAATAATTGTTCACAAAGAAATATTACTGAATTGAAGGTAAGCATACAGCAAATAGAAACTTATTCCATAAATTAGAATATGACTGAAAAGTTCCTTTGTCAACAGTTCCATCACCAACTGAAAGACATTATATAAATTAATTAGATTACATATTATATTTTGCAGTATGTTTAATACCTGCTAAAAGATTATTTTTGAAAGATGCTTTTAATCTGACAAGCCTGATCAGGACGTAAATCCTAATTTATTGAATAAGACTGTCTGGCATTCACGTGTAAGTTTTGGCATTATTCTTACCACTAAAAAAGAAAAGGTCTTCCAGTGACTGTGGGTCTGTCATCGCCATAGAAATTCCCCTGTTATTAAGAAAATGATGAAAACATAAATTGGTTAAATGAAGTTAAACTATGCCTGTAATTGTATTTTGTAACCAGGTTATTGTTTATTGCAGACTTCTGGTTAAATAAATAAAAAAATAAATAAATAAAGGAAATAAAAAAAAACTAATAAAAGAAATGACTGGTGTTTGAACAAATACCTGTAGGCATAAAAAAACATCTGAGAGTCAAAGATTTTGAAAATGACATTAAAACCATATCAAAACTAACTACTTCTACTCCTCAATATGCCTTCACAGAGTAGTCAAGACATTGTTTCGCATTTTGTCTTTAATTAAAAATGTGTATGTTTTGTTCATCTGCTATGTACTTCATCAAATTTAAAACGTATACAAGATAAAATTACCTTTTCAATTATGTGTTTGTCCATAAAAACCTAGATTAGAAAAGATTGTTGGAGTTTTTTTTTACAACGACTGTTTTGTATTGCATGTCCTTTTGCTGTCTCAAGCTGATTTATGTTTTTTATTGTCTTTTTAATGCCAAGGCATTTTATAAGATCATTTGCTAAATGACCATCTTGACTTTTGAGACCTTATTAAATCTAATTAGCTCTGCTGTACCTGGGAGATTTCTTGAAATTATTATTCTGAGGCAAGTTGTCCAGTGCTTTCATTAGGCCCGCAGAGGGATTCTCTGACACAAAATGCATGAATATACAGTAAATGGCAGCTGCTAGAGCTGCAGTTTATTTCCAGGAGAGAACCTCCTCCGGTCCGTCTTCCTACATCAAGTTAGCAAGTTCAACTGCAATGTGTAGATAATGAATAAAAGCGAGATTTCAGAATCCAGACCTCAGGTTGAATGTAAAACACGACAGGATAATTATAAAAAAGGACTATACTTAGTTGGAGTGGTACTTTGCTGGCCTTAAACTTAACACTCTCTCAAACATAACATTTGTAAGCTGTTTCATGTTTATGAGGTTATAGCTGAAGGAAACACAAGACAACGCCACATTAAGGAAAAAATAAAAACAGCAAATCAGCACAAACAGCTCATAATTACTGGCAAACATGGAGGCCAGAAGGTCGATGTTTGCCATCTATGGATTCTAAGTACCTCACAGTCCCTTAGTTGAGAATTAACTCCTCTGCATGCCAGAGTACTCAGTGTCAAACATACGACCACCTTTTCTGAGAGGAGATAATAATACTATACAATTAATAGGCTCCACACTTTTTGGCCAAAACAAGCATGAAACCATTATTTCTTCTCACCGACAACTTGATCTAAATCTTACCACATAACAACATAAAATGTATGGAGTTGTGAATGCTATACAATATGTCTTTTGACATCTTTTGCTGAGCATGAAACTAATTTGATCAATGTGAATGTGTCCTACATTATATGCCTAACCATCCTGAAACGACAACATGCACACTCATAAATACAGTTTGATGAAAAGCCAGATTAAGGGGTGTCTTTAATTAAAGGAGATGTACAGTAGTGCAGAGGAATCAATGTTGTGTTTCTCAAGCGCTGACGAGGGCAGAATTGACAGGAAGGCTTCAGTAGGATGAGGTGAAAACAACAAGGCAGGGTTAATATCTTGGCTTCTGATTGTCCTGAACCTAAGGAGTTTAAGACTTTTACATGCATGATTCTCATGATTAATGCTGCACAGAATAACAGATAATGGACTGCTTGATTAATTTAGAATAATTCATGATTCTGCAGAGATAGTTTGCGCAAGCACAGATTGTTTGCATTTTGATTCAATATCTTTGGGGCGATCAGTCTCGTAGCGGAAGGAATCTGACTACTTAATAAATTTAAATTCATTCAACTTCCTTTAATGTCTACATATTTGTCTTCACCATAAGACGATAAGACTGGATTACAATGTACAGACATTGTATAATCCAACTTACTTTCCCAGAACATTGAGTTTACTTTCTGATAAATCACACACTTTCCTGGGAATTTCTTGAAACCTATTGGTTACTTTTGGTAAATTTTTCTACAACTTATCAGTTTTATTTTTGGAGTTCAACAAGAAGCTTTAAAGACAACCAAGTACCTTGTACTTTAACTGGTTAAAACGTGACCTTCCAAAAATCACCTACAAGGTGAGTACCGACAATCTGCAATCAATAGCATTTACCAAGACGGGTACATTGACCCTTTCAAGGTCAATATCAAGTCAATATGTGCTAGTTTGTGTGGCATTGCAGCATTGCAAACATCATCCAGCTATTGTTCTCCAGCTTCAAAAAATTAATTGCTAAAACAATTGCAAACATTTTTTTTTCAGAGTTTTGTTCTGGTATTTAGTTGAAAACCAAATTATTTCTATTATTATTAAACTTCGGTAAAACATGTACATATACCACTTTTGTATCCATCTCTGTAAAGATGAAAATAAAACATCATGTAACACAATGGTCCTCTCTGTACCAGTTCCAGTACCAGCAAACACATGAAATGGCAAAAAAATGACAAGCAGTGAGGGAGGAGATTATCTCCGAGATAAAAGATTCAAGCAAAATATGTCACCTTAGGATGTCCTGCCAGAGTAATGTGTTATTTACAGTTGACAGAAAATTGTGCAACAGTGAAATAAAAGCAAAATGTGGAACTGCCTTGCTTGTAATGCAAAGCTGGAAATGTAACATATTGTCCAGATGAAAGAGTCATTTAAGACCAGGTTTTGATCTAGGCATTCAAACACCTCGCCATTGTTTGATTGATCATAAAATGTAGGAAGGATTTGTCATTCTGGATTGAATCTGAGCAGGTCATCAGGAATATGGCCCTACTGAGAGGGTGTGAAATGATAAGCAGATTGAGGAAACAGCGAGTTAGATATTTATTTATGTATTTTAAGCTGTTTTTTGTTGATGTGCATCTTCCTTTTAGAGAAATTTATCTCCTGATTGCTTTCTTAATCATGTTGTGTTCGGTACTGAGCACCCTGCTGAGTGGTTGTCGTGTCTTTTGCTTACAGAACCATTTTTAATTCCTCCAATCTATTGCTCTTGTTTGAAGTCTACCTTTGATTGTATCTGATTTATGAATACGTCTTGTAGGGTTTATTGTTGCTTGTGCCGTTTTGTTTAGCGCATGTGTGTGTGTGCCGCTCTGATGCATTGAATCTATCTGTGAACTGCGGTGGCTTCAGCTCAGAAGGGGCCTCTCGGCCACTCATCTATCTGCCCAGTCTATGCTGCTGGGCGCAGATACGGCGATCCTGATTGGCAGTCATTACCAAACCCCGGTGGCAGGACATGCCTCATTGGAGAGCAGATTCCAGGGACGGATTGAAAATGAGGGATAAAGCAGTTTGTGTCAGTGTTTGTTTGTTGCCTGAGTGGATTTTATTGAAGACACTGTGGTGCACTTAAAATAAGGCGACACTTTAGCATGATTCATGAGCACAGTGTTTGATGTCTTAAGATATGAGCCGAGCTCTCAAGTGCAACTTTGTCCTGCCTGGCTTCTGGCTTCCTGTGCATATCTGAATCAATGGCTATATATATTTGGCCACTTCTCTCTCTGTGTGTATGTGAGCGTGTGGTCTGGGCGTGCCTCTCATCATGCCTTTTTAAGTAGCCGGGCACTTTAAATGGAAATGTTCTTGACATTTAGGAGGAGATGTAATCAGCGGCCATTAGAAGGCAGCTGATTTCCTCTTTAGAGCTCACTCACGCCATCTCTCTCCTACTGCTTCCCTCCCCCTCTTCCCTTTTTCCATCTCACCACGGTATGCCATTTCATTCTCACACTTGATTTATTTCAGCTTCCTTCACATTCTGCTGGCTGGTCCTTCTCTCTCCCTCAATCTAATTTACCTGTACACTCTTCCCATCTCACCCTATTCTTCCTCCTCCTTCAAGTTTGTCTTTGGCCATCAGGGCATCGTAGTTCAATAATAGATGCTTGATTTGATTTAAACAGGGTTTTTTTTTCCTGCTCATTCTTAGAACTACATTGTATCTCAGCAAATATTGCAAAACAGTGAATTACAAGAAAGAAGTTATTTTTCTTGGTTGAAGACCGAGACAAAATAAAGTATTAGTGGTGCTCTTTCAGTTCCTGCCAGTCATTGTATAGAATTGACAATAAATAAAAGGAGTCTACCTACTGGCAAATATTTCTGCTCCTGAAAAATAATTTGTCTGTTTGAGATTGTAAGTTGCAACCTTTTTTTTTTTTTTTTTTTTAACAATTGTTAGGGTTAATCGGTTAAACATATTTTGCAGCAGATTTATTTTAACTTCAATCTTGTAAAAATGAAACAACAACTAATTAATGAACAACAACAATGTTTTTGTCGCCCTAAGTTATGGAAACTTTTCACCACCTCTATGTTTTGTTTTGAATCAGACAAACAGACCTTGGATGTAAACTTTAGAGTTCAGATCTGTCTTTTTGCTGGTTATTCAAGCAGAATAACCAGAAGAATTATCATCCTTGTACACATGGAGACCATTTTAGGTGTATGTGCAAAAGTCATTCTCTGCCAGTCATTCTCTGGCAGTGTCACATCACCACTGATTGACCCAACATACCTTCTGCACCATTTTCTGCGGTTCTTGTCATGTGAAGGCACACTTTATCTTCATTGTTTACAAGCATATTTTGTGCTCAAAAACAAATTCTTCTTGATGCAGGTGAATAAAACCACAGGTGACCTCAGATCTCAAAACGTGAGTGTACAGGCTTGCTGGGTGTTGATGTGCCCTCACTATCTGAAGGACTAAAGGTTTTCTCAAATAGGGCTGAGAAAAAGAGTTTTAATAGCCTGATAACCATTTGTTAAAAATCTAGAAAGCTGAAGTAATTCATGATTAACTGCTGATTTAAAAACTGATTTGTATTTTTTTCAGACTTATGTTGTGTTTTTTCAATGAAGTGATTATTTAATTTGCCTTTTTGATCAATTAAGTGTTTTTGATTTTGAAATGTTTCAAAATACTGGAGCATTAATGGATGTGGAAACAACACCAGCCATCATGAGGTTACTACGATTAAAGATGTATTTTAATGGTATCATTTGGAGTGTAGAACTTCTCTGATGCCCAAAGGGAAACATTTTCAAGGATGGATGTGACACATTTAAGAAGCCTATCCAGTCCCAAAGTTTACCTTCTCTTAGTTGAATAGCTTGGGTCAACTGGAGCGTAGAGAATCAAGTCTAGATTTATCACAATCCAAGCCAATGAGAAAACTTTTTGTGCCGACACTGAGCCGTCAGTTGAGCTGGGAGACAAGGTTGTAACCACACGTCCACAGAGACCAGTGAGTTAAAGCAGCAACAAATTGAAAAGTGCTCCATTCTCCCCATCACAGATCTTCTCTGGTTGTACTGAAGTAGGCTGATCAAGAATTGGCCTCTGATTTTACCCACTTTGATAGAGATTCATAAAGGTGTTTGTTACTTAATATACAGGTCTGAGCAGTTATTCACATGGAAGTGTGATGTTTCTTACAGGTACATCTCAGTAAATTAAATAGTCGTTTACAAAAGGCTTACTTGTCACATTAAAGATACATTTTTACACAGGTATTAAAAATACTTTGAATAAAGCTCATGTTTCTCCATTGATCTTTTTTCTTGGTCTGATGCAATATTCCAACCTTAAATTTCACGTTTGCATTTGCTCTTTGTGGAAAATCATCATAACTAACTAAAATAACAGCTTGATAACATAATCCTGGATTATGGATATGAATATGATTATAGAAAAAGAGAGATAATGTACATTGGTGTGCTCCAGAGTTTTCTTCTTCTGTGAAATATGAATCTCCCATTTTCTGGGAACTGTGCAAATATGAAAGACAATAGGTTAATGCGGTGCATTCTTCAATTCACTGTTTTTACCTGTGTCTCTGTATTTAGTTCAGTCTCTTTCTCTTGTCCCTTCTCATGGATGGGCCCAACAGTTTGGTGACACTTGTTCTTTAATTTATCATAATACATTTTAGAATATACATGGGTGGTATGGTAAAATCATTTAGAAACCATAACTAAGCATTTTCAAATATCAAAACAGGAGAATATCAGCTAAAAACAACTTTTTCAATAGTTCCTTGTTGAGATGGAAATATTAAATTAGATTTTTTCCTCCAGCAGCTGGATAGTCTATACAGTAGTCTTTAAAATGAATCTCTGTTCTGTTTTAGTTCAAAGCAGAAAGATATTAACTTTTTTTGCTCCCAAGTTATGTCATCATTGCAACATTTGTCAATAATGTTGCATACTGTTTGTTTTCCTAACATCATGTAGACCTAATGTGAAGCCATTAATGTGCTACACTTATAGAGAAAAACAAGTGACTTTGTGAAACCACCCTCAATCAGCCGCAGTTCAGCTAACATTTATATAACACTGTACAACAAAAGCAATCTCAGTGTATTGTGTAGCAAACAAAAGTATCATATGTGTTTCTTTTTATGTACCACCCCAAAAATGCCTTATGTTATTACCCGACTTATTTCTTTTCTGAGAAGAGCACTAGAAAGGCTCTACAATCAAAACAAGCCCAAAAGAGCTGCAACTTCACAGTAAATAATCAGAAATGAAGGCGGTGGGTATTCATTTTATTTCAGTTGGCAAAGTACTTTAAACTTCACTTTTAATATTTTCCAAACTATTTTTGCATTTAATGCTGCCTCCAACAACAATTGTAATTAATCCCTTCAGTAATTTTTGATTAAATATGTAATTGTCAACACAAATTGTGAAAAACTGATTTTTGATGTTAAATTTCATGCTTAGTTGCACTGATTTATTCATCCTGTCATCCAAAACCAGAAGATATTCACCACTGAGGATATTCCACCAGGACGTAAAGTGACAGGAAGGGAAGATGACTATGAAGCTCAATGTAATCCGTACAGACTCATTTATGTATTGACTCATGAGATCGATCCTGAATGCGCCATTTTCTTTGGGAATGATCCCAAAAATAAATGTTGCTAACAAAAAAGAAAATGTACAGCAGAAACCCCACAAGTCCAATTAGATGAGTTTAGTTGGCAGGTAACTGAATCAAACCAAATATAAACAGCGAGCCATTTCTGAAATTTATCAGTGAAGAAACTATCTGTCCTGCTTTGCTAAGACTGGCTGTCAATCAACTCTCAGTAGAAACTTTCCACTCTTTCTGTGGCAGGTTTTATTTGATTTGGGACCCAGCAGAGTCTCCATTAGGCTGAAAGCCGTCACATGGCAGTTTGTGTCACGACACCCACATGTACCTGCATGCAGTCACGACAGCACTTTGTGCTGGAGCTGTTATTTCTGTGCTTTGTGTTGTTCAGTGCAGTTATTGCCATCAGAAGTGCTCAGCCGTTTTCAGATATTTCTTTTTTAACCTGACTTTCAAAGGCATGTAATCAACCATTTCTGATCTTTACTCTCATTATGAACACAATAGAGACTCAAAATGAACAGAAATAAAACAAGGAGACGTGAATGAGGTAAATGAGAAGAATGATTAATAGTTTTCTTTTTGGAACGATGCATCAGAAATGGCTCCTATATGCACCTGATTAGGTGTTTGATTTCTGTTTTGTATTATTTTGACTGATCCAACAAAAGCCTTCAGGATTATCAGACATTATGCTGCAACGCTTGACCATTAAAGCCATGGTTGTTGCTATCAGTCTGTTTTTGCAATTTTCTTTAATCAAGATGGTACAAGTAAAGAACGGGAGCCTGATTTCATTTCGCAGTCCTAGTGTCATTACCGTGGCATCTGAGAAAACAAATCGAGCAGAGAACGGTATTTATTAGCACATCTTAATTAGCCCTTTCCTAGACAATCCTAAAAATGCTTTTTCATTTGCTTATGAAAACATGTTATCTTGATATTTTAAAGATTGTTTTGCCCTCTCTACCCCCAGGTTGAAAAAGCTTTGTTACATCAGTCCAAGCTTGAAGAAATAAAACAAGTTTTGTCCCATTATGATGGTAATATGTTGATTATGATGCTCCTTTGGTACACACATATCAAAAGAACATAGCGCTGTTTCAATCCATGCTGCATGCAGAATGTCTACGTGAGAAAGTAAAGTTTGGAGCTTTAGCACTGTTATGTAACTTTAACAAAGCAGAGTATGAGAATTCTCTACTGTCACTCAAGTGTGCAATATGAGAACTTTACAGTTTCGCATTCAGCTACAATGGAGAAAGAAAAGTGGATCCAACCACAGCTTTATGTCAGCACTTCTCTAAAGCAATACTAGCAAAGTGAAAATCCAGCTGCCACTACCTGTACTGTGAGACAGCAGCCCATCCATCTGTTCTCGAGGTGTACTTCTATGGTGCATTCAAATTCAACTAGACCACTGAATTGTTTATATGACAAAACAACTTCAAAATCATTTTAAAAATGCTAGTTCAGGACCTCAGGTGACAAACTGTAAGTATTTGATGCAAATTAGGAACACAGTTTTATATATTTCATAGGTATCTAAAGAAAAAAGGCCGTAGTGTTGCATATGTTTTGCCATCAAAGAATCCTGCATTTTATGTTTGGTTAAAGTGAAGTGTTTTTCCAATCATATAGATAACGAGGACTTTTTTTTTGTTTCGTTTTTTTTACAAAACAAAAAAGACATCATCTTTAGTAATAAAAGTTTATCTCACTCTTCAAATCAAATAAACAGTTTTAGTTTTTCCAAAGAAAAGAGATGTTTTTGAATAACAGACAGGTGGATGAATACTCTAATTAAACATGATAAGCAGCCGAGAGGTGAGCAAGTGTCACAAAGGTTTGAATGTTGTCTTATTTCAAATCACAGGATGACAGCCAGTTTTATGGAAAGAAACTGTGTTTGAGCAGAAGTTCGAAATGGCAGTAGTGAGGTTAAGTACATACAGACACACAAAAAAAATCAAAACACTTTTTTGAAAGGAAAGTCAGGTCAGATGAACCTGCAGCCCAAAGAAGAAAAAGCTCTGAAAGTAATGAGAGTTTTGTGTTTGAGAAGAGAAATTGTCAAGCTTAAAAACAAACACAGATAGAACAGGTTTACTGATGTGATTTCAATTTTTTTGTATGGTAGCAACTCTGCACCTACAAGTGTCTTCTGTGTCATTGTGTTAAGCATCAGGCTAAATAATAATAATAAAAAAAAACACACGGCAACACACACGTAGATAAAACAGTAAAGTTTATCTATTTTCTCTGTGTGTGTGAGAGGGAAAGTGATAGACAGAGAAATAAAGGCTTGAGGCAACAGATGGATTAAAGGTTAAGGAGATTTCTTTATTTCAATTCCAAACCATGGTGAAGAAGTGATTTTTTTTTTATTATTTCAACTTTTCTGATTATTTAATTTAGCTGTCAGCTGTCAGGGTGTCCATCTACTTGGATATTACCTTTGAATTTAGTTTCATTTGGTTACCTGCATGCTCCTGGAGTGGCTAGAGAGGTAAAAGCGAACAGACACCACCTTTTTAACAATTAAGCTAAAAGTGCTGACAACATGGCCTGGTTCATAATTCACATCACCATCACTCCATCGCACACACAAAGCGATTAAGTTGCCAGCTGGTGTTTCTGGTTGAAATTTGTCATTTCACTCACACTGATTTTCAAATCAACTCTCCATCAACCCATAATTTCTATTCATGATTGAGATGAGACAGATGCTGACTTTCATCTTTGAAATATGTTCATAAAGATAGAGTTTAGTGCATTAGAAGCAGATGTAAATAGTTAAAATTGCCATTTTTTTCTGGTAAGAATGTGCACAAAAGCCTTAAAAGAAATTGTTTGTGGCGACCTCTTTGGCATTTTTTTCTGAAGTTCTCTACTAGTGAGCTTTGGAAGGATTTGTTATTTTTATTACTTGCTTACAATCCTCTACTCTGTATTGAGCAGCAGGATAAACATGAGTCCTTCTCAAACTTTCAGTTCCTCTTTTTTTTTTTAATATAAATTGTCCTAATTGAAGTCATATCTGAGGTTAGGCCATTCCTTGAACAAAACAGAGTGGATGCCTGCTTTATATTGCTTGTTCTCTATTCCTTTCCATTTTGAAGCGAGGCTAATAAAAGTAGAACTCTCTCTTCTTGTATGAAAAATACACTCAAGTAAATAGATATTTATAAAGTTTAAGCTCAAGGTTCCTCCAGACTAAGCTAAAAATATCTAATTATTAATAAAAATCTTATTTATTTTAGTGCCATTGTTATGGTTGTTTTGAGCAAAAATGTAATAATGTGGGATGTTTTCTGAATAAATGTGATAAACCGTGCTGCTGCAATATAAATTTAATTACAGTTTAAGGCATTTTCATAGAGCTTCCCCAGGAGTTTCAGTAAGGATGGGGGTTCTTCTAGATGTGTTGTAAAATGCTAAGCTTGTCATGTTTTTATCTTTTAAATGTTTATTTTACAGAGGTTGTTTTTCTGTCTTCTTGTCTATCAACAATTATATATTTAATAATGTAATCTTGTTTATGTTTATTGAAACAAGATTGAAATTATGGCTGGTCATATGAGTATTTTTCTATTTAATACAAAAGAAAGACCCAAATTACCCAAATTTTCTATTCTATAGCTGAAGGCCTTAAATGTGACATCAGAGTCATCTATAGACTATGAAAGTAAGTCAAAATGACAAGAGAAAATTAAGAAAGAAGATATCAACAACAAAGTCGAAATGCCGCTGACATGAAGAACTGCAACAGCTATGCTTTAATAACGTCAGTAATAAAAAGATCCTTTACATTTGCATGATTTTCACAGAAATTACTGAAAAAAAACATGTTTAATAACTCACATTTTTCTTGGCATCAATGTGACATGTGATCATTTCATGTCTTGTAAGAACAAGATTTTTGCTGTAGGATTCACGGTTGAGAAAAGCTGGATGAATAAAGCTGAAGCCTGCTGTCTCATCGATCACTCCTGGAAGAAATTTAATTCATAATTTCTCAGTGAACCTGTGCACAAGCTCCATTAATAACGAAGCGTTTCACTGTACATTGTTTACCCTGACGTTAAATTTGCTCTGCATCTTTTTTCTTTCCTTCTGCTTTTAAAGCATTCAGAAGTGGAAACGAGCTGCAAACACAGGCCAGGACTTATTATGGCCGTTTCAGCACATATAATGAGCTAGTTATTTAAAATTTGTCTCTTTTGGCATCCAGCAGATATTAAACAACATTAGCATTCATATGGAGTCAGCTTCTAGTCCCCCGATAAATTAAAGGCTAATATCCCCTGGTTTGTTTTTGGTTTCCGCCAGCCCTCGAGGGAAATATATGTCTCTTTAGCTGATGAATTCTTAAAACTACTCAGATTTTTACAGCTTATCTGTTACGCTATGACACCGACGAGGTAATCCAAAAATAAATAAATAAAAATCCATTGCATCCCGTTCTTTATTATCATAATTAAAAAAGTAGCAGCTTTATGCAATAGGTGTTTCAGACTTTTGAAACAGTTCACTAGTTTTTTGGAAATGTCATTCTGTCCTTGTCACAATTTATTTACACTGATATATTATGACAATAACTAATTTAAAAAGTCACTGATATTGGTAAGTAGACATTTGAAACATGTTCTTATAAAAATGAACCAAAAACCTTCATAAAATTGTGGCTTGAATGTTTGTCTTGATGACTTTGTTCAGACAGAAAAGAAACAGACACAGACATTGAGAATATAGATTACTAAAGAAAACCAAATATGAGAAAACTAAACATATTTCTTTTATTGTACTCAGGCACTGCTTGCTCTGCTTGAGAAAAACACAAAATGTCTGAACAACTACATAACAACTAAATAATTTTTATAACAGCTCCAGTCTGTTTCTGGTTTACTGAAACATTTATTTTATTAACAATAAATAAATAAATAATTGTTAGAAACCCTTGATTTGTGAAACTTGTGAAAACACTTAGAAAGTTTTCATTTGCTGTTTTGTGTTCGTGTAGATATCAGTTTATTTAGAAACTGTATGTGATTTTTATGTGTTCTGAGAATTTTTAAAGTAACTTTTTTGAGAGAGCAAATGTATTATGGTAAATTTAAAAACAATTTTACATTTCTTTTTACTTTCATTTAAGGTTTTCACCAGAAAGGAAACATAATTGTTGTGTTTTTGTTAAAAATATGTTTACAGTAATGTGACGCTTGTCAATGAAGTGAAAATGAAATGACATCAGACTGAAATAGTGCTTTATTAGGACACTCAAACACGCTTTACATGAAATCAGCTATTGTTAATGCTTGGAATTAATGTAAGTAATCCACCTGCTCAAATTGTTTTTAAAAAACTTTTCTATGTTTTTCTAAAAATCTTAATCACAGAAGAGTAGCTTCCTTAATGGTGAAAATCAAAACGTATTTCTGCTGAGTTTTCAACAAATGTATTGAGAATGCTCTCTGGTATAATTACCCAGCAACATGCTCCATCTTTATCCTGGCTCTATAAACACAACTGTATGATTGTATCTTGACAATAAACCAAGGGAAGATAGGTTCATTATCTGAATAATAATGAGTTTACAGAATTTTGTTTTATGGTGGGTCAAAAGATATCTGCAATGGAACCCAGTGTGGATATTCAGATTTTGTAAAAATATTCAGATAATTACTAAAATAATCTCTAGCTAAGAAGCAGATCTGGTGGCTATTGTCCGGCTATTGATTTGAATAAACAATATTTTCTGTTCAAGTAGTTTGAGTTAAATTTTATTGGGGAATGCTACAAATAGTAATCAGTTAATTGCCTCTACTATGATTAAACTTTCTGTTTTTCCTCTTTAATATTTGAATGGATTCTCTAAAACAAACAGCAATAAACTATTACTTAAGAGTGGTTTGCTCTAAAGATTTTTTATCAATAACAGGGACATGTTCCCAGCTTATTTAGAAAAATAAAAGGCTCAGCTTAAGCCGCGACCCGACCCTGGATAAGCAGAAGATGATGGATGGATGGTTGTTTGGATGTATGGCCTGGTATTCTGTAAAACTAATTCTTGTACGCTTTACATCATCTTACATGTTATTCGCTCATCAAATACAGCTTAAAGGGCAACAATTTAATATAACTGTGAAGATAGAAAATGAAAGTGGTCCAAGCAACCAATTAGTTATAGTTTCTTTAGTACAAGGTCGAAAGCTGGGACCAGTTTTACAGGGACTTTTATGGGGGAATGCTAGGGGTCCCTGTTGACCCCTGTCTTGAACCACCCATGGTTGGCAGGAGCGTTAATGGACCGACCTTGTTAATTATTATTTTCTAGAGCAATAACATAACCTTCTTGTCTTTGAATCGAAATCACCAATCTGCTGCATCTGTCATAGAACAAGCTAAGCACATTCATATATTTTACTTTTAGTGCGTATAAAATAAATTACAATAATGTTTATTATTTACAGATGCTGAAAGAACCATTTGCTGTAGTAAAACGGGTTATATATGAATACTTCGCAAAGTGGCTATAAGTAATTGCATTGGAAAGTAGCATTGGTGTTCAGAATCACAAAAGCTTTTGCACTGCAACCATATGTCCATATGAAAATGTTCTACTCTGTGATCTAAATCTTAGGGAAAGGACATGATGGATGTTCTCTTACTAAACAGCTACATTCAGTCTGAAGTGAAGAAGGCGTCTTTGTTAAAAGCTTTTATTCAGCAAATAGATTCTTCTGGTACCTTGCCAGAACTCTATGGTAAAAGCATAATCAGTCAAACAGCATCACCACTGAGATAGGGTCTGTTTGTGATGGGAGTGCAGATATAAGGACTGTTTCTTATGGTTTGTCACAGCATGCAGTGCTCATTAGTATACCAGCATGGCAGCTCTGGGTCAGCATGAAGATTAATGTTTTGGATAGCTGTTTGGATTGTAGCCTTAATGCTTGTCTGCCAAATGAATGCCAGAAGAAGAGATTGTGGAATATTTCTGCAGTCAAGGGATGTGCTCCATATGTGTGGGGGAAAAAAAACTCAGAATCCCATTCATTGACTGCTAATGCAAAGCAACCGTAGCAAAGGTACATGTGAAGAAATGTTTTAAATTTATCAGCATTTTTCTTTTGACTCAAAGTCATTCGATTGTTTTCCAGTGGCCCAGATGGAGAAACTGTGGAGGAAACTGAAGACGTAGGGTGAGGCCAAGATGATCTTCCAACATCTAAGACTTTGATCACTGAACCTAACTCATTCATATATTATTGTCATCTGAGCCTCTCTGTATTAATTCAATCCTTGGGCTTAGTTTATAAACACTTATGTTCGGTTCTTTGTGAATTTTGGTTTATTCTTTAATGCTAATGTCTTTTTTCCTTGCTTTTAAATTTCTTTTGTGTTTTGTTTCTGTATATATGTATGTTATATATATTACTTTGCCTTTCAGGCTATTGCATTGTTGAATTGTATAGAAATAATTAAATTATTGTATAGAAATAATTAAAGGGTAATTAAAGCTATTAAAACAACTAAATGTTCCAATTAAAGTTAAAACTGAAAAATAAGTTTCTATTTTGTTTTTTTTATCCAACTCCAGAGGAGTCAGTGCCTCACCAGTTGTGAACATAATACCGCTGATACAACATTTTAACTAAGCCTAACTGTTTTTTTCTTATAAATTTTCTTCATTACCTCAACTTTGTCATTTTTAATCAAACAAAGCACAGTTGGCTTTCCAATAATATGACTCTGAAAAAAGCTATTATTCTAAACAACCATTGTGCCAAAGGAAGAAGTGGGAAAATAAGGTTGTGACAAGCTTATTCTTTGTTCAGGTAAGACTTGACAAATACAAATAATTTCTCTTGTGCCCAAATTTCATAAAAGACAAGATCTGTGGGGATTTTCTTCAGAAAGCGCAGGGCAATTAGAACATTATTCAGAGCACAATACAATCCCTTTAAACACGGCCGTATGTGAGCGGCGTTCACTGATGAAGAGCTTGTGATAAGGGAGAGGAACAATGTGATTTTCATCTTCCGAATGGACAGTTTGGTTGGGTGCAGTTTTTCATCCCTAAAAGCCAATGCCTCAGATGATGGAAAGAAGATAATGAGATAGATAGTAGAAAGTGCTTTTACTGGAAGCCTGGTATAAAGAATGGGAGCCCAATCAAAAATGAGAGAGCTGAGAGAGTGATTGGCAATGAAAAGAGGAGAAGGAAAAAAACTTTCATTAGGTCCTTTATTTGTGAAGATTTCTTTATGGTGAAACACCAGAGTGAAACAAAAAGATAAAATCTCCTCTAAGTGGGCCACTTGCTACTATATTACAACCAGCACTGATTAATCAACATAATGCATTTAAGCAATTATTGTAGATCTGATCTGCCTGCAGGGCTAATTTAATGGACATCTTTAGTGATTTACAGTGGCCAGTTTATGGTAGTGCATCCTTAAAGATCAGAGATCTAAAGAAGAGATGACTAAGGTCTTTAAGGAGAGCTCAAAAAACATGTAAACTGACATTTTTAATTGCACCACAACTTCTTGAAGGCCCTCAGGATTTGTATCAGGCTTTTATATGTTATTGCTTTTGTTTATTGCTCTCTTAACCCAAAGACTAATATTTTGACAGCATTCAGTAAAAATCCAATTTTTGCTTAAACAAAGAACTGGGGCCATGAAAAACATTGATGGAATTAAGTTATTTTCTAATAAAAAATGTTGCTGTTTGTGTCCTTTCGTTGCTGTTTCTGAAATGACTAAAGTTATTTCTGGCCTTGTGTAAACAATGTGGAGGGAATGAAAGACATTTTTGATTAAATGCTTTCAAATGTATATAGCCATAAGTGTTCAAGATCTTTAGTGGATAATTTGGAACAAATAGCATACAGCGAGCTGCAGTGAATTGGGTTCGAGCCTTGTTGAACAAATTTATCACACATTTATCACACAAAATGTCTCATCTAACTTAAATCAGATTGGCCTAAGTTAAGGGGCATTCGTTTGAGAAAAAGAAAAATTCTTACTAACTTACGAAAGTTGTCAAAATTTTAGAGAAGCGATTAGATATTCCGCTTAGAAAAGTTTTAATGTAGATAAAATCTAGGAAGCAATTACTAACACTGGGCTTTCAATGCCAGTTGAAGCTTTTAAAATGTGAAACAAAAGCTCACAGGAAAGAATCAGTACTGTCTACAGTATCTTGCAAAAATATTCATACCACATGTTAGAAAAACAGACCAAACTTCAAAGGTATGGAGTTCAGCCGAAAAACCTCAAGGTCGTCCCGAGTTGTTCTGGAAGCTGGCCGTTGGCCGGATGGAAAACACTAAATGGGTCAGGAGGTCAGCCGAGTGGCCGGTGGAAACCACAAAGCAGTTCAGGAGGTCAACCATGCGGCTTGCTGTAGGTTTAATGCTAGACGAAGCTGCAGACATGAACTTTTTTGACTTATGAAGAAGGATGCAGTTAAAATGGGTCTGTTTAAAAAAAAGAGTCTGTAACAGCCCAAACAATCACAAATATTTAGACAGAGCTTCAATTAAGTGGTTTCAGTCAAAATAAATCCAAAACCTAAATCCAGTTTAGTATCAGGTGCAAAAACATATACATTTACTGAAATTATCTATCCAAGTGAACAAAATTTTAATAACCTTTCAGAGAGGAATGCTTGTGTTTCATCATATTGCCACTGTCTTTTTTCTTTTCTTTTGCAAAAAAATCAGGTTTGGCAAAAAATGCCTTAGGCTGTTGTTTTAAGAAAATAGTACTATTGTGTAATCTCAACAAAATATACGTCGCACGAGTGCAAGTACAAGCAAAACACAGAAAGGAGATGCTTGTTGGGTGGATCCAGATGGAGATGTAGCTGTCCTAAATAAATGTTTATTTATTTCGGGGAAGAGGCAATTGGTTAATTATGTATAAACAAGATAATAAAAATAAGGCATTGTAACAATCACTATAAAAAAAAATACAACTCCTTTTAAAGACACAGGAACATAAAAAACTGTAGATGAGAAAAGCAGTAAAATGTTTAGATTATGGGCAGCAATGACCAAGAAATCCTGGTGATCGTTGGTACTATGTGCTCTCTCTTATACATTAACTTTTTAAAGGTTCTTGGATTCTCATTACAGCCAAGGTCACCCAAATAACCTGAACAATAGCCTGAATGAAGTTCACAATACACCAGAACAGAAACCAAACATGCAGACATCCAGTAGCCAGATTCTTTCCCCTCACTGATTTTGTCTGGAAGGTTAATTACATAAAGCCTGTCATTATTATTATGTTAAGAAATCGTTCTCTGATCATGACTTTTTTCTCTCTGCTCTGCTTCCTTTATTCCTCCCATTGCTCAGTCTTTCACTCCATCATTTTTTCTAAATAGCATCTTTTTTGAGCTGGTTTCTTTCATCTCTCTTCCTTTCACACTCAGGTCTCACTTGCCTTTTTTTCTCACCATCTTCCACACTTCATTTTCCCTGTTTCTCCTCATCCTGAGCTTAGCTAATGTGTCCCCTCCATCCAGCACACACAGAAACAAGCACCCCTCCCCCCCTGCCACACACACACACACACACACACGCACACATGCAATTGCACAGTTGAATACCTACGCAGAAATACACTTGTACTCACACAAACAGAGAGCACTCAGTTCCACCAGCTTGTCGGAGTGTGACTGATTGATTACTACCCAGAAGGCTTTGCTTTGTTGATGTCAGAAACAGGACAGGTACCCCAGACCACAGGGAGCAGGGGAAAGATTGATGTCTCTCTCTTTTTTAACCCTCTTTTCCATCCCTGGCACTCTCACCCTTTCTCTCTCTCCATTTTCATTACAACTCTTTCACACTTCTACACACGCACACCCATTGACCCCCGCTGGTCACTTAAACATGTATCTTTTTCCTGTTGTAAATTCAGTTCCGAGTCGAGTCTCATGGCCACTCTCGGACTCTTGTGCGTTCGTTGAAATAGACTGTTTGTCAGATAGACAGGCATGTAAATTATGTTGGTGCATGTGACACTGTGCAATTTTCCTTTTTGCATCTAAATCAAGTTTCTCAGCAGCGACAGCACATTTAGACAAATCAACTATGAATGGCACCTAACAGCCAAATTCACAGGGGAGGATAAATGAAAGGCGGCTAATTTCAACACTGCAATCTTCAGCAAAGTTGCTGACTTTATATGAGCTGTGAATAGGCTCAATTCAAGGCTATTTTCTTAAACCTATAACTGTAGGATAAAATGGCGAGTATGCTTTGTTGCTACCTTTTTATATATTTTACTTTCAGAATTTGCTTAGGTCTGAACCTTTTGATTTAAAAAAAAATCTAAATAAATGACAATTTTTTTCTTTTAAAGGGTGAAAAAATTTTAAAAATAAAAAGGTTTTTAAAAGGGATTGCAAAAAATGTTAATCAGTTGTCAAAATCTGAAGATAAGAAGAAAGTTGCACAAGCGGTACACAATGAAAAACCAACAATGACTAGAATTTACAATCAAACGAGTTAGGTCACACCATGAATTAAAGAGCTAAAGCAGAGCTGCTTGAATGTTGAAGGGAGTCGACAGTCTAAGAAGATGATAACACTTGAATCTCCGGAGGAACCTACAGATTGGGCACATGGGAAGGAAAACGTCTAACCTGAAAAACTCTGGTGATGATGAAAGTTATTTTAATTCAAAATCTGGTAAGGGTACAAATCATTTTTGAGCCATTAATGTTATTAAGTATATTATGATAGAATTTTAGCAGTATCAATAATGAATAGACTAATGTCCAATCGTAGTGATTTCTCCATGTAATGAGTGTTTGAAGGAAAAATTTTAATGACTACACTGGAGTGAAGCTACCAACATCTGAGGGAAATCATTTGATTACCTAAAATCTATGTTATAGGACAGATGGCAGTCCTAAGTTGGGTTTAACTCTTTGTAAGGGGTAAGTCAATTATTTCCAAGTATCTTGTGAGGGTAGTTTGTCTCTAGCATGCTGATCATTTATATTCCTGCAGCATTGTCTACAATTGTAGACAATAAGTTGCTGTACAACAGGTAAAAGGTAAAGATGGAAGAAAAAAGAGCATCATGATGGACATTGCTACTCTCTGCCTCTTTGACTGTGTTGAATTTGCCTCACCCTCTCTCCCCTGCAGCACTGTAGGATGCATTAATGATCTGATGTGGGATCTGCCCTCTACTAGCCCAACCAGCTGTGACACAGCATTTTCAGTAATAAAAGCTGATGCTGGACCACCCACTGTTAAGCTGGAGCCAGGTGTTGTTGAGCACCTGACACATTTAATGATCTGAACAGGGAGAAGACCCTTTGACACGCTGACCAGCTGGCTTTCACTTCAACATATAACACACAAAAAATGAGTCTCATTCTACAAGCCCAAGAGAGAGAGATGCACAAGCATGAAAAAAAAAGCTAAGCAAAGCAGTTTGTAACTAAATGACAGGGGTTAACATCAAAAATAAATTTTGAGAAATTGCTATTTTACCTTTGCAAGATATTTGAAGGTTTTTTAGGGTTGCAAATTTAACTGTTTAATTACAGAAGAAAGTACGATGTCAGATGATGAGTAACACCTGACTTATAATACCACATCTATATGTTAAAGATGTTTCAAAATTAAGCATAGTGCATCATGTGATAAACTAAATAGACTTTATCACTCATTTTGCGGGGACTAATGTGGTAATGGCAGCACTTCATTTAGATCAACTAGTGTTTGAACATCTATGCAACAGATTTTGGCAGCTTTTCTGAAGTGAAGCATTCAGGTGACTATTAACAAGGTACATTTGTTATTTATTGAACCAAAAAATACAAAAAAAAACTGCAAAAAAAGTGAGCATTCCCTATGAATCTAAGACCTGCAGAAACAATTTTCCACATAAAGTCCAAGAAATGCTCCTTTCCTTACGATCTCCCTTATCAAACTGTCATGTTGTCTTAGAAAATTAATTCATAGTTAAAGGTTTTGGTTTTCTGACTGGGTTTTCCACAGCTCTTTTGTAGGTGAAATCTCAGCATCTCAATCAAGCTGAGTTTGGAGTTCTATCATTTCTTGAAACTTCAATGTCTACTTTTTTTCCATTTTGACTTTCAGTAGTTTTTTTTTTCTCCCTGTAGTCCTGGTGCAGATGTTCTACTGTTCTTGGGATCACTATGCTGAAATCTGTTCAAGCTGAGCTACAGCTGTCAGACATTTGGCACTACACTACTTTGATAGACAGAAAAGTTCATTGATGCCTCAAAGCCTCCTAGATGTTGTGCAGGAGCTCACATTAGTCCGTTTTTATTCTCTGAGAGTTGCACAGCCAAAGTTCTGTGTGAACAGAGCAGGCGCTCCTGGGAAGACACATCAACACTTTTGAATTGAATGTTTTCCATTGATATACAGACTGCTGTTCTCCAAGTTGATTGAACTTAAAATCTTTCCAGGATAAAAAAGAGAGATTCACTTATCAGAGATTTGTCCAATTCCTCATCTCCTTTGTAAGCATATGGTGTGCTGATAACAGTTTCCACATTTCTAGTATTTGCTGAACTCAGTCACCAATTTAATAAATGTAATTCATTTTTCCAAATGCTTTCTAATGTTGCATTATTGGGAGAAACATAGTTGATGAAGCCAGCAGAATGTTTTCCTTTTCCAGAGCCCAGCCAGTTTTGCCATTCAGTCCTCATAAAGGTTTACATCGGTCTTTCAAAGTCACGTGTGGTAATTATTCTCATTTTACTTCTGTATATGTTCATTTTATTCTAAATACTCAACATTTTAGTGTACTTTGTCTGTTTTGCGTATTTGATCTTTTCCTTAGAAGACATTTAAAAAGAGAAATTGCCTGGGTAAACATCACAAAGTGTTGCTCTCACAAATATATTTTTGTTTTTCTGAATACTGTGATGTGCTCTCTAATTTACCTGTCCTATGTTTTGCTATTGCTTAAATGCATTACTGTACAGTGAAATAAACCAAAACAAGCAAACCACTACAGGGCTCAGTGAGTCATTCGAAGTAAAGCATTCTGACAATTTATCATAATAAACAGATAAAAGAAGTCATACTGAGAAATATTTAGCAATTTGTGGAGAAAAGCACCACAAATTGCTAAATAAAGTTGTTGTGGAAAAAAGTGTGAGTAGTGAAGGACATGCGACTCTGTTTGTGTTCCTTATGTTACCTTGGTTTAATTTTTCTCCTCCATCCCCCTCTTCCCTTTTACTCTTTTCATCCACAGACTATATAGCATATCTTTGCACTTTACTCTTCTTTCTTGTATACTGAGCTGTGCAGAAAAATAAGAGTAACTTCAAATTGCCTCCTTCATCATGACCAGTTGTGCTGCAGGGAGTTTGTCCGCACACCCCTTAAACCCCTGCAGAGCTAAGTGCTGTGGAGTAAATCCCCAAACCTTCTCTCCGAGATGGATTACGCTGCACATGATCTCTCTCTCGCTAACACACACACTCTCACACACATGCAGGTTTACATCTTCTCATTGCTTTGGACTGCATGCTGTGTTGTGTTCCATATTCCAATTACAACCTTGAAGATTCCTGTCATATTTTTGTTATATGTGATTCGCATCATATGTTTCAGAAGAGATTTTTGTTTTCAAACATAAGCAGAAGTGAAAATACAGTCAGATTTGGATATTATTAATTTAGCCTTATAAAACTTGGATTTAACGAAAAATACTGTGGTACATTATAATGACAATAGAGTCTTAATTTAGGTACAAAAAAGACAGTCAAGAGTTAATCAGATGTCTACTTTTAGGTCAATATGACAGTCTTTAAGCTTTAGTTTACCAATATTTGTTCCTTGTTTATCTTTTGGTCTTATTATCTTTACCAATTCTTTGAGCACTTGGACTTCTAGACACTTCAAACAGTTAGTAGTTTTAAAAAGTTGTAGCATAGGACAGAAAAGATTTTCCAGCAGCTAATTCATGGATGATGTGAAGTATTTTCCAACTGTCTTGCACTTCACCTTTATGCTTATTCAAAATAATGAGTGATTACAGCGTTTTTCAATTTTGAAACCACTTCACACAATTTGTACAGCGCTTCAAACAATTAGCACAATGCCACAAATTATTTGCAAAATGTAACATTTCATTCAACACGCTGCAATTTCTTACAAAAACCTTATTTTCTTATCAAAATGCATGATGATAATAGTTGTGCAGATCCAATGGATTAATTTATTTCTCATTTATGTCACAACAGATTTCTGAAGTCTAGAAACAAACAAACAAAAAAACTCCCACTAAACATGATCTGCATGCCTCCACCACCTGGCTGTGTCTGGCTAAATGGCCTCATCAACATCACAGGCAATGTGTGAAGAATCTTCTGGAGTGATGAAGCAATCTCTGCATCAATGTCACATTAATTGAGTCACCAGCTTCCTCCGTATCCATAAATAAAATTAATTGTTATTATTAGTTGTAATCATAATGTGGTGTAGTCTGTTCAAAAATGTAACAATGTGCTCAGCGTCATAAAGACCCAAGTTGGCATGAAAATGGAGGCCCTTATTTTGATTATTTTAACAATGGGTAATGTTAACCCTATGTTGCCCTGGCACACTGACAATAGCCCCCGGGCCAGTAATATTTGTTCCTTTTCTTGTTAACTCAGGTTAAATCCAGCCTGACCTGCTGCCTTTTTATACTGTTTGTTAACCTGACTGATGTGTCCCTGATTATTCACCTCGTGGTTGTTTTTAACCACTTGGCTCATAAGTGTGTTCATTTCAAAGTCTTTGCTTTGATATTGCAAGAAAAACTATGATCGATTTCAGTGTCAAAGGTATAGTGTTTTGCAAATCACTGTGTGAAGTGTTTTGCAAAAAAGTGTGAAGCTGTTAATGTGCTTATATTAGAGGAAATCTGGGCTGGTGTTTTGTTCCTTGACTGCTTTGCTTATTGTGATACAGTTTTAATTTTAGGGTGCCAGCAATAGAAAAACTAGTAGATCAGAAAACTGCCATCCAATCTAAATCCTTTTTTAAAATCCTACATTTTTTCTATTGCTGATAAAATGGTTAACATTATACACAATACTGTAAAGAATTAAGAGGTCTTCTCTTCATGACGTATTGTATACAGTAAAACAGCAGCATTTAAACTACAATTATGTTTTATATTTCCATGATAAATTAAGGTTAAATATATGTAATATTTCAATCATTTCAATAGTTTTTTTTTATTTCGTTATTTAATAATTGTGCCAATTACTTTTCATAAAGGGCTTTCTGGTTTGGTTTAACATTTAGTACAAAAGTAAGTATTTTATGTTTTTTAGTTGTATATCTTTTAATTTGACCTTAAAACATGTTTGATCTGGAACATTTTTGTGGAAAAGGCAAAAACAAATAAAATTTGTGCCAGGGTAAAACACTCTTTCAAAGCACAGGAAGTGTAAGGCAGTTTGAATATCTTTGCGTTATATGAAAACCAAAACTGAGACATACTGCTAAATTGACAGCGTTTGTCATTTACAGAAGTTGAATCTGATTGATAATTAAAGAACAAAATATTAGTTAGCTAAGTTAACACTGTTATGCTTTCTAAAGAAAATAAAGTAGATACCTAACCAATCACTAGAACCTATGTAACACATCTGAGATTAAACAAAAATCAATTTATTATGAGTTTGTGTACAATTATGTTATTTACAAACACATCTATTCTAATTTATTTGCTAAAAGATTGGCTTCGTTACATTAGGACTATAAAATAATTTGAAGAGATTTGCCAATTAACTGGCATCTGAAATTTTATTTGAAGGAAGTCTTTGCATTGTTGAACACTGTTAAACAACATTTAGACAATTATGTGATTTTCCCTAAAACATTTGTGAAGCAACAGAAGTACCAGGACAGGAAGAAGAAATCTCTTTTCCAAAGAAAAGTTGAGGATATTGAGATGCTTCTGGTGTTTTTGCTCAGTTTCACTTTAGTTACCAGAAAACTTTGTGTTTAAAAATCACAAGCATTTCTATAATTTGTTCTTTGAAAAGAGAAAGAAAGTTTTTAAAAGTAACCAGACCTTCCTTTAGCATACTGTAAAGATTGTGAAGCATCAAACAGCCATATGTGAATGACTGGAGGGATAAGACATGGAAGTAGATGAAAGGTGTCTTCCCACAGGGCTGATGGAGGAGTATCCAAGACTCTCGTAAGGAAAACAACATATTGCTTCATGTTTTAATTGGAGCTGGTTAATGGTTTGGAAAAACGTATGTGATAATCACTAAGACAAGCTGTTCGTATCAAAAATGAGTGTTTGTGTGTGTCATAAAGATCTTGGTATCCAGTTTTTTCACTGGCCCACTGCCTGAGACACATCAAGCCTAAGGGAAGCTCTACAATTTCTCTAAACTTTTCCTTCATCGAGATCTGGATGAGGAACGTTTATTAAAACAAATATTTTGCTTTCTCTTAAATGTGCATCTTAGCAGGACAGCGGTGATAAAAAAATTTAAATCATCATTGCGTGACAAAAACGTTGCCTTTATTCGGGGGTAGTTTAAGTGCAGAGAAATAATTGAATGGATGCCTATGTGTGTGCAGAGTGTGTTTGTGTTTTCAAGAAGTGAATCTATGGAAACACTTGCTTATCGTCTTTCACATCAGCACACTTAATTTGGAAGATTGCTTTTCAATACACTCACATAAGACAAACAGTAGCAAAATCATATCTCATCTTCACAGAGTGGTTCATTTTAGTCTTCAATCTATAATTTGATCTAATAATATTTTTAACTGTGTTTGGGTGAAATGAAATGGAATAAACCTTTTACATTTGGTGCAGATAATTGAATTACTGTTGTTATTCAGAAATTATATTACTTTTAACAAGATTGGAGGATATAATGGATATTTCTACTGGTATATGGTGGTATGAAAATTGAATGGTACACAAAGAATTTTGTTTTACATAAAGAAAAGAGACAACAGCTGTGTCGCAGGATAAGCCCTGCACATATACACCCAAACACCTTTACTGTAATGTCCAGCCTATAAACTGCTACTTTTTCATGCACTTTGAACACAGCAATGAAGCTAATATACAGCTTTTTACCAAAGGGCTTCAAAAGGACGCACTAAAGACAGCACAAGCTCAAGAGGGAAATGGAAGTGACACTGAGAGAGAATGAATAAGTGTGTGTGAGGCTAACAGTTTTGGTGATGATAGTGTGCAAGAATAAGATGCAATCAATGAGTTTTCCTGGCAGGCTACTGATCATGGCCAAACCGTTCAACTTCAGTTTAACCAGACCACATGACATTGCTCAAGTCAAGTATATTGAGTTCATTCACCTATAAAGTGCTGTCTGAAAATGACCAGATCACTCAAGAAGGGAAACAGTGGGACAGCAGCTTAAAGATGAGCTGACAAGCTCAGAGAAGAGCCTCTCCACTACCTTGCTGAAATAACTCGGGATGTCTCCTGGGGACTCCATTTGGACATTGTCCAAACTTGTCACATATTGAGAGAAACACTGGGACTGACCCAACACTTGGACTGAGCCATAAGTGTCCTGGGAATGCCCTGGACATGCCTCACATGGGAGAGGCATGTCTGGGTTTCCCTCCTGGACCTGCTATGGCCATAATCAGATCTCAGTAAGTGGAGGAAAGCAGATGTTTGAGACTAATAATGACAAAGATACTCATCATTGAAAGTACTAATTTGAAGTGCACTTCAAGAGCAAATTCCTGCTCAGTATCTTGGAGCTTGAGGTTTTGGACTTAGATTAAAATTTAGTGGGATTTTTGTGTTGCCATTGTTCAGTATTTACTGTAAACATGTTTTAGTCAAAGTCGTTATAAGTCATACATTGCCATAGAAATGATGGCAATGTTTTAGTTTTTAAACATTGCCAACGATTTTTAAAGGACACAAAGAAACAAAACAAGCTGAGCATCAACTTCCTATGAAAAGAGAGACAAGACAGAGGAGAGATGAGAAGGAGAAAAATGCCTGAGGTCATAAAAAAGCAGTGACAGAGAGGACAGTGAGCAAAAGAAAGGTCTAAAGTTTGCTCTTAATCCTCCTACTGTTTGTATCTGCTGCTCTCACAGGAGCACAGGAGCTTCCGAGTCGGGATTTCTTTATGGTGTATCGGGACACCACATAGCTCAGGATATCTTCTCCTGTCTGATGTTTCTGCTGGTGATCCTTTTCCTTAGAGTAACCCTACACAATGTCATTTTCAAGTCAGTTTATTATAGTAACACATCAAAATACCATACTTGCTTGCTTTGATATTTTCAATTCTTGCATGGCATTTATGCAACATAAAGTCTTTGTGACTGAAACCTGGCAGGAGGACATGTAGTGTGCATATCCTTTTGTTTGTGTGTGCATTTGTTTCCTACTAACATGACTAGGAAATATATTTAATGTTGCTGTACTCTTGCATAAATGCTGGAGCTTGTTTCTAGGGTTGTTTGGTGTTATCAACTACTTAAAACCTGAGTGGTTTCTTATAGAAGGTGGTGCTTATGTTGTGCTCAGGTCTTCAGAGGGTGTTCTCTGTGACAGTAGACGTTAAGTGTACACAGCAGAGAGGTCTCTTTATTACAGGGCGAATGAACCTCGAAGCACTATTGGTTCTCAGTGGTCAATTTCAGCTAAAATACTTTTTTAAATATACATCTCTGGTTTTGAAGAGTGGAAGAAGAATTATATAACAAGGTGGAGTGGGATTGAGTGTGCTCCTAAAAATTCAAGGTCTTCAGTTTAAATGGCCGCAGTTTGTTAGTTATTATTTCTCCATTTTAGCAATATTTACTGTATACTTCGTTTCAAAACCACACTGCAGTATTTTGAAAATGGAACCCAAACAAACCAATGATCAATTTAAAGTGAATTTATATTTAAACATAAAGTGCATCACGACTGGAAAATTGAGCCTAAGTGAAAATCAAAACACAGACAGATGATACCAACTTTTTAAAACCTTTCCACGGTTGCTTTACTTGAAAACTTCAGTTTTGTAAATTTATGGAAGGACATTATATCCGTTGATTAGGAAGAGTTGATTAGTTTCCATTGGTTAAAAACAGATCAATGTGGATATAAAAGTGGTTTCAAACTCCAGTCCTGCAACTTTTACACAGGTCCAGGTCTGCTTCAGCACACCTGGCTGAAGTTCCAATATTAGCTCGAGAGCAGAGCTCTGTAGAGCTTTACTGCATGCCAGTGAGGCAGTTTCACCATTTAATTCAAGTGTGAAGGACAATGGACACATCTAAAAGTTTCAGGACTGCAGCCCTCGAGGAATGCAGTTTGAGACCATTGGGCATATGTTTCATCTAAATCAGAAGTGACCAACAACAATATACAGTAGAAACCAGAAGCTCACATTCACCAAATGACATATAGACATGTTTTTTTCTCACTGTCTAAGGTTAAA
Organism: Poeciliopsis retropinna; assembly: GCA_010277075.1. Taxonomy (NCBI): domain Eukaryota; kingdom Metazoa; phylum Chordata; class Actinopteri; order Cyprinodontiformes; family Poeciliidae; genus Poeciliopsis; species Poeciliopsis retropinna. Next base: position 13,754,611 of record VMRM01000001.1, on the reverse strand, counting down.
TCAGACTAAATCTCTTCTGTCTTACAATAAGTCAGAATCTCCAAAATTCTTATTTATTATATTAATAAGAACTATTATTAGAGATATTTTTGTAACTTTCTTTGAATTCAGAAGTTTACGTACACACGCTAGTGTTTTCCTCACACCTGGTCATTAGTGTGAATGACATTTCCTCTCCACAGTTTCATTGTGGAGAGGAAATGTGACATCAGTCATCACAGGGGACAAGAAGTCGTCACAGGGGACAAGAAGTCAGAGCTACGGGTTAATTATGTCTCAGTACTGGTTGACACTTGCAGTGTCAGTCAAAGCTCAGTAATTCAAGCATGCAGCATGCAATGCTCATGTGTAAGCAACATGTTGAAACAATGAATGAAGCAGTTGTCACATTTCTGATGAGGCAGCCTGACGAGTTCATCTGTCAGCCCCAGAGAAGGCATTTCACTCCAAGATGGAGTTGATATTGTCTCATGTACTGTTGACAAATGCAGTCTACATGGTAGCGACAGTGATGACAACACAAATGTGGGGAAGCACTTGAACAGAAATTTGCAGTCAGACCTTTATGAAACCCTTTGATGGTGTCCTTGCCCTCAGCTGCCACTGGCTAACGTGTCACACTCGGAGGTGGTAAAATCTGGTCGTAGATGCTGGCAATTGCCTCAGGTTGGTCACACACATGCACATAGATATTTAGGTACACACCCCCCCCCCCCCACACACACACACACACACAAACGTGCTAACTTGTCCCTAAGGGTGTGACAAGAGGACGGTGAATCAAAGGACGCAGAGAAAGAGTCATCTGTGACATGAATTGACTCAGACAGTCCTGTCTGTCCTCCTCTTTACTGCAGCAAGGCTTAAAACACAGAATGACCTTTCAGTTCCACTAATTCAAATCTGCACACACATAAATGAACCAGAACATTATTACCTCTCCTTTTCTCATACTGATGCAGCTAGGCCATGGTCCATGGACAGTGTGAGGTCTGAGAGTCACAGTTAAGTGTGAATCAGAGACAGAGGACACGTCTGAAAACTGGTGCAAGATGATTTAACAGGTTTTGTTCCAGAATTTCCCTATATTAAGCACCAGAAACATTCCCATCAGCTCTGACATGCGTCTTGTCCCTACTGAAGAAGAACACATTATGTTGCCATGTTTCACTCTGTGAATGATGTGCTCAGTCACATTTAGTTTTCAACCACAAGTAGTATTTTGGATACAAATAAAAATAATAATAATAATAATAATATATATATATATATATATATATATATATATATATATATATATATATATATATATAAAAACACCTACTTCCACATGCTCATTGTGTTCCATACATGGTTTATGGTAAATGTGATGTCTTGTGATTTTTCTCTTAACTATTTTTTTGTCACTCTTCTGGACTAGATTTTCAGTTATGATGTTGATAAATCATCTCCCCTAAACTGTGGATAACTTTAACCCTTTCACAGTTACTCTCAGTTTCTTGGAAGCTTTTCTAAACTATATTTTCTTTGCTGAGCCAGTAAAGTTAGATACACAGTAAAATCATGGTATATTTTTGATAGTGCCATCATTTTGCATGTTTGTTTGCTGTGTTCCTTGATGTTTTTGTTCACTAATGTTCCCTAACAAACCTTTGAGGACTTCACAGGACAGTTGTATCCATGCTGAAAATAAATGACACACAGGTGGACCTTGGGACACTTTTGAAGGCACTCGATTGCCTGGATTGTATTTTGGAGCTTTACAGTAAGAAGACTTACTCTCGACATTTCATTCATAGAAGACATATTAAAAGATGTATCATTTATCCTCCCTATCACAATTATGTGTTAATTTCGGTCTATCACATAAAATCCCAAATCCCAAGTTTTTATTAGTAGTGACAACATCTGGAAATGGTCAAAGTCATCAAAACTTTTCTATAAGCACTGAATTTACTGTTCAGTATGTTTAGACCCACTTTTCTCATCAGACTCTGTATGAGCACATGATTTTAATTACTGTCTCTTCATTTTCTCCCAGTGACCTTCAGGTGAACAGCTGAAAATGATGCTGCTTAACTGTGGTTATGTGGGTTGGTGGAGACAGCCACACTTTGTCCTAAAATCAAATTATTTGCTTTAATAGCCTCATTAAATAATTGCATAATGATGGTTAAGGTCACGACTTGATAACTTCAATTCATTAGACACTTTCCTTCTGTCTACACCAACCAAAATTATCACAACAAAAATAACCCTGTCTAACTGGTGTCTTTTTTTTGTTTTGAAAAAATGCATAAGGAAATTTACATACCATTGTAGCAAACTAAACTATTTTAAAAAAGTTTATTTCAGAAATTGATTTTATAAATCATACACATAGAGCGATAGATTCCAAGCATTTATTTTTGTTAAATAAATGGCTTTTGGGGACACAAAGGTAATTTCAAGTGAACATTATAAGAATTCCTAATACAGAAATGTCAATCTACTGATAAATATAACCATGCATGGTCCAGTATTTGTATTGAATATACTTAGGCAGGGCTCCTTTTGCATGAATTACTGTATCATTTTGATTCTGGTCTGGATAGCATCCATGCAGTGTTGCATGGATGCTATCAGCCTGTGTAGCTCTGCTGAGAAGCTAAGAAAGCCCAGATTGCTCTAGCAGTGGCCATAGCTGATCTGATGTGTTGGTGTGGAGTCTCAATCCTTCCTCCTATAAATGCTTAATTGTTCTCTGGAGTTTTAGGTCAGTCCAGATTGCTGACAAACAAAACACACTAATGATTATTACGTGGAGTCTTTTTTTCTCCTTTGCCCAGGCAAGAGCTTTTAGACATCATGTCTGAATTGGGAGTGGCTTAAGAAAAGCAACATGATTCTCATATTAAATGTCCCAGACATTTCTTTGTGTGGTGGCTCTTGAAGTTCTAAATTGAGTGCCATCAATACCTTGTAAATCTTATCAAATAAACTTACAATCCTATCAAGGCTGGAGTTATCTCTGTTGCCACACAGTTTTTTCTTCTCAACTTATTGTCAACATTTTTTTGATAGTTCTCTCTGAACAACCAGCTTCTTAAGCAATAAGCTTTTGTGGCCTCAACTGTGAAGTCAGCAGTCCTCCCTATGATTGTGTAGCCGTAACATGTAAATATTATTTCAGTATTAAAATTCAAGCTTTTACTGCATTCATGTAATTCTTTAGCTGTTTAAGAAACTGGATTTCTGTTGCAGCCAAATAGCAGAAAGTCAAAACTGTTTATTTGCTTACTGTGGAACAAAGAGCTGGAAGGAGTTTATTTACCAATCGTTGGTCCTGTCTGTATGAATTAGTGCTGAGAGTGCCAGTGTAGATATTGCCATCCACCTGTCACCTCCTTATCCAAATGTGGAGAAAAAATGGTAGTGCCGACCTCAGCAGTTATACAAAATGGAGGAACCTGAGGGAAAAGGTCAAAGCAATATAAATCTGACGTGCAGATAGAAAGGAAGGGCTTTTTTAGCTTCTGGGGGTGGGGATGTTTTTTTCCTCTGTTATAGAGCTTGGTGCTGTGTGCAAATTGTTCTCTCCTTCACTTTAATCATTTATTTTTTGTTGTGTCACTGCAAACAAGATTTTGGTATTTGTTGTCCTCACGCAGCATCAAAAGCTTACTTTGTAAGCATAAAACAAGTATAACAGGGAATGAGCTACAGACACAACATCAGTTTCTATGCTAAGTATACATCAAACTAGCCATGCTGACATCTCTCTCTACTTGCATGACCCAAGGCAGCGGTTCTGCAAAGCCTTTCTGACACACATTTCCTATGTCATTAGGAGTTTGTGTGCATGAATTAATTATTTCATACTATCTAATTATGTAATTTGTCAACAGGGGTAAACAGCTAAGACCTAATCAACGTTCAGTTGAATTGAGCCGAGTTGTGATAGAGACAGCTGAGAGAAAAAGAAAATGCAGAACCCCATATATTTATAGATTCTAATCAAACAGTATGAAATGACAGCGCTACTTTTGCTAAAACTTTGATGGAAAAAAAATATTTATTTTACAGCAACATAAAGCACCAAGTAACTCAGTAAAATAAATGAATGAAAAAGTGATATTTTTATGTTCTGTTTTTTTTTTTTGTTTTAAAAGAAAATCCATTTTCTGCCTGGCATTTTTAGTTGTTTATTAAGAACACAAGTAAACAAGATTCAAGGTTGATTTGTTATCTGAAGTGTATTTTATTAAATGGTAATTTCTCTGGGAATTTGGGCAAAGTAGCTTTCTAACAGTTTGTATTGAAGCCTTTCACAGTGACCCTGACAGTTCCAGCTACCTTGTCAGGGTCAGCATTTACAGTGGGGATTTTTTTTCTAAAACTAAATATTTAGTTTAGGATTTTGAACTTTTGTTTGTTTTAACATATTTTGATCCAAACCAAACAAAGAAATACAGTACCTCAATTGTTTCCTATCTATACCCAGTCTTTACATCCTAATCATCAAATCTTGTTGTGCAGTATCAATGAGCCACTAAACGTTTTGAAGCACAACTTTATGAGAAAGCATAAATTACTCAGTGTGAATTTACTAAGCCAGTATCACAATGAGATTGAGCTTTTCATAATAAAGCATGTGCTATAATTTAAAAATGTATTTTTCTTTTTTTTTTTCTTCATTTGCAGACAGGCGGTGTGGTTAAATCCAACCCAAATTCTAGTGAATCACTTGCCTTATCTCAAAATCAAACAAGTACATTTAAAACCCAGAAACAACAACAACAAGAGAATCATGGCATTGTATTTTTCTCTTCTTTTGACTTGGTGGCGACTCTAGACACTGAGATTTATGCTGTCGCTTTATAGAGTGTGTGGCAGGTTGAGACCATTATTCACACATGTTCAAACAGACCTGCACAGTGCTGGCGATAAAATATCTATTCACACATGTCTTGAAGATGTTAATAGGATGAGGCAGCTTCTTCCAGGCACCAATCAATCAACATCTCCTGCTGCACTGGGACAGACTTTATGTGGGCCAGGTTCGTGTGTGAAGTGTTTTGGATGTGAAGTCCAGTTTAGAAGAAAATCATGAGGGTTTACAAGCAGAAATTACAGTAAGGTTATTTGTTTGTATTAAAAGCGCTTAGCTCAGAAAACAAAATTAGAGGCACACGATCCTATTTTCTGTTGTATCTGCATCTTAAAACCATGACTACATGGTTTTAAGACGCATTAGTTCAGTTTAGTTTTAAGGATATTCTTATAATCCTTTTTACATGTTTTTCATTTGAGAACTGTTTTATTAGTGTTACAGTATGTTATTATAGCCATTGTATTTTTGTACTTCTTAGTTTGACAAAAGTGATGTTGAATAATTTTTTATCCTACTGTCAATTAAAATGTAGAATGTGTTCCACTTTGAGCCATTTTTCCATCCACATGTCTTTAGGTGAAGAGAGTGCCAATAGATAGCTAATAGTTCTAATTGAACTGTTTATTTCAAACAATGCAAACCTCGAATGCAAATATAGCTATTTAATGCTGCCCAGTCATTGTCCTGAATAATTGTCAAGACAATGTCCTGAATAATGTTGAGTTTAACGATGCTGAAAACTTAACTTTTTTAGTTCATAGCACCAACCAAAGTTAAGCCCAACAAAGACAGTTGTTGGCTGTTAAATGTTAATAAAGTGCTACCATACATATTCAGGAACCCCTTATTATTCATGTAACGTCTTTGGAAAATAAATACTTCTTTAGAAATTTGGACTGTGGATGATGACATTAGCGTTGGAGACATCTGTGCTTCCTGCAGCATGACTTGCCTTGAGATTTCAGGCCTAAATCACTTCAGTGATAGGCTTATTCCTTTTTGAACATCTTGCACACATCAATAGTTTCTTCCTGGATCAATTAAGATTGTTTTTTTTTAAAGAAAACATTAAGACCCCAGTGCGTCAAGAACAGTGGCTTGGTCATGAGTTGGTGGTGTTTGTTGATGCTACTTGTGTGTCAAATTTATGTGTACCAGAAACATGCAAATCCAAAGGCTCCAACTCAGGATTTTGTATGTTACAAAAAAATTTATTTATTGCACTAAAAATATTAATGAATTAAAATCGATGTAATTATCTAAAATCAACATGTTAAAGTCCCGAGCACTATTAAAAACATAAATCTAATTTAGTCTCCAGCTTATTCTCAAACTCTCCATTCCCCTGTAAGCAGGCAGGCATCCATCTGTCTGTCAGCCAATCCATCCATTTGTCTGCTTCTTCTCTTTGTTGGTTCATTCCTTTGCAGACTTTGTAAGTGTGGCTCTTCCTTTCATCTGTCTCTCCATCTCTCCATCTTTGCCTTGACTTTACTTTCTAAGATCCTTTCATCCCCATTCTTTCTCCTTCCTCTACAGTCATCCTTTCAATCACCCCACGAGGTGATCTGAGCAGTTCTAACTCTTTCTCCTTCCAACCTCGACTTTCATCTCTTTGGTCACCTTGCATCCTGCTGACTCTCACCTCAACTTCTAACCTGCGCGCCATGCCTTCATCCGGCCCTTTGCAGCAGCCAGCTTCCGTTCCATCCTCTCTTCTCACGTCAATCTGCTTCACCACTAGTTCCTTTCCAACTCTCCCTCTGAGATCTTTAAGTTTATTTGCAACATATTCTGCTTCTTTCCTCTCACCCCTCCTTTCCTGTTCAGTCCCTCCCATTATTCACCTATTGCTGCATCTTTGCCTCCTTCCGTCTGTGCAACAGATCTTTCCCTGCAGGTTGTCATACACCTGAGAGAACACCACCATCTGCGCATCTCTTCCTCTGCCTTACATCTTTCAAAATCAAATGTTTTAGTCCCTACTCTTTTCCTTACCTGCCTCTGTGTTTCCCGTGAATAAATTGTTTTGCAGCACTATCCCCCCAAGGCACGTAACACAATTACAGAGCTCACTTCTGAGCAACTGAAACATGAGATTTGATTTATTTATTTTTTTTGTCCTGATCCATGTTTTCCCATTTTTGTGTTGTCACAGAAGATCTGATGTTAATATTTAAATGTAATTTAAGTAAAGGCTCCTTACAGGAAAAAATGCATCATGAATGTACAGTAAATGCTCCTTGTATTTCTGATGAAGTGGTAAACCACACACACATTTTTTCATTCAAAAATTGTTCCTCACTGATGAAACTACAGAACAAGATGCCATTTAATACCAGGGCCTTTCAGCAACAGAGGATGTGACTGCACTTTGTAAAGCACTTACTAATACAAATTCCAAGAATAATGAGAATCAAAGTAAACTTTTATCCAAAAGCAAATGCCTGTCTATTGGTTATTGCATTGGTTATTGTATTTATCTTCCAACCTTAGATATGTTTATAGTAACCATGTTTTGCTCTGGACAAGGTTAATGAGTAACAGAAGACTGTTTGGTATTTTTATATCAAATCAATGAGAAATCTTCTCATCGAGTGATGTGGACAAGAGTACAAAAACACACATATCCATTGATAACAAACAGAGCTGATATGCGGCACGAGCAAGTTCGAGGGCAACACATAAGCAAAAATCAAACAGGAAAAACATTACTCTGACCAACTAAAAGTTTCTGTTGTTCAACTAACACCGGTTTAAACATTTATTGCATGAAACTGGGTCAGCATTTTTAAAAGCCTTCTGTCCCAGTTCAGACTCTGGGAGCAGACATTTGAGAAGCATCCTGAACTTAAAACTCTAGAGTCATTTCAAAACACTCCCCTATGTGCCTCACACCTTCGTGTCAAAACTTTTATTGGCTGTACATGGGTAGTTTTAGATTTGGTGTTGACAGTTGACTGATTGGTCTGAAAGACTGGATAAAGGATGTGGGCATGTTGTTTGAATGTAGGGGAAGCGTCATGGTGCTACCTGAATTTGATTAACTATGGAAAAACCCTTCTCTGGTCGAATAAGGTATCAAAAACAAAATCATCTGTTGGAGTTTGTCCAGTTTTGTTTCTGAAATCCACAGTCATGTAGTAATTTGCGAGGAAATTTTACACTAAACAGAATACTAACAGGTTTTTGTGTCGACTTGCCCTGTCAACTTTCCACAACTATTGCAGACTAATGTACACTTTTCCAACTGGGAATTGAGGGTAAAATTAGAGCAAAGAAGTTGTTTTTTTGTCCCCAGCTTTTGGTTCAAAGTGAGTATTTTCTGTTTAAATTAATGTCTTATTCAGACAAACTTTACCCCTGCCCCTTCATCACAATAGAATAAACAAAAAGTAGTGTGTCACTGTGTCCTTACCTCAGGTAAAACTTTCTCACTCTTTAAAAATATAAATGAGGTCTCTGCATGTTTTAACAATTTCGCACCAGGAGACTCTAGGAGACAAACTGTGTGCAGCAGTTGCCAAAGCAAGAGTTTACGTTTTATTGTTGTTAATGACTTTTATTTTTAGTGTCCTGCTTTTTTTCTGTATCTTTGTGTCTTTACCCTATATGGGGCCCGTTTGTGTTATGAGTCACTGCTTCTCTCTTTCTGAGGTGCTGTTGTTTCCTTTGAAAGAGATTAGAGCCTGAGAACACAGTGTTGCAAACACTTACGGTGTTTTGGCACTTATTGCCATAGAATATGTGTCTGTCTGAGATTGCATATGGTATGGTGCATGCTGCATCAACAGACTGCACCTGTGTGGGAGACCATTATGGATGGCTATAATGGGGTGCTATATCAAAATGATGTAAAGGAGCTGAGAAGGAGGATTGTGTATTTTTATGCTAAGTGAGAATTAGGCACCTGTTTATTTGCTGCAGGGCCACAAACACCAACACATTCAGATTTTGCTTTCAGAACTACTTGTTCAGGAGAGGCTTATGTACCATCATTAGTGTCTGTGCTTTTATGTTCCTGAATCTGAAGACTCTTCATTTTGAAGAGACGGGATTCTTTTTTAAGCAGAAAACTCTGTTGATCTTCATCTTTATAATAGTTTTTTTTATGGAGGCAAAGCTGTTACACCAACTGCTTCGGAGGCAGGCAGGTAACCACACTGAAAAAGAGTAAATGTGTCGAGGGTCAGTGTGTTTAAAAATGGAGGCTGGGTAGAAGAGCCCAACAGTTTCAATGTATTTTGCATGCTGACCTTTGTCTCTTGGATGGAGAATTGAGTGTTTGGAACTACATGTGCAAACATGAAGTTATAATGTTGTCATAATATTAACTTTGGTTCTGAAGTGGGACCACATTTTAGCCACGCCTCCAATTACACTTCTGCCCACTAATTCTCAAAACACTCAGGATTTACTGTCATTCACATTCTTTTGACTTCGAACAATATAATCGTAATCAATTCAGGGACAGAGGTTTTTATCAGTGCCATGTTCTCTTCCCCACCCAGGCTGCATGGATCTTGAATTAATTCAACCAGGGGATATTCTGGAGTTTTCTTAACTCAAAGCTCTACTGCAGCATTTTTGCTGCATGAACATCCTTGTGCAGATTTTTGGCACTCTTTTATTTCCAGTCACTATATGTAGATCCATCATCCCACATCATTCTCATTCCTCCTCTTCTCACAGATCTGCAGTCTTTGATCACCTACCTTCTTGACAGGCATGGTTGCTGGATTCTGCATCAAAATGGCGGAATTATTTGGAGTAATTTTAGCAAACTCAGCTGCTAAAGCTCTAGCTGTGGATTGTTGCACCCCTGTTGCTTCTGTGACAGTAGCTTCTGGTTATATTTTTGACAAGGGAATAACATTATAATATAACATAAAGCTCAAAAAAGTAATTTTTGCATCATACTCCTTCTTTAACAATTGAGTCTAAAAGATTATTTTCATCTATCCCAAGCAAATCAATCGTTTTCAAAGTGTGAAATGACATTATACCAAGGCAGCAAGAGGGCGACCCCACAAAGCTTTAAACTCATGTATAAGAATCCAGGTATCAACAAATTCATATTCAAGTGTCTTCTTTTGAAATGTATTTGTATTGTACAGGGAGTTAGCTCCATGTTCAGTACAGTAAACTATAAAAAAACCCCCCACAAAAATCAGGCTGAAAAATATTTACATAAGTTGTTTGAAACGTTGCACACTCCTACAAATATAAAGATATGTTTATTGATGTATTGAATTCACTTGTTTGCAGCTGAAAGCTATTGGGTCATGGCCCCATCAAACATAGATATGCCACATGTACTTATTGAATCTGTTTCTACAATGGTTGAATGCAAAAATGCAGACAAAAGAGATTGTTATTGCCTTTTTGTGCTGAAGGTACTTAGTCTGTTAATGAGGTATAATGACTATCAAATACCAGGAGCTTCCAGCTTGCAACATGAACAAGGACAAATATTATCTTAAATCATTCCTTGATTTGTGGTTCTTATGTGGGACCAAGAAAAAAAGGTGCAGAGAGCATTCACCTTTCAGACTAAGATAATTGTTAAAGGGTAGATGGCTATGACAAAAATGTACTGTGAAAAAAGATTAAAGACTTGAAATGTAAACTCTCCATTGGTATTGGTATTGGTGATTCTTGAGGAGTCAGAGGTTGTGACAGTAATGAGAGTCTTTGTGTTTCCCTCTACGTGCCTTTCTCTTTTTCACTCTTCCCTTTCCACTCAGCTTCCCTTTTGTCCCCTCCTCAATATTTCTTCTGGCCAGGTTAATGGGTCTTTAACCTTGTGTCAATGAGCTAGGGGCTTTTGGTGTGATCGCCCACTCCACAACTATTCCCTTCCCAATTAGGCGAAGGCACTGGCCTGAAGACAGCTTCTGCGTGCATAGTGATCCTCAAAACATAGCCTGAGGTGCCCACATTGAGGCCCATTATTGTGGTTAATGACAAAGATAATGGAGTACAGATGCAAGCACACACACAAGCACGCGCGCACACACACAGATATATATAAATATAAAAACATAATGCATACACACATCACACTGGGGAGTTTTGTATCTGATATCTGATACAATAAGATCATTTTTAGCATAATCAGATTTGAAGCAATTAACTTTATCAACATAGTCCCTGGTTTGATACTGACCACTTACACTGTGTGTGGCTGATGTCTTTGAGATTGTATTAAGCCTATTATTAGTCCAGTACAATTTTAAAACCATTTGCTAGTTTGTCTGCCACTAATAATGTAGGTTGGCTCCAATTAACTGCAACCCAGTTTGTATTATGGTCTGCATAATACAAACTTCATGGCCAATAGTCCTGAGGACTGAACTGGATCAGAACCAAATCATCAATGATGTTTTCAAGACAGCAGAGGATTTACAGGTTTCCACCTCTGCTCAGTTGCATGTTCTATGTCAGAGAATGTTGTGATGGTGGTCTTGTTCTGTTTAAAGGAGCAGTGTTATGCATGTTATATATTGTGCCATTTTAACACAATTAAGTAACTAAGTAACTGTCATTTGTTGTAAAAATGCTGTACGTATCAAGCATGACTCAAAGAAACTTTACTTTGCAATTTAGCGCCTTGAAATTGGGCCTCTGACTTTTTAAGACGCACCTGCTCCCATTAGCACGTCATCACAACATTTTTCCATTAAGCCTTTAACAATGTTTTATCAGTGTTGCACTTTGAAGTAGCTTGTATAACTAACTCAGTAGATGCACAGTTCCACCAGGTTCCACCAACTGCGAATTACTGCAAACTGCAGTAATTAGCAGTTTGCTAATTACTGCTGGTGCTAGTTTTAATAAGCTGAGTGGAAATGGCAGCACTCAGTAGGACCAAGATTTCACCCGGCCCCCCAAACGCAGGGCCAGCCATAGCCACTTTGGCACCTTAGGTGAGATTTTGTGTCTATATTTCTTATTCTGTGAATGTAGTTTTATTGTCATACTTTTTATTTTCTCATCCTTTGACTTAATGTTGACACCTTCACAAATTTTCCATGTTATGCATCCTCTGAAGTTGCGGTGATGCAAAAGGTCTAATATTGTTAATTCAAATGAACAATATCAGCATGATTTGTGAGTAGCTCGGGGTCTTTTTTATCTCTGTATTAAAAATATTATTATAAATAAGTTTTTAACATGCAGAAAAGTTGCTTTTCTAATTTACCCAAACCGAATCCTAAAGACTTTTCTGCTACAATCTAAAATTATGTGTCATGGGGGTTTGTACATTTGTTCATCCATGCATCTTACCATGTGCAAAGCTGTCTCCAACACCACTTAATCCAACTTAAAGCTTTCCCTCTGGTGAAGAGGAAGCTGCAGTTTGTGTGTTTGCCAGAGTTGGAGGAGGCGAGTTAGCAGGTGGAAAGGGAGGCGATGGTGAGGGTTCGGGGGGGTTGCTGGGGAAGATAAAAGGGCATTATCTGCCCTGCTCATTCACTGTCTCTCCAGCGGGGGGTTTGCTGCTTGCCTGCTCACTGCTCTGTGGGTCGCCTTCACAGTCAGAGAGAAACTGATGGATGTCACGCAAACACACACCAACTCACACATGCTCACTGTCACCGTCACTTCCCTTCATGTCCACACACGACATGCACTTTCCCCTAATTGCGTGTTTGCAGGGACATTCAACCTACACACGCACACGCAGTCACTCACTCGCGAACACTCTGCTGTCTTTCTTTGTCTTTCACACACATGGGAACATTCACACTTCTGTCCAAACACTGGAAGGGCCTCTTGGGTACCAATACTTGCAGAGAAGGACAGCTTCTTTTCACACTGTAAAGTGTAAATTTCAAAGGCAAAACAGGAGCCACTGGAGGGGAGAAAAGTAATGAGGCAAGATGAATGAATAGACCAGAGTGAAATGAAACAGAAAAACTATTACTAAAGGCAACAAGAAAAGAGATGTAAAAACAGCAAAGTAGTTGAGAGTGAGGATGTGAAGGCAGAATATGGGAGAAAGATTAAGGCAGAGAAAGCATCTCGTCAGGGGGATACATTTTTCTTGCAAGAGCAATCAAAAAAGATCAGCCCTTGTCTAAGAGCTTTCTCAAAGGCAGTGTAATGCTGTTATTTGTGCCATGTTCTCTAAAAACAGCACTGATTAAGATTTCTGCAAGCAGCAGGCTTTTTACATGATAATAAAAGAATCAAGCCACAAAAAAAAAAAAAAAAAAAAAAAAAAAACAGGTCAAATTGTCATAATTTGTGTATTTACATTTTCAAAGTATTCATTCAGTGAAATTGATTTGGTTTAAAGTTTATTGCTTTTGTTTATAGAGAGACTTAATGTTTAATTGTTGGAATAGTTTCTCTTTATTTCTGCAAAGAAAAATACGCCGAACAAGAAGCAAGACGGACAATAATTTTTCTAACCTTCAGGTTGTCTTTTGAGGAACAGCAAAGTGAATTTCTATTGACAAGTTGAACATAATAAGGCTAAGATTGCCCACATTTATGGTGCGACTACAGCTTTAGCCAGAAGTGTACAGTGGTGGTCTGCACTTGTTCAGTGTGACAAATGCACTTACCATCAATTTAGCACTCCCACAAAGACATACAACAAACATCAAGCAGTATCTGATATTTTTTTGGAAATTGCAGCTGTGTTGTGACAGACTTCTTATTCTTCTTTTCTTTAGCTTGACATGAACACCTTATTGCAGTTTCCTTTCATTCTCTTTTCCCACTTCACAGCATCCCACTCTTAATAATTTGCTGTCCATGTATAGATTGCCTGATATGTTTGCCAAATTGGTCTGTTGCAATTGTGCAGTTTCTGTAGGGGATTGTGACACAGTCAAAGAGTTATTAACAGTGACTGATCGAAAAACAACATAATTATGAAGAGAAGCTTTGAGATATTTAGTTTGAAGGATGTTCAGACTGTTTAATACAGTTTGGTTCTGTCAAACAAAATGAAAAAAGAACTATGACATGCTTCTCCTTCCCTTTTTCCTCTTCCTCGTCCTCCTCATTTTTCTAATTGTTTCACAGACTGTCAGTACCAATTTCTCTTCTTACCTTCTTGACAAAAATTAAAATGAAATTTGACACGTTTAAAAGATGCAGATATCTTTACCAGTTGTTTTCTGTGTTTCTCTATCTGCTGGCGGGAGCATGTTTTGACCCGCATACGAGAACACCCAACTCGGCATGTCTGAGCGTCGGTGACACCGAGTATAAGTGCGTGTTTTTGTCCTGCTTTGGTCAACTTTGCTGTTGCCGCTTTTGAAAATGTGCAGTGAGGTAGCGCAAATGTGGCTCAGTGCGCACAACATCACGCACAGTTCAAGGTGTCTACTGTAAACCGAGCTCGAAAGAGTGCTAAAAATAGACAATTCTCCATAGGGACAGAAATAGCTCATGACAGATGCTTGTGGTGCTTAGTTTGACTAACAACATCAATGATATTAACTGTGGAACACCTTCAATTCCTACATGCTGTGTGTGGGGGCAAGAGGTCTCGTTGGCAGGGCGGGGTACCCCCCTTGGATAATTGTAGAGGAAATGCTGATGTGTGGCATATTTAACTTTTTTTATAAAATGTATTTGTTAATAACTCTGCAAGTAATGTTAATGCTTTCAGATTGTCAGCACAAAACATCTTGTTTTGTTTGTTTGTAAAGGTAAGTTTTAATGTCTTAGATTTTACTTTAATTAGTAATGATAAATACTACAGCTAAGAAAATAGGTACAACTAATAAAAAATAACAGAATTTTGTTAGTCAGTAAATTGACTTAGCTTTATAATTATGACATAATGACTTTACTGTTCACTGGTAATAAAAATAAAAGCATTTGCATTTATATGTAGGTATTATTTTGTTGGATAATAGTCTTTTTTGTTCAACTATCAATCACTTGTATGTTCCAAATAAGAAAAGTTAAACAAAAGTCACCAAAATGGTTTCAGCTGCACCGCTACTCTGCCAGCCCCAAAGCAGAAATCAATAATTACAAAAAAACAGAGACGGCAACCATTCAGCGCAAGCATATGGATGTGTCTGTTAATGGTGAGCAGAGCATTACTCTGAAGCCTTTGAAAGTGTCTTAGCAACACCTGGAAACTGATAAACACCAATTGCTTCTAATTGCAACGCTTTCATAATGATGTGAGGGTTGTGTACACTGTGTGCAGTTAGTCTCATAGCTTTTCTGCTGCCTGTATGCTTAATAAATGCAATTATTTTCATAAAAAACAAATATTTTTTATGATAAATGACATTTTGATATATATGCCATTTTTAAATTTTGTCAAATGTAACCTCAAGCATAAAGGAATACATCAAAGATTATACAAAGTCAGTTTTTCTTTAATAGGATTCCCGCTTTGGGGAAAACATCCTGCTTGGTTACTGTACTATGAAAGAAACTTCATGCAACCAAAAAGACTGTAGCCCATAGCTTTCACTTCATATATCATCAGTAAGACCTTGGACATACTAATCCTTACTTACATCAGATTCATGATCTGTGCATACTTATTTACAAGCTCTAAAAGGTGCACATGAACACCTGTGTGACCATGTAAATTATTCCAAATTTTACTACATAATGTCAATATTTACACATTATTAATGCAGGATTCAACCGATATAATGTAATATAATCTAAGCTTAGACTTTGTTAAGAAGTAATAAGTTTTTCTTTAATGTTTTGAATTCTACAGTGTGCAAATGAATCTTTACACACTATAAAGATTCAAAAAGGCAAGCTGAAGTGACAGACCTTGTGCCTCATTATGTCAACGTTTTTCACAATACCGTTGGAAATCAGCTAACAAAAGCGACATTGTGTTGCTTATTTTGTTAAGAGAACACTTTTGCTTGATCATTTTTAGCTTTCATTACACAAAACAGCCCAGACGTTGCAATGACTTACATTTACTGTAAAGTTTACTTTCTCTGTGGACACTGCCCAAGGGCGCAGAACCCAAATGTTTGATTTCATCTATGGAGACACTGATGAAGATTCAGTCACCAAGCTATGTGGAATGCTTCAGGAGGGTTCATGCGGCAGTGAGCATGGCCTTGTCTTCTGAATAATTTTGCATTTCAGTGAACTGTGAATACAGCCTTGAACTGTCAGTCCAACACAGTCAACAACTTTTAAGTATTGGAAAAAAATAATAAAAAATACAGTGTTGTTTTATTGCAGCACTAGGTTCTTCATCCTAATAGACATGCAACATATGCGACATAAAGGATTGAAGTTTTTCACAGTTGTTTGAGCCTGAAAATGCTGCTATAAAAAAATCCCAAATTGAAGCACATTATTGCATGAAAGGGTTTAACAAATGTAAACTGAGAGCTTGCAAAAGCCAAAGCCCCAGAAATGCAAAAACGGCTGAATGTTTATGTCTATCTCAATAGTTGGATTTCACTTGCCTGGACTTCAGTCACCAACAGACTTTTTAAGATACAGTTTTACTACAAGTTATTTGTTTAAATGGGCCATGTTTAAATACCATCTAAAACAAAATAAGAATTTAAAATTGTTGTTAATGAAAATGCACCAGGGGCTAAAGAACCTCTAGGTTCAGTCAAGTAATTAACCCATAATGAGAACAATTCAGCCCAGTATTCCTGAAACCTAAAACCTGTAAGGCAACTACCCAAATATTTCATCCATGATGTAACAAGCTTTTAGGGTTTACAGCTTGAAATCATCTGCTACAGAATGATTGCTTGCATCGGAGACAAAAACATTCATCTTATAATTATCTTTTTGAATGTCAAAATATATTTTAGTCTAATGTTGTTGTGTGATGGATGTGATTAGATATACTTGGGACACTGTCATACAGCTTCACTGCTGTGTTACTACCTCAGAAGTACGCTTAAACGGTTGATATAGTTTATGACATACCACTCACAGTAGCCGACAGCTTAAGAGCCTCTGTCATGTCTGTAGCATTGTCATAAGTCATGACTGTGATAGATTAACGAGTTGCGCTGATGTGCAGACTTCATATTTTCCTACAACTCTTGATAACTTAAGTGATATTATTCCTGTATGCTTGGTATAAATTGGTTTTTATGCTCTGAGTGCACAGTTTATTTTGTAGTCAGTGAACAAGAACCTTCTTCAAAGCTCATATGGATATGGCTCATTGTCCTGAGTGGTGTCTTATGTTGGATTACATTTATAGCTACTAACTTTTCTTTCCCCTAAGAAGCTGTACATAAGTGGTGTCTTGCCACATTTCTTTGACAATGTAGATTTATGTGGTACATTTTTTTTTTGATAATTTTTTTTTAACTTCATGTCTTTGTGTCTCCTCTATTTCTGAAAGGAAGACAAAATGCTACCATAACAGAAATGTTTTTCAAAATATGTGTGGTAAGAATACTAGGCTTTGTCTTTAATTTTTTTTATATAAATGAATATTAGGTCAACTGTACATTGTCCAGTAACACTTATGGCTATTGTAAATGTTCTGCAGTAACTTATCAAGTTTGAACAATATGTCTAGATTTGTTTTAAACTAGTATATTCATTTAGTAGCTGTGTAAAAACTTGGTCAATTTTTGATTTCTGTGTGACATGTTGAAGCTATACTGATAAGACGATAAGGAGCTTCTCTCCGGTACTGCCTCTGATTTTTAATCAACACTAATCACTCCTCAATAGCAGACATCTAGTTGGAACTATCAACTCTGATGATTAGACATTAATATGCAAATATGCATAACGCTATACCCTACACATATTTGTCTCTATACTAGTGGAAATTTCCCACAAGAAAATAGACTGTCACAAATATAATCAGAACACATCAAGGAATCTTTTGTTTTGTTGTGAAAATTAACCCACTTAGACACCCAATTCTATTTTAAATTTGTCCATTTATGACGTAATTATCACTAAACCCGGGATGCCTATCTCCAGAGGCAATATGAACAATATTAATGCTCACCTTTACTTACCTTTGCTTAGTGTTAAGGAATTTAACACTAAGCAATGACTGGGGCCCTACATTAGAAAAAATATTTTTTGTTCTGTTTTTCTTAATGGTTTCTATATAGATATGATTTTTCAAAAAACACATAATATCATAGTTAAAGAGGAAAAATAAATGGTCTTGGGGCCCCCCTGTGGCCGTGATAAGTTACGCAACGACTTTACGAACTTCCTGCTGTGCTATGCGCAGTGCGCACTGCGCATCCACACTTACAATGTAGCCTAGACAATATCATATAAAAGGACAATTCCTTCGGTGGTAGAAGAAAGGAAGATGAAAGTTTGGGAATAAAAAACAAGCCAAAGGTATGTTTTCTGGTCACATGGTAATATAATGTTTATCAAAACAATTTGTGTAGCTGATAATAGAACATTAGTTTGCTAATTAGTCAGCAAAATACTACTGCTTGAATGTACATATGTGTCTAAAACCGAGCTTTAACTTGAAATGAGTTGATTATTAGGGTTATATTTTGCCCTTTTTGGCTTCAGAACAGTATTTTTGACTTTTGCCAGTTTGCATCAGGCTACATAACTTCCAGCTAAATGTCAGGAAAGAATGTTGGTGCAGAAGTATTTGTGCCTTGCAACTGAGAAGTAAAAGTCAGAGGGAAAAATTATGTAGTAATTGAAGATTGTTTTTAAATTTTTCACAAATACAAAACAGTTACACCTTGTCAAGATGTCAGTATTTTGGGGTGGTGTATTGGGGATTTATGTTTACGTTCAGTTGTCTTTCAGATGTCATGTTTCAGTTCTTGTTTTCATGTTTCTTGGTAGTTCTCCCGCTCAGTCTCCTTTCAGTTAATGTAGCTCATGTTTTTAACCGAGTCATGTCTTTGTCTGGTGCAGGTTTTTTGCATGTCTGTAACTTGGTGAATGCCTACAACCTGTCAAGTTTCAGTACCAAAATAAATCCATGAAATGTCACGATGCTGTTTGCTTTTTGGCTCATTTTTATTTCTTCATCACCAATTGTGACACACCTCTATCATTTCTTAAGTATAAGACACAAATTGTATTCTTTGAGTCACATTTTAAAACAATCTTGCACGTACAATTTTGTCCCAGAAGATCCAAAACAAATGGTGCCAAACAAATCCACATACCTGTTTTGGAAAAAAAGTGAGTATTTCTGTATCACAAATAATAAACTACTGTGAAACTGTCAGAAATTCTTCAGTACGGACATACTTTATCTTACAAGTGACAAAATACTGCTCTAATATTTGTGCTCCACTCAGTCCAGTACATTTAGAGAAAAAGTAATTCAAACTCCTTAGCACAGAAACAAGTCAGTGATTGGAACTACACAAAACTGCTGATGCAAATACAAAATCCTGCTTTACAAGCTGCACCGTCTTTTTTCACGCGCGTTAGTTCTGCCCCATTTGTCACGCTGAAAGTGGAGCAAAACATTTTGTGCCATTAGTCATTGTGTTTCTTTCATCTCTTCCTCAGAAGCGTCCATGCCAATGGACCCTGCACACCACGGATCATCATCTGCTTCACCCAACTGAGTGGCCATCTTTCCTGTCAGTGTTAGACAGTGGACAGTGCAATTGAGTTGACATAGGGGAACTGCTTGTAAATGACCTTATTAGTATTTTGTGTTTCCTCATGTAAATAAGGAGTATTTGTTGAGATGAAAGTCAATGCTTTTATTTTGAAATATGTGAGAGACACCTAACGGAAAGATGATAAGGTGAGTGATGCCAATGGCAGACAATGAACTGACAATTAACTGCTCAGTCATCGCGCACAGGTCGGAGTAAAGATAATTAGGGTGTGGACGGTCAGTTAGTTGGCGCTTGGTTGATGAGGGAGCAAGGTGAGTGTTTTAATGTGTAAGTATATGTTTAGTTTTTCTGCGGAATGTGTAGTTCGTTATTGGGGGTGACGGTTGTATATTGTCACTAGATGGTGCTAATATTCTGCTAATATATAAAATATGTTGTATTTTATTTCATGACAGAAATGTTAGCGTTTAATAAATACATGTTTTGTAAAATATAGCTGTAGCACATGGGGTAAAGGATTCATATAAAATGTTAGAACAACACTGTTTGAGTTATTAATGGTATTTTATTTGTATATTTTGTAGCTCTTACGGTGTGTTCACATGCAAAGGCTGTTCAATAAAGGACTGTGAACCATCAGTGAGAGAGATCATCTTTTCAACCGTGACGCTACATGCTAGAGCATCATGAAAATGGTGATGATCATTGGAGTAAAATGTAAAGAATTTGTTTTGCAACTTTCCAAGGGTATCAGTATTGATGAGACTGCAATGGGCCTCCGGGAGGCAGAAAAGAATCGCTGGAGTAACATTCTCACACACTTAATGAGCATTATTCAATCACTGGCAGAAGTAACCTGGCACTTCAGGGATCTGTGGACATTATATCAGGCCAACAATGGGAACTTTTTAAAAAGGAACTGATAGCTGAGAGATCAAGTGAGACGCATTGATAGTGGATCACAGCATATCGCATATTTTGGGAAAACAATACAAATTGAGCTGACAGCCTTTCTAAGTGATAAAGTACTGGAGACGGAGGTGTCAGAAATAAAATATTCCACATATTTTGCAAAAAATAAAATGTGAGTCATCAAGTGCAGATGTCTGTTGTAAATCTTGGTGAAACCACCAGAGATGAAGAAATTTAGTGGAGTTTCTTTTAGCTCCTGAGCAAGGCTTCACTGCACTAATATGTGAGAGACACCAAATTTATTTTACTGTTCATGTGTATCATAGTTCACAGGTACCCCACACACCCAATTTGTTTTGTTTATTATAATAAGTTCATTCATTCTTCATCGTAGCTTGTTAATTCTTTCTGAACTTGGTTTTGTGTCTGTCTCGTGCCTTGATCCTTGGTACTGATATTTCCTTTATGTCATTGAATGCAACTGTTTTATGTGTGTTCCTGGAACATCCCGTTTGCGAGGCAGTGCACTGGTTTTACGTTCTGCTGGGGAGCGTTAGGCACCGAGTGGGATAGGCTGAATTTAGTATTAGGGTAAATAAAACCTTTTCTTAATTCGCAAAGACAACTCCGGATGTCATCTGTACTGAATCTACCATGTCTTCCCTCTGTCTATATTTCAGTTTCACACCATTCAGATTATAAATACTGAAGTTCGACTGGGTGTCATGGATTTATTGTGCGGAGGTATTTAGCTTGCTTGATAGCTAAATGAAGTTTCTGTGTAGCCAGTATAGTGAGAGAATACATATTTGAAGTCAGGGAAATAACTCCACAGTAAAAGTTGAGACCCACTCACTTTCTGAAAAAAATCGGGTCATTCATATTTGCTGTGTGTGGTTTGATATAACATTCTCTCCCAGATTAACGCAAGCAAACTATTTCAGTCAGCCAACATGCAGCTTTATGTTGCAGTGGCTTCTAATTCAGGAAACCACAGAAAATGTAATCAGTTCTGGGGAGCTAGTTTTAAAGATTCTCAGACCTCAGCAAAACGTGAACAAATGAACATTAAAGCAATGCCGAAACACAACAGGCTGCGAACCACAAAAAGGCACTTTACCTATGAGATGCTTCATGAGCCAGAATCAGATGCAATGTGGAAGCTAGAAATTTACTTTTTTAATATACTATACAATCCAGTTTTTAGAGGTTTACTTTTAATCCCTGGTGGTGGTCAGACACATTTTTAGAGTGCGTTTGAACTTTGCCCAGCTTGATACACAGACAAGGAAGAACCAATTTAAGCGTCTTATTTAAGCGTGCTCAAAAAAACTTATTTTTTCGAGCACAGTCTGCTATTGATGGAATTGATTGGCTAGTGTTGTGAAAAGAAAAAAATTGCCAAGCATTGTCGGGTGAAAATCATTGTCAGGTTTATTTTATACCGTGCACATGATGTGACTGACAACCTCCCAAAATTCCCTAATGCACATCACCCCATTTGACTCCCTACTTTGCAATGTCATTAATGCAGAAATACTTCTTTTCAGAATAAAACTTGTCACATGTACCTTAACATATGAAGGGGTAGCTACTATATGCTGACTTAAAGGGGGTGAATATTTATACAATCGTTATTTTATATCTCCTAAATTAATGTAACTGTCATTTTGTAGAGATCAATCTTCACTTTGACATTTGAGGGTTTTTTTTTATTATTATTTATTTGGTCAAAAGTGAATCTTTTACCTCTTGATTTTTCATTAAATTATATGGGAATTAACAAATAAAACCTATAATCAACATAATATACTATGCATATACCTACCATCAGCATAAAATGCTTCTGTATATTTAAGATGTTCTATTTCCTCTTCTGCTGCCACCAATTTTTTTGTGGTTCCACTGAGTTGACCCTGCAGAAAATGAAGATTATTCTCCGTGGCCTTGACCTGGCGCTCCTTCTTCGCAAGATCCTCGAGTCTCAGCTTAACCCTTGTGCATGTGAAGCTGAAGCGACACAGTCAATGCTGCCTGGGGGTCCACATGGACCCCGCCGATGTTGCAAAGATTATCTACTGTTGTGTGTTACTAATACTAGCTCTGGTAGATTTATTATGACACACACACAGGCAATTGTGTTTTTATGACGAGACTGAAATTCTTACCCATTCTTCCTTGCAAAACAGGGCGAGCTCAGTGAGGTTGCACAGAGAGCGCTTCTGAACAGCAGCTTTCAGCTATTTCCACAGATTCTCAATAGGATTCAGGTCTAGACTTTGACTTGGCCATTCTAACACCTGGATACGTTTGATGTTGATATGCTTTAACCTAAATAAAAGAAATATGAGAAAAATACATGCGAGGGTTAAAAGCCTCTCTAAATCTTTTATAAATGTTCTCTGTGGACGGGGGAACAGGGGATGAATATTTATACAATCATTATTTAATATCCCCTAAACTAATGTAATTGTTTTGTCAAAAGTCAATTTTTTTTTTTTATCCTATTTGATTTATAAAACCCAGAAAAACAACAAACCATCCAAGTACACACTGCAAGCACCTCATAATATTCCATTAAATCACCTTTTAATTAACATATGAGATGTAAATAAAAGTTACAATCAACACTGTATACTATTCATACCATCACCATAAAATGCTGCTGTACATTTAAGACTTTCAGTTTTGTCTTGTGCTGTCGCCCACTTCTTTTTAGTTCTGCTCAGTTGATCCTGTAGGAAATGAGCCTTCTTTTCCATTGCCTTCATCTGGCGCTCCTTCTTGGCAGCAGCCTTGAGTGCAACTTTGAAAGAGTCGCAGCATTTTATAAATGTTCTCTCTGGAGGCTTCAACGTCAGTGCAAAGGTAGTGTAAATAAAAAGAATAAAAAAAATAAGTCTCTGTTAAACATATTTTACCATTAACACATATGAAACTGATCAGCATCATAAATAAAAAAATTCTATAAAAAAACGGCTGGAGACTATTCCGTCACTCTGAATGCTTTGTCATGCATACTGATACTCAGTATGTGAATAAATTAATAGTTTAAAACAGACAAGACATCTAAAGGCATCTCAAAGTTTGACATAGAAAATAAGTGCACCTGTTATGAATAAAGTGAAATAACAAATTACACTTCATATTAAGTGTGGAATATATTAGATATTTAAAGGTCGTGGTCATGCATTAATATCACAAGCTTCAGGCACTAGAAAAATTGTAGACAAGCAGGTCTTGACAACAAATGCACTGAACACATTCTTAATTAGGTTTAGATTTCAAATAAATAATAAAAATAAACAACTTAAGCAACGTTTTAATTTGACAAGACCTTGGAAATCTCCACTTCAGCTAGTCTTCCTTGCTAAACATTTTAAGCAAATAACCAATATCCTAACTTCTTAAGGAGCTTAAACTTCACAAAAACCCAGACAAAAAGAGAAAACTCTGTACTATATTTGCTGTGTATTTAAATGTTAGCTCTAGACTTACACAAACAAAAGGCTTTTTATTGTAGAAAGGAAATGTCATGGATTCAGTGCTTAAAGTCTTGAATAACGTCTTAACTAATGAGTCAACGCACAAACTGTAACACTTTACATGTTAACTGAGACCTTAACGACATGCTAGCCAAACTCCCCTTGTGCATTAATTATTTGGTTTATTATTTGTTCCTAATGCCTTAAAAAATCTATTACCATTTTAGATTTAAAATATTTTTAAATCAAAAAATAATTAACCTAATTCAACCTACAAAATCTATTTAACAGTAAATATACAACCTCATACACAAGCTTCCGAACACAATACTTTTTAGAATTAGCTACCATTTGTTAATCAACAACGCAACAAGCTGTGCAGCCTGCTTCACTGCCTACAATTCACGGTCGCTGAAGTTTGGAAATTGTCAGTGAAAAGTCTGCCATTTTCTAGAAAGTACAAAAATATAAAAACAATGAAAAATTATAAATAGAAAGCAAAACAATAAAAACTTTTGATTATTTAATTAATGCCATAGGATACGAACCCAAGCATATCACTTTCTCCAATACAAAAAAACGGATCGAAGCATGTAAAAGACCAAAACTCAAATGGGCGGGACCAAAACAGGATGAATATACTGGTAATCACTAACAAAAACGCTGTCCATCCCAAATTTACTCTATTACAATGATTGTTACCCAGCTGTTATTTACGCAATTACATTATATCTGATTCAGGAAATGGCTAAAGGGAAATTCCACCCAAGTCTTCACTACATTCAGCATTTTTTATCTACTCTAATTAAAAAACTGCAACACCTATACTTCTCAAACCTAGACGAGATTATTTTTCTCCAATAGCAGAATATTTAAAACAAAGCTTATGATTTGTGGCGCAATAATGACATCACTCAAGCCACGCCCCCTCTGAGAAAATACTGAAGATTATTGGCTTACTGGTCCTGGTTCTCTCTGTATGTTAAATAAGACTGAAACTGCATCCAAAAATTGTTGATAATCAAACATGAGATATTTCAAACCTTACAGGAAGATCTCGCCCATCCTTCGCCACAACACAGGAAGTGACAGTAAATTGTTTCTGGAAGGTCGGGTTTCAGCCAAACTTGTTCCTGGATTTGCATTGAACTTTACCGGAGGCATTTCTGAACATTTGCCAAATGCGCCGCCTGATGGACGGGTGTAGGAGCTATGTGAGAGCATTGACGACACTGAGTGAATGGCCTTGCTGGAGCTCTTGTGGTCGCCATGAAGCTGAAGCATCGATGAGCCGCAAGGGCCGCTCATTAATTAATTAGAAAACATACTAACGATAAAATAAAATGTTTCTTTTTACCAAGGAACTAATTTAAGTTCCTTTATTTCAAAGGAGTTTAAATTAAATTTGAACTATCTGAAATCAATGCAGCAATTCACTTGCTTCTTAAATCCTTCAGATTGTTTTGTGATTATGATAGATTACCATTATCAGACTGATTTATTTACTTTAAAGCAGTTTCACGTCTTATTATTGCTTTACCCACTGAGCTTGTCTAACTTTCATCTGATCCCAAATATCTAATGCTTAAACAAAGTATATGCTGTAATTATAAATTAATTCCTCAGGAAATAACCTCTAGTTTACCTTAGTACACCCAGCTGGTCCCACTGAAAACTTTATGTGGGTCAGGCAGGACTTAGCGAGTCACCTCATGACTGTGATTGCCAGAGGGTAAAGGTTAACTGATCACATCCTCATTCCACTCATCCAACACCTGGATGGGGAGCAGGTTTTGCTCAGAAGAAGGAAAATCTTATTTTTGAAGAAAAGTCTGGAAGGTGTACCTATAAATTTTAAAGTTTATAATTTAAATTAAGATTGATTAGTTGTTCTGTTAAAGTAAAATGTTAACATTTACCATGTTTTGACCTTTAATATTCCACATAAAATCAGTCACAAGAATGTTATTTAATTCTGAGTTGAAATATGATTCCTTATAATAATCCCTTAATTTACATCTTTCTCTGCAAAAATGGAGTGACCTAAAAAAAATAAAACCTAAGTACAATTTTATTTACAGCTAGAATACAAACTGAAGTTAAGTTTCTTAACTTCATCCAACACCTGGATGGGGAGGTCCAGGTGTTGGATGAAGTTAACAACAAACTGAAGTTAAGCTTCTTAACTTCAGTTTGTTTTCTTAATAATCTAAGCTTGATTTGGTGGTAATCAAGCTTAGATTATTATCAATGATGAAATAATAATGATTGAACGACATCAGAAAGCATACAAGAAGGCATTCTCTAGATTTTGCAGGCATTATCATGTGGATTGTTTTAAAAAAAATTGTAAACATCTTTTGACACATTGCTGCCTTACAAAAACAAAACATAAAGCAAATTAATGCACAAAACAAGACCAATAGGGCACAGCGAACTCAAGTCGCAAACACACCCCGGTAGATTAAAGCAACAAATAATCCGCTGAAATAAAAATAATTAAAAAATCTTGTTTCCACGCTCCACTGAAACCAATATGTATCTGTAATCAGTAGCAGAAGAAAGTCAAGTCAACCTAATTACAGGCCGTGTAATGAACCACCTGCTGTGAGACTATGTTGCCGAATGAAGTGGGCCAGAAATGCTGTGTGCTCATATTGTGTACTCACAGTCTCTTTGACACACGCACACAAACATTCACACACAAATCATGTTTTCCACCAATTACACTCTTGCTCAGAAAGAATTGTAAGACCTCCACAGAAAAGCGAACTCCTGCTGATGTGCATGCAGATCATACTGAACACAAATTTTCCATAAATAATATCTAAGGTGACAAATGGGGAGAACAGTCATCAGTGTTTCTGGTGCAATCATAGTTAAAAGTTTTTGTTGCTGCAAAATCACATGCTTGAAAGAATTCATACATAAATCAAACATAGGAGTGGAAATTAGCAACCACCACTGGTCAAATACAGGTACATTTATGAAATGGTAGGTAAATTTGATCAGTTTATAAGCCAGTGTTTAACTTATACCATTGGTGATTTGGGATAAACACTGCAACTGAGCTGTGGCTAGAATCCCGAAGTTGCCATTTTCTGAGAAAGTGAGAGTAGTGATATAGTGTACATTTATAAGTAAAATGAAAATGTAAACCCAAAGTTAAACAACTGTTTTCATTAGAAAATAATTAAATAATAATAAAAAAAACAAGTTACATGACTGGCTGTATCAATGAAAGTAAATTGTCAAAATTCTGTCAAATGTTTGCAGCAGGCTAATGGCTTTTTGGTTGCTTTGACATGCTGTACTTTTCATTTTTTTGTCTTTGTGTTTTGCAAATGTGTTTAGTTAAAGTAATTGTCTAAGATGTCAGAATATTTGTTCTTAACCTGAGAGTGTTTTCAACATCTAAATGTAATTTTCAGACATTTATTAGAAATTCTGATAGACTTCTGTCAGCGCTTCTCAATTCCAGTCCTCAGGCCCCCCTGCTCTGCATGTTTTAGATGTACCTCTATTCCAGAACAGCTGATTCAAATGTGCTACAGAAGCCTGTTAATCACCCACATATTCCAACCAGGTGTGTGGCATAAGGGAAACACCTAAAACATGTAGGGCAGGGGGGCGTGTGGGCCGGAATTGAGAAACACTGGTGTAGATTAACAGAAAGTGTGGAATGAATGGCTGTCACTTCAATAGCTATATTTAATCACTCATTTCAGGATTTTCATATTTTTTATCTCCATAATTAATCTAAAATCTTAATTACCATTAGAATTAAACTAATGTTCAATGGCTAAGTAGAAGGGAAGAATACAGTGTGTTTTAAATTGAAGTAGAAAGGCATAAAATGAGGACAAACATCAACAAAGGGGGTAAATGACCAGAGTTTTTGGCAGCAGGTTTTTACAGTATCATCATATATATTGAAGCATGTAGGATATGTTGTTTATTTTACAGTGCAGTTTGTTTTTAAATAGTAAAGATTAAGAAGAAAACCTGAAGACTTTTGGTTAGTGGAGGGAGAAAAATGTATTTCTACTCCTGATCATGGCACGAAGATTAATCTATAGAACACTGACATCATTCATGTTTACAAACTATATACCCATTTTGGCAGTTTTCACACAGATGCACACACAGACAAGCTATAGCTAACCATCTAACCTTTTATCTCTAGATGATAAATGTTGGCTATGAAGGATTCTGCCTTAGACAATGTTGCCAATTTTCCCCTTTGATGGTTCTGAAATTCGAACAGAGATTTTTTCTGAACTTTCAATTAATCATCCTGGACAGTGTCCACTCAACCAGCAGAGCTGAACACAAAGGCCAGACCCGTTTCCAGACACGCACAAACACACTGACATGAAACGTTCATTGCACATCCACTCTAATATACACACTTGCATGAACACAACTGCACAGTGTAAAGTTAATAGATGTAAAGACACTGGGATTTGGCTGGCTAATTTTCCCTGCAAGACCTTAGGTAGAGAGACTGACTCGGTAAATGTGGGTGACTGAGAAGAATTATTGCCAAGGCCTACCTCAAAGAGCAGAGTTGGGCTCCGATAGACAGAGAGGCAAATTGTGTCAGGTAGGTTTCACCAGAGTAATGAAACGTGGAGTCCTTTACCATTTGAATTTGGTAAAAGAGAAGTCTTGCTGATGTTTCGTGTGCATAAAACACATTTTTTTTATTTGAACACCAGTCTAACATTCAGTGACAGGATTGGAGTAACGAGAGAAAGCAACAGTGATGATAACCCTTCTGAAGCAGGGTCAACATTTGATCTGGAAAACACTTTGTTTATTGTTCCATGCTGAAGATCTAGCCTCACTTGCTTATTGTGCGAAGAAAATAGAAATTGTACTTGGTACTACTTTTACATAACCTAGGCAACCCTCTGGAAGTACTAAACACAGCTTCACTAGTCGGTGAAGCTAGTGGGATTAATAGGTACTCAGCCATACTCTATCTCTCAAGTCAGTAACCAACCAGAGATTGTCATTCTTGATAAATAGTAGAAGACACCTGTACAGATCAATGTGACCATTGTTTTGAAGAGGGCTTCTCTGTCCAATTCTGTAGCGGCGACACAATGACAGCTTTAACTGCAGTTTGATGATGCTTCATCAATTCTTGACATGAATTCCTTCAGACAGCAAATATTAGATTAGAGTGAAAACTGTTCGCATGCTGTGTATTCTTTGATTGCTGCCCTCCTCAGTCATACTGTCCAGCATGTTATAGTTGTGTTTGGTTAGATTAACAGCTTCCTGCCTTAAGCAATATGCAAACATAGACTAAACATTGTGCTGATGTCCCAGTATCAGACAATGTAGGAACTCTTTGTCCTCGGGGTTCTGTGTTTGCCCTTGCCCTCAGCTGCATCAGTTCCACCAGCTGAGCTTCAGAGAGATTGGAGTCCTATTGAGATGTGCAAATTTGCGTGTGTATGTGTGTGTGTGTGGTTTTGTGAAAAAAGGCAGAGGCTGAGGAAACAGTCAAGTAAACAATGAGCTTTTCAAGGCTCTTTTAAACCCCTTGTGAGAAGTGTTGACCTGACTGTAGCTAAAGCTCTGTCAAAGCTTCTCTATACTTTTTAGATAGAGACTGGCCATGTGGTTTTGTGGGAAAACAAGAAATAACTCTTCTAAGATATTATGCTGATTTGTTGCTGATTATAGAATGAAGTGAATAACACTGACTATCTCTTCATTATGACACCTGTTTGTGAGTGGGTATATTATGTATCAAGTGAATATTTTGCCCTCGGAGAGGCAAGAAAAACTGTCAGAGTAAGACAAATGGGTGAGAGAGTCTTTAAAACTGCAGTGGGGTGTTTTCAGTCTACAGTGGTCATTACCTATCAAAACTGGCCAAAAAAGGAACAGTGTTTACCCACTCACAGCCGCTGACACGGGACAACCAGGTCTGTTGTCTGTCGTTCAGGGGAATAGAATTGAAACCAGATGTTTACATACGCCAAATAAAAATACACACACATATTTTGTTTTTCTCAGTCTAAAGTTAAATTTGACCAAAGTTTGCTTTTTAGCTTAGTTTGAATTACTAAAATATTTTTTTTTTTTACGAACTGCCAGAAAACATAGCGAAGACATTTTTGGAGATATTTTATAACTTCCCTTTAATTCAAAGTTTACATACATTTGGTTGGTAACAGTAATCATAAAACGTATGAGTTGAGCCAAGTGTTTTAGGTTTCCTTCCACAATGTTCTCACAAGAGTTTGCTGGAGTTTTGGCTTATTCCTCCTAACAGAACTGGTGTAACTGAGCCATGTTTCACCCATACAAGCCTTTACAGAGCTTTCCACAACTTATCCATAGGATTGAGGTCGCGGCTTTGCGATGGCTACACTGAGTTTGTTGTCATTAAGCCACTTAGTAACCACTTTCAATGTAAGTTTAAAGGCATTGTTCATTTGTAAGACCAATCTGCGCCCAAGCTTTTACTTCCTGGCTAATGTGTCTAGGTGTTGCTTCAATAATTCTACATAATAATTCTTTCCTCTTGATGACATCTAAAAAACATGCAGGATGCCTCGAGGACCGACTTTGGGCACCCTGTGCTAAAGGAAGGCCTGGCCCATGGCATTTGGAGCTCAAATCTAAACATGTAAAAGAAGGGGTAATGTAAAAAAAGAGTCAAACAAATCATCTTTATCTTGGGTTGTGTGTCAGAGGGTGCGGGAGTGATTGTGTAAAATCCACTTTTTTGAGCAAAGAGCATTTAATGCTTTAGACCATGTTCTGCTTGGAAACCTTGGGTCCTGCCAGGGGTTCACAACAGGGTTTCAGATTATTGTCTGGTTCCTAAATTATCCCAGCAGACACACACTCCAGCTCCCCTGCAGCCCTCCAAAGGATTGCAAAGAATAAGCAAACAGCTTACATATAAAACAGATAAATAAAAGATATACAACTAACATTTATAACAAGAAGAAACTGATACATTTAAACATGTTCATACATAAAACTAAAGTGGTATTGCAGTTGAGTCATCTTAGACATGCAGCAAGAGAAGGGAGTATTACAAAATTTATTGCAGAACTGCAGAGACAGACCAATAAGAACTCAAGGGACAAATGGAGCGCAGATAGCGAGGAATGCAAGCATACAGTCGTTATCTAGTTATGTTCCAACTCAGTAAAGACCACTTAATATTTTTCAAGCTCAATTACTAAAGCATAGGTTATTAGCAGGTCAGTTGATTAATACTTTGACTTGTGACGAAATGGGGGAGCACTGCAGCAGTACTACTGAAGAATGACATCAACGTTTAAACTGTGTAATGTGAGGGATAGAAAGTCCATCTTGTAGAACCTAATTTGAGTGAGGAGTGAATGTATGTTATATGAACAGGCTTCAGTCACTAATAACTTTATGTGCAGAGGACCAGCACAATGCAGACCCTCCCTGTCCTCCTAAAACTGTCTTACTTTTTCATGGTTTACACTGGGGAGATCCCTCGAGACTTTAGTTTGTATTGTCCTCAAAATATGCTGAATATCCATCCATTACCTTACACGCTTATCCATAGTGGGGTGACCAGGGGTGCTGGTGCCTGTCTCCAGAGGTCAACAGGAGAGAAGTGAGGTGCACCCTTTACAGGTCACCGGTCCCTCACAGGGCAACACGGAGACAGGCGCTGCAAACAACCATGCATAAATTAACCGAACTGTCATGTTTTTGGACTGTGGGAGGAAGACAGAGCACCGGGAGAGAACCCATGCATGCACTGGGAGAATGTCTAAACTCCAAGACCTTCTTGCTGCAAGACAGCAGTGCTGCCAACTGCACCACTGAGCAGTCCTATGTAAAAAAAAAAAAAAAAAAAAATGTTTTTTTTAAATAAGCCTTATATACAGCAGTTCTAAATGTTGGTCTAGATTTTAGCATATATAAACCCCATAATGATGAATCAAGTTCATAGCATCTGATTACTATGCATAAAATTATCTGTTTGATCTAGAAAATCAAAATGCCTTGTGGCAATTATGAATGACTGTTTAAACCTCTTTAAATGCTGATGAAGATCTTGTTGTATGCTATGTCATGTAATAATCGTCAGCAATTAATCTCACATATATTTTGGATTAATATTCCCAAACAGTTTGAAGTACAACTGCCTCCCTGAGTTTCATCATTGATAAATAATAACCCAACCTGGAATATTGTGGTATTCTCTACCAGTACAGATTAATATTTGTCAGACACAGCCTGATTTCTTCTTCTGCACCACAAGTCCACAAATAAACCTTTGTACTCTATTTGAAACCTGGTGGGAGATTTGAGCTTCATCCTGTGCTCACCTTCAAATTGACATAACCTAAAATGTGAGGAAAGTAATTACTGTACATCTATTTTTCCACCTTACACACATTTTATAAATATGCCCATTGTGAGTTAATACATCAATAGAACCATAATTCAATGGCTGTCAGTAGTTTTGACCACATGCCAACGTTTTATTAATACAAATGATTGCTTAAGCTGTTTATATGTTTTCTTATTGAAATACTTTTTTTTTTAAACTCTAGAGCTGCAAGCCGTGGCACAATTCAGACTGATCTTACTCTGTAGCGTCCGTACTTATATTGCTTCTTTAACAATGCAGAAATTGCATCTGACATGATCCTCATCTTTGCAGAGTATTCAACAGCCCACCAGCTGCTGGAAGCACAAGGAATTTGCATGTTGACAGCATTATCACATTCTAGATCATGATCAAGATTGAGATTGATCAGTACAGGGAATGTCAATGTTATAATACATCTTGGCATATCATTTAGCCCTAAGGTGAATGATGAATGAAAAATTTGTGATTTACAATAGAGATATACCACATATGATACACACCATTTGTGTCTATTAAAGTAAAGCAGCGATCAGTTTGGTGATGTGCTCCTGACACGGTATCCGTCCAGATTGCCTACATCACTGTCATCTGCACATACGGTACACTTGAATTTATTTGGAGATAAGCACAAGTCTATTTGAACGTACGCATAGGTGTGCCACACAAACAGCACGTCCAGCCAAATAACATGCAATGACAGCTTGGTAAAATTGCTCCTATAAATCATTTGTCAGGCTACTCTAAATTCTGTCTCCTATCCATACGTGCATTCACATCTGTCCCCAAAGCCACACACACACATGCACTCTCTCTTCCACATGCACACACATTTATTCTTGGATAGAGCTTCCTGGGATATTGGGCTTACAGCTTTGACAAATTCTTCCTCATAAAAAGTTATACCATATTCATTGCCTTCCTGCTGCATTGTGGGACTGATTTCCTGCTGAGCTGCAAATATGTTTTCTTTGTTGCCTAGTGGTCAACAAAGACTACCGGGATGTGAAAAAATGTTGGATTGCAATGTTTGATTTTTTACTATTATTCTTAAATTGCAATAAACACAATGCCACTGCAATATCAGAGAGTATTTTATATTGTTTTAGTTTTTTGAGTAAAATCAATTCAAAGTTTTAGAGACTTCAGGACTGTCCCCAGGACAAACCTGACAAACATGTCACAATGTTTGATAAAATGTCTAGTTTTAATTAAAACCTGTCTGTGCTTACAAAGCCCCCAGGACCACGTCTGACCAATCATCTACTAAACACCTGGAGCATCTGTTATACTTCTGCTTAAGAATTTTCTGTGGATGACCTGAAACTGTGAAGATCTCACAGATATATACGAACAAAGTGGTGGCTGTTAAATGTCATGAATGTGTTGTCAAAGGCAGTATATGCATGTGTAAAGTTCACATATGATTTTCAAATGTTTTCTTTACTGTTGTGTTCATGATAGTTCAAGATACAGGCTAATGAATAGGGATGCAATGCGGTACATATTCGTTCTTTAAAAAGCTCTTTCCGACACTGATGTCATCACAGCTGTGCTGTTTACAAAAGTTCTTAGGAACATTGAAATGAAACATAGTTTGTATGATAAACTTGGCAGGCTCGCAGTTCCTTCTCCCTCTTCTCTCTGTCCCCTTTTTGTCAAATTACTGTCAAAAAAGGCATCTACAACCAAAAATTTTAATTAAGAACAAAGGATTACTTTGAAAATCGGAAAGTCCTTACTGTTTGTTTGTGTTTAATATTTTTGATCTTTTGAAGTGTATTTTTGACACTTGATATTTGTTTATTAATACTTTTCACAGCAGAGTTACTAATATTACTATATCTCTATAAATTAATTATTTATTAATTGGTTTTATTTTGTAACCAGGCTGCTGTGTATTGCAGACTCTGCCCAGATCCCTCTTGAAAATGAGATCCAGATCTCAATGGGGTTTACCTGGTTAAATAATGGAAATAAATAAATAAAATAAAAAAAATATATTATCACTTCTGTTATGGTGATGGTTGAACAATATTTTAGCACTCTTATACATTAAATTATATTAAATACATGTGTTTAACAGCAAGAGAGACAAATTTCCATTTTTATCAAGGACTCTACAATAGTTCATTTGTTTTCCATGTGAATTAATAATGTGAAATAAACTTACTCACTCCCTAATACACATTCTTTCAGTGTGGTAAGTAAACCAAAATACGCCCTTGCTAAAACCTTCCAATAATTTAAAAACTATTTTCAACTCATACACTTAATCAATGGAAAAACTGAGAAAGAGAGAAAAAAAAACAATATATAAATATACTGTGTGCTCGTACGTCCTCATGCTGTTTCTTCTTTGGCTAAGTTTTTCTATCATAAACATATTCTCATTTAAAACTGTAGGAAATCGAGAGATGTCATATGTCTTTCTGGTGACATTTGTCACTGACAAAAGCAGAGCGATCAGGCCTGGATGCTTTTGGCTGGGGGCCTTGCCATCCATCATGGAGACCGGGTGGTAAATGGCTTATGTAATTCTGTTTCAGATGAATGACCATGGAAGGGAGTGTCACCACTAACGTTATTGTGATCTATACAGTCGCAAAGAAAGAGTGGGAAGGAAGCGTGAGAGAGAAATCATTTTATACCTAGAACTGAGCAGTTTGCAATGCTGAAAGTGAAAATGCAAAATACGGAATTACCTCAAATCATATTGGATGTCTTAAGAGCAACTATAATAAATTCAGTATTATTCAAAATGAATTACGAAATAAAGCCACAACATTTACACCACTGCAATTAGGAAGTTTTTTCTTTAAAACTTATCTTGAAAATTTTCACATATTTGGTGCAGCCATGGGTTTTCATTAATCCCTGAAACAAGCTAAGCTCTGGAATCCTGGACCAATTCTCCTCACTGTAACCGACATGGAAGCCTTCAGCTTGGCTGTATTTCTTAAAATGATGTCATGGTTGAAAGTTTTTTGCTAAATATTTTTGAAGAGTGTCATGAACTAAATGATTTTTAATCCACACAGTATTATAAAGCTAATCCCTCTAGTTGGGTGAGTTTTCCCTTGGGGTAAAAAGTTAAGATGATAAAGTATAATGTTAAACTGGACTGGCTGAATTTGATGCGAGGCTGAACAGCAAGATTGCTGAAAGAGAAGCAGAAAATTATGTTGACCTTTCCTTTCCTTTGGGTCTAAGTGGTGCTATCAAGAAAATGGCACCATTTACAGCTTGTGAATGTCGCAAAAAAGACTTCAAAGAATGACTGGCACAAATGCTTTGCTAATTATCCTGTGTGCCTAATAATTACTGCCATTTTTCAAACCTATTATATTCCTATTGGGTCTGTGTAGCTGTGATTGACAGTGCTCTTTTTTGAGTTTCTGTTCTACATTTTTCTAATCTAACTTCAAGTCAGAAGGAAGAATAGGCACAGAGAGGGACAAACACAGCTGCACTTTTTGCATTCTGAATATTGCTGTGCATAGCAGCATATCATGAGCAAAGCACAGTATTCAGAATGCAAAAGTGCAGCTTTTGCATTCTGAATATGCACATTCAGAATGCACAGCAATATTGATAGACCAACTACAACTACAGACCAAGCAATCAATACTGACTTCTTTCTTTTCTATCATACCGTGTGTCTGCTATCAGTATAATAAATATTAAAATTTTTATATATTTCACTTATATGATGAGTTGGTAAGTACAAATCTCATAGGGGTCCGCCTGAAGACTGATTTTAAGGGTAAACATGCTTCGTGCGGGTGGTCATCAGATCAGCCCACTGGCTTGCTATCTACAAAAGACAAAGCAAAAAGTTCATTAAGCCACTGTTGTTCCATTTATTTTGAGACTCATCATCATCAATCTAGCATGATATTGCCACTGTAGATGGCATTTTTCAAATATTACTGAAATTACGAATCTGCCTTAGATCTTTGAAAACTGTGTAATTAATCTTTGTTGAAGTTTGTCCTGCAACTCCTGACTGTAGATGTTCTCAAATCTGCTGAACTCTTTTCCCTGACATCAGACATCAATTAAACGATGAACAGTGTTCTCAAAGGGCTGTAAGACCTTGTTTATCTTCAAAGCAAAGTTATAGCAAAGTTGAATTTGCTGGACTGAACTAATAATAAGAGAAAAAGATCTCACACAGAAAAGTTATGCTTTACAAATATCCCTGCAAATCTTCACTCAAAAATATTTGAGCTAAGTGACTTGCTTCTGTTTCAGATTTATTGTATTTTACTGTTAATTGTTTTACCTTTTTTCAACATACAGTAAAACTTAGATCAGTCACTGTGTGTATTCTGCATGTGTCCATAAATTCCAGGATTTTAAAGTTTCTTCTTTAAGCAGCTGTTAAGCAACCTGTTGCATGAATTGACCTACATAATTTGCAAACACATCTACTTACAGGCTGCTTTATTAGGTATGCCTTGCTAATGCCTTCAGAAATGCTTCACTTCTACTTAGCATAGATTCAAGGAATTCTCACAGGTATTTCTAAGAAAATTTTGGCCCATATTGACAGAATGGGATCATGCAGTTGCTGCAGATTTGTTTGCTGCACATCACTGATGCAATTCTCCCCCACCCCCACAGCATCTCTTGGACTGGGATCAGGGGTCTCATTTATAAAACATTGCGTAGGATCCATACTAAAAGTTTAGGTACGCCCAAAAACTGAAAATGGCTTATGGCAAAAAAACAGAAAAAATCTGATTTATAAAAAACCAGGTGCACGCAGACTTGAAAGCAATTTTCCTTTCATAAAGCACAACTGCACCTCAATGTTTGCATACAAAGTTCATCTGCTGTTCTGACCTCTAAACACCCACATTCAACCATAAATGATTAATTCAAAGTACTTAATGTATGTTGATGGATATTTAAAAGGGCCAGCTGATCAATGTTAGTTCATGCTCAATGGCAACCAGGGAGAAAAGAGTACAAAAACATAATTTTTTGTGGCAGAAATCAATGTAAGATGGAGAGTTGGGACAAAAACCTGAATTTTTGACAGACATAATAAAATAAATACCTCCACCAGCACTTTTGGAGGCCATATCAACGCGCACCACCTCTGTGCTCTGGTGGTTTGGAAAGGAGGTTATAAGCCTGCACCTGCGGGGGTTAACAACTATCCCCTGCAGGTTACAGTGGAAGAGTGCATCAGTACATCAGGCCCAAATAGTTTCTATTTACTTCTCAATTCTCCTATATTTGCAAGGTCTTTCAGCAGTGCCAATGAATCTATCGCAGAGCATTATGCACAAGTGTCACCACAATATTTACATGTTTACATCAGTTAGTTTGATTGCCTCACTCCTTGTCACAGTGTATGTGTTAATCTCTGGTAAACATAATCCAGGTGATCATACGTGGAGATAAAATGAGATGGTGAAAGAATTTTGATGAAATGTCATCTTGGCTTTGATTTAAGATTTAAGTAAAATTTTTGATTTGAAAGGTCATTATGTTTCGTTACGCCTCACCCCCCCCAAAAATAAATATATTTGCCTTTTTTAATACATATCATAAAGTCAATCAATGAGTAAAGTTTCATCATGGAGTGAAATTAAATGTCAGACAAATTATGATGCAGTGTGATTCTATTCTCCGATTCACTGTCTGTGCTGCCAGTTTCCCCTGTCCTCAAAATGAGCGTACAAGTGGGTCAGAGTTTGCATGAGGGGCCGCACATTCTGCCGGTTAGTAGTAAGGATCTCAGAATTACAGCACAACCAAACTCTGACTTTACCATCTGAATGTTGCAGATGAAATTGTGACTTATGCCTAGATTTTTGAGGTACTGCCTTTTTATTGTTTGAATCGATCTCCCCATTGTCCTTTACAGCTGACACCAATAAGACATTTTGTTTCACACAGGTGTCGCTCAGTAGATCAACAGTGTCTGAAGTTTTCAAACAAGTCTGACAGGAAAAAAACAGCCATGATATCTTCAAAGTTATTTAAAACTTCTCTATTCCTTGTTCTCGCTTCTACCCTAACCAGTAACAACTATAAAACATGTCACCAAACAGGTTTTTGTGGGAGTTATATGGGACCCCTAGGATGTCTTGTAGTTATAGTACTATGCAGCAGGATCTTCTTGTCCTGTTGGGGACAAGGAGTTTTTCTGTTATGACTGGCTGCATTTACCTCTGGAGGGAGGCTGTCTTTGTCTGGGAGATTCAGTGCCACGGATGATGTGCAGTTTGTGTGCAAGAGTGGTTTATTTACGGGTTTGCCCTTTCATTGCCAGCATCTCATAGTTTACTTTTCCTGATGATATAACTCTCAAATGTTTTGAATCAACATTTAAAGCTGCAAGGTGTGAACTGGAGCATTAAAGCAGCAGCAGCAGAGAATTGTTGTGTCTTGGAATTCGTAATCCATAACGTGTATGATAAAGAATCCGAATGTTACAGTAAAAGTTTATGTTTTGTTATAATTTGTTGTAATATATAGCCAAAATTCCCCCTTCAAAACATTTAGGGAAATATGCATATGCCAAAAGAGGCCAGACTATATCAGTTAACTAGAGGAGCAATGTTCCTCCTGAAAAATGTGACCCGCGTTATCCAGATGGTGCTGCTTCACATCAGTAAGCTCAGCTTTTGAGCTTCACAGCCTGATCCTTGAGATTTTGTTTAATACAGAGAGCCCAGGTGGGATTTAGGCAGCACAGAAAATCTGGGCCTGTGTGTGCAGAGCTTCTAAAAACTTAAGGACTTACTCAGGATCACAAGTGAGGTCACATTATCATCTGAACTTTTGTTCTGATTTGGGAGCGGTGGAAAGTGTAAATAATGTACTGATTTATTTCAAAATTAGTTATGTTTTCCAATATTAAAACTCTAATTGTATGTGTGCACTCTTTTGGGGGCGCAGGTGTTCACTTGTTTGACGAATGGATCTGCTGGCAGATTTTTGATTTCCCTCTTGCTGAAGTTTTTGAATCTTACTGATTCAAATGCACACATAAAAATAAAAGCCTTTGTCTTTGACAGTTTTTTTTAATTAAAAATAGATTGTCCAAATAAAACAGATACGAACAATTTGATAAATTTGAAACAGAGTATCACAAGTCTTCCTGCCAACATCTGCTGATGGCAAAGAAAGATTCCTGTTTGTATTAGTGAATAAAACAATCTGTCCTAAGGGGTCCAGGGAGACGACCACCTGGGGAAAAAAATCAACTCAAAATGAGTTGATTTCAAAACTCAAAATTTTGTTGATTTCAAAAAAATTCACTTAATCCTAAATTTAATCCTAAAATTCACTTAATTTTAGGATTACTGAAATAAAAAAATACTACAGATAGATATAGAACACTGCCTTCAAACTTATCTTGGTCAAATTTGTTAAGTTGCTCAATAGATGCTTGCGAAACTAATGTAGTTAGTTATATTACTAATCAATTACAACTATTTCCTAATAAAGTCGTGAAGTCCTCTTCTGTGTAACTGAAAAAATCATCGTGTGTCTTCAACCAACAGCACAGAATGTGGTCATAAGAATCATCTGTACTTCTGCATTTAGTGTGATATCTGATATTATTTACATGCTAAAATACTCACCACATCGTCATTTTTACACAGAAAAGAAAATAGAACTTACTCTGAAAATAATTTTAGTAGTTTACTGATACTGAAAACGCCTATCCTCCCACTCTTTCTAACAACATTCAAACTGAACAGTGTTTTTCTTATCTTGACTTGGACATTTTTCAACTGTGCTTGGGGACCAGAAAAAGAGACTGT
Organism: Poeciliopsis retropinna; assembly: GCA_010277075.1. Classification (NCBI taxonomy): domain Eukaryota; kingdom Metazoa; phylum Chordata; class Actinopteri; order Cyprinodontiformes; family Poeciliidae; genus Poeciliopsis; species Poeciliopsis retropinna. The sequence goes on along the minus strand of VMRM01000001.1, from coordinate 13,714,625 downwards.
TTTTGAATTTTCAAAAGGCTGGTCAGTAGTCAAGATAAAAATTGATGAATGGATCAAAAGTCTTTGCTCATACAAGAAGCAGATTGTTTTCTTTCCTGATCTATGGTTCTGAGGTGTGTGTTGCAGGAAATTTGTATTTTTTTTCCCACTTCACAACGGCTGTATTTATCTTCCTTTCTGCTTTAATTTAAAATTTATTACGGTTTGCATTTCTATTCATTTTCATCATTTTATTTTCTAATATATCTTTATTTATTTTTTGTTTACATCTTCTCAATGCTAATGTTCTCTTTGTATACCTTTTACAATTTTAATCATATAATTTTTTTTTTGATGCATGTTTTTTCATTTTGTTTCCCTTGGCCTGGTCTTTAGTGACAGATGGAGTCACTGTGACAGCATTCAGGTAAAAATGAATTGGAATGACAGGCCTGCTGAGAACAAACTGTCTTAATAAAGCAGCAGTTTCACACGAGGCCAAACTCTAACATCCCTTCTTTTTGTCCAACACACACACACACACACACCCACGCAGCATGTGTTTCTACTTTCACAAGAACTTAAAAATGAATAAAAAATGAGTGTCGATATTTTAGTCTAACCCTGAACATTACCAGTACGAGTACATGTGTCATCCTAAACTCAATCTTAACTCAATTCACATCTTAGTGCTATTTCAAATCCCTAAACAATAAACAGCACTTTTTCTCCAGGTGGTGTCAATAAAACTTGCTCTCTCTTTTAAAAAATCCTGCTCTGTCCATCACTTCTCCTTCAGGACATCACAACATTCCTCTATCAATCATTTAACAGTTTTACTACTGTTTCACTGATAAGTAGTTTGTATGATGAGCTCAGTAGATGTGCAGTTTCTCCAGATATTTGTTAAATGTCGCTGCCGCTTGTCTGAAGGAGGTGAGTCATGGGGGAGGGTTCTCTGTGAGGCAGAAGCTCGTCTCAGAGACTGCAGCTCTGGGGAGGAGCTGAGTGCTCAGTTACTTCACTTGTATTCTGCATCCAGAATGCTTACCAGATGATATTAAAGGATTTCTCTAACACTAGTTAGTGCCAAACATTTTCCACCAAACTGGAAAATGTTTGGTGGGAAATTAGCTAGTGATTCGTCTTCAAATTAGCAGAAAAACTAAAACTAATGGGAAGTTTTGGTTTACATATCACTATCCCTGGTGTAGTAGTAATTATATTAGTTTTATAGTACCATCTTTAATTAATGTTTATAAATTTGTATACAAAGAAAAAAATGACAAGATATTTAGTGGTTATTAAATCACCTGAACTACTCATGCAAGTATTAACGCTGTGCAAGGGGCTGCCTTGTGTCTTCCTCACAGAATAGCAAACTACTTAAGGTAGTTAATTCGGTAATATAACAGTGTTGAAAATTGTCCAGTGAAAAGACTCAGACAGAATTAAGCTTTTCCTTTGGTGTTTTGGAGAACCATGTTCTTTCAAATGCTTAATTTTGGCAGCAGTTGTTGGTGTTTAAGACCAATAATGGAACTCTATTTCCCAAAAAGCACCTATTATTGTAGTCTTTGCACTTGTTACCTGTTGTATTGATCTGAAAAAGAAAAAGAAAAGATACTCTTTTGTTAGTTTCTAAGGACATACATGCCCTCAGCATCAGAGTACCTCTCAAAAAAGCTTACAATTTGATCCTGAAAAGCCACTTAGATACCGCTGCTCGTCTCTTTCAGCTTTTCCACAAAGCAGAACAAAAATGCTTGGTGATGTTCTTTTTGGTTACAATTCTTTAAACCACTGGATTGTTCTTTAAAAGTACATTAAAAAGGTGAATAACATGAAGTAAAATCTATTTTGCGAGATTTGCTTTATGCTCCGCATGACCAGTGTTTATTAAAAAAGTAAATGTTTTATTTTACACTTTTATGTACTATTGTTTATCATGTTGCTTAATAAATTGATATGTGTCATGTCAGTTGTGTTAGAAAAAAATAATTTCTAACCAGAGCGTTTAGACTTAGCTCATCTGTCACAGTGGTGCGGGACACTGACACAGACTATCTAGGGCTGCATATGGAAATTTAATTTGTTAAGAAAAAGTTATTAATTTACTCACAATAATAATAAAACCTTGAGCAATATGCACAGAGTGTCAGAGACTAATACATTATTTGCACAGGAGACCACATGTGGTTCTTAACTTGTATTTGTTTAATTAAAAGCAGCTGGGTAATAATTGAAAAGTGCTAAGTTTGACAACATTGGACTAGTTGTTTTTATGCATGTTAACATCTGCCAAAAACTGCTCTATATTTAGATGTCTATTAAACTAAATCTGAAACCAATTATAGATGTTGGAAAAACGGTTTTAAACTAAATATATGCCAAATTAAGCCTTGATGTTTATAAACCAGAGACATCAAGGCTATATGACCCAGATATGATTTTAACTAAGAAATGTTCCCTGAGAGGTGGTGATGATTATTTACCCTTGAAGCTGGACTTTGGGTTTGGAAATGACAGCTAATCCCGCTCAAAGGTGCATCAGTTCCAAGTCTGAAAATTGTTAACATTTGCTAAGTGTTATGCTCAGTCATCAGGTTAATTACAAGATAGTAAAAGCATGTACTGCTGTAAGTACAAAATAAAATTGATCACATGTCAGTCCATAAATTTTATTTTCAAACACTTTAACAACATTTTCACTCAAGGAAGTTGTGCAACACTGAGTGTGATAAAGAAAAAAAAAGAGTAATTAGAAGTATGAATAAATGGTTTATTACCACATTCTGGATTCTAGGTTGTTGATAAAGCTTTTCCTTTCTTTGTCTTTCTTGTAATATTTCCAACTGCAAATTAAAAATTTCAGTGTCTGAATAACAAAGGACACACAACTAAAAACAATCATTGTAGAAGGGCCAATGGATAAGATATACACTGCTCAAAAAAATAAGAGGTAACTTATCAAATAACACATCCTAGATGGACAGTTTGATTTCACAGAAGTTTGATTTACTTGGAGTTATATTGTGTTATTTGAGTGTTCCCTTTATTTTTTTGAGCAGTATATTTGTGTGAAGGGCTGATATTTGGGAAATTTGGTATATACTCAGTTAGTGTTTGTTATAAAAAGTTTTATAGCCATTGGACTAATTACTACAAGCTGTAAGATGTTATGCTGAGGAGCGGGGGTCCTTTGGTTGTTAATACATTAGAACATTTTATATTTAATTTGCTTCACAAACAGTCTGTCAGAGCATAATTTTTACTCAAACAATCTCTATTCTTGTTTAACTATGATCTATTACTGATGATGGCAGCTATCGGCCCCTGCTGCTGCCCCATCTGGCCCCTCAGTGTAACTCTTGACCACAGCTGCTATGGATACTGGGACCCAATCACCTCTGCCCAGGGTCCTCATAACAGCCATGGCAACCAATTTGTCAGATGGCCAACCAGCCAACCGTTAGAGTCCAATGAGCCGGTCTGCATATGCTAACTTAATTGTTCTTGGTCACTAATGTGGTTTCAGCAAACAACATCGATGGCTTATGTTTTTTTTTAATTTTTTGAAATACTGCTTTGTTCTCTGCTCGAGGCGTTGTTTGTTTTGCCAACTAACTGACATTAAGAGGAAAAGTCCAGCTCAGCACTGAGTACCTGTGTTCCACTTGAATAGAGTTAATTGTTAATCCAACAGCCTTTTCTTTGTTGAGTCAGATTACTGTGCTAACATCGGAGCTTCATGAGGAGAGGCCATCTGTTCTCATAGATTTCACAAGATGGTGTTGCAGTGACACAAAACCTTCTCTGTGGGGAGTACTGTCGCAGAATCCTCATAGGTGAGTGGTTTCATATTTTTATTTTTGTAGAAAGTATCTCAATAAACAGGAATGCATTTTTTTTAAGTCTTAAAAATGTACGCACACTGACATTAAGAGTGCAAACAAGTTCTTACTCTGAATTTACTTTTAGCTCAGTAAAATAAGCTTCAGTTTGATCCCCACTATGTCTAATTTTTTTTCTATCTATGGCTCATTTTTATTATTTTTTCTTGTTTATGTGGGTCATTTAGGCCAACATGTTAATTGACCTATAAGCAACACATCACTGCTTGTTTCAAAAACTCTATTTTTGTGGACACCAACAGCAAGAGAAGAGGCTGAGCTGCCAAGAGCTGTGAAGAACTGTCAGAGTTTGACTTGAAACATCACAGAAGGCCATATTATCCATCACTGACGTGTGTCTCACCACTGCTGTTCTGTGACCGGTACAACAAAAGCAATAAGGGTAGCCATTTGTCACAAACAAACAGACTTCCCCCTTGACTTTTGAAAAGCTTGCTTGTTTACTAACTTATACCTCGCCATAACTTGTTTAAGAAATATCTAAGTAATAAGGATGTTAAGAATCAACATAACTTGTGTCATGGGTTTTGAAAGAAATGTTGGCAAACAAATATAGCCAGTCAATAAAGTGTTAAAATACAGATAGAGCCTTCAGGAAGAACACCTTCATCAGCAGTTCATCATAGGAAACCATCTGGTTAGATCTTTCAGGATTGACGGGCCGATACAAATACTGATGTCTTCGGTTCAGTAAAGACATCTCACCATATGCCAACAGAAAACACGGTGCCTAGCACTCTGGCATCATTGTAAGTTAATATTTAGGAGGACTGAACCATGGGAATTGCAGCAATGGGAAGAGAGAAAATGCTGACAATGAAACCAGGCAAAAAAGAACTGACAAAAGCACTGCTGGGAGATTATAAGAGATTACAGCTAGGAAAACAAGAAATTATACCAATACTGACAATTTAGAGTTGAATGTAAAAAAGACTGACGAGTAAATTTTCAAAGCCATTTCAAATGCTAAATATGTGCAAACCTGAATTTGAGTATTCCAATTCCAAAACGAGAAGAAAAGACAGATCTGTTTGCAAAATGGCTCTACCAAGCAAATAATGTCTCTTTCTGGTGCTGCACTGGAGCCACAATAAAATTAGACATTTAATCTGTTTTTAGAAAGAAACCGACCCATTTTTAGTCTTATTATATGTGTGAATATTGAGAAAAGATAGCTTTGCACTCTCACAGAACAGTTCTTTTTGTTCAGAGCAGATTGGGATGGTAACGTATCTGCTGATGAGACACAGGATTGAAAAAATAAAAGAAAAATGACCTACTGCAGAGCTTCAAGGATGTCACAGAAGGTGATTCATTCATGCATTCTGATAAGTTATGATGTTTTGAAAAAAAAAAAATCTCCATTAAAAAAGAAAAAGTGTAAATTGCGTTTAAAATCAGTTATATTTTTTACAATACAGAAACCAAATCTTATGCTAGGTTTATGTTCACACAGACACTTTACATGCAAAGATTAACAAACAACTCAAATGAACCAACTCTGTCAGGAAAATGTTGCACACTGCAGGCGACAAAGAAACAGTCTGGTTTTGATACACAGACATAAAGTTCACTCCCCTTTATCAAAATCAAAAACAATAAAAAAATTATGTAGTTAATATTTGTTCACTTAACGAAGTCAATCACATGTCTTTTATGCCTACATGTGAAAGTTACATTTTTGTCTTCGATCATTGCTTTTGATATCTGAAAGAATTAGTTAAGTGTTGGTCATTCCACACTGTTTTAATAGCTGCTGCAGTAGTGTTTCTTTTTGAAACATCCCTCCAAAGTGATATGTCTACTCAGTTGTTATTTTTAAAGTTTTGAGAAATATCTGATCAGGTCAGGATTTTACTTTTAATTAAAATACTAATTTCCAAGAAATCACTTTGAAACTGGAAAAAGAACAACTGCAACCTGGTGTAAAAAAATGTGCTAATCTTTTCAATCTGCTGGATTTTAATGAGTGGGCTGATTCTTGCATTTATTTTGGTGTTATGTGATTTGTAAATCAAAGTAAAGAGCTGTGCAAAGCTGCTTTGTGAACCCAAAAGCCCAAAGTGTGTAAATCAAGGTCAGACAGATACTAACCTTAGATTAAATTGGAAAAACAAAATTATGCAAAATAGAAGAAGAATCACAGAGAAAAGATATGCACTCTAATTGTCCATGATGACTCATATCCATTTAATTATGCGATTATCCAACTCACAGGCACACAAAGGGTCACATGATAGCATTGTGACTAGCTAATAGGCTTCAAAACAGTCAAACATAATGTCGCATTAAAACCAGTCCTCTTTTTACAATATAGTTCCCTTAATTACTCAAATATTTCCTGTAAATAAATGTTGTCTATCACAGTCTCTAATGACATGTAACTGGAACATTAGTGGGATCCATTAAGGAGTTCTTTCCCCTCATCCATTTACTGCAAGTGCAGATCTTGTTGGGGTAAAGCAAATTTCTCCCATTACACAAATCAAAGTGTAATTTACATGCAGACATGCACACACACTGTCTCAATATAAGAGCACAATGAGTACATGAAGGAGAGAATGAAAATGAGCTAAGGAAACAAAAATACTCTTAATTTCTTTTGTTAATCAGTACATACTAGTTCAGTATCTGTTTCCAGCCAGGAGTGCACTCAGCAGGCAGGTCAGTCATTTGCAGATTGCCCACATTATTTCTTTACAATTAAATTACCTGTGTGTTTTGCATGTGATTGCAGCCCAGAAAGGTTTCAATAACATCCCAGCTGTTAAGTGCATTTCATTAAATTTTAGTACCATACATTGCATGCAGTGTCTGGTATAATTTTGCAAGCATTGCTAAAACATTGTTTAGCTAAATTAAGATTACTGGGAGCAATAAAGTTATATTAAAAGATTTTAGTGTATAATGAGCCACATCCGCTGTTGAATTTAATTTAAAAATAAACAAATTTATGTAAATTATCATAACAAGACATGTTTATGTTGTGAATCCATTAAGTAGCACTGCTATTGTTAGTGTTTCTGGTAAGATTCTCCTGGTGGTTAAAAACTTCAGAGCTAATACACCCACAGGGCGTTAAAATGCAGTTAGTCTGAAAACTAATTTCTAGATGGATATTGTAATAACATCAACTCAGTTTGGATTTCATTTTGCTGCTACATAAATGCAATGATAAATTGTCTGGGTGTTTGTGCCATCTTTTCCAAGCAGTGATTACAGCCGTAGACACAGGTGCTCTGGTCGGAGTCTCACTGTTTTGGCTACATTGTCTCTGTTCCTGCTTTGTTCTCTGTATTACTAGTGTCTTTTGCAATAGACACTTTATTGATGTTTTCATTTTTATTGGACATTACTGTCAGGTTTTGATGTGACTTTCTTGTATTCTTCTTTGCTCTCTCTCTATCAACATAGGTACAGTTTTGTGTGTGTGTTTTTTTTTTCTTTTTTATAACTGTATGTCTGCGTTTGTTTAAACCTTAAAGTCAAGTCAGTGTTGGTCTTATGTGATCAAAATGATGGCAGCTTCGAAGGACTTTCAAGGTGGATTGTTCATCCCGAAATTTTCCTGCTGGCGGTGGTCAGAGGACCCAGTAGCGCCTCACTTCTGTCATTCTGTCGCAGGGCAGCTGTGGCTACGATGTAGCTTACCACCATCAGCTTTTTGATGTGTGTGTGAATGAGTGAAACGCTTTGGGGTCCTCTGGACAAGATTAAGTGCTATGCAAGCACAGGCGATACACCATAAAATAATAGTTTTTATTTATTTATTACAGTTTTTGTTTCATTTGTGCATACCTCAACAGTAAACAGTTTGTTAAATTTACATGTTTCAAACTGCACAAGTAGTAATAAACTATGCATACAAATCCAAAAATACACGCGCACGATTCACCAGCTGGATCCGTCAACACGAGCGCACTGATCAGCCTGCCTGCGGTTTCAACTCTTGAGACTTTCTTACTGAATCTACACCCGGATTCCCATGAAGACGTGGGATATCTGAACATTAGACTTGTAGTGGTTCGTTCAAGCTATCAAGCTATCTTTTCTTTGGTTTGTTACTTTGTTTGTATTTCCTTTTAATTCATGTAAAGCACTTTGACTTGCCTTGCTTCTGAAAATGTGCTATACAAATAAAACCTAATTACAGGAAAAATAAAAATGTGTTGGTGAGGAATAATTTTATTCTTTCTATTCATTTTTCTGCTGCTGCTACCACTTTGGCAAACTTCTTGCAAACCACCACATTATCTATCTCTTCTCTAGAAAAATATGGGTATTATTTTGTGTGTCATAATGACTCATAAATATTTTGACTTTGAATATGAAAATGTATCCATCTATTTTTTTGTTCTGTTTTTCTTTATGATGTTAATCAACAGTATCAATACTGATGAAACCCCAGTGTTAACAAGCAGAAAAACGAACCTGCTTTCAAAAACTACTGACTCACTGAGCTGAGAAATAATGCAATAACTTTAAGTCCCAGTTATGATATATCCTAATGCCCATGTGTTTAATATGACATTATACATGTGAGCTTTTAATTTTCACTGTACATCTGTGCAGTTACAGCAAATGCTACAATCTATGTGAGCCTTCAGGCATTCTTTTCATGGCGTAGTTTTAGGTACTCGCTTGTTACTGAGGCTTGAGCTTATTGCTTCAAGCTCCTAGCAGTAGAGAGGAACACAGATGACTATATCAATCATTCATGTCAGCCTGTGTTTGGATCACCATGGCTGGAGGTGAAGAAACTGCCTGAACAAAACTAAAGTGAGAGAAACAAAAATTACAGCATAAGAGTAATGTCATAAAACCATGTACATCTGTCCTTTACGTATAAATGCCATGCTTTAAATGTTTAAAAAACTGTTAAATGCAAGTGTTGCTGGGTGTGGAGGTTCCTCCATCTCTTCCTCAGTGTTAGTATTTATTTAAATGTTTTCACACTTATAATTTTATATTTTCTTTGGTGGTGGGTTTTGCATTAAGTTGTTTACTATTTTGGGTGCACACATTTAGTAAACACCTTATGTTTGTTTAGTTCATTAACTATTTTATTCTTGTTGAGTTTGAAGGACTGCTGGGGGAAGATGATTGGTTAAGGCAAACCAGGAAATGGAACAGACCATCAGGCTGCTGGAAGCAGGGGACCTGATAATGAAGATTCTCCCTCTCGCTCTACTAAAAGCATAATTGCTAAAACATTTATGGTGTTAGGTTGTAGGTTGTTTGTTTTTTATAATTGTGTTAAAGTTAAAATGTTTGATTAAAATTAGTTATTTCTGTTTATATATTAATTGTCTTTGTCTTCTCCCCCGCCCCTCCTCGTTTGTGTAGGCTAGCCTTTGTGTTTAAATTCCCGTGTGTTCTTTATGTGAGGTCAGTTTTTTGGTTTGCTATGTTGAGTTAGGTATACCTTAGTTGATTTATTTTGGGCCCATTTTTCCTATATTTTTGGGATTTGTTGTTAAAAGTTTTTTGTTAAGATTTTGTGGAAAATAAATAGAAGCTATTTTTTTATATATGCCTTTGTCCTTGTTCCTTGCTGGTCGGACCATTACACTGGGCCTTTTCTTTGTTCTCATTATTTCACAGGCTTCCTGGAGAAAAGGATCCAAGATTGTTGTCCTTACCAAAACCTAAACCCAGATACATCCAAGTGATCTGTCACTGAATCATTTCCTAGCGTTACCACTATCCCTCACCTGAGTTGCCCCTTGGTCCTCTAATTTAAAATAATGGCAACTCGCAGTGAAAATAACTCACTCTGAGAAAAATCACCTCTCCATAAATCTGATACCACAAGCAATTGTCCATTATGTAATCAATCACAGGATGCTAACGCAAAGTGTTTTTGGTTGTTTTTTTCAGTATACCAGATAACTAAGTGTTTGACTTAAACTAAGACAGCGTTGTTCACCTCTTTGTAAGCTAGAAGTTGTTTTCTCTCCTCACCTGTTTCTTCTCTCATCCATTAACAAATTCCTGCAAACTATGACATAGTATTGGACGCTTTTAAAGCCTTCATGACCCCTCACTCTATTACAGCTATCATTGGGTATTTTCTTACTAACTCCACTATAATATAGAATGCTGAAAAAACTGGGCTTGAGACTTAGAACGTAAAACTTGTAAATAAAAAAAATGCTTTGGAAGCGTTGATACACGATGAGTAGTGATCAAACAGATTTTCTACAGATCTAAGTTTTTTTTTTTTTTAAGGACATCAAAATTGAACTTAAAATCTTGTGCAAATTTGACTTTAAAGAGAATCCAAAGAACATGGCATAGCTTCAGGAATTATTGTTTTATTATTGTTTTGCTTTTTTTCTTCCCTCCCAGACTAAATAATAATCTCACAGGAAAACATTGTTTTTTCATTTTCTGCTTCTGTAAAGTTATTATCCAAGCCAAAATTAATGATTGAAAAGTGCGTACGCTGAAATGTCTCGCCAATTCACCTCCATGTTTATGTGATGTAAAACAAATGTCAGCACCACAAGGGAGAGGTTTTTTTCTTTTTACATAAAAGCGTTTATGGCTCATTGACATCCTGTTGCAGTGTTTATGACTCGGTATGCCCGTCACACCACTAAACAGCCAGCTTTCCTCAAGGGCATCAGGATCAATCAATATAGACAGAACTGGACTTCAATAATACAGTAAGAACTTTTGTCTGTGGCTCATTGCTACACACAACTCATCCCACTGAACTCGAGACAAGAATTCAAAGTTAGTTACATAATGATAATAACGGGAAGAGGAAAAATCTGCATGAAGCACAACATGTAATATAAGATGCAATTCATGAGTAACAATTGCACATAGTAGTGTGCAGAATGTGAAGGTGTGTTCAGAACAAAGGCCTTTCTATTACATGAACATGTATTTATCTTCTAGGAAATGAGATTTGTTGCAATGCATGGCCATAGTAATAATGTCATATCTTATAAGGTTGTTTAATTTTCTTTTTCTAACCCTTTTTGTAATTTGTGATGGTGAAAATGATCACATTTAAAGTATGTGTTATAAAAAAATAAATATGATGCAGTTAACACTGACAGTAATATTAAAAAGGTATGTCAACTAACCAATAACAATAATATATTAAAAACCAAACATAAAATAGTTTTTTTTTCCATCCACAGAAGAAATATGCTCAGAGTATCCAGAAAGCACTTCACTTTTTCTATATTTTATGTTATACTTAGTCCAGATTGTATTAAGCTAATCGCTTTCCTCCAAATTCAACACACAAACACATCACTATAACAAAGTGTACATTTTCTGTGGATTTTATGAATTACAAATTTATTACAACATAGCAAACCAAGAAATCACATTGGCCAAGTATTCTCAGCCTTTGCCAATAAGCTCAATATTGAGCCGTTTCCACCTCATCTCTTCCTTGAGGTGCTTCTACAACTTAAAGGTGTACACCGCCTGACTGTGGAGGTCAAAGGTCAAACACCAAGCATGAAATCAAAGGAATTGTGTGAAGACCTCTGAGACAGGATTGTCTTGAGGCACAAACCTGGGAAATGAGACAGAAAAACCTTCTGCTGCTTTGAAGGTCCCAATGAGCTCAGTGACCTCCATCACTCGTGAATGGAGGGAAGCTGGAACCGGCAGGACTCTTCCTAAAGATGGTCGGGCATCTAAACTGAGTGACTGAGGACAAAGGGCCTTACATGCAAACCTTCAGATACGCTTAAAATATTTCCAGGACAAAAGGACTGATGTCCCAATGAGATTTTGAGAAACTCATACATGTGTTTATCTTTAGTTGCATTGATGACTACAACTTTGTCTGTACATGTTTGACTGAAAATCTATCAGACTGCTGTAGATGCTTGCATTCTCACTAAAACTTTGGAAATGGAGCAGATCACCCCAGTTCTAAAATCCTTCCACTGGGTCCTTGTAGCGCAGAGGCCCTAGCATTGGCCTACACTGCCTATTGTCAGATCACCTCAGTAAACACATGCATGTATTTTCTCTGCTAATATGGTGTATTAAGAATAAGCAGAAGTTTAACTCATAAGGGTTTCTCATATCTAGTAAGATAAAAGTGAGACTTACAGTCATAAATGAGGCAAATTGTGCTTCCAGCCACACAGATCTTTCTGTAACAGATGGTTTTCTGAAAACCTGTAATATTTTTATCCTCATTATTCCACCTGAATGAATGGGCCACTTTATTGTCCTGATTGCACACCTTTTGCTGTCCCATTTTCTTTCTTCTTCTTTTTTTTTTTGACAGATACGTGATTGTTGGCGTTGATGACATGCCACAGTAATGCACACTGAAATGGCATTGTGACAACTGTGATGTAGCATTGACTCCAGTAACTGCTCTCTCAGCAGGGTGAAAATGGACCTTAGTACTGCCTTGCCATACAACAAAAAGCACTTAGTGATAATGCATATGAATAAAAATGCCAAGTCAAGAGAAACACTGCTCCGAGACAAGCTTTTGACAAACAAGCTGGATGTCTGCCATTTTGATTATCTAAAGTCACTGCTAAAGACCTATGAAGTATGGAGAAAACTGTCAGGCAATATCCCTTTGGCAGCTGCTGGAAATGTAACTGTTGTGTATTTGTCCAGTAATGAGTTCTCCCTCACTTGTCAATATGACCTTAAATAAACCAGAGACCATTTAGAATATAACCTCCCCAAGCTGCAGAAATCTGCTAAATATTAATTATTTTGCTTTTACTGTGACAATAGTTTGATTCTGTAACATATTTTAACTTTGATATTAAAGTAAAACCGATCAACACTGCTATGGCACTGTTGTGTTTTATGTACACTTTTTCATAAATGTAGCCTAAACCATAAGATATATTCACAGTCTCTCAACTATTAATGCCAAATATCATTTGATATTGATGGTCAATGGGAATTGATGAAAAGTTATTGACATTTATGTTGTTACTTACTAAGTAAGTAACAACAATTCCCATTATGTTGTTACTTACTAAGTAAGTAACAACATAAACCTTGACTTTTAAGGCCCTTTCCTTACTAACAGAGGTATAGATATAAGTAACGCAGATACTGCCTATGTTCTTCCCCTCATGCTGATTGAAAAAGTTAATGAGTGGAAAAAAAAATGTTTTAAACAAACAAGAACTGATCTCAAAATTGTCACTGATTCCCCTGGCAGGTTCAGGTTAAATATGTCCTTTTAATTTTACCAACAACTTTTGGAGTGGTCATGCCAAAGCACCAACATCAATCTAATAGAGAGTCTGTCGAGGGGACTAATGATCAAACTCCCTATCACCGAAAGATAAATCATCAAAACACGTTTGGAAACTTGCAAAAAGCTGATCCGCAAATACAAGAAGTTTTTGATTTCTGTAATGAAAAAGTGTTTTTCATTGAATACTGCATAGGACACAATTTATTTTGATTTATCCATTTTCTCCTAGATGCAAATTAGAAATACAAATTGGGGTTCAATGAAAACAGCTCTGAATCTAAACTTACCAGGGCTATAAATTATATTTACCATGTTAAGAAATATCCAGTCCATAGTTTCACACACATTTTCAGGAATGATAAACAAATGTCCAATTTTACTATTATTGTCATATTTGCTTATTTTAGAGGCCTTGGAATGACCTTTACGTTTTACATGAAAATCAGAAAGAATGAGTCAATTAAAGAATTAAAGTCAATTTTGTTGATAAAGCACCCTCCATACAGTCATGACGTGGCAATGACTTGTTGTACTTGAAATACATTTTTATAAAAAATAACCTGTGGAATCAAGAATATATCGTTCCAGATCCATAGATTACATGATTATATACTTTATATCAGCACTGACAGACTGGATTATTCTTAGTTCACATCTTCAAGAACAGATTGGTACCTTAATGTTCCCTTGCTTATTAGTAGAATCCTTGTTTTAGTTTTATTTGGAGTATCAGCAATTATATACTATATAACTAAAGGATCAGACTGTTGTCAATGGAAATAGGGAATGATATAAACTAAAGGTTTAACTACTTTACTTAACTATTAAGATAAATAAACCATTATGTAATGGTTTCGGTACATAGGCACAAACTGGCTATTTTACCAGGACCAAAATGTAGGAAGAACAGAACAAAATGACTTGTCTGTATGAAACAGGAGTAAATATCTTTGAACGGGGTCCGTCGACATCTAATTCATGCATTAGTGCATCTGATTGCTAAACAGTTAGAAAATACATCACTTTAAAAATATTTCTGTCTTCTGTTTTTATCCATCTTTGATTTTTACATTTCTGAGCAAAATACCTCCCTTTCTCTGTGCTTGGATTTTTCTGGGTTTTGTCATTTTGTCTTCAGAGCTTGAGCTAGATTTGGGACAAATCCTTTTCTCAGTCAGTACTTCATTGTTTTTCATGTGGTGGCTTTTTTTCTCAACTTCTTTACATAATTTTTCAAATCTGCTTTTGTTATTCATCAGTGATCTAGTAAATTACTTTATGAGAAACAATGCTTAAGCTGAATGCTCACCATTAAGCTAATGTTTTGTTCTTGGTCTTATGTTCACTACTACACTTAAGACTTATGTTTCCCAAAAACTACTTTCTGGACAGCCACATTTTTCCTCTCCTGGGTCAGTTTCCATTCCCTGTTGCTGAGTGGGTGTATATCTGCAGGTTTTTTGCTCACATCAAGTGCTTGCAGATGCCCTGGGTGAAACAAAAAAAAAAGAGTAAAAACAAAATTATTGTCTGTCAAGCACAGTTTTTGTTTTAAAGTCTAAAATATTGCTTGTTAGCATGGTGCCTTGTCTATAGGATGGCTGAGCATTATGCCATTGGAGAAAAATGGGCTCAATTGAGTCATTACAGATAGCAAGTTACTGACAACAAGAGCCTGCCAGATCAAAGTACGCTGCACTAGTCTTATCTCCAGGCTACATGGAAGATAATAGGGATCATTGCTCTGATTTTAAACTGAATGCTTGGATGGATCGTCTAGTTTGAAATAGGAGAACTGTCCACATCGGCACAGGGTACATACAACAATGCATCAGCATTCTGCTCCCATAACTTGAGAGGATTTGCTCCTAAATGGATGTGCAGAGCTGATCGGAGAGAAAACTGCCACAATTTTCTCACCATTGGACAATCTGTGTCCCTTGATCCATTCCTTTCTGGCTGTAGAAAACCTAGCTGCCCTGTACTTTGCTTCCAGTCTTTCTCTTTAGCACGAGTAAATCGTTGTATTTTTTTCTTCTATTTTATTTGAATATAGCAATTAAGACTGATGACCACAACATTTAACCAATAAATGGGAAAAAAGGTGTCTCAAAAAGAAGCACAATTAAGTGATGGAGTGACCATGCCTCTGTCTGGACCTTAATCTATAGAAAATCCCTGGAGGGAGCTTAAACTTGTTGCAGCCTGACTGGCTGGAGCCCTGCAGGATTTGGAGAGTATTTGTAAATAGGAGTGGACCAAAATCCGTCCTGAGACGTGCGTGAGCCATATGGCCGACAACAAAAAGTATCTGAGGTCAGTGTCAGCCAGCAAAGATGTCGCCACCAAGTACTAAGTTGTTGAATTTTGTCTGAGAATAAAATACTTGTTTTACTTCATAAAAGACAAATTAATTAATTTGTGACTTTTAGTTTTTGTTATTTCCTGTTAAAATAGACCTACCATAAATATTATAAAATAATAATTTATTAAGAGTTTATATTATTCATAAAGGTGTGAAATAACAGTTATTCGCTGTTGAATTATTATTAATTATCTCTGGCTCTGATTTAAATTTTAAATGACAAAAAACACAGCGAATAAACTCATTAATTTTGCTCAGCTTCAAAGTCTGTCGTACAAAACCTAGAATTAAGGGTTTTCTGTATTCTTTGTAATATTTCTTGTATCCCATATTAGATTGTTTTCTTTTTCCTGTTTCTTTTGCTTCATAAACATCTCTAAGCTATTTCTTATGGGTTCTCCCATGCAGATCTATAGAAGTGTGTGTATGTATATATGTCATCATGCTCAGTTCAATGCAATGATCTGTTTACCAGTTTGGACAGATCATCACTTTTACATCCCCAAGCCATACAGTCAGACTCCTGACTAAATCTAGTAAACAAGCTCATGTTCTGCTGACATTTACACTGTAAACTAGCTCTCGGTAGAAATATTATTTTAATTTGCACCCAACTGTTGGTGAGTTTTCGTACACACACAAATTGGTCAAAATGACCAGGCTCCTAACCTTTAACCCAACACACATCTGCCCATAGCTTGACCACAGGTGGGTTGTTCCTCCGTGGGCATTTCAGTCTGTGGCTCCGTAGCTGTGGAGTAGTTTGATGTTTAGTTTCATTGACTCTGTGGACATTCTTAGCAAATGTCCAAATTGTAAAACTTTCAGTTTTAAGTTAAATTTTCTTTTTGTTTATCATCCTCTTTATTATTTGATTTTGTTTGTGTTGTACAGCGCTTTGTCATTCTTCATTATGGGTGCTATTAAACCATATTTCTAAACTTATGACATAGACTCCTACCAGAGCAAATTTGCAAAATAACACAACTTTTGGGCTACAGTTTTCATGCTAATTATGTTAATGAGGGGAAATGACAGTTGCAGAAATTGCATCTAAGTTTTGTTAATCGGTCTATGACTGGGAAATGATCGTTCAAGTGGGACTCACATCAGCCATTTCCTTACATCCAGCAAGGACAGATGCAATTTTACATTTTTTTTCTGAAGTGAAGCACTTTGAAGCATCACAGCAACAATGTAAGTTGTTTCTCCGGTATTACACAGTATTAGACATATGTCAGGAGATTTGTGCTAAAATATGTATAATGTCTGTTTTTGCTATTTCTGTGTATGCTGACAAATGTCCTACTTCTCTCCCTGAGTTATGCTCAGGGAGAGCGTAACTCTCCCTGACATATATATATATATATATATATATATATATATATATATATATATATATATATAATATATGTATTGTGGAAAATACCTCAAGAACTTTTTACCGTCAAGAAAGCTCCAAGATTCATTTAACATGTTCTAAAAGTTTTGACCATTACTGGAATTAATAAACTATCGAAACTTCATTTAATGTTTTAATGTGAAGTCCAACGAAAATAGATTCAAACATTTAGAGATGAGTCTTTCAGAAGGCCTGAGCTCAGAGTAGTATGAGGAGACCCATTCACTTGGGATTTAATTTGATGTCTCGTAAAACCAAACGACTTCCAATAATTGTCTTTCCAGGATGTGATGCCCATACTTTCAGACGTCCATCAAGGACAAATAACTCTGGTGGAGGAAGTCTGAACATTTCAAAATGCCTCTTTACATACTGCCTTGGTTCTTTCCATCCATCCATATCTTCCTGATTCATCACTTTCCAAACATTTATCTGCTTCACTCTCTATCTTTTCAGAAATCTCTCTCTGTTTTGCCTGTGTTTAATTCTTTCTCTGTTATTGTCATTTCCCCCCTTGTCTGTCTCCCTTCCCCTTCTCTTTCCTCTCCTTCTGATATCAGTCATACTTCAGCTCTGCCGGGCTGGGCCACGACTGAGCTGAGAGAGGAGGTAATTGAATTTCTCTCCTAGAGTGACTCACATCAACACAGACAATTCAGACATAGCCAGGCACGAGGTAATAGACAGGGAGGGCATTGCGTCAGCTTAGAACTGCAATTAACTACAGTGGGACACAGTAGCTTGAAGCCTGAATAAGAAACCGGGGGAAATAAATGTGACAGCACTCTCTTCAATTTTACAGTCCATGTATTCATGGTTCTAAGACTGATATGTCATTAGACCAGCTGCTCCTCAAGAGGAAAGAAATCAGAAAGGACGTTTTTGATACCTGTTCATCAGCACGCCAAAAGAAATATTCCCCTCATATATGAAAAGAACTCTAAGGACAGAGATTGTTTTTTTTTCTCTACATTAACTTGTTTATATTTTATAAATCCATAGGATTCTTTTTTTTTCTTTTTTTTTTTTTTTTGACTTTTAAGTCTTTTTCAGAATAAATTTGATAGGGTTGGTACACACCAGCATCATCAATGATCTTCCTGTAGGAAACATGCTGAAAGTAAACATAGAAATCTGCTCTGGCTGGATTAATTCCTAAATGTAAGGCAATGTTTAAATGGTCCAATTGTCCTCCATGCATTATGTTATGCATGCACAACTGCAACTCTGTTGGTGGTACTTCTTTTATTTGTTTTGTGCTCCTGACATTAATTATTTTACATATATTCCAAATAAAATAAAGCCAATCAACAAAAGGTAAATGTATTATTATTTATGATCATTTTTTAAAAAGCATGTTTAGTATAATTATCACACTCACAAGGAAAATCAGTCATATGAACCAAAGGACATAGCTATTAAAATCATTCATGCTTCAAAAAATACTAAATAATGTTTTTATTTATCTTGTTTTATCCCATTTTCCCCTTGGCTCCTTTGAGCTGTATTGTTGTGGCCTACAACAAAAACAAAAAACAGTGCTCATCTAATGTGTTTACCCCACAAATTTCTGAGCAAGACTGTGATTTAGTCATGTAATGATTAGAACATATTAAGAGGGATTTGAAGCTGATTAATTATAGTACTCAGTATGGCTCTGAGAGTTATTTCACTTAAATACTATCCATGACAGATATAGATGAACTGCATGAAAATGTGATTTACAACCAGTTTTCTACTGAACTGTAAGTAGAAGGGAAAATTGTATACAGCACTGACTGGAAAAATAATCAGTTATCTAGTGAAAAAGGAATATTCCAACACAAAGAGAGACATAAACGAAAGTGGCCGGGAATTTCATGCTAAAATTATCATTTGCAGGCGTGATCCCCGTGCAGACACACAAACAAACACAAAGGAACATTTTTAATCTTTCAGTCAGCACCATAAAAATGTATTAAACAATATAACTATGGATTACAAGTTCCTAATTGCAAATAGGCATAATTTATAAATTTTTCACATGTGGGCATCCTGTTTAAAAAGACCGACTCAGCCTTCCCCAGAAAAGCAAAGATGTGGAAAAGAAGGTCTTGAATAATGTCTAGTAAATTTGGCAGACCCATCTTGGCTGATCAGCATAAGCTGTGAGCTAATGAGTTTGCATCAGCTAAGCAACTTTCTCTGCATCCTCATTATACATTTTCATGAACCTGCCGATTGATTAGATCTGCTTGTGCTTTACGAACACTGCCAAGATAAATAAATGAGGAGTAATCAACACTTGGAAGCAGCTCACTTGTTTCTAAGGACTCCATTTCCAGTTACAACAAAGACTGAACTTGACTGTCATGTTAATATGAGAATTTTTCTCTTGCAGCAAACAGTAGCCTTCTTTTGTAGAACACCTTAGTCCAGATGCAGACATTCATTTCGCAGCGGTGTGTTCAGAAAACGGGCATCAGATTCTGTCAGACTTGTAAAGCGATATATCTGTCTGATTTCACTAATGAATACATCAAGAATCTTAGAAAATGCAAGGAAATATTCCTTCAGGAGTTCATTTACACAATATTTACATTGTTAAAATTTAGAATGAAAAGAACAGCAGGAGAAACTTTGATTCCTGACCAGGGTTCTTTCGGTATGGAGTTTGCATGTTCTCCCTGTGCATGCGTGGGTTCTCTCTGGGTACTCCAGCTTCCTCCCACAGTCCAAAAACATGACTGTCAGATTAACTGGTCTCTCTAAAATTCTCCCTAGGTGTGTGTGTGCCTGGTTGTTTGTCATGTCTGTCTCTGTGTTGCCCTGCGACAGATTGGCGACCTGTCCAGGGTGATCAATCGAGACCTGCCTCTCGTCCGGAATGTTAGCTGGAGATAGACACCAGCACCTCCCAATCCTACTAGGGATAAGGGTGTAAGAAAATGGATGGATGGATGTTTTGTCCCTAGATGCAAAAAATGTTAATTGAATATATACTATAACTGTTAATTACACAAACTGGACTACTCAATATCTAGTTTAATGAGAAATTTAATCAAACCAGTAAAAAAATACTTTTTTTTACTGGTTTAACGGGTAATTTCAAAACCCAATTGTGAGGAAAAAAGAAGACAAAATCCATACGATATACATGACAACCCAAGATTTGATATGATATATTTTCATATATGAAAAGCAGAATATAATTTGTTTAAAGTTGTTTTACAGCTGTTTATCAGCATTAATTTCCCTTTGCAAAAAGAAAACGTGTGCTGAAAATTGTGAGAGTTTTAAAATGTGACTTCAGAGCAAAAGGAAATCCTTGTCTTTAGACGATAATACTAAAATGAACAAAGTCACAAAGTCTAGTCCATTAATGTCGTAGAGCTGGCCATGTTTCTTTAAAACTATTCAGAATAAAAGATAATAGGATCATTTGCAAGTTACACCATGAAGAACAAACGCACTGTGAAGAACAAAGAATGCAATATTTTATTTATTCTTAAATCATGAAGATTAAATATCTGTGAACACTAATTTGCTTGATATTTGATATTGCAAGAAAGAACATGTTGATGTTGTAAAGTATAGCATTAGAGATTTCCCCTTTAACTGATGTTCTCATATTTGTAAAATCTAAGTTGTGACGGTTTCCTTGCAGGGCAAAAGAGCTAATAGGGTTGTAAGAAAGTGCAACTCTTTTTAGTTATTTGATATTTAATATTCCATTTACTCCATTTTTAAGGTTTGGAAACCTCTGAACACTTATTTGAACTAAATATTGTTTTTGAATATTATTTGAGATGCGCTCTCATGTTGAAATAAATCTACATTGTGAAGCAATCTTTACGTGCACTGAATTGGAAATATTTTAGAAAAAATATTCTGAATTACAAGGCTCTGAGGCATGAAACTACACATCTGAAAATGAGTCCCACTCATGGGCTTTATTTTCCCCTCTAGACTGTTTAAAAAAAATGTGTCCATATAAACGCACAGTTGAATCTTTGGTATGCATTATTACAGCGCCTCATTTGACATTTTGTAATTAATGTTTTTACTTGAGTTTGATAATTATGTTTTACTCTGATAGTAAGGGTTGATTATTACGATGTGGAAATCCGTTTCAAGTGTCCGTCCATCTGCGAACTTACTCTTGACATCATGCTGTTCAGCTAATCTAACATTTTCTCTTCAGTACTTTTAAGCTTTTCATATTTTGTCAGTCTCATAGTGACTTTAGTAATTTAAACATTTTTGTTTTATAATTTTTAAAGTCCTTAAGGATTGTGAACTCCATCAACGTCTGGTTTCTGACTGCGGTCTTTTATAGCTGTTGTAGTGTGAATCTTTTTGCCAACTCTTCATAAATCAACTGCTTTTTCATATGTCAGAAGTCTGTTTCAGACTCAGCCTGCTATCTCTATAAGCATTTTATACCAAAGGTCTATCCTATAATGTGTTATAATGGTGCCCCGGTGTTATCAAAGAACGGCATATATTTCTCCAAAGCAGCGAGGAGTTATGGAAATATATTGCTGTGGGGTATTGTGCTTGTCTCGCTGGTGCTAAGCCCATTTATCATGATAGTGTGACACCTGAGGGAAAATACTCTGTGAGAGCGCATACACCCCATCTAAGATACTGTACACACACATTCCTTATGCCTACCCATACAAGAAAACCCAAAGATGCACACATGCAAACCGACGTTCTGTGTCTGCATCCGGACACAAAGACTCAGAAGCACGGCGCGGACCCAGCAGTAATGTGGAAATGCTTACACGTGGTGTTATACTTTTACACAAAGCAAATGTGTTAACGCAGATGTCTGTGCAGCTCCACACCTGCACAGAGAAGTCAAATGACACACATCAACTGTGAGTTAACTTCAAAATATGCACACATTTGCACACACAGGCCTAAACTTTATACACTTAGCAGACTCAGTCAGAGTAGCTCAATAAACAAAGAAGAAAAGCCTAGAGGCTAATACAAAGGTTTACCAACTCAATAACAGGTGCAAACTGTAGAGGAAGGATAAAAGAAGAAAAGACAAGAAGACACTAATGAGTCAGAGAATTTAAAACAGAGAAAAAACAATTTAATATAGAACAATCTCAAGTGGCCACATTAGTGTTGGAAATAGAAAATAATGACTTCTTTGCTTCACAGATAACAAAATCAATAAACTGTCTCTGTTTTGAGGCTAATCAATAGCATTCTGTATATACTGTTGTGGGAGGAAATGATTAACAATTAGTTTTTTCAAACTTTTAAATGCCAGCTCGACCTTAAATGAGTTCATCAAACAGTAGAAATATCATTACAGTGTTATGCTCATTTTGCTGTTTGTGAACCTCAGTTATACAAACAAAAGCAGAGATAATCAATAATTTGGTGACCACAAAGCTCTCACGTGTTGTATAACAGGAAGGTGGTTAAAATGTGGATAGTGACAAAAAATGAAAACACAGATTTTTATTCTTCAGTACAGCTTTTGTCTTCTAGACACATTTATGGTTAGTTGTGTCACTTGTTAAAGTTTGACATTTAAAGAGAGTGAGAAGGTTTCTAAAATCAACAATATTTCAATTTGCAGATGCTTATGTTTGACAGTCAATAGTTCTTATATAAATATGCCAACAAATCAATAAACACAGCTGATGTCTGTATAACAACATTCTGATGAAATCTCAGAGGAGATGGTGTCTGACTTAATGCTTGATGTTTTTAATCTATTCTTTTATCAGCCACAGAAGGTAGGTTGGCTTATCCGTCACACGGAGGCATTATTCCCATCAAAATGATAATTTTTACTTGTAAATATTGCCTCCTAAGAAGGCAAGATTGTGTAAACAGGCAGCTTGTCTGGTTTTACATGATAAGACAGACTTCTGAACAGATAATGAGAGGTTCTACCCTAACTATTTGCTCAGGTAATATTGAAGTGAGCATGCTGGGCTAAAATGCTCTTTTCGATTTCATAATCTTGACTTGACCGCTCGCATTAAAACATAAAAGGTTTTAACCTCATTATACAAGCTGAGGTTGAACCAAATATGGAATCGATATATATTTAACTTTTTCACCTTTCGCCTGCTGTGACTACACATGTCAGAAAAAAATTAATGTACATGATAATGAATCCAGCACTGAGCAAGTTATACACTGAGGGAAAAATCTCAGTTATTCTTAAGACTCCACATATAGAACATTAAGTTGACCGCATTGGAAATAATTTTTGTTTCTGATTTTAGGAAAGTCAGATAAAAACGACAGAACAAATCGAGACCGGCTCTTGTTGTGGTTAATATATTAAATGTATTATTTTCTGTAATTTACATTATTCTTATAAAAATGTTTCATGAATAATGGCATGTGGCAATACTACAAAGCTAAAATGGCATGACTTTTCTTGTTGCAGAGCAATCTGTGTCATGAGGTGCTGTCCAGTGAACATAACTGCTGCAAGCTTAAAGACTCTTATTATAAAGTAAAGAAGACGTTTTTGAATATTTGTTAATGATTTTGATGATGGCATATAATAAAATTGAAACTTCCTTGAGCATAGAAGTCCGTTCACCCAAGCAGAATTTCTCTGCTCATAGGTCTAGATAAATCACTATACAAATAAAGGTCAATTACCATTCACCTCTGACCTCTGACATCAAAAGGCATTTCCTTCCAGTCACCTGATATTTTCTCAATTCTAGACCGTTCTGTTTACCTTTAAGAGACGGCTGTGCACAAAATTCCCAGAAGAGCCCCATTTTCTTAGACATTCAGACGAGCCCATTTGACCCCACTAACAATACCATGTTCAACAAAATATCTTTTGTTCTGAGACAATACCATTTAGGCACTGAGGCATCCCCATAATGTCTCAGTGCCTAAAAGAGTTGCTGCCTCAGAATGGCCAATTTCCTAATTTTTTAAAAACCAAATTGAATAGGTGAACCACATAATGACTTTCCATCAGCTGCCTGTTATACATAAGCAATGTTACCTACAAAACTAGTGCTTTTATAGCATTGCAGGTGTTGGCATTTAAAATTTCACCATTATCTTATGTTTTCACTAAAAGCTTTAAATTTACACTTAGAATCTTATTCAGTGTCTTTTTTTCTTTTTTTTTTTTTTTACCAGAGATGAGCTGAGGGACCTCTGATGCATTACTGTACACAAATTATACTAATATACAACTGCACTTCTTTCTAAACAAGTTCAGGCAATATCTGGATGTAGCTGCAAAGTCTGGAATTACTATGATTTTTCAAGGAACTCTGGAGCCCATCTGGCTATTTTTATCACTGTGGCAGGAAGGATTCAGATGCAGTGCTGCCTGAGGGCTTGAAGGTCATGCACATTAAACAGTGATTTTCAGCCTGCAGACTTCCTCAAACTGCTCATATTCTTTCACAAAAGTATCCACTGTAGATTTTCAAAGACCCAGGTTCTTAGCTGATCTCTTTTGTTTCAGGCAGAATATATATTTTTGAGTTCTGTAAGTGATGCACAACAGTGCATCTATAATTTTAAATAAATTTAAATTGTTTCAATTTACTGTAGATCCTCACTAGTTAATCTGCAGAATGTTTTACAATTTTTGCCTGTGTCAGACAATTTAAAGATGCCAGCAAATCCTGGATTTATCAGTATTTTCCACATGCAGTTAAACTGAAAGATAATTATTTGCAAGTAGTGACTGTAGCTCACGAGTAGAGCGACTATGAATTAGGATATTGTATGTCTAAGGGTCTTTGGGTAAGACATTCAGACCAACATTACCCAATGATCAACAAACTGTTGTATGAACAGATGATCTGAAATTTTACATGTGAGCGGGGTGTTTAGTTTTTGAATGCACAAAATTTGGTCTTTAGATCCAAAGGGCCTGATGCAAACGGAGCATCCTGTGTACTGAGTTGTGTGTTACCTGATCATGGACCAGTTGATGTCAAACCAAAACAGTTAATAAACTCTTCTGTTTGTTAGACATAAGATTTCTAGGTGCTGAAGAAGGTAAAAGCATCAAAGGAAACAAACATGCAAGATAGGAAGGGGTTCACTGCGAAAAACAAGTCCCCAAGATTCGTCTCAAGAGCTGTGCGGCCGCAATCATCTGTCCCGTTGATCTACTGTTGGCTGACATCCGCACTGACCTTTACTTACATTAGCTGCCATTATTTCACCATAAAGCCAGATTTATAGCTTCAGTGAATGCCAGGCTCCTAAAAATCTTGTCTTCGTCTCTTCTATATCTTGTCCTTCTCCTTCTTGCTCTTTATTTTCACGGTTTCATGACCGTGCTCCCCAGCACCTCTGCTAGTTTGGTGCTTAACAGTTGAGAAAGTCAGAGTCACTGGTGGCATTGTAATGGACAATGTAGATCATAACACAGAAATTAAATTAAGGTACAACTCTACGTCAGAGCATCAAGCTAAACTTTTCTGTAAGTAAAATACAACCTTAAATTATATATTTTTTGTCTGTTTAGTAGCAGATAAAGTGGAAGGTTTAGGGTGTGAAAAAAAAACCCTGCATAAGTGGGAAAGAAGCTGTTTTCAGGCATGTTTGTGTAAACTGTGCTTCTTCCCCGATGGCCTGCAGGCAAACTGAATGCATCGTCTCCCAGCCAAACATGGGCAAACAGAGCCGGGCATATCCTGACCAAATGTTTCTGTTATGTGTATTTGATCTGGTAGTTTTACTATCCAAGCAATGTCTCCTTGGTTTGCATGCTTCACTGGTATTGCTCATAATACATACAGTGAAAATCAATGTGTAAAAACATACTATTAATCTTTTTTTTTACTGTCTAATATAAAAGGTCATTTTGAAGAGGCAAACTCCAGATGTTCAGAATAAAGACATTTTTATTACTCTCTTTAAATTCATAAAATTTAAAACTACAACATTACAATACATTTGGATAATGTACAAATGTACAAATAGTTCACAAATTCTACCCTTCCCAATAATATGTAAAAAATACGAAAAATCACAACACCACGTGGCTTCTGTGCTGCAGCGCAACAGAGAAACGAAGAGAAGAACAAGAGACAAAGAGGAATCGTTTCTAAAAAGCCAAAGATCCAGACCTTCTGCATGAAGCAAAGTGTAGAAGAAGAGGTTCGTTTTTATCAAGCTAGCATTTCAGGAAAGACACTTAACTTTGAGAAATATAGCTTATTAGTATCTTGTACCATGAGATGTAGATTATGGTATAACGCTGCTTCTTTTTCATATAGTTCTATCATTGTGATTTTGTTTTTAATACAAGTGTGGTTACATGGAGAAAGAAAGACTAGAGTCAGGATGGGCTTACTCAGAAAAGCCAGCCCACTATTTGTGAAAGCACTTTGCATTTCACCTGCAGATAAAACTGACCTTCAATAAACGTTTATGTTTTGGAAGGAAAAATTTAATATAAACTTTAAAGAGGACCAATTCAAATAAAATTGCTAATGCAATTGCTGTCGGCCCAGTTCCATGTCGGTGAGTGATTGCTTAATATGATGTTGGTTCACTTACTGAGGAAATTTGAAAGGGGCTGAAGCCTCGTGGCAAAGACATTCTTGTCACACAGATTTCTCAAAGCAATTAAGGTTTGGCATTTTCTTTTTCTTCAATAATACTATCATACAAAATATTAAAAGCTCTGATGACTAAAATCTCGATTTTCCAGGTTTTCTTCACACTATCACTGATTTCTTGCAGATATATTTCCACATGCAAATTATTAGCAAATGTAGATCTTTCCAAACATATTTTAACACTAAATGACACATGTTCCTCTGATCCTTTGGACAGCACCTTCATAAATAACCTTGATTACTGACAGACAAAGACAGCATGCTATTACATGGCTATTGACTCTAAATCGCCAACATCAGGCAAGCTTCAGTATCCTCAATTAAAACTAATTTATAGTAATTAGCACTGATGGAAGAGCAGACAGCAAAGATTGGATAAACTGAGCTGATTCAAGGACGGTCAGAGACATTTAGGACGGAAAAATTGAACATGCTTCTGGGAATTCATTTCTTCAAATCAGTTTTGAAGGTGCAGGAGCTAATTGAGCATATATTTGTGCATATGTGCGAGTTCTGTTTGCTCACATAGACAAGGCAGATTTAATTTTTTTATACCATTCACACAAGAACTAAAAGACAATTTCACTTGCTTTGACCTTGCCCTGGAAACACCAATGACCTGAGGTGTTTACATGGCTTGTACTTCATCAGCTACTCTGTAATGTATTTAAGTTCAAGACCATGAACTGATTTAGGTCCATCAACACAATTTAAGATTATATCTTTTGACAAACAGGGAGCACAATGCCGTAACTTGAGAACTACTATAATGTGGTTCATTTTCCTGGTGTTCGTCAATTATCTGACAACAGTATTCTGGGTGAGCGCCAGCGGCCCAAATTATATTTTTTTATAGAGACCTGTGTAGATAAGAATAAAATTACCTAGTCTATTGAAAAGGAAAAAAAAAACATGCGCAAGTTTATTTATGCTCTGGTTTGACAAAACCTTTTAGTCTGGCAATGTTTTTATGATGTAAATTAGGATTTTATAAACAACTGTATCAAATGTAATGCTAAGATCCAGACAGCATTGTGATTAAAATATGTGATACAAGGCCTTTACCAGTGCAGTTTTAGAGCCTGCATTGGCATCTGAAAATCTGTAAAGATATTGTTTATATACATAAATATACATCAAGGAGTAGCTTAATTGACAAACTTTGTTTTAAATTGTTTTTGCTAAAAATTATGTGGAATCTGGAGTGAAATCTACAGCTACTCTTGGGCTTAATTATAACCTATTATAAGCAATGATTTTCATGGCTGTTATGTGAAACATTGAATTTCACTTTAAAGTAAAAATACATATATATATAAAACATTAAAGTAAAAGAAATATATATATGCATTATAATAAACTGTAGAAAATATATCATCTCACGTTCAGCTGCACCTGTAAAGTAAAAAGCTGCTCAGCTTATCCAGAGTTAAAAAGTTGATCTTCATCAAATCAACACCACATCTGGCATTAAGTAAACATTCACAGTACATGTTTAATAGTGCACTAAGAAGATTTTCCTGCAGGCAGCAGTCATTTGTGTTTGGGAGCAGATGCATTTATGTAGCAGCAATCCTTTGCATAGTCATACAACTACTTAGAACGCCTCGCTTAAACTCACTTGCATTAATAAGTGATGATGCCTTTCCTGCTGGTGTTTATTTTGGATGGGTATCTTTTTGGTAGACTGAACTGGCTAAACAGTTTCAAAAAGCTGTCAAAGTATACACACTGGCTAAGTTAGCACCAGCCAGGGAAGTGGGAATGAAATTAAAATACACATTGAACGATGTTGTGTCTGTTGACAGGCATAACCGTTATCAGAGGTGTGGGAACACTGCTGGCCCTCTGTGTCTGATCTCACCTGAAGTCTGTATACATTGACTGAGTCATTCAGCTTTGGTAACTGTTCCTGAAGGATGTAGTCACACCTTGCACATTACACATTTGGTCCACTTTAAACGAACCAGAGTTCTCCATTTTGTGCAGGTATGAATACACTCAAGTGAACCCTGGTTCAGACAAACAACTGGAAAGGAGCCTGCTTTTTGAGATATTCTCAGTCTGCTTCCAACCAAGCTGAGGTCTGGTTTGCTTCTGGTGTGAATAAAGACCCGCCTTGATCCGACCCAATTACAGGAAATAAATGGTTTTTGGACTTCACAAGTCACCATTCCCCGACCTTATGGTAAAATTGAGTCCTTCAGTGTTGCTAACATTCCTGCTGCATGTACTGGCTGAAGACATTTATGCAGCTGTGCTGAGTTTAATTCCAATCCTCTGTTTCATGTATTTTCCACATATATCTGCCCCCTTAAGATTACTGTCAAATACAGTCCAATAGTGCCAACACATTTTTAACAAAAAAACACAGTATTAGATGTTTGGATAAAATCAAGGCAGTATTTAGTGTGTTTATAGGTTAATTATCCTTCCACTAAAGCACAAGCAGTTTGTACTAAACATTTCTAAATTATGTTTGAAATAAAATGACTTCTTTAAACCTCAGAGAATATAAGTTCCTGGAAAACTGAGATGCTCGGTTTGAAACAATACAACATTTTCTTAGACATTTTATGAGCACATTGATATTATTCACAGAGATTATGTGTGATTAATCTGATGACATTTTTGATTCAGTTGACAGCACCATTTGAAATGTTAAGGAAACCCAGCAGAAAGGGAGAAAGCATAAAGTTCATAAAATAACAGCAAAGTTGAAACAACAGCAAATAAAGCTAGTAGAGGAGGAAGTGAGGAGAGGTGGTCAGTTTGTACTTCAGCAACCTAGCAGCAGAGCTGCAGATAATTTAAGATAACCTAACCTCGTTAGAATGAGTCATGAGAGAGCCAGAGCGAGGGAGAACCATCTTCCCGGACTGCATCCCCCCCTGTTGGATCAGAATGCACACTATACCTCGTGCACTCACTTATTGCTGTTTTAACTGTAAGCTTTATCAAAAAGAAATGTTCTAAGGCTAAACTTAAAAGTAGACAGGATGCTATGCTACCTAAATAGACTGGAATCAATTGAATTGGAGATAGATCCATGTGGTAAGATTTGATGTCATAGAACTACATGATGCTTTAAACAAAAAATGTTAGTTTTGTGTACAAAGCATCTCAAAATGAGCCATTCTCATTGGTTCAAAAGTTGAGCAACTGTGTAATTAATAAAAACTCTCAGTCTCTCATAACCCATAATGTGATCCATTCAAACTGTGATCCATTTCACATGATCTGGAACACATTGCCTGTATTCCAGCCGATGTGATAAATAGAATATACCTTTTGTAAACAGCTTTCACCACACAGCATACATAATTGGCAAAGACGTTATCTCACCTTGAAAAGTTATTCCTTTTCTATATTTGCCTAAGCAAGTATCTGGGTAGAGAGGAGACTCCAGACATTCCAACTGTGACTGGTACATTGGTCAATCATAGATCATAGGCAGACAACCATGCATGTGTCAGGTTCCTAAAAGCACACATAGTAGAGAATAAACACTTATATATATATAAAAAATTCCTTTGGTTTTTCCAACATTCAAAGTTAAAATTGTGCTAGTGCAAAGTTTAAACTGATGATTATACTACCATAAATCATGCGAGTGGGGTCATAATTACATAAATCATAGTATAACGATGATTGTAATTAAATCCTGTCAAAAACCAACGACTGCTTTCTAACAATCCTCTCATTCTTTCTCTTCCCATTTTTCTATTAACTCCCATTATTTCTTCCAACAGATTGCTACTTTATGAATTACGCACATTATCCCCTGGACAGGTCATTTCTGTTGCTTATTAATGACATTCTTGAAGGACAGTGATAAATACAAAGCATGTTGGCCAAGTTGTAGGAATTAATCTCTATTTCAGGAATTGTCTCAAATTCATTAATCCATCTAATTACCACAGATCTCACAGAATATCAATGTCCTGATCTATCTCATTCGGTGTTTTGCACTCTCCTGCTCTTTTTCTGACTCAACCACAAGCCCCTTCTCATTAGACTTATGGATTTCAACATTATAAATGAGTGTCTTGAGAGAGGGAGGAAAGGTTCTTTGCGGAGTGATGAATTTTGTACATTATCAGATTACATGTCTTATCAGTCAAAATCTGTCTTTGCTACGCTTAAGAGGACAATAATCAAAGAGAACAGTGATGAGCAAAGATCTGTCTCTATGTTCTAGTCATTGAATTAAGAACAGTTGGTTGCCTTCAGAAATTTTAAGCTTTTTTTTTTTTTATCCAACTGAGTGCACATTAATCAACAACAGAAATGCATCCAAGTCATCCAAGATTGCTGAAGGTTCAAAGAGTTTGAACATTCTGTGATGATTCCTTTTTATTTGATTTGCTTTGATTTTATTTTGGAGTTGATTGCAAGGTTTTCCAGCCTTGCTCTGCTGACAAGAAGATCAGCTTTGATTTTGTGTCTTCTTTTATGAATGTCTAAAGACTTGTTCCAGTTATGCAAATTTCAATGTGAAAATCATGAAAAGCTAGATTGCTTTATCAAGTTTTTATGTGGAAAGAGAGACTGTGGCTTTTGAAGAAAGAACACAAAAACAACACTTTCCTCTAAAAAGCCACCCATCTATTTATTTTACCTGCTTAATCCTTGCAGGGCTGCTTTGCTCTGAAGAGAGGCAAGAAGGGAACAGTGTGGACAGTAAACTAGTCCCAGCTGAGGAATACACACGCACACACGCATGCAAAAATGCTAAACAAAAATGCATTTATATGTTTGTTTCTATTATGTCCTAGCTCTGTGTTTAAATTGGCATTTCATTATTATGTGATTTTTAAACATTTACTAGTGTAATATTGTTTTTTTTAATTATTCTTTTTTCTCATGTCCTTTACTTTAAAGGATTTTGAATTATTGAGTATGGAAGATGCTATGCAAATAGACTTACCTTCCACTTACCTTCAAAAATTATTTTGAGCATAAACAAACCCACTCTTTCAATCATCCAGAAAATTAAACAAAATCTATTTTTGATCCTACACTGAAAAGAAAATATTGCAAATGAATGTCTTTCCAGCCTGAGCTTTAACGTTAGAAGGAGCAGACATTTGTCTCTTCTCAGCCATTATCACTTGTTGATCTCACAGCTTGTTCTCATGAGAATCTCAAAGCACCGTGATGTAGCAGGGTGGTGTGCTTGTTTATCACGCTGTTATTTTATTTATTTACTTGTTTAAATGAGTTGATAGTTCAAAGGGCTTAGAAATATGAGTGACAGTAAGCTTCTTACCTAGAGGACACGGGCAGATGATAGCAAAGCTGCTGTTCTTATGAAAATGAGTCGCATTAACCCTCCCTTCTATTACGCTGACACAAGATACACAAGCCCAGAGCCACAGATTTTCAATGCTTCCTGTGTTTAATAACTGGGGGAAAAAAAAAAACTTACGAGGAATAACACGTTATATTTTTAGTTTTTTAAAAGTAGCTAGATAAAATTGTCTCAAATAGAAATTTCACAATCTAAGGGTCAGATGAAAATATGATTCGAGGTTAATTTTTAAGTGAAATGAAATTATGAAATGTTCTATTTGTGGGACAGATCAGATTTTTACATGATGATGGCTCTAAAGCTGGGTTGACATACAAAAGGATAGAACTAAGAGAGATATAACTGCATTTTTTACAAACAGTCTTGGCATGTTTATGGTATGCTCACATATGTGGAAAGTAAAAATCATTTTATAAATAATCTTGCAGACACAACACAGACGGCATGACATGCAAACTGTATAGCAAATGCTAGTCATTTGGGAGCCCAAAGCACAAATGGCTTGTGGCAAGAAACATTTGCTCAATCGGTTAAAGATGTCTCTTCACCTCTTACTTGGTGTTTGATGCAGATTTAATGTTTGGGTCATCGTGAGATTCTCACTTAACAATAACCTTGAGGAAAGACTCAGTGATTTCACAGTGTTGATATAAAAATCTAAACCAAAAAAAGTAGACCTTTAGCTTATTGATTTTATTTTAAAACAGAAAGCAAACAATTATTCCTACTGCTGAAGGAAAGAAATTTAACAATTTATTACAAATTTCTGAATGTTAACAGTAATATTTATTATTGATGGTATTTTTACATTTATTTGTTTTAAAGCAGAAATATAGAATAAGAACAATTAAATTGGTTTGTTTCCCATTTGTGTGCTTACTGTGCAGAATTTTGGACTATTCTTTCATGTCAGTAATTAATTTCACTTAATGAAATAGCTGGCACTCCATTCTGTCTGTCATAAATGTGACTTCAACTTATTTCTGTATTAATATGCAGAGATCTTAATGTAATTTAGTCACTTTAAGGCAGCATGGAAACTCTAAGAGTTAAGCATAGCTTATAGAAATAGCTCAACTTCGCTTTCTTCTGGTCAGACAGGCGGTTGCTGCATAATCAGACTAAATTTTTCAACCCTAGCAGAATGCAGGCAGGAACAGCTCTCTTATGCCTTTGCAGTTCATTATATTCTACAGCAGGAGTCCTAGATCCCATTCAACAAGGCCTGATGTCCTGCCACGTCAAGATGTGGTGGACCTGGAACGCATCCAAAAGTTTCAGAGCAGGCCTCCAGGATTGAAATTTGACACTTGTGCCTTAGGTGGTATTAATATATGCACTCATGCTCATACATTAATATGTCCAATATGCTGTCAATTTGTTTAGGTGCCCCTGTAAAAAAACTTAGAGGGATAACTCAATATCTGTCCCTACTTACCAAAACCCACATCTCACAATACACCCCATGATGGGCTGTACTTGTATAGTTCTTAATTATGTTTATTTAACAACATTTTTAATATTTAGTCTTTACTGTAACTGAAGCTGGTGCAACATGAACAGAGATACTAAATATGGCTTTTCAGAAATTGTCACAGTAGTTAGATGTTGCTTCCTAAAAAAGAGACTTCATAATTGTGCAAAATCATGAAGCATGAGCAATTACCAGAAACAATCTCCTGCATATGACTGACGCCTTGCAGTTTCAAAGTAA
Source organism: Poeciliopsis retropinna (assembly GCA_010277075.1). Taxonomy (NCBI): domain Eukaryota; kingdom Metazoa; phylum Chordata; class Actinopteri; order Cyprinodontiformes; family Poeciliidae; genus Poeciliopsis; species Poeciliopsis retropinna. The sequence continues at coordinate 13,681,133 of VMRM01000001.1, read as the reverse complement.
GACCAATGGAACGAGGTTCTTACTACTGGCTCACCAAAATATCTCCACTCGTGGCTCAACTGTTATGGGAGCATTATAAATCTAGACTATGGTAATAGAGTGGCCGGCTTCCTAGAACTGGATATGAATTATTATGTGTCAGGTTTTTTTTTCCTGTTTCTTCAAGGTATTTTAGCTTGAAGTGTAAATAATTAATTTCCCTATTTAAAGAATGCCATTCATGATTTATAACGTAAGGAGTGTAGCAGGATAAGACTGCTAGATACTGCTGAATGACAGAAATATGTGAAAGACAAATAAAAACCGGGTAAAGGGAGATTGAATATAAAACTACTAAAAAATCTAAGTAATTTTGCAAAAAAAAGGGAAACTTTATCAAACAAAATCAACACATTCAGATTCTTTGCTGTTACTGACAACATTCAGGGACTGTGTTCTCAAGAAAAATGTTAATGCTGGCTGCAGAGCCCATCAATGTTGGCTTCATTTTAATATATAATTAGCTATTTAAGTCACAGAACTAATGAGCTTCTTTGAACTCCATATCATGTTGATGCTAAAGACAGAAGTTCTGCATTCAAAACATTTAAATAATGTCTGGGATTTGTGCCGAGCTACTGCTGGTGTTGATGCCAGTTTCAGAGATGTTCTTGCCCTGTTGTCCTGCTACCCTACTCCAAATCTATCTGGTTTGGCTCCATTACACAACATGATACATTTGTCTTCTTTGAATCTTAGAACCTCTTTTCTCTGTAAGAACAGTTGGCCGCGCATGATTCCTCCCTACAAGTCTGTCCAGAGAGGGAAGTGATTCACTGAAGGTCAGTCCTTAACTCTCTCTCTCTTCCTGTCTGCTTTCTATTCTAACCACTAGCGTGCATCCACACACGCACACATGCACACACAAACCTCCTTCCGACCCACATGCACACACACTCCCACCACGCGTTCAGATTATAACTAGTTTCGGATGGGAGCTTTGAAGCATGGAAGGCTGGCTTTCTTTTATCCCAGCATTGACTCATGTTCCATTTTTATAATTTAGTAATTTCATGAATATTAATGCCTTCCCGTTGACCTGACTAATGTGGAGAAGACACTCTGATGCATACACACAGACACACATTTTCTCAAAGGACTGAATTAGATAAAAGAACAACTAACTACAACTACTTAAAAGATGTTTCTATTAAGTGGACAGATGCTGTAGTGGAACATCTTTAAATGTGTGCAGATATGTGTATGTTTGCTTACATACTCAATGGCTTGGTGTTCAGCTTGCTGGCTTGTTGCTCTCAGGGTATAAAGACCAGGGATCAAGGAACATTAGGCCAGGACTGATAATTGAGTGTTTGATCACCATGTTGTACTCGTTGTCAGCTGAATTAAATTTTAAAACATGCAGCCACTTCAGTTTATGAATTGCACCGTTTGATATTACATTTAAAAAGCTAATGGGTTTAGAGAAGTCTGGCCAGTCAATTTGAAGAATGTGATAATAGCTCTAACCTGTAAATGAACATTTTTAGTCAGTTATTGTTTATAATGGGAAACACAAGAAAAACTTGCAATCTTAAATTGTGAGGCGTACTAACGCTGCATTTGATTTCTTTCACAAGCTGATGCTCGGAGCAGGGAATGACATCACTTTCAGATTTCTAGTTGCAAGTTAGAAAACACAAGAACATGAAGGATTTAATAATTGTTGTGGTGTAAGCTACTATTAACTACACCAGCAAATAAAAAGGTGTTTCTCTCCAGGTTATGGATTTAAACATAAAAGGAGCGTGTTCACAGATAGATACTTCACAGGACTCTGTGGGCAAGTAGTTTAATAAGATGCTTATCATCAGATGTGGTCATAAGTGGCTAATTTTCACTGTGTGTGGTAGCCATTTTGGATGTTGCACTCCAACTCTGCCTTTCCCAGTCAGAACCCCGACTTCACCAAATGTTCTTATTAAATACTGACTGACCAAAAAGTGACATCAAATACACAACATAGATCAATGCAGGTATGATAGGAAAATGAAAAGGATGTTTGTTTTGAGGAGACACTCTGTGTTCATATTTGCATATTTTTGCATATTGTTTTTAACACTTTAAGACTTAAAGGAGATAAATTGGCAGGTGTGACGTCTCTGGCTTAAGATAAATATTATTTTGAGGGGATTTTCGGAGCCTATCACAGCAGTCATCACAGGATCAACTGAAAAACAACAACTGATGCATACAAATCCATGCCCCGTCGCATTTTTAAGACATAAAACAGACTAACATGAAAGTGTTTGGAATCCTGAGGATAACTGGAGAACATTAATAATAAAAAATATTAACAAATAGTTATAATTGTAGAATTTATTCATTTTCCTATCATCCATCGATCCATTTGTCCGTAAAATGACAAAAGTGGCAAAAGTTAATTTGAAGCTCAATAAGAAAAAGGAGAAACATTGAACAGAAACAATGTCATAATTGCTCATTTTATCATTTAAAATGGTCAGACTTTTGTATTTTATTCAGTTTGTAATTAATATCCTCAGAAAAAGCTTCTTTCAATAAATGGCAAACATAATTAGAGTAAGACCAGGCATGGGCAGCAAAGGAAAAGTGAAAAGAAAGGCCAGAAATTAAAATCAAGTACAAACTGAACTGATCTGGCTTGTTAGGTCAGGTATTTTATAACTAAGATCTAATTATGTCAGATGGGGAAGTGCAGTAAAAGAGAACATAGAAAGTCAAATGGAGTAAACTTAAAGAGATTACCCTTTACTGACAAACAAACAGCGACAGTTCAAAGTTCAGGTTACATAATTTACACATTAAGCAGTACACAGTAAGCCCAACAGATTAAACCTTCATAGAGGCAAATAATGTGATGAACAAAGACATCTGGAATGATGTACACAACTGACATGTTTCACACATTCACACCGCCAACAATGTGATACTGAGAATACAAGTTGCACTAATACATTTTATACATCTGTAGAAATGTGCTGAAGGAATATTAACATGCTACAATACCATAAAAATGTGCTGCTTTTGACCATTATGGGGGAAAAAAACAAATTACTAAAACGTGAACACTCTTCAGATTTTCCAGTTATTAGCTCCTCCTGAATGATGAAGCACCTCACCCAGATCCTTAAGGCTTGAGTTAAGCTATTCTGCAGAATAAGCTCATTTTAATTACTTATTTCCAAGATCTGGTTCTTTTTGTCATGATATTTATTTTATAATGTTAAGTGAGGGTTGGAACATAGATCAACCAGTTGACCAGTTGATGAAGCTCTTTCTTCACCAGAACAGATTGGCACTATTTGAAAATCCCTGCTGATGAGATTCCAAGCCTCCACTCCAATCTACCTTCAGCAACAAAAACTAAATCCTGAAGGTTCATCTTTTATTGGTTGAGGGTTATGCCCTCAGGCGCAGAAGACCTGACTTCTTATTTTTACTACATCACACTTGCAAGCAAAGTGCTCCAGTGCACACTGAAAGCCATGGTTTAAAGATGCCTGGAGAACCATATCATCTGCAAAAAGCAAAGAAGAAAACCTGAAGATTTTTAGCTAGTCCCTTTCAACAGCACCTGACATCCTGTCTGTGAAGACAAGAAGCAGAATCAGTGAGTAGGGGCAGCAATGAGGGAATCTGACCTGGGAAAAAATGCTGAACTAAAATTCAGACACATCCGTTTCTTTAGTTGTAAATATCCCTTAGAATCATCTTGAGCAAGCCCCACTCCCACAAAATGCATCAAGTTACATGGAACCTTTGGCACAAAACATACGGACTGGACAGTTCCCCTTGGTACATACACAAAGGTAAAGATTTGGTTCATGGTTCCATGGATTGGATGAAAGCCAAATCAAATCAAGCTCAAATTAAATCTAAGGTTTGACAGTGGGTCAGATCCTCCTTTCCAACACCCTAGAGAAAACTCTACCAAGGCTGAAAGATGCCAGTAGATAGTCCTGTAGCTAGACACTATTACTAAATTGTTTGACTACTCCTTGTGATGAAACAATTTCTTGTGATAATACACTAAACAATATAATGTTTTTCTTATGTTCTGATGTGTATTGCCAAAATTCTGCTTTGCATATAAATGGTTAAATATTGAAAACCCAAGAGGATTCACTTAAGTGTTTCAGTATTAGTTACTGAAACTCTGACAAAGTTCAATACCATCATTACAACACAAAAGCAAGAATTAAATCCATTAAAGTCATATTTAAGGAGAAAGCAGACAGGGAAATAAATATTACAGGAAACCTATCCAGGGTAAGAAAAACATTAAGAAAAAAAGAGTATGCTTTTAGACAAGTTAATATGTTAATAAGCATGCTCTGTTCTGCACTCACTTTACAGAAGTCTCTCAGTTTGTTGAGCTCCCAAACCCCTCCTCATGTCTTCCTTTCTTTCTATCCGTCGTTATCAGCCGGGGTGCAGGCATGTGGACCGCCCGCGGAGAGGTGCCCACAAGGCTCAGTCTGCTTCCCTGCTTCCTTCCTGTCGTCTTTGCCTTTCTGCTTGAGGTCAAACATCATCAGGGGGTGTGATTTAGTCTGATAAATTGCTGCCTTATCCCAAAATGATAACACATACCCTGGCATGGCTAATCCGAAGAGAAAACAGCAAAGTGTGTTAGAAGAATTTGCCACTCACATGCAAATACGTAAGCAATCACGGCAACATTTGAAGCTCTGGACGAACACATACACCAGTAAACAGAGAAATGCTTGCGACTCTGCTGTTTGTTGTGCTCATGTCTCCATGACGAAATGGACCAATGAACTGTGTATGCACCTGAGAATATTTTTTCTGTGTTTATTAACTCTCCTAGATTGCAGACTGTTAATGAGAATGACACTGGAACCTGATTAGAATATGGATGTGTGACTTTGAATTGGTGTGTGTGTGCATGCGTGTTCTTGTCGGTGTTTGAATTGACACCGATGTCTAATGAACATGTTAATAAGGATGGCAATTATTGTTGGCAGACGACTGAAAATTATTATCTAATGGGTTTGTATTTCAAAACAACAGGTTAGGGATGTTATAGGATCACTGTTATTGTGTTTAAAGAGGAGTACATGAGTAATAGGCATTTGAACTGCCTTGATTCATCAAACTGATTAGGGTTCATATCGAGCATGTAAATAGCTTGATTACGTTCCTAAATTTAGCTAAAATAAGGCAATATTGAAACTGATACTGCTACAATTTTCAGGGGTGTGACATGTTCAAGCTTTTCTTAAATATTTTGCAGAATATAGCTGTGACCTCACCTATGCACTCCAATTTACCATGTGTATAATAACCAATGTGCAAGTTTTTAGTTTATTCTGACCATTCTGTTCAGTAGCTCATGTTTTTATGAACAACTCAACAATGTTCACCATCTTTTTTACCACTTGATGTTTATGTTCTTCTATTCTTTAAGTCATAAACCTTTATTTACAATTAAATTTATTCAACAACTTATATTAATGTTTTATCTTTTAGAAATTGGTACTGATGTGGACTGTTGAATGTTGCAGGTGAAATCGTCATCCATTGCTAAGTTAGCGGAAAATTTGTAATTTTCACGTACCAGCAGAGATTAACAAGAAAGTATTTGCTTTACAAATGCAGAGCAAAATTTAATTTCTAAATTCTGGCTCTGGCTTGTTACCAAAACCACAATGTTTTTACACACACCTTGTTGTGATACCTGTCAAAAATCTGAAGGCAACAAGAATTTTTATCATGCTTGCCTAAGGGTAGTGGCATGAAAAAAGTTGTACTTTTACAAATTATACCCAGATCACAGTGACAAGATGGGTCCTTTCAAACAAGAATCACTTAAAATAAATTATACTTTATCCATCCATCCATTGTCTTCCACTTATCTGGGGTCGGGTCACAGGGATAGCATTCTAGACTTCCTTCTCCCAAGCCACTTGGTCCAGCTCCTCTAAGGGAATCCCAAGGCGTTTCCAGACCAGCGAAGAAACAGAGTCCTTCCACTGCTTCTTCCTCTGGGTCTCTGCCCTGCACACCCATAGATACCCCAGGAGGCATGCTAACCAGATACCCAAGCCACAAATACAAGCTTGAAGCTATTTTTTCCAACATATTCTTCTTTATTTGAAATACCCAGTGTGCTTAGCTTAGAAAAAAGGGATGTTATGAACATAAAAACTCCCCTCTGTCTAAATGCCATTATCATCCACACCTTCAAAAACAAAAACACAGACTTACATTTGTCTGTAACATTTGTCTGCATATTCTTTACCTGCACATGCCTAAAAACTAAATGAATTAATGTTAATGAAAAGAAATACATGTATTTCATCAAGGAGAAACTTGTGTGCCACAAATTCCCCAATGATGGAGTTTCTCATCTTAGTTGCTGTCTCTCTATAAAAGCCATTAAGATCCTTTCAACAAAAATCTTGGGAACACTTGAATAAGAAATAGAGAGAAAAAATAAATAAATAAACATTTGAAATACTGATTTTACTTCAAAAGGAACTGATTCAACTAAATTGAATCATAGGTTGTGTCATGTTCCGTGTTTTTCTATTGTGTTTATTTGAGTTTTCCTGTGTCCTGAGTCTCCTCGTTGTCCTGTCTTCCCCTTGATTACTCCCAGGTGTGTCTCATTCCCCTGATTAGCCTCTGTGTATTTAATCCCTCCTGTGTCCTTTGTTCCTCGTGGGGTCCTTGTCTATGTGTCGTCATTGCTGCTTTCCGCCTGTATGACCAGTGCTACCGGTGTGAGCCCTGGCTTCCGCTCAGCCATGCTGCCTGGCCATGGACTCTGTTGTCAACTGTTTGTGCTGGACATTATCATTAAACTCCACTATTCACCTTACCTGGGTCTCCAGCGTCTGCCTCACCACCTCCACCACACCAATTCGTGACAGGTTGTTAGTTAACTGAGGTGCAGAAGGGTGCTATAAGGGACATTCCAGAATGTCCCGACTGGTTTTATGCAGTGATCTGAATAACATCACACAAATTTGACAAAAAACTGATTTTCAGAAGATACAGTATTGGGAGTAAAATCCCAAGGTTTTAGGCAACAAACAAATAGTGTATGAAAACTACTCATTTGATCAAAAATATACAATAAAACAAATTTGAACTTCCTATGTTCAGAGGTTCTGATAACGTAGTATATCTTCACATGGAGGAGGCAAAACAACATAATGGTGAGGAGCAACACATACAATACTCTTCAGCACCAGCCCAAGAATCCACTCTTCATTTAGCAATCTCTGTCCAGCGGTGTCCTTTCAGTCTACATGGTAATCAACCACAGCACATGTCCTTTGGTGGTGTTGCATTTTGTTTCTGCTTTAGGTGTTAACTGAGATATAATCACAGCACCAGAAATCCAGTTAGCAGCAGATTAACCACTCTGGTTAATGGTTAGCTGTTGTTAGGTGGTTACAACTGTTACACCAGTAGTATATCCACCTAGATTCAGAAATGCTATTGTGGAGCTGGTCAAAAACAAGAAGTGTGTGTGTGTACTTCCAGCTGCAATATTACCTTGATAGCAAAGAATTAAAAACAGCAAAGCCTGCAATGTAGAAACTTTGCCCAGGAAACAAATGTTGGGTCTCTTGTGAGAAAGAAAGAGAATTAGTTCCATGTTACACCCTCCAGGCTTTGAGTTTGAACTTTTGCCCTTGTTAAATGAAAATATACGCCTTTTTCTTAGCTTTATTAGAATGTAATTGGACTCTTAGGTAACATTTTTTCTGTCAGTGGAAATAAAAAAAGCTGAGGCATTTGTGTTGAAAGACAAATCAAACAACCTAGTGTCCTGAGATCTTAACTGCTGAGACCTTGTTGTGTACAGGCTGGCCAGACTTTGCACTAAAAGCAAGTTACATTTAATTTCACCTTATATGGTCACTATGTACTCTTATGAAATAAAAAAGCATTAAAATGTGACTGATGTTTCTTTAAACTACATCCAGTGATCCTCCCTTTGAGCAAAACAAAAAAAGTAATTGAAGAATGTGTTTCTAAGAAATCACATAGATTCTACTTTATTTCCTCGACTTGCACACAAGTCATACTGTGAAATTTGGTGAAAAAAAAAAATAAAATAAAAAAATTCTCTGAATTAATACCCTAATGTAATTAGAGAACACAAACTGGTTTCAGCTGCGAATGGATGTTTGTACACTATATAAGTCACTGCATAGAATGAACTTATTTGAAGATGCAAATTTGAAAGACTATTAAAGGGAAGAAGTGAGAGATGCTGATTTTGAGCAAGGTTAGAAAGTACAGGGGTTTTTTTTGTGAATATTTCAGATTTATTAAGCATGAAGCAAGATAAATGTGTAGTGCCTCTCTTTAAGGCTGCAGTAGGTAACCTTTATGAAAATATACTGACAGAATAATAGGAGACAGGTGATCTATGAACAAAATCAAACTTTTCGGCCTTTCCTCACTGTTGCCAGTGCTACTTGCAGAAATACACTACTTGGTCAGAAACAACTAATCAGAGCCAAGAGGAGGGTGGTTGTACTGTCAATCAAGCTTGTGTACATGCTATAAGGTAAACTGTATCTATACTAACTGTAAATCTTTATTTCAGCATATGAGTCCAGGCATCAAGCTTATTAATGTAGACTGAAAAAGAGAGCACACCACACTTTTATTATACACTGGTACTTCAGTCACATTTAAACATTTTTTTTCCGTAAACATTTTCTAAAAACAAGTGTCCACTGCGACCAGGACACAGAACACCTACAGAAAAACATATCTCTTTTATTGACTGATTTTAAGGTTAAAATTTCAGATTTTGATTGAAATTTCAATTTGAATAATTCAAATATTTCAAATAATTCATGCTGAAGAGAAAAACACTCTATGCTCTAGAAAAAGTTATAGTAGATACAACTAGTTCATAAACATTTTATTGACTTCTAGCTTATACTGACCAACTCTAGAAAGAAGAGTTCTATAATTAGTCTAATTTCCAAGATTAAGCTGCTGTGTGTGCTGCAGAGCAATTACAAAGAAAACATGTAGCACAGCTATTGACTCAAGAATATGCATACTGAATATTGTAATTGAAAAAAATTACTTGTGTTGTTAATGAAAAAAAAAAAAAAATCTTGTAAAAAAGGAGCCAGTTAAATTTACTGTACAAGTACAAACTCAGCACATTTCTATAGTTTGCCTCAGGTACTTCAACAATAATGGAGTTCTTACAAACACATTGGAGCTATGCTGAAAAGAAACAGATAGTCTACTTAACCTCCCCAGGTGCTTAAGAAGTGGAATACAGGAGAAGTGAGAAACATGAGATTTTAGAATTGAATGACTTGACTACCCAGGGGCATTTAAAAGCAACAACATAAACTCACTTTTCCTCTGTACATCAGTATCTTTTTCATACTCTGAAGCCCTGTTTCATGCCTTTACGAGCAATACTTTATGAGAGATCTTCACTAAAATATAAAGTTGTCTTTATATTTCAGAGAACCAAACAATTTTTTGGTTGGTTTGCAAGATAGTAATAACTTGTTTCTATATAAATAAGTGTTTTTCAAAACTATTGCACAGACTATTCATGAGTAACTGATTTGAAATGCAAGACCGATGCGGTTTGATTCACTAATATTTAGAGATGCGGTGCCTTTTTATTTAAGGATTAACATTTTGATTTCATACAGATTAGAGATTTTTACTGTTTTCTGACCAAAAAAAAGGAGTAAAATTAAAAATAACTCATGCAATGATGTTAATCAAAGAACCTAGCCTCTATCAGCAACATATTTGAATTAATTTGAATTTGAATTTCTAGTTTAAAGATCTAATAAAGAGGACAGGTGGTCATTTTCTTTTCATGTGTGTTTCATGCCTGTCTCCTCATTTTGCTCTTCTCTGCCCTTGTTAATTCAGACAGGTGAAAAGGAGCAGTGATTAATGCCTAGAAATAGAACTACAAGTCTGGTTGTTAATGAAAAAGTGAAAAATGTTCACTCAGCCTTCTTGAGGCACCTGATTTAAAGGTTTTTAGCTAGTTTAATGGCTACTATGGATCTACCTTTCTACCTTGTAGTGAGCTGATCAAGCAGGCTTTGGCTAGCTATAGTAGGAGTTTATTCTGCTTTACTTGCTGCTCACCGGATTTAAACAGCCGTGAGCATAAAAGTGGGTATCACAAAAGCTGTAAGCAAATTTCTGTAAGATGTAATTTCAACTGATTATAGATCCCCGATGGAAAAAGAGAAAAAGTGACTGTCCATTTTATAAAACTGAAAGTTCTTGAATGATTTGATCTTTCAAGCATTTTCAGAAACCCACAAAATTCCTGAATGTGTAAAAAATTGTAATGTAATTAAGATGTAAAAGTAATGTTATTTTTACCAACAAAAAAAGATGTAATCAGGACCACTACACTACTTTTTTTGGATAGACATATTTCCTACAAATATTAAAATTTTGCTACCTTGCACAACTTATATTTGACAATTTTGTTTGGTGTGACTTTAATAAGCTGAGCAATTAATCATAGAAACAGATAATTGAGCTACACAGTTGTGTGACTCATTTCCATGATGGCAGTAGAGAATAAATGGGATCCACGGCCTTGAGTTAAACAATGTGAAACTATCCATCACCCTCTATTTGTCTCTTTTATCTGCTGAAGTCAAGTAAAGGTGAGATGCTCCCTAGAGACAGTCATAGATTACATTTCCAGGACAGACACAGATTCCCATGTTTGGTTTACTCGTGTGACACAGATACTGCCCCTCTCTGTTTCTCTCTAACAGCCTTGTCAATCACTTTTCTATGAAGACAATGTCAGTTTGACTTGTAATCCACAGCAGACAGCAGATCATCACAATAAATGTCCTTCACAATAATATGAAAGAGCAAACTGGTTACATTTGTAGATCAAACATTGCTCAAACTTACTTTATATTAGGATTAAAGCAGCTGAATGACAAACTGAAAAGGTTTAGCTATTGTTGCTGAATTTTTTGGTTGGTTTGCAAGATAGTTGCAAACCAACCAAACTGTGATCAGTTTTATTCAACTACTTGTTGCCTCTCCCTACAAATGTAATGTTTTAGGGACTGCTATTTTGTTACGAGCAGAAGTAGTGATATAAAGCATCTTCTTACTGGATGCTTAAAGAAGCAGTATTATGTAAAATTGACTTTTTTGAGCTTTTTGTCTTGTCAAAATGTTATTAGCTCATCAAAAACACATTAAAAGTGTTGCTTTGACTCTTTCATTCATGGAATCCTTGAATCTCCTGTTGCAGCCATTTGGTGGTGAATAAACGCCAGCTTTCACATAAACCCATCTGTTTCTACAAAACTCAATCTAGTTACTATGACCAACCATGACAGTGGATAAACAGTTTTCCTGTAATGGTAAATTGTTTCTCTGCCATTAGCTCATTTAGCAGTGAGAACATGAGATTGATTGACAACGCTAAGAAACGCCTCTTGACTCTGATTGGTTGTTTTTGGTCAGGACAAATCGGGGACAATGTATTTACTCAAACTGCAATTGTAGCTCAGGGAGGAGGTTATCTGTCTCACGACATGCTGTCACAGTGACAGTTTTAACAAATGTAAACCACATAGTTTTTATAAAAGTTAATTACTACATTTTTAACTACAGTTTTTTTTTTTACTTTAGTGGACTACGGAAAACAGAAATTTCTTCTGTGATTTTATTTTATCCCAATGCCTTTTAGGTTTTTCAAACAGATCTAAAATTTAATGGCAGCATAGTTCAGGAAGTTTTAAATAAATGGGGCATAAATAGGGAGACATTCTGTGAAATTCCCACAGTGGATAGGAATGACATTCTGCATCAGTTTTTATTGTAGGAGGGTTATAAAAAGAACTTCTAAGGATTTTCTGCTGCCACTCGCTGTGCAGTTTCTGAGAGCAGACTGTGAAACCCTGGCAGAAATTTTGACTCCTCAACATCTTTTTAAATAACCAAGCTTCATGAAATATGTCTGCATTTTCAGTAATTTGAAGATGTCCTTGTTAGTTTGTTATTGTCATGTTTTTTTTTGTTTTTTTTTCACAAAGTCCTTAACTTCTACATAATAACCTAAAAAGGTTCAGTGTTAAATGTAGTGTGCTCAGGCTAACACTGTTCTTCCCAGTGTGTTATCTTTAACTGCATGCAACTTTGCTGTACTTTTCTGGCCATTTTGAAAGTGCTGCAGAGCTGCAGCTTTTCAACAACTTTGATTTTTCCATATTTACTTGCAGGTATATTTGAAGCTTGAAAGTTGTTGGTGACTGCATAAATCTTAAGCAACACAGATGTTGAAATTTATAATTGTTTTTTTCCTCCGCTTTGCTCTACTTAGTTAAGCATTTTGGGGCACATTATTGAGCTGCGTGTGGGTGCGTGAAGAGAAAAATGCACTTCTAATTGGTAGTTACAGGAGACAATTCAGATGGCTTTTTTGGTGTAACGACAGGAATGAAAATCATTTAGTACAAGATAATGGTGTGCCTAAATATTTTAAAATGTGTCTTTTTCCTGTCCTGGTTTTACATTTGAGTTTATTCAGTATGAAATAAAAGTTTTTGCTACTTTTAGAGGAGCAGGGTTCTTAGAGTTTTGCCAGATTTAGTTGCAGTTTCCAACCAGTGTGACAAGAAAAATGTGGACATTAAGCTTAAAAAAAGTGTAGCCTGTCTCTACACTAGAGATTGGATGGATGAAACAGTAGTGCATATTTTTATGACATTTGCAAGAATTATTAAAAATATTTGACTAACTATAGTGATATATCCCAACACAGTGGAGAGTGTGCATGCAACAGGGAAGTCAGAGAAGACCTCCTCTATGGATTAAAGCATTTTGGAGGAAAAAACATTTTTCAAAAGAAAACAAAAAAGTACTCCGTCCTCATGATCTTGTGAATTAAATGATTAAAATCACATCTAAAGGTTGCAGGAGTCTGTCTGATCAGTGAGGCTTGCAATTTGAGACCAAGGTCAAGGAGTGCACTCATCCTAGAAGAGCCTAAACTATATTAAATAAAACCACTTGAGTTGCTAATAATTCTTTCTGGCAACTAAGGGAGTTGTTTTAAATGTGTCCCACTGTGCCTACTAACTTTTAAAACCACATCAGAGATCAACCCTCAGTCATATTCCCACAAAAGTCACAGCATGTTTTTGATTGCTTGGGATTGTCACCTCTTTACTTTGATCAGATATTCACTTCACATCTGAAAACAACTGTGGAGAAATAAGAGAAACAAACCACTCAAAAGTAAACTTTTCCAGTTGGAAAATAATGAGTCCTCATACTGAGAAGAATGTGTTGACATTTTATTTTTCTCTCTCAAATAGGTTGTGAGTCACAGATAAAATCACAAATCACAACTCAAGTCTCCCTCCTTGTAATGATGTGATAGTGAATATACTGACGAGATTAGGTTGACGCTTTTATTTGCTTTGAATCATTATTCTTTTTTAATGAACTCTCCTCATGTTCTACAATGTCTTGTTCATATTGCTCCAGTTAGACACTTATATTTTTGCATAAGTGTCTAACCCCCATAAATAGACACAAGCACCCTTGAATGTAATGGTCAACATACTGTTGTCCTTTTCAGTAGAACTAATTGACGTTTACAAAACTAACTACTGCAGGGTGAGAATAATGAGCAATAATGTTTACATATATGTTTTCCTGTACCTTACAATGTAATCTGTTCCTCTAAATTACACCTGTGTGTGTATTTTGGAGCGTTAATGATTTTTCTTTCAGTCATATATCTATTGACTCAGTCCCATAGACCACTATGATAACATTCTAACATAAAATTCCCATGGGTATTTATTATAGCTTCATGAGCCAGTCTGAGCAGAAGAACCTGCATTTGGGTAATTCTTTTAGAAATAATAGGATGCAAACACTGCAGAGCCACTATCTGTGATGTGCTTCATTTCATATTAAGGCTAATTTTCAGGAAAGTAATTTGCAACCATTTTGTCACCACTTATTGGTCTAATTGTCTGACTTTAAATCAAAGTGGCTGGCAACACCAAATGCCAACTTTTAATGAACATAACAACTACACTGTGCAAGTACGTTTGCGTACCCATACATTTGTCTTTGAAAGCCTGTGTTCCTCATGTGTGTTATGACCACATTTTTCTGTTAAAGTGGCCAGTGCTGTTTTTTCTTCTGTGTTTATCTTTTTAATTGTTCTCTAAATGCACATATTTGTGAAGGCTCATAGTACTCAAGGGAATTGTGACAAGTGTGGCATTTTCAAGCTGAATAGCTCTTTTTAACTGTTGCTTTATCTATGTAGAACAGCAGAAAAGTGGGCCAAAGTTGTATAAAGGGTATGACTAGATCCTGAAAAGAAAGCTTTAAGGGAGAAGTAAAAAACAATAAGCGAGTTTATATACTGTAGTGTATCTGTATGTGTATTATATACAAATGTATACAGCAAGTTTGCAAAAGCAATTTTTCTCATGTGCATAGACACACATGAAAGCTATGTGTATTCCAGGGTTTAGCATATCAAGAAGCATTTCTGCTTATAATAATAGACTCGAGTAATAACTGCAGGTGGTGCACTTGGTTGTCATGGTGATGAATAGTCTCCTGGGCAACACAGGAAGTCCATCTGGGAAGAAATCTGAAAAAGGAAGTAGATAACAGAGATTGAGGAGACAGGCGCTACCTGATTTATTCTACTCATCAATCATCTTAAACTAAAAACTATTAGTTTTGTACTATGACTGAATGGGCAATACACTCTTTGGGAACAAGAACACATCAGTGTGAGTTCAGATTAAAAAAAAGAAAACGAGCAAATGGTGTTTCGTCTTGGAATGGGGAAACCAAAAATAGCAGTTCAAATTAGATCTAAGAACAGCAGCAGCAAATAAAACCGCCTAGGCATAACTTTTTCTTTATTCTTTCATTCATTTCCTCCTCTTTTCCTCCTTTTATAATCCGCTTGTATCATCTAACCTTATCGCCCACTGATCTTGCAACACTAAGTTTTCTTTCTCCCCTACTTTCTCAAAGTTAAGAGCTGAATTTAATGACTGCAATTATTCGATGTGTCATGGGTCATCAGAGAAAATTTAGTCTGACAGTGAACAGTGTCACAGTGATTTTTATGTTGCCTCCAAACATTTCTCTGCACCCTCTCTTAATGTGTACCACTTAGATATTGCTCATGCATATTTTGGTTTCTTCTCTTCTCACTTGCTGATTAGAAATGGGCTCAGACGTCTTCTAACAGGAGGATCAAAGGGAATTTTCAATGTTATGCTAAAAATTGTTCACCCTGTGTATATATGTCTGTGGGTGAGGGTTTTGTGTGCTTGTCTATGATGTGACACACAAGGCTAATCAAAGGGAAAGCAGCAGAAGCTGCGACTTAAGCATAAAGCGATTGTTGGCCAAGCAGGTGAATGATGTGTTTGTGATGAGTTATGCAACCTAGTTTTAATTATTGGTACTTTTGTGCTTGTTGCAGAAGTTTCAGTTTTTCCTTGAAATTTTCATGTTCTATAAAAGTCCCTCAACATTATTAACACAAAGTATTAAAGCATTTTGCAACCTATCGAAATATGACGAGATACCCAAATATAAGCAACCAAAAGCTCATGATCACTCAGGAGGAGCTTCAGAGAGCCACAGGAAAAATGGGGGAAATTTGTTGACAGGAGAACTATTCATCATGAGTTCCACAAACCTTTACAAGATAGTGACAACAAGAAGGTCATTGTCAACAATGACCATACAGTTGGCATGAAACACTGGAAAGGAAGATGCTCTGGTCAGACAAGACCAAAACTTCTTTATTTACCATTTATTGTTTCAAATCACTTAAAGTTTGTGATGCTGCAAGACTTGACACTAAGTTCACCTTAGGCCTAACTCTGATCTGCAAACAAGTCAGGTCCTCAGTAAGAGTGAAGTCAACACTCTTTAACCCCTGCATATGATTTATTTAAGTTTCTGGTTTATTGCCACATGCACAGCTTGCAGGTACTGTAATAGTTTAGTTTAGTTTTTTTGTTTTTTTATTAATTAAATTGTTATAAATTGTTAAGTTGGAAAATGCAAATGCAATCGCTGGTTTGATAAATGATTTTTTATCTTCCTCTTTAATCCAACTCTGGTTTTTGCTCATATATGAATGCAACTTTGACAAACAAATTTTATCCATTGTGTGCAAGAGAGAGGAGACTTGTTGATCCAAATGCAAGAGGACATTTTATTTTGAGCTAAAACCACTTCTCCTAGGATAGTTTTTTTATGCTCACTTTGTGACACATACCAAACATTTCATCTGAAAAGTTGAAGCATGACAATGATAAAATCTGCAGTAAATTATATATTTTTTGCACTGAGAAAATCAATAAATTCTAGGATAACTCTTTATACTGTGAGAACCTGCCAGCGAGCATTTGCTTCATCTGGAATTAGATGTCAACATGTCTGCTTGCTGTTGAAAAGCAATATTTTTATTTAACTGCTTTGTGAATAAATAACACTTCTTAGGCATGAAGTTCAGATATAAACTTATTCTAACAGCTGGACCAAATTTGAAGAAGTTTCCCAGTTGTTTCCTCTGCTTGCTTCATTACTTAAAACCTTTTTTGGCATTATTAGATTTAAAAAAAAAAAAAAAACTCTGCAATGCATTTAGTAAAACCAAAATCTAAGATGACAGATATGTCAACAGCTGCACAGCTGAAACCTTTTACTTTCACACAAACTTGAAAAATCACAAATAGATTAGAGTTACCTAACAGAAAACTCTGAACAGATTCACGTAAACACCTTTAATTTTATGCTGTTTTACCAAACCAATGATATTTCCCCACCTTAACAACCAGGAAAATAGTCACAGAATGTTTCTGCCTGCATGCAGAGGAGACATGCTGAAGGCTTGTTTGCAAATAAAGGAATCAAAGGATTTTAAGCAAACATGGAGCAAGAATTGTTCTCTGTGGAAACTTTATATTTCAAGGTTGCATTTGCCATGACTATGTGTGTTTTGTGTTTTCTAGTGCAGAGCTATATCTCTTGTGTTGATAATTATATTGTCCTGTTAGGAGCAGAGCAATATAAGTACATGTCATTATGTGGTGTTTTCTCTTAGAATAGTAGTAATGTTCCTACCTATTTGCCTTCAACCACTCTGACCGAAAGACATCTTCCTACCTTGAGCAGAAGTCCAACTTTAATGAAGAATTATGTTGATTAAACTGAACTAATTCAGGCAGAATAGAAAGGAGGATGTTTAGGATGTGGCCATGAAGGTTTGTCTTGTTCAAATGTTTATAGAGCATATTTTACTTTCCTGTTAGATAGATTAAAATTTTCTTTGCTGCTTAGTCTCATTAAATTCAAAAACATCTTCCTTTGACATGTAAGCAAACCTACAGAAGTTCTGTGTCGATTTAATTCAAAAAGACATGCAGGTTAGATGAATGACAAAGAGTATAACTTATACTGCTGTGTTCTCCCTTTGTTACTGTCAAAGCTGTCACTTAAACTGTAAATCAAGACTGTCTTAATTAGTGAATACATATTTATGTCCCTGTGGCATTTTGTTTTTTTTTTGTCTGTCTAGGCATTGAATGTAATCTTCTCCTCTCTCTTATCACCATTGTTCTTGATTAAATATGTTCGATGTATGAATGCCCTTGTGCATGCCTTCTTTTAAGTAGTCTCCTTATGTTGCACAACTGATACTTAACTTCATCAAAGCATTGTAAATGCACTTTTAAATGCACCTGGTCTCTGAACTCCCTACTCTGTTCCTTATTTTTCATGACACTGTTGGCTAAAAAGTTGTAGAGCTTAAAAAAGCTGCTGTATATTTACTCAAATGAACTCACACTCCAGATGAGTCTTTAAACCAATCAGGTGAAATTTAAGCAAATTGGTTACATCGGATTTTATTTGAGATACGATCATAGAAAGTGTGGAATATTTTCCCATCACTCTTTTTAAAATGTTATTATGAATCATGAAAAAAAATTGCTTTCTTTTTACTTGATAATTATCCACTAATTTGCACTAGTCAATCACAAAAAGCCAGACTGAAATACATTGCAATATGAGCTTGCAAAATGACTAGTCCTGAAATGATCTACGGGATGTAGTTTTGCAAGACAATGTAACTTTAATTCACTTTTCTTAGTAATTTGAATAAGATACTTTTCTGAAAGTTCACAAGGTACTAAGAATGCTTCCAAACTGTTCTAATATCATTGAAGTTTTGCTTGAGGTTATAGTCTTTAAAAGATTTGCTAAGAAGAAAGTAGAAAGAGAGACCAATCTCAGTGCAGTGAAAGCAGATATCCAAAGTTGGAACCAAGTGCTGACGACTGGGAAGGGCTGACTGTAAGGGAACTGGGTCATTTCTGTTACTTCTTGATGACAGATTTTGTGTCACCACTGGCCACCCTGTGTCACTCTGCCTCCTTCCTCTAGAGAGACTGACACCAGCGTAGAGACAGGGACTGTCACCAGCCACAGCCCTTTTCTCGCCCTGTAGTATCTCTGTGTACGCCTGTGTGCATCAGCGAGCATGCGCCAGTGCTTCCATCCCGTCATTTCAGTGTCACACTTGTTGTTGCTTCTCTAAGTGCATGTGTCAGGGGCAAGATGTGTGTACTGTTGCTTTTTATTTTTATTTTATTTATTTATTTATTTTTTTTAGCAGTGACACAGTGTAACAGCACAAGGCCAAGCTGGTCACACACTGACAGTTGTGAATTTCCCCCCTGGACACGTTCAGAGACAAACCTTTGACTGAATCTACTCTGTCTTCATACCAAGTAGAAGAATTTTTTAAAGTAATAATGTTAAGAGATATAAACAGGATCGTGTCTTACCTTTCATCCCAGGACCCAGGAAAATTGCACAATCATACTGTTTTATGCAGTCACGAAAATAGTATGACTGTCAGTTTTCTCATTAAATCTGATAATTAAGTATTTTTCTAGAGGTTTGTATAAGAACAAAAACATGGTAAGAACAGACACCATCAAACCTACGGGCACAGCATACATTTTTGAGCTTTATTGTTCTTTTTTATATTGTAACGATTCTGTGTTTTAGTTCTGCTGGGATACATATCATTATGTGTATTTGTTATAAGTTGCATTGTGATCCTTATTGTAATATGTGCGGTGTCCACCTATCCGACTCTGCTGACTCCCACTCACATATGATAGACCTGTCATGTGGGTGGGGGATCGGTGGAGCGGCAGCACCAGGACCAGAAGAGGAGAGAGTTCATTGTTGGGTTGGCAGTGAAGCCATCAGTTGAGTGTATTGGCTTGTTTAATTGACAGTCGCTCATTTAGAGAGATGTTGGAACATGACTGCTTGTTTGACTGTTTGCTGCTGCACCATTGATCAGACAGATTTTAACTTCATCAGAGGTGGATTATTCCCGAGATTAGTGGATTATTTTCCATTGCTTAGCAACAGATTGGGATTTAAATTGTATGCGCCATCTAAATTGAATCTCACTACTGAAAAAACACATTTGCTCGTTTATCAACAAAAAGCCCTCAAAAGAAAATCCTCATTTCATATTGAGCTTGGATTACAACCAACCACCAAGAAAGCTTCTGAGAAACTTTAGGAATACTCCTAAGAGCACATCTGGTGTGATTTTGGGTTTAAGAAATTACGAGTAACAATGTAATGTCCTTTTATGATCTTTAATAATTAATTTGTGACATCCAGGTCTTTCTACCTCTAACCATTCCACACCTAAAGCAAATAACTGCGACTTAGAAATTGTCAAATACATAGATAATACACTAGTGCATTTTAAAAGAATAGAAAATGCGATCTTAACATTGAATTGAATTATTTTTTTACCTTTGTTCTTTTTTTGCTGACAGCATATTCATAGACCTCTTTTAATGTCCTGTATGGCTTCTGTCTGGGTGTGTAATATTCTATTTGTGGCAATATGATAACACATAAGGAGATGTTGATCATCATGTTCATCAATTTTGAAATGAACAAAAAAATAATTGGGACAGTTCAATAATATGAACAGCAACTGGATACTACATAGCTTATTTATGGCAGGAAAGCTGTGCAGAAAAAACATAGTGAACGTTTTTATAGTGATCAAGCGTCATTTGAGAGGACCCTGTCTCTGTGGAGTTGTTTATGTTTTCCAATAAGTACCTGTAGAAGCAGACCACTATATTTCTTTCAAACATACAATGGTTTGAAAGAACCATTGTATTGCATATAAATATTTGTATAGTTATATGCACAAGATAAAATATAAAAATTTCATTTTTGACAACAAAGAAATAACAGCACAAAGGAAAATGCTAGATGTTGCTAGATGTTGCTATAAACCAGGAATTTCTGAATGTTGAGACTTTGGTTGTCCTCATTTTGTTACTCTTATGTTTGTTGTCAGGAAGGTCTGTTCACCTGAATTATGTAATATTAAAATAATAAGGTCCATGCACTGATGGTCATGTTACTATAAAGGGATAGCAGTGGTTACTAATAAAGACAGGAGAGTATTTTAGTTAATTGCTTTTTTTTTGTTCACCAAACAAATTATTATTATTTAGTGGGATCAAAAATAAAAAAAAAAATAAAACTAGATACAAAATGGTGGTTTACTGAACACAGAAAGAAATAACTCAACTAACTTAAGACTGACTTAACATAAGTCATGAAGATAAATTGTAGTTTGGCCAAATCAATTGCACATAGAAGGCAAATATAGGTGGGCATAAGAGCAAACTAAATACAAAACAGCTACCAGGAACTTAAACACCTCCCTATAGCTGCCAAGCACCTGGTAGAGCCTGATGAGCTGACTTTAAGATTTCCCAGTCTTCATCCCTTGGCCCAGCTTTGCTCGTCCAGGAAGCAGCTGACACCAGATAAAGGTAACTCCAGAGTAAACTTTAATTTAAAAAATCAGTTTTAGAACTGTACTGTGTTGATATGTTTGCATTATACATTAGGGATGAAACAGGTACCAGTTTTAAAGGTTACTATTTGTGACCATAGGGTGAACCTTTATGAAGCCACGATAACTTCCAGCAGTCTGTTTCCAGGGACACATAAAACTCTTTGCTGGTTTGACTGTTTAACTTGTCACTAGTCTTTTAGGTTTATTGGATAATAAGCTTTAGTACCTGAAGGTCTGGTTTGTAATTTGAAGTTCAGTACTTTTCAAAAATTGTCTATTATATTAAAACCATCAATTCAGCAGATGAACTAAGACACATGTTTCTCCAAATCTTCAAAATAATAAAGTCCCTGACTCTGATGCTGCAACAGATAATGGCAAAAGACACGGCTCGCTCAACAACAGACATATTGAAGATCTGCAGCATATTGCTGCAAACCTTGAAGAGTCTTATCTTCCTCAAAAAATCCAGTCTGCTCAGTCTCTTCTTTAGATGGTGTTACTGTTGCGTCGTCAGTGCAGTCTGATGTCTGATGTCTGATGAACACTGAGTTATGTATATTCCTCCACTTCTTCTCTTATGATGGAAATAGGGTTTGACCTGACCATGGTCCTCCTGAAATCAACAATCATCTCCTTTGTTTTGTTTACATTCAAAATTAGATGATTGTTCACACACCATGCACACAAAATGTGTCCACCAGCTCTCTATACTTCCTCACAATAATATCTTGTCTTTGCATTTTCGAATGGTTATTTGGAGTACATTAGTTTTTCAATTTGTCTAAATTAATTATTTATAAGCTTAGAGTGTAGTGGGTTCACCAATAAAACTGTGAAATACGGTCCTTGATCTTTACACGTACACATTCACTCTGGGCTGTGATTTTACTGTAGGTTTGGTACTGTTGGTTTTCACAGACTTCTGAATATAAACATATTTAAATGCTGGATTCATATTGTTACCAAATCTTACACTGATCATGCTGTTTCATGTTAATAGATAAATTTAAAAGAATTTGTTGCCTTTTCTCAATACCTGCTAACTGGTATGTTGCATATCTGACTTATTTACGCCCACACTCTCAGCTTCTGGTGCTCTCCATGCTCCCATGACATTTTTTGTCATTCCTGTCCCTCACTTTATGTTGCCCTCTCACCTCTAGCACGAGTCCTGTCTCTCATTCCCTCTCCTCTTTCCTTTTTCCCACCCTGAGGTGCTAAAGCCATAACAGAGAAAAGTGTTATTTCCAGCCTCTTTACTTTTCTCTCCTCTGAGGAAAGAAGGCTGATGAAGTGGTAACACCTGCTTGTGTGTGTCAGGTTGTGTGCTCATGTGTGTGGGTACTTCAGCTGAGGAGGAAGCATGGTTACGCTGTATAAATTTAGATGTGATGAACACACTCCAGAGAATGAGATAAAGTCCTGCTTTCTTTAAAAAAAATAAATGAATACAAAAACTTGAGCTGAAAACTTCTTAAACATGAGGCTCATGCATGCACACCCATACATTCTGAGCCGGTTGCTCTTTAAGAAGCAAGAAAAGAAATTTCCAAACCCCTCTTCCTGCCATCTGTTAGCGTGCAGTCACAACCCACTCTCCCTTGCCCTCTGCAATCTGCTGCATCACACGCTGTCAGTGACACACAGACACATTTAGATACACAATACCACACTCTGCAATGACTCCATATGCAGCATTAACACCATGACACTCAGACATGAACACACACACTCCGCCATACACCTACACATATCCACTTCTTCCATCTCGATTCGACTTTCTCTCACTCTCTTTGTGTCTCGAGCCTGCGGACAGGCGGGAGCCAGAGCCTAATGGTGATGCTTGTGATTGATCTCATTAATACTGAAGAGCAGAGATGTTGGCGTATGGTTTTTATCAGATCTTCCTGGCAAACACAACAACCCTGAGAATGGCACCACAGGCAAAGGGGTGGCGACAGGTGGTAGGGAGTGAAAAAAGGAGATGATACAAAGGTGGGAGATGAGAGAGAGGGAATTATTCTGCATAATCACGCAACAACAGTTGGATAAAAGACAAATAAACAACTGCAGTAAACGGGAAGGACAACATATTGGCTTATCGTTCAAGAAAATTACATTGATTTGATATTTACTTTTCCTCAAACAGAAAATCATACATTTGTCGTCATGCTTGAAAAGAAAAAAAAAGAACAGAAAGTATGAATGGCAGGAGTATTTGGACGGCACATGTGGGTAATGCCGTCCATTGGTCCAAATTAGCCACACTGACACCTGCATAATACACAAGGACCAAAGATTATGAAAACTAAAGGAGTGCTCCTTATTACCCGACTTAATTGGCTGGAAAGAATTGTCTATACAGAATAAAGCTACAATGGGCTTTGCTTGTATTTGTGTAGCATTTACATGGGATATAAAAACCTACTTAATTGGATACAACCAAAGACCCAACTTGGATCTGAAAAATGTCTGTGAAGAGAAATAGTCCTTAAATCTGCCAGGGGTATGAACTGCTCTGCATCTGACAATATGTAGGTATACTATTATTCTTTAGCATAGTATTTCCAGGTCTGTGTGCATTTTGAGGTTGTCCATTTCAATAGATCTTCTTGTACCATTGAAATTATCTCTTTTTGCTCAGGCTTCTTGCTCATGTGTGAGCCTTCAATCTTATACCTGTAGCCGATTTAATGGCTACAGGTATAAGGTGTGATCAATTTTTTTTTAATCTTCACATCAACGTTTCCCTCCATTTACATCACTTCCAGTTGTTCTACTAGGGACACAGACAAGTAAGTAGTTGGGAACAGGTAAAGTAGTAGCACCTTTTATATTGAAATATGAGCTGTTAGTTACAAAGGCTTCCACATATGTTTAAAGTGAAAGATGCAGATTAATTATTTTTATTTTGTCAATGTCCAATAACATAATTAAAAAAGGCAAACACTTCAAATGCAATAATTAACTACATAAAAAATTACCATAACCATAAATGTTATTTTACGTCATCACATTTTACTTAATTAAATGTGTCACCTAATGCATTTTATAAAATGTTTATTTTATTCATGCTGAGGACCACACCTTTGATTCATCCCTGCTAGGTACATTTCTTGTTCATGTCAAGATCCATATTGAGAAATAACAAGCTATTGTAATATTATATTTACAGTTATATTAAGAAGGAGAGTTTCAACCTATAACTCAATTCTTTTTTTCTACCTTCTTCTAATGTTAATTGTTGGCCTCTAAGTTAATTTCTAGATTTAAATGAATGTGTCCATTGTGCCACACAAACTGTTTAAGCTGTTGACTGATCTAAGAAAAAAGGATATTTTTTTCCTCATTTTTGCAGAGAATGTAGCAATGAAGAGACAGTGCTTGAAGCTGCTCCTCTGGGAACAGTTGACAGCTTTATTCATTCTTGGTTATTCTCAATGGGCATTTCTACTGGAAGATTTCTAGGGAAATGCGCAGTTGACAGACATGCATCAGTGGCTTTTGTCATATTTGGATGGCAAAGACTGAAAAATCTTCCTGAAAATAAAGCATTTGCCAGATAAGCAAACATCTGCCTACCCATCTAATCTATCAAATTATGACAAATTATATAGCGTTTACTGCACAATCTACCCAGAAAAACAACATGCAACCAATGCCTTAAAGTGTGCTACTAAATATCTAACGAACCTACCAGTTTTCATTTTCTTTAACTATTTCTGTCCTATCACAAATCTTAAACACATTTGTTTAACATTCACAACATAAAGATTTTGAACTTCATACCAGTATTACGAATGATACTCTATGCTCTATCATTTTGAAATCTGCAGAAATATATTTTTTTGAAGAATATGTATCTTTCCAATAAAGATACAACCAATTACACAAAGATAAGATTTCCTTCATATTCATTACTCCAAAGTCATCAAGTATGCAATTTAGACAGATATTTTTGCAGTGTTAAAAAAGTAATTTTTTAAATAAACAACAGTCAAAGCCGAAGTGATTCTGTATTCATCACTACTGTCAAATTTTCCATTTTCTGTTAATTTTTTATATTTTTCCAGTTAGTTATAGCAGGTTGTTACAAATTTCTACTGCTGATAGACTGTTTGTTTGCGTTAATTTTTTTTTTTTTTACCACATTAGACACTTATTCCTTCACTGCCGAACAGATGAATTTCCTGTTCATTTGGGTGCTCCATTTTGTACGTAATTGAACTGTCACATGACATCACCTCTCCAGTTTCCAGAGTGAGAGGTCCATTTCCATCCCCACCACGCCCCCAATTTAAATCTCCCAAATACTTTCCTGAGAGCAAAGCTCCATGCAATGCAGAATCAAAGAAACACATCAATAGGGAATATAGAATAGGAAATTGGTAAGTGCAATGTTGTTGGTGCCATTAGTCTGAATGCTGTACTTAAAGAATCAAATTTATCTCTTCAGCTTTCAGGAAGTCCAGTAGTTTTTACGACTTACTCAATATTGTGTGCAAGTCATATTCTCAATGAATGTGCAAATTCATTTTTACTTTGACTGTTACAGCTGTTTATACTTCTTTGCTAACTTTGGGAATGCTTCCTGAAAGACATGTTTTTATCCCTGGTTTGGATAGCACAAGCTAGTTTGTCATCAGCAAATATGGCACTCTAATATTTAGTTTAAGATTCCCCTAAACAGGTTCATTGAGTCAAGCAGATGGGGTCTCCATTATTCATATGGAGGAAAGCACAACTAATTTTGCATGAATATCACAAAAATGTACTTACCATGTAGTGCAACCAAAACATTTTTGGTAATTGGATCCAGAAAGGGTAATTAGTTCTCATACTGATTTGTTCAGCCAAAACTTTTTTGGTGGTTTCAAATGTTTGCTCTGAACTCTGGAGCTGATCAGCCACTCAGAGGTGGATCAAGGAAAGTATTACACTAGACAACCCATTATAATAAAGATTCAAAATAGTTTCAAAGATAACTTCTTTAAACTTTGAGAAACACTTATTTTCACATTACTGTTTTTCTGAAACGTGCAACTCTTCCATTGAATAAAAGAAAGGCTCAAAGTCAAGTTTTAACAAAATAAGAATTACAATTCACAGTTACAATTAATTCTGAAATATTTTAAAGCATTTTAATACAAGAAAGACTTTGATATGAAATACAAGCATTCAGGCAAACCTTTCTAAATATCACTAATTAAATCATACTCCAGATAGATTGGCAGGCTTGGGTTCTTGAGCTCCATCTATCCATCTAGCTTTCTTATGTGTGCTTGAAGTAAACCCAGTGATCCTTCTCCCTGTCCCCAGCTACTGTTCACCAGGGATCCTGATATCTTGGTCTGCCTTGGGTTTTCCCCCAGTGGGACACAATTGGAAATTCTCCTAAAGGAGGCGGCAGAAAGCTTCCTAATCCTACAGTCACTTCAATTAACTGCTTTCAATGTATAGGAGCAGCAACATTAGTCTAAAATACAAACTACATTGATTATATTACTGATTATTTTTACTAAATTTTTAAGCCTCTATTGTTGCATTTTTTATTTTTTATTTTTTACCTTAGCTTTAAATTAGTACTGACTGGTGTTTCATTGAACTTTGTTTAATTAAATATAAACTCAGATCCTACTGATGGAGGACAAAACATTTACTCTGTTGCCAGCAATAGCAATCAAAATTTATTAAAACCAGCCTTTAAAACATATGAAGATAATAGCTTCAAAGGCTTTCAGTAAGTGAAACCTGTTCCAAAATATAACCTAGGATATTTCTGAAAAGCACTGCCGCCTGGAAGGTTTTTTTTTTTTTTTTTTAATCTTGTGCTAAGAAAGACTTAATTAAAAACCATTTTCTTAACAACTCTCTTAAAGTGAAGGGAAAGTTTTGGAAGCTTGAGCTAATACACGATTGCTTCTTTAATAGCCCAGTTTGACATGTTAGCTTTTTTCAGCTTCGTGATCAGGTTACTATTTTTATAAATTACTGATGTGTTTAACAAGAGCATTGTAAAGGTTTTGCAATCAGTGTGAGGGTATATTGGTCCTAATGAGAAAGGACTTTGAACATGCAGTAAAAGAAGACCTGTTTTTACATGCTGTAAAGTGCAAGTCCAAGATGAGGCAGCTCAGTTGCAAATGACACTGTCAGTGTTGCCAGGATACAGAGAGTGTTGGATTATGTGATATTCAAGGTTCTTTTAAGTTCCCCCTGTAAAATGTGCCTTAGCTGCAGATAAAGCTGTACACTACATGGGTGCCTTTAACCATTCATCTTCAGGAACACATAATGAAGCAAAACTGTTTTCCAGATTATTTGAACAATACCATGTTACGCTCTGAACTTGAAATCAAATGTTCATTTCAAAGAAGCAAATGTTTTCAAATAAAATGTCTTAAAAATTATTTCAAGGTGAAAAATCTCAATTTAGGAAAACTAAAATTTTAACCTCTGACAAAAGGAAAAACAAGCAAAACAAAAAAACAAAAAACAATCTGTCAGTCTCTTGAAAACATACAATATGCAGAAGCAATATGTTTGTATGTACTGGAAATTCAAAGTTGCATGTGACTCTAACTCAATGAGGTTGGGACTCATATTACATTCCATCTTCATTTCACTGAGGAAATGAAAAGGAAATAAAGTAGATAGGAGGAAGGACTGAAAAATATTCAGAAATATCACCAAGGTGTATCTTATGCCACTCTGAAAAGCATGTACTCATCAGAGGAAGAGCCTCTGGGAATTTTCTTATGTTACAGGAAAAAAGGCTTTTTGCACCTTCGTTTGCAATGTCTCAGGTGTGAACGATTAGATAAACCAACCTTGGCCTCAAGTTTGTCACACAGCTGAACACATGAAGGATAGTGAAATAAAAGTGCATTGTTTGAGCTGGTCTGTGGGTGTTCGATGTCTTGTTTATAACCTTAACAACATTGGATTTTTTCTTACAATATTTTAGACAGCAGGGAAACACTCAGTCTCTCACCTCACTTCCAGCTTAACTCTAAACCTCAAAAGATATTTTCTAAATTCATTCTTAAAAGATAACATGGCTTGCTAGGCACAAACAATCACTTAGTGAAATGTTAAAGAAAGACTTTTACTTGGTCATGTACTTAAAAAGAAAGTGGGACTGTCTTATACTAAAGTAAAATGGTTCAGATCACACTCAGTAGACAAGAACTGCTTTACATCATTTAGCAATTTTGAAACTGAGCAAGCAAAACACTTTTTATCTATTTTGAGTTCAATATAAGAGTTTATTTTTAAAAATTAATAATAGTAAGAAAATTATAATTTGGCTTACTGAAAAATATGTTTAATACCTGGTTAAACTTGATTACTCTCTGAAGATAGTTTTAATCTGACAAACAAGTCTCATGCATATGTATTGCCATTAATAAACATGACTGTAGAAATGATTGTAAATACATGCATTAAAAGCCAGGTTTGTGGTTTATTTCTAATTTTTTTAGATGAAGGTGTCCTATGCGCAGAAAAGCAGGGCCAGCCAGAAGAGGAACTGCTAAGCAGGCCAGCAGCCCAGGGGGCACCATAAAAAGAAGACTTTCACTCTTCTTTTTAAAACGTATAATTATATAATTTCTCTATACGAAATAATCCTGTCTAATGTAGCTACATAGCAAAGAATGTTAAATACGACATCGATAATAATACTTTGCTTAACTCCCCCCTCATTCTGCACTAGTTGGTTTGTTCCTGCACTCTGCCCGCGCACTCAACGTCAAAGCTCGGGTATGAGTCGTGGGCTCTGCGCTCTTGGGGGAGAAATAGTACTGTGGCCCTGAGGTGCAAACCACTTCAACAAATTGAAAGAGGAATTACAAATTACAAAAGCGCTACAACATGAACGAAAGTGTTACAACATGAACGAAAGAACGTAAAGGATGTAAAAAAAAAAAAAGCAATATTGCATTCCCATATACTTTTGAAATGTATTGCCTCATTGAATTCTGCATTTTACTGTGATAATTTCAGTCTAATATAAATTGCATTGTGTATTTGACATGTACAGAATAACACATTTCTTATGGTTTTACTTTTATTTCTGGAGTCTTGCTCATCCTTTCCTCTTCAGATTCAATTTTGAGATATTTACATCTCAGCCCTGGTTCTTCTGAAACTCCACCAATCGCTCCTCCTGTTGCTTCCACCTCAGATGGGCTTATTCTTGTATCAGAAATAAAGGCTGCACCAATAAAGAGGATGTGCTGACTGACCACATCCTCTATCTAATCAAGTCAGTATATGTTCAATAGTTTGGGTTTATTGATAACTAATGTTTTGGTTAACATTGTCTTTCATAAATAATAGTAATAATTTAAAAGAAATCAAAGTCTTCAGTATATGCATATGTAAATTGGTGGAATGATTGGGGGTCGCAAGGAGTGGTGGGGATGCCAAAGTGGTAAGGGCTGGTCCTGGCAGAGAGGTTAGTTTGGTTGCTGGGAATATTGATGGCCTGACAAAAGCCTGCCTGCCGTATTTCACATTCTAAACATTGAATAATACATAAATTGAGACCATGTTGATTCCTCCTGTAACATGTCTTGTTTATGCTTTCTCAAAGTCTTATAAAAACTTTTCAAGACATTCTTGGGAGTGCTGCCAAAGTTTTAGCACTAAATTGTTGTTTTTACAAAGACTTCATCAGATGAAAAAAGCCCACGAACATAAATAGTGATGTAGCCCTTACATGATCAATTATGACACATTTAAATATATGGTCATATAAACTCAGTGATTATGGAATAGAACGGTGTTTTTTGCTGTAAGCCTTTCAATTGTAAAACTCCAAGCATTTTCTTTTTTTGTTCTAACAGCCTTGTTTGGTAGATACCATGGCTCTGCAACAAAATGACCCCTTTGAATTCCCTTCATCCCATCACAATTATTGTTGTCATTGTTCTACACATATGCATTTACTTGGCAATTTCTGGCATCATTGATGTTGTCTCACTGAACCCCATGGGTCAAATAATAACTAGAGACCAAAAGAATACACTAAGTAGGTTCATGACAACAAATGTTTGTGTGTACAAAGGCAGAAAATATGACCACACATTTTTCACTCAATGTGGATCAGATAAAACCAACAAATGAAACTCATTCATTCTGAATTTATATACATACACAGGAGGCTGACTTCCACTTCCATCTTTAGCTATTAATGGGAACACACACTCATTAATCTCTATCAATGTACCAAGAAACAAAATTTGAGACCCTCATTGAGTGTCTCATCAAATTAGTGTATTTGTCAGACAAACAAAAACATTGTTTCTAATTATTTTAACAAGTAACAGGAAAGAACATCTAGATCAAAGTAAATCATATTGGATTGAGAACAAAGATTGGCAAAAAGTCATATGTTTTGAAGAATATAAAATTAAGAAGAGTGTGATGAGAATAAAAATATCATCATTTTTGCATTCACTAAGAACTGACATTGTGACTGGAACTGTTAGTTTTTCTGTTTGAACTTTGTACTGTTAGTTTCTGAAGGTTATGAATAAATGTTGTGTTTGTGTTTCAAAAATATTTCTTTTTTAAAGGATTTTTTTGGCTGTAGTGGCCTTTATTTTGCCTTTGAGTAAAGTAAAGGTAGGGAAGACGGAATACTTGTCCTGTCGACTGACTTTCCCACTTGGGCTGTGGATCTTTGCGGCTTCTCCATAGCCACTGGCTTCTTTCATGAATGCTAACTTTACCAGCTGTCTGTACTTTTGTTGTACAGCTGGTTTATTGTTCGGCACACTGTTCAAAAATAAAAAAAATCTCAGATGATTTAACAAAGTTTCACAGATTTTCACTTAGAAAGTTTCTTTTAAATGCTAACCCACACTATAAACGTCTGCACAATTTTATCCATTAATTCCCTGGGTAAAATCCTCAAAATAATCACTGTCATTTTTGTTTTAATCATTTGTAGTTGTAACATTTGGATATAAATGTATTCATTCTGGTCTTCTCTTTGAGGATGTGAAACAGATAAGGTACCATATGTATTAACTTTATTGACCTTGGTTTATATTTCAATTAACTTTTTAATTAACAACTGTGAGAAGCAACTTAATGCTTTTGATTGCATTTACTTTCAACTAAATTGGTTTATGTGGCCTGAATAGCCTCTCTTGTTGACATGTCTATGCTGGCCAACTTTAAGTGATTCTGGAGTATTGCAGCTTTGTTTAAGGTGTTCAAATGAGGCAATTGTCATTAGTTAGTTTTGTTCAGTTTAATGAACAAACAGCAAGTTCCATGACCTTTGACATTGTACTCATTTTTTATTTGGTGGATATTTAGTAGTTTTGTAGACATATGTGAGGGTGTCAGTGCAAATACTTGTGCTTCACTGTGTGGAAGGCTGAATGTGAGTAAATGTGGGCACATGGGCTTTTGTCTGTGTCTAATGGGATGGCACAATAGTGGCATCTGTAACAGGCGAAAAGAAAGGAGCTCAGATGGCCTCTTGTTTTAACAACGCATATGGTCGTATTTAATTGTTTTGCTTTGTGTTGGGGTACTGAATAAGTTCTTTATATTATGTGTGAGACTTTTTGTGCATGTCTGAATTAGCCTTGTAAAGCCAGTTTCATGGTCTTTTCATCAATACGTTCACTTGGTTCATCTGTATCATGGTGGACGTAGTCCGTGGAGAGGTTTTGTGACAGGATGGGGGGCAGGGGTCCACAGTGTTTGGGTAAGATCATGTCATTGTTTTACGGTTTTCTTGGACTCTGGTTAATATCCACAGTGCTAATCAAAACAAAAAATAAGCTAAGTTGAGGTTTAGTTTGACTGAACATGTCTGCTCTCTTTTCATTCCTCACACACTGATTAGAGCTGTATATACAAAAGAGAATATCAGTCTTGAGGTTTGTGCTTTTTTCACTAAAATTATTGACTGATACAGGCAGGTAAATTGTTCCCATGTAAACACACTGTCTGACTACACTTCTTGAGCTAATGTCAGACTGCTTTACTGGATTTCACAAAGAATCTGACCTCAATATTTATTTAATGAATACATTTTTCTTATGGGCTTCATAGTAAGAGAACTTGCAGTTTAATCAAGAATCAAACACTGGAAAGAAAAGGAAGATGTTCCTTTGGAGTAGAGAAGAAGCTGTGCTACCTCACCAACTCTATAAGAGTAAGAATTATCAAAGCAAAGATTTCTTTTTTCATTTTTTCTTACTGTATATGACATAGGTTATGTATCAGAAAAAAGAGAGATGTATAATTATATCTGCATTTTAAACAAAATAACCTAAAGCAAGCCAACCTTTTCTCACCCATCTTATATTTTTTTGAGGAATAAATAGGAAAAAAAAAAAAAAACAGTTTCGCCAAGGAAGATTGTGAAAGAAAAGTTTTATTTTTGAGTTGTTCAGATTTTCCATCCTGTTTTGCATATATTTAGCCTTCAGCCGAGAGTTGTTAATTGGGTAAACAGGTAATTCCCAGCACAAGCCAAACGCTTTATGTGCATATTTGTGAAAGCCTTTGTGTGTATCTACATGCAGCCATGATGAGCACATTTGTGCAGGTGAATGCATAGGCTTCATTTAGCCTTAAACAGCAGAATAAACAATGCTGTTAAGTGCACATGGAGAAATAAAGTTAAATGCTCTTAGGGAAGTCAAGAGGTAAGTTATGCACGGAGTCATGCATTATTGAACAGCAGCATTTCGAAGGTAGAGAAACATTATTCAGAAGGACCCAGAAATATTTCTTTAGATGCCAGTAGCCTTACCATGCTTTCTGACAAAAACGGGAATAAAAGAGATGAGTAAGATAGCAAAGGGGGGGGGGGGTGATATGCTGAAAAGCAAAAGAGAATGTATGAAAAATATTATACTGCCTCCATTTGTGTCAGGCTCACCAGTGTGTGACATGTTTCTCCCAGTTGGGACTTCTAGTCCTCCCAAACCTATCTACTTTTTTTTTATCCTTCACCCATCATGCTGTCCACTTTTTTATCATCTTCTATTGCTCTCCTCCACTCCCTTTTAGCTGTCCAATCTTGTCATATCTTCCTTTCTTCCTTTGTCAGTCACACATTAATATTTCTCAACTCCACATTTCTCACCCCTTTACACAAACACATGCAGGCACACACATTCTGCCCACTCACTCTGTTTGTCTTGTAAATCTGTTTTATTTGGCAATGATTGTGTTCCAAACAGGGTTAAAGTTTAAGGAATATTTATCACAATTGGTGGCCCTACAGTGCTCATTGTGGCAGTAGAACTTATAACCAATTAGTCACTGCAGACATAGTTTGTCCCCTGTTTAAAAATATGGCAAAATTTATGTTTATATTTATTCTTTATTTATTTATTTATTTATTTGTAAATCATTTCAGTCTCTGTTAAGTCTGTATACATTTGTGAGAGACATTCCATTCCATGGTTTCCCCCCAAAAAACTTGCTAAGCTTAGTGCAGTCCACCAGCCTGGGCATTCCACCAGTGACTCATCATGTTTTGTTGTATTCAGAAATGTGAAGTTGACTTATAATATACTGCGGGACACCATGCATTATCAACATATATGAGCAAGATATGTGTAGCATGGAACACGAAAATTCCATGCTATCAACACATCAAAACCCCAATACCATAATTTGAAAAAGAAATCCATAAATTGACAATGCAGAGATAACAAAGCTTGGCAGTTTTTGTGACCTCTCAGTAAATTTTCATAGCAAGTCAGTGTAAAAAATTTTTATCACACCACATCTGAAGGTAAAATGATGAACAAGTAGCTGAAAATTGTTAGAATAATAAGAAGGGGAACATATTTAGTTGTTTTGTTGCATAATGGTAATCTGATTTACCTGTTATTCTGACTGATTGCAATCAGCAAAATGTCCTTTGCCTTTGTAGTGGGTTTTGAACAAAGTCTGCTGACATTTAATTGAACAGGACTGTGTTTTGTCTGTGCTGCACTACACCTTTTAGTTTTTAGTTGACTAACTAAGCACAGGTGTGTTTTTGTCTTTGTCCTTCATGGGTACTTGTGGACTTATAGTGGTAATTTCGTTAGGGAATGCAATGCAACCCAAATGCATTTCACAACTTGTATCATAATAACAAAAAAATTGTAAATCAGGAGTAAAATTCATAAAGTGAATAATTTCATTTAAAGTTAAATGCATTTAAAATGATCATCTCTATTTAAAGTGAAACATACAGTTTACACTTGTTATATAAATATTGTCTTATGAAAATGACAAAATATACTGGGATGTTGTACATAGAACCATGACTCCCTTTGTAGTTATATATAACAAATTAAACTCCTGTTTAGACTACTTTTTGTGTGATGCACTACATTCTTACAAGACGGCAATGCCAGACACAATTAAAACATTGCAGGTGTGTTTTAAAACCAATTATCAATTTTCATTGCAACACAGATAAACTGCTAGACTGGGACAAAAAGTAGCTGCCAGACTTAATTTCTTCCAACACAAACCATTATTATCTCACCAATGTGGCCAGTATTTTGATTTCCAAAATAAGCATTAGGCTCGGATGTACAGTAAGCTCTGCCAAGTCCTCTGAGGAGGCCGCCAGGACAGCACGCCTTGGGATGAGCGGATTAAGAAATTTTTGGCTCAAACAGCTACATTGACCATGAGCACAATCCATCATCGGACAATGAGAGACACAGGCAGAATGAGGGCCTAGTCCACCATGTGACTTGGGAACACTGGCATGGAAACCCCAGGTGGTAGAGAAGGCAGGGACACGACAATCACACAGGGTCAGGATTCTTTGGACTTCAGGGAATTTCCCTCAGTTCCATAGCAGATCCTCACAGCTGCTATACATTCTGTTGATTGTACTCACCTTATTCTGGAAAGGAAACCTGTATTTGCTAATCACCTTGCCAGGGTTTCTTTGTTTTTGCAGCCAGTTGGTTTCTGTTGCCTTACCCCCTCAAGTTTCTGTGCAAATTATTTTGTGTTTTTTTGCTGCCACTCCTTCTGATCCCTTTTGATGTGCATTTTTTTTATTTGTACATTTTTCTTCAACAAATGTTCTTAAAGTGTAACTAACACCCAAATCAACTTTGTTTTTGCTAATGAACTGTCCAAATAGGTTGTTTGGGCTTCTGTCTTTATGTTTCTGTGTGAATCTTGACATGGGTCAAGGAGAGTTAGTGACTCTTTAAAGTGCAACTAACCCCTCTCTAAAAACTGCGACACTTGCAACTTCTGTCTCACCACCGGGTGGCGGTAATGGAGGGTTGTGCCTTGATACCGGAAAGCAGGGCTGTAATGAAATTGTATCAAGCCCTGCAGCTGCAACCAATAGGAAAATTCAACTTCAAAGGCATTGTTTAACCGAAGTAGGCCAGCAGTGAGGCAGTTTTAGGCTAAATAATGCCAAACTGATGTGACTCCATTTTATCTACAAGATTATTCACACCATCAAGTTTATATAGAACACTAAGATTAAATGGCCAGATGTTGAGGGTAATTGCACGTTTGTAACTGCTTCTCCTGTGTTGCATTTCTGAATTGCTCAAAGTGTTGACATTTTTAAAGGCACACCTCAGTTATGTTTAATCATTCATTTGCAGCACTTTGCACCAGTGAACCTCCTGTTTGTTGCTAAATAAATTAAGCTGACATTGACAAGCTTTGTGGACTAACAACTGATTGTCTTACTCTTAATAATTAGCAGATACAGTGAGACCTCCATCCATTGTATCTCTGTATGATTTGTAGTTTATTACACAACTCTGCTTGTGCACCTGGATGTAACAGTGTGATATTTTGTCAGCCCATAACATTTCTAATAACATTTGGCCCTGTGTCAAACTTTCCTTGTAGATCTCCTATTTCCAGTATGAAACAGGCACTTCAAGCTGCAGTTGAAATTTACTGTCAAGTCTTTTCCAGGCACCTGAAAGGTTTTGTTTGCCATAGGTGATCAACAACCGTAAAAAAAAATCATAGATTGCAGTTATCAGATATAGCAAACTCCCATAAATCTCCTGATCTTTTTGAGCAAAACACATGGCTGTCAGGGTAAAATATTAGGTGTGTGGGTAAAAGGAATGGCAGCCTCTTGTCTGCATTGCATCATTCTGTTTTTGTCTCTGTATTTGTATAATTCGTGTTGACTCTTTCCCCTTTTTTGAATTCACAACAGCTCCTGAAGCAGACTATTTGAT
Organism: Poeciliopsis retropinna; assembly: GCA_010277075.1. Classification (NCBI taxonomy): domain Eukaryota; kingdom Metazoa; phylum Chordata; class Actinopteri; order Cyprinodontiformes; family Poeciliidae; genus Poeciliopsis; species Poeciliopsis retropinna. Next base: position 13,644,926 of record VMRM01000001.1, on the reverse strand, counting down.
TATCAGCATTTTCTCTTCTCAGCTGCACATTTTACCCCCCACATTTCCTCACTCCGTGTCTTGTAAGTTCTCTATTGACAAGCTCCCACTCTGTCCCCTCGGGCTAAGACGCACATGAACAGACAATATCACCCATTCAGCATCCCAAATCAAATTACCATGAACAAAACAGAGTGGTAATTTCTAATGTGTTTGTATATGAGCACACACTAAAGCAAAAATCTTTTAGCTATGTCACTGAATTATTTTGACTTGCATACTGTTTGCTATGCTAAGTGAATTTAATCAAATATAATATAACAACACTATGTATTGAAATTGCTCAGATCAAATTACTTGTATAAGAAAACAAAAATAGAAATAATGGGTTTAATTCAGTAAGTTGTCTCAAACCACTCTTGAAGTAGAGGATGATGTAAGAAGAGAGGAAGCAATATTTTCTTTACATAACAATTTTTGAATGGAGATACATTACTGGATGTTGCTCCAGTGTTTTGTTTTGTTTTTTCATACATTCGACTCATTTTTGTATGTTGGTTTGTTTATTTTTCTCACTTTTTTCTAACCACCCCTGGTGTGCAGACACATGCACTTGTTTTTACCATAGAAACCAATACTTTGCACCACAGGGTGATTATTGTTGGTTAAGGCTATGTTCAGGTAACATTTGGTTCTGTCAACAGCCCTGGACCTGTGGAGTTTCATGTCAGCAAACCCAAAACATTAAATAGAGCTTCTCCACCACAGTTTGACCCTGTGTCTCCTTAACATCAAATGTCTGATCTTAGCATTTTCTTTAATTTATTTGTGTGTTTAATTTGGGTAAATTTGATGGTTTTTTACCAATTTTCTACTAATCAATTTGGCCGAAATCAGTTTCATACAGAATGTGGACAAGATGGCGTTACATTCAAGAGTGTTTAGAAATACATGACAAAACCTGTCCTCTATGCATTTAAATTTAATTGTCATACACAGACCAGATCCATAATTCATGGGACATGTGGTAGCCCTAAGCTTTTTATTTGTTACACTTTTACACTGTACACCGAACAGCACATTTTACAACAGAAAAAAAAAAATCTTTAAATATGAAATCTGTGTGGCCTACGATGCTGCTATTTTGGGTGCAAAGAAACTTATTGTGCTGCAAAGTTGGGTTATTAATTTCAATCTGTTTCCATTTTTATGTCTTTTCATAAAAAGGATATGCCATCACATTACCCAGAAAACTTGACAGTTGCATCACAGCTTTAGTGCTCCAAGGCAGTGCAGCCCACGGGTTCATTGCCAATGTGTTGCATTAATTAAAAAGTAAGTTCTTGGTATCCATGCATATTGTAGGGTGTGCTTCTGTCTCTACTGTTGTCTCACATTGTCAGCCTTCATTAATAAATTTGAGATTGAATTATTTTTACAAAGTTGTAAAATGTTCCTTGAGTGAATCTTGTTTTATCAATTTTTTAAACCTTTACCCAGACACACTGTCTATATCTTATATCCACACAATATTAAAGCAATAGGTGTTTTAGTTTGACAGCGGCTCAGTCATTGCAATAAACATGATTATTTCAGCATATTGTTTCTAACTATGTTGGGGAATTAATTTAAAACATGAGATATTTACCTGTTTAAGCAACCATAAATTAGGCAATTTCTTCATGGGCTACATGGCTGTATTCCCTTGGTACTAGAGTTATTTTAGATTGCCTTTAGGCATGGATGTAGCTACAGATGAAACCAAAAGTTTACATACACTGAATAAAAATATACATACACATTTTTTCTTACTGTCTGCAATTAAAACAGACCAAACATCTGTTTTAGGCTTTATATTACGTAGAATTACCAAAATTATTTTTATTTTGCTAAATGCCAGAAGACTTAGCGACAACATTTTATTTAGCTAATTCTTTGCAACTTTTTGACAAGAGTTTACAAATGACAGTATCAGGGATAATAGTCTTTTAAACTGTATGACCTGGGTCAAACCTTTTGGATTTTGACAGAAGTTGCTTAACTCAGTCGGGTTTGTATGCCGCCTCACTTGCCGTGTCTTTTCAGATCTACTCACAACTTGTCCATAGGACTAAATTAATGGAAGAAAAGTCTTCTAACTTGAGGAAATTAAAATTCACCAGATCTTCTCTCATTACAAGTAAGCAAACAAGAACATATTTAATCCTTTTTAATAACCAACATAAATACAGATAGAGAAGGGATAACTCAGTACTTTTGTCAATATTGTACGTGTGTGTCTGTCTCTCCGTCTTTTTTAGCTCTACTTGGTGAATGAAGGGCGGAATAACTTATTTTACAAGTAGTTTCTAATAGATTTATTCTTCTCTTTTGCAGAATCAGTCAGGGAGCAATTTCTCTGAAGGAGTTGTGCAGAGCACCACAGCACACTTCATGTTAGGTTTTATGTTGTCCAATTATCTGTAAAAATGTTTGAAAGTGGGGGTTGTGGATTTGTTGGATATTCCAGTGGAAAGGAAACAAGTAATCTACATCTTCCCCCAAAATGGCCTATAACCTGAAACCATTTAGCATGAATCAGCAGTGCAGCAACCCTACCATCATGATTTCTGAATTCCGTGGTAGTGTTGCTCTTTCACCTTCTTAAAAGGTTCTCCGCAGCTCAGCGCTGTACTGATAACCAGCACTCTCCTATTCCTACAGGCAGAATGAGGGTAAGAGAGAGACAGAGGCAAATATCCAAACGTCTTCGTCCATCAAAGGTAATGAAAGAAGCCCCCGTATTCTTTGATCACACAGCAAGGGCATCAAGCCCGCATTAGGTTTCTGAAATATCTCAAATGCTTAAAGCTTTATCTTTTTGAACACACATGGTAAAAAACACTTTCACACATTCTTCTGGATGTATCATGCGCAAACAAATGTGCATATAAATCTGGTGCATAAATACTAGGATGTAGACGAAAGGCAAAGATGCCGTCAGTAGTCAAAAGTGCTAACATTTCAAACTGAAAAGATAAGCAGATAAGCGTGAATTGATTTTTTAAAATCAATTTTCTAAATGATGTTGACACCACTAAAAAAAAAAAAAAAACACCAGTCCTGCTCAATCTTTTTATTCAGATGCACTGGCTTCATCTTTTTCTTTCACTTGTCTTTAATGTTAAGGAGCTTCCATCTGAACAGCTCCTCTCTTAAACTTTTTTGCATTCTATTTCTTTTGTGAAGTGAAATCTAATTTAAAACTCTCACTGACAGGATGAATGCGTAAACAGTGTGTGAAAGAGGCAGACCTGTAAGTGTGACATATTGATTTAATTTCAAGTTGTCTCTTGGTTTTAGCTGTGAAGTGATTATTATGAAATGTATAGACTAGCAATTACCTTTTTTTTGCTATTTTTTTCCTGATCAGTTTGCTTTCCTTTTAACATGAGAAAAGGATATTCCAGTGGAAAGGAAACAAGTAATCTACATCTTCCCCCAATATGGCCTATAACCTGAAACCATTTAGCATGAATCAGCAGTGCAGCAACCCTACCATCATAATTTCTGAATTCCGTGGTAGTGTTGCTCTAAAAAATTAAGCACTGAATCAAAATCACATACCTAAGAACAGTATAGAGAGGCCAGACTGACAGTCATAAAACAGTTTTTGACTGGGGAAAAAACTGGAGAACCCATGCATTCACTGGCAAAACATGGAAACTCCATGAATAAAGTCCCAAATTTGGAATTTCTACCCAGATCCTTCTTGCTACAAGGCAACAGTGTTACCAACTGCGCCAAAGTGCCACTGAATAAATACATCTAAAGTAGTAAAGGAGGTTGTGGCTCAAAGATTTAGTCAGTCTTTTTTATAGGTGATAATAAAATGCTTTGGACTGTTATTTATTGCTAACGTCATCACCCACATATTTTTTCTCCTAACAGTGTAGCACAAATTTGTCTTAGCTTCAGTTTTTCTGTTAGGTTTGAAGAATCTGAGCACCCATAAAAAGAAGAAAGTGACAAGTGAGTTTTAGATTTACTTGCGCAAGGAGAAAGGACAGGCACTTGCTTCAGTTACAATTTCCTACCCATTCTGAAGCAAGCTCCGCCTCACTCTCTGTTTTTATGTCCTTAGGGCGGTCCTAGTTACATAGCCTATTCTGTTATCTTGAGTTAATCACATAGTGTAGCTGTTTCTTGTGTAGTTCAAATGAGACAAAACTATAAGGTTTACAAATAGAGTGATCAGAAATGACTGTGCTTTTATTTGTCTCCCGCTCTGAATATAGTGTTTATGAATTCAAGGTGACAGTCAGGGAATTACAAAATGTAGGGGAACACTGGAAGCTAGCTGGAGTTTATAGAGCACAGTTTGAGAAAATCTTAAAGAAAACCGTTTTCCACACACGATTCCTTTGGAGGTTCTGTGTTCAAATAAGCCAGTTTAAACATTTGGTACACATAGTGAAAATGTAGCGTATTTAAATTAAACATAAATAAATAGTAATAAATTCTTATTAAAGATTTATTAATCACAATAAAAGTGGCCTTGAAAGGTTAGTTGTGTATCTTTAAAGATGGTTAAATAGACAGGTGGACAGGGACAGAAACTGATGGATGCGAGAAAGTAAGCTCAACCTTTTGGGACTAGAGACTGAAATTAGATCCTAATCACATATTTTGTTCTAAGAGATTATAAAACAGGAAATCTATGCAAAGGGGCTATTATTGCTCCAATCCTACTCCTACTCAGAATGTGTTATATATGTTAATAAAACCTTTGGTGAAAAAGAAATAATAAACCTAATTGCACTCCATTTTAATCTCTGTAAATGTTTTTTGAATGCTAGGTTTGTCAATTTATACTATGCACCTTTGCCTATGCCCTTAAAAGTTTCTCTAAATGCTGTAAAGATTTGAACACAATGCAAGCTTAATTCAAAAATGGTAAAGCAGACAAAAAAAACTCCAGATATATCTTTAACAACCCCAGAGGGTCTCCGAGAGAACAATAAACAAAACAACTAGTGATCTTTAATCAGTATGATATTTAACTTGGTATTCGAGCAAGTGTGGTATATTTCTGGTATGTTATGTATTGAATGCTTGCTGAGAAGTCAGTGCAAGATAATGGGAAATTGTAGAGCCTCGAGCCACCAAGGGGCGTCCAATATTTCAGTTTCTGTCTGTACCATTATAATTGCAAGCAGCTTATATCCTTGTGAACTCTACAATCTGTGAAAGGAGCAACCATCCTGTACTTCAGAGCTTCTTGGGCAATGCTGCAACAAGGAAAAAAAAAAAAAAAGAATCAACTTGAAAGATATCCGTAGCTCTATTTAATGCTTCATTGACTTTATTGTGGACATTAGGCCAATCTGGAGCAATTCCTGTATTTATAGAAGCAAGATATAATGCTATTCTTGTGCTGATGGCAACACGACTTAACAGTGAACTCAAACTGATCTAATAAAGGATGTTAAGTCACGTCTCATAGCTTTCACTGTGTTCCTAATACTGCAGTAAGAAATCAGCAAGAAACAGTAATTGTTCTAAAGTAAATATTAGTAATATCAGACATAATGTATTTTCTGAAGGCATTTGCTGAATCATGAATACCACTGAAACTAGAATTTTACATACACCACATTAATAGACATTCTATTTTTCTTTCTCACTGTCTGAAGCTAAATCAGACCAAAGTTGTCCTGTTTTAGGTCAGTTAGAATTACCAAAGTTATTTCGACTTGCCAAATGTCACAATATTGATAATACATCAGAGGTTTATTCATTAATGTCTTCAAAGTCAGAAGTTTGAGGGAAAGCCCAGATGATGATGTCATCGCTTTGGAAACATCTGATAGGTAAACTGACACATTTCATTTAATTGTAGGGACACCTGTGGATGTATTTTAAAGCCACACCTGGGACACATTGCTTTCTGGTTTGACATAAGTCCAAAGAAATCAGCCAAAAACGGTTCATCATTGGGAACAACTTTCAGATGCTTGAAGATGTTGCCTTTATCTGTTCAAACAATTGCAAGTTGGATATGCAAGTGTAATTGCATATCCATATGAGACTTGCTGTAAATTCTGGAGGCGAAGCCGTTGCGCTGTTGGGTGGTCCGAATCAATGGTCTGAATCACAATCTCAACCGCCGTCTGTGTCTGATTCCTGCCTCCAGTTTCCTTCCAACAACAACCATTAAAGAAAACACAACGCAGAGTCTAAGGAAGAGCGAGGTATCATCTCACACCGACAGGGTTACATACATGCTTAGTCATTTTGATAATAGGCTAATATAGCTTATATAAACTCTTAAAGCTTGTTTTGCCTTCATTATCAACCTTATTTTAGGCTTTTAATTTTTTGCAGCTCCAGACAGATTTGTTTTTTTGTTTTTTGGTCCAAAATGGCTCTTTCAATATGTTGGGTTATCTTTAACTTCAGACAGTGAGAAAAAATGTGTATGAGTCTTTTTATTCACTGTTTGAAAACTGCTGGTTTCAACTGTATGCTCACCTTCTAATGAAAACAAAGTAAACTTAATATTTGACCAGACATTCTGAAATTGAAATGTAAAATTCATTCACAGTGTGTGTGTGTGGTGGTGTGGGAGCATTTTCAGCTGTTGTAAGGTCAAAAACCATGGCTGATGATCAAGGGTTTGGCAGCAGTGTTTTGGGAGGAGGAGGAGAGAGAGCGAGAGGATATTTCATGGCGTGATTTCTAGTTGCGCAGCTTGCTCTGGTTGTGATGGTGACCTTGCTGGGCAAGGGCTGACAGGTGGAGCATGGATGAGTTGTCTGGGAGTAGCTGATTTGCTTGTTGTCTTGTGGTATTAGTGTTGTATGCAAAGGGTTTGTGGTCTCCAAATAAAAATTCTTTCCTTTACTTTGCAAAAAACATTCATTAATGTACTTTGTGGAAAAAGCTCGTTTTGGTAAACACTACTTAAAGGGATCTTGTGCATGGAGAAACATGTGAATTACTCAGGCTTACTGACCTGTTCTTTCACACAAACTCTTCAAAATTCTGAGGTTGAGGTTCTTTGTGTCCTTTATATTTACTCTAAATTTCATTCCTTTTCATAGATTTTCAGTTGGATAGCAGACAGGTGATTGCCTGAGCTGTTTTAACAGTTCTATTTTCTTTCTCTGAAACCAATTAAGTATAACAGTGGCTGTTTTGTGACTGGGATGTTTAGAAGTTCACAATTATCTATAAAATAAAAGTCACAGAGCTCAGTCTTTTCCAGCTCTGACCAGACTACATTTTATGTAATTTATTATGGCGAGATATTATTCTGTTTGCTTTCACTATGGGTCCAGTGGCGCTCTCTGGAACATTCAGAAAATTATATCAATTTCCTCTTGTTTTGCACCAGTAAGACTTTTTTGTTTAAGTGTCTTTGCTTTTGGTCTTTTGCTTTTTCAATCAGACCTGTCTCTGCAACTTGTCAATAATGACAAACAGTTTAATAGGTCATTAGTAAATATAAAACCAGCCAATATTGATTTACGCATAGCATTAGGAATGCTTCCTAAACAAGGGTGACCATATTTTGATTTCCAAAATAGAGGAAACTTGGCCCAGTCCTCAAACACTTCAATTAAATAATCGACAATGGCACAATAAATAAGACTGGCCAAAATGATAGAAATTGAAAGTAATTGGTTATTTCCATCTTTGTTTATGTGTTTTAATGTGTGCTCTGAATCACTGACCATAGGCATCAGCTCTGGAAAGATGTCAAAGGAAAGAAAGGTGGTCGTCACCTATTGTTCTGATGAAAGCCAGGACATTTTCATCAATAAATAAAATTCTCCCAGATGCCCCAGACAGAAATTGAAAAGTGGACATGTCTGGGAAAAACTACAGACACTCTACCAAAACACTAACAGATATCAGCTGTTCTCTTGTTTTGAGTCTTGAACATTTAAATGTGGACAAAATACAGATCTGATTCTCTCAAGAAAGACGAGGATATATTTTGACAAATAACATGCGCATTAATCTGTAATTTATTAAAAGAAATTTTCTCAGAATGAATAAAAACATCTGTCAAGTGTCGGGTACTTATTTCTTCACAGAAGAAAAAGAATTTTAAAGGCAGACAAAATGTAACAGTTGCACAACCCTTTCATCAGGTTGACTTGCTCTTTGCAGACCTGCCTATCAAAAGTATTGAATGCTTCTATAAATGGTGCCATAGGACACACATTTTCTGCTTGTATGTTTCAGCACAGAGCAAGACTTTCTTGTTTGATGTCACATTGAGTTTTTGTACACTTCAGAGAGATTTCATGAAGCAGGAAGTAGACATAGCTTCAACACAAACACAATTGATCTTCCAACACAGTTCGCTTCATATTGTCTGTTGCGGTCTGTCGCACTTACATATAATGGACATGCCAGGGTTTTGTGTTAATAATGATAACGTTGAAATTAGGGCTGAGATTAATCTTGGTCAGCATAGAAAAGAACAGGCAAAAGTTTTAATGTGATCATAGATTTTTGTAAACTACCTCAGACAGTTTCTGTAGTTTTATTAAATCGTGGGAATTATGTAAAATCAACTTTTTTGAGCTCTATGACATGTTATGCTGTTATTACCTAATCAAATACATACCTAGAATATTTCTTTCATTCTGTCATGTATGTTTGATAAATCCTTGAATCTCCTGTGGCAAACATTAGGGGGTATTTATCACTTACTCTCAAAAAGCGCTGCACATTTTCACAAACCTTCTCCTCAGAGCTGCAGGTCCCAGCCAAGCACCACTCCCCCCCATTCAGCTCCACCAGATTGCTGGCAGTAGCAATTAGGAAACACCTGATGGAACTTTGCGTCTGCTGAGTTTCTTATGCAAACGATTTCTCAGTTCCTAAAACGGTTGTAAACAGCATCATGGAATAGCCCTTGTGTGTGTGCGTGTTCCTTGTCAGACTTTCCTACTGCAGCATATCTAGCACAGATCTTCAGAACACTGGCCGGAGAGAGGTGATGTGTGCTGGCTGCAAGTTGTAATTATATTATTAGCCTAATTGTAAAAAGTTTAAATAGTTAGAACAACATTCTTCTTTTCTTCTGGCAATACGCACACGCAACATGACATTGACTGATAATCCCTCTGTATTTAACATAACAGAAATGGTATAGCGTCATCAGAAGTAGAAAAATCAAAGTCGATACTTGGAAATAGGAGGAATAGGAAGGCTGGTTAATAAACGACATGCGCAGAACATGTATATGGAAGGCACACAGAACTTGAATAGTTACTTTAAAGTGTTATTTGAATCAAACCAGAATTTAAGATGAATAATTATTATTTACATATATTAGTTTATTACCATAGAGATTTTTACCCTTTACTGTCAAACCCTTCCTCTCAAGACATATTTAGGTCAGTGTTGCTTTCTGAACTAAATAGCTCAAACAATAGGGTTGCAGTCCTTCTGTAGGACCAGCTCCCTTGTATTACTCCATCTCACAACTTCATCTGTGTGTTCATCTAGTTGTTAATGGGTTGACTTAGCCTGATTACATCACAAGATGGCACTGGCGTTTGACCCAGTTACTACAGACAAAAACAGTGACACTCTGCATTTATAGTATTCTGGGACAAATATTTACTTTTAAAAGCTTTTCTGAACCCAGACAGAAAGCACAGGAGTTTCACATGTTTTTTTTATTTTTGTGTTTTTTGGGGGTGGGGCAGTGACACTGTAACTTGTAAATAGAGAACTTCTGAAACTATTGCTTAATCTAAGTAGTGAAGCAGCGATACCCCTAAAAGTAATTTTCTTTTCTAAAAAAGTTACTGAAGAAAACCTAGTTAGTTACAATCCGCTTGTGCTTCCAAATCATTGAGGTTAGGTGTTCCAACCACCTCCACGATTTTAAATTAGGCAGCAAAACACTTGTAATTTAAAATGTATTTTAAATGTAATTTAAAATTCAAACACTTTAAATTTTAAAGCATATAAAACCAGGGAACTTTTTAGCCTTTACATGCAGGAAAATAAGTAAATATATACATTTGTTGTACACCTTAGTTGTAAATCCCAGTTAGCATGGACCGAAAAAAAAGAGCTGAAAAACAGCTGGCTGTCACTGACATATATGAGCCCAAGGGGCACAAAAACAAGTGCAAATCAAGCCACCTTCATGATTGCTGTGAAGTGGCATGCTTGTGTTTGTCTCTTGCTGTCTCCAGCTGCAGCCACAGCTGGAGACAGCACGGAGCCATGCCTGAGGTGGCCTAGCTGACAGTATGTGGTCTGCAGCATGAACTTTTCATCAAGGCGTGCCCCTGACCTAACCAGGGTTAAAACTTGCTGGTGGCTAGATTAGTGCAGTGAACAACACAGTATGAGAAAAATTTCTCAACTGAGTCACCTGCCAAAATTAGGACAGTTTTGCCTTGTCGAGAGCCGATCTATATTTACTTGGTTTAGTAGCATAGGAATATCTGGCTTGTAACGGTGTTTATCTAAAACGCTTACACCTCTAAAGCAGAAGTATCCTTCAGAACATACAACATAAAACATTTATTTTATTTAAAATTAAAATGCAGATCAAAGGCATTAAGAAAACTAATAACACTGCAGCACATTTTTTTCCCTTAGTTTATAATATTCAGCACCACTTTCAATTATTATTCTTTTTTTCTTGATCAGTGTTTCAGTCAGCATTTACATAAAAGTGAATCATCATGACAAACAATGATTTGAATTCTCATCAGGCCCCAGGACTGATGTGATCATTGCAGTAATGGAGTTACCTTTAAGTGCCACATTAGTAGTATGTGTCATTATTGTGGCATCCAGAGTTATTCTAGATTTATGTATTTGTGCCAAAAGTACATAAATCTACTTTTCAAGGTTGTTTTAGCCAGCCTTGAAAACATGTTTTAAGATTGTAAGCTTAACATTTTTTTTTTCCATTTTTTCCATTGCAGAGGTCTCAAGGCTACAGCTTCATTAAAATATTTTTCTCTGATAGACAAATGCAGCAGCACCTCAGTGCTGTTTTAGATTCACTACATATTTCTGTGGCTAAGTTGAAAATATTATACTTTGTCCTATGCATTTTGCTGTTGCAGTGAACTATAGTACATACCAGTAATAGACACAGGAACACAGGCCAGTGATCACACTTGAATGCAGGCATTTGGCCATCTATTTACTTTGCAATTGTTTTCCAACCCCGTATTTATAGAAGAATGTGTTTATCTGATGCTAATTGCTATAATACAGCATACTCTGTAAATTGATCCACATTACAAATGTATTATCTTATGATTTGCCAGCTCCTCTATCATGGAAGATTGCAGTTATTTCAAGTATTGATACAGGACTGACACTGACAGATGGTGCCACTTTTGAAGTTATAACTCTTGATAATTGCTACCATAGAATATCTAGGACTGCTATAAAATCCACCCTTTACACACTAGTTCTAGATAATTGTGTGCTATGTGCGGAAAAAAATCAATTGAATGACTGTCTATAATATAGACAATCAAAATGCATTATGGGAGATGTAGTTTGTATTCAATTCGTGCTCAAAATCTATTTTAAGTCAATCATTGGCCTATAAAACGGTGGTGGTGGTGGGGGGCACATGAAATGACGTGGCGGGCCACATGTGGCCCGCGGGCCTTGAGTTTGACACATGTGGTCTATATCCAAGTGCATCGTTGGCATCAGTGATACCCATAGTTAAAATGTCCTCCCTCGTCTTCATAGTTGAAATTAAAGGTATCTAATATAGCCTTCAGAAAAAATTTACATATGCAAAATTTAAGATAACTACAGTGTAGGTGTTCCCCATAATTTTGACTTCACTGTTTCAATGTTGAACAATCCAAAGATTTTTACATAATATATATATATATATAATATATATATATATATATAATATATATATATATATATATATATATGTATATATATATATATATATATATATATATATAACAAAAAAATTCCCTTCTCACCCACCGCGGGTGGTTCTTATCCTCTGAGCTCGGGTCCTCTACCAGACACCTGGGAGCTTGAGGGTTCTGCGCAGTATCTTTGCTGTGCCTAGAACTGCACATTTCTGGACTGAGATGTCTCATGTTGTTCCTGGGATCTGTTGTAGCCACTGCTCCAGTTTGGGGGTGACTGCCCCGAGGGCCCCGATGACCACAGGCACCACTGTGATCTTCACCTTCCAGGCCCTCTCCAGTTCCTTCCTGAGGCCCTGGTATTTCTCCAGTTTCTCATGCTCCTTTTTCCTGATGTTGCAGTCACTTGGTATTGCTACATCCACCACAACGGCTTTCCTCTGTTGTTTATCCACTACGACAATGTCCGGTTGGTTCGATCTTACCATTTTGTCTGTCTGGATCTGGAAGTCCCACAGGATCTTAGCTCGGCCATTCTCCACCACCTTTGGGGGTGTTTCCCACTTTGATCTCGAGGCTTCCAGTCCATATTCTGCACAGATGTTTCTGTACACTATGCCTGCCACTTGGTTATGTCGTTCCATGTACTCTTTCCCTGCCAGTATCTTGCACCCTGTTGTTATGTGCTGGACTGTCTCAGGGGCCTCCTTGCACAACCTACACCTTGGGTCTTGTCTGGTGTGGTAGATCTGGGCCTCTATTGCTCTGGTGTTTATGGCCTGTTCCTGGGCGGCCAGGATGAGGGCCTCTGTGCTGTCCTTGAGTCCAGCTTTTTCCAGCCATTGGTAGGACTTTCTGATATCAGCCACTTCAGTTATTTGCCGGTGGTACATCCCATGTAGGGGTTTGTCCTCCCATGATGGTACCTCCAGCACCTCAACTTCTGTTCCCCATTGTCTGAGACATTCACTGAGCAGATTGTCTGTTGAGGCTTTGTCCCTGATGTATCTATGGATCTTGGATGTTTCGTCCTGGACAGTGGTTCTCACACTCACTAGTCCTCTGCCTCCTTCCTTGCGGCTCGTGTACAGTCTCAGGCTGCTGGATTTGGGGTGGAACCTTCCATGCATTGTTAGTAATTTTCGTGTCTTAACATCTGTGGCCTCCTTTGGCCAGCTAATTATTCCTGCAGGATATGTGATTACTGGCAAGGTAATCAGACAGGATGACAGGATAGCTCAATGGATAAGTCATCAATCGAATCCAGGCCGAAACCGGCAAAAATTGCGCTATCCCGTCTGGGTCCTTAGGCAAGACACTTTGAGCTACTGCCTACTTCAGACCATGAGAGACATTGAGAAGCAAGGAAACATGCCGGCTCAGACGTCGCCTGGCCAAACAAGGTCTGCGTCAGGTGTTGGGGATCCAGAGCACCTTGACGATAAACGGGCTACTGGAACAAGACGGAAATGGGTGAGAGGTGAAAACTTGGATATATATATCCAAGTTTTTTAAAGAATATATATATGTTCTTTAAAAATGTTTGAAGTTGTTATTCTGTAGATAAGAGTCTCAAAGTACATCTTAATTAGTTCAAATATGAATTCTTCATGTTAGTAGTGACATTTGCACCACAGCTCTTAAACAATCCTAAAAACAAAACATCTTGGTCTGAAGTGGAGATGCAAATAGCTAAACAGACAAGGCATTTTAAAAATGAAATGCATTACTACTAATAATAATAATATTGTGGATATTTAAAGTGTACATTTTGCATTGCAAGAATTTTATTTTACGTATCCATTGTTTTGTAGAAAATGATAAAAAAAGAACACACACACACACACACATATATATATATATATATATATATATATATATATATATATATATATATATAGCTAATCAAGCAAAATTGATTGAAAGTTAGTCTTCCTAAAAGTTTTGATGTCCTAGATATCTGAAATAATAATTTTTGGAGGATAAATATATTTGTGTATAGGATTGTTTATAAATGTCTCATTTGAAGACCCAGTCTATTATTTGATACAATAGGCTTACAGCTGTTCTGTGCCTTTTCTTTTCTGCACACTACCTGTTACTGGCAGCAAAAGCAGAACTTAGATCCATTAATACAGTATAAGCAGTGTTATCAAAATCATGGTTGTAGCTCCTTCCAATTTTTTTGTACATGCAGAGAAAAATGTTTTCTTTCATATTTTTGCTCGATATATACACCTTCATCTTCCTTTACTGTTGATCCTAATAAGCTTCACTACATTGACAGACATTTATTTTTATCTTCTTTGTATACAAACATTAAAGACTATAAATGACTCCAGTGATATAACAAGAAGTATAGTGGGCCCATTTGTCTCAGTATTGTCAAACTATTTTATGGCACAACATTTCTAAAGACATTTATCCAAAACATTTATCCAATAAAGAATTTATAATTCACACTAAGCTATTTTATGCACTTCCAGACAATTCATTCTGTCTTGAGAAAATACAGAACAAAATGTCTTTGTTTTCTGACTGGATAGAGTTAGCTATGATGGATGCTGGCATCTTATGAAAACCTTTTATTTTAACACAAAACTTATATACTAAGTTTTGTGTCAAAACAACAACAAAAAAAAAAAACTCAAAGCAAAATTCAACCTGAGTTCTGCTGCAGTTCATAAGGCTCACCATTTTAGCAGACCTGAACCTCTTTTGACTCTGGTAATAACACTTTTTTGGGTTGACGAAGATGTAAAATATAACCTTCGGTTGAATTTGCTCCACTTCTGCTTCTTCTTCTTTTTTAAAATTTCCTTTTGTAGATAACTCTCACCCTTTTCTGGAAACATGAGGACGGCAGAGGCTTTCATTGGCAGGGACTTAAAAGCTCTAACATGCATGCGTGGCCTGGCTGGCTACCAAAACATACAGCAGAGTAGTTCAACTTACAAGGAGTCTGACTTGATTTTCTGCCAGGGATGCCATTACTCCAGATACCTTCAAACTGTAAATAGTTTTTGCTGCTATATTAATGTTCAAAAGCTTTTTGAACCTTTACTCACAGGCTCATGTGACATTACCCTGATAGATCGTATCAGAATAGAAGGCGACTTGTGTGTCATTTTGAGGTCAATGTTTTCAATGGCACATTGCATGACAAGATCATGCAAAAATATTTTTTGTAAAGAAACAATATAAGCTGTTTAGAATAAAAACAAGTTTCCAGCTTTAGTATTGTCTTCTTTTCAGAGCAAAGCTTACATTAATAATCAGGAGTGTTGGGGTGAGAACCAGTGACCCAGTTTTACATATTATAAAGGTTTATAATATGTAAATGACAAAATGACAAAAAATCATTTTGTAATTCAAATGACTTTTTGTAACCCTGAAAAAGTATTTCTTCTTTTTTTAACATTTTTCGTTAAACTTAAAATGTTAATGTTATTTTTTAAAGTCAATCAAAAAGCAATGTAAAGCAGCATGGGGCTACTTGGAAAAAAATTTACTTCTAATATATAGATCTTGATTTGGGCATTGCACTTTCTTCTTCTATCCCAGCTGAAAGAATGAATTAACTTTCAAGACTTTACCAACAAAATCAAAATGAAACTAGTGAGTTAAATTGAAATTGTTCACTTTCTTGCCCTAAAAAAGCCCCCAAAAAACTGTAACCACATTTTAACAGAGAGCAAAATATTGTTTCCTTTTTTTTTTTTGTAGTTGTTGACAAACGGATGTTTCTGCAAGAGTTCCACAGCCTGAAGGTTCAGAGGCCGTGCCAGATTGATGATGTTCAAACAGCAGCTGAAAGAGCTGTGAGGGATTTTATAGAGAGCTCAAAGGGTGACAGCTGAGTTGGGCTGACATGAACCTTGACCTAACACCTCTTTAGAATGTCAGCAACCACACACACATGCACACATTAAAACACACATCCATGCAGATGTACCGGGCCCAGAAACATTTACACTGCATATAAACACATAGAGACTGAATACACAGACACAAGGTTTATTGCCACCTTTATCTCTTCCTCTCTCTTTCACTCTCTTTGACAGACACACATCCAGACACAGGCACACAGAGCCTTTGAAGGTTATGGCAGTAGTCTCTAATGTGATGCAGAGTTCCAGTACATTTCTTTAAACTGTTTTCTTTCATCTTCACTGGAGTAGATGAGGAGATAGGACAACATGGATTTAGAAAATCACCAGTCAGTCTGCCATTGCGTGAGCACATCTTATCTCCAAACTGCCAGTTTTTCTGAAAGTTCTCTGTTTTCAGATAAACAGCTGCAGCTTTTTTTGATTGTATATTGATGTTTATTTTGTTCCCTCTCCTTCACCAATCTTGCCAGAAGCTGGTATTAGACACAGAAATATTAATTATTGCACTTGGAATTACAAGACTGACATGAAGAGTAATGAGTAAAGAATGATGAAATGAGGCTTGATGTCCTAATAAGCATGATTGTTCACTTATTTTTCATGATTAAACTCGCTTTCCTAAACATATTATGTTCTGAACTGGCCAAATTGTCAATGTTCACTGTAAATAAAACAATTGTTTATCCTGTGGCGGAATTAGCTTCTCTTTCAAAAGCCAAACACTAGATCAGTGTTGGGCAGCAAAGTACTTACACTATTGATTTGTGTTTCAGGTCCAAGTGTGAGCGATTACTGTTTGAATTTCAGTAAATGCGCCTCTAATCCAAGGAGCTCTATAATTCTGCAGCGTAATGAGGGTGACTTGTGTTATAGAGCTCTAAATGAAAAAAACAACAAAAAAAACAAAGCTCTCTAAGGTATTTTGACTATTTGCTCAAAGCACAGATCTCATCATGGTTGGTCAGTCATTTCTGATCTTAGAATGTGAAGAGTTAGTTTACAGCTATTATTATTTAAATAAATAAATAATCTGAAACAAAACCCAAATATGATTGGAAGGGTGTTGAAAGGTGATGATTTAGAGCCGTCATTCCCCCAGACTTTTACAAACTACTACTGCTTCCCCTTAGAGTAATAAAACATGGATGTTGAAGCAATTAGAAGAAGTTGAAACAAATCATTCTTTGCAAGCAACAAGTAGCACACATTCCTGGAGGAATTGCAAGTCTCATGTCAATCCTAAACTCAAGATGTACAGTCCTACACTTTTAATTTTGATCATTTTAGGCAAGTAATCTGACCAAATAATGTTATTAGGATTATAGTAATTTTGAAGAACTACTAATGACACCCACTATTCGTGTTCTTTTACTATTTTTTATTATCTTTTTTAAATTTAAATTTCTTAAATATTCTCACAATATAATTTAAAAATATTTCAAATATTTTTATTTTACATGACATAAAAGTAGATTTCTTATGTTTTTTATTTGCTCATATTTTTATCAAGTTTTATGACTCAATCATTATCAAGGTTTGGACTTCGACAAAACAACTTATGGTGTCTTTTTTTGGATTGGATAACTTTGAAAAATTTCTTTCATTTTTAAAAAAAATCTTTAAATAGGTAATGGTGATATGCAAAACCTTTGACCACATAGATGAAACAGTTTCTCTAAAGCCTCCAATCTGATTTATCTTGCAAGACAGAAACCCACACATTAGTCACTAACTGAAAAAAGAGCAGCTTTCTCCACTGCAGATATTTCAGTGAGATTCTCTCAAGATAATAACAGTTGTGTTCTCTCAGAAACACAGAAGTAATGTCTTGTGATAGAAAACCACCCAAAAAGTATGTATTTGTTGCTTCTTGGTTCATGGTTTTCAATTTTTTATTTCATGTAATTTCATGTAATTCGAAAAACCAACTAAATGTCCCCCAAACTAACAAGTCTTTCTAGGCAAACAAACTAGGTTTTGATTAAATAGGATGCTCCCTGGGCAACTTTAAATCACAGAGATGTGCAAAGTAATAAAAATAATTCATAATTACTGCTAAGTAATAGAGAACAGAGAAATAGTTAAAACCGTTCAGCATGTTTCCCTTTTCCATCATTGCATTGTTCAACTTGTAGATGCTTCTGGCCTAACAAAATACAATATTTGTCCCTGTTTTGTATTGAGTTAACGGATGGCACATATTGAACAATAACCAAATATTCTTACTCAGTCTTCCTCTCAGTCCCTCTTCTCTCTTATCAGCTCACTCAGCTTTTTCATTAATATTCAAAAATTATTAATACCCTCCCATCCTTTCCAGTCATAAAGAGGATGCTGCTGCAGCAAACTACTAATTCATTAATCACATCAATATTGGTCACTGCTGGAAGTGTCGTTGTAATTAAGTCAGATTTGAGGTTCTGGGAGTGTGCATGAATTAATAATGAGCTAATCAAAAAGCACTTGGCCTGATTGTCACGACACTAACACCTAGAAACACGAATGGAATTAAGCGCTATCTGTCCCAGCCTTATGGAGTACATCTGCATCTGTCCTGGCCTCCAGTGGTTTATTGTTTTCACTTGAACTCCCACAGTTCGTAATATTTCCCCCCTTGAAAGTTAATGTGAAAACTGTTTCCAGCTGATATCTTAAAAGCCACGGAGTATTAACAAGCAGGAAGATGGGAATCACTGGGCTGAAATTCTCTGCTCCGCACATGTACACACATATATTGAAGGGCCTTTTGTAAAGGAGAAACATTTCTCTGGGGAAATTTCAAGAAAGAGAGATAGCAAGACATCTCTCTCCAATGTCATTTTATCCCCATGAGTGACCTTGTGAAGTACAGTACATTGAAACGAATGCTTACTTTGATGTAAACTTCTTGGATATTTATTTTAATTGTCTTTGGGGTAAATGTGAAAACCAGATATGGTGTGTATAGATTTTGGGTTACATTACTCTTATTTATAAATGCAAGTCTCTGAAATTCACACTCTGCCAATTGTGCGAAATGCATGTTTTCCTATTAAAATTTTTATTAAGGCAACAACAAGAATGTGCATCTCGTCTGTTCACAAAAGGTGGTGTAGTCTTATACAATCATCTATTCAGTTTGTTATATTGATCTATTCACCATACCATTCATGTAACTATCCCATCTCCAGTGTTTAGTGTTGAAATGCATGTTTTTATTGCAAACAAAAAAAAAAAAATCCAATTCCTTTACTATGAGCAACAAATAAGTCTTGACAGGGAGTAACAAAATACAAAGTATTTTGTTGTATTTAGTCAAATGAGCTAAAGTACTATGCATGTTATGAAATGTATTACTAGTATTTTTCCACAGTCAGGTAATTACTCTGACATTTAAGAACTTTATTTATTTATTTGCAATTAAACACATTGCCTTTTGAATACATCTAATTATGTGAGCGAAATTTCATTTCATTATGCAGTACTTCTATGAGGGCCTCCCACATATATGTTGGAGAACAAACAGCGTCATGAAGGTGAAGGAACGTGGCAGATAAATCTAGGGTAAATCTGTGTTACCCTGAACATCTCACCAATTGCTGTTAAATCCATCAGTGAAAAACGAAAAAATACAATCCCATCAAATTCGTCTTTACAGATGCTTTTCATTCCAATCTTCAACTAACAATGAAGAAAACATTGTTTTCTTCTCTAGCTCTTCAAGGCTATTAGAATTATACCTCAATGCAGGTAAATTTAAGTATGCGATAGACATCCAGGGTCATGTCTATCACATACTCACATTTACATCTGAATTTTTCTTTGTAATCGGAGCATGTCAATTTTTTTAAAAATCTGTTGTTTATTTAATACACTTTTGAAAATTGTATTCCTGTCCATCAAAGGGCTAATTAGAATTCTTACAAATATCTGTTCATATTTGCCAGTGAGTTTGAACAAAAGTCAAACATTTATTGAATTTTACTGTTTTACATTAAAATTCATACAATAAACTTGAATTTTTTTTCACTGTAACTATACAGGAATCTTCAAAGTGGTGGTAGTATTATGCTCATTTTATGTTCAGCCTTCAGTCAATTTGACTTCATTGTGTTTCCTGCCCTGTGACAGACTGGCGACCTGTCCAGGGTGTACCCCGCCTCTCGCCCGGAACGTAGCTGGAGATCGGCACCAGTAACTCTCGACCCCATTAGGGACAAGGGTGAAAGAAAATGGATGGATGGATGGATGGTGTTTCCTGCCTTGGAAAAAGGATTTTTTGAAACATTTAGATTACTTTTAATAAATGTGTTGTATATAATATATGTAGTGCATTAAGAGTAAGGATCACAAGTCCAATTTTACTGTGGAAAAGAATAGTGCTTTTAAATTTTTCGTTTTATTTATGATTATGTTTTTAGAACAGAACAGACTCAGATGAAGTCATACATAAATCAAATCTTCTGCAGAAACAATATTTTGTGTATGTGTCTCAGGAAGAAATCCAGACAAACGACTTTGTGTCTGTTTGTCTCCTTGTCAGTCCTTTCTGAATGGATTTCTTGAACCACTTTCAAAATTCCCTTGTGGAAGTTGCACCCATTCGGGACGAAGAGTGGATGACACAAAGCCATCTAGGGAATGAGACTGTCAGTACTCATCGCCAATCCACCTGCTGAACATCGACAATCAAACGTGATGTCAAAGGTATGATGCCATGAATGTGTGTGCTTTGCAAGCGATGGTTAGAAAGTACACAGGCAAGCTCAGAACAGAGGCAATCTCTAAATCTCATTTTTCTCTATCCCAAAACACAAACACACACATGCTGTAATCACTCACATCTAGGTGTACCACCTGTGCCCCTCCTTTCCCTAGAAACCGCTCTGTAATCCACTTGAATGTAGCGGGATATTAGATTAGAAGTTATAGATGTGATTATTCGTCCCTGGGCACAGTCATCTATTTGCTGATTAAAACATGAACTGGGGGCCATTATGTAACTGCTTAAAGAGATTAAACCTAGTCACCCTCTTGGGGGCCTGCTCTCTGTCGTAACAGGCAATAGAAATAGCACAGGCAATGACACCTATGACAGTTTTTAGTTCAAATCTTTTTGGCTTTCACAACAGAACCACCACATAGTCAGAGAAGGAGCATGTGTGGAGTGTCAAGTGATGATTTATGTTTTTCCACAGCTTACCTGAGCAAAAGAAACTTTAACCCATTGAGAGTACTGTGGTTTACGCATTGTATATGACTTTGCTTTGTTATCACATTGTTCACTCAACATTTTAACAACTAATAAGTACAGGGTTTGTCAGTTCATATATTGTGCCATTATCTTTGAACATAATAAAAGAAGTATCTTTCTATTTAGGTTTGGAGAAAATTAAACACTTTGGAAGGGAGGAGCATCTCTTACATCTCTAGGCACCTGCTTTATGAAGTCCATTTAATGCTTTGACCAGCAGTCTCTGACCAGCCTGCATCTAAGATTTTGATAAAAAACATACCATTCTGGCTGAAAGATGGCAGCATCCCTGTTAGCTACCATTAAAACTCTGGGGTTTAGATCAGATATATGCCACAGTATTAGAATATATGTTTTGCTTTGTGATTTATGTATTGAAAGGTGCTATATGTAACTAAAACTTTCCTTGCTGCTTGTCTACTTTGTTATGTGGGAGAAAAGCTATTAGAAGTCAGTCTGTTTATCCAGCTGGATTCTGAGGAATTGCTAATAGGGCCGCTCAAAGATATGCATAATTTACTCAAACAATTCTAGTGACAGGGTGGTAATCGGTCTGTGGCACCGATGGATTTCTAAATGAAATGCAACATTTACTTTAATCTGAAAAGCCCACTGTTGACAACTGAACACCAGTCAAGTTATTTGTTCTTAGCCAGAGCAATAAGCTTTGGATACCTCTGGTTTCAAATCAGCTTAATACAAGGAATGTTACAGTTCTAGCTCATGTATTGCTATAAGTCTCTGCACAGTGTCTTTGGAGGACTGATTTCACTTGCAGTCCACTCCTTGTAGATACTCCCCAAACTTTTGAATAGAGTTTTGCTTTACAATACCCTTACGGGCTAATTTGTTTTTCTATAGTACATTTTTTGCAGTACACTCAACTTTCTAGAATTTTTTTCTTGGATACGGCGCCATACCTGCCATTTTTTAAGGAAATTGATCTCAACATTTGATCATTTTGTGAAACCTTTGAGGGCACAGTTTCTCTGTTTTGTTAAACTATTATTTCCTATAACTATTATTTGAAAAGAAAATACACTGAGCTTTGGATTCCAATTAAAACATTCTTTCTAAAAGGTTAAATTTCATAACCCCAAATGTTTCAAGCAAATAATCTGAAATAAGACACTAAAAAACCAAATATATCTCATTTAGTGCTACAAATAACAAAACATGTTGTAGTCCTTTTTCTTTTATTGTGATGATCATATCTTCACAGCTTATTTCCTTGTTGTTCCCCTTTTCTCCATCTCATTATTTTTTTCTGCTGTGGATTACAGACAACCAATTGGAAAATATGTTAACTTTCTGGGTGCTGTATGGTGATCTCTGTAATGATTATAAACATAAATGTGGGGTTTTCAGCTTGGCTTTGATGATCTTTACTTTCAAAGAAAGAGCAAACGAGAAACAGCGTAACAAAGTCCCAAAAGAGTTGCAGCTTGAGGACACTACAGCAGATTGAGTTTCTCCATGCTCACATACAGACATGAACACACAAAATTTAATTAGTCACAAGACTTTTGCCTACTTAAATTTGATGAGGCATTTAGTAACTAGATCTTCAATTCACTGTTTTGAATCTGACAATACTAAATGGAAATGATAATCAAATTCTCAAACTTAATTCAATTCAACAATGCTTTCTTAAACCCAAGCAGTACATACAGTGTAGTTTTGGAGAATATTATTATGGAATTTATTTCCAGGTAAAGTGAGACAGACCTTATTGATGCTGTACTGGAAATACAAACTAAAATATCGCTAGATCAACTGAGTAGGTATAATAGTATGAATGTAGAATATTTTCTTTGTTTTACCACAAGTTACATATCTCACGCAAGTATTACATTGAAGTCACCAGTAATCGATATCATATATATATATGCTCTTCATTCAGACTCCTGTCAACTGAACTGTCGACTGAATTTAAAGAGAGTGGAGTCCTTTGACAAAATATGATCAAAGTGTGCTGTGCAAGGCTGTTATAGATTTTAACTCATAAGTGTTAAAATACAAGGAATGTATTTTAACACTTATGAAAAATACATAAGTGTATGTATTATATATACACTTATATATAATATATATATATATATATATATATATATATATATATATATATATATATATATATATATATATATATGTTGTGCTGCATATTGGAACTGTGAAGGTTCCATTGCTATCGACTATAACTTGTGTAAGTGCTGATCTATAACCAAGTGTGTCATATGTTTCTTCTGAACCTTATTGCTTCCCTATTCCCAATAAAGTGGCATAATAAAAAGGCTTTTACAGGTCCCTGTGGTGTAGCAGCTACTTCCAGTGGTAGTCACAGAGCTGTAGGGCTGCTGTGGTGACAAATGGCACCAAGCACATATTTTACTATTGCCATTTACAATGCATGATCCAGGCTATGCTGTTCAAATGACTGCGCAGCAACACTGTCAAGAGTTATGGTGACAGTAGGATTATGCGTGTGTGCTAGTGTGCTACCCACTTTCTGTACAAATATTTATTGAGCTGATTTAGTTAGTCATTTAAGCATTTAGCTTCTTTCTTTGTTTGTGTAGTATATATGAAGATGATACCAGTCATGCATGGTGATTGCCAGATTTAGGAGCTCCTGTGTTAGAGCATGCTTTGGTGCTCAACCCACACAAGTTTTTACTAAGCAAGGTAATTAAAATAGATTAATAGTGACATATACATGCACACTATTTGAAAATTGCCCTCTCTAGTTCAAATACAAGGTCCTCATAAACACTGTATCATATTTTTAAAAGACTTTTTAAAGTCTGTCACGGTTGTTGGTTTCATTGTGCCACTTTAAAGATTACATCAGTGCTTCTTAATAAATAAGTCTATCTCAAAAATCTTCAATTCCAAAGACTTATATATATATATATATATATATATATATGGTAACGGTTATATATATGGTGTATATATATGTATATATATATACCATCAATTACCATGAGAAATCCTCATTGAAGATGTGAATGCAGCATTGAGAATGATCCCTAGCAACACCATAAAGGAAACCAATGAGCTGATCTACAACTCAGCATCAGTGATCCTTGAGCTGCTTGGCTATAAGAGCAACCATAAGAGACAATACCCACCATGGAAAAGACGGCTAGAGACTAAAATCAAGGTGACAAGGAGGGAAGTGAGCCAACTATCAGAGCTCCATAGGGGTGCTATGAAAGGACCAGTACCCAGGAAGTTCAGCCAGATGCCCATACCTGAAGCACTCGAAACTGCCAAACAGAGGATCCAAGCCTTGGCCAGTCGCCTAAAGAGATACACAAGGGGAAATGAAGCCAGAAGGATAAACCGGCTCTTCTCCACCCAACCAGCTAAAGTGTACTCTCAATGGCAGGGTAATAACAACAGAGCAGACCCACCAAGGCTGGAGACTGAACAATACTGGAAAGGCATATGGGAAAGGGAGGCGTCCCACAACAGCAATGCACAGTGGCTGATCTCTCTACGAGACGACCATAGCAACCTCCCTGAGCAAGCCCCGGTAACCATCACTGTGGCAGATGTCCAAGAAAGATTCTCAGGTATGAAAAACTGGACAGCACCAGGGCCTGACATGATCCATGCCTACTGGCTAAAGAAGCTCACTGCCCTCCATGAGCGACTGGCAGCCCAAATGAACCAGCTGCTACAAAATGGGACTCACCCTGAATGGTTAACTGAAGGGCACACAATCCTGATCCAGAAGGACCCATCAAAGGGCTCAGTCCCACCCAACTACCAACCACTAACCTGTCTCTCCACAACCTGGAAGCTCATGTCAGGCATCATAGCGGCTAAGATAAGCAAACACATGGATAAATACATGAGCACGGCACAGAAGGGCATTGGCGTAAATAGCAGAGGAGCCAAACACCAACTCCTTGTAGACCACACAGTTGCCTGAGACTGCAAAACCCGACACACCAACCTGTGCATGGCTTGGATAGATTACAAGAAAGAAACTCAATGCCACATACTTGGATCATTGAATGCTTAGAGATGTACAGCATCAACAGGACCCTGAGAGCCTTCATTGCAAACTCGATGGGGCTGTGGAAAACCACCCTTGAAGCCAACTGCAAACCACTTGCACAAGAGTCCATCAAATGTGGCATATACCAAGGAGATGCTCTGTCCCCGCTGCTGTTCTGGCCTGAACCCCCTCAGCCAAATCATCTACAAGACTGGCTACGGATACCGACTAAAGAATGGAGCCAACATCAGTCACCTCCTCTACATGGATGACATCAAGCTGTACGCCAAGAGTGAGCGAGACATCGACTCACTGATCCACACCACCAGGATCTACAGCACAGACATTGGGATGTCATTCGGACTAGAGAAGTGTGGTCGGATGGTCACAAAGAGAGGGAAGGTCATTCGCACGGAATAGCAATGTCTGCTATTGTTCCCAGAAGGAACAATAGTTCCAAGTACCTGGGAATACCACAAGCAAATGGCAACCTCGATGAGGTCACAAGGAAAACAGCCACAGCCAAATACCTCCAACGAATAAGGCAAGTCCTGAGAAGCCAGCTCAATGGCAAGAACAAGATCCAGGCAATAAACAGCTACGCCTTGCCAGTAATCAGATACCCTGCAGGAATAATTAGCTGGCCAAAGGAGGAGATACAGGCCACAGATGTTAAGACACTGAAAATTACTAACAATGCATGGAGGGTTCCACCCCAAATCCAGCAGCCTGAGACTGTACACGAGCCGCAAGGAAGGAGGCAGAGGACTAGTGAGTATGAGAACCACTGTCCAGGACGAAACATCCAAGATCCATAGATACATCACGGACAAAGCCTCAACAGACAATCTGCTCAGTGAATGTCTCAGACAATGGGGAACAGAAGTTGAGGTGCTGGAGGTACCATCATGGGAGAACAAACCCCTACATGGGATGTACCACCGGCAAATAACTGAAGTGGCTGATATCAGAAAGTCCTACCAATGGCTGGAAAAAGCTGGACTCAAGGACAGCACAGAGGCCCTCATCCTGGCCGCCCAGGAACAGGCCATAAACACCAGAGCAATAGAGGCCCAGATCTACCACACCAGACAAGACCCAAGGTGTAGGTTGTGCAAGGAGGCCCCTGAGACAGTCCAGCACATAACAACAGGGTGCAAGATACTGGCAGGGAAAGAGTACATGGAAGGACATAACCAAGTGGCAGGCATAGTGTACAGAAACATCTGTGCAGAATATGGACTGGAAGCCCTGAGATCAAAGTGGGAAACACCCCCAAAGGTGGTGGAGAATGGCCGAGCTAAGATCCTGTGGGACTTCCAGATCCAGACAGACAAAATGGTAAGATCGAACCAACCGGACATTGTCGTAGTGGATAAACAACAGAGGAAAGCCGTTGTGGTGGATGTAGCAATACCAAGTGACTGCAACATCAGGAAAAAGGAGCACGAGAAACTGGAGAAATACCAGGGCCTCAGGGAAGAACTGGAGAGGGCCTGGAAGGTGAAGATCACAGTGGTGCCTGTGGTCATTGGGGCAGTCACCCCCAAACTGGAGCAGTGGCTACAACAGATCCCAGGAACAACATCAGACGTCTCAGTCCAGAAATGTGCAGTTCTAGGCACAGCAAAGATACTGCGCAGAGCCCTCAAGCTCCCAGGCCTCTGGTAGAGGACCCGAGCTCAGAGGATAAGAGCCACCCGCGGTGGGTGAGAAGGGAATTTTTTTTATTTATTAAATTTTTTTTTTAATATATATACTGCTCAAAAAAATAAAGGGAACACTTAAACAACACAATATAACGCCAAGTAAATCAAACTTCTGTGAAATCAAACTGTCCATCTAGGATGTGTCATTTGAGTGTTCCCTTTATTTTTTTGAGCAGTGTATATATATATACATATATGTAGAATACAGAGTGATTACCATAACTTTAAACAATGATACCAACATGAAAATGCTTTTTCCATAAATATCAAGACTATATCTTTTGAGGCAATCAAAAATATTTGGGCCCTGAGCTTCTGACCCTGAAGGCTTTTGTAAAAATCTGGCCCTCATTGTATGTCATCAAAAAAGAAATTTGGCAAATTTTCCCAGTACATTTATTATTAATTTAGCTGGAAACAAGATTAAATTCCATCTCAAAAGTAATATCTGACCACATCTTCATTATGAAGACCTTTTAAAAATCCAATTGTCTGGTTGTGACTCACCAATTAAAAATTGATCACATTTGTTATATTAATCTCTGCAGTGTTTCATGATGCAGCTCTTCTCTATAACCTACTTCATGGTCATTTAGCATGCAGCCTGCTGAAGAATCTCATTTTCTGGTTATAATATTATATTCTGTGTTCCTTTTTGAATACAGCATTTCCCCTTGTTGCAGACTGTATAACATTTTTTCCCTTTTGCTTATGTATAATGGGATACTCTTTGCCTTCAGGGAACAAAACTACAACCTTGAGATCTTACTGTGTTGAAGATCTAACAGACATGGCCATGAGGGGGCAGAGATAAGTTGATGCACTCTCAGAGAACATATTTATTTTAATATGCTTTCTTTCCTGTTCTTCGTTTGGGTCCTTTGTTGAATATCTGACACTCATCCATGGCCCTATTCTGTGACAATATGTGTCACTTGAATCACATGTTGAAAGAAACTTATGGAGAGCAACAGAATATTATAATGACGACTAACCTTCACAATACATGTTCCAATTGATCAAATCAGCCGTTTTTAGCTTTTCGGTACTTGAAAACATGAACTTGTTGAAGTTCATGTCGAACATCTTTGCTTGTAGGTTTAACACGTTTTTTTATTTTTCATATTCCACCATAGCAATTTACCTAAATAAAACTCGAGAAAGTCTGTCTTGGTTGTTTTTTTCAGTGTGCCACTTTAAAGATTACATGAGTGCTTCTTGATAAATAAGTCTATCTCAAAAATCTTCAATTCAAAATACTTTGGAAATATCCTGCAATTATATATTTAAAGTGTTCAATTCTGTTCATTCCCAAGTTCATTGAGGAACAAGTTATGTGCACACACCCAACTGTCCACGTTTCTGCATTAAGACCCCTTTTCTATTTGTACTCTTATGTAACATTCTAACCTTTTAATAAAACTGAGCTTTGGGTTTTCATTTGCTGTAAGTCACTATCACCAATTAAACAAACACTGGAAATACATCACTCTGTGTGTAATGAAAATATTGATTTCAATTTGTTCAGTTACTTAAATAAATTAAACTTTTTATCGCATTGTAATATCTGAGATAAAACTGTATAAGTGGCCCAATTTGGTCGAACCTTAAACAAGCTTTCTGAGAGCTCCTACACCGAGCCTTGCATTAACTCACACCAGCAAGCAAATTAACACGCTTGGGTGCTTCGAAAACTGTCCATTAAAGGTCCATGTCGGAAATTATTAAAAGTTAAATCGCTTGTTTTATTAGCGCGACGGAAGCTTTCCATATCATTGACGCACTGAGAGACTATCACAATATGTGCTTGAACAAAAAATATATACGTTATATATTCGATTTTTGTTTTTCACTCAAGTATATCCGGGGGTAAAGAGAGCGATAGCCTGAAGCGGAGACGTAGAAAGTGAGAGGCTCACAGTGGTAGCCAGAGGGCGGTGGCATTTCTCTCTCTCTGCGTAAACGGAGACCGTGGCGGAGCGGAGAGAGCGCACGGAGAGGAGAGCAGATCAGTGGCGAGGCTGCAGCGCCGCTGACACAAGTGGCGGGACGGAGCAGTCGTTTTCACCACCTCTACCACAGCTTCAGCCGGCTGTAGCTTTCTCACAAACACTGGAACTATAGAGGCTTCACAGCCACACCACTGGCTTTGGACTTCATCTGCAGATCCTGTGCTGGAGTAGCGGAGGGGGGTTCTTATTTCCCCCCACCCACCAACACCATCGTGGACGGAGGAGTTGAGTGTGTTTGTGCGTGTTACGCCGTGTCTACTCTGTAATGGGCAAAAGTGGACTGAGGAGTGGAGTAGCGCCGGGGGGTTCTTGTCTGGTGAGAATGTTCGCCACGCCGGGGATCCTGGTTCTTTTGGTGCTTGCACGCGCAGGAGTCGCTCAAGGTAAGGCAAGGGGAGCGCCTTTTATAATTACACCTTCCCACGTTTAAAAAAGTGATGAACACTCTCCCTCGTTGCCGCATGCCAGAAGTAACTGAACCCCTCTGATAGTTCTGATAGTTTTATTTAATCCGAGTTGATGCTGATGAGTCAGTCAGCATCAGGACTGCACGGGCATTTACGCATATTTTCATCTAATGTAACTTGTTAGAATAATTCCCTTTATTCCGCAGTTATTGTGGAAATACTTATATACTTACAGTTTTCTCTCTTACTCAGCACTGTTGTTTTCAGTAACAAACAGGCAAATCCACTCAGAGTTTGCAGCTCAGACCCAAACTCTGAAAGATTCCGTTTCACGCTCAGGCCACTGATGTAATTTAGGAGCACTTTGCAAAAATATACGGGCGACGCTCCGCTGCCCGGATTGGAAAACTGATCCCGAAGTGGGCTTTAGGCTACAGGACACCCGTCAAAAAGCTTCTTGGCAATTACAGATCTCACAGCAACTCCGCCGAATAGCTTACTGCTGAAAGATCAAACCCTGACTCCAAGATCAGAGCAGTTTACATGATGATATTAGATAAAATGCTCCAAAAAGGAGCTTAGTGTATATGATGGGACAATGTCCGGATGGGGAAATGATTTGCTTTTGGTGTATTACTGTGTCCACTATATACTCCCCCAAGTGAAGCATAAACGTGATATTGAAGTGATATTTCAGCCAGCACCGCTGCTGGTAATGGGGATCTAGGTTGATCGAAGAAACACGTATAAACCTTCTCCTATTTAGGTATTCCATTTCTTATTTGGGGAAATTTGGAAATAGTATTTTTAATTATACTTTTTTTTTTTTTTTTTTAAACAAGCTGCTTTATTCTCCACATTTGCCTTGTAAAATGTTGGCCTTTTCCACCCCTGACATGATCCTCTGCTTTGATATGACTATAATATTCCACTTGAAAAGCTGTTAAAAGAAAAATACACAGTAATTTTCCCTGTCCATGCTATAGGATGCAGTACATAAATTGGTATTGACATTACAAATTGGCCAAGGGCTTTTGTGCTGCATTTGGGAAGTAATTGGACATGATGTTGCAGCTACCTTTCTCCCATTGCCCGAGGGAGCAACATTTCAGCAAGTAACTCCAGTATTCATTAGAGCTATTCTTCAATGGTTTGCAGCCAGATCAATAGATCGCAAATAAGATACACATTTTGAGCAGGTGGAATATATGCGATTCTGACACCAATGTGCAGTTTAAAGCTGATAAGTTGGAACTACTTCTGTGCTGAGGAGCATTTCTCTCATTCTACCTTCATCTACAAAGGCTTTTTTTTTGTCGTCCCAGTCTGTGTCTGGCTTGCCAGTTACGTTTTTGTGTATGTTTCAAGCAACTCACCCTGTGTCTCTGAAGTTCTTTTTTTTGTGAGCACTCGTTAGTTCTACTCACAAACACAACCTAACTCTTGGGAGGAGGGTTGTTTTGTATAGATGGCTTTTTTCTTGGTGCCTCATTGTGAAACTCTGCTCTCAACCAGTGTAGCTATAGACTGCAAATGTGGAATGGGAAACAAATATTTGCTCTTGCCAAATTATTTCTTCTCATGCGTCACTGAGTATCTTATGTCTTGCTTCTGCCTCCAGTTTCTACTCATCTTTTAAATATGTGCGCAGGCAAGTTTAATAGCTAAAATCTTTTCCATGGTTGTAACTTATCATTAGAATGGTAGTCTTTGTGGAAATGATTCTGCCACTGATTTAGATTAAAATCCAGTGATGAAGCAGGGGGAGCCTCAATCAGCGTTCTTAGATTTTTTTTTATTTATTTTTATTTATTTTTTTTACAAAAACATGATGAAGTGCACCGTCATCAGATACGATGGTTTCATTTCAGGCCTTAAGGAATACAATGACTGTATTATGGATATGTTCCTGGATCATGCTCTCCTTTAAACACACAATGGGAGGAGGAGGAATAGTGTAGATCCACTCTGGGCAGCTTGAAGCACATGTGACTGCTTTCTAACTAAGCCCCTCCCTCAAGCAGTTGAGCAATTATAAAGCCAATAGTTGAGCATCTTTTTATTTGATGAAGGGTGAATGGGTGTCACTGTACTCAAACTTAAAAGTCCCTTTTGTTTAATACAATCACTGAAATGTTGCGTAGCCGCATTGTACAATTCATTTTATATGGGATAATTTGGAAACCCTTTGTTGGGTTGAGGTTTTATATATCCTAATAAGATTCAGACTGTAACATGTGCTTTGGGCTTCTTTTTTTGTAGAAACCAAATTTTTTTTCATGAGAGATGTTTATTTTCATCTTGGACTACATAGTGGTCAGTTCAGTGTAAACTGAGATGTGGAAGAAAATCAGCTTAGGCACTTGCTATACTTAGATTTTTAGACCACATCTCTTTTGAAGCAGTTTTATAGGATCACTGATGTTCAAGAGGGATATGGACTACAGCCTGCCAAAAGAAGCTAAAATCCATGAAAAGTTATCATCCTCTCTAAAAACACTTCTGTCTATTTTAATAGTTCAAGCAGCAACTATACTTTGCTATGCATTAATACACACTGCAGAAACCATCTTTGTATTACAGCATAAGCTAACATTTTCAGTTTCCGCTTGACATATTGTGCAGCGGAAGAGTCATAACTTTGCAGTTCAGTAACATGTTCTCAACATCCATGGTCATCATTGTGTGGCTATTTATGGCCAGCCAGCATTTATATATTTTAATATGGCACCAGACAAAAAAATATATATAATTTGCAAATTTGACTTTTCTGACCCATTGTTTTCAAGCAGTATTTTATTCAGATGAAAGGTCACTTTTTCTTTTGTCTATGTTTATTTAAAGAAACAATTCTTCAGGGGTGTTGTTACACATATCTCACTCGGGTTCCAACTAGAGAACTGCAAGAAACATTTTAATTTAAATGGCCATCTATTTTGAGTCAAAAAAACCGTAATAACTAAGCTACACCAGAGGGCAATATTATAAACACAAACACTGATAGGCTCAAAATTGTTAAGAAGAACCTAAGCATTGCAAAAGCAGTGGTAGGCAAGTCTTTATCAAAATAAACAAAGAAAATGTCATTTATATTCATGTTGGTAACTTTGTCTTTTCCTCTCAGAAATTAATATCTTCAGCTTACATTTGAAGCTCAATGATAACAACAGTTTTTCAAAGTCAGATAAATGGAGAAAAACTAAAAAAAGGAAAAAAATGCTCCATTAATTGTGTGGTTTCCAGCTCTTGAAACAAAAGAGGGCATGTCTGAAGTGAGCATCAATATCTCTATTTCTTATTATCTCCAGTTCACATAGAAACACCGCTAAGTTTTTCTTTTTCTAATACACTCTTTTAAACCAAAAACTTATTTTTTGTGTAGATGGGAGGTGCAAACTGAACAGAGACTATCTTATAAAATATTGCTTTTGGAGTGTTCACTGACCTAGCTCTGACATTTTACAAATTCTTGTCACTTTTCAACATAACACCATTCAAAACTGTGGAAAACCAAACCTTGAAAGGCACCAGGTACTTTCCACTGGTGCTATCCAAGCATTTCCCATTGGGAGGAGACCCAGGGGCAGACCCAAAACCTGCTCGAGGGTCAATATCTTCCCCTTTGGCCTGATAATGTTCACTTTTCTTTGCAATGAATCCCTAAAAAATGTCATGCTTTCCACATTACTTTTAGTCTCTTCTTTTTGGATTCCCCAGATATTTTTTCTGAAGTACTACTTGTTTTCTACTTAGCATTGGCTGGACACCAGTATCAAGAATTTAAAATGTAAAAGAATAGTGAAAATATAGTGTAACTCAGCACTGCACCTTCCCAACATTCTCTTGTCTTTGCTTACAATAAATACAATAATTGATCAATAAATAGCACATTTTCTGACATACACAGCAAGTGTTTCTCCCAGTTTCACAAGCATGCCTGAATGTGAATGTTGGCAAGTGAAAGACTGCAGGCCAACACTTGAACACACCGACTAATACAATGCTGACACATTTCTTTTAACAAAAATAACAATGTTTTTAAAATGTAACTAAATAAACTGGAAAGTGTTTGAGGTTGGATTTTATTAGGATAAAATAACGAACGTCATAGTTCGTTGAGTTCAAAACAAGTGTGATGATGCTGAAAGTGTTTGAGGTTGGTGTTTGTTTTTGAACTTGGCAGTTTGGGGACTGTCTTAGAGAACTCCTGTGGAGTGTGTACTTGCGGGTGTGTTTTTATGTGTGCATGTCTATGAACTTGGCACTATCACTGCGCTCCAGCAGAGCTTGCAGGGTGTTATGGCATTGGTTTGTATGTATGCGCACACATGCGGCGTGACGATGCTGCCAGGGCTACCATGCTGTCTCCCATTATGCTCTTATCCTGTCCCATGGTGGAGTTTATCCATGCAGGGTTCAACGCTTGTAGGGGGGACAGCTGGGAATTATTGGAACTAAATAGGACACTTTGATTGGTCGTGCTGCCCCAACTGGCAAAGTGCAATTGGGTGAGCTGGTTTTATGTAGTAAATTTGATGGTGGGCCTGTATCAGACGGAGGGAGAACTGAATGAGAGAGGAAGGGAGATCTCTCTGGGTGGCTCGTACGGGCTTTGATCACTCCACTAGGACTTGACAAGCTGACTGCCTCCAATGCACACACATGCGTATGCACACACACACTCATTCTCTCATGCACAGCAAGATATTTCTGCAGTGAAACAATGCTGCATTTTGTCCACATTCTCTGGGTGGTGTGTGAGCGTGCTCTGCATCTATGGTGTGTGCATGGACAGGCGTTCACAAGAGTGTGTGAAAGGAAGTCTTTGACTGTGTCTCAGACTCTCTTTTTTTTTTCCAGTGGACCCTCCTGCTGTGAGCTTCAGCCTAGTGATTGCAGATCTTCCTTGCCCTTCCTGTCCTTTAAAAAAATATATATTTCTGGTTAATTCATCCATGCATTTCACTGACTTTCACTTTTTATGTGACTAGTAGCAGGACATTTGATGTATTTGCCTTTTCAATTCTATATCTGTGTTCTTTTAGTCCTGTTGGCTGCTTAAGAGATTTAATGACCTCTCTTTGTGATTCAAGTCCGATGGCCTTGCTCGCCCCTTCACTGGTATCTGTTCATGTTTTACTCTCAAAGTATAGAAGTATAAACATAGCTGTTTATACTTGGAAAAGGAAGTAGAGATTGAAAACTAGCATGGACCATACATCGCCAAAAATTGGGCAGAGGTTTTTAGGAACGTGTTACTATAGGGCAACTTGTAATTGTTCTGTCATGTCAACTAGTATTGTCAATGTTACATGACATCCTACATGCTGTCAGGAGACGTAGAGAAAGAAGTTACATTTTTTTAACGCCGACAGGGGATACAGGTGATCAATTGTGTGGGTTAAATGTTAGGACTTATTCTGCAAATGTGTTTCCATCTCTCCTCTAGCGCATGAACCTTTTTGAAAAGCCAAAAATTGCATTAAGCATGCTTAAAAACCTTTCCTTGAAATTGAGGAAGTTATTTTGAAATTTGCATTTTCCATCAACTTTTGCTAATGTGATACCTCAAAATGAACACAAAAAGACTGATTGAAGCATGGTCACTGTCCTCTTTTGCTGCATCGTGAGAGTGAGTTGTCTGACAAATCTGACCACTAGGTTAACAAAGTTAACAATGTTCACCCAACTGTTGCCACATAGCCACTTTGTTGCTATATTTAGTGAGTCTTCAAACTAGATTCTCCACGTCAGGCTTTTTAAAGCAAGAAAACTGCAACCGGTGCATCGATTGTCACAACTTGACATTCTGTTTTGTGGTACAAAAATCCTGTTTTTTTTCTTTCTTTGTTTTTTTTTTAAGATAAAACACCAGGTTTAAAAAAAATACTTTTCAAAATATTACTTTGATAAATGGAGGCTCTTTTCTTGGACTCCACCATATGTTTCATTTTCCTCTTGGGGTAAACCCAGGATTGAACATTTGAATTCATCCCTGTGTGGGTTTGTCTAAGTGTACTTGATTTTCTAGAGATGAGAAAAGAAAAGCAGGAGAAAAAAAAAGAAAGAGATAAATGCCCTAAAACTGATTCCCTGCTTCTCCTGCTGTTGGGCATAATCCCTTATAGAGTTTCATGTAAAGATCTGGAATTATGAATTTTTCATGGCCCGTGTAACAGAAGGCCTCATTTGGTGCTCTCATTTCAAGGCTTTTTGTTGCAGTTTAGCATTGTGCATCTCTGTGCATTTGGGATGGTGGCAGTGATAAAATGCCCCTGATTTCCAATTGATGGCCTTCTGTATACTGCCAGAAGTGATAAAAATATTTGCATATTTATTTATTTTTTATCTTTACAATAAGGTTTATTTTGTGACATGACTAGGTGAAGGTTCTTTGGTCTGGTACTGTTATAAAATGACAGACATTTTGTCAAAAATATCACGTTATAATTTTCATATACTGACGTGTACCAAATTATGACCAAGTTCTGCTGGTATCACATTTTTAACAAACTGGAATAATAAAAAAAAAACTCCATCTCAAATCCCTAAAGAAATCAGTTGGGCTTGGTGAATTACCATCGCCGAGTGCCAGGCTGCAGATTTTCTAACTGGTGTCCATGAGCTTACTACCCCACTCGTGTCACTTGTCCCCATTTCTCTGTCTGGCTCGGTTTCCTCATATTTTCTGGCCTGCTTTCGCCTTTCCCATCTGCTTTCTCTGACATTCTTCTTGCTTTATAACCTTCAGCTCGTTTTTTTAAAATTATTTCCCTCCTCTGTTGTTGTTTCACAAAACCCTGTTTCCCTTTTCTATGCAAATTTACTCAGAGTGTGGCCAGAACAGTGGACATATTGTTGCGCGTCTGAACTGGGCCTGGAAACAGCGGGACATTTTGTTTTTGTGTGCATGCGTTTGGTCATTGAAACTCATCAGTCAGCCAGAAGGAGAGCACTTGCTTGCACAAACACAAGTTGAATGCAGACAGACTAAGCTCAGAGAAAAGGAAAGAAGAATTGGGGATAGGTAGAGAAAACGAACTGCATTTCGTGCCAGCTGCTTTCCATTGACATCTCACCCTGTATCTTTGCTGTGAGACCTTGCCTCTGTTCACTGCCGGCTGCTTAGGGTTTTCATGGTCTATATATTCTTTTTATTTGATCTTGTAAAACCTGCAGTAAATAGCTCAACTTGGTTTATTTGCTTCAAAAACAGGCAGCGAGCTGCACTTATTGGAGTCATGTGATCAGAAAAGGCATTTTTTTTTCCTTCCTGTGTGAAAACAGCAACTTGTGCCTCTCAGTTTAATCCTGTATTGTGTCTCCTGTGTCTGCTTCTGACACTTTTTGTTTGGATTCGAGCTGAAGATTGTGCCTGGTGTGGCTCCCATTTGTTTTCTCATGGAAGTCTTAGCAGTAACCTATACATCACTTAATTGATCAGTGGCAACTGTCGGGTTCGCTAAATGACTTAGGTTATAAACTAATCAATCTTACTGGTCAAAATTAAGTCTTGTAGCTTATCAGTAAAATTAGTTTCAGCTAAAGAGTAATTCTTGACCTCATCAAGAAGTTACACTTTACACTTTATAAGGAAGAGTATGAGAGTTTTTTTCAGTTTACTAAAAATTGCATTGAAAAACATAATTCTAACATTAATAAAGCAATATCTTCCTGTAACTAATGAATAAGTTAAAAAAACCAGTCTAACTTAAAATATCTAAGAAGTAACATCAATAAAGAAGACAAAGAACTAGTACACAGTACTTGTTTACTTGGGTTTATAATTGGAGATATTTCTCTTTGAAACATGGCTGATTGAAAAGTGAAATGTTGTCAAGCATTTGTTTCATTTTTATATGTGAAGGGGAAAACTATTTTATGGTTTACATTGTAGTTTTATGACTTAAAGGAAAGTGAAAAGGAAAGAAAAGGGAAAACGCTAATGAAGGGGCAAACAAAACAAAAAAAAACTTCTCAGAATGTTCTCAGAATGCCTTCTGGACAGAAAAAGGAAAGTACCTTTTTGGGCCCAACACATATTGTAGTATTAATTTATTGCTGTTGCAATCCAACGTGACATCTGACATCTGAGATAGATGAAAGCTTTTTAGGGTTCAGTTGTGAGAACAGGTTTCTGAAATTGCACTTCCCTCTTTACCTCATCAACCAAAGCTGATCAGCCAATCAAAGTAGAGAAAAAGATAAAACAATACATTTTTATTTCATCTACTGGTGTCACTGATGAGGTGCATACGGAAATAAACAATGCACACTGTAGGTTTGGAAAAAGCTTTTCCTTAGGAGACAGACATGACCAGCAGATGGGCCTCGGTTGTGTTGCCATAGTGGTCTTTTTGCGCGTTTGGGGCAAAAGAGCCCCATTTGTGTTGCCATGAATATGTGATTAAGTTACCATTGAGAAAGACAATATGTCGCGACAGGAGGTCCACAGAGCTGGGGCCCAGGTATTTTTGTTTCCACCAAAAGCTTGTTATGTACATTGTACTGTTTTCACAGCATGGGAGAGGAAGAATAAAAGAGGGGAAAAATGAGGGCCAAGTCTGACAAAAAAAAAAAAAAGCAGTATAGGGCGATGGAGAAATAGTGGACTGTGAATTAGACAAAATAAAAATTAAATTACATAAGAGAATATGTTTTTCTCCTCTTCTTTTTATGAGACAGAGAAGAAATTTTTAAAATTCAGGCTCTTTTTGATATTAAACAATGCTTCACTGTAAAATCCCATTGAACTCTGGGTTGGTAATGATGAGAGGAAGTGGATGGAGTAGAAAAGGAGGGCGCAAGCAAGCTGAGTAGTGTTTGGAAGCAGCCTGAAAGATTAGTCTTTCTCTTCCTCATATTTTTCTCCACTTCTTTCTCTCCCCTTCTCCCTCTTTTGTTTCCTTTTATTCACCAAGTGTCTTTCAGATCTAATTCCTCTTTTTTCCACCTCATCCAAGCTTTAACTGCCCTCCAATCCCCTCACCGCTCTCTCTGTAGATCCCAACAGTAACTTTTTTTCCTCCTTCTCCTGACCCGCTCAGGCCTTGCTAAAGCTGTCTGGTAATCCAATGATCCATCTGAGGGAATATGCAAAAACTTGAAACCATAATTACTGTAATCACCACTGTAACTTTTTACCTTCTCTGGGTTTGCACACGGGCATACACGGGCATACACAGATGAGGTATGCTTACTCCTGAAAGAGTATATTGTAATTCTCTAGAATGGCATGAAAAGGGGGATTTAGTGTGTTGTACAATATGCTTTTGCTCATCTGTTTTCCTGCTGTAGAAATGATGTAATTTACCTTCCAATTCTTTTTGTTGGCCACACGCATAGAATACGCAAATATAACAGAAACTATCTATTCATCTATAGTCTGTACCCACTTATCTTTGCAGAGTGGTGGGGATGTCACTGGTGTCTATCTCCACCAGTTATTTGGCTAGTGGCCGGGTACAGCCTGTACAGATCACCAGTTCATTGCAGGTCAACATAGAGGCACACAGGATAAGCAACCATGCACACACACACACACCTAAAGAGAGTTTAGATAGACTATCTAACCTGGCAGTATTTGAAGGAAGCTGGAGCAACTGGAAAGAACCATTCACAGTGAGAGCATGCACTGTGCGCCCCCCCCCCCCCAAAGCTTCGGGTATTTCCCAAGTTGGGAAAGAAGGTCCTGGATTTGAACTTGTGCTTTGAGGCAACAGTTCGACCAACTGTTCCACTGTGCAGCCAGAAAATTTATTAATATAAAGATTTTATTTTGTAGAAATTGAACAAAAGTGCTCACAGAAATGTATGTGGTAGTCTACTTGTGATGGTGTATATAAACCTGGAATATTTTACTCTGTAGGTGACAAGATAACATGTAAGCAGTTTACTTTGATTCATTTCAACACAGCATTCTAAGTGGCTCATAAATATGGGCAGCACTTTGCTGAAAAGGCATGTTTCATTCGTTTGGAGCACGGCTATGTATGAATGTGTGTGTGTGTGGATGAAATGTCACATTGTTAGTTTCCAGAATTATCTGTGCACGCAGCATTTTTTTCGTCCCCCAAAGGAATACAGGTAGGACGGTGCCAAAGGTGGAGATTTGAAACAAAGGGAAGAGCATAATGACTTTCCACTGTTAAAATCACGGGCTTTGTGAAATCTTTTGTTTTCCTGTAAAATGCTGAACATAGAGGAGCCAAAGGAGGCAGCAGGATCACAGGAACGAGGTGGAGCAGCGTTAAACACATGGAAGTAGAAAGATATAGTGACTTGGATATGGGAGCTCTGTGAGGAGAAAAGACTGTCTGGATAGCAATTAATCTCAGTCTTTAGAGGGACGGAAGTAATCTGTTAAAGAAAAAAAGCCAGGATATGGACTTTGTTGGAATTTACAGTACACTTTTATAGAAACTATAATGTTTGCATCCATTTCCCTTGTTTGGCCTATTTATGAATTATGATTAGTAAAGCTGTACTTAAAGCCCCTAAAGTCTTGTGCCCCTTACTGTTTGATTCTAGGTTGATGAAACTCATCCATTATTGTGACTAGATGCAAAAGGGATAAAATTAGACAGGTGATTTATTGTACAGATTTTCTGTTCAATTAGTGAATTTCAACCATAAATTTTTTTCCCATTGAGTCAGTTTTTATGTTAACCCTGGAGCGCTACTATTGCTAGTTTTATAAATACATGACTTTCAATAATTTGGTTTTTCTTAGAAGCTTAGTGCCATATCATTATGTTAAAACGTCTCTTCTGGTCAATGTTTGATATTCTTTTTTTCTTTTTTTTGCATTTTGAATTTATGCGGAGGTACACAGAGTAGTGAAGAAGCTGAACTATACAGATCATTGAGTTAATCTAAAAAAGTTACCGGACAACTTACAAAAAGTTGTCCGGATATGTTGTTATGTTCACAGCACTTTATGTTTGAACAATCCTGATTAGCATTTCAGATCTGTGAATATAATTGCAAAAAAGGGTTTACATATGTCATTTAAACCTAGATTTATTAATGTGATTCTGCAATGTCAGAAAGCACACTTCTTTGGATAAATTTAAATGATCCATACTTAAATTCAGATAACAGTAATCAATTAAATATATAGTTAAAATATGACCTCAGTTTTGTGTCATGTTTGATTTACCTTCAGGACAGAAAGGGCAATATTAAAACATAAATGGAGATTAGACCCAGGGTTTTCTCTGGCAAGACATTGGACCCCACGTTGCCTACCAATACTGCAAAGGCTTTTAAGTGTGTGAATGTGAGATCGAGAGATGAGAAAAATTTTATTTGAAACAGAAAGAACTGGTGCAGGCACAAAATAAGATTACAACTGGAACCGACTGAGTGAAAACCTCACTTTGTGGTAATTTTTACAATCTGTATTCTGCTAATACAACATTAAAATTTCTAATGTATTTACTACGGTTTTGAGGAAAACATGAACTGATCTTGCCTGATTTTTCTTGTTAAGTAAGATTAATGGTCCTCTTTTGTGGTAAATAAAATATTGGTTTTATAACATGTTTTAGTTTTGCGTGGCTTTCAGTGAGTCTTTCACAGATATGGATGAATGTGTGTTTATGGATGGCAAATGTGTGTTTGTAAATGGGTCAAGTCTTCAAAAATGTAATAGGTGTGTGGTGGTATAGCCACTACTTTTTTTTAAGTTCACGGTTTGACAAAAGTCAACTTTAAGCGTATTTAGCCCCGGCTCCAGACTAGTTTAATAGGGGGGGGCATCTTATTTTGGGAGGGCAAAATGAATCAACATAGCTGAACACAGACAACATCAGTAGCCTACAGCAGTGGTCCCTGACCTTTTTGTCACCGTGCACCGGTCAAGGCTTGGCAATTTTACTGCGGCCCGGGACCACTGGCTTACAGGCTACTTATTAACAAGCTTAAGGTGCTGTATTGATATTAGCTAGTCATCATTTAGCTAACATTACCTGCATCCAACAGCATTACTCAACTCAGTTGTTTAGTTTGGGGGGGGGACTGTGCAAAGTTCTTTGCAATATGCTGGTTTGCTGCCATGATTCTAACACACCTGCATAGCTCTGCACAACAGCAGCAGTTCTCCGTCGTTGTCGCACAGGTGTAAACCCAGCGCAAGCGTTTGAAGGCGGCTCAGAAAAACAGGTTACAACATGTTAACAACGGATTAAACAGTTTTAACTGCTGGTAAAAGTGACAGAGGACGCAGATATGGGAAGTGTGGGAGCCCCTACTGTATCAAATTGACATAGGAATAACAGAGTGTTGGCCATTCTAAGGTAAAAACAACAAACAGCTTCCAGTCCACGGGGGACACAGCTGACCATGCCGCCGGGCCTGAGGTTATTATTTTATTTTAACAGAAAAAGAAATAACAATATCCACAACAGACTAAATTTCATGTCAAAAAAGACACCCATAGCCCAGAATATGCTTTGTATAACAAGGTTAGAATTTATCTATGGGAAACTTAACTTTAAAATGAAAACAATTTTATTGATTTTTAACCAATTTCAGCTAAAACATACATGTCATATGCTATTTGCTTGCTTCACTCAATTTGGGTTTACTGCCTAATATGGGGTCACACAGAACATAATAATATTTCCATGGATATCAAAATTGATGTCCTGTTCTGACATCTAGTATGAATTTAGAATCCTGTAGGGGATATTTTACTTTGTTATTTAAGTCTGTTAGGCATTGTGGAGCACAATAATATATGATGCAATGACATGCCATATTCTCATTTTTCCTCTATTACTGAATGTGTGAAGCTTCGCACAATGCTGATTTAAACAAGCAGGTTAGTATTCCAGCTATTGAATGCCAATGTTATAAACCATTCTTGCATAGTTTAGATTAAATTCTTTAGAAAATATTAACAATTTTTTGTTATAGCTCACCATAACACAAATACCTGTGAGTAGCATCAGTATCTTTATGCCTTTTACATGCGACACCTACGCTAACGATGTAAACAATCAAAGTGTTAAATGATTAGTTCAAAACATTTTCCCTGCTATCCTTAAAACAGGGCTGTGAAGCCTGTGGCGACATACACAGTTTAACAGGATTTAAAAAAAAATTAATAATCATCATTGATGTTTGTATACACAGCATGTTTGTAAGTATAGCAAGAAAAACTTTAATGAGCATATTTACTGATATAATGACAGTAATTTGCCACATGCTGGGGTATTATCTAAGAGGTTACTGCTAGA
The DNA here is from genome assembly GCA_010277075.1 of Poeciliopsis retropinna. NCBI lineage: Eukaryota > Metazoa > Chordata > Actinopteri > Cyprinodontiformes > Poeciliidae > Poeciliopsis > Poeciliopsis retropinna. The sequence goes on along the minus strand of VMRM01000001.1, from coordinate 13,602,549 downwards.
GCTTAGATGGCAACATTTTATATCCACGTTGCAATATCTTTGTTTGTATTATGAAGCTCCCCTGATGTCATTTTTCATTTTTGTTTCACTGCATGCATCCTAAACATTAAATTATTTCTCATTTATATGCTAAGATTATTTTGTTTATGTTGCAGTTCCAAGCAATTTTTCTAACCCCGAGATAGCAATTAAGTATTTACTCTGATGCTTCTAGAATTCCATTTTACAAAAAAAAACCAACAAAAAAACAACAAACAAAAAAAACACAGTGAACTTGTTTGAAATCACACTGATTCTTTCTGTTCGTCTTTTCACTTTTTACAGGCCAAAGGCCTATTGCTAAGCTCACAGTTACCAAACTTGTGACAGCCAAACTATTGAATAAATGAGAAGTTTAAACTTACTCATTCTGAGCTGAGTTTATCCTGTGCGGCCTCCGGGAATTATCTTTTGAAATAAAGGCTTTGTCAAGGAATGAAGTAAAATATTGTAGCTCAGGACCTCACTATTATAAAATGGAACTCTAAATTTCCTCCTTAAAGTGAAGTAAAAACCCCTCAAGGTGGCATCCTGTGTCACTTTGTGAAACCTTTCTGATATTTATGATTTTAATATATATTTTTTATTTTTGTGAAATTGTCTTCAAGTGTTGCAACCCTCTCTGGTTTCAGTGCATCTTGTATGTTTGTTACCTTTAAATGTTTCACTTTCTTTCTTCTACAATGACAATAAAATTAATTTTGATTCTTTATTTAGTTGTTAGTTTTTATATTGACTTGTGTTGGCAGAGGCTAAACAACTTTTCATCAGGCTGGTTAACAATAGTTGGTTATATAAACATTTTCAAGAATCCCAAACTACTTTTTATTTTTTTTTGCAATATTTTGTACACTATGGAAAAAAAAGTAGAAAGTCATAAATATACAAAATACAAATAGATTGTTACCAATCTGACAGTGCCACAACTAGCTAATCATTAGCTGCTAACTCAAGTTGACATCAACATAAATTAAAGAGCTATGTCACCTATGTTGAATATTGAATGACATATATGCACAACTAAAAATAACCTGTATTTTTGCATTTTCTTGTTTTCTGAGCTTGATCTTTTGTATTGCATGCTTTAAAACTTTTGAGTACTTTGACAATGGGAGATTAAAAATGCTGCTAAGTCTTGGTATGCTAAGTCTTACATTATTCATGTCTCTGCAAAATAATTCATCAAATCAAAAGTCCTTATACTAATTTCAGCTAAAAAAAAGAGGACAAGAAGTGAGCAAACCAGATGTGGTAAAAAGTCCAATGCAGATGTGACACCATATGGTTCAGGTAGAAGGCATAAATTCAGCCTGTGACTGTTTTTAATGTAACTAGTTTCAGTAGAATGGTTGTGGCTGTTTTCAGTATTTTTGTGTCAAAACTATATTGTGACAAAGAGCCTTGGTAACTACTATAACAATGACATAAAATATGTTGAGTTTATAGACATTTTATTTGAGAAATGTCTGTTTTAATAGAAGAAACATTTATTTCTTCATGCCATTGTTAGTCAAATAAAATAATCTGTAAACAGTTGGATTGTTGGAGCTGCCTCATTTCTGAGCTTAATTTATTACTGCTTCCTTTAAATATTTTTAGCTTTATTTCACTGTGAGGTTGCAGTAAAAACACAGATATTAGAACTGATTTCATAAAAATATCAGAAACTACCTCTCATGTAAGTAATTTTTAGCACAAGTATAGAGTCCTCCTTTTAATGATGTACACCAAAAGAAAACATTGGCGTCCATCTGGTTTATAACAAACTTGCGCTCCAGCACACTTGAAGGTTCTGGAATAGCGTTTAACCTCCACCACATATGTATCTGCTTTTTTCCTTATTTTATTCAGCTGACATCATCATCATCATACTCTTCTCAAAGCTCAGCTGTTGTGGTGGTGCAGTAACATTTTTTTTTTGGGAAAACAAACTGGCTCAGTGTTTAATGACATGTGGCTGAATTAGTGAGCCAATACTGGGAAATCACGCAAACGCACACACACACACAGCACACTAAGGAATAAGTGTCTCTGTCCTGGTCCTGGTCAATACAAGCATACAAAGGGGTTTTCAGGAAAAGGAGCCAACACTCACAAGGCTACATTGGGATGGCTTGGACTGTTTGGTAGTTAGTATAAATGTGAATAAACACTGCTTTTCCAAATAGACTAGTTGTGTTTTTGGCAGGATTTTTATAATCCTGTTATTCTCTGTCTCTCATCTTTTGTAATTAGGCTGCCGTGGTTGCCCAAAAATATTAAAAAGGCACATAGATGATCCTGCTCATATGGTACCTCCTATGTTAAGTTTAGTTTAAAATTGGGTTTACTTGTTATGGAAATCTGATTTTGAAACACATTCATATGCCTGAAACCTTTCACGGGTTGTCATTTTACAACATAAAAGGAATCATATAGACAAATTCCAAGTCAATTGCATCATTTTCAAACTGATTTTAGTTAAATAATCCAGTAAAGTTTAGTTTATTGTTAAAATTAGTTAAAATGTCTAGTTTTATGTGTTACAGCAGTATATAATTGTAATGTGCAAAAATGATAGATTAGATTTCAAAATGTTGACCTACATAATGTGTAGAACTGAAATACACTGTAACATAATATTATGTTTTAACACTATTGTAAGGAAATATATGACTATAAAAACTAGTTTTGATGAAATTACATTTAGAATGATTTTTAGATGTACCATTGTAATATTTCCACTTTAAATCTTCTGCAACATAACAAAGATACAAAATAAAAAACAAGTACTAGATCTGAAAAGTAGCACATAGTCAAAAAATAAAACTAGCCAATTACATCATTTAGATGTCAGAATATGAAAACCTCTACAGCATGAGGTCAACAGAAACTTTACATGAATGGCACAACATAAAACCCGGCATAAAATAATAGTAATGGGCCCCAGTTGTTGTATTACGCTGTACGGAAATCTGTCGCAAGTGTCCATCTGTAAGTCATATATGTAGCATTTTTGCAGTGACATCATGTGTGTGGGGTTACTTTTGTGAGAGCAGATGAATAAGCACATAACTTACATCATCGTGTCATAGTAGGGTTATTTTACCACATCAAAGAGCATGTAAGCGCTTTTGAGCCACCCGTGCTTTCTCAATTCTCTGTGTCCATCTCTGTTTTCCTTTCACTATAGCTCCTCTTCTCTTTCGTTGCTCCTCCCTTTTTTCTCTGCTTTGGATACAGTCTTCCATTTTTTCCATCAGTGCTTCCTTCCTGGGGGATAGGGGAGATTTAACTTTGAACAAAAAGAAAGAAGACGGAAAACTTTGCTGAAATTTTTGAAACATATTCCCCCATCTCTGTTCTAAGAAATGTCATCCACACCCAAGGAACATTTTCAAAAGAAGCAGAAAGTAGCTAGCTAAAGCCAGACAATGCCCACGGCTCCCTCTAGCTCTCGCAAATCCTTGTATTGTTGCTGTGGTTATTTGTGTTGCCTCTTCCTCTTGAGCCCTCCAGGGTTTTGGTTTATCTATGCTCAGTGCTGAGGTCTTGTCGGAAAATAAGAGCAGGGTTGCCGTTTTGGCCTCAGGTCAACTTACAACACTTGAAAGTTTGTTTTTGGTGTGAAAATAAACTCTGAACTTTTAGTTCTCATTGGATGTGTTGCTTTTTTTTTTTTTTTTTTTTTGGTTTCTGACATTGTACTATGTTTCACTGTTTTAGTTCAGCTGTGAAGCATGCCCCAGAGTCCACACCTGCTCAACAGGCCCCATTTAACTGCATCCTAAATACATCAGACAATAAAGTTATGCATTTTGACCACACTTAGCATCTGGTGTGCATACAGAATACTGTTAACTGTAATAAGTTGCCTGATGGAAAATAACTAAATGCTATTGAAATGTCACATGAGATGGAGAAAAGTATTCAATCTCTTCTGCTTTGTAAGAAGAAGTTTCTCAATTGGTTTGTGAGGGAAATCAGAAACCAGCAGTTTAGAGTGACAACCAGGTTGTGTGACAGGGCGTAGGCTTTACAATGTTTCACAGTGATGTGTGTTAGAAAAGATAAGTTGTGTGACCATTGTGTCATTAGAAAATGCATAAAACTGTGTGATACTTCTGAGCACTCAGCTCTCCCTGAAAATGGCTATTTGCTGTGTGCTCTTATTGCTAGTTAGAAATAAATACTGAAGAATTGTCTCATCTGTCTCTCTTAAAATTTCTCTTTTCACAACAATTCTAGAGCAGATGTCACTATTAAATCCTCTATTTTGTAGCTGTCAGGGGGAAAAGGCAGTCTTCCTTCTTCCCTGAATAGTTTCTTCGATGTGTTGTAGACTTTGGTTTATGTCCCTAAAGCTTTTAGTTCCACTGCTCTGGATCTGCAAAGCTAAAGGGGGGAGGCATGTCTAATGAATTATTTACAGAGCACAGAGTTAAGATAACAAAATGCTTCAGAGTTTCAGACGTGCTGGTGCCATCAAAGGTATGCAGGCTATTCACTCACCTGGGCAATAGGTCTGGAACATACCTATATTATTAGCTATTTCTTACAAAGTGCCTCACCTAAAATGAAAAAAAAAATGCTTTTGCAAATTAACTTAAGCCACCAGAATATTTCTATATGTTAAATGATAACTTGTTAGCAAAGTGAAAGAGGGACTGTTCTGCCTCACTGTTCTGCTCTGTTATCACTGTTGGTCAGATATAGTACAGGTAAAACTGAGCTGTTCTCATGGGCCCATTGGATAACATATAAACATTTTGGAGATGACAATTAAAAAGCTAAAGGGGGGAGGTTTGTAAAATAGGCATTTTTGAGTTTTATATCATGTTAAAATGTTATCCCCTCATCAACTTAGTTGTTAACTTAGTTCTTTCATGCATGTTTGAAGAATCCTTGAATGTGCCGTGGTAACTATTTGGAGGTTCTTAAGCATTTGCTTTCACAAAGTGCTGCCTATTTCTACTTTGGCCTCACAGAACACCCCTCCATGACTCACCTCCATCAGACTAGTAGCAGCAGCAATTAGATAATACCTGGTGGAACTGCGAGTCTGCTGAGTTTATTTTATGATCTACTTCTCAGTGGAACACTCCTAAGAGCAGTTGTTAACAGGATAATGGAGAAGCATTGTTGTGATGATGTGGTGAAGGCAGATTATTGGAAAAACAGGAGCATCTTTAAGAGGCAGAGGCCAATTTCAAGGCATCAAATTTCTTTTAAATTGTATTTGTTGTACACAGCATTTTATAGCAAGTGACGGTAACCAAGTTAATTTATAGGGCTACTAAATTACACTATGTGACTAGAACATTTTTAAGGTTCTCCTATTTTGTCCAAAGACTGTATACAAGTCTATTGTCTATAGCAACCAATTTGTCTTCAGAAATCAATCAAGGTAAATATACCATTTTACCAAGTCTGATGCATGAATTGGGTAAATCTCTCTCACAACACATATATACACATGTCTTTTAGGTCTTCTAAAGTGGACATTTAATAATCAAGGACCTTTTCCTTCGGGCTGCTCCACTGAGTAGGTCACACACAAACACTCCACTTGTGCGACAAAGTATTGATTCTGAGTGTTGTTCTTTTGCTGTTGGTTAAACAAGACAGTAATAATGGAGCAACATTGTTTAGACTGCTTATTGAACTGTGACTGGCCAAATTGATTGCTGTCTTCAGCTTTGGGAATGCATTTGAGTCTGCTTGTGTGTACATGTGTGACTTTGACTTTGTAACGTGGGTAGTTGCTAATATTAATGTCTCTGTTTGCTACTGCTCGCGACAAAGTAAAGGACAAGTTGTTACTTTTAAGAACATTTTTTTTTATCTAAGCTTCTTCCATTAATTCTTCTGTTTTAGTGTTAACCTACCGAAAAGGAAGCTAAGATATAACTTCTGTAAAATAAAGGCTATTATCAACAATAAGGGGGCTGAAACAGCTCACACAGAAAACAGTGATGCCTCAAATCACTGTCACAAATGATCAGTATCCTGATCATTTGTGACATGCCAAAGCAAAACCAGGAACAAGGAACCAGAGCAAAAATGGAGACTTGTTCCTAGTTTTGCCATGGCCAATCACATTTTATTTATATATTGGTGAAAGCATTGTAAAGCTGACTGGATAAATCTGACTAAATTTGTAGATGAATTAAAATTGTTTTGTTGTCTTGCTATCCCTGGTGTACACTGTTGGTGCAATTAATCAAACTTAACTGATGGTGTGGAATAATCAGATGGTTTCTCTCTGGTTCCAAAATCCATGGAGGATAAAGTTGCTGTTTTGGTGAATAATTAGCTGTTTTGCAAATGTTTTCAAATACTAAGGGAGTCTAAAATTTGAAAGTACTTCAAGTTGGCTGATGATAATTGGTGGTTTGGCTTATCTGGAATGTTTCTTGATTTAAGTTAGTTCCACAGCGCAATAGTTCCACCACTATTGCGCTGTGGAACTTGTCACTAATGAGACTAAGGTCTCGTTAAAGGTACATTGAGTGATAAATGGAAAATCCAATCAATTGAATGAACAAACCATAATAAAATGAAATGGAATACTGGAAAATAACTACAAAACAAATTAACTAATTAAAACAAGATAAATCTTGTTTTAACGTAATTTCTCCATCCAACAGAATAGGAAGGGAACAGATCATGGTTGTCTCTCTGTCAGAGGTTGGGCCTCATACGACAACTTTTAAATATCTAGCTTGAGGTTTTATATGCAAGAATCAGTTTCTTATCAGTGATGTCAAAGCGCAACTAATTATTTTGAATAAAATGGATGGCCAACAACAATATTATCTGCTTGCTTTAGAAAATAATAATCTCTACCATGAAATTTGGTGATCACTGCTCACCACTTGCAGAATGTATGTTGCTTTTGGTCTGAAAATCATATAGCACATTGTGAATTTCGCCTACTGCAGACAGCTTTTATCTTCCTGCTTATCAATTTACCTTTTTTTTTTTAATTCAAAGACAACGAGAATTGCACCAGGTGTGAGTGCAGACAGATTTGAAGACTTCATAAGTACACCTAAAAGAAAGAGATATTTGGGTCTTGTTATTATCTTTTGAAGCGCTTTCCTCAAGGCTTCAAAATAATTCATTGAGGTCTTTGCATTTTCATTCATTACAAGTTTCTTTGATACAACACAAGGTTGCACTGTGGAAAAATTTCCAGGCCTAAGGCCCTACAAGCATGTATGAATAATTCATGTTAGCTTAATATTGAAATTGGTCATTTGTTTCCATGCCAAGGCCCTGTGAAAGGAGAATTAAAGAACACTTTGACACTCAATCATGAACCATCGAGATGTTTTGATTTGACACTGAGTGCACCCAGTATTTTTTATTTTTTTTATGAGCAGAAACTCCAAAGCACTTCAGATGTTTCAGCGCTCTTCACATCCTAGCCTCAACCGCTGAATTGGTCTCTGAGAGACCCAGAGGGAGATGCCCTGTTGGCATTTTCTGCTCTTTCATTAAAGCTCTTCCGTTATTCACATGTATGCTTGCAAACATCCTTGTACGCAGTTAAGTCAGATGTAAGCAGTGGTTTATGTGGCATACCGAAACACACTTATACTTGCAGTAATGAAGAAATGTGCACAAATCATTGTGTGCCTTTTAAATATAAATATGTAACTTAGATTTTTTTAATGAAAATAATATAATGATACTTAAAGTAAACTACTTGCACTGTTATTTCTCTACAGATTTTTACACTTTTTAAAACATGACTAAATTATTTGGACTAAAGATGCATCATTGCTTTAAGCTGGTTCATTTGAAGGGGTTTGATATTCTGCTTCTTCTGTCTCCCTGACTCGTGCTGTGTCTTGTTCTCACTTTCCTTCTTTATTTTCCCCTTTTCCACTTTTTTCCCTCATCCTCTCAGCGTAAAGACCAGAGGCACCATCCTTGGGGGGCATTGGGTGTGTTTCTGTAAGTTTTCAAATATGTAGGAAAAAAAGAAAGGGGATAGTTGGGTGAGGGAGAGAGTTCAAGAGATTGTTAATATGCAGAAGTGTCTGAGAGTGAAAGATATGAGACGTAGAGATCGTATGAGAAGGGGGATTGTGTGTCTGCGTGTGTGCGAGTGTTTGTGTATATTCTGCCGTTTCTCAGGCTCTCTAATTGGGACATGGGTTCTGTCTGTGCTTCGCACCAACCAGTTTGATGTAAGTCCCACATGAGCATTGCTGTAAATCTTGATAATGGTATTAGGCTTGTTGAGCCATTCGGGGACTTTAGCCTGCAGAGCATGCATGCATACAAACACACCCCAATCTACACACACAGACACACACACGCGCAGTGTGAGGGTGGTGCAGATAATGCTTAGTAGAAAAGGCTCACATGTACATAAACGAGTAGCCCAAACTCTGCTCATTACTGTCGCAAAGCCAGACCTTTGGGGCAGTTACCGCTCTGTTTCTGCGATAAATCTATTTCAGCTAACAGAGAGCGAAATGTGTTGCTCAACAAAAAAACAAAGACAAGCCAATATTAGAGGCTACAATTGTAAGAAATCTACACATTGCATCCATACATACTGGAGAGAGGAAAGGAGTTGGCTCTTTAGCCACAGTAGTTTGATTAAAATCCACAGCAAGATGATGTGACAAGAAGGCATGAAATGATGCAGCAAAATCATTCATCTCGTCATGATATGCATTTGGTGATGACGGGAAATAGCGGCTTGGTTTGATTTGTTGGAGTTGTTATAACTGCAAAGTGGAAGTTCTGAAAACATTCTACCACCACAGTTGATTTCAGACGCATTAAGGCTAGAGAGACAAATCATTTTATTTGAAGAGTGCCTTACAACTCAACTCCCCATTTTTGAAGTATCCCATAATAACATAATAGCATAGCATCCTCTCCGTGTCCCACAAAAAAGAACATAGCTTTTGAAAGCGTGATGCAGATCAGAAAAAAAAAAAAAAAAAAAAAAACTTAATATGTTGACTTGAAAGAAATTTCAAGACACCACTCCCCTGAATGATTCCATTTCTTGTTTAGGAAATGTGTTTCTACATAGGCCACTACATCACTTTTCCTATCACTTAGATGGCATTGCAAATATTTGCAGTGTAAATTATTTTGTGCCAGTCAGTGTATAAGCCAGAAATCTAGAAAACTCCAAACATGTATGTTTTGTATAAACAGTATTTTATGTTTTTGTTAGTTGTATAAAAATCTATCTGATTTATTTGGAACAATCCATTAAAAAATGCTTTAATTTTTGCTTTAATTTTTGTTGTTGTTTCTATTTGTCTAAGCTGTCCGGTGATGTGACGTTCAAAACCGCAGTTGCCAGAAAACAGTGCAGAATAATCTTAGCACATGGAATCTCCGTGTCCTGAACTGTGCATGAGGGTTCTGAACTTTGTCTGAACTTGTAGTGCAAAAGTCTGCCTGAGGGGGGAGATTTCATCACCTTATACTAAAAATTGTACTGGGAAATGAAAAAAGATAAGCTGTCAGCGGTGGAGTAGGTGGGATTGTGTGTGTGAATAAAAAAAAGATTATGAGACTATTAGTTTGTTTCTTGTAAATTAAAAACTATCTTTGTGGAATTAACTTCCTAATCAGTTTGAATTCCTGGGATATTACTAAACTCCTAAAAAGTAGAGATGTGCAAAATCAGACTTTTGAAAAACATTTTTTTTAAAGTCCTTGGTTCGATCAGTAAAAAAACTATTTTTTTTTTGCAAATGGATGGAATGCGCAGAACAGTTTTGCTAAATATCCTAATTAGTGTGTACAGAACCTTGGTTCTAATGTCTAAATATTAAAGCAAAATATTTAGACATCATCAAGAAATCAAGATTAAAAAGTAGCAAATGGCAAACATAATAAACAAAAAATAGCTGTCTCACGCTGGTCTACAATACCTATTGACCCAATGTCAGATGACTTTTCAGTGAACCATTCATATTGGCTGTTATAAATATTTTATTATTTGGATTTTATTGTCTAAAGTCTCCAATCCACAAACTATGGGAAGAAAGAAGGATTCAAATAAATGACTTAAATCTTAGTTTGAGCAAAAAACGGAGTATGTAGGAAGTATCTAGATTTTCTAGCTGCAGACTTAAATCCAGGATGCATCTGTCAAGCTGTCAGATGGAAGTCCTCGTATAGCTTTCACTGATGATGAGGGGGAGGCAATGGAGATGAACAGCAGCTCAGAAGAGGTTGTAGATTATTAATATTCTTGGAGTGCAGAGAGTTTAGGCTCATCGTGGAGCTGCACCTACACAACAAAAGCTTCCAGGCAGGATTCAGGCTGAACGGTGCAAAGCTTGAAATCTGACCAGTATCTCAAGAAGGAAGTTATTCCAAGAGCCTTAAAGTAATCAACTCACAATGACTTGTGTGTGTGTGTGTGTGTGTGTGTGTTTAGATTTTTGCAGACATATGCTGACTGACCTTTGACATTTTCAGGCATTGTAGTAGCGTACAGCTGAAACCATTCAGCTAAAATAAGTTAAACTGCAATGCAGCTGGGATTGATAACACACCCAACATTACACCACACTTTGTTTTACACAAACCTGACCTACCAGTTTTCAGAAGAACCCACTGAAAATAGATGATTTATTTATTTCAAACAAACCAAGTGTTTCTAGTGATACAATCTACCATCACCGCAGTGCAAATTAGTTTCAATACAGAGATACCCCCCAGACAAGCTAAATGGCTTGTTGTCTCAGTTTCAGAAACTATATTAGCTTGTCTGTTCGCTTTTCTCTCTGCAAAATGCAAATGATATAGCAGCAGAATGCTGTAAAAGCTAATGAGAGTAATGGGGTCTGGTCTGCTCTCTGATAGAGTTGACATAAAGGGGTGATGTGGGGGTTAGCTCTACTGTAATATATGGGAATGGATGACTGCAGCTGTTACTGCTGGCTCCGGCTCAGGTTTTGTCTCCATCTCTCAAAGCAGATGGAAAATATTATGATGCTGATGATGAGGGAGAGGGGAAACAGTGACGAAGGCAACAACACAATGAGTCAGTAGAATGCTAAGAGGAAACACTTAAAAATTGTTAGACTAAATCTTTCTCAGGAGACGTTTTAAACATTCAGCCGTTCACTCACTGATAAACCCAGTGCTGAATTTAGTTATAGCTTGTGAACACTGGGAACAGAAAATAGTTGTGGGGGAGAGACATTTTACGACCACCTTCACCACTGATTCTAAATACACTAACAAAATCATCTAATCACCTTCTAAATCCTTATAACATCTGTAAAATGTCACTGTAGAAATACAGAGTGTCCTCAAATTGCAGTTTGCAGTTGTAAGAACTTTTAAAAACTGCCTAGCAGAAATGCTTTTTTGCATAGGCGTCATAAAAACATAGACCTGTTGCATTTTTCTTCCAGAGTCACAGTCAACCAAATTGTGTGACAGTTTAGAGTGTGGTTGGGGAAACAACGGACAATTTAATCGGCATGACACCAGCAGGGAAATCTAACAACGGAGCCACCAGTGGGGCTTGTTTAATGATTTTCTCCTTTCACCGTTTTCAATTAAGGTACCTTGCTGTGATCACTGCTGAGTCTTTTGGTCACTTTGTGTTCCTCTCTCCATCTGTCTGGGTCCAATTTTATTTTTTTGTACCTGGGTATTCACAGCTTTCTAACTCTGTTCAGCTGTTTGAAGACTGTTTGTTCTTAAGTCTTCTGAATGTAAAATGAGCTAGTGAGAGTTTGATTGTGACTGTATTGTTATTATAAAAATTAACTTTTTACTTATCTTTGGATGCTGCATTAAGTTAGTAGCCTCTCATATTGGGTTTACTGACTGAGTGAAAAAGACACTTTAAATGGATTAACTTTAGTGGAAATTTAGGTCATTACCTCCCCTGATATTGAAGTTTTATCTGATGGGGCTTTGGCATCAATGCTGGTAGCAATGCTAATGCTCACTTTATAAACTAAATTGGTTATTGACTGTAATAATGTGACTGATTCACATTAAGTCCCAGCACTTTATCAGTGTAATTAAAAAAGTATCTGATATCACTATCAGTTTATTCCTTTAAATTACATAAGGTTGCCAAATCATTTTTGCTGTCAGTAAACAAATTGTGGATCATGCTCCATAGCTAAAACCAGAACCAAATGACAAATTATCTACAGAGAGAAAGTTAATAGAATTTTTTTTCTAATAGGGCACGGATATTTCTCAGAATACAATGTAAAAATGCTCTAAGATTTTAAGACAGATTTTTCTTAACGTTTTAATAATATATAAAAAAAAAAATCATGTCAAAAGTTATGTCTACCTTTCGCAACAGTTTTTACTAAAATTGTTGCTGATCAGTTTTCCAGATATTTTCACTGGTAAGTTTTCTTCTTTGGTAATGAACTCCTAAGATTTGTTTAGATTAGTGAACCTAAGTCTATTAGGGACATGTATAATTTCATGTGCAACTGTAGATGCCATTGAAAAGGAATGTTTACAAATGACGTTTTTATTTGTAAATTCATTTAGATTCATTTGTGGTGAGGACTTGATTTTTAATCTGATATTGACTTAAAAACTTAAATAAAAGAAGCTGTAGTGATGTATATCATTTACCACAGTCTATACAGAGCTGCACTTGCTTCTGGCCGTAGGCATTTTTTAAATGTGTAAATTAAATATTTCTTACTTTAAGTAAGTGAGTAGTCGTGAGGCTGAAAAGTGGTCACAAGGAACAGATGCATATTTCTGTCTTTGAAAGTGTTTCCTGGTGTGTTTCTGGAGAACGCTGACATTGTTTAAAGGTTGCTGATTGTGGAATAAATAATAGATTTTAATTTGAGATTAATTTTTGCCTTGGTTTGTTTAGACGGGATGCATTTATTTCTTGGATCTTGTTGAATTTAAGCCAATTTACAAGACACCTTGCCAGTTTTTTTTTTGACTGACCCTCAGAAATGTCCTTTCTGGCTCACCTCATGCTTTTCAGAGTTGTTTTATGCCCAGTGAAATGGATTAAATAATACAAATGGGTCCAATTTGGGGAGCGAGACCACATGGTTTGAGATCTGGTGATAATAAAACTTAAAAATATTTTTGTTAAAGTGAAATGGATCTTACAAATCACAGTCTAACTTTCCGCTATACCCGCCTATAACTTCATAAGTGTAAGGTATCATATGAGCCCTTGGGTATGAAAATGTGGGGTTTAAGCTCAACAATCACTATGTTTGAGACTTGTTTTGAAATATAGAAGCAAAGAAGTAATTTCAAATTGCCTTGGGTTTACAGTCAGTTAATAAGGATGTTGTTATGCTGCCAAGATTTGGTTAAAAAACACTCAAAAGGCCTTTACCACTTCCAGATTGTTTGTGTGACAGAATTTTCAGCACTTGGTGGAAAAACAATTTGCAAATACTGTGAAAATAATGTGTCTGACTGTTTGACTGTAATGCTGCTAAAGTTAGCGAGTGCTTTATTTTTATCAGCGCTTAACTAAAGGACTATTTTACTGTTTTTATCAGTCTGGACAGCATTTGATCTCACATAAATCAAAATCTGACTTTCACAGTCCCAGAGAATATCCGTAGCCCCCCTTTCCCCCATAGTTTGCGTCGTTTTAGCAGGTCTAAAAGCTCAACTGAAGTCTACTATGGACTAAACAAACAAACTCTGGTCCACCTGAAAATATATTATTTTCCATGTATTCTGTAAAAGAGTGGAATGCGTCAATGTGATATTCTTCTGCTGTATCAGACCAGAACCGAGCAGTGGAAATGTAATACTTAAGTATGTCCTTCCTCACGGCCTCGGACAATTGCTTCTCAAAACTACCAATTCTGTTCTCACTCAAAAATCTGCCTATGGAAGCTGAGTTGTTGGATCTGTTTTCTGCATAAATAAACACACCTATAAAATTCATACCGATCACACAATATGGAGAGGGGGGTGAAAAGTTTGCCAGGGGAGTTGTGACAAGAAGGGGATGATGATATGTGGCTGAGAACAAAATGACGCAATTTTCGTCACACAGCTGTGACAATGAGTACTGATTTAGACAGCTCGGCTCGATCATCCAAATCCCTTTAATGGTGTCAGTCAGGTTCTACAGTTCTGAGCTGTTAGCTGAGTAGTTGTTGTTTTAGCTTCTCGTTGTTTCCTCTTTAAGCTGCTTTGATCTCTTTGGTCAGTTTTTTTCTTGCCTACTTAAAAAGGATCTGGTTCCCACTGCTCTGCTGTAAGCCTCGTCTTTGGTCAGATGCAGCTTCCTCAGGTAATGACGTTTACTGTTGGTGTTTGTGTGAGAGGCGTTGGTCTGGACACACTGAAAACTGATGCATGATGACACAGATAGAGCGAGCTAATTTAGGGCAGTGACTGAAGCTTCAAAAACTGAAATCTGTGAAGTTAAATCAGGCCTGTAGCATCGGCTTTGACTCATCTGTCCACTTCCTAACAGTCCTAACCTCAAGCTTAGAGGTTTTCTTTTTGTTCTTTTAAGTTGGAATGATGAAGCAGACACTTGTCTGTTATGGTGGTCCAGTGTGGGTTTTTTTTTTGTGTTTGTTTTATCCCTGGTGTATTTAATGTGCTGTCAATTCTTTGGAAGTTAAGTTGAGAGGTTTACACTGGTAAACTTCCCACGGACAATGATGGGAAAGTCTGGGTGTTTTTTTTTTCTCCACTTCTGTTATGCTGTTTTTCAGCTTCTGATGCGCGGTCTTGCGGTGGGATGTAAACACTCGCCAGATGCTCTGTCTTTGGAGAGCTCTGGAGTGTGGTCCACTCGAAACCGCTGGAAGTTGGGCATCAGAAGTGAGTGGTCCAGGATGTGTTCACATGTACAGGTTTTGGTGAAGACGTTTGGTGGGTGGCAGAGCCACTGAAGTCTGAGATCCTTGTGCTGAGAAGAAGCACCTCATCTGTATATTTTGCCAGAGCACAGTACCTGGCAGAGCTTGAGGATACCTGTGTGTTTCTCCCGTCTGTGTTTATCCCACTGGCATGCCATTCTCCCATTAGGGTTCTTAGAAAAACTTTGAATTGATTAGAAAAAAAAAAATGCTCAAGGAAGACTACCTGATCGCTAGGAGTTGATCTCTGGTGAAAGTGATAGCTTTCACCAGAGATGTTCAAATGCATAAAAAACACAAATCACAAGCAAGCGTAGTCCCAACGTGGCCATCTGTGGCGAACTCTCATACAAGTGACTACAAACATTACATTAGTGACAAAGTGTGAAGGAAAAATAAAACTGTTTCTCTGGATTTATGACAGTGCGTGCACTTTGAGAACAGGCTCATCTTCTCTCCTCTCTATCTCCCATCTGTTTGAGAAGAAAATAGGTTACATCAGCAATTTAGATTATAATTATGACTGAGAACAGGCAAAAGTTATGTTAACAGCACCAAATAAATGAATACAGAAAACTTTCATTTTTCACACATTTTTAAAATTTACTTTCATGTTCTTCCCTAACCGAGCATACCTCATTTTAATCTAGACTATATCTACTTCTTCATTTAATTTTTTTATGAGGCCTTTGTGTCATATGTGCAGCGATAGTGGCAAATTTGAGAGGCTACTAACTTAAATTAGCAATGTAAAGGTTCACAATTAAAAGAAATATAAAAGAATATTTTGAAGAATTTTTATGAACTCATCTTAACAGCTTAGATCTCCTCCATAGTATGCATGGAGGATGACTTTTGTTTCAGTCAACAGCAGCAGAATTTTCAGGGAAAATTATAGGAGCAAACTGCTGTGCCAAAGCTGTCCACATTTAAGGTTGTTAAAAAAAAAAAAATCTCAGGTCACTGCAAGAGCAGAAACATGAGGGTTTCTCATAAATGACAAAAAATGACATATTAGGACTTAAACCATATAAAATATGTGGATTAATCATGTTACTTTTGTAAGCTGAGAAGAAAATTGAAGCCACGCTGAGGTTGTAAAACTAAGCTTCTCTGACCTTTTGACAGTCAGTTGGGCCTATTACTTCTGACCCATTAGCCAACTGGTACTCCCGCTCTAATCCAACCCCCTCCTCCCCACACACTCCCCTCCGTCAACTCTCTCTGTCACTTTCTTTCTCCCCTGCTCCCCATATGTACCTCATGTCCTGAGGATGTGTCATACCTTGATGTCTGGACTGTCAGAGAGGTTTATGTCTTCATTCTGTTACCGTGGGTGACAAGGCATTCCGTTACCTCTGGTGGCAGGGTACTCCGTTTCCCTCGGTGACAGAGCATTCCATTGCCCTCAGTGACAGCACTAGGAATCATTGGGCTTTAAGCACCAGCACAGAGAGAGCTGTTGTGTGTAGGGAAGAGACACGCCGGGAGTTGCTCTCTTCATATGTTTGTTTGAGATTATACTAGTCAACTAATACATATGCATGTTTTGGGCCTACTTAAATTTGAATTGCCACAAGTTCCTTAAAGCAATTGTTCATGGGAAAAAGTAAAAAAAAAAAAAAAAAGTCAAAAATAAATGGGGAAAAAATTAAAAGGCAAGAAATCAATCCAAGTCTCCTAATGTGTGTGCGTGTGTGTGTGCATGTGTGTGTGCTTGCGTGTTCCTTGGGAAGTGGGAGTAAAGGGGGAAGCGTAGCTCTAGGAAACAGAGTAAAAGGGCAGCGAGGGGTGAAGAGGGATGCACTTCACAGAGGAGACCGACACAGCATGACTGTGTACTGCCCCAAATCTCAAGACCATTTGCCTAATTTACTCATTTACACTTGCTGGTTTTATCTTAAGGACAGCTCTGGCAGTAGTGGTAGTAGTGAAGAAATTTCATGAGCAAATTATTATTCGCTCACAATGGACAGTTGAACCCAGCTGGATACAGAAGAACAGACTTGGTGACACTTTTAGAATTACAAGTGCTTTCAAATAATTGGCTATTAAGAAGGCAGACAGAGGAGTCTGTTAAGGGACTGGAAACTCATACAGGGTGTACAAAGCCTCTCGCCCTATGACATCCTGGAAAGACTCAAGCCCGCATTAACTCTGCCCTGGATGTATCTGGTTGGGAGCATTAATAAATAAATGAAAACTAAGAAAGATTTGACTTTAGAGTTTGCTAAGAGCACTATGCTTTTGTGAGAAATATATTTTTTTTAGCCTGGGACTGAGGCTAACTTCCTGGAATGAAGAATTACAGAAAGCTCAGAATTATTCTGTCTTCACATAAAATTTGTGATACTGTATGCAGGGAATAAAATGTTCAGTGTTAAAACAGTTGTAAGATGGTTTGTAACATGTCATTATTTCAACATTCTCTGTGAGTTTTGTCCACACATAATTTACATGAAAATTGTGTGTGGACCTGTGTGCACAGATAAAATTGGGCTTTTTTTTTTTTTTTTTTTTACTGTGCCTTTTAAACTGTTATTTTATAGAGACATGGTGTGTTTTAAACAAGTATTTATCTCTAAACTAACAATTTTGCTCTTATCTACAGATCAGATCTGGATCTTTGAACATACATTTTCAGAATCTGTCTAATATGAAGTGGCATTATTTCCAGGAAACTGACTTGGCATTATAGAGATAATTTATTTTTCAATTCAATTCAGTTTAGTTTATACCATGCCAATTCACAACACATCATCTCAAGGTGCAATACAAGACAGCTACATCAGAGAAAAGGTTCCAAAGAAAAGACAAATACGGTCAATCAAAGAAACTGGAAACATTTTGAATAAATAATAAAAAATAAGAAAAAACTATGCATTTTATATTTTCACTTGAATAGGAAGGTATCATAAAACTAGAAACCATTAGCAACCATTGGGCTGGTGTCAGTCAGAAGCAGAAAAAACAACCCAGCAGTTAGCAGGCAAATGGTCCACAGAGTAGAAGCTGCTTGGATGGAATAAATTTAACTTCCAGCTGGCTGAGCTTCAATGCTCCAAAATATATCACCTTTCCTCTGGTACACACAGAAACACATGCATACACACACCATGCACATTCCACACAATTTAATGTATCATAAATTTGACCTTCAGAAGTCTGGACAATATCCTGTTCTCCAGTTATGTGATAAATTGACCGTGTTCGTGTTCCCAGTAAGGGAAAAAAAATGAAAAATGACAAAACACATCGAAAGTGTGACTTTAGACACACAATGCCATTTTATCAGAGTTTTAAGGTCCATGTCATTCATTGTTTCTTTACTGCATTCAGTGGCATAGAATTAAGTATCAGCTTACAGCAGATTCAGTCTCACTTGCTTTAACACTCCCACACATATTCTTACTTTCTGTTCTATAACTAGGTAGACTTACAGGGTTTAGAAATAAATTGCCTGTGTGAGACTACGTTACAAGTATCCAGTTTTAATCATGCTCTATGTGTAATTCATTTGCCACATAGAACAAAAGGTCCTATTTCTTTTCTGTATAATATACTGTTCTGGAAAAATGGCACTACATACAGATGAAGAAAAATGTTGTTAATATTCTTCCTTCTTTCCCTTTATTGTCATATTTTCTCCTACATTTACACTTCTTATGATCCCTGAAATGTAAAACTATTTAATAAAACAGTCAATCTTCCAAATAGGAGATTCAGTCATCTTTGTCTTTCTCTTTTCTCAATCCTGTCCTCTTGACCATTTTCCCCTCTGTGCTTTGTTCCATGTAAAGGAAACAATTTTGGCAACAGCTAGTCAATCGGACCACTCCATCCCGCAGAGGGAGTGCAGTATAACGAGCACTGCCGGTGGATAATGGCCATGATTTAGCTCCCCAGTCAAAAGGTTACACTGCTCTAGCTCCAGAATGAATGAAGGTAATAAGATATCCCTTGGATAAGTAAGTCTCGCATGAACTGCTGCACTACAATCCCCCAAAGCTCAGTTTTAATAGTTATTTTCAGTTTTTAAAGGAAATAAAGTTTTTATTCTGGAACACTTTTATCAAATGAAATACAGTTATTGAAGTTGGTTAGGTTAGGTTAGGTTAAACTTTATTAATCCCGTAGGGAAATTAAGGTTGTCTGTTGCTCAAACACTAGTTCACAAGGTAGCAAACAGGGAGATATATGCAGAAATTAAAGAGAAGATCAAAAGTAGTGTCCCTATTATCTTGACACATCTAGAATTAGAGAACTATTGGCTTGATATAATGTCTGTTCTGGGATAGCGTAAAAGATATTGAAAGGAAAATTAATTGAGCATTTACCTCACAAATGCCACCTGAAAATTCTACTCTTAAAAATTGTTCTTCATATCATTCAACTTTGAATGAATTTATGTAACACTACGTGGTTAAAATGAAGACCTTATATGCAAATGTTTAATGCCACTTTTAGATCTGATTTTTTGTTTGCATTTTACTGAATAAAAGTTACCATTTGAGTTTTTCTTATACATTGTGAGATTCTGTAGCTGCTGCCATGAGGTAGTGATTACACATGCATTTCCAAGGCTTTAGTGCCGTAGTTCGCGATTTGAAACACATGTTTTCTTTGTTCTTCTTTTGGCTACTGTGGAAGCTGAGAGAGCAGAGTGGTGTACACCCACACACATAAACACTGAGGCTGGGTGGTAACTTGCTACTGAGTCAACACTAATTAATGCCACATTGCATGTTTACAAGCCAACTTTTTCCATTCTTCTAGAGTTTTTTTCCCTTATCTTTTTCTCCAATGGTTTGTGCCATGCAGAATTCTTTTTACAAGGTCATCTTGTGGCATTGATGTGTAGAAAATAGGACAAAATGGCACATAAGCTGGAAGACCATTTAGAAACATTTATGTAGTAAGCATAATTTGGCAAACATATGGGAATACAATTAATACATATAAACATATTACTGATTTTCTTGGAATTGGGTGTGTATGTGAGTGTTTTGGAGGGGTTCCGCCATTGTAAAAGTTCTTAAGGCTGAAAGCAAATAGTGGAGCAAAAGAGCATTCCTCTCCACATCTCTGACTTTTGTTTCTTTCTTTTTGTACTATAATATGGCCAAATCCCAAACCAAATTATTCTCGCTAGATGAGTTTCCACTGAGTTTGCACAATTTGACATTTCAAAAACAAATTTGCTCATTGGAAACGCACCAATTAAAAAAATAAAAACAAACAACAAAAAAGCAGATTTTCAATGAAAAGGCTTAGTCATGTCAAAATTGGTTTATTACACAAAACACTTACTCCACTACACAGTGTCTTTGTGTGTGTGTGCCACGTCTTGATTTTTGTGTATGCACAACACAAACATACAGCAAACTCTTGAGGGGAAATATTGACAGCTGACTTCAGCATGAAGTGTCTTAGGTTCTTGAGAAAATTATGTCAGTATTTTTATTTGAAAAGAAACATTTAATGTAACCATATAAAGTGGTGCTCAGTTTACTTTATAAGTTAAAAGAAATGCATTCCAGCCAATGATCAAGGACAATATGAAACTAAAATGCTTTTTCTGCATTTCTGTTAGGCTAGACTTAAGAAACAAAAGTATTGGCACCATGCATGACAAGTTGTGTGGAACTGTTAACTTTACCCTTTAAGTTTCATATTTTAAGTAAGTCTGTCAGAAGCAAGGCTGCCATACAGTCGGTACCACCGGGACCTCTGACCACCACCAACAGGCAAGGCGAATGAAGTGCCTTACCTGAAGGGCTCAGGCAAGGCACATCCTGAAGTGTCTTTACAGATTGAGTGGGGATTCAACCAGTAAACCACTGGTTAAAGGACAAACTCCGATCTCCTGACCCACAATCTCCTTAGTGGAGAAGTTGGTTCCCATGAGTAGGTTCACACATTTAAAGCTAGTGACCAATAATTACTGAAATATATATGTATTTTTTTGGCATTATCAGATGTGTTTTCCTTTGTGTAGGTCTTTTTCACATTTTTTGAGTAACTACTCAAAAAATGAGTAGTTTTTTGACAATCAAGTAAACTGATTGTGTGCTCCACTGATATTTTTATATTAAACATTCAGTTGCTTAAGCCATTAACAACCAGACAATTCTGGCTATTTTTGCTCTCTGTCATTTGAGTCTAGTTTATCCACTCAATTCCCTATCCTCCTGTAGGAACTGTTTTTAGTATTTTATTTCATCCCTTTGGTAAGACTGGTTGTTTGATTGTCAAGGTTACTGGGGGATAATTTTTGTACCGTCATTGCAAACAACATTATATAAACCAAACTCTCAGATGAATTAGAAATGAATACAGTTCAGGTGGAAAAAATTGTTTGAATTTGGTACTAGCAAGGCATACCTCATAAAATGACTGATGAGTGTATCACAGTTTTTTACTCAGTATTACAGGATGTACATCTAACACCCTCTCCTGGTCTTTTTGTGATCCTCTTTCATCTTTAACTTCAAATACTTGCATAGTTTCATTACAATCTTAAATCTTTCCGATGAATTTCAAGTATGAAACGATAACCGCCCTGTTAGTCAGAATTTATCAATACTGTTAGAGAACTTGCCCATGTTTTTCTGGCATGTGCCCGCCTATGTGAGACAGACAGTGAAGTGAAAGTCGTTAGCATTCAAATGAGATGACAGTGCAAAAGCAATTAGTCTGACTGTCTTTGTGGCGTTTTTCTTTTTTTCTTTTTGCTGTGTGTTTTTCTTGCTTTATTATTCTCTCTTCTTCTTGTCTTTTGGACTTTTTCCTTTTCTGCCTTCACACATTCCATCATTTCTCACCCCCACACTGTGACAGAAGGAGACTTTATTTTTACTTTCTTTATTTTGGCAAAGTGAGACATCCACCATGTGAAAATATACACCCACTCCACTTTCTAAAGAATTTTAGCTCCTATGAGACTGTAGTTGTAGCGCCATAAATCTATATTTACAAAGGTAAGTTAATGTTTTAATTTTTTTCACTTTATGTATTATACTCTTTATTGCTCATCATTTTGCTAATGTTTGGTTGCTGATAATTCCTGTCTTTTTTATTTTTCTGCCCATACTCTCAGCATTTTTTTCTTCCCTTTGGTAGAAGAAAAGGGGAAGAAACCAAATGTTTTTACCAAAACATCTGGTAAAAATTTTTTTTTTTTTTTCAGTTTCAAAAAAAGCATACAATTCAGTTGCAATCCCTCTTACAGCAATCCCTCATACCAAGCGTGCATGTAGCGAGAGTGGAGAGGAAAAACTCCCCTTTAACAGAAAAAAACCTTCAGTAGAACTTGGCTCAGTACAAGTAGCCATCTGCCATGACCCACTGAGGGTTTGAGAAGATGGAACATATACACAAGAAAGAAACAGATGAACTGATGTAGAACTATTTGCATTGTTCATAAAAGTAAAAGTTTAAAAGCAGTAGACAGAAAATGATTACCTGATAACTTCCTCCAGGAAGGTATTAAACAGAATGCCAGACCTTGCATAGCTCTATAGAAAAACAACAAAGAGAAAACAGAGTTGAAATAACAGTTAATGCAAATCATAGAGTAAACCACTCTATGATTTGCATTATATATTTTTCTCACTTTCTCAAAAAGAAAATGAGAAAAAATTTTGTAGCCTACGCACAGAGATATCTCAAGATACCCTGAGCTGGTCTAACCATAAGCTTCATCAAAAATGAAAGTTTAAAGTGGACAGGGTGTCTGCCTCCACAGGAGAGGAGCGTGATGACTAAAGAATCGGCCTCCAATTTTGCTTCTAGAAATTCCAGGAACCACCAGTGAGCCTGCAGTCTTAGAGCAAAGTGCTCTGTCAGGAACATATGGATCAATCAGTACTAAGATTGAGCTTCATCCTTTAGGATTTTATATGTGAGAAGGATGATTTTAAATTCTATTCTGGATTTAACAAGAAGCCATTTTTATCAGAACCCTTCCTACACCGGTTTGGATCAACTGAAGGATTTTAACTGTATTTCAGAGACTTCCTGATGATAATTAGCAGTATACCAGCCTTAAAGTAACGAATGCATGGCCAAGTTCTTCAGGATCTCCTTCTGGAGAGGATATTTTTAATTTTGGCAATATTTCGTAGATGAAAGAAGAAAATCATAACATTTTATAGCTCTGGAAATGGCTACCAAAATATCCTTCTGACAATAAAAAAGCAGGACAAGGACCCAGGTTATCTTTTCTTACCATACATTATAAGGAGGATCAACAAATAATTTTTTTGTGTAATTATGTAACTGTTTTTTTTTTTTTTTTTCTAATTTCTTTATTGAAGGTTCTGTATCTCCCTGGCAATAGACAGCTTTGTAAAATAATGAAGGGAATTAATTTTGTGCTTGCCGCTAGGCATAATTTTGTAAAGTGTTTACATGTTTTCTGCAGAGTGAATGCTTTAATAACATTTTATCATCAGTTTGTCAAGGTAGTCAAATCAAACAATATTAGCTTTCTGCGGTACTTGCATCCAATTAAGCATTTACTTGTGCACATTTTATATATGATGCTGGTCAAAAAGGACTGTTTAAGAAGCAGCTTTTATTGTCACATGTTTCCTTTAGCATGCAAAGTGGGTACATGCATAGACTCACACATGCTGCATTTTTATTGTATCCGATCCTCATCAGCTGTATCACTGACATCCAACAGGCACATTCAGGGTGATTGACATATGAGACAGCCAATTATACAAGGCTGGGAAACAGACCAAATGTGAGGTAGTGAAAGGCTTGTTTCTGTTTATGAATAAAACATTTTAAAAACAGGCTCATGGTTTGATTTGGATTCTGTTTCACGTTTGTTTATTGCTGCAGGTTGTTGGCTGTCAGTGTCGGTGAAAAGCGTCAGGTAATGCTTTTGTCTTTGTGTGTGAAAGTGTGTGTGTGTGTTTCTCGGCTTAGAAGAAAATGCCAGACACTGACACCTAGTCAGAATAAATGTTAAAATATAGATTGCCAGGAAAGTTTTTATCAAATTGTTGTTGTTCTTGGCAGTCTTCTTCGAGGGTATGACTTTTTGGCACTGCTTTACTCTGTGTTCAAAATGTGCAAACCATGAGGTGTAGTACAGGCTGTATTGTACACAATATAGGACCCAAGAGAAGACAGGGGATGATATATAATGTTAAAAGTAGTTTTTATAAAATATAAAGGGTTGTATATTGAAGCAGTGGTTTGCTCTTTCTTCATGACGTTCTCTGACTTCAGTTTGTCATCTCTACTGGATAGTTAGACTCTATTGCTGTCAAATTTCTCTTAGGTGTGAGAGTATCTGCATGGTTGTTTGTCCTGTGTGTCTCCATGCTGCGATAGATAGCTTAGGAACCTGTCCAGGTTGCATCCTGATTCTTGCTGACTGACGTAGATAGCACCACCACCCTGCAAGGACAAGTGGGCACAGACAAGAGCAATGGACCACTGACAGATGTGCAAAGTTGGTAGAGTCGCACCCAAAATGACCTGCAGATATACTTGCACCAAAAGGTGATATTTCAAAATATGTACCCGAGTATATGCACACCTCATTTAATAGGTTTTTACTCCAGAAATAAATTATATGTTCTTTATTATTGAATACTTTGTGTTGGTTTATTAAATAGGAAACATCTCCTTGAAATAAAGTGGAGCCTGTAATTTTATAATTACAAATTGCAAAAAAGTTCAAGAACTAGAAATGTTTTTTGAAAGATACTGATAGAGTACACATATTATTTTCTGAGTTTAACATTGGGAATCAGTTATTTGTTTTAACATTACAGTTTCATGATACAACAAATCTGTTCAATCCAGATCACTGTTTAGAAAGTGCTGACGCAAAGGGAAAGAATGTAGCACACGATGGGCAACTTGGGAGAAGAGACCCACAAACCACAGGGTGGGCAGAGCAATGGCAAACCCTCTGTATATTTCTCACTCACTCCTCAAACTCTCTCAGCCTCCCTAGCTGCTGAAATATGGAACCCAAGACACACACTGCTGCTCAGATGGCAGCACTTAGTCATAATGGTTGCCCATGTGAAAGTGTAACTCCACCCTAAAGGCAGATCCAGAGTAGAGTGCCCTCACAGAATGGACAATTTTATGTAAAGTTTATGCCCTCCAGGTGCTTTTAGGAAGGACAGATTCTGCTTCCTGAGACACACATAAATCATGGCCAACCTTTACAAGAGACTCGGGAAGAAGCAGGCCTTCACCCACATAAATACTAGGACACCAGCTTGCTAAATCTGGGGCAACAGAAGCCTGAAGGATAAAAATAAATATTTGTGTTTTTTTACATGTATTTTTCTGTGTTGAATTGTAAGGCCTGGCTTTATGATACTGGGACAGAAACTTGCAAAAATTTCACCTCATATACAAAAACAGAACATTTATTTGACTTTGTTACTCAGCACTAGTCTAATATAATGCAGTGTTTCTCATATGTGTTCCGCTGGTCTGATTTAGTTTCAACATAACCAACCATTTGAAGGTTTTATTGATCTTGCGGGATTTTATATATTTTCAAATAACCATCTATGACCAATCTGGTCAATCTTTAGGCTTTACTTCTGATAGTACTACTTAGTTTTCATATCTTTTTTCTTTCCCTTACACAATTTAATATTACTGTCATCAATAACACTTTGTGTAACAGCGTTACACAAGAGAGTGCTCTTTAGAAAACAGGATATGTTTTACATTTGACTTCAATGTTATCTCTAGTTTTTGGCCAACCAATATAAGTTCCAGTTGAGTTCTCATATCACCTTACCTTTTGTGTCTAAAATTCCTTAACGCCTCACTGAAATTTGAAATAGGTAACTTTACTCAGCAACAGTGTCCACACAGTTTTGTTGTTTCTGTGCCCTGGTGGTGCTAAAGTGTGTTGTATTCAGTGACTGGAAATTTTATCTTTGAGCTTCTATTCATACAGTTATCACTCAGTTCCAATCAAGCTGAGTTGAGGTGAGACTCTGTTCTCTAACCATTTCCTTAGATAATCTCTACGCAGTTTCAGAAATACAGAGTTTTGAAATTTATGTCCAGCTACATTTTCCAGCCTTTTACATCAGACAGCTTAATAAAGTTGAACATGGCAACATATCTAATAGGTAGCTTTCCCCTTTTTTGGCTTTCTTTTTATTTCTTGAAAGGTCTCTACAGTCATGGTAATTTGCGACTGGTCACCAGTATACTCTGGCAGGTCACTTTGTACATCATATCACCAGGGAAACCACTGACTGCAGAATGTTGACAGAACTAAATAATTATTTTGCTTCTGAAAAATTCCTATTACAGAGTACTAAAGGGGAAACTTTAGCACTTCCCCCTTCTGTTCATCTCTTCCCTTTGTTTTTCATGTCATTAGACTTTTTGTTCTACACAGGATCCCCCTTTTTTCCCCCCTTTTCTATATATCTTGATCCATGGCCTGAATCTTTAATTTGGGATTCTGTTTCTGTTTCAAGGTTCATCAGAAAGTCATCAGTGACTTTCTGATGAACCTTAAAAGATTAAAGGAATGGTGAGGGAAGGCTTATCTGTATTTCGCACATTTTTTTTTCACTATTTCATTAACTGGATTTCTGGCCAAATATGTTTAAGGTGACAATGGCTTATAGTATTTTGTTTTACTGTTTTGTGTGTGTGTGTATATATATATATCTTTATGCATTTCTTGAATTATCAAATAGGGGCTAAAAAGCTGAGCAAAATTACATGTACCATTTAGGACTGGAACATCAACCCTGTTCAATTAAATTAAATAATTACATAAATTATAATGTGTTAAAAATTTTAACACGATTAATCACACTTTTTTTTTTTTTTTTTCCAAAAGCAAATACATTTGTATTGTGTTTCTGGTACGTCTGTAAATCTGAAGCACCAGCAATATTAGCAGAAAACAGTGAGGGACAACAAAATCGCTTTTCTTGGCCTCCTCTCAATTCTTTTTTGCTTTAAAGAACCAATACTGACAGACTGACCAATAATGGGATGCTGGAAAAGGATTTTTGGTTGTCCCATGCAAGTTGTCCAACAAGGAGTAGGCTTATCATTGAAATTATTGAAGCCTTCTCTACATTTCAAAATAAGTATTTTTTTTTTCAAAGAAGTTACATGAATGATCAGGGGTTCCTGAAACACTTGAAAGCTGTATGGGTGTTGCATTTTGCACCAGTTTGACTAACCTAAATAACAGATTAAAAATAACTGCAAAGTTATTTGCAGCCAAAAGAATTGAATTGAAAAGGTTACTTATTTTGTCAGTGGCTTTTAATGAAATGCAATTAATTGTAATTAATTAATTACATACACCAGTAAAAACTTTGAGTCCTACTCAAGTAAATTAATGTTCTTAAATTCCTATGTAATGTATGATTGTCCTTTCTTGGTACAAAAAAGGCTATGTTTATATCAATGTGCAAGTAAAGAATTTTGACAAATCAACAGTTAAAAAATTGACAGCAGTGAGTTGTGCAGAAATGTCTGTCCTTGAGAACTTTGTGAAGTCTGTCAGTCGAAGTTAGTTAAAACCTGCTGTCTGCTGCTTGTAGTTGTGTGTGTGCATGAACATGTGTTTTTCAAAGCCTGTCTGAGGAAAACATATGCTTTGCTGTTGGGTGATTGATTGTCAGCACCACTGCATGCTTTCAGAGCTGTGCTTAGTGTGTAGGTGGTGGGTTGCTGCCTTTACCACACAGTACAAATGTTGGATTTTACCCAAGCCTTATTGTGCAAATGCCCAAAGCATGTATTTTACGCTCTGACACTGAATGTCTTTCTGCTACACGTTTACAAAATGAAAAGAGGAATATGAAATGGTAATTGCAGAGGTTTAGTTTAGAGAGTAAAATAAATAAAGACTAGATGACTGTTTAAGATAAATTAAAAAAAACAAAAACAAAAAAACAACCGAGGAGTTGGTTTGTGTAGAGTTTACTTACTTTCAGTAAGAACATTTCTTTCCATGGGGAAATTTACAGTTGAACACACCGGCACATTTATATAGTAAACTTTATGTATATTTGCTGTGCATACTCATCCCTGAAATGACTTTCCAGTCTGTGTGAGGTAGGAAACTACATAAGTAGTATGCACTCTGGGACCATGAGTGAGAACACTCTTCTTTTGTATGTGTGTTTGGAGAAAGTATACATTTCCCCCTAATAAATTACACAAGGTTCAAGCAGTGAGCAAATACATGTATTCCCTCTTTGATTTCCCTTCTACACTCACTTTTCAACACATTTTTCCTTTCTATCAATCACAAACTCCGCTGAACAGATATATACTAAGTCTGCTCTTTTTGCTGTTTATAAAATGTCTCTGAGATGAGTGCTTCTTCCTGGTTTTCCCCAGCCATTTCACCCTGGGGACAGATAATAATCCATCCAGCCTTCAACACTTAGATTTCCCAACCAGTCCCTGAGTTTGTCAGGTCACTAAATATTGTTGACTTAATTTTTTTCCCTTTTCAGTGGAACTTACGAATGTGTTATGGATCAGCAGATCTTTTTTTGGAATATCTTGAGGTTTTCCCACATAGAATACTGGCTTCCTCTCGTCTTTCTGTTTCTGCCACATATCCTCAAAGACACTTATTGTAGGTCCCGGCAGCAACGCTCTAAACACTCAGAAAAATGACTGATGACGGAAAATAGCCTAACTTTTTCAACATCATCAAAAGTCCTTTTTAAAATATTTTTTTTCCAAAAGCAAAACGACTGTGTTAAAGTTTATTACTTTTCCTTTCCAATGATACAAACGTCATGTATATTGAAGTAAATTAAACACTTGAATTTTCCCAATAGTTTTCATAAATTATTTGAAAAGCCTGATTAGAACACGTAATTTATGCTAAAAACACTCCTCCTGACACCGTGCTGAAGCATTTTCCAAGAAAACCGGTTCGGGCGTCACGAACAAATGACCAAATGAGCCAACAATAATATCATATTAAACCTTAAACTATATGGTTTCTAGACATACCCAGTTTGTCGAAAGTTATTTTTTAGTTGTTTTGTAAATCATAAAAGTATCAAAACCTCTGAACAGATCGTCAAATAGCGAATGACATAAAAAATAAACCCCACAAAATGGGTATCAAAATTTATGTCTGAGCTTTAATATTATATTGGTGCCAAACCTGTATAATCAATACACCCCACGCATATCAACACACGAACGGACCTGCCCCAATTTGCCCTTCGCCGCTTCTAGCTTTCGCTCCTTCTGTAAGCTAAATGTGGCATTTTGGTAAAGCTACCAAAAATGAATAACCAGAGTTTTAAGCCTCTGGTAGTTGTAAGAGCGGTGGAGTGAACCCCTCCTGAGCTTCCTACCGTGTGCACGGTTCTACCGGGGACGCTGGTTTAACAGATTTTTTTTTTGGTGAATTTGCAAACTGAAAAGCGGACGGATCGCCTGGCTGGCTGATCATGACATCTGCTGCGCTCTGCCAAGCTGCGCCGCGTTTCTCCTGGGCACCGTGCTAAGACTGCCAGAGGGGTAAACAGTTAAATCTTTTCGAAACTTTTACAAAAGAGGATAAATTAAGCAAACATGGTCGCTTCACCTACTCACCTGAACATGGGGTTATCCATCCTCCTCCTCCTCCTGTGGATCACACAGGTATCCTTTGCTTCCCTGTCCTTATTATTTCGTATAATATTAATACAAGTAGCCTACATTAGATCCGCTGTTTTAATGGGCCCCGGGAATTTTGCATGACTACCTGTATTTGTGTGGTTTAGGTTTGTGCTGATTTTGTGTGATTTGTGCAACAAGCAAGATGCGCATTAGCAGATGAAGTGACTGTATCTGTACCAAAATAATACATTCTGGACACTTTTTTTTTGAAAAACTGTACTTTCTTTGACAATTTTTCAGTTGGTCGGTAGTAGGGAATTTTCCATTAAAAAAAGAAATCTAAAAAAAAAAATCTATTTTCTGCTAGCAATATAAAAAAAAACTGATAAAGGTAGCTATAAATATATTTTTTATCTGATGCAGCAGCCTTATTGACATCTAGGAAGGAAGTTTCAATGAAAAGCAAAAAAGAAAAAAAAACATTTTGGTACAAGTCAAATATACCCTAAAATTAGATTTTTAAAAAATCAAACAAAAAATCCCTATTTCCTACCAGCAATATCAAGGAAACTATTAAAAATGGTCAAAAATGGATGCCTTTATTTTATATTAGGCTGGGCTGAAATTTTTTTCTGCTCTTTTCTGGTGATACATTTAATAGAAAAATGCATTTAGAGTTTTAAAAATCTAAAGTAAAAAAACACTGACTGCCGGTACCTACTTATAAATGTGGACAAACTCACAAAAGACGGTTTGGACATTTAGTCCCCCTACACTACTTTTAAGAGGTTTCAGGAAGAGAACATGGAGGAAAAAAGAAGAAAGAAGGGAAGCAAAATTATAAGAAAAATGGAGTGAAAAGCTTGGCTTTCATGTTTTGTTTTTTGTTTTTAACACTTTCCTTCTTAAACTGGCAGAGATAAAAAAAAATAAAAATAAAAAATACAAACTCTTTGCTTCTTGCTTATTTACTCCTTTGGGACTAATCCAAGCTAATGATATGCTTTTCAAAAGCAGTTTTCTTTATGCATTTGTGATACCATGCGTATAGTGGTGGACACCGCTCACTGAGCACAAAGACGCACTATAAATGAGCTCCTCTTCACGCTATTTTCCTCTTGATTTAGTCCCATGCTTATTTTACACTGAACAGCTCCAAAATATTATTGAGCTACTCTTAAAGGGAAACAAGAGGAAGTATGAAGTTAACTGAGGGAGTGGAGAATTTAAGGTTGCTTGTCTGGTCTTTAGATTCATAAATGCAACATGTTCTTTTTAGATCTGAGCCCAGAAAAAACAAAAAAAAACAAACAAACTTCAGTCTCTTTTTCTTCACTTTGTTTCTGTTGAAGCAGATAAACACAATTGGTCAAGAATGAGGAATTTTGATGGCTACTATTTTTTGTTCTGTTACTGGAATTAACAACACAGATGTCTGTGCATACTTTTTTTTTCAGAATTAAATAATTTGTTTTATTAATATCATTTTGCACAGGGAAGACACGGACCTGGCACAATTTTCCAAAAATTATTTATGTTTGAAGTTGAAAATATTTTTTTTGAGTTAGTGGAGACATGCATAACTAGGTTTACATTTAGACAAATCCTAGCTTAAGTTTGAAAGGGCATTGTTCCAGGCTATACATTCATGGATGTAATTCCTTTATTGAAATATGATAACTTCCCTTAACAGGAGCTAAATGATTTACATTTTTTTCTGAATTAGGAAGATTTGGCAGCATTTGGTGTTTGTGTTGTAACATTGAATTAATCACTGCCTTAAAATAGAAGATAGGAATAATCAACACCTAAAAATGTGTTAGAATTCCTATAATCATCAAATAGTATTTTTCTAAATGCTGTATGTAAATTATGTGAGTAAATAATCTCTCTTTTCTGCCCTTTTCCCTTCTATCACTTCTATATTCTTCTATCATCCAGTATCTCCAGCCTTTTGCTTGCTTTTTTCATTCCATTCTCTCATTTTGGTTCATGATTAATCTTCTTTCCGTCTCATGCTCTCACTCTCTCAGCCCTGCACCTTTCGGCAAATTACACTTCCTGCTTCTTCTGTTTAAACTGTAATTCTTCTCTTGCCTCCCTCGTCTTATCTGTCTTGCTCTTCCTATGCATTTCAACCCAATTAGTTACCCTCCGGTTAACTTGTCATTTAAAATCAGTGTGCATACCATATATATATACAGTATAAATTCATATCTTTTTCTGTTATTTTTATAATGTTTTCAGTTGGTTATTTTTTTGACATTTGAATTGATACCAAAGGTAGAATGTGTTGGACCACAAGCATTTTCACAGCAAATCTTAAAATGAAATAATAGAAAAATTAACAAGAGTACATATGAATATGAAAGGGAAAATCAAAACTGTTCTCTGTTCAATGAATTCATGTTTTGCAAGTTTACTCTTAACAACACTGAGCTACACAGGCATTGGGGAGGGCATTGCCAAATAGTTTTAATAGCCCATAAGACTGAGAGTCTGTCCTGAAAATTGTATAGCTTTCTTTTCAAGAAGTACATCAGAAAGATTGCAGAAGTCTCAGAGTTTCTTCCAAGTCTTTGTAGAAAAATGCATTTAATAATTACAAAGGAAACTGATTTTATAAATCCTAGTTCTTTTGTTTAAATGACCGCATATAGCAGAAATTAGAAACATATTTTTTTCAACACAGTTTTACCAGTTCTACTAAACAAGGTGTCTCTTAAGGCCTTTTTGAACATGAATTTTCCAATAAAAACTCTCTTTTTGAATTTGTGGCAATCTATAAAGTTACATGTCAATGTGCAGACATACAAATACAATGCAAAATATTTGAGAAACTATGGTAATAAAACAAATCATTCTCCATAAATGCAAAACCTTTGGAAAACAGTTTTGAGAAATTCGCAAAATTTAAAGAAGCCCTAACAGATTTTATCACTTCTGCATTTTTACAGTATTTATAGTTATACGCCTATACGATATTTAATGGCTCGTGGCAAATTTTTGTCAGGCTCAATAAAACTAAGAAAATAAGGCGCTATGTGATGTCTGCAGGCCACAAAATGATATGTTGAGTTTAATATGTTTGCAATTTGTACAGTACTTTCAGATGAATTAAAATAGCTTCAGTGTGTTCAAATCCTGTCAAATCCAGACCTGTGTTTTACTGACAAAGGCTGCAAGTGTCTGATATACACACATTTATATGTTGAAATAAGCAGAACAATATTTGACCCCATGGATTTTACTATGTGATAGAAGACTAAACTTAGTTGGATGAGATATTTGAGTAGTCTTGACTTTAGTTTAAATTCCTTCAATTCCAAAGCAGAATAAAAAAAGAATAAATTGCAATTTTTGTTAATATCATTTCCCCTAAATTCACCATCTAATCTGAACCTCATTCCATGCATCATCTCTGGTGACTTGACATCTGAATTGTCTCAACCCTCAGGTTGGTTTGCTTGACCAGCTTTCAAGGAAAGCATTAGTGATTATTTCTGTGCTCGTTGTGTTTATAAAGCATTTAGGCCATACCATGAAATGTTTATTTCTCTCAGAAATGTGCTTATTTGGAGAAGAATGAAGCTTATTTGTACCACACAGCTGAATCTTTTGAAACTGTTGAAGGCAGTCCAGCATTTCTCTTCAGACCTAGAAACAGATTTCCTGAGCCAGTTTTGCTCACATTGTGGGGATGTGTTGGATCCGTGATTGAGTTCACAGCACCTCCACAGTGTGGAAAATCAGTGAATCAGACACTCGTGGCTGTTCCAAATTAAATTTGTGAGCAGAATTTTCATTTTAATGCATCTAAGTGTCACTGAACATTTATCTTCACCTGCTACTCCTTTCAGCACTGCTAGAGGTATAAACCATCTGATCATACTGGATGATAACTGTGAATTGTCATATGGTCTGTAATGCCGAATAAATTCCAATTGATTTTCTCATGATTACATTTATTTTATAATAAGGATAAAGTGGTCTTCTAAATTACCCAAACTTAACATCCTTTTACCAGCATTTCATTAGTATTTTTCACTGTCTTTTACAATTACATCCTTCTAGTTGGAAAAAACAAAATAAATTGATCCATCCATCTTCTGGTAACAGTGCTACCAACTGTGCCACTGTGAAGCTCAAAGAAAAAGAAAACATATACTTAATAATGGTTGTATTATTATTTCTCTCATAAAATAAAAAGTTTGTGTATTTTGGTTCAATCGAGCCAATACTCATGATTGTTTTTTTTTTTTTTGTGCTGTACGATAGCTGTTAGCAAGTGGAATATATCGTACATCAAAGTAAATTTTTAATCTGTCGGTATTTAAATCCATTAAACTGTGTATTCTAACCGGGTGTACAGGCCTCTTCAATAAAAAAAAAAACCCAGCCACTCAACATCAAAGATTCACCAGCACTCTTCACAGTAGGTGAGGAGGTGCTTTCTGTATGCCTGTTTCTCTGTCTACACCAAAACCAACCTTTGATGTTTGAAGCCAGATACTTTTATTTTGATCCCATCTGACCATGTAACTCAGCAACTGAGCCCCATTACTGTTTTGAATGGTGTTGGTTCTTTACTTTGTTGACTGACAAAGTCAATGTTTTCATTCCTGTGGCATAGCCTCCAAAAATGCTCTGATAGTTTTGCTGGATTTTGCTCTTTGGAAATTTGGCCCTCTGACCAAGGTGTCTTTAATCTTTAAAAGTCTTGCTTTAAGATATGTACAAGGAGCCGCTGTATATCTATTTTTTTATATATATTTTCTGAGGTTGGTAGAGAAAAATAGAAATTATCTATCTGACTGTCATTAAAGAACAGACAGATGTTCAAGATGATAGACAATCAAACGTGGAAACCAAGATATGCGAAATAAATCTTTTAATGCACAACACCTTGAAGCAGATGGTCTACAGCTACAACAGCAAAAGACCATTTTTGTGACAATGTTGAGAGCTAAGAACAGGAAACTGAGGCAATAATTGCCACAGGCTCACCTAATTTGCACAGTAAAGTATTGGAAACAATGTTTTTTCTTTTCTTTTTTTTATGAATCTCAGTTTTTAATCAGCAACATTGAGATGTTAGAGCTTTAACTGTAAGGTTGTCAGTCTTTTTTGGTGGGATATTTGTGTCTTGCTAGGTGTTATATCAATAAGTTTACTTACTGTGAGTGCAGGTCAGTGGTAGTGTAACATGTAGGGGGATATTTTCTTGGAACACTGTGGCCTTTGTAGGATTGCTGCTGATCATCTCAAACTGATTCCTTTACCATGACAAACAGTTCCCATATCTCAAGCCATTTGACCACAAAGATTTACAAATCTGTAAATCTTGCCTGATTTTATTATGACAATATAGACCAAAATCTCACAGCAACCTTTTTAACTTCTCGTTGAATCTGAGCTGTGAAGAAATATGGCAGTTCTGAAGGCAAAAAAAGGTCCAACTCAGTTCTAGCAAGGTGTACCTACTAGAGCCTTTAGTCGACCTTCAGTCACTATGTTTATTTTGTAGTTGTAGCATTTGGCGCTGTATAAGTAATGCAACAATAAAATTAGAATCGCAAACAAGTCTTAGTGAATGGGAGCAGTAACTTGGGAATACAAATGCAGACTGAACAACATGGGAGGAGACACTGTTCAGCAGAACAAACAGAAAGTAAGTGAATAATAGAACAAAAGGACAAGGAAGGTGTCTCAGGTTGTTAAAAAAACAAACAGAATCCTACCGCGCTATTTGAAAATGCAGCACATCTTTTCCTTGTTTGAGGTTTTAACATACATCAAATGTTTTATTTTTCAGTGTGAATCCAACAAAGGCATGTTTCTGCCTTTATGTCTTGCAGTGCTTTACATCACCTGTAAGATGTTCACTGACACGAGCACAGATGGTGTCAAAACTTCATTATGATCCATGTGTTTGAAGGTGATGTCAAGTGCTGGCACTATTTTGTGCATTTGAAGATGAACTCCCCTGCAATAAAACATATTGATATTTCCAAAAGAATATGATTCCCAAGTACAGAGAGCCGTAGTCCTCGTGACAGTAGTCGCAGGTTCGATTCCCAGCCTGGTCTTACCCCTGTCTCATTACCCTCTTTTCTGTTGGACTACTTTCAAATAAAAGCCACTAGAGCCAACAAAGCCTTAATAAAATAATACTATTCATAATTCTGAGGATTTTAGGTGTTCTAAGTGGCCTTTGAAGTCAGGTGTATTGAACATAATTTCAGAATTTAGTACTACTTGTAACACATAAAAAGTAAAACTTACTACAAACAAAGCATTTATTTTATCTTATCATGGGTTAAAAGATTATAACATGTATCACCTAAAAGCTGCTCAGTTGAATATGTAGATTTAATTTGTTTACCTTTTCTGTTTGTCTTATTTATTCATCTGCTCGCTATTTTACCCTTTTTAGTGTGACAACAGGGAAAAAAATCATAGTAAATTGCTTTTCTTTTTCTTAGTCAAGTGGCTTGAGGGTTTTGCAAATTCTCCGAAACTAACATCAAAGATATAACAAACTACTTAACAATTAGAGCAGAGAAAGTGGGAGCTTAAAACAAAGATCTTAATTCCACTTTGAAAGCTCAAAGATGATGTTAAAAAAGGCAGAATTTTGTTTAGAAAGTTTTTCTTCTGAGAGAGAAAGAAGTTAATTGCACATTATGTCGGATTACCTCCATTTTTAATTTGGATGTGAATTGGGACTGAATGATTGGTCTGTTTTTGTTTTTTTCTTTTCTTGTTGTGTAAGCCCTTTATCTTGGTTCTCCTGTTTCTGAATGTGCAAAAAGGCTGCTGAAATCCTCAATTGTCAAGAAAAAATTAAATCTGAATGCAAAGTTGTAAACAAATAATTTCTTTGAAATAATTGCTGACAGAATTGATGTTCTAAACTAGCTGTCGATGTAAATGTTTGCTTATTTCAGTTTCTATATCTATGTGATTATTAACTGCTTGTATTTCTCTAAGCTAAAATTGAGAGAATCTATGTTACGGATAAGTAAAAGCATCACATTTTTGTGTGTGTCTTTCATGTACCAGCACCTAACAGTTAAACTGTTAGGTGCTGCACTTCTGGCTGCATGAGGATGCATGGAAGTACAAGAAGAAGCAATGTGAACATGATTTTGCAGAATAACGAGTGGACTAATATTCACAGATAATCATGCTCTCAAAGTAGAGGCTGAACTGAGAATGTTGAGTGAATAGTTGAAGGAAAAGACATGCTATAAATCTGTAATAGGGGACTTTGTCAGGAGACTGAAGACAAGCTAATGTCCTTCTGTGTTTACAACCCCATAAGTATTATCCATTAAAATCAGCTCTGAAAATGTTCCATTTATACCCTTGTATTTTACAGCAGCATTGCATCCCACTGACATTTTTGTGTGTGAAGTAGGCAAAAAAAGCCATAAATAATAAATCATGTTCTTCTATACAACTTCAGTAAAGGGCTATAATCTTGTTTTGTTGACAGAAGACCACAAATGAGGTATGACATTAGTTGTTCAAGAAAATCTTGAAGAAAATATTGGAGCAGGGAAAGATTTAGCTGTAAAAATATAAGGTGCACAAAGAACAAGGGCAATGGCACAGGAAGAGGAATAGAAAACAGAATAAAAAGGAAACAAGCAGACACAGAGGGACAACTGACTTAAGTGATGTAATGCAATGAAAAATCTCAACCAAGTTTGTCTGATTTACTCAGGAAAAGCTCACTGAATTACATGTGTTACATGGGTACCATATGGCACAAGTTGGTATTGCTCAATTTGTTATAACATCTTAAAGGCAACTAGATATATGTGGTTGCCCGTGTGACAGGCAGCTACACAGTTATGCTAAAGAAAGACCATTGGTACCTACATAAGTGAAAGACATATTTATATACATATATATATACAGTGCACCTGGAAAGTATTCATGTTTTACACATTTTATGCTACAGCCTTATTTCAAATTGAATTAAATGAATCTCTTTCACCAGTATTCTGCACACAAGAACCATATTATGAACTGAAGGAGAATGTCCTTTCTTCATTAGGTTCGTGATGTAAGAGGTTGAAGAAGAGTCACTGAGTTGAATTCACGAATTCCATTTATTAATGCCAAAATACAGCTGGTCCATTGTTCATATTATTCTTATGGGCTAACGGAGCAAAATGGCATCATACAGTAGTTTGTAATTCCCTTTGTTAGCCTCTATCTAAGCTATGCCCAAAAGAGGGCGTTCTGTAGTATGTAATTTCCTTTAACCTCAGCTTTGAGGACGTTCCCTAACATCTCATTTCCTTTAGCGATAGCTTTGCAAGCATGTGCTCTATGTGAGTGGATGTATATATGTATCTAATAGCATGCAAATAGCTAATAGAGAAAGAGGTAAACACAGAATTATTTCTTTTCAACAGAACATGCATTTTACAAAATGATTAGAAACTGATAGCCAAAAAATGTGTTTGATTTGTAATTGCTGGTGTGTTACTGTCAGGTCTTTCTTGAAAAGGAGATTTTTAATCTCAATAAGACACACTTGGTTAAATAAGGTTACATATAAGCATACAGATCATATATAGCTATTCATCTAGGAAGTCTCTGTTGATTGCTGAAATCATATTTCCCTCTATCCTCACTAGTTTTCCAGATCCTGCTCTTGCAGAACATCCCCACAGCATAATGCAGCCACCACTATGCTTCACTGTAATGTTTAATGTTTCAGTCAACAGTCAGGAAGAGGGAAAAAAAAACCACACACCTCACACCTGTCTATAAGTCGCAGGCCCAGTCAAACTATCAAAAAGCGCAACTTATAGCCTGAAAAATATGTTGTCTTTAAACAAACACCAAGGATTTGCTCTACAAATCAAACTTTACAGTCTTTTTATAAAAAACTAGCCAGTGGATTACATGTGTTACTTCCCATAGTTTTTTTTTCTGTCATTACTCTCAAAGCTGTTCTCATGCTATGATAAAGTGCTGCAATAAGCACTGTCGCTGGCGTGCTGGTGCCTGCTCCAACCTAATGATGGGCTGGGTGGTTAAATGCTCTGAAGCCAATTACTGCGTTGTGTAATTGGTGTTGATTGCACTGAGGCCAATTATGCACATTTGCACACCCAGCACCCTTATGATTCTGCGGTGGAACACGAAGAGGCATGGGTTGTTTGTGGTCAAACACAAGAGGGTGGGGATCAACATTATGTTACATAGACAATTTATGACCTTGATTAACCTATTTTTTAACATGGCAAATCTTCTTAATTGAAATAAAACGGTAGTAAGCTTCATGTCTGTGTCTTTGTCTTACAGAGTCATAAGATCAACTTTAATAAAAGCTGAGATTGAATGTATGATTTTTAAGAACACTCAGATTATAACCTGCAGTCACATGTCATGTAGAAGAATAAATGTGATTTGAGGTGCCTATCCATGTCTTTTATGTGAAAATCAACTCTTTGTAAAAGGTCGTCACTTTTCAGAGTACATTTTCCAACTGTAAATTGTACATTTAGAATTGTTACCATCGTGTGTAATTGTACATGAGCTGCTTTTGGCTGAACCGTGAAGACTTAGGTATTTATTTTGCTGAGTACAATGGAAATTCTACAATTATGTGGTTAGCTGTGACATTTCAGGTCAGAAGAGCACCGACGATCCAAACTCATTAGCTCCATCTTATCAGCCTCTTGTAATAACATTGTGTACACAAAACTCTGCTTTTAAAGAGTGAGAAATGAACTCTTTGCAAGTTCCCATGCTTGGCATATTAGACTATTATCCTTTTGCAATAGTACTCATGTACTACCTACCTACTTGGAGATCTGAAAACATCTGTGCACTTATGCCCATATGTTCTCTCTGACATAATTGGTTTGATATGCCTGATAAAAAAAAAGTGTGTGGTCTAACTGTAATTACATGTAGCCCATGTGGTCATGAGAATTAAGTGACTGCACATGGTTGCACTATAATTCAATATATGGGTTTTATTGCAAGTGTTACAAAGTGAACCTTTTCTCACCAAGTCTAGAACAAACATTAAAATGGCAGGAGTACTTGGATTTTAAATGTAGTTATTTAAATCAGTAAAAGATTTAGTAGACATGTAATTATTATTCTTATTATTTTTTACAATTTTGACACAACAAAATTTAATATTTTTTTATTAGGATTGATATTGTAGAATAAACAACAAATAGCACATAACTGTAAAGTGAAAAAAAACATGGCTTTTAATTTCTTTTTTTTTTTTTTACAAAATTAGTATCTTAAAAGTGTAGCATGCTTTGCAAAACCTCACCGGACTTGTGAACTTGTAGTAGTTTCTTCCTTCCTGTAATGATTGCTTTGTTTACAATTTCATTGCAAATCACACATATGATAAATGCCATGATCTTACTGCGGGGGAGGGGATTCACAGGAATCCCCTACATCCTTGTAGGGTGTGTGCGAAAACAAATGTCCCGCAATCATGTGGCCGCTGTTCGACTTCGGCCCAACCATGCTGGAAACTTAATACTTGAATATGTTATGATCTTAAGCCATTTCATTATAAATATTGCTGTGTTTAGAGTCATCATCCTTAGATGATCAATCTCAACCCGCCCCTAGTTATTTTTTAGCCTTTAGGAGGTTTTATCCCAGGACTGGATTTAGCCTCTGACATTACATTATTTTTATTTATTTATTTATTTATTTTTTGTCAATTTTCTAACATACATTGTTTGCCAAGAAAGGTCACTTTCACCTCTTCTAACTGGGGCACCTAATTCCACATTTCTGTTGTTTTGGAAGGCAGTTTGTCACATGATACATTTTTTTATGCGTTTAAGAGTTAAAGGATTTACACAAAAGCATGATGGACTTTTTCTTTGTAATAGTAAAAATTTTGAAACAATTTTCTTCCACTTCACAGACATACACTTCCTTCTGTCTGTCATGCAAAATTTAAATAAAACACATCATAGTCTGTGGTTGTATTATTGAAGCATGTGAAAAGGCTCCAAAGTATTGAATAGATTTTAAAGGAACTGTACAGTCACTGTGAAATTGGAAGATTTATTTCTTTCTTTTTTTTTTACATATCTAGCTCATAAAAATAGAATTATTACATGGCAGCTAAACAAGACAAGAATTCCAAGATGACCAGACAACATAGTTTTCTCTTTCAGATTCCTAGGATATAGAATGTAAACAGTCTCACTTTTAGTTGTAGAATTAAAATGAAGTGAGACAGCAAGCTTAAACACCCTTGTAAATGTTAAAGCGATTAGAAGGTAAGCTGTTTTCACACATGAACACCGGAGGTGTTTAGGAGAATGTCCAGACAATTTGGACTTCACAGGAGGAGACTTTCTGCTGGAGAAGCACTCGCACAGCTGGAAATGTTGCAAAGCGAGTGTGTGTGAGGGAATGCATATTCAGTGCACACCAGAGGCAAGATGTGATGCAGAAAAGTCTGCTGCGGAAATTGCTGTGTTTTCTTCACACCTCGTTGACAGTGGAGAGTGAAGCTACCTGATGAGCATTTTTGTATTGGTGCCAGCACTAAAATATATCTGAACATATTCAGAGTGAGAGACAGATTCACTGCAGCAAATGGGAAAACAACAAAAAGGTCAAAAGAAAGCAGCGTGAAGGAGCACACTGACTCATTGGCAGCAAATGCTCTAAAAGATTTGATGCAGTGTTTGCACATTGTCTCACCTGCTGATTTCAGGGCTTTTTTTTTTTTTTTTAAGGGGGCCAGAACAGAAGAGTGCCTTCAAGAAGCCTGAAGCAAATGTTTTGGACATTTACGTTCTCACATGCATACCCTCCGGAACATCTCTACAACATTTCAAAACTTCAGTTCATGTGTGAAAATAGCCATAGAGAGATTTATGAAAAGAGATAAATAGAGCATGTAAGAAAGAGCCAGATAGATGAAAGAAGGAAGACACAAATAGCACTGCTTAAGGAATCTCAGAGAGGTTTCCCACAGGGATAAGGCTGATGTAATATTTAGAGGTACAAGGGGCAGTGGTGTCACCCCGACTAGCTTTTAGACCTCTCTGAATAGCAGTCAAACACTGCCAACTCCCTTGGTGCAATATGGCCACACGCAAGTTGCAGTGACATCAAACATGCAAAGCACAGATAATAGACATTTTATGTCCCTATGCTGGAAATTAGTCAGGTGAGTGGTCCTGTTGCTTCCCAGAAGTGTCCACCTGCTCGGAAACAAATCGGTTTCAGCCTCCATTCCATTCATACATAATAGTCAGTTTTAACATCCACATTTTTCCATCATAAATCTACAGATGATGCCAAACTAATGACTGTGAAATATGGCATACAGACAGGGTCTAATTTGTTGGGAACCCTGGAGAAGATATGTGAAAAGCTTTAAAGTGAATTAATTTTTCCACTCAGTAACATAATTGCATACTAAATATATAATTTCAATGTAATTTTGATTATGGCTGGCAAAGTTGGTGGTTGCTTTTTTTTCTTTTTAGGTGTGCCAGGAAAAAGCCTTTTCTGTTTTACCATTATACCATTATACTATTATCACGCAACTTTTGCTAAGCACTTGTTGGACTTCTATACTGGATTACTTTGATTACTTAGATTTTCTGGAAAATTGCTGGTGGGTTTGGTGTGATACACAAACACATTGTGCCCAGTGGCAGAGGTTCATTGCTCATGGAACTTTCTTGGACCACATGGCTACAAAACTCCCCTGAAATATTGAGACATTAAATATTTCTTGTGGCATTAAAATGAACATGGGTTGTCACCAACACAAGATGCTTACCCAGTCACAAAATGAACCTTCACATGTATGAAGTATTTATGTGCAGTGTTTAAAGTCAAGTATTAAATATGCAAATGTTAAAAGTCACTACAATATCCTCTACAAAATAGACAGAAATTTGCAACAAGCGAGTAGATTGCTGTGCATGTTTCAAAAATGACATGCCTGAGACATTTCCACATCTACTAGTTTGACTAGTTCGGTGTGAGATTATCCTCTTCTAAAATAATTTCTTTTAAGGGTTTTACAAACCCTTAAAAGTGTCATATATATATATATATATATATATATATATATATATATATATATATATATATATATATATATATATATATATATATATATATATATATATATATATATATATATATATATATATTTATTTAGGCTTAATGTGGATAGTTTAGCCATAAAGCTAAAGCTTAAAATTTCTAGTAAAACCACTACTAATTGTGTGCCTTTCCATGGGCTAAGTCCAGTTTCCCTCAAGTGTGGTGAAAATGTTTAAATTATTTATATGGCAGTTGAACCAAGCTCAAACAAACACACAGATGCACACAGATATTCCAAGACAGATTACATGAACTTTCAAGCCTCCGGCCCCTGGGAGCTTTCAGCGGCTTCTTCTGATGTCTAGAAAGTTCAGTATGTATGCAAGTGTGTGTGGGTGTATGTGTGTGTGTGTGTGTTCTGAAAATGACAACAGACCCTTTCATAAAGGTCTTGGCCCTTCATTTACCTTGGGGCCAAAACTGCATGCTGCCTGCCCTAGTAAAGACCTACATCTGTCCTTTCCCCATTTTCCCCTGTTTATCCCCCCCATCCCATTGAGTCCTTTATTTCTTTCTCTCTC
The DNA here is from genome assembly GCA_010277075.1 of Poeciliopsis retropinna. Lineage (NCBI taxonomy): Eukaryota > Metazoa > Chordata > Actinopteri > Cyprinodontiformes > Poeciliidae > Poeciliopsis > Poeciliopsis retropinna. The sequence goes on along the minus strand of VMRM01000001.1, from coordinate 13,559,390 downwards.
TCTATGTTTGTTTTTCTGTCAGCACAATTATTTTCAAAATACCTTTTTGGCAAGGCCTACGTCTCCTTTCATTTCTTGACCTCACCTTTTGTCTTTTTGACTGTTTCCAACAATTTAGAGTTTAGCATTTCTTGTTATTCCCGCTGGAAATGTTCTCAACCTATCCACCTAGTCATTCGTCCATTTTCTTCCTCCAGCCCTTCACATTTTTCTCCTTCTAATCTCCTTTCCTCCTCCATTTTTTCCCTTTTTGTTGTTCTTTATGCACATTTATTCACAATATTTTTCTAAGACAGTCCCGTTCATGCTTACGCCATAGTGCTCACACACTCCCACAACAGTGCATGCAATCTGGCCCCAGTAAAATCTTCCAACGACATTTACATCTCATGTTAAATGGATGAGCTGAGAGAAGGTGTCCTGTTTTGCCTCCAGTGTCGGTTGTTGGGAGATAGAGGACAGATTCTGAGATTACATCTTTATGTGATCTCTATGTTGCCTTCGCAGCTGTTATCTACATGACATATCGCATATTACGCTTGCTGCAGTCTTGTCTGTCATGACAACAGTTTAGAAGAACACAGTATGTCATAAGCAGAAATGTATGTCTGACATTTTAAATACATATATCTCTAAATGTGGAGCAGCAATATAACTTATGCAGTTTAATGAGTAAATGCATACATTTTCTCGTAGGCGTTCAAGAGGAAAACCCCATCTGTACTTAGTTATCCTTCCTACCTGTGAATAACACCGATTTTTTATCACTGTCAAGGCAACAACGTGCCCTTCAGCTGAAACGGAAAATTACACACGATCTGTCGTCCCAGACTGCAATTACTGATGTGATGTCTGAAAATAAACAGTCATGCTCAGAATTGTATCTTCTGCACAAACAAGGTGAAAGTCAGAAAAGTAGGTCAGAGGATGCCAAAGTGATGTTACGAGACACAATGAAAGTTCTGCTCAGTGACCTTCTCATTCTGAGAAAGAAACTGCCACATTTATGTAATGTCATTGAAAAACATGCTCCTGGAATAATTCAAACTAAAGATGTCTTTATCATCATATCATTTGTAGGCTTAGAACATTGTTGCTCATGTTGTCTTATCAAAAATAGGTTATTATTACGTCTAAGTATTATAGAAAACACACTCAGGATATTAGTTGAGTGAAATTTGTTTGCTGGGATTTACCTTGAAGACCCAAGCTAAAATGAAAAAATAAATAAATAAAAAATGAAAATGTGTAAAAAAAATAACCTATATATGAGCACTAAGAGAGCAATATGAGTTTTATCTTTAGTACCTTCATTAAAATGTGCGTGCACTGTAACATTTTTATGCGTTAATAACCCTCTCTAAAAGCGGCCATAGTTAATGTTCTTAAAAAAGTTTTTTATGTGTTTGTTAAATATGACACCTGCAGAAATTCACAGCTCCTGGTCAAAAACAATCACTCAGAGCCAGGAGGAACATCTGAACACTGTCAATCATGCTTCTTTGTGCGCTACTCACACTTTCCCCTGCACAGTGTTTACAATGTCAAGATTGATGATTGCTGAAGCTATGCTAATGGTGGTGACACAATTTAAAGTTACTGGAAAATGGTTTAACCGCTGTGCCAATGCCTATTAGCCTGCACATTCACAGCAGGTGTGAGCAGCATGTACACGTGTGTGACTGACAGTGGTAAGACCCTCCTCCTTGCTCTGATTGGTTGCATCTGACTGAGCGTGGTATATTTCTGCAGATGTCTGTAGGATCAGAAGAAGAAGGTGGGGAGTATTCTTTAAGGATGCCCTTCCTCTGACTAAACTCTGATGAGTTTAATCATTGTTCATGGTCTGTTATCTGAGATTTCATGTCAGTCCCACTTCAAAATGTCAATGGCCATGTTTTGCATGAACAATTTTAAAACTGCTTCCTAGCTGCTCTGGATGTGGTCAACATTAGTACTGAAATAAATGGCATATATCAGTTTATTAATTTATTCAAAAACAATACATCACCATAATTAATATTTCTTGTTCTTGTACCTTAACATTACTATGTATTGTTAATGTTACTTTTCATTGTGCAATTTTTTTTATTTCCAAAAATTTGCCAGCAAATATTATTATGGAGTATGTGCACACATTTTTTATTGTCTTTTTGACATAAATCCTTCCTTTCCATTAGAGATGGGCAATTTGATGTAGTTCTTGAACATATCGTCAGCACACATTAAAATGTCTTTAAACCAAATGAAGAAGCAGCGCTGTACCTTATTGGTTCCACTTCACTTCACTTTGAGGAAAAAGGAGCATGACAAACGAGGCGGATGTGACAATTGTAGGATAGAAAAGCACTTTGCACGTAACACATTGGAATTGTGTGCATTATTTAGTGTTTTTTGTTACACTCTCATTTTTTCTCTCGCTCAGTTTCTCGGTTTCTCCTCAAACAGCCTTTCTTTTTGCCCTTTTACACCATTGTTGTTTACTTTGCTGGTTGGCTTTATTGCTCTGTCTCCTTGTCTGTCTCTTGGTCACCTTGAGATTCTGAGTGTCCATTAAGGCTTTCAACTTTCCTGATGTGCTGCTTGCTTTCAAAGCTTTCCTGGACTTGCATTGTTTTCACTCATGGCTGACTTGCTCTCCTCCTAGTAAAAGAAAAAAAAAAAAACACATCTGTGTATATGCACACATGGTTTACAGCTACATAAAGGCGATTTAGCAGTTTTCCTGCCTCCACTTTTTGTGATTGCTTGATGTCCTTGCATTTTGGTCAGAAGCTGACTTCTAAGACTGTTAAAAAAAGTTTTTTTTTCTCTATTTATCTGAATCCTTGAACAATAATTGTTTACCCTGAGACAGAGTGGTGTCCTAACTTCTTATATTTTATCATTTAGGATATGATAGGGAAGGGTGTGAATATGTATGCTTAATTCCATCCATCCATCCATTATCTGTTCACTCACCCTTGTCCCTAAAGGGGTTGGGAGTTGCTGGTGCCGATCTCCAGCTACGTTCCAGGCGAGAGGCGGGGTACACCCTGGACAGGTCGCCAGTCTGTCGCAGGGCAACACAGAAACAAACAGGACAAACAACCATACACACACACACCCAGGGAGAATTTGGAAAGACCAATTAACCTGACAGTCATGTTTTTGGACTGTGGGAGGAAGTCAGAGAACCTGGAAAGAACCCACAGGGAGAACATGCAAACTCTGTGCAGAAAGTCCCCAGGCCAGGAATCGAACCCAGGACCTTCTTGCTGCAAGGCAACAGTGGTACCAACTGTGCCACTGTATGTTTAATTTTTCCTCTGAAAAGCCTTTATGAGCCTGCATATTGACATAAAACATTCAGGAAGGGGTGTGTGCGTGTGTGTGTTTGTGTGTGGTCCTGTCAGTCTCTCAAAGCAACAGCAGTGTATCGGTTTGTCATGTTGCTGACTGAATATTTCAGTTTTTATTCAGGCCAAAGCCTTTCTTTTTCTCTTCAACACATAAACACAGCAGGTTTGTCTCTCTTTTGGCTCAAACAGCTGGTGTGGTTTTTGTGGAGCCATTTGTCAAAGTCACGCTGAAGTGATGCGAAGTTATATGCTTGTTACTGGAAATTTTTTTGTTTAGTTGCATGTAAATATCTGTCCGTCATTTGTCTTTTTAGTATACACTGGCTTTTGTTGCCTCTTTGGTGTTTATGTCTGCTGACATAAACTGCAAAGGGGAATTTTCTGTTTCACTTTTTCCAAATAAGTGTTTTGTTTTTTACCAATTTTTTTAGTGTTTGGGTTTAATCCAAAATGAATGTCAACATCTCAGAGAAAGAGTTGCTTTTGTAAATTTTATATGTTGATAAACAGAATACTTACAAAGCAGCTGATTCTGCAGATGAATAAATTGTCAAGTTTCTCTACAAGGAATCAGTTCAGTTTACTTAAACTTTGCAAGACAAACAGATCCAGTTCATATCCAACTGTGAAGAATCAAATTTTGTCAAAATTCAGTTCAAGCCATTACATTATATTTTTAGATGAGAATCCAGTTTATTTCCGCATGAGGCTTCAGTTTTACATGCCATCCAGTTTATGAAGTAACTAATAAGAACATGTTAGAAGGTTGTATTGATAAATTAGACTTTATATTATATGTTTAAAGCCAAAGTTGATTTATACAAGTCCTTTGAACTTTCACTTTACTTGTGTTGGCAAATTAAGTCTGAACTTAAAATAGTGTCAGGTTGATAAAACTGTTCAATTTGACTTAAAACACGAATCACTTCAGGTTTCTTATTGATGCAGATTAGTCATACAACCGTCAGAATTAGGTTAACAGCAATTTGTTTTTGTTTTATCTACATACTTTCCCTTACTAATATTAACATTGTGGAGTGACCCACCTGAATCCTGCTTTGAATGTGTTCCTGGTGGAGCACTTTCAAATAAAGGCCACCAGTGCCAAAAAATTCTTAAAACAAACAGAAACAAATTGTGTTTGTTGGAATAACTCAACTTGATCACCACCTCATTAAGAAGCGCATTGTGTGCCTGTGTTGAATTTCAATACCCGGGAACAAAATGGCTTTCAAACTTATAAATATTCTTATTTAAGTAAAAAAAAAACCCAGCCTGTTTTAGAGAGTCAACTGGTCGAAACATAAAATGCTGCAATAAAGCTCCATAAAATTTGTTAACTCACCATGCGGCATTAAAGGTGTAAAGACCAGAGCTAATTTAGAAGATTTAAATGTTGCTCCAGGTTCAAGTGTGGACAAACCTTTATAACCTTTCTTTCTGCAAGGGTATTCCTTCATTTGCTTGAGTGCAAGTCTAAGTAATGTGCTTATGAACATTTTTGTATCTTTAAATATCTGCCTTATGTTATGAGAGGGCAGGGATTTTGTGTGTTTCAATCCTATTGAACAAGGGATGTGAGCCACATAAAGAGGTAAGTAAAAGAAATTGATCCTGAAAATAAATTTGACTGGTGTTTTCATGTGAGTTAAATAATTCCACTGTATTGCCTCACTAGATGATTATATTACTTCATAGAACAATATTAATTCTAATTTAATCATTTCTAGTGTTCCAACAGTGAGAACCGTGCAGAGATTTGCAGGAAGACTCATCAAGCAAATTAGTTTTAAATGAATTGAATGAAGAGAGAGAGAGAGAGAGATCCAGACAGAAAAATGGATTATCACACTTCTGCACTAACAGCTCTTCAGCTAATACTTTGGAGTCAGTAGTGAGCAATGGAGACAGCGAGTCTGTATCGTACAGCTATCAGCCAGCTGCTTACCAATTACACAAATGGAGCTGTGAACAGGTGGAGGATTGAGGATTTTTAGTTAGCTGTCTGCAGTATGTCTTTCTCGAACATACAAAATGTTCATTTTCAGCATTTCCTCTTTCTGCAGTAATAAGCAAAACATGCTGCCCACCCATTAGGAGCAGGGTTACATGGAAATGTGTTTATGTGTGCGGGTGGATGCATCCATTTGGTCTTTCAAATAGCGGCACTTGCATCCCAGATACATATCATTTGAAAATATTTGCAGCCCACATACGGATTTCACACCAAACTTTGAGATCAGGTTGCAGAACTACTTTTGCATAAAGTCTGTTTATCATTATTATTTTGATTTTGAGTACACCTTGCTGTGCGATCTCCCATGTGTACGTCTTGTATAAGAATTTTGTATGTGTGCGCGCTTTGGCTCAGCTCTTTGGCTGAGCACAAACAGCCCTCTGTGTAAACACCTCATTAGCGTCGGGGGGTGGGGAGGGATGAACACCCCTGTGTGTGTGGGTCTGTGCACGTCTGCGTGCGTGTGTTTGTGTATGTGTTGATTGATGGGGTCACAGCAGGGTGCCAGGCCTACTTACAACCTCCTGCCTCCCGCTTTCCCCTCCACTCCCGTTTCTCCTTTCCATCGCTCAGTTCCATCCTCGTTTAATCTGGCAGCAGAGGCAAAGAACGGGAGCGCGAGTCACCAAGGGACACTGCTAGTCTTCAAAGGACGCGACTCATGCCGCTTTTTTCCTCTCCCATCACCTTGTCTCTTTACTTTGCCCTCACTCTTGTCTCCTCCTCGCTTGCTCAGCTTCTCCTCCCTGCAGTTTTGTCTTCATGTTGACTTTCTCCGCCTCTCTTGTCTTCCATTCAGACATCAGTGATTCACGAGACGGAGAGAGGGAGAGAGTAATTTTTGTTTTGTTATACCTGTTTTTTTCTTCCTCGATTGATACTTGTCAGATCTGAGTTTTCCCCCCTGAATTTGTACTTATCTGAATCTGAAGTACTGTTTGGCAAATCTACCTTCATTCATTCAGCCTCGTTCCCGTTTGTATTTTTTTCCCTTTGTCTGGATATTCTTTCTTGATGTTTTGTAAACCTCCTCACTGTCTTCTCCTCTATTCTTTTCCTATTTATGTTTCACTCTCTCAACTCGTCAACTCTTGCTTGCTAAAATTCTGACAACCCACAAGAGAAAACAGAGACTGTACAAACTATATTTCTGAATTTGAAGAAAGCTGCTGTGTGTATGCAAACAAAGAGAACGCTTCTGCATTGTGTCCATTGTGGAGAAAAACAGAGACAGGGATTTTGATACATTTATTTAAACAACGTCCTCAGTGTTTCTATGGCTTTTCTTACAGCTTATTCAAGTTAATACTTAGTTTTTGCTGAACATAATTATATTTTTAAGTATGTAAATATTATTTAAATTTTCTTTGTTAATTATATGTAATTGATTTTATACAGATAAATGATTATTGTAGTTTTAAGTGCTAAACAAGATGACTACATGTTAAAGCGATATGTCTTATATTAAAGATTTTCATTATGGGTTATGTGAAATTCAAAATTAGCGCTAGTTATTGGAGCTAGTTATTTACTTAAGCATTTACTTGACATTTATTCTATTAAAGAGTTCAGAATAAATTGAAATACATTTATTTCTTTGTGCATGTGGTCTGTGTGGTAAATTTCTTCCTATATTTTGTTAATTGTGCATTTTTGGCTCTGAACAAATGAAGGCTTCCTGGAGTTTATTGTGCAGAATGAGTGACTGCTTAAAGACCACCACCACAGCTGATGGACCCACATACACAGAAAGAAACACACTCTTTCTAAAAAACTACTAAAACACTTGATCTTTCACCTCACCTCCTTTGGAGCCAAGTCACTTTATAGGCTCTTTATCTTTTTGTCCCACCAGTCCAAACAAACAGGCTCTTTGTTTATGGACCCTGCCTTTGTTACTGTGTCTATCCACCGCCAGGCTGGTATGCAGCTCAAACGTGTGTGCGCGTGGTGTGTTTATCTCATCCCAGTGCACATGGTTTTGTTTGACTCAATGTGTGTTTATGTTGGGCTGCTGACAAAGAAAAAGTGGTTTTTGATTCTCTTCCTGTTCTAATGTTAAACAAAGGCTTAACTAAAGCCATCACCAGCGTGACTGACTTGTAGAGGGACACAACTGGGAGGGAGACAGGTGGACTGTCAGGGAAAGTCAGACAGGCAGGCAACAGTCAAGTGCCCAGACAGTCTGTAAGGCAGAGCAGGAGGGGAGTAAACACAGTCAGGAGCATTTGTAGGAATTTCCAATCAGCCTTCAGTAAACACTCATATATTAGAGTTACGTAAAGTAGGCAAACGTATTTCAGAGAAGATGGGAAAACTTGGGGAGTTGTCAGAAATATGAAATTTGATCTGAGACCAATGAACATAATTTATTGAAAAATAATGAACAGAGCTTAATTACAGAAGTACAGAATTTTTTTTATGTGATTTGTTTGCTTATCTTCATACAAGTATTTTTGATCTTGAATTTGGTCATTGGGACTCAAATTGTGGCATAAGTAAAATTTAAACTCCCCTCAATGGTAAAATTTGGTATCAGTCATTTACAAAATTATAGGCAAATTAGCTTGGTTGAAGTGAATGACTGAAGCAGGAGTCAGTTCTGGTGAGTCCTGGAGCATATTTACCTTTAAAATAAAAAATTGAATCTGGAAATTATTTCAACGTGAACTTAACTGTGTTCCAGTTTTGAGTTCTAAAACCACTAAAATTCACTGACTGCCCCAATAACTTAGCTATACAAGCTAATAAGAATTTGTTTGTCACTATTTTATATTTTCAAACTCTGTAGCAACATTCTTACAAAATGAGGTGAGTATAAAATAGTTATTATGAGCAAATATGTGTATTGTACTGCAGCTATCTCCAGGTTTTATTTGCAAGTCAGGCATATTGGATTTTTAAGTAGGGGTTGGTTAGACGTTTACACTTTAAAAACTTCACATTTGAAATAAATGACTTGAAAGTAAAAATATAAGTAATAATTACATTATGCACAGTGTCTTCCTACCTATCATGCAATGTGGATTGCCTATGCTTGTTTTTCCTTTTGTCTTTATTTTGTTTTTCTGACACTCTTATTGTTACTCCTTATTCATTTTTCCTAATTCTTTAACTTGTTCTACTTCGTCTTCAAATAATTATGTGTATAGCTACATATGTGACACATTACGTATTTTGAATCTTAACTAATACAATTTACTGAAAATGGCTGGTGATGTTGAACTACAGTTTTACAGTGTACATCAAGAAGGGTCTACTAAAGTAATTCTTTCTGCTTAAGCAAAAAAAACTTCTGCCATGCGTTTTTGGGCTCTGATATAAGAATGTGGATTTCAGTGAAAAAGTTGCCGTATGTCAAATATTTACACAAGCAATATTTTTAGACTTGTTGTTGAGAAGAGGAAAACACTTTTATATTGTTCCTCAAACCCAACTAAGCAATGTTCAGGTAATTATACTAGGAAGCTAATAAAAAAGGAAAAGGTAATTTGATGAATCACAGAAAATGAGCAAGAGGGTCCCTATTATCTGAATGATGAAAGGGAAGCAACACTGAAAACTATATTTAGCCTATTATTGTTAAGAGAACAATGCACGGGCAGAGAGTAGATCAAGGATGCTTAGTTACAATGGGACTTTATTATACACCGAGAGAGGTTTTGTTCTAATTAAACAAGTATTGAGATACACACAAGCAATGGGAATAATTGCATAGTTGGTCTTGGAAAAGATTTGCTGCATAACAGCTATTTGCCAGTTCCTGCATGCTTTATTGGTCTGTTCATTTTAGAAGATTTATACATTTAGCAAACAACCAGTGTTGCTCGTGAATGAGATGGGCTTTGCTTTTGGCATTTATTGTCTTTCAAAACAGGCCAGAAAATTTTGAAAACCGATTTCACAAGTGGATCATTTACAATAAGAAACTAACAAGTTCACAATGAAAGAAATGATTAGAATAAAATAAAGAACCAGAAACTGACTTGAAAATAGATGGTTAGATATTGATATTCTTCAACAGTTGATGTTCAACATCAGTTGTGGTCAAGTGATTAATTTTGCACCCTTTTAACATTACAGACTACTTACTCTTAAACTGCATTACATAACTTTACTTAAAACGTTTTTTTTTGTTTGTTTAAAAAAAAAAATTAATTAACTGCAAACAAACAGAAAAATGCTCATATGTCAAATATTATTTATTATGCCACAAAAACTTTGTCAAACCTTCTTGTTTTAATTTTTATGCTGATCCCCATTTATGGCTGTTGACTTTGATAAAATATGACAGATTGGGATGTCTGCTCAAACCACATATTCAATCACAAAACAATATTAAACATGTAGATTTACATGTGGCACAAATAGATAAGAAAATTATTCTGCAAGTGAAAAACGTTTCCTTTCTAAATTGTAAAACTTTGGATCTAAATCAAGGACTTAAGTCCTCTTTAGTGCAACATGATTTTTATCCATCCATCCATCCATTCATCCATCCATCCATCTTCTTCCGCTTATCCGGGGTTGGGTCGCGGGGGTAGCAGCCTAAGAAGGGAGGCGCAGACCTCCCTCTCCCCAGCCACTTCTTCCAGCTCCTCCGGGGGAATCCCAAGGCATGATTTTTATATAAAACCATATTTTTATAAAGAGATTAAAAATACATCTAGGCTAACAACTTAACTAAACATCGAACATGTATATGGAACATTTCTGAATTGTTCCATATACACATTTGTGAGCTTTTCACAGTTAATTTTTAAATGTAACTTGACAGAGATGGTGATCACGATAAATGTGATTTATTTATCGTGAAAGAAAGCTAGATATGCAGAAATGTTAAATATTTAAGTCCAACTTATTCCTGAGTGCCTGTGTTACAGTTTAACTCAAGCTCTCATTTGTTTCATGGATTTAAATTTTAGAAGTAACACAAAAAAAGCAGCTCTGCTAATGTTGAATATTTTTTTGTTTTGTTGATCAGTATCCCTCTATGTTTTTGATTTATTCATTCATCCAGTCAATTCCCCAGTCTAATCATTCAGCAAATTGTCATATATGAAGTGAACACCTTACAGACAATCAATAAGGCTTTAATTTATCACTCAAAGATAATTTCATGCTCTCAGTAGCCCATTGGTTATATTATTGCATCTATTAAGGGAATGGGTTATGAACCTAATATTGCCCAGTGTAAGACGGGAGTGTAAAAAGGGAAGAATAAAGCAGATTGAGGAGAGTACCATGACCAGGCCTCGCTCTCTGTGTTAAATGAGTTTAAAGTGATTATCATTATGGTTAGCTTTCCTCTGGTGGACATTCTCCTTACACAGGCCTGTCCAGCTTGGAAGAAAATAGTCTCACTCAACAACATGGAGGAAAATTTCAAATGCTTATGTCAACTACTGGACAATCACTCAAAAACCACCAGCTTATGTCTAAATACTTTTGTGTGGCATAGATTTATGTTGGCTAAATAGAGGGCTGTTATGCTTTTTTTCTTTACAGAAATTCTTGTTCAGTGTGCTATTACAATATTATCCTTTGGGGACACAGATAAAAACCTTGTTGTAGAGCTAAATTAAACGTGAAAAAGAAAAAGAAAAGAACAGTGGAAAAAAAAGTAAACATAAATGATTTATCAGAGAGATGGAAAGCGCTTGATTAAAATAGTCATGGGAGAAACATACAGGGACAATGACGAATGATGTAAGCCGTGATGATCAATGAGTCATCTCCTGCAGTAGATAATGGCAGCTATCACTCTTGACTTGTTCATCCAACTTTCCCATCCCATATACAGCAATTGGCTGTATTTTCAATATCTAAATGAAGTCACTGTGGAAAAAAAGTTGTCACCTACTTTTGTGTACTTGTGAATTGTGTTTCCGCTCCAGGAATTAGGTCCAAATCAGAGTATCAGGTTATTTACTCAGAAAATTGCCTTGGTGTGCGTCACTCTTATTAATAAAAATCTTCAGATATTTTATTTTTTTCCAGCTTGACCTGGTTCATCTCTCTTTGACCAAGCTATAAAGTGTAATTGCTGTGTAAAATGTTGTTTCTGGGAAACATGGTCTCTTATTTTCCTAACTAGAACTACTTCCCCCTCTCTCCCACACACACTTGAAATTGGCAGATTCAGTTAAAATATGTTGTGGTTTCACATTTTCTGCTGCTGTATCCTGATGATGATGTTAAACATGTGCTGAAATGTTTTAAAGTGATGCATTTCTGCAATTGAAACAATGGGAAGAGTCTTGGCTTTTTAAATACTCAAGTCAAGGATTCTGTTAGTACCAGTCACAATTGGTTGTCTTGCATTGCACAAGGAATGACTTTCAACTGAGCCTGAGATGGACTAGTTGCAACAGACTGTGATATATCAGAAAATTGTCTGGTATATTGATGAGATCACTTTAGCACCACCGACTGAGATGAAAATCATAGGTTTCTTGGTTGGATGAGCCTCTTTTACACGCCATAAAGATTTCAAACTGTGTCTAATGACAAGTAATGATTTCAAATGACAGCTTCCAAAGACAACAGAAAGCATTTATCAATCTTTTATCACTAAACAGGAAGTGGCTACAACTTCCATGTCTAAATTAATTCAAGTTTTAAAGACAGTTCATCAGAGCTTTACAGAGCCTGACTGTAAAGCTGAGGCTATGTAGAGGTTTGCTTAGTGTACACCTTTCTGGCAACATGTGGCTCACTGTGGTGGCAAGGAGGTGGCAATGTGGAATGCACTCTGTGGCGACACAGGCCAGAACAGTGCTGAGGTGCATCATTTTTCTGTTTCTTGTGGCAATAGAATTGAGTTAGGTGCAGAAAAATAAATAAGACAAAGAATGTATTGTTCCCTGGGAGTAATACCACAGTACTTTATGGTAATCTGTGTTATAGAAAAATCAGGGTATTTATTTGTTTTATGTGTTGGAAGTGTGCTGCTCCAAATTCCCAGCTTTTCCACACCTCATATTTTACCTGTATCAAGTTGAAACTTGGGTGTTGAAAAGCTCTCTGGTCTCAAGACTTTGAAACAAAGTGGAGGTCAACATAGTTGCAATGAAAATGAAAGAAGCAGGCCACCTGGTGCATGTGTGCATGTTGGTGTGTGTGCAAAGCTCTGACCTGAATGATCCTGAACAAAGTTACAGCAACAGGGGGTCTTCCTTGCTGCTACAAATGCTAGCACCTGGCTTTCATTACACATCAATTTGCACATAGTCACAAAGTCTCAAAGACAGTCCAACCGTTCTGTCTGTTCCTCCCAGACAGTTGTTTTGTGTGACATGCACTTGGAGCCAGGCGCCTTAATGGAAGCACTTTCCCACTGGCTTTTAGCCTTTCTTGACCACAATTACTCGCATTCAGCAAAATCCCAGATACACAAAAGGACTTCGGTAGAGGAAGCCACATTTATACACGTTGCAACAAAGGCTTAAATACAACCCCTTAAAATCTTGCAGGCCATTTTAATCCTTTACTTACCAGAACCTAACACTTTATTTCAACCACAAATGACGCATAATAAAGCTTTAGTCAGACACACACTGTTGACTATTCATCTACAGTAGATACATGTGTTAGGAATGAACCAATAGGAATCTTAAGATTAAATTATGTTTGTTCAGTTGTACAGACAAAAAACTGACAGAAAAGTTGAATCACTTTCCCTTTCTCTTCCTTTTTATTGTTATACTATCTTCTACAGTTTAAAATTAGATAATAGTTTTTTGAATGATAGTGTTAAGTGCAGTCAACCACTTTGGTTCAGATGAAAAGGAAAGATCAGAAGACGTTGAGGGGGGTGGTGTGTTGTTTACCTGAAATAGATTTAAAAAAAAAATAAAAAGGTTCATCTTAAAAAAAGTATCAGAGGGTTTAGGTGTGCAGATTCATATGAAGATTCACACAATGGCAAGTGGAAATTTAAAAAATGTTAAGACTCTGGTGAATTCCACGGTGAATATGTAATAATACTACTACAACTGCTGCTACTACTACTAATTATAAAATTAATATTAATACTGATGATAATAAGAATATTTATAGAATTAACTATTATGCTAACATAGTTTGCTATTTTCTTTGTAAGGTACTCTTTACACTATATTTTAGTGTTTTGGATTGGCAGGTTATCTTAAATTTCTAAGATCCTTCACATCTTTATCAGCATCACAGACTCCAGGGTTCAGCCTTTCACATTAGCTAAAGTCTATTAGCTTAGTGTTGCGTTGTTGCGTTGCAAAGGCCAACAAATCCATGTTTGTATTCAGTTGTTCAAAAGTTTTGTTATGCTCTAGTGGCCTTTATTGTGAAGTAAAATGGCCGGAAATAGGGAGGAGAGAGAAGGGGAATGGCCTGAGACCGGTAGTCAAACCAAAGACATGCATTGAGGACTCACTGAGCCACCCAGCACACCAACTAATGCTTTGTTAAACACACTTTAAACTTTTATTTCACATCTTGAACAGAGTCCCGTAATCGTATGAGATGTTTAAGAATCTGCCTGTTGGCATTTTCACTACCTGATAAATATCTGTTACCAGAGAACGCTCCATTCCACATTAAGATAAAAATGTACGAAAAGTCCCATTTTCAGATTCCTCTTTGAAAGTAAAGGAGCTAGGGAATGTACCTTTCTAAAATCTCCTTTTGGAGTTTAGACCTTGGTGAGACACTTGAGACAGACCTAACCAAAGAGCCAAGCGGGGGAAGTTGTTCCATATGCTTAAGTGTACCTTGGCTTGATGTTACCAACAGCAGAGGTTGACACAGGCCCCTGACCTTTTGTCAGCAACACACGGAAAACACATGCTGTCCTATAGTAACAGAAACTTCCAAGATTCCTCACATATCAGTTACCAATGTATGCATATGTGTGAGTTGTATGTTTTTGCCCTACTGGGAGAACGCTACCGTGTGAAGGCATCCACCTCGTTAAAGAACTGCATTCATCCCACCCTGCCTGTGCTGAGGGGAGCCCGCTGGTTCCTGTCAAAGACATTGTGGACTCTGATGCTCTCTCACACACATGCACACTGGTAGAGAAAACACATGGGGCATACTGGGGAACTTTGTGATTAGGCTAAATTACCATAGGAACAACAAAAGAGCTTTCAGGCTTCTTGTTTAGCTGTCATTTGATGCATAGCTCATTAACTCCCACAGGAAGTTGTTAAAGGCAAAAATCCATCCTGATGGGTCAACAGCAGCTGAAAAGGTTCCCTAAACCAGGAAGTAATCAGGCACTGATTATCAACATGATGTCAAGAATGGTTAGCCCCTTTTTTAATACATTCCATTTTAATAGTTGTTGCTACAGAACAAAAAAATATATGTATATAGATAAAAAATACAGAGAGAGAGAGAGATTTTTTCTTGTTATGATGATTTTTCAAGTCTTGTATTGGAGCTAAAAAGAACTCCTTTGGGAATCAGGAGTAGATCTGTACAGAGTAATTTACTTGAGCTTTGCCTTTTCTTCGGCACACAAAGCCTACTCATGTTTTTGCATGCGCTTTAAACATCTGCAGTTATTGGAGGGCATCAGGGTGAGTTTGAGCCTCCTGCATGGATAGAATACTAAAACACTGGGTCTACTGAAAAATCATGATGTTTTTATGAGCAGCAGTTCCCTTGCTTTTTCAACTTTCTTTTCTAACACACTGATTGTTACTCTGGCTCAACGGAACATTTACACAGAGACTCAAAACTTTTAATCATTTAACTTTTTAGAGGTTTCCGTAAAAATAGGCTTGAAGGCTAGTGTTGAGCAATTTCCCACTTCTCACAGGGTTTGAGTGAGAAGTGGAAACAAAATTATACATGATTTAAAAAATATTTTAGACAAAGGAAACTAAAAAATGTGGCTTGACAAAGGTTGTATTCAGTGTCATTTTTTCTGATATCCAAAATATAATCCAGTTCAACCAGTTACCGTAGCAGTCACATTAGTAAGTAGAGCCCACCTGAGAAGTTGGAGAAGAAACAGAGTTCAGCAAAGGCACAAACATTTCACATCACCTTGATTACTGAATATGACTTACAGTCTATAAATGGAAAGTCATCATAAAGTCTTGAAAACATAAATATATCTGATATTAGTCAGATATATTAATAGACACATTTCATAATAATGTGACTATTGTGTCTATTGTGAAATTAATTACTGAAATTAATTAATATGTCAATATTCTAATTATATATATATATATATATATATATATATATATATATATATATATATATATATATATATATATATATATATATATATATATATATATATAGATCCCCATATGTCTAAATATTTATATCATTTTGTAAAGTCTGTTATGTTTCTTGCACCCTATTCTCTCTTGCCTCAGTGTAACAACTGACTTGGTAATAAAATCTAAATCTGATTTTGAATGTGTGTTAAGGCAACAAAACTGATGTTCATGAGTAGCCTCAAGCCATTTTCATTTGTCACAATTTACAGGTTTTTATTTAGCAAAATATTTTGAAAATCCTGATTTATTATTATTATTATTATTATTATTATTATTATTATTATTTATTTATTTATTTATTTATTTATTTATTTATTCATTGATTTCTTTATTTACTACGAGGAGCTGCTTTGTGTTGGCCAATCAAATAAAATCCCAATAAAATGCCTTGTACTTTGTGATTGCTGCATTTTTGCAAAGTTATGTAGTGTTCCTTAGTTTATATACTGTATGCCTATAAAGAAGCCATGTGCAATGGCATTCTCTTATGTTGCACAGCTTTGATCAGGTCAAACAAACACTGGGTTGTTAAAATTTCTGGGTTGCACAGGCCTGTGAGAAATGGTAATAAGAGATCCAAAACACAGACAGGCTTGGAGCGGCGACAAGGCATCTTATACGCACAAAAACATAGGCTAATGATAATTTGTCATTTTCTAGGCTTCCAGAACTGTGAGGCTGTAAGCTAGACCAGATCAATAAGCAGGCATGTCCTGTGGGACTTGTGATATACAGTGTTATACAGATTAGAATGGCAAGTTTTCAGAAGGGTAGGTTAATACTTGAAGATAGTCGTGTACAGTGAGAAAGAGAGCTGGGAGTGCTAAATGAGGCATGTGGGTTGGGAAAAATAGTGGTTGCTCTAGGTGTGAAATATTTGAATGAGCTGGAAAAGCAAGTAAAAATTCTAGGGAGGGATGAGAAGAAGCAAATACATTTCTCAGTTCACTGTGAAAGTCTTTTTTTCTAGAATTTGTCTCAGAACAATTCTTATCACATGCATTTCTTTTTTCATTCCTCCTTTCACATTTCTCTCTACCACTTTTCTATGAAGACCTTTTTTTCCTTTCACCATCATTTATGCATTTTTCTGACACACTGAGCAAAAATAGACACACAATATGCACATACGCTTGAACATGCCGGTTTTGACACAAGCCAGAGAGAGCAATTATAGTTGATTCTGGTGCCCCTGTGTCTCATCACCCCTGATTGGTTCAAACAAGACATTGCCTCATTGGTTTGGTCCCCATCACAGTGAATATAAAGCAGAGACCGCAGTCTGTTTCCAGCTGATGCCTATTAGTGTGTCTTAAGCAGATTTCCATTTTTTGTCTATTTATTACCAGGGTGTCCTGCAGAATTTGATAAATATTCTGCCTAAATAATGACCCTTGAGATGTACTAGTGTGAATTGGCTTAAAACTACATTGTCACAGCTCAACATGAGAAGGTAGTTACTTATTATAAAGCTTATGGAGAGTTCTGTATTATGTTAACTAATAAATGTTTTTCTTTTGTTTGCTTTTCTCTTGGCGTGATTCATTCCTGTTGTGCATTGTGGTTCCACCTGTGATCCTCAAATCTTCCTCAGGTAAGAATGTTTCTTGGATTACAAGCTGACATGTAGCATCCGATTCTAGCATTATAATCAATACTTTCCAACTTAGAGTTTAAAAACAAAATATTTCAGAGAGTATTTGTAATGCAGAGATCAAACTGTCATAACCAATTCTGTTCATAAACTTAATGAACAGAATATCTAAGGGCAGCCTCAGTATTTTGTCTCTGCTTTTTTGCAGATGATGTAGATTTGTTGGCTTCATCAGAAAGTTTTCTCTAGCTTTTGTAGAGCAGTGTGCAGCAAAGTGTGAAGCAGCCAGTATGAAAATCAGCATATCCAAATCCCAGACTATGGTCTTAAGGCGGAAATGAGTAGCATTCCTTCTCCAGTTTGGGGAAAAATGGAGCAGTAGATCGATAGGTGGATTGGCGCTTTGTCTGCTGCACTGGTCTGTCGTGGTGAAGAGAGAGCTGAGCCGAAAGGCAAACTTTTCGATTTACCAACTGATTTATGATCCTACCTTCCTCTGTGGTCACAAGCTCTGGGTAATGACCAATAAAACAAATTATACTGGAGGAGCTCAGAGTAGAACCGCTGTTTCTCCACATCAAGCAGCTTCAGTTGTGGTGTCTCAGTCAGGTAGTTAGGACGCCTCCCCATTGAGGTGTTCCTTGCACCTTAAATCAGGAGGAACCCAGAGGATGACCCAGGAACAGGTATTAATGCAAAATTAAAACCTATAGAAAGCCACTAGCTCCCATCCACATTTAAAGCTTGAAATTGTCAAAATTAAGACATAAGCTTTTGAAATGTGCTTTTATCATTTGTAAAAATTCAGCATAAATGAAACTAAAGCAGAATTCTATGAAGTCATCTATCTTCTGTTGGTTAAGAGAAATGAATATTTTCATACTTCATAAGATTAACTGTAGAAAAACATCTCACCAACGATATCTTATTTAGACTTTATCATTAAATACCTATTATTTTGTTTGAATACAATCAGTTGTGGAAGTTGCAAAGCTGCCAACAGCTTACCAACTTATACTTTTCAAGCTACAATTTTTATATTGAAATCTAGATGGATTTTTTTAAACAGGCATTTCTTCTGACGTAGTGTACAATAACTGGATTTCATCTTTTTCATGTCATCTTTTTCATGTCATCAGAAAAAAAATCCTATTAAATCTGAGTGATAAAGTAGCACCCTTCTGAATCTTGTTAGATAGCTGAAACTGAGAGATACACTTTTCTGATTCTCAGAGAAATGGCTTTGGACAGGAACAGTGGTTCTCGATCCCTCAATCCCCCTCGGGGTGCGTTAAGTTTTTGTTCCAGCTTATCCCTCCATCTAGTCGACTCAATTGTGCTGTTCAGTGAACAGTGAAATGGACTTACCAGTTCCTCAGTACTGTCAGGTGTGTTTTTTCACTAAAATAAAGGAACAGATGGCCCACAAACCTCTAATAGGTAGCACAGGCTGGAGGTGTGTATGCATGTTAGTGTCTGTTTGTGTCACACGTGCATAGTTATCAGCAAACATGCATGTCTCTGGACACTTATGAGTTGCTTGTTTCCATGTTATGAATTTGTATAAGTTGTGGATTGAGAGTTCTGATCGAGGATCGAGGAGTCAAATTTAAGATAATAATACAATAAGATCATAAATAAAGAGCAGTAGTTGGGAGAAAGACAATATTTTTTGTTCATTAAAATGTGAAAAGAGGGTTAATTTAGTATTATAACTCACTTGTGGTGAAAATAACAAAAAGAGAAGACATATGCAATATTTAGTGACTAGTTTACACATTTTTTGAAGAAAACAGACAGAAAGGGAAGTCTGAGAATAAAACTTGAAGCTATAGAAAAATATGATCAGGACTTAAAGGAAGATTAAGAAAAGGGCATCTTAAAGGGAACCACATCAGATGATAATATATGACTTGAATGTCTGAACTTCTGCTTCAAACAGAGAATTAAAACAGCAGACAAAAGCAGGGGAAAAGGCAACGAAGGACAGACAGACATGAGGAGAAACCCTTGACATGAAGGGCAAGTGACCCAAACTAAACTTTAATTAGCATATGGAAATTACAGCAGCTTCTGGTATCACAGATCTCTCACCTCATATTTTTCCTTTGTCCTCTGTCTTACTTTTTCCTCTTTCATTTCTACAACCTACTTCCTTCTTTCCTTGGTCACCTCCTGGTTTCTTGACTTAACTTTGTCCTGCTCACTCTGTCTGAAAGTCCTTGTCCTTTTTTTCTAGCTGTCACCTTTTGATATAGTCCCTGAAACCTCTCTTTCCTCATCTCTGAAACTACCTGCCTCCTCATGCCTGTCCTCTGTCAACCTGCCTTTCCTTCTCCTCCAGACTCCTGTGAGATAATATGGTCATTTTGATAAACAATTGTTGACACTGGCTGGATGTGTTCTTTAATGCAACCCTGTGAAAAAGCCCAAAATGTGAAGTAGCATGTTTCAAAGTATCAGTGTCAGTGTCACAGCAGTTGACTCCTTAGCCTTGACGTCTTTTCACAAAACTAGAGAAGAAATTTACTCACCTTGAGCTCATCAAATGTTGCCTGAGCATTTACTCTCAAATGAACACATACAGCACATCTGACCGTGTGCTTATTCCTGTTGCATGCAATGCCCTTCTGACACAAATATTTTAGGTCCACAGAAGTATATTTCCTATGCACATGGGGCATTAGTTGATATATTATCACAAGTTGAATGCATTTTTTCCAGTCTGTCCTATTTGTATTTCCCACTTGCTGTCTGTACAATATGGATGTTTTGTCCCCAATTAAAGAAAATAATCACTCAGTTTTGGACAGCCCTCTGCTTGTTGCAGATATGGCTATTGTACCTGAAAGTGCAATATTGGTTCTACATAATTAAAGCTGCTGTATATAAATTTAAGAAAAAATATGTTTTTTAAATATGTTTTGTTAAAACAGTCACTATGTCATGAAAGTATAGTATGAGACACTTAATCTGTGGAAAATAAAACAAACAAAGAAGATCCTCCACCTTCTCCATGAGCTACTATTACTGGAGAAACAACCAATTACAGCCAGGAGGAAGGTCTTAGTGCTCCAATGTACTAAAGGTGACTGCAGGTACAGGCTGCTGACGAGGAGAAGCTTTACTCTAGCAGAGAGCAAGAAGGAGGGTGTGAGCAGCATGAACACAAGCTTGATTGACAACACTAAGACTGAGCAGTGTATTTCTGTAGATATCACTGAGAGGAGACAGAAAAGTGTGATTGTTTCACAAACTATCTGTCCTTTGCCAAACTGTCACAAGTTAGTGATAGTTTTAATGGGTGGACGTAATTACTATAATACAAGAAATTACAGAATAGTAATACGCGACGGGAACCGGGTAGAAAACGGTAGCTTCCAGGCCAAAATGGGACACTTGCAAGGTATGGTTTGGTAGCTTGCTGTCCTTAGTTGCTAATCCAGTAAAAAGGATAAACATGTAAGGCACTTTAATGTCTCACTGCTCAGGGATGAGCAATTTTAATAGTGTATTTCTATAATTTTGAAATATATGCTGTTACTGTTTAGCACCAGTAACTGGTTCACTTCCCATTAAAGCCGTGGGGCATCAAAGTTATTTTTCTAGGAGATGCTTTTAAAACCAGAAAAAAGCAATATGTTTACAATAACCAACAACAAGAAAAGCAATACCAGAGCACAGGCCATGTACAGGAGTTACTGCTTAATTGTGAGACTAGATTTTATGGAGCCAAAATGAAATAAAAATACATTTGTTTGAGCTTGAGGCCTTTATCTTTGTTCTGCCTCCCACAACTGTGCGTTGTCGTACCTAATGTTCCTTTTTGTTCAGTAAACACTTGCTCTTTTCAAGCTGTTTTGTTAAACAGCATCTCGTTTTCCAACTTATCCAAGACATCAAACATGTGGGGATGCCCTTGGGTTGTTTGCATACAATAAAAACCTTAACAAGGTGCACAAGTAGGGGAAGCAACCTAATGAACCCTTCTTTTTATGTTTGTCTGCTTAAATTTGCTTACACAGTGTCATTATGTGCCACATATCTGTGATGTTTGCTCTGTTAATGAGACGAAATGATTGTTTCAGTTTAACAGTATTTTTGATCTTATTCCTATCACCCTATTTTAGTTTTCTGCAGTACATTATTCTGTCATTCTTAACTTCAAGGACAAAGAGCGTTATGAAAGCATTCTGAACAAAGGTTAACCATTTCTAAATCCTAGAGCGAAACAAACAGTGTAATTTTGGCTTTTGGATGTCTGTGAGGTTGACATCATTTTAAACTGAAAAACAAAAGCCTGTTTTCCCCCCCAAAGAATTAGATGCAAGACAAACGAAACAATGGAAGGCGGTTCAGAAAGACTTTGTAAAGCATAAAATCTGTTTAGTTTACTTGTTGGTTTTTTGTTATTCATTTTGTATTTCAATATGGTTTACCTCAGATTGTCTCTACTTAGCAATTTAATTCCGCTTTGTCTCTCTGTGACAGTTCAACTTGTCTTTTTAAGCAAGTTCAATAGACGTGAGATGAAATTGGTGAATGCTTTATTGGCAACCAGTGCGGCACACTTTCCAAGTCTGAGGATGACAGCTGACTTGTGTTCATTACAAAGCAATGATAATAGTCAAAATGCAATAGTGAGTATTTCTTTTCTTATTTTCCTTCTCTGACCTGTAACCCATTTTGTTGCCTAAATTACATTTTGAATATCTATTTGCCATAAATAAACTCTTCCTTTTTTTTAAGACTTTTAAAGTGGGGAAATATTTTTTTTCACAACCGATAGCTTTTTTTTCCCCTTTTTTTCTTCAAGTCATCGTTGTGGTCAGGGGCGCAACTGCATACTTTCTGAGGTGTATGCGAACATGTCATCGGCGCCCCCCTCCTCATTCCTCCCCTTAGGTTTAATATGTCCCTATAGCTCTCCCTTATTCATGCACTTATCATTAAAACCATCATGGCATTTAGGTTTTTGTTGCCTCTGTAATGTTATTATTCCTTCCTAATGTGTGAAAAAATTGCAGCCAAGAAAGCAATTAAAAAAGAATGAAACAAAAAGTAGGCCAATAGTTTATCATTTAATATATGTGTGAGCCAAAGAGCCACTTCCACCAGCCTCTAGAACACACATGAACAAAATGGTGAAATATTGACCACAAAACACTGTATTTGTAAAAGATATCAACATTTTTCCAACATAGACAGCCCTAACAGTGTAGAAAAAAAATAAAACGGGTTCTCTTCACAATATTTATTTATTTACCAATAAAGTATGATTTGTTCTTTAAATTGCTATTTATATTATTTTTCAGTCTCGGTAGTTGACTGATGAATGAAGACACTCTGATGTCTGGTTGTTTAGGTTCTGCAGTGTTCCTCTCCTGACCCCTTCTGTCTCATATCAGTGTCAGTGTGTCAGCGTCACTGAATATCGCCGACACATTTTCTTTTTAAATCGCCCCTATTTAACTTCAGTGAAATTGTTCAGCCAGGAATGTGCGTTTTCCTCCTCACGTCTGTATTTTTGCCAGAGGTTTTGCTTCCAAGGACGGTGGAGAATCGGCGGACATTTTAAAAAGACGCGGGTTGATAGCGGCTCACTGTGACTGCGCAGTGTCCGTCTCTAGGCCACCATGACAACAGCAACCGGGGGTCCTATTTAGCTCCCGCCACGACAATTTAACTGACCTTAATATTTCCTGTGTTATGTTTTGGTCATTATTGTTGAGCTCTGTGTGACAGGTGTGTCTATCAGACATGTGTAGAAATACGGAACAAATTGCGCCCGGTATCGGTTCAATACCGATGTTTGCGATGTGAGAGCTCCTGTTTCGTTTTCACCTCGGCGAGGTCCACCCAGACCCTCTGCATCAACTGTATCGCTTCAGACTGATACACACAAGGGTTAAATACAGAAAATGGCTGACTAGAAAAAATTTCCCCACATCGTTTTGGCGCCCCCTCTAGTGCAGCGCCCCTACGCGTTGCATACAGTGCATACCCGATTTTTGCGCCACTGGTTGTGGTGCAACATACAGACTGCTGTAGTGATTTCTGTCACATCTAATATATAGATCTTCTGGGTTTGTCCTTTGCTGTGTGTTTTGTCTTTCTGACAATGTGTGCCACACATTTCATAAGAAGATTTGTCCTTTGAATGTCCCAAATTTCATGATTTATTTATCTTTTTTTTTTTTTTTGTTTGTGCGTGCTTGTCTGTGTGTGCTTGCATAAAACTCTCCATCGGCACAAAAGGCATGTCATTGAAAGAATGAAAAAGCTGTGAGTTCCCAGCAAAAATAGAGAGAAGTAGCTTTCTAAATCACTTTATTTATACAAAGGAAAATGGGTACTGAACATGTCGAGCTTTTTCTTCAGAAATACATTTCTGAAAAGTCTGGTGACATGAATTTCGAACCACAAAATCGAAGTAATCCACATATATGAAGAAATCTAATCAATGAAGTTATGGGCAATATTGTGGAATGGAACTCAAATTTCTCAAATGACCAAACTTCTGTTCAGTTGAAATTATTTATAACCTTACAGGATTTAAAATTACTTAAATATTTAAAAAATACATAAACTTCTCTATAATCAGCTAAATATTCATTATCATCAATAATCCCGTCAAAGCCTTTTGTTATATTTGCTGACTATTTTCTTTGCATCTTTCCATTGGTATTTCAATATATTTATTGATGACCTCCTTTATGGCATCAGCCTAATCTTACAGTACTTAAAGAAGAAGATCCTTAGTCACTAACACCATGACACACATTAAGACTCTAGTGGCAACAAAGGAGAGCTTTTCTCACTATATGTTAAAAGTCAAAATTATTTCTGTATTTCTTTCTTTGTGAGTCACCATCCTGTAAGTTTTAGATGCCTCCCTGCTTCATCACTCCTGAATCAAATAGCTAAGTTCCCTCACCAGTATTCATTCATCTGCCTGGTAATCATTTCATTTGATTTAAGTGGTGGAAGGAATGCAAAAAAAAAAAAAAGTTGCAGGACAGTAGCTCTCAAGGACTGGCCCTGCTAGATGCTAATGCCTTAGCGCAGAAAATGCGTAATCATAAGATAGTTATAAATAATATGGATTAGGCTAGATGAGGCTACCCTTTGAACTTTTAACGATGTGTGTGCTGTTCTTTTATTTCTCTGAAAACTAGAGGTGAGCTGTGTTGTGCTTTGTTGTTGACAATGCAGTTTTATAACGTGTTGCATGGTAAACACCCACAGTTGCTTGGGTGCTGGCAATGGTCTCTGCTGTTGACAAAGTGAGCAAATGTCGAGTCAAGTCGAGTTGCAACGTAAAATGAAAAATCTCCATATTTTGTTGGTATGAAACCGTTGCAAGCCGTTATGATCTGTGACATGCAGCTATTGGCAAAAATTTTTTAGAAGTACCGTTAGGTGATTTTAAGCGATTACAGTTGACTCATTCTGACTTTGTGAAAGTGAGTTTGTGTGATAGCGCTCTGTGTTTTGGATCTCAGCAGGATCAAGTAGCATGAAAAGAAGAGACTGATTAACAAATTAGAAGAAGCTGCGCCAATCATCTTCACCTTCCGCTCTTACCAGAAACAGCCTCATCGTTCTCTCTTATTGGAGCTGACAAAAAAACATATACCTCCAAAAAGGGAAGTTGAAATTAAACAGTCCGAGATATGAAAAAAACCCCAAAGAACTCTCAAATCCCAAACCAACTTTAAATAGTTGGAATACTGGCGCCCCTCTTTAATCATTCTCAATGGAATGAACTCTGCATTTGTTTTCACTTAAATCGTCTTTTCTCGTCTTATACCTGAACACCTTGTTCTTCCATTTGTTGGACACTTCTTTAACTTTTGTACTTCTTCAGTAATCCCGAACTCTCAATCCCTGCCTCTTTCCATCTGCCTCACTCAGCAAACTGAAGTATTTTCTGTCATGATTGTTCAAGCTGTCTTACTTCTTTCTCCTCTGTGCCTTACTTTCTCCTCCTTCCAGTTTTGCTCTGTTGTCAAAGGGCCTGAGGGAAGATTTAGTCAGAAAAATGGTGCAAAAAGACAGGGAGTACAAAAAAAAGGGAAAGCAGAAAAGAGGGAGAGGTCATCCATGACCTAGTGTCTTGTCAAGGTTTTTGATGCTGATCCAGTAGGCCTAAAGTGTATGTTCTGGCACAATCCATTGTCATGCATCATTGAAGACCAGATGAAAATGTGACATTGTTGTGAAAGATATTTCAGTTTCTCTGACGAATCTGACCAAATGACTCTTAAGTGTAATTTTTTTTTATATGAATATATATTTTTTTCACACAAATACCTTTTGTACATCATTTCTACATTGTTAAAATTTTAAAATATTCACAAGAGGCAGACCTGTGCAAGAAACCAAGCAGAAAATCACAAAAAATTTATATATTCCAGTATTTTACTTTTACAGTGGCGTGTCTTGTTTATAATGTTAGTTAACAAGTGAAATGTTTTTGGGATAGAAAATGTTTGTTTGTATTATAGGAAATTTCACAAACACTACTGGTCTGAGTCAAAGACAGGGAGAAAACAAACAATAAATAAAAATGACTAATGCTGCTCTCCACAAATAGCAGCATGCTTTGTGAAGATGTTTATAAACAGAGATAAATATATTAATGTTTTATAAATTAGCATAACCCTCATACTGGGAAGTTAATACAGCTGTCAAGCAGCAAACTGTGGATACTTTTTTACCTCCTTTGTCATTATTATCTCTGATTGTGGTGCTACGATTTACTTATATAAATATTTTAAGTAATCAAAGCAATCGTATCAGAAAAATATATTCTGAGTAAATTTAAATTTAATTTTTCATACAGCTATTTCATTTATCAAAGTAATAAAGGAATTGAAGTTCTTGATTCAATAAAAGAGAATTACTTTTTCGCATTTATCCTGGTTAGCGTGCATAGCCCTTATTCATAAATATATTAATCATTTTAAAACTATGATTTCTTGTTCTTGGGTTTATCTTGGATGAATATTAAAATTTGTTTGATCTTAAACATTTAAGTGAGACAGAAAGTCATAATAATAAGAAATTGCAAGATACAAAGTACTTTCTCACAGCTCTCAATACATGATGACTGTTTATCTACTCAAACAGTTTTTTTACGGTGCAATTTTTTGATGTTTAGTTTTTATAACTTGGATGTATATCATATTTTTATTAAATAAACTGAACATTCAGAATTACATTCTCAACCATTGTCATATTCCTAAACACTCCTTCATTCAGCCGGTGGAAGATGATGTGTAAGCAGGCTGTTCTCATTATAATATATACTATGACCATTATCATATTCCTAATTTGCACCCAAATGGTGGAAGACACAAAAGGGGCGGTGAGGACTCTGAACTACATACCGAAGAAGGGTCATAAATCTTCCATCCTCATTGTCCCCCACGCTCCCCTTTCCCAAACCAACAAGCTGACCCCTCCTCCAACCAACACACACCCACACATGCAGACGTCTGTCAGATGTGCTCTACAATAATTAGGTCTTTCAGGTTATGATAATGTTTATGCTGTTTTGCGGTTCGTCTGTTCAGTGGTGCGCAGAACGCTATTAATCACACCAGTCTAAATCACAAGCTGATTTCAGTGCAGTGTGAGTGTGTTTGTGTTTGTATTTGCCTTGTTTCTGTTGCTTGTTTAATGCTGAACATTTCTATGTATACAGTAAGAAAAATTAGGAACACAGGAATGAAAGAAGCCAAAGCAAAAGGTTTGGGGAAATAGTCAAGAATTTTTTTGTTTTTTTTCTTGTTCCCTTTTTACAACCATGCTAGGAAAATTACAATATACAAATGTTTTGATGCAGGAGGGTGGCCTACATTTTCTCAACTCCCACAGATGGAGGTGTTCGCTTTTCCCCATAACCACAATTTCTCAGTTACAAACCTGATTGATGTATAGACTGAGGGTCGTCTCTTAATATATTCAATATTATTGTTATAAAATATATATATATATATATATATATATATATATATATATATATATATATATATATATATATATATATATATATTGGAAGAAGGAAGAAAAGGAAAAGGAAATGATTGTGATCTGAAGCATGGGCAGGCTAGCACAAAGATAAAGAACCCTAAAAAAAGGAAATGAGCCTTTCCAAAGACTTTGGATCACTTGTTGTGAAGCTATAATTTGTTCAGGTGTCTTTTGTTCACAGACTGCCACCTTTCATTTCTCTTACTCATCCACCCACTGCTTTTTACCTCACTATTGATATCTGTGTCCAATCACAGAGACAACAGGCTATGTTTATGGAAACTGATAGAGCTTATATATGCAGGTCCTTGAAATATCCCAAGTTTATCCAAGTCTGAAAATATAGGTGATTTTTCCCTCATGGAAATACTTTTACAGTCTATTGAGCAAAAACATAGAACATGAACAAGAAAATGACTGAAGTAGTTTAAACTTAAAATAATCTTTAACTGTGGTAATCTTTAACAGTCTGTGGCTTGTGAAGTCGAACGATTGTGCCCCTGTAAACTTTTCAGATAACAAACATTACAGACATTCTAACTTTAAATATAGCCCTAATGATAATTATTTTCTTTGCGACAATCTGGAAAATTATAGCCTGTGCTTTGTTTAAATTGTTTTTCACCTTTCACCAGACAAGTAAAATTTCTGAAAGGATTAAGTGTCTTCATTTTGTTCTCTTTTAATCAATGCTGGCTTTTCTGTCATGATTGGATGTTACAGGATAGAGGCACACAAGGTTGTGACAATGTGGTTCGGCTTCCATAGTCCTACATTTGCCTGTCCAACTTGTAGATCTGTTTATTTTGTACACTAGCAAGAAGTGATGAGTGTATAAAACACAGTCAGTCTTAGTTTAGTTCATTCATGTGTTGACAAATTTAGACAGAAAAGGTTCTTATTTGGACTGGCAGAATTTGGAACTTATGCCGAGTGATTTAAATATTTTTCAGGTCAGAATTATGAAAAAAGGTAATAAGGTTTTTCATGTTCCGCTTTTCTTTCTGGGTCCTCCTTTCTTTCCCTCCTTATTTTCCTTCTTTCCCTGTTTTTACTGTCTTGTTTTATTTCTTCTTTGCTAAAAAAAAATGCCTTCATTGGCCCTGGTGGCCAAGCTGCTGATATTGCTCTAGCTATGTGTGAAGACTATGATATAAGCTGTGTGGATGCTCATTAGTTTAAATACAAGACTCAAATTCTTTTATAATCTAAGGACATAGTGCTTTCAGCATGGAGAGCCTTTGTCGTGGGTGACAACAAGTCCATCCTCACCTGTTTTCAATTTGAAAAACATCATGATTCATATTTTGAAGATTGTTAGACTTTCTAGCTATAAATATGGTGGCATTTGGCTTTCAAATAAAATAACTTTGGGATTGTTTCACACGTGTATATCCTAACCAACATCCTCACATCTTAATCAAAAATGTTTTAGTAAAGCCAACTCTCGAACATGCACATTGTTTCTTTTCAACCTACATATTCCTGCTCCTATCAATACTTTTTAATGAAAAAAAAAAATAAATAAAATTACAAGTAACTGTTGTTTGATTGATTTATTGATTAACATTTGTATGAAAATATCCTATTTTCCAGCATTTGATGTTTCTCTGTCAGTCCCTGAAAACAATAGTATTGGCTCACTCAGCTGTAGTACATTACCTTTGAGCTTACGAGGCTGAAAGTCTTAAAACCCATTCATCAGTTCTTTGACAGAGCTACCTACTACAAACAGATTCAGTCATGCAGTGACTGCTCTCCGCCAGCCCCTCCGCACCATTTCAACTCCTGACCGCAGCGTCCACCTGCACAGAGGCTCTTTCATCATACAACACATCTTCTTTATGGCTGACTTACACACACAAACAGGGCACACACACGTGCAAATGTAACTTCTCTACAATTCACACTAACATGCCCAAATACACACGCACATAGCTGAAGGCTTCATCATCTTTGACCTTTTGACTGCAGTTAACTAACTAACCTCTTGTTATTTCCCTTCCTCACTTTGGCACGATGTGTGGGGTCTCACTGAAAAGACCCAGTCACGCAGCACCAGTAGCTGCAGGGCAACTTCAACCTTATCAACAGATCCATCTTTTTTTCTAGATCGATTCACATAAACAGTGTGACTCAGTCACTTGTTCACCTCAGGATTTGAACTTCTAACCTTTGTTTTTCTCAGCCACAGTAATCTCTTCTCCTTTAGTTCTTCTGAAAGCTTCTTTACATGCTTACTTTAAGCACTAATTGGAAAAAAAAAGACTACATAAACGAAGGCTGATTTTAAAGTTTTGACGTTTTAATTCATTTAGTTGTTTTCATGCATGTCTTTTATGTGCCAAAAAAAATTATGTTCGGAAATTAGTAAGGCATGCTGCTTTTTTTTTTTTTTAACTAACTACACAGCTTGAAAAAGAAACAAAAGAATAACTGAAAGTGTAGTCCTTTCAGAAGGCCTGATTAATGTGACTTTGTATTATTAAATTTGAACTTGAATTTACTAAACTGAGTAAATGTGGTAGATTAGAAAAACTGCAATTCTGTAGGTAAAACTCACAAAATGTGTTGCTCCTTAACAATACAAATGATCAAATGAGCCAGCCAGGTGAAATTAGCTTATAGACACAAACAAACAGTTAAGGACTTAGGAGCTAGTAAACCATTTTTACTTCATCCTTATACCATTTTTTTGATATATTACATGCATTTCATGCTATAAACTATTTTTTACTATTTATTTTTTGACTCAAACCAAAAAACAAAAAAAAAGCTATGTCTCCTCAACCTCAGCTTATCTGGCACCAACAACAATATGATGCTCAAAGTTACTTGCATTTGTGTTCGTCCTTATTCTGATGCTCACTTTGAACTTCAAGTTGTATCAATACATCTAGATACCTTATTCACCAAAATTATGTCCTATAATTTCCGTCACATGCAAGTCACATCAGAAATTCTTATTGAAGCAATGATAAAATTACCTATCTTTGTGCAGTAGAACTTATATTAAACTGTTTCTTTAAGAAAAATAGTTCAACAAACGATCATTAGATCTGTTTTACCACAGTTGTCTAGTGACAGGACCAGTTATAGATATAATGATGAGCTGTGAATATGCCTTTGACACAGATGAACCCCATGTTTTCATAATTATACTACTTGAAAAGTATTTTTGTTTTAACCAAAATGTTTGAAGCACAGGAGACACATTTCTCTTTTAATGGCTCACTGTTACAATAGTTGTCCCTCTGCTCTATAACTACTGCTGCTGATACCCTCAAGCTCAAGCACAGCTCATTTCAGAGTTATAATTGTGATAGTGCAAGACTTGAGATAAAAGTTAATTAGGACATTTCCAGCGAAGGAACAGATATAACACAGTGATCATGTTAAAAGAATAATTTGCCATTCTGGACTAATTTTTACCTCATTTATTACTCACACCAGGATAAGGCAAAATTCGTAATAATGGCACTGGAGGTTTCCAAAATGATCGTGGAGCACTGCATGTATTTATCATAATCAATATATAACAAGACCTACGAGCAGCTTCATTAGCTTGCAACCCAACTCAATATTTATAATAAAGGTGTCAATAATAATAAGAGGATGAATGTTGGTTTAAACCCAGTTTTTTTTTTTTTTTTAATAAAATGTGATAAACATAATGCTGAGGTTGAGAATTCAACAACTAACCTGCAGGTTTAGAAAAGGTAAAAATGCTAGACAGGAGTCACGTTATTCTTATTTGTTGGATATGTTAACATATATGCACTATATATATTTAAATAAGAGAGCAGATGTTAGGTGTATTAAGGATGTGCATGAGAAGATAGCAGAACAAAGTGATAAGGAAAGGATCATGGTCAGTACTATTTTTAATAGGGTCAGAAACTGAAGATCATTATAAAACACTGTTGCCTTGAGGAGCTATCTATACCAACCTAAGAAGTGAAGCGGTAGGAAAGGAAATGGAAACCGGGTAAAACAGTGATAAAACAAGAAAAAAATTAAGTAAAAGAATAATGAGAGAGGGTGATTTAGAGGAGGCTTGGGTGGAGGCAGTGGAAAGATGCTACAGAACCATTTGGAAAAACAATTTTCAGAAATTAGAAAGTGTTAAGGCAGAAAATGTGGACAGAGAACACAGCACAAAGATATGCCAAAAAGACAAGGGAAAAGTAGAGAGGGAAAACTGTGGAGGAAAGGAGAGACACAGCGGGAGAGGACAGGCTGTTTAGGCAGAAAGGAAGAACCAAGTTGTGAAAATGGAAGAAAAGAAAAAGGAGAAAAAAGAGCAGAAGAGAAAGATGGTGAGTTTCCAGATGGAGAAATTTTTCTGATCCAATTTTATCTTCAGCTCTGAGTAAAATAGCTAAAACATGGGAAGATTTTCAAATAAAATAATCCTTTAAGCCTTCATTAATTGATTTCAGGCCATCATACTGCATGTTTGTGCGTGTGTGTATGTGTGTTAGGCAGCCTGTCCAAGGTTTTCCCTCCCCAAAGAATCATATGCAAACTTCACCAGAACGGGCTGTTTCTTTCTTTGTGATGCAAACTGATAGTAAAATATGGCATAATATGGACAAGAAGATTGCTAAGTATGGACAGAAAAAAACATTAAAAAGGTCTAAAAGGAAGAGAAGATCTTGTGTTTTAAAAAAATAAAGTTGCTGGGTGGGACAAAGTTGATGTGCCTCAGGGGAAGTGACCTAAGAAAGATGGATGAATAAATCTATGCCATTACTCCAAAGCAAAAATAGAGAGAAAGTAGGGTGAAAGAAATGGAAAAGGGAGTTGTGAAAGAAAAAAGAATATCAGCAAGTTCTGCAAGTTCTCAGTACTATGAAAAAAGACCAAACATACTGGACCCGATAAAATATATTAAGATAGAGATATCAGATGTTTCTTTTCAAACCTGACGGCTTAAAGAATATGCAAACACATTTCGAACAGATACATTCACATACTTAAAAACATCCATATGCTGAGCTTACAACCTCCCAGAAAAAAACATTATCTTATCGCCCTGAAAATAGAAGTCTTTCCTCTGCCAGTGTTTTGATATTCTAATATACTGCCCTGCTTCGGCTGCTTGTATTAATAGCGATGCTAAGCTGTGATAGTCGAACGTGAATGAAAGGAAAGCCTTGCTTCCCCCCCCAGGCTCTGGGATAAGAGAGACAGATTCCATCCGGTAGATAACATTACACAGCAACTTGTGCAAGTTTTATCCTCATAAGCTTACATAGGACTAACTACACATATCAGTGAGATATTCCATCTGCATGAAGGTATGTGTGTGATACTAAACAAAACTCATTCTATGCCTTTGACATAAAACTTATTTTGCTGTAGTGATTTGTGCGTTTGTTTCTAATTATGCCACAGCTCTGTGTTGCTTCACTCCTTTCCTGTCTTTTACGAAAGCTTTACCATTTTGTCACAAACTACTCCTCATGTTTTGTCATTTCAATTGTGTGATTTTAAGTCCTCTCAATGAGAGAAAGTGCTGCCTGTGTTTGTGACTGTCACAAACACAGAAAGCAGTGAGAGCACACTCTCTCAACACCACAGGGTAAAGAGGTAACTACTCATCTTGTTACTTCATAAGAATTGAACCTACTTCACCAGATGATCTCGCAAGGTGACAGCAACGGAATAGTACTTTGCAATAAACACGGTTCACAAACTGTTTAACAGTACGTTGATGTTACATTTAAATATCACGAGGTTGCATCCCATCTCATCCCTTTTGTATATGATAACGTGAAACCGGGGTATTTGTATTTAAGTGCACCATAACATAAATTTTGTACAATTTCTAATTTAAGCTTTTCTAGCTTTCTATTTCTGTTGGTGGTAATCTTTAGAATTTATGCAAATCAAAAATCCTAAAATTAATAAATAAATCATAGCAATGTAATTTAAATTTATGTTATTTTATTTTAGTAGCGATTTCATATTCCTTCCTATTTATATTCTGGCTGTAGGTCTTCATGACGATCCGAAACCTTAGGATTTGTGATAGTTTAAAATTACTGGTTGAAACAAAATAACTCTGAAGGTCTTTCTCTGAGTGATAAAAGCTAATTTCAACACTTTGGACCATGTGAGACCCTTTGACCACATTTTTGCATTGATATTTTGTCAAATGGAGATTATTTTTCTTATTTCTGTTGGCAAGTCTTGTCCAGAGTTTTCCATGATTTCTTTCCACATGTTTCCCACTTCACAACATTCTTACTTTCTCAGCTAAAAATCAAAAATATCCTTAATAGTGTTGCACAGAACTAAAACAAAATTTGAATTTCCAGAGGGGCACATAATCTCCAACAAAAACAACAAATACTCATGCCAAATTTTCACAGCATTGCCTAAAAACATTCTTTGAAAACAATTGTTTTTCAGTTGTGGTTTATATCTCTAAAAGCGATGGTTGGTTTATGCCAGTCAGTCTACAGCATCCTTGTTTTGGAATATATGTGGCTTAATTTCTCATAGATTACCACTTGCAGGGATTTCTGCAGGAATAACTACAGTACTTTATATTTGTCACAAAATAACAAAATTCTTTGGGTCTTTTGTTGTAATGTCACAGTAATGAAACTAAAGGCATAAAAATACCAATAACTTGTGATTGCAACATGATCTTTTATTGACCACATGCTCGATTTAAAATAGTTGATAAATACTTTTTGAATCCTGAAGATGACTAATGAGGTCACAATGAGAAACCACAAATAAGGCACTTAACAGTACCCACTATTCTAGATATGACGTTACTGGTTTGGTACACTACTAACCCAGTTAAGAAGAGGGAAACGAAATTGAAACCGACAGCTAATCCAAAGACTCAAGCAGCTTTCATCTGACCTCCCCAAGACCACAGTGGCTGATAGTGTGACATTTCAGCTACCGCCCACCCACTGTGACATGAAAGATGCGTACATAAAAACTGTAAGCAAAGCCTCTTTGTCTGGTGCTCAACCTTGAAAGAGCTGATTCAGATGGAAACCTCTGCTGCCGACCATCCTGAGATGCTGTGCAGTGTATCTGCTGTCTTTCCCTGCAGAAACTGGAGATAAGCACTGGCTTAAGGGGCACTCTGGGACAAAAGAGGCATAATATGCACTTTTCACTGTCTCTGAGCTTGAAAATTGAATCCTTTCCAAACTCCTTGAGTCACAAATACCATAAAAATAATACACAAATGTTTTTAAAAGATGTAAATAAGGGTAGATTAAAAGATGAAACAGGGAACAGTCTAAAGTTAATGACGCTGTTGAGGAACACATTTAGATAGTACAATACTTCAGGAGTTAATAACAAATGCACCCGGCAAAGTGACAGTACACTTGGATACTTGGATGTCAGTGCAGTGTCGGGGTGTGTGTGCGTGTGTGTTTATGTGCAAGTAAATCTTGGCAGAGACTGTCATTAAAAAATAGCTACAGAGAGCTCTCACACTGCCTACCTGCAAACACCCACACATCATCTGCCTGCTGCTTAACATGGGCGTGGGCCCCATTCTATATGCATGATGTGTGTCCAACTTTGAATGTGTTTGTGAGTGTGCCTCTCAACCGAGTGTCATTTGTGATATCTAGATGCTTCAGGTCAGGAATACAAAGTACATATTTTCTCAGATTAGTTTACTTTAAGAATTTTGTATTTTCCCTAAGGGATCCATTCCTCCTTTGTATTGTTGTACCTACTTCACTTTTAGGCTGATCTTCATGACTTCAGAATTTAAAATGTATAATTGTTTTTCAAATGATTGAAGTTAGTATAAAAATTGTCTTTCTGCAAACTCATGGAGGGAATTTTTCTGATCACATCAGTATTGCATAAAAGTAGGTACCGGGAGCGATGCTCTTTCCACTCATGACTACTAGCTTGCTGATCACGGAAAATAGCCTAACGTCCCATCATCAAAAGTCCTTTTTAATATATATATATATATATATATATATATATATATATATATATATATATATATATATATATTTTTTTTTTTTTTTTTTTCCAAAAGCAACACGACGATTAAGACGAATAAAACACTTGAATTTTCCCAATAGTTTTCAGAAATGTTTTTGAAAAGCCTGATTAGAACGCATTATTTATGCTATTTCAAACGCTCCCCTTGACACCGTGCTGAAACATTCTCCAAGAAAATTGGTTCGGGCGTCGCAAACAAATGACCAAATGAGCCAACAGTGACATCAACCTTAAACTATATGCTTTCTTAACAAACCCGGTTTGTCAAAGGTAATTTTTTTGTTATGGTCTTCAGCTTTTTTTTTTTTTTTTTTTTGTAAATCATAAAAGTACAAAAGTACAAAAATATATATATATTTTAAAAATCATTATTTCCATGACATTCTTCCATCCATTTTTCCTATTCCCTCCAGGTTACGAAGTGTTTGGTGCCCATCTCTCAGGGTCATAGGGCGAGATTCAGGATACACCCTGGACAGATGGCCAGCCCATCACCAACACCATAAATATAATCATTCACCTGCACATGCACATGCATTCACACACTATGACTTGAGAGCAGTTTAGAAAAGTCAGTTAACCTAACAATCATGTTTTTGTACTATATGAAAACGCCAGACTATCTATAAAGAGCCCATTCATGAACAAGGACCCTGGCCTGGGTTCAAACACAGAACCTTCTTGCTGCACACTAACTGTCCTAACAACTGTGCAGCCTGACTTCTTTACATATCTTCACAGGTAGTTTCTCCTATTGTATATCCTTTCTTTCCACAGTCACCACACAAGAAGGTCTGTGGAGTTTGAGGAAATGTTCCAACAACAAAGACTTAAGTGTTGTTTCTTGAATGTGCTTTCACCTTTGTTGCCACCTGGAGTCCTCCGATTTATTATTTCTTGCACTCTACAAATAGTTCCTCTCTTTGGTTCTTTAAACTGTGGCCAGCTGGAGACTCTGAGTCACTCTGCTGCACCCACAGACGTAAATCTAGTTTCAAGCTTTAGTTGTGGCCTTCGGTGTCAGACAAGTCGAAAGTCAGAGGACACCAGCCAGCTGTCACCGTCTGCTCCACTCTGAGATTGACTGGCATTCAAGTAATTTCTTCAATTATAAATTGCGTAGCTCTGACTGCCCTGTAGATAAATAACTGGCTCTGACAAGTATCATGCTGTTCATGTTCTACTTGATCATCTAAGGTTTATTTTTGTCACTATAAGACTTGGATTCAAATTTATACTCAACAAGCATAACATTATGACCACTGACAGATGAAGTGATTGACCCTGATTGTTCTTTCCTCATGACAAATGTTAGTGGATGGGATATTAAAATAAAAAGAGTTCATTGGATGTTTTATTTTATTTTTTAATGTGGGGATAAAGTGAAAAAGACAAAAAACAACAATGTATTTATTTTTTGACTCTCACTTGAAAATTAATAATAAAATACCAAGCCGTTTTTTAGATTTTACATTTCTGACTATCAATTAAAAAAAAACAATCAAGTTACATGGACTACTCTGAATATAAAATTCTTGACATTTTGGGATTTTAATGTAAAAAAAAAATCACAATATTGTAAATGTTGATCCCATTATCCATAATATACCTGTCAGAGAATAAAATCTTAATTAGGTTTCAAACAAATACTTTTAATGTGTGACCCCTTGCTCCACAAAAGAATGTAACATTCAACTTTACAATCACAAAATCTCTTGACTGCTGTTTTAAAAAGAAACTTCCTGTTAAATTTTCTTTTTATTAAATATATTTTCCACTGACTTTCATACTGGCTTGATGTTTTATGTTTTGGCAGCCAGTATAATGTTTTTTTTATTTTCAATTTTTCTAATTTAAAACACTTGAAATTAAACACCAGTAGACAAGAGGAACCACTACTTCTTTCTACTTTTTCCCTCCAGGAATTTCAGTTTCTTAATGAGCTTGTAAACAAAGGTTTCAAATTTTTGGATTTGTACCCAAAATATACAAAAAAGACAGTCATTGATAAATTACTAGGAACGTATCAAATGCGGCGTTATAGCATGCTATTGGTTTAAAACATGTACGATTTTATTAAATGCCTACCCTGAATAATATTTATTTTTGCAAGATATTCCAAGGTAAGTAATGATACACAATATAATAAACCTTTTTTGTCCATAATATAAACTATTCACATCTTCAACCACAAATTCACAAATGAGTAAATTAATCTGTACCCTCAAATATAGTATGAATAATTAAATAGTCAGTCTATGGTTAAACTTGAACTCTCAATTCAGGTTGAGAGTGGGGAAGACGGCTTAGTGAAGAATGGTAAAATTGTACTTTATATTTTCTGAGCAAGGAAATTATAATAATATGGAGTTTAAATAACAAAAACCTTAAAATGTAAATAACTGATAAGATTAATTTACTTATGAGCATTGCATGTTTATGAATGCAGTTGAATGTTTCTGTCCACTCTTGTGTGTTTGTGATGTATATAATTCCACAGCAGTGATACATTATCTGTCCGCCGTACCATTATCTTTCACATTTTATCTCAGATTTTTACCCTTTCCTATCTCCCTAAACTCCTTAAACTATATCCCAAGATTTAAACATCTCTTTGTAAACTGAGTGCAATGTGTTGAAGAGTAAATGATATGGGTATGTATTTTGTAGACAAGTGTTCTGTGATCAAGACTCTGGGTAATGAGTGCCATCAGTAAGAATTTATGTTTTAGTTTTTTTTTTTTTTTTTTGGGGGGGGGTTTACAACAGAGTGTGGCTGTTTGAGTAAAAAAGATGAATAAAATAGCAAAACAAAAGAGAAGAAATGTGTTTTTTTTTTTTTTTTTTTCCCCCTGAGTGTACACAAATATTTTTCCCCTATTTGTGGGTTTGTTGTGGGATTTATTATTCTATTTGTATAAATGCATCGTGTAGAGTAGTGGCTAGTGTTTGTGATGTTTATGCATTGTTATGCATTTTTCTGCTGGCACATGATTGCTTGTCTGTTTACTGGTGGTAGCGGTAGGGGATTAGTGGTAACTGGTGCACCAGTGTTTAAAGTGTTTTGTGTGTCTACTTAAAAAGTGTGTGAGAAAGTGCCTCTACTCAGAGCAGCTTCCATGTTTTTGCAGTAGCTGCTGATTTGAACTATCTGATAAGACACTAAGAAGTATGACCTCATGATTTCCAGAGCTACTACTCAGATACACATCGCAGACATTTCATAGTACACATGACGCAGACTCACACTTCCAACTACTCTACATTTAACCTTATAGGGTTTCAACAGCTTTAGTTTATGCAGGTTCAAATGTCATACCATCATTTTGCACATGAGCATGTCTAAGAATGTGTACAACAAGTTCATTGAGGGCTACTAAAGTTAACTTACGTAAACTTTTTTTTTTTTTTTTGTCAAAAATATTTTGTAAAAATAAAAACCAAAACTAGCTTTCATTGATGGTCTAATAATTCTGCTATAGTAAACTTAGAACATTGTGATTATCATGTATCGGTTTCTTGTCTGCTACACTAATTTTTATTCTTTCTTAGTTTCCATGTCATCCATTCAATGATTTGTCACTATATTTGCATGGCACCACTTGATTTGCCTGCCTGAAATACCTTTTGACAGATATTCAAATCTTCAGTTGGTTTGTTTTGCGAGGTGACGAGGTCTATTGACTTCAGTGAAGGTAAACATCTTCTTACTCTTAGTACATATTTACTACATATCTTAAATCAAATGCAGAGTCTGTTTTGCAACAGCCATTCATTAGTGATGACAGCATTCAGGCACGACGTTTATGAGTTGAGCTGTTAGGATCAGTAAGTCATTTTGTCAGGCGATCAGGAGAGAAGAATGGGGCAGGAGTAAAAATGAGGTTGTGAGTTAGTGAGAGAAAACTAGAGCAGCAAAGTTAGTCCAGATGAGAATAATAGTTGATTTTATTCATGGGAAAATGCATCTTTGCCCCTCCCTTTTTATCTGTTTTACCCACCCTCTTCTCTGGCTATTATGTTTCTTGTGCCAATCAATAATTTATAGCTGTAGCACCAGAGCAATGAACCCCCCAGCTCTCTGAATGACAGATGAGAGTGAGAATGAGTACCGGGCAAAGTGAAAAGCAGGACAGGCATAAAAGCAGAAGGGTGTGAAAATATAATATAACGAATGGCACCAGTGACAGAGGAGCCAAAGCAGCAAGGGAAATGACTGACGGGAAATGGGGTGAACGAGGCACTGGATAAATAACCAGGAGTGGGAGAAAATTTCCCTCATATAATGAAATTAAGTCTACTGATTTTCATACTCTGGGAGAACTAATTACAGAAGTAAGGTAGAAAATGTCAGCTTCGTGACATCAAAGTGGAGATGCTACCTACTCATTTTCCCCCTGTTTGGGATTTGTTGTTTTACCTAAGCTGCTTTTAGCTTAAGCCCACAGTACATTGCTATTTTCCAAGAAAAGAACAACAGCATGCTTGGATGAACAATAGGGATGGTAAAAGCGAATGCATGCATGCAATTATGTTTAGTTACTTCTATTTTGAGTTGTTTTTCATAGTTGTTTTTGCACAGTTGTAGCCATCACACTCAGAGAAAAAAGTATGCAGCTCTGTCAAAAATATTTTGTGTTAAAAATTTCCCGCACAGTCAAACACAAAAGAGTGCCTACACAGTCACAGAAAGGGTCTAAATGATCTCAATGAAACCTTAATGATGATGGAGGGAGGAAAAAACTGCCAGGTTGGGAGTCAAAAAGACCAAAGAATAGCGAGACAAAAGAAAAAAAAATGCGGTTTTGTTCAGAGAAAAATACATTTGTTTGTCCGAGAACCTTTAATTTATGTGCATTGTGTTATTGTCTATGTGTGTCCATGGGTTTGAAAGAAAATAAAGCTTACCTCCTCAACCTCCCACCTGCTCTTGTCATTCTGTGTGGTTTCGGTGACCTTGGCAACCTGGCGCCAAAACACGGTTGGTGTCCCTTTGATTGAGGCCAAGAGGGGGCGTGAAGTTTGGACAAAGTGGAAACACAATGGAGGAGAGGGAACAGGAAGGAGCAGGAGGATTAGGTTCCTTTTCCCCCAGTGGTGGCTATTATGTCCATTGAATTATTTCCTCCTGTCTATCAATCGTTATGTCAGTACTGTTTCTGTTCCTCTATCATCTCCTCTCTAAAAAGTGAAAGACTAATGTGAGAATTGAAGGTACTTAGACAATTATTAATATTCACCCAACTGGCTATGAATCTCTTCATATTTGAAATGACGGAAATGCCTTTTTTCTTTCTGAATACACAATTGTGTGCTACTTTGTGTCCATCATATTGTAGCATATGGGCCTCTGTTTAGTAACCCCAAGCGCCACATCATTTAAGCAGATGTTTGTCCTATAAGAACAGTTTTCTGTAATATGACTACAATATTTCTATATATTTGCAATTGACAATTTTGAACCTACAATAATTGGGGACATAAATTAACTGCTGAGTTGTGTATATCATTCTCCTTTTTGTTAGGATTTTGCCTCAAGGCCCTAAGTCTTGTGCAACAAAACAGAAATGAAATTCACTTCATAAGCACATTTTATGGCTTGTTGTAAAGACATATTTCTGTCCTGGTTACAAGCTTCAATCAAGTCCACTGGTAGGGATTAAATAAAATAATAAAAAATAGGCTAACGGAAAATGTGTTACAGTGTTTCTACCTGATGTAAATCAAAACAAACAAGCAAAAAATGTCTGAATTAAACATTTTAATATATTTTTTTTCTTTCCTCTTACAGTAAGGGATGAGGATGATTTCCTTAGCCTGAGTGAACTTCCTGAAACCTTCCCCTCCGACCCTCCAGAGCCTTTACCTCACTTCTTGTTCGAACCCGAGGAAGGCTACATTGTCAAGAATAAGCCTGTGAATCTGTACTGCAAAGCGACGCCTGCCACACAGATTTACTTCAAATGCAACAGTGAGTGGGTTCATCAGAAAGACCACACAGTAGAAGAGAGAGTTGATGAAAATTCAGGTAAGTGAAGGCCAGCTCAACTGGAAGAGCCGTCACACAAAAGATTTATTCGAAATGAAACAGAAAGATGAGGAACAAGGACAGGTGCACTTCTTTCTGACTTGTTTATTTTATTTAGCAAAAATTCAAGTGCTGTTACATGTCAGCTTTACACCAAACAGGTTTTTAAAAGAACACAGTTCAGCCAAAGCTGCAGGGTTGAAGACTACAGTTTTGTGTGAGAACAGAGGAGAAATGCTAATTATGTTGGCAATTTTCAAGTGAATATTCTGCATAGATAAAAAGAAAATCCATTAATAGGATACTGAAAACATGTCGCAATAATCACTGCATGTGTCATATCAATATTTGTATCCACACCAGATGTTGTTTTTTTTATAAATTGCTCATTAAGAAAATGTCGAAAAAATGAAAACATCTGGATATATATCCAGTGATTTTTACTGACTCACTGGATATCTGCAACAAGCAGACATATCTGCAACAAGCAGATATCCAGTGATATTCAGTGGCTGTCTCCTTGACAACCACTGAAGCAGTCTTCTGGAATTTTTACATAGGACATGACAGAACTGTTCTGTAATTTTATCTAGTTAAATGTCTGTGTATTATTTACTTTTTCACATGAATTGAATTGAATTATTGAAATAAATTAACTTTTTAGTAATGTAGTATTGAAAGGAGTTTCAACTATACTTATGATGCTGGTAAGTTACAAC
Source organism: Poeciliopsis retropinna (assembly GCA_010277075.1). Lineage (NCBI taxonomy): Eukaryota > Metazoa > Chordata > Actinopteri > Cyprinodontiformes > Poeciliidae > Poeciliopsis > Poeciliopsis retropinna. The sequence continues at coordinate 13,517,357 of VMRM01000001.1, read as the reverse complement.
CTCACACACAGGGGCGGATCTGCATAACGGCATAATAAGCAGTGGTGATTAATCTGTCTTGTGTAATATTAACACGACAAACTTTTTAGATTAGTCACACACATTAGCGCGATAACATTGACAGCTGTAAATTTTACTTTAAGAATAGCCATACTTCATAGTAATATTATTCAAGTAAAAGTCAAAAGGACAGTGCAATAAAACTACTTCTAAGCCCACAGTGAAACTAAATCCTCACAAAACAAGGTAGCAGTCAAAATGAGGTTCTGGGATGTTTGGCTGAAAGAACATTCATGGATGTTTGTTTTTTTTTATTCAGCAATTTTATTAAACAATTTTAAAAATTGGCATTTTTCTCTTCAAAGAGACAAACAAAAATTGTAATTTTTTGGTGAATATTTCATTGAGATCGTTTGTACAGGGCATTTCGACCATCACAGCGACCTGCCAAGACCTCTTGCCACTCCTTCGCCCTCCAGGTACAATTTTTTAGATCCGCCACTTTTCACATAGGTTCAGTTTTTTGTGCTGAAAGGGAGGTCAAATTGAAGATGTATGCACACAGCTGTAGCAATGCTAGTGCTGTACCTCAGTGTTTACAAGACACTTTAATAGGATTCGATATGATGTACTGGACTGCAGCCAGTCCCACACTTGACAGCAAGCAGCATTACTCTGCTTACTAAGTAATAATGAATCACAGTGTTACTTTGGCAGCAGCATAAAGACGCAGACAAACTGGATTCTAAGATTTAAGGGTGACATGTGTTTGGCTCTTGTTTTTCCACCTGCTTGATAATGAGCCCAGGTCCCCAGAGCCAAGGATTAAAAACAGTCTGACAACCACTGATTGAAGGTACCTGCTCAGAGAAATAATGTAGGAGTCAACAGATGCAGAACACAGCATGTTTGAGGTAGAACTTTTTGTTTATTTATTTTTGTAAATTTAAAAACAAATCTGAAGAAAATGCATGTTTAAGATGTACGTATATTGCACTGCAAAGCAAACCTGGGAGTCACACGGGACTGTTTTGCTTAGTATTGTTTTCTTTTCTGTAGTAGACCCAGTTCAGGGCATAAATTGATACAACTGAACTGCACAGTTTGAGCCTTCACACTTTAACAGCCAAGGTATGAGGCAGAGGGATATATTAAGCAACGGCGATAAAAGAAAAAAAAAAAAAAACATTAGAAGCACCAACCTACTCTTTAGACAATAAGAATCCTTTATTTTATTCATTCACATTGAGTCTTGGTGTCTATCATTGATCTAATGTGGAGCTGCTTGTAATTTATTAAACTCCTGTAAACAATTCATTGCTGACTGTTGGCTTCCTAACAGTGTCTTACTCAGAGGGAACATAATTAAACTAACAATCCATGAACCTAAAGTTTTAGACTGTTACGTTGACTGAAATCATAAGAATGCGAGCCATCCATGCAAACAGTTTAGCGCATAATGAACAAAATTTCCCTAAAAAAAGAAACAAGTGCAGCTTAGTTTGAGTGTAGTTGTTGTGGTTTGCTTTAATTCATTCCTAATTTATCTGTAACATGGCTGTCATGGCCATCTGCGAGTTATCCCATCCCCTTTGGGTCATTTAATCTCTCAAGCACGCTATGATCTACACAGAAATACACATACAAATTTGATGAATAAATAAACAAAGTGAAAGCATAATAGGATATCAAGAGCTGGTGAGGTCTAGGGATGAATACATTTGAGTAATTTTTTTTGTCCTTATTTTTCCAAATAGAATTTGTAATGAACACAGTTTAGTTAAACATGCATTTCTTTGAAAAAGAGCAAAAAAGCCTCCCAAAAAACACGCGAAAGCACAAGATTATACTGACGGCAAATCCATTAAGCTTTTTTGCACTTGTTCAAACTATTTAGGTCACCTTTGAACTACAGACACAGAGATTATAAAGTGATTATATATTATGCAACATAGTTTTATTGAATCTCATTAAATTCACACTGTGAGCACTTTTTATCAATGTGCCTGTGGAAGCTATAAAAAAAAGCTATATTCGATAAGCTGTTTTCCCCTCTGTGTTTGCTGCCTCTTCACAAAAGCAACCAAAGCCTGACCCCCTTACTGCTCTGCTCCATTCTTCCCTCCCTAACTTTCCTCTCCTTTCTTTTTTCCCCGATGTCTCCCTTTCCTCTTTTCCTGTTCTTATTTTCACTTATTGAAATCAGAGAGGGCAGAATAGATAAATCCTGAGATTGAGAAAAAAAGCAAAAGTGTGATGATGAGATGCTAAAGAAAGGAGTTGTTGATAGGCTGAGATATCTTGGAGCTTTACTGTGGAGAAAGATTATATCCAGTGCTGCTCTTTCTGTGTGCCGTCTCCCACTTTCCTCATATTTAAGTGGCTCAGGGAAACTGTTGATCTTGAATAAAATCATAAAATGTGTACATACCAGATGTGCAGATTTTGATCCGAGACTGGGACTTTTCTCACACTTAAGTTGCAAAAGCAAATACTTCAGGCATGACTTCACTTGATTTGTGTTGAAACAAGAGGGCAAATAGTAAAAAAAATGAAGCTAATTAAAAGTTAAGCAAAGAGACGATTACAAAAATAGAAGTTCAAACAAATGTTAAGTACAGGGCTTTACTCAACTTCACGTTGTTTTAAATGTCAAGTTGTGTTAGGTCCTTTGTTTCTTGTGCAATTCCCCGGGGATAGTCTCTACTGTGAAGTTTTCAACTGGATTTCACTCAGTGAAGAGCCTTAATTTCAGTTGATCCATTTTTATTTGTGCATGGACGGTCACTGTAGTGATTTAGTCATTTAGGTGAGAAACCTCAAAGAAACAAAAATATATCTATTACATACTCCCAGTTGAACTGAGAATACTTTAATGTAAGCAGAATAAATATAGGTTGGAGAAAGGCCTTAGTTGTTAATCTTGCCCATTTTCAATGAAATGCTAGGCCAGTTATTTAAAGTTACCTTTTTATTGCATATATAAAATAAATATATCATATATAAAAAAGATAACTATTATACATGTACTGAACAACAATTTTTGTGCATGATAGAAAATTATACATATGCCTATTTAGATTACACTGACTGTTAAAGTATAAAGACATTTTTCAGTGTTCATTTAAGCATCATTCATATAACCTCAGTACATCTCCATTAGCCTTGAATTGCGCTTAGACATATTGTATGCCAGGTTACTTACTTTGTCTCCATTAGCCAAAGTGCGAATGATTATTAGTCTGCTACCAATGACCTGTGACTCCACATCAAAGCTGCACGTACATACACATATAGTAAAGGCGCACATGGTATTGGCTTTGGTGATTTGTGACCTCTTTCCCTCCTTCGCTGTCTTCACTATATTGATTTCTTCTCGTCTTTGTCTTTCATTTTTTTTCTTCTTGGTGTTTCTATGTGCTTCTCTTTGTTTAGCTCTCTTTCTGCCCTCGCTGGCATTTCTCTCTGAAACCCTTCTGTAACCGAGTCAACCAAGTCTTTTCCTTTTTTCTATATTTTGACTAGAGATTTTAGCTTTTATTTTAGTTTATAAGAATCGGGATATTTAGGAGTTAGTCTTCAATGACTCATGATATGGATGGCAGCTGTTTGTGTGCATATATATCTGATTTGGGATCATTGTCTATGTTAGCAAATGTTTGTGTTTGGTCTGTGTGAAGGTAAGCTTTGTTTTCCATGTCTCTATGCTAATTTATAGTATTTGTTTGCCTGATGCTGGGTGAGTGTGGGAATTGTAAGAGTTTGGTTGCAGTTCCCTGCATACCCTGTTTCATGTCCTGGTTTGTTGCTTTTTTGGAATCACTGAGGGGCTCAAACATGCACGCTCAAAGACATTAACATTTATACAAGCAAACACGCACACACTGGCACCGTGGAAGTCAGTCAACATCAGAGTCGGAGCTGTTCAGAGAATGTTCAAATGCACAGTCACATCTAGCCCCAAAAGAGGGTTCTCAGCTTTTACAAATGTAACTCCCAAAATATGTGTGGAAGAGGCCTTTAAACCAAATTAATTATTGGAGAAAGTATCTGGACATTGTAATTGGGGCAATTAAAGATAGGTAGATATAGTAACTCAAATAGTTTCAAATATAATTGTATTATTTTTATACATTTTTTGCTACTGTTTAAATCTAAGATATATGTTGTGTCCTTGGCATTGCTTAAATTTAGTAGCAATGCCAAGAATCCTTAAAGGATTGAAAAAGCCCTTAGTTTTCATTTTAATGACGAAAATACTATTTCATCATTAAAATTGAGTGCAATTTTACTTGCAATTCTTTTTTTTATCTTTAAATAGCTGTTATTCCATACCATTTCATTCTATTTGAGTTGAGACAAAGTTGTCAACTGGTACAGACAACCAATGATTGTTGAAAAATAAGGTTGCTGAAAGAATTCACATTAGTGCTAGAACTCATTTAATTAAAAATCATTATTTCTGAACATGGGATATTCTCTACTGAATGACAATACTTATATTAAGTGTTTATTTTTTTTAAAATAGTGTGAGACTGTTACGCAATAAAAGACTAACTTTAATTTACATTTTTGCTGCACATCTTTATCAGGATTACTAACTAATGTGGTCACCATTGTTAAAGGTAGTGTCTTTGCAACCAATAAAACATTCTGTAGTATTACGACTCTGGATTTAGATGGAAACATATGTCCTAAACCCTATAATTACAGGTTACTCAGTTTTTATTTGTAAAACATATTTTATTTGCTCAGATAAGCAGAAAAAGGTTCCAGGCTTATGATAGATGGGAAATTCATGATGGATGTTAATTGATAATCTACGTCTTTGAGCTGTAAATTCTTGTACTTCTTTCTACTTTTTTCTTTTTTCCAGCTTTGCTTTCATTAAGAAGAAAACTACAGATTGTTTTAGCCTTGATTTACTAGTCTGTCCTCATTAAACACAGTAATAGTGAAGATATAGAGCAAAAACAAAACAAACAAAAAAAAAACTGCCTATATCAACAGCATTATTGTCCATTCACTGCAAAACTGCAAAATAACATTTTTGAAATTTGAAAAAACTTTGCAGTAGAGCTCTGCAATTATGTGAAAAACATCATAATTATAACAATGTTTGTTCTGAGTGTATGTCACAAATTACTCATTGACTTTGATAGACACTGTAGTTAATGCTACTAAGCAGTGCAGCTGTCAGATTGTGAATTTGAACTGCTCTTGTGATCTAGTGAAATTGAATTCCGTGCATGATTGTAGTCTGGAGCTTAATGAGGCACATATACAGCCACACAAACGCTTCAATGCTTCTGTCTTTAAGTGGAATCATATTCCCGACCTCCTGCTGTTTCATTAAGTTCCATAGTTGTATTTGGTAGTGTCCCATATGCTAACGTTACATTTGCTTGAGTCCATTTGGCATAACTGGCAAGCTGGTTCATTTGAATCATTGACTTTAATTGCCTTACTTTCCTCATTACTTTTGGCAGCATCATTCTACCTGGCCTAGCCTCCTCTCTCCCTCTTCTCTTTACACTGTAGTTTTTGCTCATTGCAACTGCCAATCTGCTAGCTGTCTCAGATGTAGCCCAGTTTCCATGCTGGTTCTAATTATCTCGTTTTACTGGCCACTTTTTCAACCTCTGCCTCTCTTGATGTGCTCCTCTGCTTTTTCATCTTACCCTGTGAAGTCATATCAGTCTCCCTCGTTTTCTTGTTAGATGGAACACTGATGTTCTCTCTAGTTTTATGCCGTCTTTACTCTCTGCCCTCGCCGTGTCTTTTCTCTCACTGGCACTTTTCTTCAGTTGTATCTTCCACAAGCCTTTTACTCTGTTTACTAACTACTTTGCTCAAAGGGCTTGCTTTTTTCTTCCCGTCTTCCCTCTATACGTCCTATCTTCTCATTATTTTGAAATCATAAGCCAGATCTTTCCATCGTCCTTCATGATTCACTGAAGGCTTGTTTTGCCAAGCCTTCATGTTTTAGTTCTCATGCAAGTTATTCATGCTGCTAAGTTACCACAATCTTATTAAAGGTATTAAACTTTTCTTTCCTCTGTCCCTTTGCCTTTAGACCCGCTTGCTTGCTATAGCTCCTCTTAGTTGGCAAGAACTCACTGAGTCTTCATAAGTAGGCCCAAGTCAGATTTGTGAAGCCCCACAGAGATAGTTTCCTGGGTCTTTGTAACTCTTCTGAACCTGAAATAAACTGCCAAGATGTTCTCTTATAGTCTTTCCTATCTACTCCCCATTCCCCACATACTTTTAACTTAAATCCATTTTTATCTCTGCTCTCCTTTCCTTTCCACATTTTGCTGCCCTCTTCCACCTCCTCGTCTGTCATCCTCACTCGTCCTCTTGCTGTGCCGATGTCTTGTTGGTCTCTATTACCTTCACCAGCAAACTGTTTTTCTCTCTTAAAATACTTCTTCCTTTTTACTCTTAAGACTTAATCTTTCTTTTTCTTAATCACTGCCCTCTTGATTTCTCCTATCTTCTTTGCAATATTTGTTTTCTGTGTATTTGCATTCCTTTAAATATCTTACATTATTTCATTTCTCCTTTTTTTAAACCCTTCCTTTGTCACACAAATTTTCATCCTGGGTTTATACCATGATTCATTTCTACCTTTCTATCAATGATCCCTTTTGTCCTGCTAGTACGGCGCAAATATTTAAACCTTGCATTTATTCTTCATATTGGAGCTGTTTTCTGATAGCAAAAGAAAAAAGCGAGAGAGAAAAATTTGGATGATGCAGTGAGATAAATGGTGGAAGTGAAAATGAATAATTTCTATGTACAGGTGAAAAATTACAATTACCCACTGAATAAAAAGATCTTGATTTGTAAGTATCAACATATATGAAAAAAGACGTTATACCTATGGGACATTGTAAGAGTATACATTCTTACTGGACTCGTTACAACCACAAATATCTATGTATTTTATTTGAAATGAAATGTGATATAACCAGTGCAAAGTTGTGGATAACTATAAGTTTGAAAATATGGTTTTCAAAATTTCTTACAAAATGTAAATAAAAATAAAAATTTTGTTGTGCTGACTTGTATTCAGTTCCCATCACTATGACACCGCTACATAAAATCTGGGCCAAAAGTCAAGATGCAAGTAGTTTGTATAACCACTGTTCACTGGATATGGACCATTTTTGTCCATGATTCCTTACAAAATTGATTCAAGCTTTCATATGTAAGTTTTACAAAACAAAACAAACAAAAAAAAACATGCTTTTTTTTCATATTTGTAAGAACTGTCACTATGTCTTGACAGTTTAATAAATGACAAATAATCTGGGAAAAAAGAAATCATGCTACACTACCTTCTCCCTGTGCTCTCCTTGCTATTTGCAGAAATACACTTCTCTGTCAGCAACAATGAATCAGAGCTAGGAGGAGGATTGTTTCACTGGCATTAGCACATTCAGCAGCATTTACATGAGTGCAATTAACAGCGCTGCGACACTCCTCCTTGGCTCTGGTTGGTTGTTTTTGACCGGGAGCGTTTCTTCTGACAATAGTAGCACTGGGAGGAGGTGGCGGAGCTTGACCTTTTCACAGATCGTCTATCTCATACTGTCACAACATGGTGACAGTATGAAACTGTAATTGGTAACGTGAATGATGTAACAGTTTTTTCTTTTTTCTTTGGTTCTTTTGCAGGTCTAGTTGTAAGAGAAGCCAGTATAGAAATAACGCGGCAACAAGTAGAGGAGCTTTTTGGTCCTGAAGATTATTGGTGTCAGTGTGTGGCCTGGAGCTCTGCTGGAACCACCAAAAGCCGCAAGGCACATGTCCGAATTGCATGTGAGTACAATTCAACAAGTATTTCAGTGTCTAACCAAGTGGCAACAAAAACATATTTAATTTGATATGCACTCAGTCCTTAACACATTCATTTTTCGTTGTGAAAGGAAAGACCTATTAAATGAAAACAGTCGTCATTTCCACTCTGCCAGGTCCAATCTCAGGAAAAGATCTCTGTGTTAGAGATAGTAGTCTCACAGATGCAGCAAGCTGACTAAGAAAAATTATGATCTTATGTGATGCAAGTAGCACCTTCTGCACAAAACTAAATGCTGGTGTGTTTGAATTATTATGACATATATGAACACATGTGGAAGGATGTGTATGTGTGACACCTTAGCACTTTTACTGAGTCGTACTTGTATAATTAAATGTATTCAAACAACACATAAAAACTATGCTTAAAATAAATTTAGTAAAAACCACCACTTTACAAGTTTAGGTTTATATGTTTTGTATGAAATTACACAAACTTTACAGCTGTTGTGGAGCTGTTATGACCCTACCAAAATTCACTGCAACAAAAACTTTCCCTGAAACATGTTCAGAACTAAACTGATCTGAATTCTATTTTTACAATATAGCAAGAATCATTTTCTCAATAAACAGGCTGGATGATTTTCCACCCTATTTTATCATGCAGAGTACAGCAATGATTTTCCTTCATGTTGTACATGATTATTCCACACAGCAGCCGTGAATTTGACTGGAAGAAAACATACATCCTAATGTACACCTCTTGTGTATATCATCATGTACAGTGACTACTTTGTTGGTGGTAATTATATTTTGATACCATCAAGTCTTTTGATTGCATATTACAGCAGGCCCACAGAGGCTTTTTACGTTGTCTTATTCCTGTATGTGCTTTAGCATTTTAGCAAGCTTTAAGCATCTTTAGTGTGTTTAAACCTCTCCATTATAACAAAAATACACATTAGATTTGTGTTCTTTACTGATATGACATCACTGAAGAAAGTCATTTACCTAATAAAGAATCGTGTATGTGTGTGTGTGAGTGTAACCTGTAGTAAATTAAGATATTGACTATGGAATTATCCAAAGAACAGCAAAGAATAAATAGAACTTTTTGCAGGGAGTGATATTCTTTCTTATATACAGTTAACACGGTGAAATTGCCTCAGTAAAACTCAAGGGAAAATCAAAGAAGAATCCTTTTGTAAATGATCAGTTGACAACAACGAAAGTATTTGAGATATGTGATTGAAAATTTCAGAAATCCTTGTTTATAACTTTTTTTAAAAGCAACTACATAAAACAATAGATTGGTCTTTCAAAGTTTCTCCCCCTCAGAATTGAACCCACAGCAGCAGTTTTCCAGACATCAATGTGCTCTTCAATTCAGCCATATAAGACAACTGGGATTTGTCTCTGTGTTCAGGTTGTAGTGAGGTCTTGCAGTAAAGAAATACCTATATCAAAATCAGCCTCTCCTTTCTATTTTCCCTGGCTTACACTGACAGCCTGGATACACATGGGTGCACTTTTGAAAGGACAGTTTGGGACTCTGACAGAGTCCATTCTGCAGACAAGACAGAATAAACATGCACATTCCCATATGTAGCACTCGACCAGACAGTATAACTCTAACAGACATGCACCCTTGAAAAACTCTTTTCCCATGTTGATTATAATCCTGTCTAGATGGAAATCCATCATGATGACTCCTGTGTTTCTACTTCTTTTATTTTATTTCCCCCAAAAAATATTCTGACACATTTACTTCTCAGGGCTTGGTTTACTATTTTTTAAGTTACCTTGTTTGTAGGTTCATATTAGCTGTTGTTCATTTTTATGCTTGTACCAAAAGGTTTAAAGTTAACTGTATTAATTTATGTCTCAAATGTACTAAAACCGATAAATCTCAGAAAAACAATTATCTTAGTACATACAAAATTACATTACATGTATGTAATTTGGGGAGTACGTTTGGATCATTTTCCAGTGTAAGGACCCATTTATGGCCAAGTTTTAACTTTCTGGCTTATGTCTGTTGAAGGTGTTTCCTTAAAGTACATCTTCAGGTGTGCCTCTATTTAATAAGAAGTTTTCAAAGCCATGATATCATCAGCTACCTTTGCCACAATCTTAAAAGTTACTCTAATCCTACTTCTCTAGAAAGTGAAAAGCAGGCAAAGTTATGTCTTATTTAATGTCAGATTGGGAGAAAAGATTGGGATTTCATACAGCGCAAGTAAAAATCTAGTATCAACATAAAATATGTTTGCTGAAAAAGCTGACATCCCTGCACTTTTAAAAAGGTACACTATCACGGTGATGCACAATAAAAACAGTTGCATATTTCAAAGTGAATTCCGAATATACTGCAGCATTTTTGCAATGTTTAACTTTGTGAGGATGTTTTCCTGTGTGTCAGCAATGAGTTAGTGACATAGTCAGAAATATCCTTCTAAGCTTCGCTAATAACATTCTCGACTGGAATAGGCCCTCCTTGGGGTGCAATGAAAGCGAGGTAATGTGCTGTTCTTGGCTTACGTTGGGACTGACGCATGCTGTGAGACAGATGCAGGGGAGTGTTTGCATACTGACTTCTGAGACTTAACAGAGGCAAACACTTGAAAATAGTCACCAGCGGCAAAAAGACACAAACCAGAGAGCATTTTTCAATGCACTCCTGTAACTTACACTAACAGACAACAGATGAAGTTGTTCATGTGTTCTGGAATGCATAGTTATGAATATCATGAGAAACCTTCTTATACAATATCAATATCTTTGTTTACATTATCAAAATAAAGGGAAATAATTTTTAAGAAGCCCCTGACACAAACCGTTGTTTTGTTATACTTGAGATTTCTGCTAAGTTTTTTATTCATCTGCTTGAGTCTGATTACTAATGTTTAATAGCACTATAAATATTGTGTTAACTTTCTTTAGATTATTTTAAAATCCAATGTATCCGCACCATACAGGGTTTTTGAAAATCTTCATATTAAGTGTCTTAAAATACAGTGAAAAAATCTAAATGTGCTGATTTTTCAAACTAGGTCTTAAATTATACATAGTTAAATCCTAAATTTAAAAGTTTGTTCATTTATAGCTTTTGTCCATTTACTCATTAAATGTCAGTTTGTGCTCCCGAAACTTGGTTATTTTACATTTAGGCTTTTAAAATCAAAATGTTCTTGTGATTTTGTCCACTACTGGCTACTTCATTGTAGGAAAGTAGATATTTAATGAGTCTGCCTTTAAAATGGGGTTTTGAATAATTTTCTAAAACCCATTGCAAGGAGCCTCTGATGAAATTTACTGTATTTTATGAGAAGGTATTGAACAAAGGTAAAACGTTGTTTGAAAACTATTGCTGTTTGAAAGGCTGAAAAAAGTGTTAAGCTTAATGAAATGTGTAGAAATCCTGGCTTTAAGGTAATCACTATGGTGTACATCTAAATCTATGTACTGGATTTTTTTTTTTCTCTGTGATTTATCCCATACACAGACAGCATTTTAGGCTGTTCAAAAGGAGATTTTTTTGGAAGATGATATTCTGCAGAATTTACTAATTCAAATTTAGAAAACCCAAGTTTGAACTGAATTAAAAACAATTAGAAAATACATATAATTAAACATTTTAGTCTTGCAGAAAATACACTCACCATTGTCTTATTTGATGTGCTTTCCTCGTACCAACTTGACCTACTTTAGTTTTTGCCTTAAATCCTAAAACCCATTGCATAATGTACACTTGCCAAGGTTTTAGCAATATTTCTCAACCAGTTGGTCTGAGGAGACATAGTAGCAGAAATTGTGACAAAATTGTGAGCTGCATATCCATAATGAGAATCGCACATTGTTTGAAGACCATTGATAAATAGCAAATTCACTTTCACATTTTTAAATACCAGTTTGAGCTTTGTGAAAGAGTGCATTATCCTGGAGAAGGCAGCCACCAGAAGATAGGTTCATTGTGGTCATGGAGCCATGGTCAGGTATGCAGGGGAGTGTTTAATGCTGTACCATTAAAACAGGCAAACTAAAGAAAGAATGGGTCTAGGTTAGAGTAAAGTTGGCTAAAATCTGATCCTATGTTCAGGTGTTGAAGCTGGAATCAAGAGTAATCAGTCCAGACATCATTTCAAATCACTTGCATTCTATTTAGGTACAATCAGCACTTTCTCAAATATTCAAGTCAGCCATGTCACATTCCAAGTCATTTGAATCTTCTTTTTTCCCAAATCGGTTCCCAATCCAAAACTTCAGCTAGTCATCTCTACCTTACTACATGCCTACTACATTAAGTGCATTATTATATCGTTGTATAATTGACAATATGTGACATCAAGCAATTGCACACACATTCTGCATAAAGTAGCTGTTCAGATAAGTGCTAGATAAAGGTTATTGTGATGGAGAAAAGAAAGGAATTTTCTTTCATCCTTACCTTTCTTTTGCCACATAGCCTGTTAACATTGTATGCCCCACTGTCCTTCAGTTTCTTTTTTTTTTCTATTTTGGCAGTAATTTTTGCCTTAATCTGATCTGATTACTCTCAGCCCTCTCTTGCGATAACCTTTTACTTCAAATCGACCCAACCTCCCGACCTACCCTGCTTTCGGCTCCTATTTGGATCTGCTGTTGTGATTAAAATGCTTCCTGGCAGCTGGAGCTTGCTAAGCTAAGTGTCTTTTACTTCACTGTGCAGCAGCAATTCAGCATTTCTTTCTTGCATTTACTGCTTCATTTTCATGTCATAGTTTCTTTGATTCTTGTTTTTTTTTTTTTTTTTTTTTTTCCTCACCTTTTAACCCTCCTCATCTCATCTCTTCATAGTTTCACTCGGACACTTCCGGTCACTTTCTTGCCTCTATCCCTTACTCCTCAACATGACATCAAGCAATTGATGTCATTGATTGATGTCATGACTTCAAGCAATGACTCTTTTGGCCTTCTAAATAATAGTGTCATTAACTCTTTACAGTGTTAAGCAAACTGAAAATTTGTGATTGCCAATCATACAACCATTAATGTGGCTGTAAAAGTGACAAAGACTCAGTCAGATACAGTATGTTAAGTCTTCTGCTTTATTGGACTTTTGGCACTGGAAATGTGTGGTATAAAAGGTAGAGACAACTCAGCTCAACTTTATAAAGAAAATGAGCCAAACACTGACACATTCAAGTACTCTCTCAGTCATGCAACATTGCAGGCAAGTGCACACGAACGAATAAAACACAGACTTTAAATACACACTAATGTGCACGATTTGTCAGTCACTCTTTGCCCGGCAGCTATCAGGTCAAGTCTTTCTCCTTCAATGGATTTGTAATATGCCAAGTCCCCACACATACTCACAGGCATACACACAGCTATGTGCACACCCAAATTTACACATACACGCACCCATAGACACACATACATTCTCTTCGGTGATGGCAATTTGTTCTGCCACCTTCCACTGAGACGTTTGTGCATAACAATCAAGAGTCCAGACACTCAGGGGTGCAGCAATAGAGGCAGCTTCTTGTGGTAACTGGAAAATCTCTGTCAGTGGGTTTCTTCTGATTTTGTTTATGTTGCAAATATCCAAAGTGGATGAATTTATTTTTCCCCTCAATTGTGGCTGAACTAGACTTAGGAAAACATGTCTCAACAATTATTTTTCTTCCCTGGTTTTGGACTTTAATGGAATTTTTTTTTTCTCATGTACTCCAATGTAGGCTTAAACCTGCAGAGGCTTACAACCTTACACAATCACTTGTAACCCAGCAACAACTGTGCTGGGCTAGCCAACCTTTGTGGTATGAAATTTGCACAGCAACCACAATCACTGTCTCAATGGCATTTGACCTTTTAAAGCATGAAACTGCACACCCTCAGTTGCAGTCTCAGCTATGTTTATTCAAGTGAAACTGTCCATGTCTCATTGTTTTTATTTTTCTTTAAACTCATTTGTATTCACTGACATTTATGCAAACACTTTTAACAGAAGCCCCCATTCTTGTTTTTTTATACCCAAAATGATGTCATAAATGAGTTTTTGGTTTTTGGTGTTTGAAGGTGATTTTATGATGGTCACAAACACAGTATAAACATTTTTATAGTTAAAATCCACAAAGTCTTCCAATGTATGTGTCTGGAAGTGTGGTTATGATGTTTCACCACTGCTGTGAGCCACTGAGCTTTTTCCCAGATGTCAAGGACTGCTTCAGGGTACTCTTAAGCATTAGAGTGGTAAGCCACACTGTTGATTTACTCACAGAGAACTCGCTCACTTGCTCTTTAAAGCCCAAGTGTGGGAAATAAAAAGAATAGGAAAAAAACCAAAGGTCTCAGTAAAAATAGGCAGAAAGTGTCATTGAGATGTCACACAAAACATTTCCATAAAATATGTAAGTCAAGAGTTAAGAAAAATCACAGGAATTAAGTTATAAAACATAAAATTAATGTAAGATTCATAAGACCAGAATATTTAAATTAAAAGTGATTACCACAAATTACTAAGGTAGAACTTAGGATATACTTAACTTACAGTAAATGTTCCGTGATTTACTCTAACTCATAGGCATAACTTCCTGAAGGACTGGTGTGGACATGTCTCCACCAACTCTGGCAGGGGACAGTCCCCACCAACATTTCCTGCATCTTATTTTCTTTATGGTCCTGCATCTATGTAACTCGGCATGCTTTTTAAAATTCCTTTGTAAAACTAAATGGCAAGTCTGCTCAGCTATCTACTGTCATTTTTAAACAAATCTATGCAGGTGACAGCCATTGCTGTCACTGGACAGAAATGACAGGGATAGGACAGAGCACAGACCTATAACAAATTCACTTTTGAAGTCTTGTTTGCTGGATTTCTGTTGTGCACACTTGTGCTGTTATTGTAAATGCACAAGCATCTCATTCAATGCAGATTTCACAATGGGATATTTCTAATTTTGGAACTACTTAGTTAGTGTGTGCCGCAATCTGAATGAGATGATATGCTCTGCCAACCCTGTCCAACAACTTGCTGACAGCAGCATCACAAAGCAGAAGACAGCACATCAGGTGTGATTTCAGTACATGCAATAATAGTGTTAGCAACACTGAAAGGAAATGTGGTATTTTTACCACATTGCTCAATAACGGTGACTTGTGAGATCCAAAAAGAACACTTTTTTTTATTATTGGTTCAGGTCGAGACAGGTCTGTATTCAAACCACACTTTGTTTGGAAGCGGACCAAAACAAGGGTCTCAGTCTGTTTGGAACCATTGTTTGCTTCAATGTATTCACACCCACACCAAACGTCCAGACCAACAGCAAAAACAAACTTTGCTTAAAGTGTACCAAAAGTGTAAAGTTTGAATAGACCCTGTACACCCTGTTGAATTATGTATGTAACATAATTGCATAAAAATGAGCCTATGCAGCTGGGTTTTAAACTCATAAAAACTGGTTGTAAAGCAAAGGAGCTAAAAACTGAACCAGCATCTGTCCCGTATCAAAATTATGAATCATAAATTGTATTTTTTCAAAACAAGTTGCTCTCACTGAAGGGACTCATTCTTATAGATACCAGAAAATCAAATACTTTGCTCACTCAACACTTAATACAGCTTTCTAAAGAGTCCCAAACAACATAGTATCTTTCCACTATCTTGGTCCATAGTGTGATGCTATGTTTCAACTCAAGGCTGCATACACAACTTGTACACAGTCTTTGCATTGACTGTTCTCTGGAGGTACAAACTACTTAGCTGTAGAGATGCTAGAAAATGAAATCTCATCCAAATTACTTCTTCTCAGTCCGATCATTGGTTGTAGATTTCAGGCAACTGGTTGTTAGAATGATCACACTGATACAACTGATACACTTCCTAGCTAAGCCAATATATAAAAGTGTTTTGTTCATCTCTGAAGTGTGGAACATTGTTAAGCTCAAGACTACAGTCTCAAATGTTAAATGGTTAGAAATTGCCACCAACTTATTAGCTTAATTGTGATAACAGAACAGAGAGGGTTGCCTCTGATGATGAGTTAGAAAACCCAACATATGTTCAGAATTGAGGTAGGACATCTCCAGTAAAACCATAAAGAGCCCAGTTACATTCTGCTCAAAAAGACAGGATGTTAGGATGTGAACATAATGGTTTAGTTGTCTGATTTCAACAACAAAAGATATCTCATGATCAAAAACTATCAAGTTCCCATGGTTAAGTTTATTTATTTTATATCTTAAAGAATGCTATGATGACATGCTGCAAGAAAACAAAACTCTTTAAGAATTGTCCAAGTTTGAGATAAGTAATGTGCTTTATATGCTTGTATTTCTTTGGTCTGCATAAAAATATAAATCTTCATTTTGAACTGAATGAGGACCATATCTTGGTCTGCCAACTTTGAACACACGTTGCTGCTTTTAAAAATACAATGCTTGTGTTTTTGTTTCTGCTGAACCACATAGAAGCAGCGGAAAAACTTTCTGGTCAATTTTTGAGTCTAGCTGAGTGAGCCAGCACTGCTGAGTACTGGCTCCATGGTAACACATTAAATTGTTTACTTTTTAAAAACCTGACTTTAGATTGAAAGACCTTGTCTGATGACTTCAGCTGATGACAGGTTGTGAAGTGTTGAAATGACAGGGTGGAGAGTTCAGCAAAAGAATTGCTGAAGTAGAAAGACAATCTTGAAAGTTAGTGAAAATTGCCCTCCTTATAGCCACAATGAAAATGTGACGTTCAAAGTCACAGTGTACGTTGATGTCTTCCATTTTGATATTTTAGAGCGCTACAGGCATTTTGAAAGGAACTCTAAAGGTTGAAAGGTTGACAACCTACTTGAATGCTGCAAAAAAAAAACAAAAAAAAAAACAAGAGAGCGTTTTGGATTTTTTTCCCATCAAGGTAAATTACTAGGATAAATACTCTAAACACATGTCCCTCTGCATCTTATGATATTTATTAGAGCAATAATATGAATAATGTTCTTAACCTATATGAGAGAGAAAAAAAACCAAAAAACAAGCTGTAATTGTTATTGATGTGAAATATCATGTGTGATTGTCTTGAGAATTATTACAAGGTAGAAAAAATATAGGACCTAAAAACCTTTATTTGCTTTCTTCTTTGTTTCCCTTTCGGAAGCGACTGGAATAAAAGAAAACTAAATGAAAACTGACACCGTTGTTCGTGGCTTGGTGAAATTAAATTGCATTTATTTAATAAACTGCCATTTATGAAATTACTGATCAAATAAACCACCACCAAGACCTCCATCACAGAGATCTGTGAACAAAACTGTAAAGTAATGGAACCACATACAAGATGAATGCAGATTTTTGCACATACAAGATGTACATCCTTTGTACAGTGATAAAAGTGAATTATGATTTGTTTCTATTCTCTTGTGCTTGAATGATTTTCTTTGTGTACTATAATCACTTAGAAACAGCCCATAGGTTCATCTTGTTTGTTTTGTTGTATTTCAAATTGTTGCCATGTGGTGTTACGTTAGGTTCCACAGTTTATTTTATAATCTGAATGCTGTTTTGTCATGATTTTATTACATTAAAATTGTTCAAGCTTCACACATCAGTTTTTTCACTATTAGCACAGCTACAGCAAACTGGCAATCTGGAGCTTGTACGCATTCTGTGTCAGAGGATATGAGCAGCTTGTGCATGAGCATTATTGACTATCCAAAGTGTTTTAAAAGAAAATAACAGAGATAAAAGAGCAGACGAGGCAAATAATACTTAGAATCACCTTCTATAGTAACTAACTTTTATAATTTTAAACTAGTAACAACACTTACTCTGCATTTCCTTTTTTTAAAATCTTGGTCCATGATCTTGTTTGGTTGATTAAAATGCCCTCTCAGTTTTTCTCTTTACTTTCTATTCCCAAGAGATAGACAGAGAGAAAAGAGCAAAAGGAACACATCATTTTAGAATCATTTTCTTTGGCTAGCCCAACTTTTTGTAATTATAAACCAGAAACAAAGCTCACCTTGCATTTCCTGTTTTTTAAATCTTGGTCTATGATTTTGTTTTGTAGATTAAACTGTTCTCTCTCTTTTTTTTCCCCTCTATACTTTCTTTTCCCAAGAATCTCACATTGCTTTTTATTGCTTGAGCAGCTGCATCAGGGGGAAACTGTTATGATTTGTAATGGGCAGCATGCATGGCAGAGACACCCATTTAGGATAATTGCTCTGAAATGTGCTTATGTAGAGGTGCCCAAGGCAACAAGCTAACCACAAACATAATAACAGTTTTAGTTGAGTGATGGAAGTTTTAGGTGAAGAAGGAAGGAGGTGGAGAGGGACACAGAGGGAAAGGAATTTGGAAGGTGCTTTTATGCAAGGGGAAACTATTTATTTATTTATTTTTGCTGATGCTGCTATATAGTGAACGCCAAGTTGCATAAAAGAACACTTCACCTGCTTCTAACTGTTATATTTCTAAAATGCTACTTAGAGAAGTATATATTGGTTTTGCTGATATCGAATGCTGGACAGTGCATTTAGGGAGTGAAGTGGGGTCAGTGAATGAGCACATCTGTCACTTCTGCCCTGTGGAAATATTTCCCTTAAAGCTACATGCACAAAACACACCTTCTACTGTTATGAATTCGTGGTACCCCTTCAACTTCAAATTGTGTCACCTTATTGTCTTTAAAATAACATATACAAGAAAAATATATCCTTCTCATCTCAGCTGCCAGAGTTAATGTTCTTCAGCATCCTGTCTCACAAATGTGTGTCTGTTCATCCCCAAGCAGTTTGCTTTAATCTCCTTTAATTTCATTCTCAATCTTTATTGAAATCAACTCACAGCCAACTTCTCATTTCTCTATCTCCCATCCTAATTAAGACCAGGAAATTGTTCCTAGAATTCCTTGGCACCGGAAAAGTGTGTCTTGTCCAGAAGTCACTTTTTTTTTTCTCCTTGTGTCTAGAGTTTATTTCTTTTATTTCTTTTTAATTTTTTCTAATTTCTTGTTTCAAGTGTTACTGTACCTGCCCGCTTGTTTTCATCTCCTCTGTGCAGTTTTCTCACTGTGACACAATGCTGCTGTCTCTAATCTTTGTTTTTCAGTGTTGGTACATGTACGTGTGGGTAGCCATGTGGTGGATTTAGAACTAAAGCTTTTGGTGATTACTCCCATAATGAACCATCATGCTCTGTTCAGTCTGTCATCCCCCTGAGGGATTGATTGCATTATGAAGTTATCATTCAGCCTGAGATATACTCTGTGTCCTCACACAACTCACTTAACCAATATAGCTATACACACAGAATGGGTAATGAGTAGATTTATATTGCACAAAAAGAAGTCTTGCCTTGCATGTCAGCATATACAGGCACATTTTGGGAGTCCTTAATGCGTTTTGAGCAGAATGTCACTGGAATTCTAATGAAACCAGTTTAGGCTTATTGCTCATATGGATGTAAATATGGAACATTGTTTTTTGCTTTTCACAACTCTTGCAAACTTCTGTGGTCATATTTCAAACACAGAAGCTTTTTGCTTTACACAATTCAAATCCTGCCACATACTGCTTATGCTTCCTGTCTGATAGATTTTGTTTGCCTTTAATGCAACTCTGCGTTAATGACTGGTCCATTGCAATTTTGTACCTAAAAATTGCCAGTTCATCCTGCCTTACCACCATTTTGTATTTGCTCCTTGATATCTACCATTTGGTACCAACATTTTTACCTGGTCTTACATGTGAACTTATCACAGCTAATATTACTGTTTCTGTGGTTACTAATAACATTAAATGTGACTGCAATCAAACTTTTGTGTGAACAGTTTGTGACCCCAAAGCAAACCATATGCACTGAGGAATAATATAGATGTCAGACAGCTGCACTCTGTTTATGGATGGAATAACAGATGCCACCTTATGTGGATCAATTTTAAAGTTGTTGAGCAAAGGGAGCTGACAGCATTTTTTATTTTTTATTTTTTCAAAATTATAAAAAAGGAAACTGATACAAAGAAAACACAATGAGCAGCAATGACCTTTTGTGGGGCACTGACTGCAACTTCTCCAGAAAAGTCTGTTTGGATGCAAAATCAGAACCAATAGTGACAGACTTCTTTCAAAAGTTCAGAATTTTCATAATTACATTTTCAGCTATTGTTTACGTTTGGATTTACTGCGTCTGGCTCCTGATGGTGTAGAATTATGGCAATTATCTCACATTCAACTGGGATTTG
This sequence comes from Poeciliopsis retropinna, assembly GCA_010277075.1. Taxonomy (NCBI): domain Eukaryota; kingdom Metazoa; phylum Chordata; class Actinopteri; order Cyprinodontiformes; family Poeciliidae; genus Poeciliopsis; species Poeciliopsis retropinna. The sequence goes on along the minus strand of VMRM01000001.1, from coordinate 13,497,334 downwards.
ACTGCACTAAATAACTGGGATCAAATAGGAATGTAAGTAATATGTGGAGCTAATCTGTCTGTGTGATTGAATGGATTTGATTATATTTTTCTGGAAATAAATTGGATTTCTGTATCTTGATAAAGTGTCGTGCAACAACCTTTGTTACACATAGTACACCACAGTATACTTTATGCACAACAACATGTTAGACATTTTCATGTCCTCAACTGAGTTGTGGGATATATTACTATAAAAAAAAAACGGTTGCTGATCATTTTTGTATTTTTACAATGTTTGTCATTTCGTGACTGGTTTCTCTTTTTTTTTTTTTTTTTGAGGGTAAAAAGAATCCATCTGCAGTGACCACAGCTTTATATCCACTCTGAGAACGGATGACTTTGAGCAATGTTTCATGCCGAATGTATAGGGCTTGCTCTAAGAAAATTCCAAATAATGATTGCTAAATTGTGTGCGAAAAGGAAATTGTGCGCACAATAAGTCAGCGTATGAGCTACAAAGATTACGAGTGCATTTGATTGTACAAGCAATAGTGGTGTGAACCACCCTCTTTTTATGAGGATTTTGCATGTGCTGCTGGATACTGGCTCATCATGGAGAGAGTCTGAGGATGGAAGAAAGATGAAGTAGAAAGTCATTTTGCCAGACATTTTATAACAACAACAGCAGCTCACATGGGCAGCAGGATCCCTGTGGAGTTGTAACACCCTCACCAGTTCCCCTTTTTAAATAAGGGGATAACCATCCCAGTCTGTCATTGCAAGGGAACCACCCACAATGACCACGCAAAATTACGAAGGTGTGTCGACCAACACAACCCCACAATTTCCAGAGTCTTACCAAACTCATTCACCCCTGGGACCTGGCCACCGAGGAGCTTTTTAACCAGATCAATGGCCTCAGCACCAGAGATTAGAGAACCCGACCCAAAGTCTGCAGACTCTGCTTCCTCACTAAAAGACGTGGAAGACTCTAAGGATTGTGACCTATGCAATTATATACCACACATAATACTTCATCTTAGGTTTGCACAGCTTCTAATTAGAACCTTGACAAAATTTAATTAGTTAAAGTTGTACTGATATTTGTGGAATCTTTAAGGAAACTAAACTGGAAAAACTGCTCAATTTTTTAATATAGCATATGTTGTATGTTGAACATGCATGATAAAAATATATCGTTTCTAGAAAGAAGCATTTTTAAAGCTGCATTTTGTTTATTTATCCCTTTAACCTTCTATATCTTTTTGCCACTGTGACCGTCCACATAAAATTCCTGACAGCAACTCCGAGTCAACCAGTTCAATATTTTAAAAAATGTTCTGTCTGGTCTGGATGTACCTGCAAATGGTGAACTACTGCTGACACTTAAGGTGATTAAGAGCACACTTGGGAACCAGCAGAGTAAAAGGACACAAGGATAGACATGCAGCAGACACCGCATGTTCTGAAAGTTTTCTGAACACTTTTGAAACTTAAGGGCAAAGGATAGAACAGTTATTTTTTACATCTTTAAGTGTGTCTTTTTCAGACACAGTTAAAGTTAAACTATATGTTATATTTACTTAAGTACACTTACACTTAAATACACTTAAAGTTTTAAAAAAGTTTAAAACAGAATTCATTCTTGCCTGCATTTTTCTTTAGCTTATTGCACACCAGGGATTCTCAAACTCAATGTGTAAAGTTTCAAATCTGCTTTCAAGATCCATGGCTAGAAAAAATTGGAAAACCATTTCATCCAATGTTCTTACAACTTCCAAAGAAAAAGTGACACTTAACACCTGTAGTTGTAAGTTTTGACTCTAAGGTGTACTAACTTTGGACAGTAATGTGTAATAAGCAGGCTAGTTTTGTAAGAACCTTCAACTTAACCAGGATCAACTTAATTACTTTTGATACCTCAAAAAATGAAGTGCCTTTCTTTAACCACTTCAAAAAAACAATAAACAAACTGAAAACTAACATCTTAACTCCAACCTTAAAACAACTGAGGTAAAACTTACAGATGAAAAGTAATCATTTGCAACAGGGTGAGAATATACGCATGCTTTTCTTAGTCACATATCAGTCATGAACCAGTTTCACCTTTAGTCTCAGTCCAAGTCATTGGGGAGAATTGGCACAATGAAGCCTCATATTTCAAGCAAACTCTGCAATAGTTCTCTGCTTTCAGCTATCCCTACTTCACCCTCATCATCTGCTCCTATAGATATCCATCACATCATCAGACTGGTCCCATAAATACAGCTGCCTGCTAAACCTTGCTACACTGTCACTTATCTCACGTTACAGAATGCTTTAATAGCTTCTTCTGTGACACGCTAATTATTTTCACATGTGGTAAACTCAACTTTCCAAGTAGACATATGTCATTACAGTATCATAAGGCAGCAGACTAAAAGCCTGAGCCGGATAGTAAGAAATTAATATTTCACACTCAGTAAATTTAAAATAATTTAATCTAGAAAAAAAATAAAACAATGACAGTGGTAGAAGTCACCATCAACAAAGAAAAAATGTCAGTAAGTATTAAAATACTGTGGTAAAATTTTAAGAAAAGAGTGAAATGAAAAAGGGAACCGAAAGATGCGTATGTCCCGAATAGTTTAATTCTACCATTGTGAGCCTTTTTCTGTCTCAAAGTGAATGAAAAAACATCTGAGCTCTCAAATCATTCAGCAGGAGAAAAAGCTACACATTCCGTGCTGCTTTGTAATGCTGTCATTTATCACAGCATGCAAACCATTAATGTGAATCATTTATTGTCTTTGGTTTGCTGGAGATCCCTGAACTCCGGTGGAATCTACAAAGACAGAAAATGAGGATACATTTAGAACATAAAGACAAAGCCACACAGCAAAAATGGCTGATGGAAAAGTGTTTGTAGTTTTGTGTGGATTCCAACAACAGGTTATCTTTTGAGATCAGCTGTGTTATTGCTAAGTGTTTTCCCTTGTTGTAAACTAGGAAGGTGTGAGAAGCCACTGCATGCATGAGTGAGTTAAAACATAACTATAATTAGTCTGTCTCTGCTGACTCAAGTGTGAGGTTAAGACTCTAGTTTGTACTGACATGGCACAACCTCTAAACTGGTCTTCCAAAGTGCTGAATTGCTCTTTAATTTCATTTTATTTAACTTTATAATTTTTTTATTCATGGGTACCTTACCTTCATATTTCAGTAGCACTTGATTTTATTTTATAAATTTTTATTTATATTTCTGGAGTTTATTTGATAAATAAAAATATATTTTGGGTGTCACTATATAATGCAACATTTAATTTTCTAGCGTCGCCAAAATATGACATATAGTTTAAGCTTCCTTTCCACTACACAAGTTTTACCTACTTTTAGCATAATTGAACACTTTTCTCGCTGCTATTCCATGATTTTCATTATAAAATGCTTCCTTCTCTCCTCAGACTTGAAAAAATCATTTGAACAAGAACCCCTTGGAAAAGAAGTGTCGTTGGAGCAGGAGGTGCTGCTTCAGTGTCGTCCTCCGGAGGGCATTCCAGCTGCTGAGGTATGTGCAATATTACAGTTAACCCCCTCCTGAGCTGAAAGGAAACTAAGCCATGAGATCAGGAGAAGGAAGTCATTGATGGAAGAGAGTGACAGAAAAAAAAAAAAAAAAAAAAAAAAAACAGAAGCTGATATATAAATGGAAGTAGTGATATGGGAAAAGTCTGGAAGTGTCACAGAAGTAAGAGTTGTATCAAATGCAGTACTTTGTGTTTGAGTTTTTTTGGGGGGGTGGAATCAGTCAGAGTGTTTTGTCAGGAGCGGCAGGGAAATGTTGCATATTTTTTACATATACCATTATATAACATACTGTTTATTTTAATAGAATTAAAAAGACAAAGCTGTTATGTAAACCTAATACAGTATTAGTACTGTAATCGTAATCCACAACCGTGCATTTGCCTATACATGATCTAACTTGTTACCTTTTGCCTAAAATAATTTTGGGAATACAACACAATATGCAACACACACTTCTACAGCAAATATTTCATTATGTTTATGGGAAGCACATGAACACAATGAACACAATCATTCGTAAAGTGCATTGTCACATTGACATTTCATTAACTTATAAAGTTGACCCTGAAGTAGCCATTTATTTTGGGGCCATTTAGGTCACTTTAATTCTCAGAGTGCTGGATCTACAGCCAAACTATTTGCTATTCAGATTGTTGTTTAATTTCTCACTTTCAGACAGTTTGTACCTGTATGGATGAAAAGTCATTATTTCATCTATGCACTTGGTCACTGGGGAAGTGCAGTGACCCCAGGCTGCACTTTGAGAAGTGTGCACTTAGAGAAGGCTTCAGTGGGGGATGGGGAGTCTCTGAATCAGGTTCCCATCCTCAGGGTTTGATAGTCGTTTGCTATTGCACTTAAGTACATAACTCCCCTAAGAGAAAAGAGAGAAGGCATATCAGCATACAAATTGAGAAAGCATGTTGGAGAAAATCTAAGATGGGGGTGGGGTAGAAGAAGAGGAAGACAGGGAAATCTGATTTTTTGTTTTCCCTTTTACAACATTGCAACTAGTTTTTATTGGGTAACTTACGCAAGTGCGTTAGTTGGATTTTGTCACAGTCAATCAATCAATCAGTCAATCAATCAATTAATCAATCAATTAATCAATCAATCAATAAAATTTTATTTGTATAGCGCATTTCAGCATCAAGGCATTTCAAAGTGCTTTACATCATAAGAAACACAAAGACACAAAGTGATGTAACGTAGAATCAACAATCAAAACATGACATTAAGTCAAGTGCCATCATTAAATTGGTAATTGATTATGTTTCGAATACAATTCTAAACAGGTGGGTTTTAGTCAAGATTTAAAGACACTCAGTGTTTCAGCTGCTTTACAGTTTTCTGGAAGTTTGTTCCAGATTTGTGGTGCAGAGAAGCTGAATGCTGCTTCTCCTCATTTGGTCTTTGTTCCGGTTCTGGTTCTGGGGATGCAGAGCAGACCAGAACCAGAAGACCTGAGGGGTCTGGAAGGTTCATACAACAACATATCTTTATTTTATTGAGGTGCTAAGCCGTTCAGTGATTTATAAAGCTCACCATACTCTGCGATGAAATAGAACACATGAAACAAAACTTCCACAGGTAGGACGTATTTATAAGAAATCTGCTGAGTAAGCAGTATGTGACGTAGTATTGATGTGCGCATACACATTTCCACAAGGTAGGATGGTTTTAAGGGTAGCACAGATAAACAGAACACCAGCCTCCTGCCTTATCAGCATTTTTACTGCAGTTTATATTTGACAACTGTTTGAACACATTTGTGCTGAAAAAATCATATGGACTCAGACACACACACATGCACACGCATACAGAAAAATAAAACTACTTTTCCATTGTGTTCAATTTGCTACCTTTTCCAGTTGTCTTACTCCTGTCATAATGGGATTCCAGGAAAATGTATTGGTCTGTCTTGTCTGTCTGCTGAAGCTCTTTAGAGGGATTTGGATTTAAAACCATCTGAAGACCCTTGTTTGTAACCCTCACTATTTTTTATTGCCCTTGATTTTCTGTTTTTCTCTGTTCTTATCACATCTTTTCTCTTTGCCATCAACTCTGTTGTTCTCAGTTTTATTCGTTCCCTTAGGCCTTGGCTACAGTTTCTCCAGACTTTATTTTTTTATAGATACATGTATTTTTTTCCTACTTCTGTGAAGAACAACTGTGTATACAATCAAGGGCTAGACAATAGGGACAAAAAGTTTATCATATTTGTTGTGTTTTTTATTGCTGTTGCAACAAAGGTCATAAAGTTGTTTTAAGATATTCAATCTATCTATCTATCTATCTATCTATCTATCTATCTATCTATCTATCTATCTATCTATCTATCTATCTATCTATCTATCTATCTATCTATCTATCTATCTATCTATCTATCTATCTATCTATCTATCTATCTATCTATCTATCTATCTATCTATCTATCTATCTATCTGCAGATAGATAGATATATTCCAAAAACTTTGGAATCTGTTTTTGAATCATTTTGATCATTTTCACCAAAAAGGTGAGGTGTCTACTTAAGTCTAATTCAAGTCACAAATATAATGACTTTAGACTTGACTTTATGAACTCGTGAAAGACTTGTAATCAGACTCTAACGCAAATGATGACAAATGGAGTTGAATTTTTTAGCTGAAAATTAACCACTTGTGTACTTGAACCCCCTTGATTGCTGGTGGGGGTCAGAAAGCCCATTGGTGCCGATTGTAAAGCAGCTTTGTTTTTGTCAGTCTGCCCGAGGGCAGCTGTGGCTGCAGTATGAATCTCTGTGTCAATGGGTGAATGACTGGATGTAGTAAACAGCTCTAGTCCTGTGGACCATTTACCATTTAAATATCTTTCACTTTAAACAAGATAATCTTTATATGAAGTTATGGAAGAAAACACTGAGAGCTCCCAAGGAGCGAACATAACTAGTATGTTCACTTGAATTCCTTGAAATACCCTTTTTATTTGAGGTATTTTTTATTTATCTGACACAAAAATATGCAGCTATAAACAGTGTCACACTAAAATAATAGTTGTCTAAGAAATACATATTTTCTGACAGACATTGTTTCAAAGAGAAGTTAATATATTAAATATGACCAAAGTTCCTCTGAATAACAATATTTGCTGTGAAAAGCAGCACTTTTTTAACACTTAAGGTCTTTTGCACTGGCTGCCAATTTTTGTCAAATATATTCACCTTTTAAAAGCATTCATATGCAATGGGAATTAATTATTAATTTTTAGTATTACATACATAAATGTTAAACACATTTTACTAAGATTCAATTCAATTTAAATTCAAAGTTTAGAGCTTGAGCTTTGACTTGGAATATGCAAGTTTTGACTTTGGACACAAGTTCAGACATACACGTCTTGGAACTTGACTTGAAACAGCAGAAGAAGAAAAAACAAAAAACATATGATTTACCTAACATCTCTGCACGTGGGCGGGATGAGCACATGCAGTGGAGAATCTGCTTTATGGGCCGACCATAATGTTTACAACTTGAATCCTCTTTCTCTCACTTTTTTTTTAAATTGACAGCTCTCGTTCTTGGTGTCCTGTGACCTCTCTTAAAACGTTCTAATATTAGTGACCACAGTCGCCTTGTGGACCAGTTGACGACTGCTGTAAAGTTGTCAATGTGATGGGCCTGATGACTTGATATTTGATATCCATGTCTTACTGTCCAGCTGGTACCTGACTGTCAACATGCTGAAAGTCTTTACTACCCAAACAAAAAAATTTACATTCATATCCATAAAATGTAACAACAGACACATGCCGACTCTTTTCTCCTACTGACACTTGCAATATGTGTGCATTTAATATATATGATGACAAAAATGCATTCCAGCATGATTAGAAGCACACAAAATGACAAGTTTAAAAGATAATTTTAAATGCTCCAGAACTGCTAGCCTTCAGAGGTCGGGGTCAAACTAATTCCAGACAGCAAAGAAAATGTATACACACCTACATGCTACTGCCTCATTTTCACTCTCCTTGAACAACACCTTTTCTGTGAATTGAAAGTCTGTACTACATGTTTGTTATACCTTGCATTTTGATCCTATTTTAGGAGACAAGTTGGGATATTAGGAAATCATACAGATGAAGCTAAATCTTCTTGATTAAAGAGTCTGTAAATTCAGTGGACTGTCAACAGTTGCAGCTGAATGTTTACTTTCCATAAACTATCCTCACAGTTTGGTTTGGGTTTTTTAGAGATCTCAAGACCATCGACAGATAACACCCCAAAGTAGCTGTGCTAAAGGTGAGCAACTGTTTGAAATTTGGAACTGAGCCACAGTCAGTTCAAGTGTATACATACCGCACAAATGTTGTGAGGCCCATTAGGACTCGAAGGCAGCAAACTGACAGCGATAATACATATATCTTATAACTTAAAAGAGTCTGTGTGACCCCAGAGGGTAAGGAGAGTCAGTGGACTGCACACGACAGGTGGAGTTACAGATTTCTGCATGCTGGCGTGTGCGTGCGTGTGTGTGTGCGTGCCTGTCTGCGTCTGTCTCTGTTTTTGAGTGATTACCCCAGCTGCAGCGAAATAAACACATCAATGTGTGGTGACAGGCGCTCCACGTGTCACTAAGGCACAAGCATTAATGTGTGTACGCACACACTAATGCATACACAAAAGTCAGACAGTAACTGGATATGTTTCTGGAGCCTGGTCAAGTTTCTGTCACATTCTTAACCACTTCATCCACCCTCTAAATCACTGCAGTTACTGAGATAATGGCTTTTGACCACTCCTTAAATGTAGTGTGGCATAACATATTTAAACCACAAAACAATTAATTTCTTTATTGGAGTCTGCACCATGTTGGCGCGCGTGTGTGTGGATTTTCTATAAAACATTCAAATGTAAGATTCAGAAAATGTTCTCTTACTTGAGACATACGCACAACTGCTGTTTTATAGCTCAAGGTTGGCAAAAGAAAGATATTTTATCTTCAAGCATGTTGCACACACACACATCTTCCCAGGGGGTAAGTGGCACATCTGTGCATTAGTGAGGCCCCAGAAATTATCCCACTCATGGACAAACAAACCTTCATAATGACCATTGGTGCCATTTTTCTAACAAATGCTAATGTTAAACAGTGTCAACTAGGCTTGGACAAAAGTATCTGCCTAATCATTTGGGCATCTTTGTGTACCTTTGTGTATATGTGAGATTGTGTGATGAAAACTGTTGTAGATTTGTCTGTCAGAAGGTATCAGTTTTAGTGAGATAAAATTATTATAAATGCCTCAATTTCATATATTTAGAGTAAGCTGAGTAGGACTGCAAATACTAATTATTTTGCTGGTGGATAAATCTGCCAATATATTTATGATTATTTTATTAGTACATGATTATTTTCAACTCAAGTATTTTTTAATATTGTGCCAATTTATAAAAGGTTCTTTTACAACAAGACACTTATCAAAAAAGAAATGTCAATTCAATCCGATCACGCATATACAATTACAAGCATTCTAAATTGATCCTAGTTATCAAAAACTGCACTCAAGCTCTGTTTATTTTTTCATGTTGGTTAAAACCTTTTTTTTTAATCTAAGGAAAACTTGTAGTGAAAACATTACTGGCTTTGCGTCATTGACTTTGGAGCAAAATCGCACACAGAACCATGGAAATGAAAACTCCCTTTAACAGGAAGAAACCTCCACCAGAACTATCCTGTGTGAGTGGCTGGGGGTTTGAGAAGACAGAGCATACACACAAAAAACAAAATAGCACTGATCCGGAAGTTCTTAGTATTTGAAAGAAAAGTAGAGAATGTCGTAGCTATTTTAGTGGCTTCATTTTGGAGAGAAACACAGCTAAGCAGATAAGCTTTGAGACAGATTTCAAGTCTGTATCATAGGATGAGAGAAAGCACGAAGAGCTATGACAGCTGAAACTCAGCCAGTGTCCTTATCTTGGAAAGAGACAGTGATAAACAGTGAAATACAATGCCAGATGGATCATCTATAAAAAGGGAACAGATTGTTGACAGCACTAACTCAACTGATTGCTCCCTTCCAGGAAGGAGTCACAGCTAAACTGAATTACCATACTGTATGTAGCTTCCATAATCAGTAAAAGAAACAGAGAGAACATAAAGTTAGTATTCTAAATAACACAAATAATGCAAAACTGGAAAGTAGTAGGAAAATATAATTGGATAAGGAAATGGGTGCAGCATGTACTCTTGCAACCTAAGCCTAATGACCAGGAGTCAAGTCATTGAGATCTATTATCTTGCAACTTTTAGACACATTTTTCCCCGATCCACCTGAATAAAATGAATGGGTTAGTACCAGACCTCTGGAGAGCTGATGAAGAAATTTTGCAGTTAATTCAGGTGGGTTGGATATGAAATGCATCTAAAAGTTGCAGCAAGATCTCGAGGTCTTAGGCTGCTACAGACACTTAAATTAATAAATCCATATCTGCTTATTTATTAATTTCTGTGCACAATCTTGGGTGGCAAAACTGATTCTGATTGGGATCCTGTGGGTGCAATTTAAGTTCTCAGAACCAATGCATTTTACTGCACTCTCAAATGCACACACTTGTCTTAAACTTATAAACTCCCACAGTTATATATATATATATATATATATATATATATATATATATATATATATATATATATATATATATATATTATATATACTGATGGGATTATATACTGTAGTTATATATATATATATATATATATATATATATATATATATATATATATATATATAACTGATTGCTTTAATATACTGTGGGAGTTTATGAGTATATATATATATATATTATATATATATATATATATATATATATATATATATATATATATATATATATATATATTTTATATTATTAAAGGCAAGAATATTAAAATAGGCAAGATTTAGACAATTATTAATAGTATTAAGATGAAACAATGAATTCAAAAGTATCTATCACACATTTAGTTCAAATTTTGGCACTTCACCAATATGAAATCACTTTAAATTACATCCAGACCTAAATTTGTGATCTGAGGAAGAATTCAATCTGCTAACTTGACCACAAAGACCTCAAAATCTAATCTTTAACCCAGCCAGTGGACACGGCTTGAGTTTTTTACACTGTGCGCAGTCCCTGCAGGATCAAATTGATCTTGCGTGTGCTTTTACAAGTTTTTTTTTTTGTTTTGTTTTATTTATTTATTTTTTTGTCTATGGGTTTTGGCTGACAAAACACACCCATTGGTTTTCCGTTGTTTGGCCGAGGTAGCTCTGCACAATTTTATTGTTGTCATTTATTAGAAAAAATATCTTGCACTATTATTTCTTATTATTAATTTTCTTTTTCATATAATGTTAGCACTTTTTGATTGTTAGTGTGAACATATATCTGATGTTGCTGTTACACCCTATTGTCCTTCCTGTGAGACAATGAAGGCTATATCTATTTGTATTTCTCTATTTGTCCATAGTTAGAATTTCTGAACAACACAGGGTTGGAAATATGTAATGTCATATTTGCATTTTCTTTTAAACAAAATGTTTTCACCTCTGAACCCCAGGAATTAAAATTGCATCAATAGAAAATACATACACAATTGTGAGATTTGCTTGAGTGTATTTACATTTGTGGTTGTATGGCTGCTTTCTGTGTACAAAAAACAATTTCTGTAATGCTGCTTCCCCAATAGATACTTACCTTAATCCTCTTTGAGCAGGCATAGTAAGCCCTACAGCTCATCTCTCACCACACTTTTATGTTGATCCCCAACCTCTGTCAGAAATCATCACCATAATCCACAGATTAGTCAGCAATCTCTTTTCTATTTCAACTACCTGGGTAAATTATTGAAATGATGTTAAGCTTATCAAAATGCTGCTGCACTGGTTTATCACTGAAGAGTAATTGCCAAATGGGGAATAAGAAATGGAGCAGCTTTTGTTTCATTTTAGTTTTAGTCAAATATTTTACTAGTCTAGTATTCCATCAAATAATCCACCACACATACTGATTCTTCTTAACTTTTTCTCCCAGGACTTCTAGTTAAATCTACAGTAAGAGATGTGCTGTGCATTTTCAAATGCAGACAGATTAAGATTTCTTATTTTCATTTTCAAAACCTGTACTGCTCTCACTTAACGCTTGACCATCATATTCAAAACATATGTCTGTGCTTTAAAATATGAACCGCTTGTCTTCAGAAGCATGTTTCTGTGTTGTAAATACCTTTGAAAAGATGGTACTGCATTCACAATGAATGTAGACGCTATTTTTCTTTCTTATGTTGACTTCAACTACAGCACTTAAATATGTCCATCAGCTAGACCACTTTCAAGAACTATCAATTAAAATACAAAGATGGAAACTTCCCGTTATACAGGCACTCTATATTTTGTTCCTTTACTGACAACTTAATTCACATTATTTTTTTTCTTTCGCTACTTGAAGTGGGCAGGAAATATGCAGGCCAAAGATCATTCACTCTTTCAGCTCTCTGCGGTCTGAGGTTTGAGTTGTTTTGAAGAAAGGATGTTTTTTGTGTGTGTGTGTGTGCATGTGTTTGTGTGTGTGTGCGTAGATTGAGGGTTGAGTGGGTGCTTCACTCAGAAGTATGTCAGCAAGGTATAATGAAGGCATTTGTGTGGATCCCCCTCATCACCTCTCCCTCCCAGCACACTCCCAAATTAGAAGGACCCAATCTTTTCCCTCTCATTACCTGCTCAAAAGCTTCTTTGGGGATGTTTGGGATTGTGTCTTTGGCCTCATCTCTTTCAAACATCTACTGGAAGAGTTTTGCATGTGTCGATGTTAAAAAGGCTTTTTTCAAGAATTTTTTTCCCCCACTAAATTCAGTACTTGAGCTGCAGCTACAGGTTCCCTGTGTGACTAAATTTTTACATCTGAATATTTTTTTTTTCATTTCTCTAAATTACTATTTCTGTCTTTCTTTACCTTATATTGTTTACCTGTCTTGCTTGTGATTTTTTAGAATGTGCTGCCGCTCTGTCATTCTCATAATCTCTTAGTTTTTTCCATCCCTCTTGTCTGTCTTGACATAGTTCGAGACAAATCTGAGGAGTGATGGTGACATGACTGCATAGAGTCTACTGCAGCTACCCCTGTTGCCCTTGGCAATCCTGACAGTTTTGTCACAGATGAATGAGCACACTGTTTTGACGCTCAGTGTGGAGTTGTCAAATAACAAAAATTGTTTCTGTTCTGTTGAGTTTGGGAAGTTCTTAGACCTTGTAACTCTTCTTGGACAACAAAAAAAAGCTTTTTAATTTGTAATTTGTGTGAGCATTTTTAGCACAAGTTGATTTATAATAGAGGAATGAAATGAACATCAAACAGTAATTCGTGAAATAATTCAGCGATTAGCATTGGTTCTCAATTTGGCTTCTGGCAGAAATTGAGAGATAATTTTATATACTTATCCACTTGACAGTAAATTCCTCATCTGAGACCATGACTGAAAAAGTTTTAATAAGCCTGGGCTTTAAATAATTGCTGCCAATTAATTGCTTTTCATTCACATCACATCATCATTTGCTAACGTAATCTTAAGTGAATTATAAAAGGAGGTTATCATCAGTGCAATTACTTTTTTTTTTATTCTCGCTTGATTTTGAAAAGTATCTGTGTCTGATGGCACCACATGTGAAACATTGGTACAGCAATTTTCTGCTGAGAAGCTAATAATCCAAGTGGTGCTCTGCTACGTTCTGATCAATATTTGTGGCAAAATGATACAAAGACCTGTCTAATATATTTGTGAAGCACTTATGGTTATTGAAGTCAGAAAGGCATTTTTTGCAAGATTTAATTCAATAGAATTTTAGCATAATTATCCTGAATATTGTTATGATTAGAGAAACTTCTCTTGTCAGAACTCCAAGTGCCATACCACCAAGCTTTTAACAATAAAATTACACATCTTTATAGAAACCTATTTTTGCATTGACATTATGGGATATTGTATTCAGAGAATTTAAAAATCATCATCAAATTGATTTTATTGCAAGAAGGTGAAGAGGTGTGGATACTTTCTTGTAGCACAGTGAGTAGAATCTCAATTCTTTGTGTTATAAGTTTTACTTTGACAGTTTTATTTTTTTGAGGTGTGCACTTCATCTCTCTAGAATAAAAAGGTCTATTGGTGTGGACAAGTAAGATATTTCTCTTTAGGCTAGTTCTCATTCATTCATGAGTAGTAAATGAACTGAAGAATGCAACACAAATTAACAGGATGGTCTCAAATAATTCATCTGACCAAGCTAATAAAGCAAAGCTGATTTTGTTATTGGGTGGTTTTAATAACACTGGAGAGTTTGAGAGTCAATTAAAAAGGATTAGCATGCCCCCAAGCAGCTCAGAGCCTCTTCATGCTCTAATGATTATGGAGTGTCATCAGAACTCCTACACTTTACAGTGAATCAGCTTTGACATATACAAACATAGCGCTTGAGTGTGCGTAGTTTTCTGTTGCTGTGTTAGACCTGTGTCCAGCTGGTGATGTTTCCAGGGCATAAACTGTGTTTGGGTCAATGGAATAGACTGTGGGTTTTCCTTGCTTCCCCAAAACCCTATGCAGGAACAAAAGGTGCTTTTAGAGACTGTCTGGCTACAGACTATTCATCAAGGTCAGTACTTAGTGCTGTAACACCATGACGAGCAAGTTTAAGAATTTGAAAATGTTCCTTTAGATTATGTTTGATGACTTTTTTCCTCTTTCTTTAACTTATTGGTTAGTCTTTTTCATTTTGCTGTTTATCTTTTTTCTCAATTTTTATCTTAATCTGTTTTTCACATCATTCTTCTCACTTAACTTTCTTTCTGTAGTAATTTAATGTTTGCCTTGTATGTGTCATTTTAAATATGTCACCTCGTAAGGAAATCTTGTTGAAGGCAGGTCTACATCAAAGATGAAATTATTGGCGTAAAAAATACATGAATAAAGATTTCCCCTGACTGTTCCATCAATGTGGCCTTTGTCACATTGAATTAGTCTCATTTAGAAGTTTAAATTTATTTTGTGTATGAAATTTGTCTGGCCCTTTAGTAACTGGCAAGAAACAATAGCCTAAACAAGTTTCCTTATTTTTGAGACTGTTATGAATTATGCATCGCCTGAGATATACGAACTCTCTTTCATTCCTTTGTGAACATTCTTGTTTTACTTCTTAGGGAACAAGAGAGCTCAGTAGAAAAGGCAAAATACATCATTGTCCACAGGCGCAAAACAGCATGGACATAAATACAGAGAGCAGAGACATGAAAACTTTCACTGCACTGACCCATGAGCCTGCACAAGGCTGTTCTATAATTTAATAACTTGTCAGTCATTTTAACACTGGCTCACTGCTGCAGGAAAAAAAGTTATAGGTAAAATGATGACTATAACAGGCCTAACAAAATTCCCAAAACTGTTATAAAAGGTCTTTGTAGGATTGTGTTCAGTTCAAAGAATCTATAGCATATTAATATGGTCAATAAATAATATTTAGTGTTTAATAAACTTTCTACAAGTTTCTGCAGGTGGACCATTATACGTAATTCCTTTTAAAGTATGTTAAACTCAAGTGAAAGAACTTGAAAGACACAAAGTAACAAGTAAGTTAGTTATCAGTAGGTCTTTGTAAGTTTAATCTTTTTATATTACAAACTTTTAGTCCCTCTATGACAAGCTCAAAGTGGCTCCCTTTTGAACTTTTACCTGATGGTGTTTTTAGGTGTTGATTTTAACTCCGGCTGTTACTGGGTCAGCATCTGTTTGGGGAAATGTTCCCTCGACATGTCTGAGGCGTTGAGTGGAGTAGTGTGTTTTTGCAACTTGTCTTTTCCTGATTTGAGTCAAGGGCTTTATTTTCCATTTTTATCATCAAAACATCCTCATCTTAACCCATCAGTACTGTTTTCCCAGAAAGTGAATATTTCCTGTAAAAGGTTTTCTCATTAATTATTTTGCATATTTCTGTGTATCACTGTAGTGGCTGTTCTGCTTTCTTTCTTCTTTATCAATATTTGGTTTTCAAATTCAGGAAGAAACAAATTAATTGCCCATTTTGTAAGCAATCAAATACCCTGCTGGCCCTTAGGTGTTGGACATGAAAAATTGAAGATAAAATAGAAAACCAGGATGAGGAAATTCAGAATATTAATAAAAGAGTCTCAGTTTTTTTCTGTATTTTAATGATCCATTGGAGAATGTCTCTGCTTCCTAGATTCACAGATCAGGGTCATCAGCCTTTATGTCTGCATCGATAGCAAACGCCTGGTGTCATATTTATTGTGTTTAAACAGCTTGCGCCCTAAACATTTTAAAAATACTTTGGATTAGTTTTCACATGAGTTATGTAATTCACCCAACGGACCAGGATCGTTCTCTGTATCAGCCACAGTGGCTTTTGTCATTCCCACACAGTCTTTTGTGGTCTTTTTCATGCTTTTCAAACTTCCATTTCTAAGTCATGAGTCTTCACTTCTTTTTTGTGCTTCCTGCACATCTTTTTCCCATTAACTCACCAACCACCTGCACCATGTCTCCGAAGGACAGACCATCAATCAATCTTCCACTGTGGTAGTTCCACAATGTAATGCCTGGCTCCTCCTCATGAAGAAATGAGTTGGAAAAATTAGCAAAAGCTGGTATTAATGTTGGATTTTTCATGCTCATGGACATTTTCACACACACTTTTTTAACACGTGCATTGTAGTGTAAATTACTACTCTCACCAACCTTCATTGTCTTGCTGATTTTTTTTTCTGCACCATTCCCTTAGCTCTCGCCTTTGCATTCCTCACATGACTTTTACTTTCCTGCTGTTGTTTTCCCAAGCGTGGGAGCCTAATAAATTACTTCAGCAAGCATATCTTCCACCACTAGCCTTTCTACTCCCCTTTCCACCCCTTTACCACTCCATCTTTTTCTGCTCTTTCTCTTCCCAGTTCCCGACGTGGTATAGAAATACCGCATCTGTCTTTTGTACATTTTCTTTATATTTCCACTTTTCTGTTTTTATTCCTTTGCAGTCTTTTTCTGCATTGCTTCCTCTCCTTCCCATCCTTCCTTACTTGCTCTCCCTATCTGTTGACATTGTCAACTTAGTTTTAATGGATCACCCACAGTTATCTAACTCTTGTTTCCTCTTCCTCCTTCACCATTATCACAGCCTCACCTACTCTCTGTCGTTCTTTTCCTACTTCAGCATTGCTGTGGAAATACCTTTTCTTTTTCCAGCACTCTCTAGAGATTGTTCCCCATCCATCTTTTCACATCTCCACTCTTGAATGTTGACGGTAGAGGGTGAATCTAATAGATCACTATGAAGCATCTGCACCTGTGTTAAATCTCAGTGGTAACACGGTAGCGTGTATGAGTAAGCATGTGCAAATGTGTGTTTGTGTGCACTCCAGAGAGGCCGATGTAAGCTTTCTGTTCAGAACATCTGTGACCTCCTTTAGTGCTGAGCTACTTCCCTTTATGCCTCCGTGAACCATCTTCTTTTGTACCTTGGTTAGATTTCAGGTAAACACGACAAAGGTAAGTTTTGTGAGCCCTTAAAAAGTGCATGTTTGGGTGTTGCATAATAAATGATGCAGTGTGAAAATACTCAAGAACAAAAACAAGTCACAGCTGAGTACCATAACGCTCATGTATCATACATGCAAGTCATACATCATCACTTGTACCACGTTGCAGCAGAATAGTGGGTTATAAATAGCTCTTTGTGAAGCTGTCTCAGTCCAAATAGGCATCCTCTTGTGTCCCGATTCTGTCTGAACTGGGCACCTTGGAGAGTATTTCTTACTCTCTGATACACGTCATATATAATATGTCTTCTTCCTACAAAGAAGCCATGAAATATTTCATCTGCAGTGTGCCTTTATTTGAATATGTTTAGACCATATGCTTGTAAAACCAGTTCAAAACACAATATCAAATACTGTATGCTGTACATGTCTTAGTTAAACAGTTCCAACTACAAATATCAATATATTTTGTTATGATTTGCTTTGCAATCGATTAATACAAAATAGTCCATAGTTGTTAGGTCAAAGGAAAAATTTATTTGCAAAAACGTTTAAAAAATGAAAAAAAAAAAGTGTGCCGCATGTTTGCATGCAACCTCTTCTCCTCTCAGATTCCTACATAGAATCTCACAATAAATGCACCTGTTCCTAGAAAGCCTCCAAGATTTTGTTTTTGGATAATATTAGTATATAAATTGGATCATAAAGATCACAAAACATATAAGATATATAAACATGGATAAGTTTAGGGGAAGCTTAGATTATAAGACTACGTCCTAATCTTACAATATTTTATGGAGCACTGTTCAATCAACCAAAACCTCATTTCTACTCTCGAGGAGCTACAGGGGTTCACAAAGTAAATGCTTGAATTTGTTGCCAGGACAACTATTAAGTGTGCATCGGTCAAATTTGGCAACAGTGTAAGACTGGCAAGAAGGAAACCATTTTTGAAGTTGGAGTTCATAACAAGTTCAATGTAAAGTTTGCCACAAGTTATATAGAGGCCACAGCAAACATAATGGCAGATCTGCTATGGTTAAATTGAACTTTTGGTTTATATATTAAAAACAATGTTTGGCAGAAAAGTAAAATGGCATATCACTCTTAAAACATCTTTTTCACAATAAAACTCTGAGGTGGTATGCTCTTGGGATGCTGGTCTCCAGTGTAAGAAGGGAAATTTGTCACAAAACTATTTTTCCGGTACATAGCTAAAATGGAATGGTGTAGAAAGAAAAACAAAACAAAACCAATCCATGTGCTAAAATTGCCAACTCAAAGGATTGCCTTAAATCTGGGTGAGAATGATTAGCAAGACTGATTTTTACAAGTGCTAGACATTGAATCTGATAGAATTTGAAATATTTTGCAAAAGAAACAGGCAAAAATTTCAGTGAAAAGCTGGTAGAGACATAATCCAGAAGTGTTGAACACAAGTACACCTGATTTTGATTTGTAAAAGAAAAATGAGAACTATGTATAATGTTTCTTTAACATCACATTTATGCTGTGCATTGAGTTAGTCTATTGAAGTTTACAATTGTAACGGGATAAGGGAAAGGTACATTGCTCTCCTTTTTGTCATTGTTCAACATATAAATGCTTAAAAACCTGAAAAAAAGTTATTCACTCCTACTCTGAACTAGATTTAATCTGATATGTCTTTCCAGAACTTCATTAAGGGGTTATTGTTGATGGCAACCCAGTTATGTCAGCACGGTTAATTGGGTCTTTATGTCACTTGCTTGGATCTAATTAATTAAGCTGTCAGAGCTTCTGAAATCCCATGTTGACACACACACATACATACACACCCATGCACGTGTACACAAGCATACTTTTCCGCCTTGAGTCCCATATATATCCATAGTGACCTTATGTTAACCTGCACAATCTGCCAGTCTGGCCACTCGCAGTGTGTAATGTATTGCTGTGGTGTTGCTGGCTGCAGTGAATTCCCCACAGAAGCACTGGGCAGCAGAACTGTCCTAATCACCTCCCAAGCGTGGAGAAGACGCAGACGGAAACACCAGGACATATGGCCAATTAAGACAGTGATGTGAAATGGTACAAATATATTGTTGGTGGATGTGTGTGATGTGTGCTGGAGAGCCCACATCACACAATGGAAGTGATGCATTGATTATTCATACCAAGTGTTATGGGTCCCAGCACAAATGTTGACATTTTATCTTAAATACAGTCTGTTTTCTTGTGGCTGTGTTTCACATAATTTTACAAAATCTTGTCTTTACATGACTGCTTACAGCTGGTTTTGTGCCTGTGTCAGCTTGCCACACTTATGCTTGAGAAAGAGCTTTATTTGCTGCCTTATTTGTACTTTAAATCATTTGTTCAATTATTAAGTATGGTGCTTTTGTTTGGAGCCTAACCGCAGACTGCCCTACTCTTACTCTTATTGTTAAATGTTCCTTCCACATTTAAACACATAAACAAAATCTTTATTGCAGAGGCAATGTTTGGAAAGATGTAGTTTATGGAGTGGATGAAAAGGTAATTAGATTTATGTGGAAAAAATGCTTTTAGGAAGAAACCTGGTGTTGGGATGAGAGTGTGTTGTAGAGATCTTAAAGTTGAAAGGACAATTAAGCAAGGTCCTCTTGGCACAAAAATGTGGCCATTTGTATTTCCTAGAATGCTGCCAACTAGAAGGTTTAATGTCCAAATTGGAGGAAGTGAATTAAAGAGAATGAACACAAACACACACACTATGCATTCCCTCTAAAACTCATTTGTTTCAGCTTGCTTCATCAAATCAATAGTTACTACTTGTACAGTTGTAAATTACACTTCTTAAGAGGTGATGCTTAAAGATTCACACAAAAGATGGATCTTTAATATCTGTACATCAGGCTGTTTTATAAAATCCAGATGTGCAAACAAAAGACCAGTAGAAGTATAATTGTCGAACTATCATTAGAAATGAGGATTTAAAATGATCTACAATTCCTTGCAGAAGTATTTATACCATTTTCACATTTGCTGAAATGTGAAAATGGTCACAACCCTTAACTTAATTGTATTTTAATGGGATTTTATTGGATAGACCAACACAAAGCAAAACATAATTCAGGTGGAATGAAAGATAGCATCTTAAGCTTTTTTTGATACATTTTTTTCTAATTCTTATTTTTATCAAATATTATGACAAACATTACAGTGAAGGTTGTTCGAAATTTAATTTTGCAAAAATGGTTTGATTTTTTCATTTCCATGTTACCTCTTAGATTTGACTTAAGATTCTAGCATAGAGGTCATATAAGCTGTAGCTTCATGCTTCACCATTTTTGTTTTCTGTTTGGCTTTGTGTCCTTCATTTGTACATTACCAAACAAACAAAAAATAACAATCAAAACTTTTCTAGTAGCTCACTCTCTGTCACATCGAAAAGAGAGCAAACCTGAACACCAGCCTCAAGTCTTTTCCCAGATTATGCTTTTCTAACACATAAATATGCTTCGATGTTAACCGCTCCACTATAGCTCTGACTGTATCTGTCGGATATTTGTTCTTATTGAAGCCTAACCTTCATACCAATTTTAATCTGTTTGTTGCTTCCAACTGGTTTTCTTACATCCATCGGAGCTGGGGATCTCTGCAGCTCCTGTAGTTACAATTGACCTTTTGACTGCTTCTCTGATTAAAGCTTTCTTTAACAGATCAGCAAGTTTAGGTAAACGGCCATGTCTTGATCAGAATATCAGTGTGTGCAAAATAACTAATCACTAATGACTACTTGGTAGTATATTACATTTTGTCATGCATGCTTGTTCTACATGCCAATAATGCTGCATGTTGGATGAATTTTTACTGAGCAGCATTCTGTAAGATCAAGTCAAAGCTCAAAGATCAAAGCTCGACTGTGCGTATTCACCTGGTTATTTCTGAATGTATTATATTTGTCAGAGTAAAGGCTGCTGAAAACTTATGAACCCCAAAGTTATGAATCATAGTTTGTTTTTGTGTTTTATTTCTAAATAATATTATTTTAGGATTCTAATACTGTATGTTAATTGTTTAAAGCAACAAAGTGTTCTCACTATAGGCTAACTATTTTGTCTAATATCAACACAGACACACCCTCACACACAAACTTCCCCCACTGCCAGGCGCACAGTTGGATTAAATTTCTATTAGCTTTTCTCGATTGAGTTTGAAGATCGTTGATTAGCCAGTAATGGCCTTTGTTACTGCGCTAATGAATAGCTTGATTACTATTCTACTTAGCAACACATCAGGGTGTGGGTGGTGTCTGTGTTTTTCTGTGTGTGTATGTTGGTATCATCCACAGATAAACACATGCGGACAGTTATGGCCAATTGTCTGGGTTGGTGTCAAGAAAGCTGATGGCAGCAGAAGAGAAAGATAGATGGTCTTCTCTGCCAAGACCCATCTCTCATTCTGTCGTTCTCCTATAACCCTGCTGATGCCTGTATCAGTTCCCTTCTCAATGTGTTTCCTTCCAGCTGCTCTCACTTTCTGCTTCCTTCTGTCTCTTTACTATTATCCATTTCTATTTGCCCTTGCCTCACATTTCTGCCTTTCTTTAATCTTTCTGTATTTATGTCTTTTTGTTTCTTACATTTATGTCTCTTTGGTCTGTTTTTAATCTGTGTTGCTGGATCTGCTGCTAATTTGACAGACTTGTCTGTGGTGATTTTGTTGTGTTTGTGTGGTTTTCTTGTGAGTAAACTAGAAAATGTGAATGTTTGATAACAAATAAGGCAATAATGGTAATGGTGCCATAGGTACCACTCCCAGTCAATGACAATGTACATGGGACATCTGGCAAAGGTGTGCTCACCAATATCTGAATACACTTGCTCCGGGATAGGAAGGGTTATGGGGCTTCTTCCTTTTTAAAGCAACTATTGATAATATCTCTTAAAGTGTGTTGAAATGTGATATGGTTCACTATATTTTCTGTACCTCACATAAAAGCTGTAAGGCCAACTTTCAAATAGTAGTTGATAGGGAATTAAATCATTGTTAATAGCGCTAGAATACATTTAAAAACTTGTGTGTGTAAACAGAAGTGCCAGTCTATTAAATAAGCCTACTCTGGGTATTTTGAAAAGAAAAGTAATTTTAACACAACATTGTCTCATGTTTAGAGAATGGTAAATGCATGGAATCTCAAGGGTCATTAAAATCAGACTGTGTAAACTCACGGCATGTCAAACTTGAAGTCAGATGGGCTGAATGAATTGAAAATCACACCAGGTGCTACTAATGTCAGCAAAAATTTGCACCGGCTCACCAAAACCAGAACAAAAGATTGAAAGGATTTATCAAGCTTGGTTTTGGCTGTAACATTCAGGTGGATGTTACTCCTTGAGCTGTGGTCTACCCGTTTGGCGTGAACAATATTTAACTACAATGGATCCATCCTGTCTTATATAAATGGTTCATGCTGGTGCTGTTAGTGTAACAGTATGGAGTGAGCAAAGCGAGTGTTATTTAAATGCCACGACCTTCTATTCTGTCATTTTTGTGTTGGTGTATTAGGTTCAGCAAGCACCAGGTTGTGTTTGGTGAACATCACCCTAATATAATATTAATTATAAAAGCATTGCAAAGCTACCCTGGCTTGCCAGGAGGTACACCTAAAAGTCATTTAAATGATGCCTCAAAAATATTGACTGGTTAATATCCAGTAACTGTTTTAACACATTTTACATTGGTTGAGAAGCAAAACCCCAAGAATATATTTTGGTTTGAAATAATAAAGTATAAACTTGACCCTAATGCTTTTCTTTGAGAATAATTAATCAAAAAGTTAAACTGATGTCATTAAGGAAATAAAGTACTTTTTTTTTACTTTTAGGATTATTTCTAAAACGTCTTTCTAAAATGTTCCTCCAGTTGCTTTATTTTCTGCCATCCAACACACTTTGCAAATAAAGAGGGTGACGCCATTTCCTGAAGCCGGAGGTGGAGTTCTACTTATTAAAACATGGAAACACCCACACATTGGTTGATTAATCACTTGGAGAGCTCTTTAACCCACTCATCTGTAGACTTATACGGATCCAGATAATATAGTTAATCAAGAGGATAATCCTCAGTGACGAACATGCATATTAACACTTCAATTACCCGCACATGCACGCAAACACACAGACTCGCAAATAAATATGCTGAACAGTAATTTTTCCATGATTTCATTGCAGAATCATGCTTTGTTGTGATTAGTTGATTTTGTGTTTTGTCATGTCCCTGCAGTGAAACTGCTGCTATGGAAAATTAATGTTAGAATTCGCCACCACACTTTCCCATATCTCAGAGTTCTTATCAACTCCCACATGAGAGTCTTTGTAGTGTCTCCACAAAGCTTGTCATATTTTAGCATTTGGCTCATAGATACTCTTTGCTGTTTATCTTACTCCTTGCACTGTGGTCTACCCGTTTGGTTTTCTTTTGCAAGTTTTATTTTGTGTTTTTCTCAGTGACACTGTGTGTGTCTATGATGTTCCTCCTCTGAGCAGCAGATATGTCACAAAGCTTTGCAGTTCAAAACGTTTTCTGCTGCTCAAACAAAAGGAAGCATACATACATCTCTGTATCTTGGTCTGCTTTTATCTCCCACTCCAGCTGAGGCTTTGTTCGGCTGCCAAACAGAACAATATCTCAATAGATGTGAAATACATTAAATCGTTATGTTTCCTCATTTTTCCAGATAAGATTGAAACCCATGAGAGCATTTATATATCTAGATTTTTTTTTTTTGCTCTTCACCACACATGACATATGGGAAATATTCTTTTCTGTAAGTGTTTTACTAAGAAATATAAATTTTTTCATCTTCAAGCATAGACAGTTTAATCCTCTGGATATAGCAGAAAGGAAATTTAAAAAACAGATGAAACTGTGCTTGTGCTGTGTTTCTAAAGCAAAAGAGACAGGTGAAATGGGGCAAAAGTTAAAACAACAAATATCCTCTTTCCCTTTGGGTTGATTTGATCCAGTCAGCCACCGTCTGCCATTCACACATACACAAAAATGTACACGCACATTCTGACATACACACTCCAACACCAGCTGTGGCTAATGATGCCCCGGTAATGGTAGGATTGTAACCACATGTGGTCCCTTTGTCTGAAGCCACCAGGGCACACATCAGTCTGACAGGCTTCAACCTTCACAAGTCATCAAAGATCGCAGCTATTTTCAGCGCATTATCACACAACTCACAACCACCATTAACCCGCATTACCACAGGGATCAGCTAGATTATCATATTGTGAAGAAAAACATAAGAAATTCATGCTTAAAAAAAAAAATATATATATATATATATATATATATATATATATATATATATTATATATATATATATATATATATATATATATATAAAATATATATATATATAATATATAAATATATATATATATATATATTTTTTTTTTTTTTCTTTCTTTTTATTTACCTTATTTCAGTATTTCAATAAAGCAGTTAATAAAAAATATTGTACACAATTTAAATTGTCTTTGGAAATAATCAAAAGAAGAGGAATTTAATGTGGTTTCTAAAGTTGTCATGGAGTCATTATAAGCCGTTGGCCTTTAGTTAAACTATGCTACATATATCTTGCCTGAGAAATGTTATTGTAACAGTTAATAATATGATGTCCTGAAGTCACTCAGCCAAACCGTCAATGATCTCCCCCACTTTGGAACTGACCTCTACCATCTAATAAAATACCTTTATCAATCAAGACACAGACATTTCTAACATTTGTACATTTATATTTGAAATTCTAATTCATATTCAAATTCAAAATTACTTTCTTGATCCCAAAGGATCAAGAAATCTAAATTCATCAATTTATATTTTTCAGCGTTATTGTAGATAGTGATGACCGTTAGTAGGAAAGACAAAATGTGTTTGAAGAGAGTGAAGCTGAACCAAAGTCCAATTCATTATTTTAGTGCACAAGCTTCATGAATTGAGGTGATTCTGATTTTTTAACTCTTAAGAAATGCATTAATGGAAACTGAAAGGTCACACCGCAGTTTCCTTTAGATTGACAGTTCTGGTCTGCAGTGGTTTTATGACAAGAGTTTTATAGATCAGAGAAAGAAGCAACTGGAATAACTGAGAAGGATAAGTCTCTGCCAAACCTGAGCAGGCACTAAACGTGAAGAATTACACAGAATTATTTTTTTTTCTGCATCTGAAATTTCCATTTCCTAATGTGAAAGGAGGAGGAAATTAAACGGTATGAATTGAATAGAACAGCTTGAATGTTTATGTTTCTACCATAAAGATTGGATGGGTTGAATTTATGAGGGTTTGGACCAGTAAATACAGCACTCAGGAAATGTGATTAGGCTCATAAATAGAACAGTTTACTGCTGTCTTACCCTTCATCCAAAGTACCTTGTGAAAGCATATGTTCAAAGCCTTTTTTATCTCCACAATTTTAGAATTTCACATTAAAGAGTCTACTCGATACAAAAAACAGACATTATTGTTATTTTTTACTATAAAATGTCAAATTCTCATTAGAATTAGCCTATTTTCAAGATTGAAAATTTGCATGTGAATTTTTTGTTGGCAAATTTAACGTTAAAAAAAATCACATAGACTACATAATTGCACAGGCTAAAAATTCAGTGTTATAAATTAAATGTCTTAAAACGTTTGATTCTAATGAGGCTGTATTATTTTTATGATATTCCATATGGAATTGTGATTAAATAAATTGAGAAATTCGCCCACTTCTATTAGTATTTTTATATTTCATCCTTGCTGACTATGTGGAAAGCTTAAGTATGCAAGAGAAGCACTAAACACCACATAAACTATGTGTTCTCTATCAAAGTGAATACATAGTCTAAGGGCACCATGGTAAAGAGCCATACTGTCTAAATTAAAGCCAGTGCATTCTGGCAAAATAAAATGGGTGTTTTTTGTTTGTTTTGTTTTGTTTTTCAAAGCATAGAACCAGAATTTTTTTGTTTGGTCAAGAATTAGCCAGATTTAGTAACCAAGCTGTTTCTACAGCTGTGATGTAAGTTAGCAGAGAGTCATTGCTGAAAGGAGATCTTGATAATGTATCTCATTGTGAGACCTCTGGGAATCCGAGAAGTGAACCTGCCATCTCAGCTGGTGACTTTAAAGCAGGAAAATCTGCTAACGAAAGCAAAAGCTGCCATTATGTTGGCTTGGTTTGGTTGAGAGCCTGCAGGGCAATGAATGGATTCTTTAGAATCCTGGAGCATGCTGGTAATCAAAATTTCCTCTTTGCATTTTAAAAATTGATGATGAGGCCTTTCCAACAGAGTGGTTAGATTTGTGAGCTACCTCAACTTGAAAAGGTGGAAGCAACAGCCAGTAGCAACAGTTCACATTTTGTGATGGCATTAAAATTAGGAGAGGGCATTTGTATAGTGTTTGCTCACATGTTCCCAAAAATTACTTTAATTTCAAAATGCATATTGGTGCTTACTATTTGAGCTATAGGTTTTACTTCAGCTATTGTCCTTTTATCCCCATTGGCATATATATATATATAAGTTTCCATATCAACTCAATTTTACTTATTGTTTTTATTTATTCAAACCTTTGCACAGATGTTTTTGTTTTCTTTGTTTCCCAGGTGGAGTGGTTAAAGAATGAAGAAATAATCGACCCAGCAGAAGACAGAAACTTTTATATCACCATTGACCACAACTTAATCATTAAGCAGGCACGTCTGTCTGACACAGCAAACTATACATGTGTTGCTAAGAACATTGTGGCAAAGAGACGAAGTACGACAGCCACCGTTATTGTTTATGGTAAGTTTGCAGGCTTGTTTGCATAGATCTTGTATTTAGACCACAGAAATGGTTTTAAAGAATTGTTAGCACTATCTTAAGAATGCTAGAATGCTTTTTTTATCGTTATTGACCTCTCTTTTCTTTGCTTAAATGGGATGTTTTATGCATGCTGGTCTATAGTTCATTTTTCTTTTTATTTAGCCTCATGTTCTCATCAAACTTTAACTTTAACCTCCCCCAATTAAACACCACTTACCCCCCTCATAATTACCCTTCTCCCCAGTCCCACATTTTTAATTAAAATAGCAGGTCTTTCCAAATGCATGTTTTTTGCACAGACTATCAGCTCTAAATGAATTGTGCTGCATATTTATTTATCCTGTAACACATGCAGAAAATAATGATACAATACTGTCAAGAATTTCACAGATTGGTTATGTGGTTGGTTTGTTTTCCAATGTTCTTCAGGTGATGCTTTTGCTCATGCCAGTCTTTTATAAGACAATAGGGGACATTTTGAAGTGACAAGAAACTAACATATACAGAAAAGGAAAAAAAAAGTTATAAGCACATGCACATACAGAATGTCTTTCTCAAATGTAACACTGACTTTATTCTGGAGTGTTTCAATCAAAATAACTGAACTTGTGTTCCTGTTCAATACAAACAGCAAGAGATGGAGAGGTTTGACACTGATGTATCCTTACAGAAATAGATTGTTCAATCTGCGGTCCAATCTTCTTGCCGCCATATAGGCTTGGCTGACAATGTTGACAAGGTGAAATAGAAAAAAAACACAGGAACATAAGGAGGGAAAAATTGAAACAGCTATAGATAAAAGACAAAAAGGTGAGGTCAGAAGTAAAAAGAAAATCGAAAATAGCGGGCAATAAGTGTCTCTATCTTAATTAAGCACATAGTCAAAAGCTTAGCTACTAATTGAACTATAGAATAGGAATGAGCACATTTTTACGAAACAGAGACAGTGCTGCCACGCTCCAGCCTCAACCCACTCTGCCTCTTCATGTGACAAGCTTTTTTTCTGTTTTTTTTTTTTGTTTTTTTTTTTTTTTTTTTTTTGTGTGTGTTTTCTGGCTCTTTCTGTCTTAACCTGAATCAGGTTTTTCTGGCTTTCTCATTTTTTTGTAATTGATTTTTTTTTTTTTTTACTGTTCTTGGCACATAATACATAAAACACAATGGTGGTAATAGAAAATAACAAGTCTGAAAGGAAATATTGTTTGCAAGTCTTCACATGTACATATAAAATGACAAAATAGAGCGTGTTAGTAAATAAATGTGTAGGTAAATGCTATTTGCCAGAAGGTCTGGGGTCTATGTCATACTTAGTGTTTTACTGGATTGTCCAAATTCTTGTTTTAGTAAATGTAAGCATAGGCTAAAACTTGTGTGACAGTAGCTGCATAAAAATTAAGACATGTGGAAAGCTTCGCAAAACTTAAATTTAATTGAAGTCAACATAATATAAGATAAAATTTCAAATGTCTGATTTGAAATGTCTGAATTCCCATCTCATGACTGCCTATCCTTTTGAAGATTTTGAAATATTTTAAATGTTTGCAACTAAAATGAAACAATAAAGATGAGAATGTTGGATTTTATATGTATGGGCAATTGACTAAATATTATGTATTCTTAAATGAAGATGCGTTTTCTTTCTCTTGGAAGCTTGCACTGTTTATCATAAGCTACTACTTTTAAGAAAGAATAAGTTAGATTTGTTAACAAATTAGCGTATTTTTTAAATATATTTCTTTATATTTTGTTTATAGTCATGCAGCCTTTTCTCATTATTTGTCCCGAGCAATGTTTTAGGTTTGTTGCTAGGTTATTTTTTGTTTGTACCAGATTAGTTTTCAAAGGTTTTTCTGTCTTTTGGTAATTTACATAACCCTGTTAACGACCCATTCTTCCATAAGAAAGCCAAAGCACAATAATTTTGTAATTGTATGTGTAAAAATAATTGGTTCACAAAATAACCAATTATTCATAAAGTACATTTTAGCAAAAAGGCAATTCAAAGAACTTTACATGACAAAAACATAACACAACCAATTATAAAACAAGCAACAAACATTACATTTTGTCCAATGTCATCAAAATTATCAAGAATAATCATTCTATCACCTTTAGCTTATAATGGGTCTTTACATTTTCACTTATTTAAATGATTGTTCTATTTCACTGCAGTAAACGGTGGCTGGTCAACATGGACAGAGTGGTCCCCTTGTAACAGTCGCTGTGGACGAGGCTTCCAGAAACGAACCAGAAGCTGCACCAACCCCGCTCCTCTTAATGGAGGACTGCCTTGTGACGGACAGGCTATACAGAAGCTACCCTGCACCACACTGTGCACCGGTAATTGTATTTTTTGTTAGATCAGATTCTGTGTTGTCCTATAGGGGAAAATTATACAGCATCCTCAGAGTTTATCTATTACACTTGCCATCTTTTCCACATTATTTTACTTATGACTGGCTTAACTTCTTTCACCTTTGATTCATCAATAGTGGATGGAGTCTGGACAGACTGGAGTAAGTGGTCAGCCTGCGGGACAGAGTGCACTCAGTACAGGAGAAGAGAGTGCAACAACCCTGCACCTAAAAATGGTGGAAAGGATTGTGAGGGCCTGGTGCTCCAGTCTCAAAACTGTACCGATGGGCTCTGTATGCAAAGTAAGTTGTCCGGAAATATAATCAAAAGAAACAAGTTGCATGATAAAAAATGATGCTTTTTAATTTGATTCATTTGTAGTATCTGTGGCACTAAAACAAGATTTCACCATCTATTTTGACTAAAGTAGACAGAGAATATTTACTGATTAGCTGTAACCCGTGACGGCATAGTTACCTTCAAAAACTAACCTGGGTTCTGGTTCCTCGTTGAAAAATTTACTTATTTACTTTACTAATTACTTGATTGTAAAAGTAACTAAGTCAGATTGCAAGTTACTTGATGATCATTATCTTCAGCAGCTGCCAATTACAGCCTCAGCCACACCAGCTTAATAAATGACAAGCAGAGTGAATCCACCATCATTTCCTCTACTACATCCCGCCTGACCAGCTTCTTCAACACTCCCTCATTTACTGGTTCTGCACCAAAGTCCAACTTTTGTTTTTAGGACTGTGGGGGAACCTCCAGGTTTTTAGTCACAGTTTTATCCTTCATGCTACCTGTTGAAACTCGCTCTGTCAGTTTGAATGTGCTGCAACTCCAAATGTTCCTTCAGATTTAATGTAGTATTTCATTAAATACTACTGGATTTTTAATCCAAATGACCCCGGGTTCTATGACCTTTTTTAAAAAAAGAATTAGATAAATACAACTGACGGAAAACCCCCATCACTTCCCTGTTGTCTGACTGTGACATTTGCTGCTCTCCTGAGCGTCAGACTAAGACTGCGGGAGGGTTAGTGATGTTCTGATCTTTCCTTTTTCAATATATTACTTGTAAATACCACCATATTTCAGTCTTGTTTTCTCTGCGCTAATTGTAGGAGAGGTAGCCTTCTCATATGTTGAGACTTTATTTCTTGTATAATTCTCAAACGTCTTCTATCTTCTTTCCTTATTACCTGCACATGTGTCAGCTCACTTTTCTCCTGCAGTCGCCAGCTTTTTATTACTTTCTGTCTCATAAACATATTGTCAAAATGGATTTCATTTCTCTTTCCTGAGACATTCTTCCCCCTTCAGTTGTCGTTTGCTTTTGCCCCAGTGTGCTTGCTTTTCCTTTTACTCACTGTAGGTGAGTCACCAAACAACAATGCAAGAGGGTTTCTAAATTACATTATTAAGTTTAATCTTCCCACTTTCTCATCCCTTTCTCAAGTCAAAAACAGCAGTTTGGTATTAAAGTAATGACAAATAATGATATGGAATTGTCATCCACAACTTAGTCGCTTCCAACATCAGTAAATTTAAAAACCTGCATGGGTAATGTGTGCTGAGTCATAATGGGCACAATTTAACAGCAGCAGTTTTTTTCCAAGGTGGAGGCAATTATTTTTGTTGACTTGTGGGAGCAGTGCCTGTTGCTCCATGTGCTCAGAGTAATTGGCAGACAAGCATATCAAGAGGGTAGGCGAGGGATGTGTGGAAGTTTGAAATAGTGAGAAATAAAAAATAGCATGAAAACAGAAATACTTCCTCTTTCTGAATATTCTACATTTAATGTCCATTATTATAATTTTTAAGTGTTTTTAAATCTAAATATGTAGCGAGTTTTTCAGCTTATAGGGACTCTACAATAAGAAGACAATTTCCAATAAATTTTCTTTGTGTGCCTGTAAGTTTTCCAATTAAGTGCACATGGTTTTTCCGCTCTTTCCATTTTGGATCTCCTCAACAACAACATGACAGAAAAATCCAGTAAGACAAGGGTACCCTTACAGAACTCAGGAACAGAAGCATGAAGTGATGACATACGTGTTAGTGGTTGTGGATGAAATGGCAGCAGCTTGAGGTGAGAAGCTAGCTCAAGTACTTGGACAGGACAATGAGTGGGCTTAGGTGATTCATGGTGATAAGGTGTGGGTTCAGTTTGTCTGAGGCGTCAGAAGCGGACCCTGGGCCTCAGAGCAAAGAGAGACACTGGTGCTTTGACAGGAGGAACAGGACTATAGGCAGTGGCCATGCCCTGTGGATAAAGAGTGGTGGTGATTTGGCAATGATGACCACGATGGTGAGTGAAACTACTGGAGCTTAGGCTTAGGCTCTGGTACTGCTGCCAAAGGTTCAGCTCAGCCACCGAAAGTCCAAGCAGAAACCAAAGAACAGGCCACAGATGCAGCTGTACCGTGGTTCAATTCCAGGTGGAGAAATAGCCATTCTTAAAGCCCAGAAAGGTGGTTATGGTCCAGTAAAGTTTTGAGAATTACATACTTTTCTCAGTCTTGCACCAAAAATACTAAAAAACAGGACATGTTTTGACTTCTATTTTTTGAGGGAGAAGTCCTGGTTCAGAGTTTTCCGTCACGGGGGTTCATGTGAGCTCCGACCTTCTGGTCTCCAGGCCCAACTCTGGAACTTCCTGTTGGACTCACTGGTCCACAGCTGAGACTTCCTCCTACAGTCACGTTGTTCACTAGGTCTTAGCCTCCTGGCTAACATCCAGAGTCTCTCTGCAGGGTCCTGCGTACATACATTTTTCCTCCAAACAGGGCATTCTCCTAGTTTATCTTCTAGAAAAGCTTTTTGAGAGTTCTTCAGAACTGTTTTGATTTGCTACCTTACTTTCCACTCATGATCCACAACTGTTTGTGTTTTTGATTTTACTTGTGTTTGGATCATTTTGCTGTTTCCATTCAGTTTTCTCCTGTGCCCATTATTCTACTTCCCTTGGTACCTTGCCTAGATTTTTTTCTCCAGCTGTACTGCATTCATTGATTGTACAAACCTGGCTTACATGCCACTCCATAATACTTAAGCTCTGTGGTTTCTTTCACTCACTGCTGAATGTACTGTTGCTTTTGTCCTTATTCCCATTCTTATTTTCCTCATGTCTCTGTAAGTTTTCCAATTATTAATTCCATTATTCGACCTTCTATTATGTGTTTGCCGGGATGACCCTACCTGCTACATTAGGGTTTTTTTCCCATATGCAATCAGGAAACATGCCATGACACACATATTTAAATAATAATGCAATACTATTCCTAAATAAACATATGCTTTAGCACAGTATTGACATAATTTACTGTATATGCACCCTGGCCTACACTGAGCCTGTTGTATAGTGTATCACATCTCCAATCCATCCATTTCCTGCAAACTGTGATGTATGCGGTCACAGAATCTGGCATAAAACCCAAAGAGGTATAGATTTCGGCTCATTTCCCCTGATTGATTTCCTGCCTGTAAAATGACTGCACAGTTGTGGTTTTATGTCAGCACTAATGTTTCAACTGTTTCTTGTAGCAATAACAGGAATCATGAAGCATGCTGTCTCAGTGTATGGACTGCACTGTCTGTGGCTATTAGAGGGAGTTCCTGCACGCACAGCGTTTTTATAGTGTATTTACAGTATATTTGAAAGGCATAAGGTAAATCTTGTGACATAAATCCATTCAGTTTATGAAAGATTGTTCTTTTGGATTGTAGCCTTTACAAAGAAAGAAAGAAAACCTCCCAGTAGTGTGGCAATCCTTTCCCATTGGTGTTAAAAATACCCAGTTAAACTCTAAGTGTTAGTGGCTTGAATGAACTGATAAGGCATTGTCAATTTAGTGGGGGATTTAATGTTTTAGATAGTATGCTCTATAATTGACTTTGTGCTCAGAAGCACTTCTCCCTCGTTTTCTTCTCTCTTTCCCCTCTCCTCCTGCACCTCCCCCTCCGGATTTGTGCGCTCCATCGTCTTTTGCTGCCTTCTTCCTCTAAAAGTTGTATGCTTGAACTCTGTGAGGTAGAAATCCATTTGCCCTCACTTTTGCCCTGCAAATCCTTTTATCTTTGTGTTGATGTGTTTATGTGAGAGATATCCCCGTGTGAGCTTGAATGCGTGCGTATGCGTGCGCGTGCGTGCGCGTGCGTGCGGCTTCAAGATTTTCTTTACCAGTTGTTTTCTCTCTCATGTTTTAACTTGTTGACTTTTATCTGACACATTGATCACAACTCTTGGATGAGATGCACTCTGTGCTCCAGCAGGTCATCCTGGAGACCATGGCATTTTCCTCCCAAGCTGTGTTCCTGTCCATGAATATACATGCTGCACAACCGTTTCACCAGAACAAACTTAATCTCAGCCTCTAAAACCACAGTAATCACTAGAGATGCTCACAGTTATGTAACCTTTGAATTTGGATGAAACAATACATTGTGTTTTCCTTTACTTAGGCGAAACTATCACCAGGTACTGCACAGCAACAAAAAATCCATCTCCATCCCTGAAAAGCTCTACTTATTCCAATTTTGTTTCCTCCCATTGCGGTCTTTTAGCAATGTTTTCTGCATGGCGTGTCAGCAACTTTTTCCTACTTTTTTAAAATGCTTTGGTCTCATTTGGGCTTGTCTTTTTGTTTAGACCTCTCTTGTGTATGCTGTCATTTAATCATGTATGCTTCATTTTACAAGAACTGTGTTTTCATTATTGGTTTTTGGATGCACAGTTGTACTACAAAAATTACAACAACAAATCTTCCTCCCAGCTTGTTGCTTGAATTACTAATTCAATTTTTTTATAGTCATGGCATTTTTTTTTATTATGAGTCCTATCTTAGCTGTTACTTGTGTTTTTCTGTGTGGAAAGTCTGATAAAGAATATTTTTGCTTGATATGTCTCTTAGCTTACATGGTTCCTTGCAAAACTTGCACATTTATTTCCTCATGTTGCATTCTTAAACTAAACCAGCTCACAGTTGTGCATAGTGAAAGGAGGGAGTATAATAAATGAATTCCTTTTCTGACTTACAAATAAAAATTCCTAAGTCAGGACTTTGTTGCACAATGTTAGCCATTCTATCACAGTTTAGGTTTTAGGTCAAGTTTTGTGTTCATGCTTCCTAAATCTCAATTCTTATGACAACTGTTACCGGATTCCTTTCATAATTTACCTTAATTAGCTCCATTCATGTCACCATCAAGTCTTATCCACTTCACTGTTTCAGCAGCAACATGATACCACCACCGTGTTTCATAATGTTTATAGGGGAATGTAAATTGTTAAGCTGCAGTGACACATAGTTATGAATGTTGACCTAGAAGGTCACTTCAACCAATAATTGCTTTGTTCCCTGTATGACATATGGGAAACTGTATAATAGTATTA
Source organism: Poeciliopsis retropinna (assembly GCA_010277075.1). NCBI lineage: Eukaryota > Metazoa > Chordata > Actinopteri > Cyprinodontiformes > Poeciliidae > Poeciliopsis > Poeciliopsis retropinna. The sequence goes on along the minus strand of VMRM01000001.1, from coordinate 13,462,647 downwards.
CAGTCGCTTATAACTTCCAGATTTTTTTTTAACTTGAGCTGTGAATCTCTGTAGTTCCTCCAGAGTCACTGTGGGCCTTATGGCTGTGCTTGTAAGGGCCTGTCAACATAGGTGGATGTCCATGTCTGGTTAGGTTTGAGGAAATGGATTTATTTTCCATTTCCATTTTAGGGTTATTCTGTGCTTTGTGGGATGTTTAATCCTTTGGAAGTTGAAGCCACTATCATAAAGTGACCCAGGCAAGAGGCAGGTGCAGGTTTCAGATAAAGCTTTTAGCTGTCAGAAAAGGTCTCAATAATTCTGGTTAACAGGAGGATCTTCCAAAAGTACGAAAGGATACTTAGGCCAAGCATACATGGAGGGCAGTAAAAATCAATCGCAGCTGGGTGATTACAAATACAATTTAGGAGCTCCAGAAAGTAAATTTAACAGAAGCTACCATGGAAATACTATCATAACTGAAACCAAATTGACCAACCCTAAACAGCTTTTTGTCAATTATATACCATACCAACCCTGTTTTAACATGTTTTACAACTAAAATTCGGACCTGTGTGCTGTGCTATTTATTCACATCATGCTGTTTGTTCACATTTTTTTTCTAAGAAACCTCTCAGGCCATCACAAAACAGTTTACATTTGGACTCTATTTGTCAATTATATTTGACTTTTGAATCCTATTTATTGCATTTGTTTCTATTTAGGGGTGTTGAAGTATAATAAAACACAAATGTATGCCACAGTTTAAAGTTTAAACCTCTTTGATATATATTTTTTTCTTCTTTACAGTTATTTTAAATTTTTCTCATAAAAGAACAAAGTGTGGCCTATTTCTGTCATATAAATTATCTTTAAATGCAACGTAATCACACCAAAACAAGTCAAACTGCTTAAAGCAGATATCTAAAATTATAGTTAAAGCATCCCACTTCACCTGAGCATTTAAAATAAAATGGAACGTACTACCTGTCAACTTTACAAGTGTAACAATTTGTTTATAGAGTATATGGTTATCACCCCACTTAACCTTGTCATTATGTCTTTCTTTATAGTGCTGAATCATTATAAAGAAATGATTCAGCAATGATTGTGTTTTCTTTAGTCAGATATTCTGCCAAGAAGCTTTTAAGTGCACCATGTTGTTATGGAGCTTTATATCAATTATATACCAACTTTGCAATAATACATTAGTGCATCAAGAGTTCATCTATGTCAAAGACCTTCTGTTTCCTTCAAACAAGTGGACCACACCAGGTGACCCATGTTTCGCATATATGGTTTCTGAATCTTTTTTCTTTTTTCATTTTGTGGAGAAGCTTTTCTGCAAACCTTTTGGACATCTATTTTTGCATAAATAAACTGACATGGCAGAAGATACTGCTAACCTGACATGGCAGGACATACTGCCATTTACATGTCTCTGTTTTTTCATGTTTGTTCCATTTGATTTCATTTACTTTATTTTTGTTGTCCTTTTTTATTCATTCCACCATTCGTTTCTTTTCCTGTCCCAAGGTTCATTGTTTCAGAAGTCCACTGAGCCCAAAGAACAGAGTGCTTTGGGAATTCCATGTAAGTTGATGTTTTATGTTTTACAATAATCTATCTTTCTTCTATTTAGTTTTCTTCATGTAGCCATTTCATTCTGTGCGCAGTCACTTTTTGTTTTTATTTCATTGTTGCACTTACATTTTAAAAACTTCTATTCCGCTAATCAATTCTGCTGTCTTACCTTCTGTCTCAGTTATGAATCCAGTGCCAGTTAGCTTGAATCTCTATATGCAAGTGTAGAGTTGCAGCTGTGATTTTTATACAGAGTTTCCAATTTTGCATCAGCATAGCCAAAACTTTGATGTGTTTAAGAGCTTTGCATTAAGCTAAACTGGGTCCAGAATGTACACTGAAATGGCTACCGGTGTCCACATATCCTCTTGATTTGTCCAGCTACAGTACCTTAAGGCAGTGGTCCCCAACCTTTTTACCTCCACAGAATGGTCAAGGCTTGGCAATTTTACTGTTGCCCGTGGGCGGGGCACCCTCGATTGTCACAGATTGTTGCTCACTGTCAGGCTTTCCCTGATCGCAGCCTGATAAATGTCAGACAGCGCAGTGACGTAAGCACGGAGGGGAATCCCAAATAGCTGACATTGCGCAATTGAGAGCCCGGTCTAGTGCTGAATGAAATAGAGGGGCTGCTCACTTCATCATTTATCCAAAGCCTTTTCTTTTTGTTACGTCATTTATCGCTTAAAGTGCATCCACAAACTATCACTGTTCCTACATCATCATCCTTGTTTGGTTATGCTAAATTCATGTATGATATGTTGGGGATTTTATGGGATTTTCTTCTGGAACCAGGATGTTCGTGACTGGAATCCGTTCGTGTGTGGAGTGTTGCTCCTGCCCTGTGGCTGGACACAAGAACCGATCAGAAGGTTGTACATCACCTCCTGTGTGGTCACAGAGGTTTGGAAATCGGCCGACAATTCTTAAATCATGCCATGTGAACCAGAATTAAGACTCACAAACTCTAATCCTCTCGTCTCGACCACTGCCCTGACTCTGGTTGCTATGGTAACGTGTACAGATCCCTTCAAAATAAGATACAGATGCGCCATAAAAACGAACATTTTACTTTCATGAAAATTTTAACTCTTGATAACGACAAATCAATGGGGTCCCTGAGCTTATTTGTCTGCAACGAGACAGTCCCATCTGGGAGTGATGGAAGACAATGACACCCGAGGTGTGTTTCCTGAGCACTAGATGCTACTTGGTCTCTACGTGGCGAAGCATTTTGAAGGCTTCATTGCCTCATCAGCAGCTGGTCGCCGCATATCATGATAAATCCATGCTCCTGTTTCATCTCAGCGCCTTTTGTCTTTTGCAAATAAACTTTCCAAGTACATCTGTTTCTTTGCTCATTTTGCTGCTTGTGGGCTCAATGTTGGCGCGCAAGTAACCTTGAGAATTTGGTTAAAGGATTTTCAAAATAAAAGACCCTTCAGACTCAGATAATATATTAAACGGAAATATTTAATTAACTTCTTGTGTGACCCTGTACCAATTGGTCCACGGACCAGGGATTGAGGGCCACTGTGTTAAGGTGTCGTCACATCAGAAAAGCCTTTTGGTCTGTTTTTTTAAGTCAGGATTAAAAGCTGACTTTTTTTGTTTTTGTTGTTTGATGCGGTTTTGTTTTTTTGGCAAGCGGGCTATAATTTGTAAACAAAGCCATGCTGGTAATTATCATTGCTCCCATTGTACAGAAAGGAGGAGGGTGGAACAGATCACAGACCCATATAAACAAACTTCCGAAGTTCTTGTTGCATTTCTCTTATGCACATTTGCGCTGTTATTACAATTGCAGTACCAGTTTGAATCAATGTCATATTTCTAATTTTGGAATGTCGTTACTAAATGTGTACTTCAAGCTGAATGAGATGAATGTATTCACACCTCGAGCAAAGGCCCAGGTCAACAGGGGAAACAGTCTCTGGTTCATTTAAAGCAGACCAAATATGTCAGATGTGAACACACTCTTGGAGAGACTCTGATGGTGTCTAAATTGTGAGTTTTGAAATTTTCTTTATTGAGTGAGAAATTTTGATAGGATTTAAAAAATATATTAACTATAACTGTCCCTGATACCACTGTTCGTGGTGTCCTCTGTATTTTTTCTAGTGGTCTTCCCTGCCTTCCATCACCTGTCTTTTCCTTCTGACACAATGAGAGAAAATTACTTCAAACTGAGAACAAGACAGAGAGTGAGAGGTGCAAGAGGGAAAAGTCATCTGCCTTTCATTCTCACTGCTCTCATTGGAAAATACCTTTTTTTTTGTCGTAAAAGCCTTGAATGTCTTCAATGTGTTATTGCAAGTACTGTCTGTTGATAGTTTCACTATATTAGAAGTTTTTGCAAAATTAACAATGCTAGGCTGATAGATACAGAATACAAATAATGCAGAAACAGTCAGCTCATTTAATAGTGTGTCATTCTGTTTCTGATATTTAAAGCATCTCTCATCAGAATGACATGTTGTAATTGTGTTTACATTTCCCTTTTCAGTTTTATTAGTTAGACATTTATCTTAGTGCAACGCTCCTCCATAGTTCTCTTCTGTTCTTTAAAGCAGCTGCAATACATTTGGCCTAGTCACTTCTTATTTCTGGGGTCTCAAACATATTTCTTAATGCTTAGAATACAAGTTGAAACCATCCAAAAGTAAAGATGCCAAAAGGATTTTCTTTATCTTTGTGTTTTTTTTTTCATTTTTTAATTATTATTATTTATTTATAATGCAGCCTTAATTGATTGATTATATATTTCCTACTACGGAGGAGGGCAGCAAGTGACCATAAGGTTTTTTTTTTTTTTTCCCCACACTGAAACTTTATTATGGTGCTTCCATAGTTTGACATCTACCCTGGCCAGAAGAAGGTCTGTGGATCAATCGTAAATATTGATCCCACTTGTAAAGTCTTACTGAACTCAGAAAGTCACTGCAAGCTTTGTTTTCTATTTATTGTTCGGATAGGACCATTATTCCTTTACAAAACCTGTTCTCAAACTGAAGTAACCAAGCAAACCGTACCATAGACTCACTGGCCACTTTGAAAGGCATACCTTGCTTGTACGATGCTGGACCACTTTTTGCATTAAGAATGCTGTTTATAATGCAGATTCAGAAACATTTCTCAATACTTTTGGTTCATATCAGTGTAATAGCATCTCATAGTTACCAGGGGAACATCCATTGTGAAAATCTCTTTTCATTACACTATGTCCCAAAGCATCCAATTAAAAAGAGATTTGGTTACTCTGAAGGTTTGCTGTTCAAGAATCCAGTTGATATGATTTGAGCTTATGACGTTCGTTTTCCTGGTACAGGTAGCTATCAGAAAAAGAGTATGCTGTTATAAAGGGATAGACTAGTTTAGCAGCAATGCTAGAGTGCAGGATTTAAACAAGGCTCAGTTCTTACAAAGCGGTACAAACTGTGCTAAGAAAATTTCCTGTAGAACCACCTATAGTCTGAACCACTGGTGTAAGAGAGGGTGAACTGACACTGTCATGTTTATACTAAATTTTCTCCTTACAGTCTGATTATTCATTTATTCATTTATTCATTTTGAATACATTTCCAGACAATGTTTTTCATTCTGTTCTTGTCCATTTTTTACAGTCTTGTGTGAATTGTAGCCTTAGTTTATTTTTCTTAGCTTTAAGGAGTCTTAGTTTAAGGGGTTTAATTTCCCTTTGGAACCAATAAAGTATTTTTGAATTTGAATTGAACTGAATTCAGTCATACCAGCTTAAGTCTTCTGCTGCTTTAGCTGTTCTGCTTAAAGGTTTGATGTACTGTACTTTTAAAGTACTACACACCTTGTATATAGCTAAAGCTGCTACAATATCCGCGAGAGCAACATCACCAAGGAGCTCTGGGTTATGGAGCTCCAAGCTCAGTGTATTAAAACCCGACTACCCTCTACACACTTAAATCGACTTTCACTCTTATTTTTTCCTACTTCTGATATAGATTTTAATCACTATCTCCTTTCCGTCAACACCAAAACAACATCCACAAAATAAATAAACTGCGGCTTATTTAATGTTTTATTTATTTTGGATGTTTTGCTATGAACTAGAGACATGCTTGTTCATGAAAATTTCATCAGATCAGCAGTTTCTGTAGAAAGCAAACTATCAGCCTGTCTGGCACCAACAACCCTTTCATCTGCAAAGTCCCTGAAAGTGACCAAATGATTGTATATCACAATATACAGTCATTATTAACCTTGAGCAAAATGTTGCATTTTGATGGTTTCTTGTTTATAATGCATTCTGAATTCCTTCATTATATCTTTAATGCTTCACTAATGGGCTACATGGACTGTAGAAGTATTTCCTCCTCCACAGTACTTTGGTGCTTCCACAGTTTGACAGCCACCTTGACCACATGAAGGTCTGTGGATCATTCCCAAATATTGATTCCCACACTGAAGTCTCATTGAACTCAGCAGGTTCCTGTGACAGCACCATCCTTACATACACTTCCAGAAGTGAAGTCAGTGCTTTCATGGGACGTTTCATAGAATATTTGCACTTAAGTTGCTAAAACTAACCATGGTGTATATATATGCATATGTGCATTGGTATTTGACTGGGTATTTAATGTTTTCAAAAACATTTTTTTTTTTTTGGCAATTGAAAATTATCTTAGGTCAAGAAGGTGAGGGTAAAAAACTGATGAGAATGAACTTGATTCATTGAGCAGAGGGAATTGGCTCATATTTTAGAACTCATGTTTCTCATGTTTGTGGGCAGCAGCTGAAACCTTTCAGACTAAGAGAAACAAAATTTTCTGATCTGATGAGACAAAGATTCAACTCTTTGATGTGAATGCCTGGTGTCATGTTTGGAGAAAATCGGGTACAGCTCCTCACCAGGCCAATACCATCCCTACAGTAATGCGTGGTGGTTTTTTCACATAGTCATCATGAGGTATTTGTGTGTGGAATTTTGAGGAAAAGGATTCATTTGGAATAAGATTGTAACAAAGCAAAATGTGGAATATTGAAGCACTGTGAATACTTTCCGGATGCACTGTAAATATGAACTCAAGTTGCAGTTGATTGACAATTAAATTACACTTATTTTCTTGGTATTGACAAATTCCTCCCAAATTCACCATGTGAGGTAAATACAGATACATTTCCAAATGCTTGTGTTCTTGCGTACTCTGTTTTGAACGTAACCCTATTAGTCATTTCATAGATAGATTCGTCTACCAGGGATGCTGTATGGGTGGTGCTTGCATGTTTGTGCCAAAGAAGATTAAAAAGGCAGTTGAATGAGAGTCAGATAGTGATTGTCCACAGTTCTGCTTTGGATGTGAATCACACAGAAGATAGAAACGGGCTAATCTGAGTTATCCTTGCCCCCCCCTTGTTTAAATCCTCTCCGTGGTAGATTGAACAGACTCAGAGAATGACAAAAAGCTCAGACAATCGATAGATAGTGATTGCTACTAACTGAGAGGGTGAGCTGGGGACTTCTGCTTTGATAGCCCGTGTGTGTCATCAAGTGCATGTGAAAGAGAGCATATCCTTTTTGCAAATTCTTAAATCTCCCTAATGATCCAAAATTCTGGATCATTAGGAATGATCCAGAATTATTCACAGCATTCAACTGCTGTGAATATTTAAATATACACAGCAGTTACTCACATACACACAGAAACAGCTATCCTATTTCTGATTTCAGAATATTTTTACAAGATAAGGTAAATTGTTAGCAGCCAGACATTTTATTCCATCACACATCATTGTGACAGTAACTTATTTATCTGCGCTGACTGCCAGCGCTGGTGAAACAGGAAAAATTAGAATCCATGGAGCTCTAATAACACACAAAGGCAATATTTAGCCTCCTCACTGGGAAGTATTGAGTAAAACTGTTATTAGTAAAAGTCTTTGTAAAAGTCAACACTGTTTAATTCTAAACCCTTAAGGTTATGTCCCATTGATTTGTAACTTTTTGCAAATGTTGGGAAAGCATTGTGTGAGTCTAAGATGGATCTCACTTTTAAAACACAAAGTCTTGTTACATACTAGTACATCCAAAAAATCCAATTATTGTTCAGAAAGGCAATATTTTTACCAGTCATCTCAGAGAGTGAAACTCATATAGTTATCACATAAAGAGTGATATACTCCAAGTCTTTGTTACTTGCTATTTTGATCACTATGGCTTACAGAAACTAAAAACCCAAACTTCATTGTCTCTGAAAATTAGAATAAAGTGAAAAAGGACATTACGGAAACTCATGGTTTCACACCCTAATGAGCTAATTACCTCTAAGGTTCTGCAAAGGCTTCCTGAGACTTTAAATGGTCTCTGACTTTGGGTCAGTAGGCCACACAATGACAGTGTTGTCTTTAGCAGGACTCAGGTTTTGGCTATTAATAATTATAACAGTCGTTTAAGACAATTAATAATAAACTAGTAATTTAGCTAAAAGAATTATCAAGTTGGGGCTGCACTTTTTTGACAAAATAATCGACAAAATATTCAGTCTTAATGAGATTATTTGGCATTATTTTGGCATTATTTGACAAGTACAAATACTTGTCAAATAATGCCTAGGTTTTCAAGTAATAGATAAAGGCATGAGTCCAGCACCCAATGAGATAACCAAAAATCTCCTTATATCACCAAATTGAATTAAATTAAATAACATTCTTTTGTTTTGTATTAACCCTGCTACATTAGACATTCACTGAGTTGTTTCATTATGATTCACAGACAGTAGCTTGTAGATGTAGCTTTTTTGCATGGTATGTGAGCTGCTCAGTAAGATATTACTAAGAAGTAATGAGATCAATATGAGAAAATGGCCCATGGAATATTGGTTTTTGCTGTGCACCATTTGCAGATGCCATAGGTTAATTTATGTTGTATTGTTTACCTGTAAGGTCAAAGCAACAGAAGAAATGCACCAAAGATTGAAAAAAAGAAGGGAGACAATGTTAAGCAAAAATGAACAATAAATAAATTCATTTCTTGCAGTTGTAGGTAGTTTAGTCATGCAGGTAGTAGCTCATATGGGATGTCTTTTTTTTCATCTCCAAACTAAAAATATGGAAAAGTTTGCCAAATCATTCAAAGAAAAATTTACTTGAAAGGAAAAAATATGTATTTGCTGTAGCTGGCACATACTGTGTGTGCGAATAAAAGTTATACACCTTTAAATTATAAAGGTGTATTCACTGATTATGACAAAGATTCCATAAGGAGATGGTGATTATTATAATTAAGATCAAAAACCGGAGGCCTAAGAGGATTATGCAGTTTTATTCCCTACTGCCAAATCAAGGGACTTTGAAAATAGGACAGCTTTATGGAGCTGCAGTTGAGGAATCCAAGACCTCACAGCAAAGAGAACTAGAAGATAATTGGTGGCTGGAAATGGAAATTTCTAATTAAGTTAGGTATTTAAAAACTGTATGTATGTCATGCATTTCATTTAGACAGTCAAATATTAGATAGTAGTTCATGTTTTTGTAATTGTTAATGCATGTTATCTTATTAAATTTAATTCAGTTTAGTGATATAATAAAAAAAATATATTTTATTTATAATATTTATGTCAAATTGACATCTCAAAGGGCATACTCACACACTTATGATGTCAAGCTACTGTAGCCACAGCTGCCCTGAAGTAGTCTGACAATAATGATGGTCTTTCCTCGATGGGTTTGGTCTCCCAATGCATGGGTGTGATCTCTTCAGGTACCCTGGATTTCACCCACAGTCCAAAAACATGCATATTATGTTAATTATTTTCTCTAACATTGTCATTGGTGGGAGGGAGTGCTTGCATTGGTTTTTGTCTGTGTGACCCTGTGAAGAAATACGACGTGTCCAGTGGTCACCAGCCTCATGTCAGGTGACCAGTGAGGATAATTACCAGACTTCATGCAAGTGTAATATGGTACTGTGGCTAGTAAAACTTTATTTTCAACATCTAGCTGTTATACATGCGTCTCATTCAGAGTCATTCATCAATGAATATCCAAAAAACACTCATACATTAGAATATCACCATCACAGGTTTGACTTTGTCCTTCCATGAGAAGCAGTGTAAATGGAGGCTATGCATGACCCGCACGGTCCCCAGAGACAGTCAGAGTGGTTCACAGCTCCCTCAAGTGGTAAATGACTAACCAACACTCTTAAGTTTTTGTGTGTATCATACTTGTGCGCCTCATCAAAGGTTCACTCATGCATAATCAAGTTCATGTTTTGTGAACTTGCTTTGGTGTGACAACAACAAATCCTTCAGCAAATAACTTGGGCTGTTTGTTGCTAAAAGCCTTTTATCTGCTACTCAACTTTAAGGGCGGATTAAAAGGAGTTTCCTATACTTTTTTGTCGTCTTAATAGCTGCACACAAATCCCCTCCCACGAGCTGTAGAGGACATGATTATGAACCTTTTGCTTTAAAGTGTAAGACTCCAATAACGTTAATGTTAAGTATGTAGGATTTATTTTTGTCTCTCTCTTCCACTCAGGATTTATTGAGCTCCACTTTTTTTTTTTAATCGCTGCTCTGCATTTTATCCACTCATTTCTTATCTTATTCACCAACCTGTCTGCCAGCTTCTATTTTTTGTATTTTCACTCCTCATCTGCTCTTGTGCTTTATTTTAAGACTTTTTCTTAGTGCAGCATACTTTCTCCAATTATTTTCACATCTTTATCCTTTGCTCTTCTAACCGGACCCCTTTAATCCTTTCCTTTCCTTATTCATTCTTCCTTTAAGCGTTGGGTTATGCGTTTTCCATTCCACATTATTCAAAATTTAAAATTTCTGTCCCTTCCTCTGTTCTAAAACATGGCTCACAAATTACTTTTTCAGTGAAACACCATTAAAGTGCCAGCCAAATTGAAAAAGGATGTTGGGACTCTTGTAAAATAATTAACAACCCTATTAAGTTTTAAGATTCCAACCCACTCTTTTTTAATGAAAGGTTTCTGTATCTCTCCGTATCTCTGTCTAGACAAATTACCATATAAAACCAGCTGGAGGGCGACTTGAACATTTCATTTGAAATGGAACCCATAGAGGTTGTCCTTTGTGTTTCAATGATAGCGTGAAGGGGATGTAAACATTAAGAATGCCTGAAAGCCTTCAAAAGTATTCCTAGTTTTACTTTACTCTTCTACAGCATTGATATATATCCCTGGATCCTTTTATTTCACTCACTGCATTCCTCTTCAGAATGTTTTGCCTCCAGTTCACAGTAAAGTAATCTAACATGTTGTGTGTCTCTTTTTGTTTCCTCTAGCTGCCCCGAGTACAGACGATGTGGCTCTGTACGTGGGTATTGTCATCGCCGTGATTATGTGCCTGTTCATCTCTGCTATCGTGGCACTCTTTGTGTATCGCAAGACGCACCGTGACTTTGACTCGGACATCATTGACACTTCAGCACTGAATGGAGGCTTCCAGTCTGTTAATATAAAGACAGCCAGATCAGGTAATATGTGCGTCATATTAGAGTTTCTCCTAGGAATATGCTGTGAAAACCCGTTCAAAATGAGGTCGTGGAGAGTACCATGAACTGATCTGTATGCCAATGTCTTCTAAGTCAAATGTTACACCACTGTCAAATATTGTCTGACAGTTGGAAGCTTTGCTCAAAAACTGAGTTAAAGACAGGATAATTGCCCAAAGAAAAGCAGCAAATCTTTGGCAGAAAAAAAGAATCATTGTGTGGAAACTGTCCCTGTTAAAGTCTAGACTTTATCTTGATAAAAAATGCTGTTGTGGGTCCTTTTGACTTTTGAGCAGAAATACATGCCTCTAAATCTAAGTATAATGCAGAGTTTGCCTAAATCCCACACAATGTGAGAAACTAGTAACTTCATACAGATTCAAGATTTTGCTGCTAAAGTTTCCTCACATACCTGCTTTGCATGTTTGCTTAATTTTTGATTTTCATAATGATCCAATGAGCTATCTCCTTGTGCACTTGAAGTTAGATTTAAACAACTGTTAAGCATAATAATATTTTGTGGACTATACACAGCTAAATGATGGTTTGGCTAATGGCAGATGTGTCTTCATGCAAATAATTGTACCTGTCACATCGTCTTTAAGGCCTTTATGCCAGTGTCATTTATTTTCCTTTTTCCCCATAATGCTGTCAGTCTCTGATGGTTTGGATTAATCTATCTCTTCCAGAGACTGCTCTAATCCATCAAAGGAGATCCTCTGTTCCTCTCTCTGTGTTATTCCTCACTCTCTGTTTTTTTCCCCTTGTTCCTTCCCATCTGTACTTTTAGTGCAATCAAATTTCCTTTTCATCCCCATTCGTCTTTTCATTCTGGTCCCAGGTTTTAGGCTTTATATGTTATGTCTCTACTTTTTTGTCATCACAATCACAATGATGAATGTATTTCTGTTTATATTGAGTATATTTTGGACACTGGTGTGTATGCTATCATTTCATCCTCTTTGCATGCATTTTCAAATATTAAACAAATGAAATTCAGGAACAGCAGATATCAGTCAACGTTGGTCCTTAAACTTATTGTATTTGATTTGCTGTTGTTTTTCAGCAGAAGAAAATTATGCACAAATTGAAATGTAAAAACCATATTGACTTAGCATAGTCAAAAGTGCATCCATGCAAATGACTGGTAGAAGGCACTTCTACTCCCCCACAAATCTGGAATAGATAATTTTCTTCAAATGAACCTCACCTTGAATTGAATTAATCAAGTTTATTTCACAGGGTACCGTAGTTCACAAGTCATTTAAATTCTACATTACCATTCACTGAATAGTACAAAAAAAAATGTCCGGATATCATGAAAAGTGCAGATGCTTAACAACGGCATTTAAACGTGGGGAAAGTAAAAATATAACTTGATCTAAGTTTGACTTATAATGTGTGGGAGCTCAGTCAGTGCTTCACGAGCCAGAATAGAATAGAATATGGAAGAGGAAGGGAGAGAGGACGGTCCCTTGTGGAGCTCCTGTGTTGCTGACAACACTGTCTGACACAATGTTGCAGGCACATGAACTGTGGTCTGCCAGTGAGAATCATATGCAGACTTATCCAGGACATGAGCCAGACCTTTTACATTCTTTGCCTTAAGCCACTCCCAGAGACAACTTTAGAAGCATCGTATCTGAGCCAAAAGGAAAAGCCACTGCACTGAGCAGGCCAAAGTCCTATTTTCAGATAAAAGTAAATTTTGCATTTAATCTGGAAATGAAGGTCCTTGAGTCTGTTGGAAGAGTGGGGAGGTGGTGGGTTGATCAAGATTCACTGAAGTGGAAAGCACTACAGTCATCTGCTGCTTTTGTTCCACTATGATGTATCAAGTCTAAAGTTATGACGACTGTCCTCTATGAAATTCTAGACCACATTGCCCTCCCCTCCGATGACAGGCTTTATGGAGGTCCTAATATTATTTTCCATCAAGACTTGGCACATGTCCACACTGCCAAAAGTACCAATAACTGTTTTATGACCATTATATTGCTATATTTGATTGGCCTAAAAACTCACCTGACCTAAATCACATAGAGAATAAATGGGATACTGTCAAGAATAAGATGGTAGATGTCAGATCCAGCAATGCAGATGACTGCTACTAAAATAGCCTGGGCTTCTTTAACACCTCAGCAGAGAGACAGGGTGGTCTCCACTAAGCAATATTGAATTGGTGCAATAATTCATGCAAAAGGAGTCCTGACTCAACACTGAGTATAATCTAAAGTACCTCAACAGAGTTTTCAATTAGCTGACATTCCTGTGTTAAAAATAATAATTTTGCCGTAGTAGGCATGAGTGTAATTTTTTTAAGAAACAAAGGTTTAGGACTGCATTAACTGTAAGGAATTAAAATCAAATTTTACATAATTTGTGGCAGCTCTAGTCTTCTGTTTTCAATCACTTAAGACTTTTTTGTTGGCTTTTTAACACTTTTTATTCAGAGCAAATCCTCAGCACCGTTTGTAAATGATCCAATGTCTGTGTTTGTATTGCAACTTGTGCCTTGATGATTGGACTTTCACTCACAGTTTACAATGAAAACGAGAAAGTGAGGTCAGAGCAGGAGCAAAAACAAACAGCAAACTATAAATAAATGTATGCATTCAATGCTGAATGTCTTACGTAGAGACAGGGCGACATTTCATCTGTGAAACATTGAGATGCTTGTCACTCTGCACCGAGGGACGATTTCTGATTGCTAATAATGAAGCATTATCTCCTTGAATGTCTCTCTCTCTCTTTCTCTGTGGTTTTCCTCTTCTTGTTAATTAAATTTCAGCAGGGATTATTTGGCAGGAATACCCATTGGCTTTAAGGGTAAACAGCATGGAGTTGCATGTGTGTGTGTGACTGAAGAAGGGAGGTCATGATGAGTGACTTCAAAATAGAAATTGAGGGTCTCTTGGAGGGAACAGCAGGATTTCAGGTGCTATGCACCAAAAAAATAAACCTGGTGTGAACAAAGCTGGATTTGTTCTCAGTAGGTAACTGGCCTTCTGTGATCAAAGCAAAATTTAGTAAGTTGTGAGGATTTTAATTATGGATAGGCCTCCTGCCTTCATAGACAGTCTGCGAATTATTAGATGAGGCTGCTCTGTATCATCTGTGAGGTAATGGAGCGAACAAATTACAAGCTGCTCTAAATTATAAACTTTTTTGTGCAACTTGGCGATTGAAGTAAAGAAAAAGAAGTCTTGCATATCCTTCGATGAAAGGTTAACCTTGGGAAAGTTGTCTCTTCCTTTGTTTCTGGATATCAGCTCTCTTTGACAGACATCCAGAGTGACACTCAGACTAAGACCTTTGCCCAGGGCCTTGGAGATGTGAGGCTTTACGTCAGGTCATTATTAAAAGAAGGCCTCATTTTTCAACAGGTCACAGATGCTGTTGGAATATATGAATGTGCTCAATGCAAGTTACATAATTTAAACTTGAATAGCTCTATCTACAGAACAACAAAAAATGCTGTCTTCTGAGCCTCTATGCTTTGTAGTTTCCATACACTTTGTCTGTGATAAGCACAGATAAGGCTCTTCAATAACAGAGAGACACATGTAGAAAGTGGGCTCTGTTAGGGTTCTTCCCTCAAAGCTAGTTAAACTCAGTTCATTTGAGTTTTACTTATATATTCCCAAACTACAACAAATGTTCTCTCAAAGCACATTATATGACAAGCAGTCCAATCCAAATCTTGTGCGTTTTGACACACTATATTACCAACATAAAACAACTTATCGACAGCCATGCCTTCCCTCTGCCCCTTTGCTTACTTCCCTTTCTCCTCCTCACTGGTTTTGTAACAAAATGGACTGAAATGGATATTTTACTTCACTTTTCACTGTCCTCAGATAATATTTTCTCTAGCTCTGACTCTGGTGCCAGGTTAATTCGTCTTTCTTTTAAAGTGTTAATAAAATAAAATATTCTCATCCAACCTTTCTGATGTGTCCTTTCAGCTGACCTACTGACTGCCCCTCCAGATCTGACAAATGCAGCTGCTATGTATCGTGGCCCAGTTTATGCGCTTCACGACGTGTCTGATAAAATCCCGATGACCAACTCCCCCCTTCTGGATCCTCTTCCTAACCTGAAGATCAAAGTCTACAACTCATCAGGTCTGGTCACACCACCAGATGACCTCGGTGGGGACTTTACTTCAAAATTGTCTCCTAAGGTAATATTCCAAGTGCAGCCACTAACAGAGGCAGGATCTTCCATCTTACTTTGATCTTCTCTCACCGCAATGTTTTATGTTAATCTCTTTGCTATAACAGCACATAATGAAAGAGGATTTGAAAATGTAGATATTTCAGGTCAAAGACAAAGCAAACACTGTTAGTATCCATACATCTCAGTGCCCTAGTTTCTTCCCTCTGCTCTAAAATCTACATTGCAAGCACAAAAGAGCCAGTTGTCCCAAACACAGATGGAACCACTCAGATTCATCGCTGGACCTGACCTGAGGCAGTACAAGAATTAAGAGTGGTGATGATCTCATTCACTCTTATGGCCATTTGATTCTTACTTTAATAGTTTTTAAACTTATCTGAATCTTTAAGCGAACCTGCCTCGTATGAGTCACAGACCAGAGCTATTTGTTGCAGCACTCAGTGCATGTCAGGTTATAACACATCTTGGGCCTCTTTCTTCCTCAACATATATTGTAATTCTTACTACTGTCCTTGGACAAGCTGTGCTGAAGTGAAACTTTGTTGTGCTTCTGATTCTGATTCTGTTTTATCCATAGGTTACTCAATCTCTGTTGGATAACAGTGACAGCCTAAACATTCGCAGCCAGAGTTTAGCCCGGACAAGAGATCCCTCCTGCACTGCTCACGGATCCTTCAATAATCAGGGAGGACACCTCATCGTACCCAACTCAGGTTAACGTTGTTCAAGCACAGCTCACTGCTATGCATTGATTTTATATTCTGTCCTTTAAAATTTCATGTCATTTACCAAGATTTAAAGATTCAGGATTTTATTTAGGCCTTTTAAATAATAATAATATATTCAATTATCTCTGACCACTGTGAGAAGAAACAAAGTAAATATTTTTCAACAAGAAATTATGATGTGTGTCAACACATCAATATATACTGCTCAAAAAAATAAAGGGAACATTCAAATAACACCGTCCATCTAGGATGTGTTATTTGAGGGTTCCCTTTATTTAAAGGGAACACTTAAACAACACAATATAACTCCAAGTAAATCAAACTTCTGTGAAATCAAACTGTTCATCTAGGATGTGTTATTTGAGTGTTCCCTTTATATTTTTGAGCAGTGTATATGGAAAAGGCAGTTTATCCTTTATGTATTTATTTGAAAAGTAAATTTAAAATGAAGGATTTGGATTAAATCACTAATAATTAGAACACCTCCATAACGTACTTTAGAAGATAACGATCTGCACATTTTATATATAATTAACGAGGAGAACTTACATGGAACTTCGAAAAGACTAACAAAATGTATCAGAGTGATAAAATGGGAACTGGTTGTGCATTCAATGATCCAGTTGTGCATCTGTAAATTAATAACTGTAAGTAAACTTATTTTTGCCCTACTTATCCGCCCTTATGCAGGTGTAAGCTTGTTGGTGCCAGCAGGAGCCGTCCCATCGGGCAGAGTGTATGAAATGCATGTGACTGTGCACAGAAAGGACAGCTTACGGTAAGTTTAGCATTGCTTTTTAAGTTTGAACAAGAAACCTTCTTGCTCGTATCAAATTTTGAACCTTCTTTGTTAGATATTTATATCTTCCCTGGATTTTATTTTTAGAGTACTTTCTACTATTTCTCCCTTTCATACATACTGTGTGTGTGTGTTGCTTGTATTGATGTTTTCGCCAATGTAGCATGAATTAAGGAGGCAAAAAACATGTCATGTGTTAAGTTATGATGTTACTTGTAATGGCAGTATATGTGTATGTAATTTATTTGTAGTTTACATGCAGTACACCCTGTTGTAATTTATTCAGCAGACTTCATCTGATATCATCAAACAACTGCTAATTCCAGATGTGAAATTAAGATCAACATATCGGACACACTAATGATGAACTTGTTAGTATAATAATCTGTATTATAATTCATAGAAATAATCCTTATTAGCATTTTCTTAAATTTAAAGCCTATTCTATGGTTAAATGTGAGGCACTTCACATTGATAATGTCCAAATATGTGAAACTTAGACTGACTACAGTGCAACTGATTTGTGTTTGTTTCATGTGGTGTTTTGGGCCCAAAAACAAACATGTGGCTTTTAAAAGTAAACACTGCAATGTCTGTTTTTGCACATTAAATAAGATTAGTGGCTAGTTTGGTTATTACTGTAATCCTATTACTTGTACTATAATCCTTTACTCCTAAATCATGTACATGTTGGAGTTTGAACCCTTTGTAGTGTACAAGAGACAAGTGAGAAAATTTTAATATTTTTACTTTCATTTTTGTGAAACTGACTGCACACGTTGGTTGCACTGCAGACGTTCCTCAACCAAAACTAAAAACATCGGCTATGGTTGATAAAAATTGAGACGTGCTGTCAATAATTGTTTGTGTGAGTGAACCGTTTCAAGATTCTGTAAAACTGTAAGACACATACTCTGAGCCAGCTACTCCGTTCCAGTGCATTTCTTAATCAATGTCGATCGATGATAATTACAACCTTTGTTACTTGCTGTAGTGTTTGTAAGAGTCAAACGTCTCCTGTGTCCTCTGTCTTCATCTCACTCAATTACTGGCAAGCAAACTCACAAGGCCAGCTTCATTGACGTTCTGCAGCAATAAATTGGAAAGCAAGAATTTTGTCCTTTACTGTATTATAACATAAGGGATTAGTTCTTCTGCTCACAAAAACAAACACCCACACATTTGTTTTGACTGATAGTAATGTTAACAACATAATACAAAATTATACAAACAATATCTTGGAGTGATCCAGCCAGTCCCACCTTGGTTCTGGTAGAGAATCTCCATAATGGGGCTAAAAGTCAGAGTGATGGGAAAGAGGCATTCCAACCTAATAATCTCATTATCAAATAAAAATAGTCAAAATACCAGAGGAAATACGGAAACACTTAACCCCTAGCCCAAAACTTGGGAAAAACTTTCCCCTGGTTAGAAATTATTTAAAAAGTCGTATCTGCTGTAATGCCGACTAAGGAGTTTACATCAATTATTGAGAAAAGTATAAATATTTTAACAATAAAATATATAATAAATACACATACCTTTAATAAGTTAACACTTCTGCTTAAATAGTTTTATTACATTTTAAGAGATGACCATGTTACTTGTCAAAACCAAACTTCTTAGTTGAATGAACATATATTTAAATCACATTATACAAAAGGATTGGGTAATTTTGAACTTATTTATAAGTAAAAGTGTAAATAACTAGGGGGTAGAATCAAAGTCTGTTGCTGCAATCAAAAGGCAAGGTTTAACTCCAGCTTTCATTTTCCCTCCTCACTTGAACATTTTACAAATCAATATTGAGGCAGATCGGCTGAATCAATATTACTGATAAGACGTAACACCCCATCAAAACAAATAAATACAAATTTGATCTCTGACCTATAAAAGTGGTATATTCTGAAGCTCGTGGGTTAATTATTACCCTAATTTGTTATTTACAAGGATTATGTTTTAGTTAAAGTGTATCGATTACAGAAGGCTTTTAAATAATAAAAACTAATGGAATCCAATGTGCTTAGCCTGACATTTGTAGCAAAAGTTGACAATAGTAGACACCTATTCTGCTTCTGTACTGTAACATAAAAGCCATTAGTCACTAAGTGCTTGAGGTTTCAATGCCCAGTTGTGCCATAAAAAAAGCAGAAAGAGACGACGATCATTTTCTTTCTGTCTTAACTGGAAACCACTAACTCCAACTGGGGCTGACAGTGCTGTTCTTTATCCCAATGAATCTCTGATGCTCTGATTTCTGTTTTGTGATTCATGCATCACACTTATTTTGTTATATTTTTTGTTGGAATGATACCTGTTCAATTCATTTATTTCTAATCTCATTTATTTATGTTAGTAAAAAAAAAACAAAAAAAAAAAAAACTTTTTTTTTCCCTTAAATGGTTATTAGGCTTCTATTCTAATAAATTATGAGATATTTAACTACTGCGTAAAGAATAAATAATTCTGTGACATTTATGTTGTAACCTACAGATAAATTGCTATATAATATATACCTCCACAGATTCTCACAGCAAGATGCCTGACCAATTACTGAGTGCATACAGTGTTAAGTATATGGACAGATTTTTCAGCAAGCCAATAATTATCATGTAACATTTGTTATATTCAAATGTTCAGAGAAAATTAATTTAGTTTTTCAATTGTATTAAGCCATACTTATCTAAATGAACAGAAACAAATACCAAAATACATTCACTCTGTGTCCAGTGAATTCATATAGTATAATTTCACATTTTGAATTAAAATATTGATTTGAGGTTTTTAGAGATATTTTAATAATTATGCTTTAACTGTACATATAAAAGTTTTACAGGGTAGTTGTATGAGAAAAAGGCTGCAGCTGCACAAATATAAAGACAGTGGTCTTTAGCCTTCTCCAGATGTACTCATTCATTGGCAGTGAAACCTGCTATTTCCTGATTGGTAGGAGATAATTTAAATTGATTCATTTTGCCAGGAAAAAAAGTTGTTTTTAAGCTTCGCCTTTATTTTCATAGATCACTTTTTGAATTGTGTGGAATCACATCATAGACATATGAACATTTCATTACAACTTTACTGTAATTGTTGTGCCACATACAGGCTGTTGGATGTCTTCTCTCTTCAGTCATTTCACCTAAGTGTTATCTGTCACTCCCAGACCTCCGGTTGAAGACATCCAGACAGTTCTCAGCCCAGTGGTGAGTTGTGGACCCCCAGGAGTCCTGCTGACTAGACCAGTGATCCTCACCATCCACCACTGCGCAGACAATGTCCACGAAGACTGGCTCATGCAGCTCAAGAACCAGCTGCCCATGGGAGAATGGGAGGTGGGTGTGTGCCCTTTGTATATTGAAATTCTGTTACAGAGCTTTGATCACAGAAGTTTTATCTCGTGTGCAGATGGTTTATTTCATTCAATTTAATGTTGATATTACTATGTGGATGTCCAAATGCAATGAAATACTGCACAAAACAGAGAGTCTGTTGATGTATTATAAATAATTACACAGCTGAACCAGTCCTCTGACAAATTATTAATATGTGGTCATAAGTACACACAGCTTATACACACAGACATGCACACTTAGAAGAATAAGCTGAATTACACAGATATGGTGCGTATCCGGTGAAGAAGGGAGAAGAAAACGAAGAAAGGAAGAGGAAATGTGGTAAACAAAAAGTGCCTACAGGCTAGTAGACAAGCAGGGGGTTGAAGACTCCTATCAGAGCCAATTTGTTATGCTCCTGCTATCCTCCTCTTCTCTCATCTCACTTCTTATGTGTCTATTCCTCCTTTTTCCTGTTCTCTTCTTCTTCCCCCTTCACATGTCTCTCAGCATGAAGCCTCTACCTCAGCAATCTATTTCTTGTGTGTGAGAGTGAGACTGCATGAGTGCGGCTGCACGTGTGTGTGTCTGTCCTTGTGTGTGGGTGTGGGTGATAAGGCTGTCTTGCAGCATCACTGTGTCAACAAGGCCCCCGTATGCTGTCTTCTGTTGCTTATCACAGCTCAACACAATGTCTCTGCACAATTAGCCATGCATAAGATTCGGTGTGCGTGCGTCTTTGTGTGTGCATGTATGAGAGGGGAATGTGCAGAAGAGGTTTCAGAGCAGACTGAATAAAGATGAGAAAACTGAAAGTGGAATTTCATCATGAAGTCGATTTGGGGTTTTTTTCTCTCTCATTGCTGTAGAACATTCATTTCCCATCAGAAAGTTTTCCCCAAAACAGGCCGAGGGAGGTAATTGAATTCCCCTCATATCGGGAGGAGCAGCCACGGTTGTGATTACCAGTAATAACAGATTCAGACCATATTTCTTCCCTACCTCTCTGTATTGATTTAGCTTGTCTGTAGGAACAGAACTCCACATGAACTGCAAATCGAAGCGCAGTGTTTTTATCACATGTGAGCATGTAGGACGCATTGATTCCACAGTGTGCTGGTGTCTGCAGGCTTGGACTCATGATTTCACTCAAACGACTAAAGATGTAGCCACCAGATTAAGAGGGACTCAGTGAGAACTCAGTGCACCAGTGTTACCCCTAACTATTTAACTACAACAAAAAGCTCATATATGAAGTGCCATGCAAAAAGTAGTCTGATTCCGTAAACTTTTTCCCAGTTTGTAATGCTACAGCCATAAAGATAATGATGTCAATATAATTTGTTTTCCCCTAATAAACATTATATTATTAAAAAATAATGTGATGTCTGTAAAGAAGATGTATCTCAACCTGCATTAGTTTTCAGTCCCCCTTACTCTGGTAATATTAAAACAAAACTCCAGCAGTGTGTTCACACCAAACTCATCATGCATGTCAAAAGTGCATTCAGTGCTTCAAGTTCAACATGTGTGCACTTTGAATGCAGACGTTAGACATTTTGCTCTACAACTAGCACCTCCCGCGTCAGGCCCATCTGGTTTACATTCGAAGTCTATGTGGAGGTCAAAGATGTGTCAGACACGTCAAAATCACTCTCGCCATTGTTTTCTGTTGCTGGCCTATTTGTCAGGCGCATCAGACATGCTTGACGCATCAGAAGTGCTTGATGCTAGATGCGTGAAGCACACCACGATGCGCATCCACGCAGACTTTGAACGTAAACCAGACGCACCTGCCACGCGAAACGTGTTTGGTGTGAATGAGCCTTCAGCAATAGCTGTTATGTACTAACAACTGTACAGCTATTCTGAAAGGCTTTGGAGTTTTGTTATTAATGTCTTTGAACATCTCACAGTGGACTCCACAATCCGTTGTTCAATAATTTAGCACAACTAAACCTATAACACAACTGATAGTAGATTTTGTCAGACTTTTCTGCCCACTTAAACTGAGGCCGTGATCTGAAAGGCTGCTTTTCTGACCAATTGGCAGTATTTCACTGCAAAATGGTTTAGATCAAAATACATAAATTTGTTTAGATGTCTAATCAGTGCTTTGATGTAAATGCTATTGGGGATTTGCAGAAAAAGTATATTCACAGATGTTCTTTATAGCATAGTTAAATTTTAGGCATTTTTCCAAAGAAGAATGCAAATAAATTATTTATTTTCCTGGGTAGTCATGCCCAGAAAAAAAAAAAATATATATATATATATATATATATAGAATGGGGTTTTTTTGTTGGTTTTTTTTGTGTTGGTATATCAACACAAGATATACAAACGCCACAACATGCTATGTGTTTGGTTTTAATCTGAAAAAAGTATGAAAAGGCACAAGGGGAAGGTATAAATTTGCAATAATATACAATCAATATTGCATGCATAAGTGGAATTTATATAATATGTTTGCAAACTAAAATGCATCTGAGATGAAGCCTAATCTGCTCACATTGTCTTCTCTTTTTTGTTTTTGCAGTAATGGCCCAATATGCTTGTTTGTGGTAGTGTTTCAACAGATCAAATGTAGCTTAAATCTCATAAACCAATATAGCAAGCTAGCAGTAAAATAACAGCCAAGTTTTTAGTGTATCTGCCTGTAAAGAACCTATACCCCAAGCACAGTAGAGAAAACAGCGTTAAATAGGTTGTTGCTGTCTTAGCAAACTTGTGTACTTGGTAACCCTTACTGTTTCTTCACTAATAGAACCTGGTATTTTTATGGAAAACACTAAATTTAGTGTGGAATTGAGTGAATGATGAGTTTTCTTTGCCACCAATTTATTGGGTTGATGTTTCCAAAACAGATTTGAGCAATAAATGTATCTTATTTTGCAAGAAAGAAATTGTTTGTGTCAACTTAGATTGTTACATAAATTCAGTATGACAATTTTAAAGAATAATGATGTGAATTTTTTCTGTGGTCTTCACAGGATGTGGTTGTGGTGGGAGAGGAAAACTTTACCACCCCCTGTTATGTGCAGATGAATTTGGAGGCATGTCACATTTTGACAGAGACACTGGGGACGTACTGCCTGGTGGGCCAGTCAATAGGCAAAGCAGCTGCTAAGAGGCTCAAACTGGCAGTTTTTGGGCCCGTCTCATGCACAACTTTGGACTATCACATCAGGATTTATTGTTTGGACGACACTCAGGACGCACTTAAGGTAATGTGTTAAAACTGTATGTACTCAAAGTTCAGTTTCTTAAAAAAAAAAAAATACTTGATACTAAATGTATTATTGAAGCACAAACATTTGCAAATGTTTTAAATGCTGCAAAGCAGAAAAAAATTATTTTTTACCAATCATATTAATATTCCACTCTTATGATTTGCATTTGAAATGAGCTGTATTAGAGCTAAAACAAAATGGATTGTATAAAGTCATGAATAGAAGCATCTTCACCCCTCGTCTTGTGGAGATGTGCCGAGAAGCAGTAAACCAAACAGGGTCAAGCAATGTCAAAAGAGAGATGCATTAGAAATTTAAACAAATTCAAAGCACCGTAGGGGCCATCTGATAAGGGAGATTAACATTGGTAATTTATTCGTGCAGTGATAAGTCAAGTGTCACTGTGGCACACAGCCATGCACATAATCGCGTAAACATCAACAAGCACTCAGTTTTACCAGTTCAAGCAAACAGTTGTAACTTGAAAACAAAGTTCAAAGGTGGACTTTTAATGATGAAAAGTTTGCGTGGGTTAGCTGAAGTTTGAGAGCCGACTAAGTGAAGTTTGTCTGAGGTTGATCAGAGAAAAGAAAGGAGGCATCAAAGCTGTTCTTGCAAACATATATCTTAGTGTTTGTGGGCCATCATTTGATTACTTTTTCTGCAGTTCAGCAGCCTTTAAATGTTTAATTTTCTGCATGTACTCTTACAGGTACTCTTATATAAGAGTTGCATAGATGATTTACATTTCTAATGGAAGTTTGGTTGATTCTTTTCTTCTCAATACAGACTTCTTAATCACATTAGATTGATCAAAATTTCAACTAAGGCACATCTTTATATTTTATGCTGATTTGTTGCCATAGCTCCACAATTCTTTCAAATAGTGATATCAAAGGAGTTTGAAAATAATTATTTCTGGCTTTCTTTACTTTTCATTACAAGAATTGTGTGCAATTTAAAAATGAAGAGAAGACTTGTGAGTAGGGGAGACTTCCCACTAGTTTTGTTCATTTAAACGTTTTTGTAATTTACTTTAAACATCACTTCAAATGATGAATAACAGATAAAACATATTTTGTGCCACAAAGTGGAAGTGCAAATGAAAGCAGCACTGAGACTGTCTACAATCTCCATGTAGACCTTAGGCTGTAGCAGACATTTAGCCCATTTTAATACTTCACCTTTTGATGAAGGTGAAGTTGAAAGCTTAACTTAAAAGAAGCCAGTCATGAGAGGATATTTTAAAGAAACAGTAGTGACTTTTTCTATGTAAAGGTTAAGAGAAATCTGTTGTCATGGTAATCTATTAGTATATAAGCCAAACTATGTCTTCCTTTTCCCCCATATGCTTAAACATGGCAGAAGCTAATTCCTTTGAGTCACTGGCCACCAGGCTTTAGCTAGGACCAATATTTATTTTATTGCCTTGCACAGTAAAGGAAGAAAAAAAACAGATCACTGATAGAAAACCACAGCAAGGAACCTCATTTTGAGGGGTCACCAAGAAGGCTTTCACTTTGACCTTTATTGTCATTGACATTTAACACTGGGCGCTGTGGATGGCTGAGCCAAATGGCTCTCCATAAAAAGTAAATAGCAGCAAAGAAAATAGAAATGTTCATACTTGTGGGGCCTGTTTCTCTTCCAAAGGCCCTGGGAACCATGTTGGAGTAAAAGACATCAAAAGTCTTAGGAAGATCAGAGCTCTTCAGAAAAAATTCTAAAGGGCTCTGCAAGTAATCTGAAGAGGGTTTGTTACTCAGTCTATCAGCTACTTGTAAACATAAAGCTAATAAATTACAAAAATGATTCAACAGCTAAAAAATCTACTTTCTGCTTTGGGTTAGGGTTAGGCCATCTCAGTCTCCAGACCAACTGTACAGGCAATGCAAAACCTCTGAGTTGAGCTGAATTGAGCACAAGCAGAAATCCAAGTTTCAGAACAATTTATTGACAATAGGTGTACCAGGAATTATGTAACCAGCAATATTTGTTAAAATCAGAATTTTCCCAACATTGGAATATACTCCTGAGTAAATGTCTTTAAATTAAGGATTATTATTCATAAATAATTGTGTTTGTTTCCTAGCATGAAAAAACACTGAACTGTTTTGCATTTAAGGTGTATATTTCTGCTTGAGTTTAGATACCCTACCTCTCTAGTATTTTACCTACTGACAATTAAAGCATTGATAATTAAGATGATAGTGAGGATGGTAAAGAATGGTCTTGGTTTATTGCTGCACACCTTTGATTAAATCCAAGGAGCACAACCAGAAATGAAGGAGTTTGTCATTGTGAAATAAGTGCCCTGTGCAGTGGTTTATGCGTGACAAACATGTCAAACCTCCAGATAAATTTTAAAGTAGTTTTGCTTTATTTATAAAAAAAAAAAAAAAAAAAATTTGAAGGAAGAATTGTGCTTTTTACTTACTGGATCTTTGTATGTAGGAGGTTCTTCAAATGGAGACCCAAATGGGAGGGAAGCTACTGGATGAGCCAAAGACTCTGAACTTCAAAGACAGCACACACAATCTGAGACTGTCAATCCATGATGTGCCACACACACACTGGAAGAGTAAACTTATTGCAAAATATCAGGTGAGGAAAATGCAGGGGTCAATATAGAAATAATCATACTCAGTAGTTCTGTATATCTTTGTTTTTATGTGCAACACTGAGTAATGCTACAAAATGCTGTGCTACCCATGCATGCTTTGCAGGAGATACCATTTTACCAGGTGTGGAGTGGATGTCAGAGAACTCTTCACTCCACCTTCACACTGGAGAGACTGAGCTCAGCCACCACAGAGATCAGCTGCAAGCTCTGTGTTCGGCAGGTAGAAGGAGAAGGCCAAATCTTTCAGATCAGCAGCACATTAGAAGAGGTATGTTTCTAGATTTTCTTTTGCAAATTTAAATATTTACATCTTCCACAGATTAGAACCCAATGTGCATCAAAACAAGCAAACTCAGTCGTGTTATACCGCTTGTTCAAGTTAACTGCAGAAGATAATTATAATAAGCAGAACAGCTCAACAAATTACAAGTAACACTGGCGATATCTTACCTGCAAGTTCTTTGTCCTACAATAAAGATTCTAAAGTCATAAAGTTTTTTTTTTTGTTTGTTTTTCTTCTCTCCCTGACAGCGAGTCAAGGTACCTGTTGTGGTTCTGTGACTCTGCTTAATAATTCATTTAATAATTCATACAACTGCTACAGGTCCCATCATGTGACAGGAATAACTCTTCTTTGATTTTGTGTTGGAGTCACAGAAAGTATGTGTGTGTCTGTCAGTGAGCATATTTTTATTGCTGCAGCCAGTTGTAACAAAAAATTAATGTGGACATGTTTATTTATATTATCAATCTTGGCATAAACTATGAATATACAGTTAAATTGATGTTTTTCTTTTTCCACATTGAAAGAAGTAAGAAAATTGTCCTTTTTCCTGCTTGCTTCTTTACTGGTTAATTGGCAAAATGAGTATGACAGCCTACATGTTTTCTTAAAGAACTGAATGTATGATAAAAGCCAGTGCTCTGATATACCTGTTTACGTGCTTGTACACATTTTCAG
Organism: Poeciliopsis retropinna; assembly: GCA_010277075.1. Lineage (NCBI taxonomy): Eukaryota > Metazoa > Chordata > Actinopteri > Cyprinodontiformes > Poeciliidae > Poeciliopsis > Poeciliopsis retropinna. Next base: position 13,435,725 of record VMRM01000001.1, on the reverse strand, counting down.
ATCTTCAGCAGTAATTAAATACAGCCAAACATTAGGGATGCCACACACGTGTATATGTGTGTGTGTGTGTATATATATATATATATATATATATATATATATATATATATATATATATATATATATATATATATATACACACACAGAGAGAGAGAGAGAAAGAGAGTGTGTGGCAGCCAGTCTCAAAAGCCATGCTTATCAGAACCATAAGAGGGCAAATCACAGTATTTTCAAGTATGACGTGATTGCACAAAAAGAACTAAAGCGTTTGTGTGATGTAGTGAGGCTTTGACATATAAGAGTTCAACCCTGCTTTTATACTTCAACACCATTAATCCCAAAGATATGGTCAATAATGTGTATTTACTGGCTCTTTTCATTTGTTGTTGGTTGCAAAGTCTTGGCTTGGAGTGGATGGTTTTATGCCTGTAATATTTTGGATTATTTGGAGCAGTAGTGGTTGAGACTGTACTGTAAGTTGCAAATCAGTGCAGAAGCTTTAGTAAAACATTACTGGTAGTGGAAGTGCTGTAACTACATTAAGGGAGGCAGTAGTTGTATGCTCCCTTGTGAGGATAGTTTTTACTTGCAGAAACAGTTCTGTGAATTTGCAGAGCAAAAGAACAAAAAAATATTTGTCAAAGACAGTTTTCTATTCAGTGACAATCTTTGGCATGCCTCTTGGTAGCTTTTGACATTAAGTGCCCTGCCATTTCTAAAACTGCTAAAGCTGCAAATCAAAGTGCCTTGAATGTTTATTCCTGAAGTCCAGTTCTCAATTTATCTTACTTCAGTACCGTTAAATGGAAAAGAAAAAAAGTGTTTTCAGAGTTTGTTAATGTTGCAGCAGTGAATATTTTAACTCTATTTTAGTATGTTGTAGATAAACCACACATTGTGTTAATTTCAACAGACCTCTTGCATTAAACGTCCTGGATATTTGATCACTCTTCCGTGCATGAATAATACAGCCCTCATTTAAAAGGTCTGGAGTACTGGCATGACCCTGGCTCTTAAGCTCAGCCCAATAATGTTTATTCCAGAAGCTTAATGTTTATAGATTCTCTATAAACAGAGATGCCCGTTTGGCATCTGTGTTCCTTTGAAACACCCAAAACCCATGTTTCAACCAACTGTTGATTTGTAGTGAAGTAGACAATTTAGGGGGCAGTTCCTTGTCATTATCCAACCAATTTTCTGTAGTGAAACACACCCTCCGCATAATACTACCACCATCGCGTTTGTTTCTAAATTCAAATTTACATTACATTACATGCAAATTTAAACTTGTAGAGGGTTTTGGATGTTGCTTCCTAGATCTTGACAGTTTTCAACTGCTATATCAGTGAAAATTGCAGGCCTCTTCATCAATTTGAAATGGGCCACCAACCAAATATATGCATTAGTCTCACTGGATGTTTGACTGGTGTAAAGATAAGCATCAAAACATGGAAAAATACATTAGTAAGTTTTGTGCATGTCATAAACTAAGTACAATTCTGGAAACCCTCAAACATTCTGTGGTGCCGAACAATGGAAAGCAAAGCAGATCTAAAGCATAGATCACTTTGGCAGATAGTCAGCGATGTCCCTTTGCATTAGTCCTTCCATCTCTATCCATCGAGAAATTCTGGTGGTAAATTGAGGGTAAATAGACACAGCAAATAGTAATCGCTTGCATCAACAATGACAGTTGTCGTGTCCCTCTGCCAAACCACGTTCATTAGTCTGTATCCTCCTTTCAGCTCAGGAGAAGCAGAATAATGTGAAGGCTTAGAAACAGATGGAGATTGACAGGAAGGACGGAGAGAGAGAAAGTGGCTGCAGATTTCTTTGTTTTTTTTTCTCCTCGTGTATTGATAAAGACTCTTCTGTGTAATTTTGGTCTCACAAAGACAAGCTTAAGAGAGATGAGCAGAATCTTTGCCTTAAAGGATATGGATGTACTTACATTTGAAATACAGTTAGCTGAACTTCATTGTGGATAGCTATTGACAGGTATATATAAATAACAAAGATGTTGTAGAGACTTTAGAAACATGTTCTGAGTATGAAACTATGTGCATAATATAAATGTTTATATCAGTTATTGTTTAAATCAATTACTTGGTCTCATGACCCCCTTTTTGTCATCTTTCTAGGAAGTCCAGTGCATAGACACATCCCTGATGGACCCTGCCAGTAATATCACAACCTTAATGGGGCCTAATGCCTTCCGTATTCCTTTATCCATCAGACACAAGTTGTGTGGCAGTTTGGATGCACCACAGACCAGAGGCAATGACTGGAGGATGTTGGCTCACAAACTCAACCTTGACAGGTAACACTCACATTTACTTTTATTTGTTTTCTTTTTCAGTGTTTTGCTTGGCTCCCTTAAGTGTTTCACTTGATTTTACTTATTTAGGCAGAAAACTTTCTACAGAGACTAGAACTTAGCTTCGCCTTGGCTGATGAAATCACAGAGTGCAATTCATCTGAAAAGAACTGTTGAAGTAGTAGAATTTATTTTATTTTATTTTATTTTCAATGGCTGCAAATTTTGTTCATGAATGAGACACTGACATTCTGGAGTCTTTCTGAGGCATGTTCTCCATATGTACGTATACAGTATCAGAACAACATCCTCAACAATCATCAAATCCTTGCAAAAATGTGGACAAAGCCTTTACGTAAGTTGTTAAAAAGCCTTAATTAATGCATAATGTCATTTTTGCGGACTTTCTCTTATAACGAGTGAATTTTTTTAACCTAATTTTTCATATCCCTCATTATGTGCGGTGGCAAGATTAAGTCATTACTTGTTGGTATTTGTCATTAGTTGTTGGGAACTTTTTTTCCAAGTTCAAATTGTTTTAAACTCTGAATTTGTTGCTGTTACTTTAGATATGACTCTATCAGAAAGAGGCTGAACTTTTAATAATTTGCATTAACTTTCAAATAGACATTTTTAAAATGTACAATTTTTAAAAATCCGTAGACTATAGGAGTGAACACTATTAATCAAATTAAAGATCTTTGTGTTACATTTCATTCTTGATTACATTTTTTGTTCAAGAAGCACATTTTATCACCTTGATTGTTTCTCTCTCTGATAAATGCAAAGAATCTAGTATAGGGTTTTATACCTTGCAGAAGATAAAACTTCAGAGCTCTTCTTTCTGGTCTTCATAAAATATTTAGCCCCTCTATGGTTACTCTAGAATTCATCTCCTTAAAAGCTGGTAAACAAAAGCAAAAGAGTTCATGTTACTTTAATTTTACGCTCCGTGCTCATGAACATTTTAGAATTGAGTTTAAGTTTGGAAGTCATCAATGCTTGTTATTGAATCTCATTTTATCTCATGGCCATTCAGATCCTTTATGGGCCTGTAAAAAGTTTATTTGTAAAGCTTAAAGCAAGAAGAAAAAAGTAACAACATATTTTTTCATAGCTCTCATCTCAGGGACGGCCTCAAACCTTAGAGTATGAAGTTTGATTTTTTGTTTAGCTTTTACAATAGTTTTTATATTTTAACTTATTTATATGTTAAAGTTATATTTTTATGTCTAGTTTTATTGCACATTTAGGTTGCAATAAAACTATAAATTTGAAATAATTTTGTTACTTGTACTTATGTTTTTTCTGTTGTTATTGATCAAATTTTTAAATAGTTGTTTGAATTAAATATAAACTTTAGAATAATTACATTTTATGTATTCATTTGCTTAATTTGTATTTTGACTTTTTTTGTTCATTTATATTTTCTCTTTTATTACTCAATAACCTTTTTTCTTGCATCTTCCAGCGTCTGCTCATCTTCATAAAATCGATTCCCTTGGTATCTTTTCCTCCTCACTCTTTGCTCCACTCAATGCCCTTGTTTTTTTTCTACTTGTTTTTTTTTTTGTTTTTGTTATTTATGAAACACATTCTGGTGGCCTCATTGTATTTTAAAAGTGCACTAAGAAGTAAACATATTTCTCTTCTGATTAAGGTTTAGGGGAAAAAACTATTTTCATTTCTGCCTTTATGAAAGTCAAAACAAGTCTACCTTAATTGAGTAGTCTATTTTCTGTGTTTCTTCCCTATTTTGATTAGTGGAAAATTTATATTTAAGCAGGTGACAATTAACGTTTTACCAACATTATGATCAATTTTAAATAGGAAAGTTTAAATTGAAGATGGTGAAGTTGTATTTTTAAATAAGAAACGTGACCAGTGTCTGTACGTGTGACACCAGGTTTTTTTTAAAAAAAAAAGTAATTATCCGTGAATGTGAGATTTTCCACCTCTGAACAGATGTACCCTGAATGGACTCAGACGTATTCTAAATTATTCAGTGTGAGACTATGCCTCTGCTGTAAAATATACAGTATGTTTAAATTTAAGCTCTTTACACATTTTTACAAGGATTGGCACAAAGTGTGAAAAGAAGCTGTATGTAAGTGTTAAATCTTTACTTGTTTTTTTTATTTAATTGTCTTTGTGCTGGCTCTGTGATGTGACTAGCAACCTATAATTTTTAGAAAATATTTCATCCTCCACACAAAGTCTTCTTCTAGTGTCCCTCTATGAATTGCAACGGTCAACACTTTATTGTTGATGTAAAAGAAAAAGTGAGTCTCTGCAGAACTAAATAGGTAATTTGACTTTGTTTCCTCCAGTTGACTTCAGGTAGCAATCTCAGAGTTTTATCATTACCCAGTCAGCTATACACAGATGCTTGGCTTGATGATTCAGACTCATTTGCTAGCTGCCACAAAGCCAGAGCCAGATATTGAGAGGATAATTAGGCACAAGTGCAAATCATTGTCCCCACGGCCTTCCTGCTCATGACGCAGCTGGTGAATGTGGGCACCAGGATTTCTGGTCAGCAGGTGAACTGGTAGAAAATTTGTTGTTTACTTTCCCATTTCCTGTAAAAATCAAGATTTCATAAGAGTCTCAGAAAGTTGTTTTGCCACTGATCTGTCAAAGCGTTCATCAAAGTAAGGCTTGCTGTTATAGCTTTCTCCTTGCCTAAACATGCAGAGTGACCACATTTATGTACTCAGCTTAAACATCCTTTTGTATTGAGACAGATCTGAAAGAAAGCCTAAAAGCCTTTTTATGAGTTGAACTGAGCCCCTGAGGTCACTTAACAGCTGTTCCTTATTGGAAGCAGATAAAGTTCAAATAAGGAAGAAGCAATGTAAGGAAGATTTTTTTAATTGTTGAATGAAAATATGGTGTTAGGCATATATAATAAATTAGAAACCATAAGAATTTAGCATATGGAATTATGGTACATCTTTTGCTTTTATTAAAACGCCACCAGAGTGTGTCAACAGTACAATCAGAAGATTTACAGAACAGAAAGTCGCCTTTTATCCCCATGAGACAGAAATATGATGGTTTTTATACTTCAAAGCTGCACGAGACCTTTGTGTGAGACGACTTAGTGTCAGACTCTTCCTGTGTAGTCACTGGCTTCCTGACTCGTGACGCAGCTCCCTATTGAATTGTTACTGCATTTATGATAAAAAAAAAAAAAAAAAACATTTTTATATATATATATATTTTGTCTAATTTGTTGATAATTGTTTGTGTCAACAAATCAAAATACAGTAAATACTTCAGGTTTCAATTATAGAGTGACTATACTCATACTTTTCAAGCTGCATTATGAACTTTTTAACCCTTTCTTGACTCCCTCCTTATTTTTTAGATACCTGAACTACTTTGCCACCAAGTCCAGTCCGACAGGTGTCATCCTGGATCTCTGGGAAGCCCAACATTTTCCCGATGGAGATTTAAATGAACTGGCCGCTGTGCTGGAGGAAATGGGCCGTCACGACAGCAGCCTTGCCTCCATGACATCAGAACACTAACAAAGGAACATTTTTACTATGATAGCAAAACTCCAGAGAATTACATGTGGATTGTCCGTGGTTGGTACTACGGATAACCCGATTGGATGCAAAATCAAAGAAAAGTTGTCGCCACAGTGATTGAGCAGCACTGTTTAAATACCGTGGCAATTAAGCGATCGCAGTGAAAGAAATAAGTGCTCAAGCAGGTGCTGATGTGTATCAGTGTGTGAGTTTTTGGGAGTCATGAATACAAGAGAGATAAATCTGTGTATCAGGAGTGAAGGGAATATATACACGTCTAAAAAAGAAAAAAAAAAATCACATTTTCTCCAAGCAGTTACTTTCCTGCTTGAACGATAAACAGGGACACGAAAAAAAGGGAAGCAGAAATGGAGATACTGACCTTGAAATCGTGTATAGGAAGGAAACAGAATCATAAAGGAAGCAAAGGTAAACCAATTACAGAGGAGTAGGGAATGGTAGATTGAAGATAAACAAAGATGCAGGTAGACTCTTCACAAAGATGAAAGCAAACACAGAGAGCAGCTAAACTGATTACAGGGAGGAAATCAACATAAAGTGATGGAAGCAGCAGGCAGGTGACCATCTGGATGGAAAGCAGATAATGAGAGCAGCGATGAAGAAGACTCTTTCTTATGAGCCTTGGCTGTACTTGTTTGTTGGTACAGTTTGCCGTCTTTATATTGTCTGTTAGGGAACGCTCCTTGTATCACGCTGTCTGTATGCGTGGCTCATTTTCTGCTACAGCTTTTCTGACACATTACTTGTTAATCAGGAATCCTGACCAGAAACAAGTCTGAGAAAATTGTTTGTTTTTTTTTGTTTTTTTTACCCCATAGAATGATTTCTAATAGACTCAATAATTTTAAATCATTTGGGTCAGGAGAGCAGGAAAGGCAAGATAATTTGTCAGATAAGTCAATCCAAAGATTGTTTTCCAAACTGGTGCCGGTGAAAAAATATTTTTGTCGTAGTTTGCTGTGGAAATATCACAAAAGAAAGAGCACCACATCTCTCCTTATGTTTTTTTTTTTTTTTTTGCTGTCATATTTCAATCAAGAAAAAAAAATTCTTGACAACTCATGCTTTGTGCAGCAGAGATGCCAACTTTGTTTTTCTTTTCTTTTTTTTTTGTTTTTCTTTTTTTTTTTACATCCTGGACGGTTTCTGCCAGGCAGTTCAGGCTTGTTTCTGGAGAGGGTTTAACTCTGGGAAAAAAGTCACCGAAGATTATTTTTTAAATCCAGTTGTGAACCAAATTCAATATTACGTGACAGTATGTTTTTTTTCCTCATTTTCACAGGATGTCAGATAAATTATCCAACTGTGACTTTATTGGTCACTGGCACCATCTAGTGGCCTTGGAAAAATTGCAGCATTTAAAATGAACTTTTTCTCCTCTTTCTCATCTTCACAGTGTAAATACATGGCTAAAAAAAGTTTGCATAATATTATTTTGATTATTAATAGTTGCATAAACATTTTTGCTTTAATTTTATTATGTATTGTTTTAACTACATTAATGAACGTCTTTCACTGCTTTCCCTCTTATTTGTTGGCATCTAAAAATCCAGAGCAAAGCATTTTGTTTGAAAAAGTTAAAATCCGCAGAACTGATGGGGCCTTTGTTAAATAAAATATGACTGTTTCAAAAGTTCAGTTTGACTCATGTCAACAGTTTTATGTAAATGAAAAACTCCAGCTCTGTGTTTTATGAATAATTGTCAGATACCCCTGGAGATGTGTCAGATGTTTATCATTTAATTAGACTACATGAACATTCAGCTCAAGGGAAATGCATATAAAGTATTCACAAAGTTGTATGGAGACATGCCATATGTAGCTGAACATCAGGTTTGCAGAGGAGCTTCTGTAAAGGAAAAAAAAACATGATTTAAAGGGTAAAAAAAAAAATTGGATCTTGTGGTCATCCTCCAAACACTGATTTTCTTTTTTTTAACTTTTTTGTTGTTCAATAAGTAAATAAGTAATATAAACTTCAGATCTGGACCTCCTGCACAGATGTAAACCCAGTTGTTCATGATGGAAAGGTCTCTGAATAGTTATATTTTAAGTATCAGAATTAGAACATTTACAGTGCCTTGTAAAGGATTTGTGCCCCTTGAACTATTCACTCTTTGTCACGTAACATCTGCCACCTTCAGAATATTTTATTGGGATTTTTGTGACATACCAACCCATAGTAATTCAATTTTGCCCCCTGCCACCCCAAAAGTCAAACGTTTCTCTGCAGTCACAGCAGCCAGTAGTATGGAATATGTTGACACCAGCTTTGCACATCTAGAGACCAGAATATTTGCTGAGAAACAAAACTGCCATGTCAGCATATGACCCCACTTACACATTTAAACTTTATCTATTATGTTCCTTGGTTTTCATGATGTTGTTTGCTAATTTTCTCTAACAAATATCTGAGGCCTTCACAGAACTGAGGGATTTATAGGGAAAATAAATGTAAAATCTGTTTACTAATCATATGAGATGTAATGGGAATTAATTTCATTGGACTCTATTTGGGGGTAAAAGAGTAACCTTGACAATCTAGGCAGTTTATATTTTTATTTCTAAGACATTTTGTGATCGATGTTTCATTTTGCTTCTGCTTCACGATTATGCATTATTTGGCATTTGCAAATCACAAAAAAAAAAAAGAAAAGAAAAAGGATCCAATAAAATAAAATAAAACTGTGTGGTTGTTATATGACAAAATGTGAAAAAGCTCAAGACGTGCGGCAACTTTTATAAGGTATTGTACAAATGGGTGGTTATGGAGCCTCTAATTTCAGGTATGAGAGAATCAAAGGGAAGGGCTGAGTCACTTTAATGAGAAGACAAGCCTAGACCATCAGCTCTTTGGATTTGTTTGTTTGAGATCAAATATAAAACATGGAAACACTTTTCACACCGTCTCTCCCAAAAAGCTTACATGTTGGGTCCAAAAGGACACCGCTGTCCTAGTGACAGTTAAGGGTTAAAGATGTATTGTGACATATTAAAGCTAAGTCATACTAGATCTATTTTTTAACTGATGTTGGAGAAAAATGTGTTGTTGTTTTTTTTAAAGAAACATGTTTGTTTCTGCGTTTACAGCTTACCAGCAGAATGAGCATTTTTTTGTGTTTGTGTTGTACAAAAATATTGTTTTCTTTCAAAAGAGGATACATCCAGATCTCCTTTGAATTGTCCTTCATGTTGTGAAAACAAAGAAAGTAGTGTAAAGATATAAAAATATGTAAAAATATTTTTTATCTACAATCTGTACAGTTGTGTACTGTTGACTATATTTGGCATATTTCAGAATTTAAAAAAGCAGTACAATTAGATACTAGTTTGTATGTTTTAAAGGTTCTTTTGAGTTTTTCCTTTTTTGTAAAAGCAGTGTCTACTATGCAAATATTGGTTATCATGATAGAAGTCTATAACTAGAATTGTCCTTGTAATTTTGCATTTTATTTTATTATGAGTGGTTTGATTTGATTTGATTTGATTTGATTAGTGTGGGATAGTATTGGTCCATTTTAGTTAACTCTGGCACGCTTCAAGAGTCTTGCCTAATATTGCTGACTGCTTGCCTCTCTATCTCCTCTAATTATTTTCTGTACAAAGTGTAAGAAAGAATTTTTAAGACAATTAATAAATTATATTTATAAGCAATGCTGAAAGTTTGTCCCACATTGCGTGTTTTTGTGGAAAGAGCTGCTGGAAAAAGTTAGCAATTGGAGCTTGTCATGCAATATTATGATGAGACATTTTCTAAATCCCAAACTGTAGGAGTAGTCGGATAAAATGAGCCAGGAGGAAGGAATTGGAAAAACTAAAACGTCCTTACGGTGTCACTGTTCTACATGCTGTGTACTCTGCAGCACTGATGGGTTATAATGAGGCATGCTGGGGTTTCTTTCCTTTTTTTTTTTCAACAAAGGAAGGCACACATCTGAGTGACTCATTAATATGTGGCCGCCGCAAACTGTGAATCAAGCATGTGGATAAGTGAATCACTTTATTGAGGGGATGTTGAAATTTAATTAAACTTCTTAAATAGTCACAGCAGGTAAATATTAAGTGTGACATAATTCCTACAAGGAAAACAAATAGAGAAAGAAAAGTAGATTTACTCAAACAAAACAAAAAAAAACACAGGCTTCTTTTTCAGCAATCTAAATATGAAAATATGAAACTGACTGATCTAAAATAAGAGCTAGTCCTATGTTTGAATCTCAGCCTGAGGTTCTTCTTCATGGTGTTTCCATGTTCTCCCTCAGCATGCTGGGACTTTTTCCAGGTCGTCCAGTTTGCTCCGACAGACCAAAAACTTAAAGGAGTGGCATTAAGCGTTTTCTAGTCACACAGTGCCATTTAATAGCATCAAAAAACTGTTACCCCCAGTTGTTTTAAAAATGCTATGTATGTGTGTATGTATATCAAATATGACTTAAAAAAAACTAACTTTGTAATTTAATGGGATAAGTTTATCTTGTCACCACATAGTGAGAGCACCACAAAGTAAGGGCAGTAAATAAATCTTAACCTACTATGAAGAAACTGCAGCATAGAGTGGAATAGTAGTCCCCAATTATCCATAATCTTTATTTTAGGTTTGTATGCAAATAACTTTACACTGTGCCAGAAATGTAGGGTGAGGACGTTTCAGAGTGTAGCATAACTACCAAATAAGAAGGGTTTCCATGAATTACTAATTGCTGTAAGAGTCAATAATTCATGTAAACCAGTGACATGCGCTCAGGGGAGGCCAAGCCTCACCTGTCATCTGGGATAAATAATATATAATCATAAAATAATTGATGTTGCTATTTTCACCCTATGGTTTGTACTGTAAAGTATTTATTTTTCATTTAGCTGAACTAATGTTGATTATCTTTTTCCTTTAAAATCGCTGAATTTTCAAAATTTCCCATTCAAATTTTTGGAAGCGAAACCGGTGAGGCAGCAGCGAGCTGAGCCTCACCTGGGATTGATCAACCTCTCGCTAAATGCACTGACTGCCATTCTTTGGGAGCATGCTCCTCCTGTCTGTACGTCACCAATAAAATGGTTAAAAAACACTTGATAGATAAAACTGATGTTCCATATTTTAGCTTATGTATACAATGTACAGTATTTTTTGTCACCAACTGTGTGTGTAACGTGTTTGCTGTGCTGAGGAGCGAAACTTTAACGGTTTCTCCCTTTACTGTGGCGCACAGCACGAAATTAATAATATCTACATGTCCAAGTTTGATGGAGCTAACGGAATTATTATACGGCGGCATGCATGACATGTAGAAGAATAGCAAGCGTTATCCGCATGCGTGAAATTTCCTTATGTAAACAATAACATGAAGGGGGTCTATATTTGTAAATCTGATTATGATAAAGTCAGTGCCTCACCAGCTATGAACCTCACGTCACTGATGTAAGCATATACACAATAGATAAATACAAAAATAAAAATCTGGACTTATGTTCAATTTTAATTCCATGTTGGGACTAACTCTTTTAAGGCAAGTTTTGAATTGTTACAAATAAGGTGAAACACAAAATACAAAAAGGCCCTCAAAAGCATAGTCCAAAGTTAATGTCAACATAGAAACTTTATTTTCCCACAGTCAAGACTTCTATTTGAGTTAAACATGAAAAAAAAGCATTTTTACAACTTCAATTAGCCTATTGCAGCTCACATACAAATATCGAATTTTCAGTGTCTAAAAACATTATCACCATGAACAAAATTTTACAGTAACGCCTCATAATACTTGTGTCACATGGTGTCAGGTCTTGCAACCAAAAGCAGTCTATTAATGAGTGACAAAAATGTGTTTATTCCATAACAATAATAATAATAATAATATAAAGCCAGTAGTGAGGTGGCATGTGTTTAGAAAGGATGTGTTCTCCTGCAGTGATGTATTGCGTTGATCCACACCTCTTCAGTTCTATCAATCAGACCTTCATCTAACAGGTAGGACAGCTTTCACAGAAAGCACAGATATTATGTTCCACTTACTGGTCAGTAGACAGTTGTAGTTTCTCTGCAGCTATAGCCTCGAGTTATATCTATCCAGGACATTTGCATAATTCACACTGGCCTGAATCTAATTTGATAAACCAACTTGGCCACATACAACATAGCTGTTTTCAAAGAGCCTTGAGTTGCAGAGTTCTGGGCGTATATATGATTTTGTGATCTTCTAATCTCCTTTTCTCCAAGAGATGAAAGCTTTGCAATGGGCTGGACCAAAGCCAGTGTGGTTGACAGTGTCCATTCTTTGCACAGCTGGCAGTGGCTTCTCACAGCTTGATATCCTGTGATTCTGACATTTTGGCAAGTGTCTTTTTGACCCGCAGGGCTGTCAGGCGGCAGGCCGGGTTGTTGGCCCAGCATTCTGTCATCAGCTTTCCCATCTGTCTCAAACACTGCAAAGATACAGATTTGTGTTCGGGAGGTCATTTGTTTGTTTGTGCATGTATAATATTGCATTTTTTACCATATATTACCTCATCGCTGCTCCATCGATTTGGAAAGGATGGCCGTAGTTTCTTGATGCAGACCACCTCCCGCATGTCTTCATATGAAGGGTCTGTGGGAACTAACTCATGATATGGTAGCTGGTACTCCTCTAGGATTCCTGTAAAATGTAAGTCAGAGATGACAGTTAACTTTAGGGGTGATTTCAAACTTACATTTTATACACAGTTTACCAAATGCCACGCAGTAAACAGAGGAGTTGTGCTGAAGTAGAAGAAAGAAGAAATTAACTGAGAGATAGGTAGTATTTAACTATTTTTTACTTGGTTACATTTACTTGATTAGCTTTTTTAGGTGTTGCATTGTACTTTTAAGTTTTATTTGAGTAATACATGGAATTAGGTCGACTCTTTCTTATTTCACTAAAACAATTTATCTCCACCGAGACACCATCATCAAAGTGAAATGTGGTTGCTGTTATATGGTGAGAATCCTTTACTTAAGCAGGGACAGGAAAATTGGTTGGTGAGAAAATGGATGAAGCTAAATGTAGGTAAGACCTGGAGAAAACCTGATTGAGGTTGTACAAATCTTGAACAAACAGCAAGAGCCATAGAATCTGGTCCAAGTCCAAGTCTTAATCCAACTCAAAATCTACGGCAAGACTTAAAAAATTCTGCTTACAGGCACCTTCCATCCATTTTGATTAACTATACAATGTTTCAGTTTATATGTGTAAAAGAGATGAGACATAATTCAGACAACTTACAGTTTTAACTGTTTTCAAAGGTGTTTCTTTGTGCCGATTGATTGGTCTAAAGACAATTTTCCTTCGTCTTTACAATTCTGAATGGGCTCAGATAAAATCCTACTGAACTACGCCGAAGTGAGTAAAAGGGGAAAAGGTCAAGGGATCAGAAATTGTTTGCAGTGCACTATATTTACCTCCTGAGACACAACGCCGACCAATCTCCCAGAGGATGAGCCCAAAGCTGTACATATCGGCCATGATGTATGACTGAAAATGACTCCTGTTCAAAGTCTCATCCAGAACCTCTGGAGGCATGTAACGCTTTGTACCAACTCGAGTGTTGGGGGGGATGTCCACTTCATTGGTGTCACTAGTCAGTAATTTCAACAAGTAAGAACTAATTTATAAAAATATAAATTTAAATGGAAAGAAGCTAAAATGTTCATGTTTCTAATACACACCTGATAAACTTTACTGCCAGTCCAAGATCAGCAATGCAGCAGGTCCCATTTCTTTTCACTAGTATGTTCTTACTCTTAAGGTCCCTGTGAGCAATGGCGGGTTTGCCCTGAGTGCCAAAGATTTCTGTATGAAGGTGACAGAGTCCCGAAACAGATGAGTAGGCCAAACGCAGCATGGCTTTATTGTCCAGGGTGGTTGATTTCAGGTAGTCATACAAGGATCCATTTTCATGGTAGTCAGTGATGAGATAGAGCTGGGTCCAGGAGCCAGTTCCTTTGATATCTGCAGCTATGAAACCTGTGAATGAGGAAATAAGGAATGAATGGGGAATAAAGAAATGCAGGGAGTTATAATTTCCATATTGCTGGTTGAATTTGAAAGAATCCAGCTGTTCACACATCACACACCTTTCATATTCGCTAATAGCACCAATAATTATGATGGGCAATTCAAATAGGTAATTCTCCTGACAGTGTGCTCATATAAATGAACAGTATCAATTAGGCTCTGTCATAACGGCACAGACCACTTTCACAGAAAAGGACTTTCTTCTTATTCTTCTTCGAGATTTAAGACTGTAACTCAATAGGATTTCTCTGAGATTTTTTTTTAATGAACCTGTTTAAAGTAAACAAAAATATGTATTATTTTATGGTGTGCCATGGGACCTGAAATATGTTATATATAAATACTGAAGTGTTTAATAATCTAAATGAAAAAGAAAAAGTATCATGCAGAGCAGAGCCTTATGCTGTATTGTTGCAATCAAGAGTAGGATGGAGATAAAGCTTTTAATGTCTGTTTTCTTGTTTCAACTAATGCACTGAAATGTATTCAATTATATCACAGTAACAGAAAACTTTGTGTTTGCATGAATGATAAAGTCTGAAATAGTTCATATAGTTTCAATAGTTTAATGTAGGTGTACTCTGGGTTTTGCATTTGGTTCACTGCTTATTAGTTTTTCTAATGAAATACAATATGCTTATTTTTACTTATTGTCTTTCAGTTTCACAAGTCATGCTATTTTATGTTTCAATTATGTTTTTACCATGTTAAAGAAATATATTTTAAGAGTGGACAAAAATGAATGTCAAAGCAATAACTATTTAACATGTGATTAAAATCTCACCTCATACTATTTGCAGTGAAACTCAAAGCTCATTAAATCTCTTTGAATACTAAAGCACAATATAATCATGTGATTTGACCAACACCTTTCTGGGTAAGAGGAACTGTGAAGAGAACTAAAGATTAGGGTGAAGGCAAAGGGGTCCTTCCAGCCTCAAAGACATCACCACAGATAAATGTTGAAATGTCCCATAGAAACTAGAACGCTTCATCAATGAGAAGAAGGGAGAGTGTTGTAATACCAATACAGTTTTTATCGATTAACAAAGGTATAAATAGTTTTTAACAGATTACGTTTGTGTAAAATATAAACTTATAAACAGCTGCTTTTATTTTTACATTGTTTGGCTATCTCTTGGGAGACACCTGTCTCATTGTCTGTGCAATTTTTTGTAAAAAAATATTTTTTATTCTAAATATGAAATAAACACATTCATGGCATTTGTAAAGTTATAAAACAAAATTTAAAACAGTAATTTACAGGTGCATGAAATACCTAGGCTTCAAAACAACAAAAAAAAAAAAAACACAACATGCCAGGTCATCCAGTGAGACTCACCCAGTATGTTCTCGTGTCTCATTAGGACAGTCTGGTAAATTTCGGTCTCTCTGAACCAACTGGCCTCCTCAGTGGTAAAGAAAACTTTAACAGCCACCTTTTCTCCTCTCCACCTTCCCATCCACACCTCGCCATACCTCCCCTTTCCAATCTGCTTCACCATCTGAATCTGCTTGGCTATGGTTCTCTGGACCTGGGGATGAGAAAAAGCAGGGCACAGATAAATAATGTGCCATCTCTGTGCCTTGCTTTGTGTGCCACCATTTCTGTAATTTTGGGATACAAAAGCCTTAAAACAAAATCTTCCTATGTGTTATTTGATCCATTTTGGGGGGAAAAAATCTAAAGATTTAAGGGTTAAGACTGACAATGATTGCAAGTAGGGTATTTTCAAAAGTGTTTTGTGGGCATCTCACCAACAGAGGGAGACCTGAGCCCGAGCCAGAGGTCTGCGACTGCTCTATCAGGTCCTTCAGAGACTCTCCAGGAGGAATGTATGTTTCATCTTGTTCCAAACCGATGCTGTACCGAGGACGAGACTCTTGCCGTTTGTACCTGTAGAATCATGTTATTCAGCAAGCAATCATCAATACTCCTCTAATAAAAAGTATGAACTGCACAGCACTGTTTGCAAATTGAGGAAGGAAGCAGCGAGGTATCATCACTGTCCCATGTGATTACCTGAAGTAGCAGAAGATAATAATGGCAGCCAGTATAATGATGCACACAGTGACTGAAATCAATAGTGCCATGTGGTGGATCTTCCAATCGACATACACTAGACAGGAAAAGATTAAATAATTATCAAAAGTGACATCTAAAACATTTCATAATTTTATTTGTCTTTTCTGTGTTTCCCAGTTTGCCTCCATTAGTCACACTCCACTTGAGTAATTTGTGTTCAAATCAAATTCCCCTCATAATTTTTCTATTTTCTTCTGGCACACAGTTTCTTCCCTCTAGACCTGGGAACAGCGACAGGAAGCCCTCATCCTGAAGTCGATGAATTTCCTCCTGTTCCTTGATGATAAGGTCACAGATTGATGACTGCCTTCAGCATCTGCTGAAGCCAGTGATTTACCCTGGGAATCTTTACTTACTGTTTCTCAAATATAGTCATGTACAGACCTTGGTTTATACTAGACAGCGTGCATCAACTCCCTCACTCCAAAATTACATAAGAGCATCAAAATAGGATACTTAAAAAAAAAATATATATATATATATATATATATATATATATATATTATATATATATATATATATATATATATATATATATATATATATATATATATATAGCAGCTCTGTCCCCACTGCTGTTCTGCATAGGCCTGAACCCCCTCAGCCAAATCATCAACAAGACTGGCTACGGATACCGACTAAATTGTTCGTTGTTTACCTCCAACAATAGAGGCCCAGATCTACCACACCAGACAAGACCCAAGGTGTATGTTGTGCAAGGAGGCCCCTGAAACAGTCCAGCACATAACAACAGGGTGCAAGATACTGGCAGGGAAAGAGTACATGGAAGGACATAACCAAGTGGCAGGCATAGTGTACAGAAACATCTGTGCAGAATATGGACTGGAAGCCCCGAGATCAAAGTGGGGAACACCCCCAAAGGTGGTGGAGAATGGCCGAGCTAAGATCCTGTGGGACTTCCAGATCCAGACAGACAAAATGGTAAGATCGAACCATTTGTCACCTCATTGTCACCTCATTCTCGTAGTGGATAAACAACAAAGGAAAGCCGTTCTTTCCTCTGTTACTTAGCAATACCAAGTGACTGCAACATCAGGAAAAAGGAGCACGAGAAACTGGAGAAATACCAGGGCCTCAGGGAGGAACTGGAGAGAGCCTGGAAGGTGAAGACCACAGTGGTGCCTGTGGTCATTGGGGCCCTCGGGGCAGTCACCCCCAAACTGGAGCAGTGGCTACAACAGATCCCAGGAACAACATCAGACATCTCAGTCCAGAAATGTGCAGTTCTAGGCACAGCAAAGATAGCCTACTGCGCAGAACCCTCAAGCTCCCAGGCCTCTGGTAGAGGACCCGAGCTCAGAGGATAAGAACCACCCGCGGTGGGTGAGAAGGGAATTTTGTTTTTTTTATATATGTATAATATATATAATTATAATATATATATATATATATATATATATATATCTCTATATATATATATATATATATATATATATATATATCATATATTTTTTATTGGAAAAGTCACATGTTCTCAAAACTATGCTCATTTTTATATACTCAATATTTGTAAATTAATTACTGCATCAATGCGGCATGGAATGGAGGCAATCAGTCTGTGGATCTGTTAAGGTGTAAAGGAAACATGTTGCTTTGATAGCTACCTTCAGGTCATTTGCCTTGTTGGCTCCAGTGTCTCTCATCTCCATCTTGACAACAATGGGATTCGGGTCAGGCCAGTTTGCTGACCAATCCAGCACACCAACACCATGGTCACTAAGCTAACGCACCAACACCAGCAAATGACATAGAACCCCAAACCATCACTGACTGTAAAAACGTCACACAGGCTTTCAAGCAGCATGGATTCTATGCCTTTCCACTCTTCCTCCAGACTCTGGGACTTTTCTTTTCAAATGAAATACAAACTTTGTTTTCATCTGAAAAGAACACCACTGTTCAAAAATCCAGCTTTTTTTTTTCCACTTAGCCCAGCTAAGACACTTGTAACCGAAGTTCAGATTTGTCTGAACATGGCTCTTGACTGAAGCCAGCTTCAGTCCACTCCATGTAAAGCTCCTCCAACTCATTTTAATGATATTGCTTAACAGTTGTCTTAAGGTTGCAGTTATTTCTGTCACTGGAGTACCTATTCCTACTACACGTTTTCCTTTCACTCAATCTTCTTTGTTTAGATACCGATGCAGTGACCTTATGCAGCTCCTTGTAAAAGGTGTTAATGACTGACTTTTGGACATTTGTCCAAACACGGTCTTCTTTTTGTCTGTGTCGTCGACTGACCTAAACTGAGTGACAGGAGACCTTTATAGGTATTTGAGTTAATTAGCATATCGTAGTTTAGCACTGTGACTTTCCAACATTTAACTTTAACAATATTCAAATTTTCTGAGACATTTCGAAGTTGCAAGACATTACCAATAAAATTACAATAAATAAAAGCCGGAATATTTCACTACTTTCGTAAAAGTCTATATAATGAATGAATTTCAAGTTCTGCAATGTTGACCTTTTTCATAATAATTAATTTCTTTGTATTTGTATATCATTGTGTTATCAGTTTATCATTTTATTAAGACTGTATACTACAATATGAACTGGATGAGAAAAAGAGAGAGACAGCGATGACAGTGTAGAGAAAAACTTACGAGGCGGTTTGAGTGGAGGCAGTGTCGGATGCAGGTTTCTGTTACAAAAATCTTCATCCGTGCAGCACTCTAACGATTTCCTCTCATGGGGGAACACCGTGTCCTGAGGACACAAAAGTTATAAAAAATTGAGCCTGGTATTAGTACTTAGTACGTACAGCACCTTTCACAATTATTGACAGCGGGAGTAAAAAAAAAAAGTTGAAATAAAAAAAGAGTGGGAGTAAAAAAAAAAAAAGTTGAGCTTGTCTCTTGTTCCATCTTGCCAATATCACACTGCAAACTACTACGACAATCTCTCAATTGAGCTTTGAGAGCTTTGATATTGTTTTTCATCTTTCATGCTGTGCTGAATGTGACTGATCCATGTTGCCACAAAATACATTTAGTTTAAAGTAGTTCTACCAAAAACTAAGGAAATGTATGAATTTAAAAAGTCTTAAAATAAATCCCTCCTTATTCTGCCACTTTGGAAACATAAAACATTTGTCAAATACTTCCAGGCAAGAAAAGTTTGATCTAACTTAGTGTGAGAGAGAAAATTATTGCCTTTTTAAATGTATACAAATATCTAGAGTTTAACTGTGTCTCCCTGTAATTAAGCAAAAATATACATAATAACCAGATTGATAGTTAACAGTCATTTTGTTTTTGCTTCTTAACACAATCATTGGAAAACTTGCTATATAAAATGATTTAACCCATATCAATCACAGAACATTAATAAGTGTGAGGGGAAAAAGGGATTTAGAATTGAATTGTGATGTTCAAACTCACCCTGCACTGAAACTCAGATCCGACCAGCCCCAGGCAACCTGCGGTGAGGAACGGCACCCCGCTCTCCTCCTCTACCATCGTAAAGCAGTACCCATCCGTCCTTCAAAAAAAAAAAAAAAAAAAAGGAACATTCAGACACAGAAAAGCAAACAAAACAGATGGATCTTATGTTGCTTCTGTGTTGCTGCGCTACCTGCATGTGTTGTTAGTTGAATCATCGGGGCAGTGGTGGTAACAGTGACACCACAGGAATCTTTGAGAAGACAAAGCAGGAGCCGTGCTTCCTAATGCTTTCTTCCCACTGTCCACAGTCTCCTTACTGGATGCCTTGAGCAGCATACTGTCCAAAATGTTGCCTATGAGCAAATTAAAAGCAAACAGGCAGATTTAAACCTTGGAAATTACAGATCTGTTTATTCTCTATATTGGAAATGCACAAGTCAAACAATAACAGCGAAAATGGGCACTAAACACCAAAAATACATAAAATAAAATAGAAGTTGATTTTTTATAAAACAGATATAAAAAAAGTGTAGCTGGATTAACATTTTTATATAACATCAAACATTCTGACAGTTTCTGATTTCCTTCTAGTTTGTGTTGTGTGATTGAATCAGATACTTCAATTTTTTTTATAATTTATTGTTTGGTTCTAAAATTAGCAGAGACGTAGTTGACTAATTATGATATCATTCATTTACAAGGCAAATATAAAACAATCAACCTGGTTGTAGAGCTCATAATCACCAAACAGCCAAAAACAAAATGAGAAATTAATATTTGCTTATCAGAAAGAAATGCAGTCCCGTAGATTTGAGAAGTTACAGTACAAATTTAATTGGACTGCAGTGAATTGATCGCAAGAACTGATAGCTGCTCCTGCTTTTTCCCCATTTACCTCTGAAGACTTTGATTTGGAAACATCAAACCCATTTTAACCACCATCCACTTCCAAAACCAGTGGACTCTGCTAAATAATATTCTTACTGACAAGGTTAAATAATACTCCCAATAGAAGCTAAAATTGTATTTCTTCGCATGTTACACTTTACCACACAGTGGGAACACAGAGGTTAAAAAGCTGCCATCAGCTTTTTAACATTTTCAACCATGTATATGGTTGATAATATGTCAACCATATTGAATTTTGAGTGGGGAAACTTCAACTTTCCTGTGGAAAGTATAATGAAATAACTTTCTTTGGTAGATAAAATAATTGTTTATATGTAAGAAAAAGTCCAAGTCCTGTTGTACTTCTTAAAAATGTCTGTCAGTACAATGATACTGACAAAACACAACCGTGTGAACACATAGTGAGTTCATCAACCTTACTGTGGGGATCATCTTTAGCCTGATGAGCTGCATTTGCTATTGCTGTTCTCCTTACATGCTTTGTTATATTTACTGTATGTAATTACTTATGCATAATTTATGCCTGCTGATGTTTAATAGCAATAGTGAAGATGTGGACCTGCCCTCTTTGCTCTGATCTATCATGCAGTTTAGGTTTCTCATTTGTTGGGTTCCTATACGCCCATCATGGCAGTTTAATGCTATAGATTGTGTAGCTCTCTGCTGCCCTGATTAAACTCCTCATAACACATTTCCTGATCCCTTCTTCTCTCTCAGTATTTGTTGGTGGGTTTGTAAGTTCCCCCAAGGGAAGAAAGTTTAATATCTGCTCTCCCAGAGTTGGCATGCAGCGAGTGATGAGGTCACAGCCAAGATGACAAATATCAGTGGAGCAAACTCTGGATTCACATCTGAGCTTCATGAGCTGGCTGACTGAATTGAAATATAATCCAGCACATAGTGGTGAAGCACATTGAATCCACTAAAACAACAAAATACGAAATGGACAAGGACAGCCTGATGAAAACATTCGCCTTGCATGAGAAATAAAATAAATGAGCGCAAACACCTGATACCATGGCACACTCTCCCATCAGATTATTTGACTTATCCAACCCCTACAGCTGTTAAGAACTAGAACAAAGCTCCAGTTTTCCCTGGTTATCTTATTTCAAAAGGCACCTGTTTGTCACTTGAGGGGAAGAAGGGGGATCGCAGATGTGTCTTTCTTCCACGGCTTTCAAGGTTCTTATTCATACCGAATGAACAGTGAGGCCAGATGTACAACAGCTGTAAGCATCGATGGTCCTAAGCAAGCTCAGTGTCTTTAAATTAACCATTATTTTGGAGGCAGATTCTGGTATTTTATTTAAAAATGTTCACATCACAGAACAGCTATAAGAAAAACTGTACATACTGGAACAAACAGTGAAATATAAAGATTGGGTCAATACTTTTCACATGTCTAGCTTGTTTGTCTAGAACTGTAGAGTAAGTGCAAAATAGAAACATATATTTTAAATGAGTTGCTTTATAACAAGAAAATCTTACCTGAAAACTTAGCAGTTAGCAGGAAGACAGTTTAAATAATCTGTTTTATTTGAGCTAAGTCGTAAAATGGTTGCAAATGTTTAAGCTTAAACTCAAAGGTAGTCTGAGAATGACCTAACAAATACACTAAGACAAATGTAACACTGTGTGTGCAAAATGTTAAACTTTACCTAACATTTATAGTAGTAATTAGGATTACAAATGCAAGTCTCAAGTTTGTCACTTAAAGTACATATTTTCTCTTTCTAGGCTAACGTTTATGCTTATGGTACAAATATGTGCACATACGCAGGAACTATTTCAAATAGTGTCTTTACGGACCAACTGTGCTTTGCTGATAGACAGTTGGCAGTTAGTTGGAGACTGTAAAATTGTCCAAAGGCTGATAATGGCCCCAAGTTTAGGCACTCCTGAATAAAATCTGAAAATATAAAAGTTATGGGGAAATTTCGTACATAGCAACAATCTGACTAATAAAATCTTAATGTGTGCATGTGCACAGAAAGTTGTCCACATTATGGTGTTAATAGAAATGTGTCTGAGTTTTCAGGAGTTTTGATGTCAGTTTCTATTAAGCAAAACTGTTTTTATTTTGCTCGTCAAAAGAAACTTGACGATGAGCCGGGCCTCTGTGATGTCAGGCTGCAGTGGTTTTAGTTCTGCAAGAATGTTGTTGTTGTGTTTGATCATCTCATTTATGCTGTCTCATTTATGACCCATAAATGTCTCACAAATCTGCAGTCACATTTAAGAACCTGAGAAAACAGTTTTTATTTTTAAAGATCACTGGTGCAAATGTCCTTTGTCTCATCCAAAAGTAAGAAAAAGCAATTTGAAAATAAAACTGTGATATAGTATTTTTAATTTAGTTAACGCAAATTAAAAATAAATCTATAAAGACAACTTGTTCTCCACTCAAAAACTCAAACATTGCATTTGCGATTTCTTTCAATGAATTGCTGAACTTTAATTTCCAGCACTTCCCCTTCCTAAATGTCCCTCCTGTACACATGGGTAATTTGTTGACAAAACTGAAAGAGAGGGACGGTGGGGTTTAAAGAGGTCACATTAACAATTGACCGATTTGAGCGAAAGGGAACGAGGAAGAGTAGGAGGGGGAGAAGAACAGGGGATTAACAAACGAGAAGTGACAGAGCTGCAGGGAACTGGTGGGCAGTTTAGCAGCACACAGAGGGGACAGAGCAGAGGCCACTGGCCTTTTCCACCCTTTCTCTCACTCTGCCCTCTTCCCTCTCATTTCTCGAGCACACTCATTAATGCTAAGTCATTTTGTGTTTCATTTATTGCCAAGCAACCCTATGTTTTCCTCACTTAATATATTTCGCTGTTTGACAACTTCTCTCCTCCTCACTTGGTTTAGTAAGCCAAGTGTTTCCATTTTTCCCAACTAAACTGTCAAATATTTTTTCTTTTGTTTTCTCATTGTTGCTGTTATCTTACAAATCCCTCTGATCTCATTCTGTGAAATTCCTTTTCTCTTCCTCTTATAATTTGTTCTCTGCCTTCCCAGTGTGAGTCCAGGGGATCGTCATGTGAGGTGCTGCTGTTCTGTTGACAAAACACAAAGCCCTTCACATCCAAGTCTGCACCTGGGATACTTGGCTGCTGCTCTCCACATGCCCGGGTGACCGTATGTGTGTGAATATCACTTGAAGAGACACAAACAGGCAGAGCACCAACATTGCTTTATGCAAGAAAACCTCTTACAGAACAATTACCCTGTTGAGAAACCACAGTATAAGAATTTACAAAGGAAGGAAAAAAATAAAAAAACAAACATCTATTACTGCATCTATGTGAAGGAAATAAGTTAATGCAACTATTTCTATATTTTAGTGATTGTGGGCTCTTTTACGTATGCCATTTTTTGGCTGTAGTGGGGAGGTGAAGTGTATGTAGGAATATTGTTTGATCAGACAATAGTCACATGTTAAAACTTGGAATATAGCATTTAAAGTAGGCTTGGATCCTGATCAAGTCAGTTTTAAATGATCTGTTTTAAAGCTCATGAATTAACTCAATTCTCACCTTTTGATGTCTCGTCTGCACTTCTACCTCCAGAGAGATGTGCAATTGCAGTTGGCATGACCAATATTTTTTAAAATAACCAGTGTTTATGCGCATGTAAAATGATACTACAGGCAATTGGCATTATTCTGTTGATTGATCAAGTTTTTAATTAATAATCTAAGGGATTTCAGGCGTCACAATGATGTTAACAAATAGTTATACTATACTGGCTGTTGAATCTTACTCTCTGTCTGTGTACTGTGACCTGGTCTAAATAAAACATTAGTCATTCAGGTTCAGTATTTAAAGCAAGACACAAAGATTATTAAGTTGAAAAAAACCTTTGTGTATAAGCTTTGTTCACACAACAATTAACAGCAACCGCAACTTATGAGTCAATCTACAATTTTAAAAAATCTATTTCACATTTCACCATCAGCAGGAGCAAGATGTGAGTTTATTGAAGACTGTCTTTGTGTGTCAAGAGTTTGGTACATTTAAAACTATTTATATGTATAGTATGTTTAAGTGTTAGGTAACTTTTTAATTCAACCAACATCAGCGTGTGACTGTAATGCTAAAAAAAGTTAGTTTTTCTTTCATTATTAAAAAGTGTATAAACAAATTCTAACATATAATTTGTTTTGATGTAAATAAAAACAGAACAATATTTTTTTTCCAACATTGACCATCATTTTACCTTGATTCATTATCTTTTGAGAAGTGTCTGTGTTATTTTCTTTACAAAACAAAATTGGTGAATGAATCAAAAAAGTTTAAATTAAGAACTGCCAGTGGCATGAATAATAGTAGGATTACTGTTATAGCACTGAAAATAAGACTTTCTTGAAGAAACTTCCGTTCGTCCAAAATATTGCAGAATCTATAGTGGTTTTGGTAAATCAGTGAAATGGGGCACCATAATAATACTATCGTTTAACTGGTTCTTAAAGTTTAAGAGAAAAACAATCAGCAGGTAAAAATTAAAGTTGGAAGTGGTTGCAGAAAATACAATCAGTTCCTCTCCAACACTAACATCTTATTTGTAGAGACCATTAAAAGCATTTCCAATCTTTTATGAATGTGCTTAGTTTGGACTATAGAGATGGCCTTTAAAAATGGTGACGCATGTTTTCTAGAAGCCTTCCCAAGCTGTCCACAGACTGAAAACTTTGACCTGACAGTTTCATCTTAAGCTGGAAAACATAGTTTAGCAACACATATCAATAAAACATAAACCGACCCTTCTGTGGTGGTCTGATTTTGGTCTCAAAGACTTGTATAAATGTCTAAAACTGCTTTAAGTTGGCTAAGTTTCCCAGCACCTCATTGACACCATAATGGTTTCAAGCCCTTTGACTGAAATGGCCTTTCATATGCCAGTGTGAGTTCTCAGGTCTACCCTAAAGACTATTTTTTCTGGCTTGATGGCAGGATTTGGAGGCCACTGTCAACACACAATTAAAAAGCATCCCCCTCAATCCTACAAACCCTTTAGCCTTTTCTTTCCCATAGATGTAGCTTTGTGCTAAAAAGAAATGAAAAAAAGACACTTAAATAGACAGAGGAGGTGGAAGTGAGGGGAGAGGTATTGTATGTGAAGGAGCAAGATGAAGAGACAAGATCTGAAGTAAGATAGACAGACAGAAGAGAGCTGAAACAGAGGGAACACATTCATTAGTTATCATGGCCATTTCAAACAAGACCTACCAGAAAAACCCTTTCACCGAGCCCCATGTAAACACCGCCTGCCCCAAGATTCCACTTAAGACTTACTCATTTGACCGCACTGACTGGTCAAATGAGTAAGTCTGGTGAAGAAGCAGTTAATCTTCCAGGTGTTTGACAGGATGCTCTGCACAGCAGAAGAAACATGGAAGGTGGAAAGCTCTCTTTATTTTCTCTCCACCGTTTACTCCCTCTCTTAACTTTTGTGTTTCTGTCCACAGCTAAGTACGGTCAGTTCCTGCTCTTAACTCTACGGCCTTCTTCCTGTCAGTGCAGAGATGAGCCAAGCCATCCCACATACAGAGGAATGCGATAATGAACCCCGATTTCTGCATGCATGATGCTGGGAAGCCAAGGTCGCCAGTCTAGCTGTTTTGGCTGTGCGCAAGTGTTTGGCCTTCAAGTTTGTGACAAAGGAATTCCTCGCACAGTTTGCTCATTTTAATTGCTTAGTTTGACTATTGCACATTATCACCCAAATGGAATAATTGTTAAATTGTGTCCCTTCTCCAGTTTCGTCAGCTCACCTCAAGTGGCAAAAAGTGAAGCCAGGAAGAAAAAGACATAAATTAAATTACTGCATTGTTTCCAGTGATTTTTTTATTTTTTAAATAAAAAATGTTTTAATAGTACATTATCATTTTTTTCTAGAACACTGAATAGAATTTTTTAATAAACCATTAAGATTAAAAAAGTAAATATTAAGATGCGATTTTGTGTCAGATGTTGTAAACTCTGCAGGACTGCAACCGGTTTCAGAGTCAGTTTCTCTGTAAATCTTTTCAACCATTCAATAACAGTCAACATGAAATCTGCCATACATTATATTCCGTTACGCCTATGAAAATCCTATAAAAATTAAAATTTATTATATTTGAAAGTAGCGTTACACCACCTATATTAACTAGTTCCATGACCTGTTAGAATAAATTGTCCATAAAAGAAGATAGAAATGGTTTTCATGCTCAGACAGAACTTGAGGTTAATTTTGCAGAAACAGAATAAAAAAAGATGGATGTTGTTTCATTCAGCTCTTCTATAGTCCACCGCAGGAACATCATCAACAGCTTTTCAAGCATTCCTTCATTATGTCACACTGATGAATGATGCTGTAATGATCCAGCACGCTTTTTGGGCTTTACAGCTGTCATGCTTCAACCAGAGGGGCGTGTGTCTCAGTTTATGTACGAGACCTCCCTTTCATGGGCCTGATTGACAGATACACAAGGATGCCGGAACTCTGAGTGAATTCCAGAGGGCCATCAGTGTTCCCTTTGAAATAACAGGAACGATGAAGCGGTCCTTGAAGGAGGTGTGAGAGCAAAGCAAGAGAGAGAAAGAGGACCAGCTGGTCTCCTCCTGAAAAGCTCCTTTTCTCCCATTCGCTGCCATCTGTGCGCTCCTACTCATCACAAAACAGCCCACATCAATTCACAGACAGCAGGAATCCGGCTGGATCTGTGGGTTGCGGGTGTGTACTGTTACTAAGTGTGATGCTTGTGGTTTAAATCCAACTCCTAAACTCTGCCCTAATTTTACCCAGCATTATAGTCTAAGATTGAAAGCTTTAGTAAAACATGTGACTATAAAAGTCAACAAAATATTTTTAACAACCTAATAAAAGTGTAAAATCTAATCTGGCTCAGAAAACTTGTATTATTCAACTGAAAAACAAGTAAGTGAGAGAAAAAACAATATATACATAAGAAGCTGGACAAGGCTGATTGCAGTGTGCACACCCTTTAGCACCAAACCATATAGTGAATAACCCGTTAATTCAATTTCAGTCCGCAGTCTGAATGATGACTCAGCTCTTCTAGAAGCAGTTTCTAGACTTTTTGCTTCTTAGGTGAAAAAAATCTCAGCGTTGAAAGCATAACTGAATGTAATTAATTGTTGTAACTTAATTTCACTTGGTGAATTAAGTTACTAAAAAAGTTTCAATAATATTTTAATTTCTTGAATAAGTCAGTAATTTAAGAGTTTATGTGAGGCAGACTAGACAAATACAACAAAGTTGAGAGGTAAGAAACTCATACACCTCGGACAAAGAAGATTTCCTGAGTTGAAAGGTGGTTTTGCCAAATGTTACTTTATGTTGTTCACATTGCTATTATTTTTATTTCCGTTATATTTTTTCACATGAATGATTTGAGATGTATATCCCATTAATAATTGCAATTAAAAAAAAAAAAAAAAAGTATCTTTAGGTCAGACTTTATGTCTCAAAAACCTGGTATTTCTACAGGGCTGGGGAGACATTTATATCCAATATATTGTTAAAGCTGAGAATGGCTGTATTAAGAACATATTTACTTTGAAGTTTGAAAGCTATTGTATTTATTCAGTGCTGTTTTTTCAAACTGCTGCTACAAAGCCATAATAATCTCTAAAGATCCACTTTAGGATCCTGCAGCATCTGTTCTTGTGTTCTGTCAGACAAATGTGTGTGTCACATAAGAATGCTTTATATAAAAAACATACATAGAAACACAGCAGGCACAGGGTCTTTAAAACACTGCACTGATACAGTGTTTTAAACAAACACTACTCTCCTCTGCCAGCTATGATCTACAGCTTTGACACTATTCACCTTTTGCTAGAATTTAATATGTACTTATACATACATATCTATAGTGCTGAGTGTTGTATGCAGGTTTACGTATAATGTGATTTGTGACCCTCCTTCCTATTAAGATCATCACCACCACTAACAGCATTCAAGACAGGTTTGGTGGTATCTAAGGTGGCCAATTATAAATGGCTGACCTTAAATGTAATCACTAATAGTAATGATTTGCTACAATGTGTTTGTGACCAAACCAAGCACAAATTCAAGGAAAAATGTACATTTATAGCTATGCTAACATGTTTAACAATGGTGAACATTCTTTGGACTTTTATAAGATAAGCCACTTTATTTTTATCATTTTCAATGTAATATTGTCATGTGAGACTTTGTTCTGAAAAAGTGGCAAATAAACAGATTAAATAAGGCCTCAAGGAAACAAAGAGAAAGCTGCCCATGGCAAATATATCTTCAAGTGTGGGATTTTACACAGAAAACAGGCACTATTTAGTATTCAGAAATATTCGCAGACAAACTGATGAATTCGTTACACCAATTTGAAAATATTTTTTTGGGATTACTGACAAGCCAAAAAACAAGCAAAGAAAAAACAAGTGAGTGTGGCGTTTCTCAGTAAAAAAGATTTAGAAGCTCAATAATGTGCACACAAGTTTAACTTTGTTCAACAGGAATGCACATGCGAAGCTTGATTACAGTGACAGGGATAGATTAGATTATTCACATGGATCACACTAACCTAACTAGCAAAGTTACAAATGTTGGTTGTTGGTTCTGGTTTTACACTGAAACAAAAATAGCTACTTTCACAATAGTGGAATGAAGAATCAAAGATTCATAAAATAGCAGAAGATATACTTGCATATTAAGGGACATAATTTTAGATAATTAGTGACAGGAGAAATAAAAAAAAAGCCTAATATAATTAAGTGTTTCACAAAAAAAGTTAAAACTGTATCCACAATAGAAAAATTGAAAAAATAAGGCAGAACTTTGGAACATTCAGTCAGTTGTCATAACAGATATAACAGACATTTTTGAAAATCTCCCCAGAGGTAGGTTACCTGACGTGGATGAATTTGCCATTAGATGGTGACTGTGGGACGGTTGAGAGTGAAACACTTCTTTATTGTCACACTGAGGACTTTAACAACACCTTTAACTAGACAGACAATGACTGTGGTCCCAATCTTCAGGAAAACAGCAAAGCTTTTCCAATTACAAGTGGATCCCTCAGCCACCGTGAGAGAAGCTACTCTAGGGTGTCGGAAAGGAGCTTCTGACTGACTGTCCAACACCAGCTTCAGGAGGAGCAGGGTGGCTCATCCTTGTTACTGATTAGTGGATATAGGGTTTCATTTTAAACAGATTGGATAGAATCCATGCTAAAAGTGCACATATGCTCTAATGCAAAAATAGTATACATCCCCCTTTATAAAACATCCCCAGCTTTATAAAACCATGTGCAACATGGTTTCATTGGGAGAGACTTAAGAAAAATATCTGCTGATGACAGTAAATGTCTAAGCAAAATTCAGGTGTGTATTACACACAGAAGGGGAAATGCCCCTAACAACCGACAAAGGTTATAAAACATTTTCAAACAATTTGGAATTTTTTGTTTTACATTGACAAAATATGTACAGCTGGAAAACAGTGAAGACAGTTGCCAATCTGTCTTGAATGGCATCCCAGCAAGTTCACCCCAAGTTCAAACCTTGGAATGCTCAAAGATATTCCAAAAATTTCTTCAGCTAAACCAAGATTCTATACAGACCTTAGCTACGTGTTAGGCTTCACATTTATCTAGTTAGTAAAAGACTAAATTAAGGGTCAAGACAGAACAGTTTAAGGATAAGTAAGAAAGCATCTGCAGTAATATCTTCCGAGCACATGAGAAAAATATTTAGATGCTTAGCCACAATCTTCTACACCTTTGATGAAAACAAATTTAGCATGGAAATGCAGTGTGGATAGTCACATTTTTTTCTAGCCCCAACACTTGTGTTGTTTAGTCGATCATAAAGTCCTAATTATAACAATGTTAGGCAATCTGAGAGGCAGTTAAAGTTCTAACTTGGTCAAATAATACAAAACATGCAGCAAATCTGCATGTTTTGTATAAATCTGCATAAAATTAAAATATCACTGGCATTTTCTTAAAGTATGCACAAGTGAATGACAATGAAGTTCAATAATCTATTGAATTGTAATGTTGTACAAATAATGAACAAAATATCCTGCCACAACATTAGGAAGCCAAAAATATGTTATTAGTTTAGTTTGACAATATCTAGTTAAGAAACAATGCAAAAGCACAAAGCAAAAATACCATTGATTTTTTTTTAAACTGTTTAAACTTTGACACCACATAACAGCAATGTCACTCAGCAATCTTGGCAACATATCTTACAAGTGCTGTAAC
This sequence comes from Poeciliopsis retropinna, assembly GCA_010277075.1. Classification (NCBI taxonomy): domain Eukaryota; kingdom Metazoa; phylum Chordata; class Actinopteri; order Cyprinodontiformes; family Poeciliidae; genus Poeciliopsis; species Poeciliopsis retropinna. The sequence continues at coordinate 13,405,157 of VMRM01000001.1, read as the reverse complement.
AAGAAACCCCGTGATAAATTAAGAAAGTCTAAGATCTACCATCTCCTGCTGAGAACAAAAAATAAAAAAAAAAGTCTCTGTGTTGGTTAGTGTCTTACTGTGTGCCACAGGAACAGAGAGAGAATGTGTGTGGAGAAGGAACGCTGACGGTGTTAACATTACAGCTGCTATGTGTTTATTTCCAAAAGTTCTGGTCTGTGGTGTCTCAGTCATCTGCAGTGACTCAAGCAATTACTTTCCATTCAGTGTGCATGGTTGCATGAGTTCAGATGTGTTGAAGTGTAGGTGGCTATTAAAGGGATATCACCATATTTCCAACATTAGCTTTGATAATGTGAAGAATGTGGATATTATAGTGTATTCATGTGTCAAAGAGTGACTGTGTCAGTTAATGTGTGTTTAAAGCTGAATGCGTTTCACTGTCTCCTATGTCCCCCATTAACTTAGTCACATATCACCCATCAGTGGCTCCAGGCCTTCTCTTAACTATCTCACTGGCCAAACATGCTGCCAGCTGAAACCCTGCACACAGTAAGCAGGCACACTCAACATCCATTCCCATCTGGACACCCATTAGGTACCTATCATAGCGTATGATGATTGTCTCTATTGCAAAGCCATTTGGTTAAAAGAGTAACTCTTGATATGCACAAATGACCCTGAATAACAGGGTGAATTTATTTATTTTTCTGATGTGACAGTTCAGGACAGATTTAGTAAAAAGTGTAAGAAATGTATGGCAAAATGGCTCACATATGACGAAACGGTTGAAGCATTTTGCATGTTAAGACTTATACAATGAAATTATTTTTAAATGTTGTGGAAGTTGAGACAATTCAACAGAGACACACACTGTACATTTTGCTATAGAAGACAAAAGAAATTGAAAATGAGGAAAAAAGCAGAGAATTACAAAATCACTTACATGATGTAAAGAAAAAAAACATTTGCAACTTGTTCAGAAGAACAGGAAACATCTTTTTTTAAGGACATAGGTGAATGGTTTAAAGATTTCACAAGCAGTTTTGAGAATTTCAATTTTGTTCTAAGAAATGTAAAAAATAAAAACTGTAATGAGCGGACGAGAGACAGCTGGAGATTGGGTTAAAAATGTTTGGGTTTTTTTGTTGTACTTTTTTTCTTACAAGGGGCCTTGTCAATTTTGATAGATCTTTTTCTGTATAAATTGAGCTTTGCTTCTACTCACAAAGATTTACCAAATCATGGAGGAAGTAAAAAGCCTGTCAACATATTACCTCTTAATCTGGCTTTGTACACATATTTGTTGAAACAGGTTTATTGCTGATACACATCTTAGCTCAAAACAAATTAAGTCATTTTGCTTAACTGAGATAGATAGATAGATAGATAGATAGATAGATAGATAGATAGATAGATAGATAGATAGATAGATAGATAGATAGATAGATAGATAGATAGATAGATAGATAGATAGATAGATAGATAGATAGATAGATAGATAGATAGATAGATAGAAAAAAATCTATTCAGACGCCAAGATAAGAAGGAGGGGGCAAAGTGAGGGAGCATGACTGCATGGAAAACTCTAAGCCCTTTAGTCCCTCTGTGCTACAGTTGTGACAGTCAGCTATGCTGTGCTCCTCCTCACCTGTTATCTGTCCATCACTTAATTGTGTTTACCATGATGTGCATCCTGCACTATCAGGACTTGAGCTCACAACAATTATTAAGACATCTATATACTAATGTGAAAAATGTTTCAGAATACTAATAAAAGTATAAACTTTACATAAACAAGCAGTTTATGTGAAATTCTCACGCTCCTTTGCTTAAAATCTTTCTGCTAGTTGATCCTTTAGCCATCCTAAGGAAGGAAGAGACCCCAAGCAGAATTTCATTTGTTGGACCATTTCTGGTTTAGCCCACCAACAACATATCAGCAGTAACTTAAAAAAAAAAAAAAACTACTTTTAACATTTTACTTGCAAAATTAACAACAGTCAAAACACTTCACAACTACATCACCCTGCATTAACTTAAAGTTATCTATTAAATACTTATCAGTGTGCCTTTGTGTAATTTAATATTATTTTTGCATGGTTATTGAAGTTATATCAAGTGAATAGGAAGAAGATGGAAGAAACAGTTTCTTCTTACTCTTTGTTAAATGTAACAAAACAGATTAAATTCCACTACCTCTATCAAATAACCTGTGGCACATTTTTCAATTTTAACATATTTTGGGATACTAAGCAGTCACTTATACTTCAGACTGGTACACATTAAAAAAAAAAAAAAATCTTCTCACTCTCTACCCCTCTCCATCTCTAATACACACATTTCTTCACACACACACACACACATAGTATGTCTTTCTATGCACGCACACACAATTTCCTCAGCTCCAGCTGCGTCTTAAGAAGTGAGTGCCAGACTGGTAATCTGACTGGGCCAGAGGTTACCCGATCTGTATCCATTACAGCATACAATACCCCTCAGTCTCAAACTCTCCACACTTCCACTAACTGAACATTTTAGAGGTCATCTGAATAGAACCATCTCTTCAATGTTTATATCAGCCATTCTATGGGAAACATGCTGCATTAGGCCCATGTAAACAAGTTAATGCTTTCCCCTTCGGACGTCATACTCAACTTCTACTGAATTGCCCTCTAGACCCTGTTTTGGTAATTTCATCCAGCGGCTGATTACTGAATGTGATAAAGAAAGCGTTAAGGTGTGAGTTTACTGTAGTGTACTTTATACACATTTCCTATAACTGACATAATCACTTTACCTCTCAGCCCTAAAGCCTGTACATTAGTGGTTCTAATAGATATCAGTTTCCATCAAGTGAACAAATGCATCCTGGCAAAAAAAAAAAAAAAAAAAAAAAACTTTTAGACTGACGAGTACCAAGGAACCTGCAAAAGTTGCAGCTCTAGGGCACAGTGGCTCTTAAAAAATGTAAAAAATAAAATTCTTGATCAAAAATATTGCAGTTTGCTTTCTACAAGGACAATCTGTTTTTCCCTGCATGCTGCAAAAGACTAAGATGAAAATCTTTGAATCATGACCACAATTACAACAAATTGATCTTTCTGTAAATTCTCAGAAAAGAATGAAACACCTTTAAAGAAATTACAAGTTCAGCAACATAGTTAGCCTTGGACAAAACAAAAGAAGCTAATAAGAGTTTTATTCCTTTAGAACTGAGTATTTATCCCTGCAATGTGCAACAGCCTTATTAGAGAGCAGTGACAAAAGCAAAGCAACTGGCAGGGGCTTTGACTGTGAAAACTGATACAGTAGTGCTTATTCCCACCAAGGACAATGAAATGTAAGCTATCGCACTCCCTCGTCACTTCCCAGAACTCACACTGAGGACTACAGTCGGGTGTAAGTGGAAGGTCAAAAAATATGTGCATGTGTGATTCAGAACGTGAACGAAGTCAGTGCGCTTCCAGTCTCCTTGTAAACTAATGGCTACAGTGTCCTTTATTTGCTTGCTCCAGAGACAATGACAAAAATGCCAAAGAGCAAACTGTGCTCATCTGAAAGACACAACAGAGGAGCTGTCAGCAGCTTGTCTTCAACTTCAAAACAACCAGCTGACTCTATAATTCAGTTCATAAGGAATGTGTGAGTTGTTTTACACTGGGAGTGTGGGCAGACAGTTAAAATAAACAAGTGAAGATAAAACATCTGCTTTAACTATGTCAGCTTTTTCTTCCTTACTGTCCCTCTTTCTTTTTCTCTCTTTCTTACAGATATTGGCCTGTTCAGTTGGAGCAAAGCAAAGAACAATCCATCATCTATGTTTTCAACCACTGAATGATCCCGTTTCCAGACCAGTCAATCATCTACTGAATGTGTCAACAAATGCACAGGGCTGTTGCAAGTCTAAACAAAATGATTTTAAATCAAATTGAGACAAGTGACCTGATTCAGCTTTCATAACAAAGCAACTTCTCAGGTCACAAATATGATAAGGTTTTAATGTCAAATCAGAACTGTTTAATGTTCCAATCTAAATCTCCACCAACCCTAGAGAGGACTAAATTTGGTTCTTGTGTTGAGATGGAAAAGAGGGTAAAATTCAACAAGCCACTGGTATGCCTCTGAGATGCCAGGCAAGGATGTCACAGCCTCTTGGTAGTTGACTTAAATATTCTTGGCTTGAGGGTGTGATGTGGCGGCAGCACATGGGCATAGCTGGCTGGTGAGTTTAAGCAAAAACATACCTGGACTGCAGTGGTGCAGAGAGTACTACACGCTATTTAGCCTTTAAGACACATTGAACAGAAGAGTGTTCTTGTAGATTTCACATCCTAGCAATGTTTTTAGTGTACATTTTAAAGACTTCAAGATAACACTGTCATCTTTCATAGCACCTCACTACACTTCATTAATAACACTGAGTAGAAACCTTAATCAACATCTGTAATATCTCTCCCTGTTACTTGTACATTTTTTAAGATAAATTAAGACTGATGGCAAGCCTAACTTTACAAACGCTGTATCCAAACCAAGTGCACACACCTCATCCTACACGGAAAGTGTTGAAGATTGCTATGACTCTGAAAGGGTCTTGAAGATAATCAATAATGATCTTAGTGGCACATATTATGGTAAAGTATTACTAACATGTGGCCAAACAAAAATCGTATGCATAAGTTTTGTTTGAAAAACATCACAAAGTAATTCTGTGGCTGTGTTGGTGGTCTGATAATACAAAGTTATTGCTATTTTTATCTAAAGCTTTTTAAGACAAAATCACTGACGTATTTATCATCCACAAAGAATTTTAAGGCTTTCAAACTGGTATAAACTAGATTTGGGTAAAATCCCTGAGAAAGCAGGAATTAGTGTGGTGTTAGCAGAATTCAAAAGAAACCAAACAAGAACCAAAGTCTGATGAAATTTTGAATAGTTTTTTTTTTCTTTTTTTAAATCCAGAGCATTCTGCTCAAATCTGCACAAATTGATGACCAATCCTTTTCACTCCTTAAAAGGCTCTGCTGTAAAGTTAAACATGGAAAACTAAAAACCATGTCACAAGTATTTTTTTTTTTTTTATTATTTAATAAGAACTGGGAAATAGAAAGGCAATAATTAATTTAATGTATATATATTTTTTCCACTAAATATACATTTTAATGTGAGATTTAGCATATGCTTTATTCCCTGGCAGCTCTTCAGAGACTTTTCAGACAGAATGGCCACTGGTCCCATTCAAATCCTCTGTATGTTTGTGTGCAAGTTTTGAAATTTCTATTGAATTCTTAATAATTGCTGTAGCATCTCAAAAAGCTCCAGGGAAAAGGTTTTGACTACAGATGAAAACCCAGAAGTGACATGTACAGAAAAGACAGACAGGATGGCAGAAGCACACGGCAATCTCAGAACCTATGAGTAAATGTTATGGGCCTTTGCTGTCTTAAAATAATCGCTTGTGTTCAAAATAAATGCCAACCTCTTTAAATAGAACAGCAGTGGAGAAACATAATCAAAGAAACCAAAAAATCTTTGAATTTTTTTAACAGTAAAAGTTAAAATTATTAATTACCTGACAGATTTAAATTAAATTTGTTTCATATAACTGAGGTGTTTGTTTCTGAAATGAAACAGGCATTTAGAAAAAAAAAAAAAAAAAAAAAAAAAAAAATGATGTGAAAAGATTGAAAATTTTGTTCCAGAAATATATTTTCTTTTCACATTGTAATTGTGGTTGTTCAAAGTGTTTGATATCCTGAAATGTTTATGGCAATTAAACCAATCAATTGCAGTCCAGCTTTTTACATGTTTCCAGCTTTTTATTGCAGTCCAGCTTTTTACATGTTTCCATTGTTATTTACTGATTACTTTTGGGCTTGAGCCTCTTTGGGGCGGGGAGGTCTCACTATAATCTGTAAAAATTCTCCATCACATCTAAGTAGTAGTCTGCTTGGGTCATGCCAAATCATATTACTTTCTTTCACAAGAAAATTGCTATTGAAATTAAAAAGCTACTTAAAACTAATTAATGCTTATTCTTAAGTTTTTATTAAACAATTATATTATAAAATTATATAACAACCTTAAAAGTTTGTAAAAGCAAAAATACAAGTTTTTCCTAAATGTGTAATAATACAATAAATCAAAGTATAAACTTACACAGTTTTAACTGAATGTGTCTAATATCACACTGTTGATACCAAACATGGAAGCAACCAATGCAGCTGTTGCTAGTAAACATACAACTGTTGGTCTGTGATGGAACATTTGTCTGCCTGTTTTGAAGATTGTGTGTTTTCTTTTTGTTTGTTCTTTATTATGGAATTAAAGAACAGGTGCACCGAAAGCCTGAATTAAGCTTTTTATTTTCTTAAAACTGTCACAAATATATGTTTATAAACATTTGGTATTTAGCCATTTGTGAAAAAGATACCCAGTTGACTTTTATTTGAAAAGACAAAAATGCATAGCTATAACAAATGGTACGAAATGCTGAAAAACTAATTCTGCTGAGACATTTTTTGAAGAATTGGCACTTATAAGTTGATCCACTGGGTACAGACATGAATGGTACGTCCAAATATGATGATTAAAAAACTATCAAATATTTTGTGTCTCAGATAACCTCTACAAAAACTACTGCACCTTTAAGATGTTTGATCAAAGTCACTATGATCCCAGATTATTTGCAGAAAACAGACAATGCATACCAAAGTGTGCAACTCAAAGAAAAATCTTAGTTCACACGTTCAAGAAAAAACACATAACAGCATCAAAGAGCCCATCTAATGAGCTGCAGCAGACTGACATCACTGCAAAACCAAGGTAGAAACAGCTAAAGTGTTGAGGGCAGCAGTGAGTGGAGAAAGTTCACTGTAACTTACCGTTGGCCTGTTGTTGAAGGGAAAACAGTCCAAGCAATAACAGAGGACTCCGGCTCCAGAGACAGAGAGAGAGGCAGCCCCTCGGCTTTTCTCCCTGCTCTGGCATGGTACAAGTCTCCCTCCTGTGCTTCTCACTTTTCCTCTGCGCTCCGTTGTTCAGCTCTTTCCACACGCCAGGCTCCGACGCTCACAACCACTGGCTCCCCCTCTGAGTGAGTGTGTGTAGTATGTGTCAGAGACGGAGGGAGAGCAGGACGTGGGGGGAGTATCAGGCATGCAAGCCACTGTGTGAGTGTGTGGGTCCGTCACAACGTGAAAAAGAGCACACCACACAGAACACACCAGCATCGGCAGCAGCCGTTGGTGCCGATTGTCCTCCAACCAGGTCTGACAGTAGCAGTGAGGCCAGCTGAGAGACAGGGAGAGAGAGGGAAAAAGGGGGGGAGTTAACTTTACTCTGCTTGTGGGGAGGGCTGACCAACTCACAAACACACACACACACACGCACCCATGCAGATATTCACTCACACAGAGATGGAAAGAAAACGGGGGCAGGGAGAACATATAAGCAAGATGGGGTTTAGAAAAAGTTAGGAGAGTATGGAGGATACTGAAGACACAAACTAGTATCTGAGAGATTCTGAGTCTGTTTGCAGATTTTGCTCGAAATAACTTCTGTCTATACTGTGTGAGTTAAAAAATTATACAACAATTGATTACACAAAGCATTTGAGCAGCAGAAAGCTGAATACTGACTTTGCCAGGAGGCTTGTAACCTACATGTTATAAACTAATCCGAATCTTTGGAAAAGAAATATAGTTGTTCATGCTCCTAGACTAAGGACACATGCAGAATGTTGCTACTTTTGGTTTATCTACAATATTCCATAAGTGTCAAGCACAAGTAGGTATAAGAACAACTGTCAATGGAAACATGTTGAGACAGAAAGTCAAATGCAATTCAATTAATTAAAAAAAAACAAAAAAACTTTATTATTCTCAGAGGGAAATTTAATGTTGCAGCAACTAACTACATTATAAATGTCCATCACTGTGGGCAGGAAGGATATCACTACGTCAGATCTGAAAAACCTCTGAATGAAGATACTGTTGTTGTGTCACAATCTTGTGAAAAGCCTGTTCCTTTATTAAATGAAGGACTAAATGGAGCATTCACTTCACAAGACAACTCAGTTCTTTATCACTTTGTTGAGCTTTTTCAAGTCACTTTAATGCTGTTGCTCTAGCAGACAGAAAGGATTGCAGTCTCTGCCACAGACTTATAGAAGATCTGCAACATCTTCTGCTAACCTTGAAGGGCCTATGTTTCCTCAAGAAGTACAGCCCGCCCAGCCACTTCTTGTATACAGCTTCACTGTTGTGTCTTCACTCCAGTCTGTTGTCCAGGTCAGTGTTTCCCAACCTTGGCCCACAAGGCACATTGCCCGGCATGTATTAGGTGTTTCTTTGCTTCACCTGGGCTGATTTCAATTGATAGCTGATCAACAAGCATTTGCTGAACTGCAGTCATCTGAATCAGGAATAATATAGCAGGGAAAAATCTAAAACATGCAGGGTTGGGAAACACTAATCTAGGTGAGCACCAAGATACGTCTATTCCTCCACAGCTTCCACATATTCTCCAACGGTAGAACTAGTGTTTCACATATTTCTGTTTCTCATGAAATCCACAACTGATTCCTTTGTCTTTTTTCTCTTTAAGAGGAGGTGATTGTTCCAATATAGTTCCACAAAGCAGTCTACCAACTCTCCAGACTTGGCTTCTGTTCCACCTCTGATACATAAGATAGCTGCAGTATTTCTAGTATTATTTCTAGTATTGTCATCTGCGGTACCACTGCAGATGACAATAATTTAACTGAAGGGGTACAGAGAGTAGCATCCCATGTGGTGTTGACCACCAGACACATAATTGATCCCTGTTTATCGAGTAGTCATTAAGGATAAAGGCTGCCATAAAATTGTGGAGGCCTCTACCTGTGTCTTCTGAAATAAGAACATATAACGGAAACAAATTTGTGATTTCTTTCCATAACTAATGTCATAATTCATCATAGTAACAGTGATATATAAAGTCATATCTGTGCTGAACATGCTGTAGTCGGAAAAACCTACTGGAGTTGCTTGTTGTGTCTGCAACACCTTACTAGGAAGGCATCCACAGGCAGTGAAGGAACATGTCCACAAAAACAGATACTATAATGGGTTGTAGATTCAAAAAGTTTGAATTCATTGTTTATTCTTCAGTCCCATATTTCACACGCAGTGCTTGAAAAACAAATTCCAACTTCATTGAACACACCCTGTCGTACATAAAGAGAATACAGCATAAACATTTTTGGCAGCATAACAATTTTTGCTACAATCTCTACATTCTTGTCTACGAGTTGAGTTTAAGATGATGACCTGTAGCTGTAATTAGAGAACAGGTCATTTCAAACATATGCAAAACGATATTAAATCAAGCTGCGCTAAAGGTTGCTGGTCTGATAACGCTCCAGATTCTCCTCCCATAATCAGTCAGAATCATGTCTCATTCTTTTTTACAGGGAGCAAAGTTTTATTTTTGAAAATATAAAATGTTGTATCTGGAAATAGATACTTTATAAAACCATGTTGAGAACACCTCCCCGTACAACGGTGAGCTGTTCAGGTGGCTGGCAGAGACACTTTAAAGGCGCTATTACAGATTACATCATACAGGCCTGAGGCTTTTTTACTAATAAATAAATGGGCTGAGACACTCTAATAGACCATTTCCTTTCCAGAGCTATCTTCTTGCCTTTAAGGCATTTACTGCTGACAAAACTCCATGCGTATGTGTGTGTATGTTTCTGCTTTGAACAGTTTCCTTTTAGCATGAAAACATGCATCACAGATTTGAACCATCACTATATAAGAAACTGATTCAATATTTTTAAAGTTTTGGTAAATGAAACACTTCGATATGTACTTACAGTTTATTTACCGTTTTCATTTGTAAAGACAAAGAACAGGAATAAGACTGATTATCACTCCTTGGAGAAAGAAATTAAAATTACTTCATCAATAGAGACCAGTTCCCAACCTTTCATATACAAGATTATAAGTTTAAGAAAAACAGATCAGATTCCTGTTCCAATTTTCAATGAAATTATAGTCATAATTTGCACATAGATTAAGAAGTACAAGACAGAATTTTACCAGTCAGTTAAGAGATTCTTCAAACTACCCAATATTTCTTCTATTCACTTTGATTTTGGGTTGACAGGCAAAATAAAGAAAAATCTGAGTATTTAACTGAGAAAAAAAAAAGACAATTTTCAGTCCATTAAGGCCGTTTTAAAATAAAATTGATAAAGACAATTTAAAAAATTAAGAGTTATGATTTGATTTGAAAATACAAATGATCTTTAAAATCCATAAATTTTCTGTCGGATCCCAAACTATCCCTATCAAAGAGATGCAATATGTTTGCTGTTATTTCATGAAATAGATCCCTTAAAAAGAAAACAACAACAACAAAAAATCTGTATTGGTTAAAATTATTATCAACAGGTCAGACCTCAAAGAAACATGATTGCAGAATTTCTATTGTTGACATAACTTTCAAACTACAAAGACAGTGAGTATGTCATCTAAGAATTTTAATCTATTTTGGAGCAGATAAATGTCATAGATTATTAGATGTCAGGTCTATATACATTAGGCAGAAACCACACAATATTTCTTAGTACAAAAGGTCCAAATCAGAATTGGCAAGTCAGAATTCTGTATGGGTAAAGACAGGAAAAAAATATTTACTGGTTAATATGCTGATAGTAATATTACCACATCAAAATATTGGGAAAATTATCACACATCAAAATTGGGAATTTTGATAGACATTTTATTTCACATCAACATAAAAATAAAAATTCTTTATACTCTTCTCATTAAAATATTTCACTCATTGTTGCATATTTTTTATTTTTTGTAAAGCAAAAATGTGCCTGCCCTCTCTCCCCCTTGCGTCTGTCTTTCTTTGCTACACTCCTCCCCTCACTCCCCTTCTCTGGTGAACCAGAATGTCATTTCAAGCATGTCTAACTGCGGGAAGCCTTTTAAAAACTGTGACAGCATTTGCCCCCAATAGCTGCGAAATTGTGTATGTGAGTGTGAATGTTTGTATGTGTCATGGGGCATCAGTCTTCAATACCTTTTAAGTAACAGTTTTTGAAGGGGTCACTTCTTGATCTACATATGATATCTTGTCTTCAAGCAAATCAGCAAAGACGTGCATCACACACACACATGCACACACGCATGCTTCTCTTCACAGGAGTCACCCTCATGCTGGGTGCAAGATAAATGGCTCACACTGGCACAAGCAAAGGATGAGCAGTAAAACTGAAGGAAAAAAAAAAACAGAGGCAAACAAAAGGATAGTGACCAGAAAACTATAACGAATGGTGGATGTATACGTTCATTTAATACAATAATTTCTGATGAACAAATGATAAATGACGCATGTCAACCTCTGGGGCAGATGTGAGAGTTCAGAGAATAGACGAGAAGAGGACCAAAAGCACTAACATTATTTGTAAAACTTCCACTTTAAGGCACAAATGAAGTTGCCTATATCTGAATCTTCAGCAGGAATGTTTCTCTGTCTAATAGGTTAACAGCATTCAAACTGCTTTTCCTCATTCGGATGCTAAAACAACAGCTAATGCCGGGGGTCAGTACTTTACCTGATGTGAATTATTTTTTGACATGCTGACACAACAAAATAATAATATCTTTCACTGGTTACTTCATTTTACACTGAAGTATAAAATGTATGGGTGAATCTTCTAAAAAGATCTTTAGGAAATTTGTCTCTATTCTCTTGAGTTTAAATATTATAATATAAAAAGCATGAAACATTCCTAGTTAGCAGTTTGTCAATGGGGATAACCTTTGTGGTGAGGGAGACAAACCTTTTCTGGTGATCCTGGAAAACCCAGCACCTTTGTTACATCAGAAAAGGTTGCTAAATGCAATGAAGCCTCCTTCAGATTAATATGTTTTATGCTTGTGACACAAAAGAAAATGTTGGAAATTAATGTTCCAACAAAAATATCTATTCCTTCTGTCTTTATAAAAAAAGCATCCAATATTCCACCTCTTTACAACAAGCATCCGATGTGATTTAAAATGAATGAAAACCCAATCTATAATCTTGGATTAAACTACTTAAGTCACACTAAACCATGTATAATGCATTGTCAGCTAATTTATACCATCTCAATTTACTTTTCACTGTTCCCTTAAAGAAACCATTATCCTTTTATTTGATGTGAACTGACAAGGAGACAGAGGATTAGGTCAGCCTTTGAGAAACACCTCTGTGGCACAACAGCGCATCTGCTAATCCCCATCTATTCACTTCAGTTTATCTTTAAACTAACAAGCAGTTTAACATAATCTACTTTAAACCAGTCTGTTCACTCCCATTCAATTCTGAATTTACATAGCAATCCTTTCTGCCTGAATGCTTTGTCGAACAAGAGAGACACTGTGTGTGGGAGTTGAGCTGGTTTCCTCTTTTTCTATAGACCATTTCTGCTCTGAAATTCTCCACCTGGACAAAATCCACACTGCAATGAGGAAAATTGTTTTTGTTTGGTTGCTCAGTACTTCGCATTAGTAGATAAAGACATTTAGCTTACAGATGGTTAAAGTAATAATTATAAAATAGTCTTAGAGCATAACTATTCCACAAAGTAAAAAATTGTTAGGAGGGGAAGAAAAATAAAGAGTAAGAAAGGGTCAGAGGTGTTTAACATTATCATCAGTATTTGGTCTGGTGCCAAGGGTCTACTAAAGCATTTTGTAACCTATCACAACACCTAAAATGGCTTAGTTCCCAGAGTGGGAAGAAAGGCGTGATGATGGAGCAGTGACAGTTTCACCTCTGACCTCCTGTGGTATGGTTTCTTTATGTCTGCATTGCCCAAAAAGAATTTCTGCTATTTGTGTTGAAGTAGGGGGAGAAGGGAGTTAGCTTCACAGCAGAATCAGTTTGGGAACATTGGTCATGGATGCTTAACTCAAAAGTCCAATCTTTTTAAAATCAGGGAACGTGCCTTACTAAAAACAACCATCTCAAAAACTTAAGAAATACACAGACCTGTGTAACAAGCCAGAGTGACCAATGGTGGCATATATTTCCAAACTGATCCTTGAGACGTTTCATTAATTAATTAATAATGATTACTGAGATTGAGATTTTACTCAATTCACAATTAACTCTAGCAACTTTAGAAAGACTTCACTATTCCTTTTAGCTTGCTCTTCCTTTCTCCCTCTTGCATGTTGATACTGACAAAACGGCTTTACCTTTCACATCTCCCAACTTACTTTCATTCTTATCAAAGCTGTTCTGCCCATTTACTGCTTTTTTCTTTAACTCTGCTGTAAGATAAGGAGGGGTGTTCATTTCTAGGTGAACTCAAGAGGTGGTGGTCCTCTAACCTTCGAAATGGACCTTTCCTGCTCTGTTTGGAAGTTTAGGTGACCACTAAACCAAAAGAAATGAGACACCTTAGTCTGCCAGGCAGCACAGAAACGGTGGCAGCCGGCCTCAGGGGGAGGTGTGATTATTATCTCAATCCCAAACTATATTCTTCCATTTCTGGATTTCAAAAATTCTGCATTTACTTTAATCTTCAAATTACTGAAATATGAACTACAATATTCCCTTTAAAATAAGCTGAAATATTTCAGCAAAACAGCTTAGGCATGTTTAAAACATTAACACTAAAGACAAATTCACATGCAAGCAGAGGCAGAAGCTCTCCAAGGCAGATGATGAAATATTTAAACTTAATGAAAGTCTATTGATTGATTAGGAATTACTTTTAGAGTGTGCTGCAGTAATTTGAAATAGTCACAATATCACCTTACAACTAGCATATAATTATTGGCAGGGATGACGAGAAAGACCAGAAACCAAAAGTTCAGTATCAGAAGATCCACCCTTCTAATCCCAATGTGATAATGAATGTGTGGTTTGTAGTACATTTCTTGCAAAGGAAGCTAGTTTTGCTTTCAAATAAATGCTATGAAGAGTAATATTTCTGCATGATAAATATCCTGATAGTTGACTAAAAGGCACATAATTTCTTAAAGTCAATTTTCCCATTATATCAAAGTAAAACAAATTGACTTAATACATTTGAGATTTTTGTAAAAACAAATACAAACGCATGTGAATTGATTGTGAGTGTAGAAGTAGGAAAGCAGGAATCCGGGTTGCTAAAGAAGAGTCCAACTGGTCAAATTGGTGGAATGTCAACAATGGCATGGCGAGGTAGAAAAACCTCCCAGAAAAGATCCTGAGTGGGAGCTGAAAGAGCAAGAGCTGTCCCACCTGCTCTGTGGGATCTGTCCCTGCCTACTATAGTGATTCATAAATCCGCTTTTCAAACAATCAGGATCATATGCTGCAGCCACCCACCCACGTGGATTTTGACTGCCATTTGTAACTAAATAAAGGTTGCAAATCAAAAATGCCATTTATTTTTACTTTTTATGAACAACATGACTGAATAGCTAATAAATGTTTTTGAGAAAATGTAAAAATCTAGCTTGGAATATGTCTCCTCTCAGCTTAACCACTAAACAAGAACCTGATGAGATTGAGAGACAGGAACAGATTATTGTCTCTCAATTTACAAGGCTTAAATGTAAGATACTGACTGCATAGACACTCTTCAGAATTCCAGTTAAAACGTACTACAAAAACTAAAACATTAATGTAATTCATTTTCTCCTTTTTTGTATTGAAAGTAATAACAATAAATGACCCTTTGTTTATGTTAGAAATGTTTCAATAACAAAACCCCAGAAAGTATTTTCATATGAATATATATATTTATAAATGTGAATTAAACCTATTGTAATGTGTGCACACACATTTAATTCACATTAAATATGAGAAGCACAAATTTTAATTTGTATAATAAACAGTGTGATTTGCTGTCGTGCAAAGGAAATATTGACCAAGGATTTTTCTGAACTAAAGAAGTTACTAAAATCCTGCTGGAAACAGTTCAAAAAGCTGCCAAGGAGGCACATGCCTGTCATGAGGCAAAATAATTGAAAGAGTAACGGTTGTGTTGCTGACCTGTTACTAGAGCAACAATTTGAAGAAGCAGTTTTAAAACCTCCAACTGACAGTGGCAAATTAGTTATGAAATAAGCAAACAAAACTAATTTACAAGAGCCACAATATCTAAATATCTATACTTGTCAAGGAACATTTGTTACAGTTAGATCATTGGCAAATCTTTTTGACAGGTCATAAGGACTGATACACAAACATGGGCTTCTGGTAATTCCAATTACCCATTTTACACTAACCTAGTTTCACCTGTAGTCTTTGGGGCCTTCCACTAATAACAGAGCAACACGTGTTTCTGAGACAAATGTCTACTTTTTCTTAAAGCCAAGAATCCTTCAGTTTAATATAATGACTCACTCTTAAGATAGAGGGTGACAGATCTGAAGCACCAACAAATTATCTGAAAAATTAACAGAAGAGAAAGGAAAAACTGTTCCCTGTTCTAGGACTTGTTTAGGGCCAAACAACTTGGTGACATCAGGGGCTGGAACCTGACCTACAAACCGTCTGTGAACCCCACACCTGCATTAACACGAGAACTCACACTGATACAAAGACAGATATCCATCCACACACAGATGCAGTAACCACACATTCCATAACACTTGATTACCCATAATAACAGTTCATTTAGAGCTGCCAAAGGCCCACAATTTGAAGGACTGATAACACCACCTGGTTGGAAAACAGTGCTTCTTTGAAAGTGCTTCTCCTTATAGACTTTGCCAAACAATTACGAACATCATGCAAAAGATTAAAGAGTTCTTCCTTAACACTTCAAAGGCGAGTAAGGAGAGGTCTGAGGTGAGGGTAAAGATGACAGGAAGAAGTTGGGTTAAAATAGGCAATTGAGAATAACAAAAAAAAGTTAGGATAAAGCAAGGCAAGTTTATTTTTATAGTACATTTCAACATCAAGGGAACTCAATACACTTTACATGATGAAAACACAAATCAGCAAACGTTACATTTTCTCCTAACTCTAAACAGTTGGGGGTTTATCCTTGATTTAAGAAACTTAGTGTTTCAGCAGTTTTGTAGTTTTCTGTAAGTTTGTTCCAGATAAGTGGAGCATAAAAATTGAATGCTGCTTCTCCACTGAAACTAACATCAAAGCTGTTTAGCTGTTGAAAAACAGCTTTTCCAATAATGTTGCAGATTAATGGAAGATTGCAAATTGGCTTGTAATTTTCCTATTCTGACTTGTCCAGATTGTTCTTTTTCAATGGTGGTTTGATAAATGCTGTTTTTAAGCCTGGGGGGAAACAACTGATAAGAAGGATACATATAGAAATTGAATCAGATCAGACACAATGACAGGCAAACCTTTCTTTCTTAAAGAAAAATATACCTTAATTTCCATACTATAAGACACTGCTTTAAACAACGCGATGCAACTAATATACAAGTTTTTCCCAACTGGTCTTGCAAAGCTGGCAAGATGCACAGTGAAGAAGACAAAAGAGTAGCAATGAATGAGATTGAGGAAGTGTGTGTAAGTTCAGGGATATCTGCAGGATGTAATCAGATGGCACACACAAAAACCATCACAATTTATGTGATTACTGTTAGTTAAAACCAAGATGGTTTGCAGCTCTGGCAGCTCTCTGCTTCCTGAGCTTTTCCAACCATCCATCTGAATCATTATTGTTGCAAATCACTTACAATATGTATTATTTTAGGATTGGGTTGTTATTGAAAAAGAAGAGGGTCAGACAAAACTGCATTGTTAAAATGAGTTGGGGGAAGTGATGGGAGCAATGCCAGTGTCAGGCTAGTGGTGGTGAAGCATGATGGTCCACTTGGGGTGAGTGGCGCAGTGGGATAAGAGCGTGGGGAGTTCATGCCCCCGTCAGGCCCTTTTCACACTGCATAAACAAAGAGATTACAGTGAGAAGGGGCTCTGTGCGACTGACAAGCAAGGGTACCCACACACACCCATTTCAACACAGGCACACAGCCACATACAGAACTCATACTTTCACATGCACACAAGTATGTACACTCAAATCAATGTTAATATATTGGAACATACAATTAGAAGGGCAAATTCATGCAAACAAAGATGCTTCCCAAAACACAAGGTCAACATAATGAAAACACACATACAACTAACAAGAAACATCACAACACAGTGGCGCCACCTGTCTCCTCTTCACCAATTAATGAGCCCCCGGCTCCCGGGATGCTACAACAGGGTGGCAATTAGCAGGGGGAAAAAGAAGAGGGGTTATGAAATGAGGGAGAAAAACAGACACTGGGTGGAGGGGGTGAGTAGGAGGCACAGAGAAGGGAAAGACATACACATTTTTTAAATAAATCTGAGCAAGTTTAACACATTGGTGTAGCTAGAAGAGCCAGACAAAGAAAGTAGAAATATCTGTAAAATTGCAAGCTAATGTGTCAAACTACTTCATTGTGAGAACAACCAAAATTAGGATATGCCCATCTCACATGTTAATGTTCATTTAACGTATGCAAAAAAATTAAATGGAAAAATAAAAAAGTAAATCATATGGCAGATTAGTAAGATGAAAGAAATTGGACACAGTTAGGTGATCGTAAAGTGCAAAAGCACCCCAGGCAAATCAGAATAATGTGTATTTTTAATATTTTATTGATAAACATTAAGGGATAAAGGATGAAAAAGAACAAAGTATGAGCTTACAACAACTGAAGAATGAAAAAGAACAAAGTATGACCTTACAACAACTGAAGAAAACCTGGATTTGTGGCTGAGCCTGCCTGTTAGTTTCTATTTGTATTTCCATCCATCATAATTTCTCTAATTCTGTCTCCTTCCTTCAGCCATCCAGTAAATCTTTGTTTCCTGTTTTTCACTTTAATAGATGCACACACACATTCTTTTGTTTGCCACCTGATAACAGAAAGTTATTCATACTGTCTCCCGACCCCCTCTGACCCTTGAACTCTGAGACCTAAATGCGGAACAAGAACTGAGAGACTGGTCACGCATTTGCTGGCAGTCATTACATACAGACAAACACACACACTGAAAAGCCAGAGATGTCTACCTATTCCAATTTTGGATTGCAATTAAACTATACGTTTTAACATAGCTGAATAAAAACTATACTGGAGAATCCCTTCCAGTCTAATGTGTTCTTCCTGAATCTAAAGAAGCTTAGAATAAACTCAGTAAACTAAACAATGTCTGCAAATATACAGAACTGCCATTTACCATATAGATTACAATAACACTATTGTAATCTATATGGTAAATATAGATATAGTCAATAGTATCCTAAATCCTATTGTATTTAGGATACAAATCCTAAATACAAATTAGTATTTAGGATACTATTGTATCCTAAATGGAAGTTTAGGTCAACTCCACTTTTAGGTCCACAACAATAAACTTTATAGAACACAATTAGATTTTATGTTAAGTGTAAATTCAGATTTTAATAGCATATGATTTAAACTCTTCAAAATTATTGAGTAAATAAAGCCAAAGTTCTCGAGAACTAATATTCCAAACATTTTAGATGCCTTTTTTCATTCTTGATAAGGAAACAATTTTATTGTCAGTCCAAAGGAACGGGCTTTTACTGTTGCTCAACATCTGTCTGTGTGACCTACACAAAAAAGTAAACAAATAATATTGCACAGAACACATGAAAAAGCAACATTAGCTTTGTGCTTACCATTGTATCCCAGATTGTATTTACTTACAAGATTAAATATGACTGTAAGACATGTACAAGCCAAAGTAGTTTGGCTCGCCACACACAGAAGGCAGGTGTGGGGTCAAGAGTTTCGGTCAGCGGCCTTGGTCCAACTCCCAAATATAGAGAATCCACTATTCAGGGATCCTTAGGTTCACTGCAGGTTCTCGGATAACCACCACAGACCTTTTATGTCTGGAGAAAAGCATGAATGCCGAACACACAAAACATGCATTCATTCCTCCATACATTGTCTTTCTTTTATCAGAAGTGTTGAATAAATCCGTGGAGTTAAATTCCACAACATATTCACACAAATTTAGAAAGACATATAATATGGAACGCACTCAGTTCAATGAGATCACTAAGATATCCATGACCTTGTTACCAGAAAACATGAATGCCTATTCCTCTCTTACCCCACAATCTAACCAGTCACCCACATCAACTTCTTTGCTTCTTTACAAAATCTCTCTCTATCTCTGGGTCTCAGAGAAAACACTATGCACAGTGTCCATTCAGCGAATAACAGAGGACTTGTTCTAAACAGTGAAACACTGCACTCACACTTTGACCTCCGAAGACGAACTCTGAACTCCAAAATAAGTCGTGACACATGAAAACATGTATTTACACGCATGTGTGAGAGGGTTGTGTGCATGAGGAAGATGCAGACTGATCCATGCAGATCAATTGATTTGCAGAATTATTGTTATGCCTGAGAAATATGTGTAAAACTCTTGATACACAACCTTGAATGTCAGGACATTTTTGTTGCTTTCTTAAGTATTAGAATATGTAGTATAAGCACAGAGTATATTGATTCCAAAAGTTTACACGAATACTACTCAGAAGGCATGTAAAGAATCCATCAAGAAGAAAAACTTAATTGTCCCAGCCATAAATTTATGTTAGTGAATACAAGTTCCTGCAGGTCATTATAGAGCAGAGAAACTCCCATTCTCCTCCAGTGAAATAGTTTCAATTTGATTGTTACAAAGCGATCTGACAGCAGGAGTTTTAGCCATGAGTCATACTCGCTCTGCTCTGACAAAGAGAAATCCATGAGCGGTAATGAAGACAGCAACATATTTGATGCTTTAAAATTTTGCTATGTTCTAATTATTGTGGTACAAAAGTTAAAAGAAGGTCAAACAAACCAAATAAAACAGCTGGATCTGCAAATAAGCAGAACTTTGCCAGTACTAATAGCAGAAAACAACTCAGGGTCCTCCCTTGGGCTTATTTTCTATTAAAGTAGGGATGAAAGAAAGCTGAACAATTTTCAGTCAGTGTATTCTAAAAAAAAAAACAGAATAGCCTCTTAGTAATGGCAACTTTATTGCTCTCCCATACTTGGCTGAATTCCTCCATCCACATGCATACATTCACATATGTGCACTATATGTGTGTGAACAATTCTATCTTTGAAACAGTAATTGCTTTTAATACCACTGGGAACACCACACAGATCGTGACAGAGTTTCACCCACAACTAATGATTATGTAAATACGATAACCATCTGTAGACATAATCGTGTGTGTGTGTGGGTGTTCTGCCTAATATTCTTTTATCCCTTATCATATGGAGATCAGCTGTTGGACAAATGTGCTATTGTTGAAGGCTGAGTTAGAGGCAAATGTGCGCCGGCATGCTTGTGTGTCTGTGTCAGTGAAGTTGTGCTTTACTGGTTCAGGGCCTCATCTGTTTCCCTGATAATGCGGAGGATCACATGTTGCTTCAGATGAGAAGTCCGGAGCTTGTTATTAAATGTCATAGGCCGATCTTCTAGAATAACCAATAAAGTTCTCACGGCTTCCGCATCTGTGAATATGTGGAAGTCCACGGCAAACACGTAGTGAATGCTCTGCAGACCCAGCAAAACAAGAAAAACAATAATCCATTTATCTGGGTGTCTGTCTTTCTGACTGACCAACAAATGGTAAGTGCATGCACACACAGGCACAAAATGCCACTGCACTGCTCCTCCCCACGGCTTAGAGAAATTACTGCCACCTGAAGCGGAACCACGTCCATCATGAGGAGGCCCCCACAAAGCCCCACAGGTGTCCTTTAACATGTCCAATGGTCTCCTCCTCCCCCAGCTCTCCATGTGTCCATTCATCTAGCTGCAGTGGAGAACAGCAAAACAAAACACATCCCTGGGGAGTGGAGGGACCTCACAACTATCCCAGTACATGAATTCCTCTGTTCTGCAGGCACAGCTTGGAGCATCCCACCTAATGACAGGGCAGTCAAACTATTACTAAATTCATCATGTTGTAAGTTTAAAGAAATGTCATTTTTATACATTGTGTGCACAGGATTTTTTCAGTACTGTAACTTAGTTCACATGACCTCATATTGTGTTTTTGCTCTCCACCTGTGTGGTGTTAAGCAGTCTGATTTGCTGCCAGAAATGAAAAGCACAAATCACTTCACCCTGACCAGACTTGTTGTGTTAAAATGAACACAATGAATTATGAGAGACAGGTGCAAAACACTCCAAACCACAAAGACCAACTTTGCATGTTTTGCAAAGATTTCGAACTGGCTGTGGTTTAAAGAGGTGTTCCTAAGCCAAACAAATCAAGAGAAATTGAGCAATCAGCAGTTCCTGCAAACTTGCCTTCAATTGAAAATCACACAAGATTTTCCAGATGCTGTCAGTCCACATTAATCTACACAAGGCTGACAGTGTAATATAAAAATCAATGTTCACAGTCTACCTCTAAAATAAAAACCTCAAATTCTTTTTTTTTTTTCCTTTGTCTTCCTAAAGCTAAGCTACAGAACTTTAGGACACCTCAGAGAGGTAAAAAATAACTGGAATTCAAATGTTAGGCACGAGTAACAAACAGACAGCTGTGCAGACAACAGCGCACGTAGGTAGGCAACACAGCAACGAAGGGAGTCAGAACCAAAGACAGACAGAAACACAAACATTCAGTTTTAGAATAAACACAAAGCTCTCTCAGCGTCACCCAGGAAGAAATACTTTCCTTTGATCTCAACCCATGCGACCTGGCAGCAGTCAGAAGAACCAAATCACCTTCCAAACAAACGTCAACACTGCTAACATCCTCAAGGTCAGAGCAGACATGTTTAAGTCAAACATTTTCGTTCGCACTTATGAACACTGAGAAGACTCAGAGGGAGGATCAGTAATTTTAAATGTAAATGAGACTTAATACCATTTATAAAAGGCTTCACCTTTAACCACCTTACTACAGTTTTATAAATGAACTCGACACTCCCAACCAATCGTTTTCTGCTTTCACTCGACTCCTGACTCTACAGCTGTGAATACAGTTCCTTTCTGGTAAAACTTGGGAGCTGCAGCAATTATTTTAGAAATCTGCTCAAGCCCAAACAGGGATAATTTTGTAAACTTTGGGATCAACTTTTAAATCAAATAAAGTTAGTTCAAATTGATAAGAATTGAATGAAGTTAAGACATTACATCTTATTTTACAGATAACAAATATATCCTTTTATAATATATCCTCAAATCATCCTTTTATTTTCATTTTGCTTAAAAATGTTTATTTTCTATAAAAGAAAAAAAAAGCTTCAAACACTGCATATCATTTTATCATCACAACCAGTTCAATGTTTTGATGAGTACAGTCATAAACAGCCAAACTTTAAGTTTCAGAATATTATTTTATTTTATCCTTAATCCATTGATTATGGTTGTGATTCCTGTTTTGAACAGTTTTCTTATTCATATTTTGAGACAGAACTGACAAAAACTATGATTTTTTTAAATCATATAATTGTTTTAACTTCAGGCTACAAAATTTTGTGCTTGTTTAACAAGAAATATAATAGTTTATTGCTGCTGAAGCAATAACTAGTAGAAACATACATATCAGTTAAACAGAAGGTTTGTGTCCAGATTGGCTCATAGCAACATCTACACAGCAGGAGTCCTTGGAGTCAGATGCAATGGAAACAACTGGAAAGTTGTTTTGTTTTTTGTTTTTTTTTACATGTCTTTTCATGAGCTCACAAGCAGCACCTTCCATCGTCTGTCTTATTTACATTTACACATCATTACACTGGCCCTGCTCCTCACCCTGCAGTTGTTTTCAGGTTAGAGCCTCGTCATGCTGAAAGATGCTTTTCTCAGCACACCTGAGACTACTCATGCAAGTTCACATGTAGATTTATTTCACCACATGTGTGTTTGTGAATGTGTCAGGTGGTATTTTACATCCTGGAAATAAACTTCTCCAGTTACATCAGTAATGAAGTGTGACTAACACCCAAAAGCTTCCATGATAGTAATGCATTACAAAATGGAATGTGCAAAGAGCATTTACACAGAGCAACAATGTGATAGAAAAGCACAGCAGTCAATAAATCTGTAAAATCAATTTATTCTTCTGCTTTCAGCGAGATTTTGTTTTTCATTGGTTTTTATACTGTATATGTACATATAGTGTACATGCACATTTTAAAACATTATCAAATCAACAGTGAAAAATGATTATGTTCATTAATTAAGTTTTCATTTCAAAGAACTTGAAAGATCTTTTCCTATTCAAAAAATATGTAACTTTGGTCAATATTTTCTGTTTTACTGACCAATACAATTTATCCTCTGCTTTCTGAAAGTAAAAATGTGCAGAGAAAGCAAAGCCTTTGATGCTGTCTTGTTCCATCCCTGAATTGTCTTTTCTGTTCACAGCACCAGTAAAAATGATGCCTTGTTACTGGGACTCTTATTCTCCCAAATTGTTTATTTGTTGTACAAACTGTTTCTTGGTGTGTGATATTCGATTTAGTTTAAACTTCCTATTTATTTTTAAAGTTTTTATAGATTATGTTCAGCATTCTTATTCTACTTAAATATGCTGAACAAATAAAACGTTCTTGTATACAATACATTTTCTTATTACCTGGAAGCGATGGGCTGACGTTGGTTGGAGTTTGGTCGCACAGCTGAACAATACCTGCACACAATGTCACAATATTTGCGAGAAATTACAAAAGGCTTTTGTAAACAAACATTAGCTTTAATTCTGCATTTACTTTTGAAAGAAAAAAACAAAAGAAGAAATTTAAAAGAACATAAATATGATTCCTACTGTAACAAGTAACACAGCTGGGCTCTTTCAAATCAGTCTAAACTCCCTCACTCATTTACTGTAGCCACTTAATCCTGTTCAAGGGTACAGAGGAGATGTAGTCTACACTGGCATTCAACAGATGACGCAGTGCACACCCGGAACATCTCAAGGCCAACAACCATGCATGCTAATATCAAGTGCAATGTAGGATCAACAGTTAACCTACTGGATATATTTTGTGTGGTTTTGGAGTAAATCATAATGTCTAGACAAAAAAATGATTGCAGTTTTATGACTCCAAATTCATTAGAAAGGATAAAGTGAGTGAAGGGTCAAGTCTAACAGATTCCCACCTGTGGAGTTGGAAAAATAAGCTCAACTCTAAATTCCTTCAATAACCATAACTCTTTGGGCGGGTCCATTTCTTCATCTCTAAGAAAACACAGCTTTAGAAAAACTGTAATTCACATTGGATTCATTTTGCACAGCATTGCTTTTTATTGGCACACTATAAACTAGTCCACTGTGTGTGTGTGGGAGGGGGGGAGTGCGTGTGTGTGTGTGTATGTGTCTGTGTGAGTTGTGTGCCTGTCTGTGGTCTGTTGCTAATGTAATAGCCTGAAGTCAGAAGCACAATTTGACAAAGGGGTTAATTCACGCAAGGTGTTAAAATGAGCAGATCTTGCATAAATCAAAGCCTCTACAGATTTTAATACATCAGTGAAACCACAACTAGTTAAGGGGGAAAAAAGAAAAGCCATACATTTACCCTTGTAAAAGTGTCATCCAGTTAACGATGAAGAAAATGACACTAGTAATTGCTGTGGGTCAAAAACGTCCAGGATAATGATTCTTTTAGCTCACATAGTTGCAATGAAATCTAATCCTGGGAGTCGTAAAACCTGCCACGCTTTAATAATCACCACACAGAACACGAACCTTGAGTAAATTAAGACAAAATACTGATTAATTTTAAAACTGTTACACTTATTAAAAAAAAAAAAAGAACTTAAGTTTGATGGCAAACTTAGAAAAGATAACAACTGACACATCAAATTTGACTTGAAGAAGAAAGGGAGATTTACTGGATAAGATTAAATACCCAGATTCATCTTGGCAGCAGTTCTGCTCCAAGGACAGAGCACATTTGTTTAAAAGAGTGTGAACTCAAGACTGTATATCAACTTAGACTAATCTAAAACTTGAAGATATCAGTATCAAGGAAAATTGTTGCGTAGGTTAGACTGACGGCATCTACCAGGTCCTGTGTGACAGAAATGAACAAGTCAACCTTTGTTTATACTAGAAGATCTTAAACAAAGTAATTCTATATGTTTACTGCTAATCCAGGGATCGGCAACCCAACATGCTAAAAGAGCCATTTTGGATCAAAAAAACAAAAGACATATCTGTCTGGAGCCGCAAAACATTAAAAGCCTTATATAAGGTTTATAATGAAATCAAAACTAGCTTTAAGTGTTTATATTAGCTATATTAACCAATTATCAAAATGACTAAGAGTATACAGAATTAGCATTCATGATTAAATGTTTATTTTCCCTGCTGGGCGTCCTGGATGGAATGACGCACCGCTTGACTACTCTGTTGTACAATAGTGCTTTAAATTAAGGAAATGCAATAAAGAAATCAGATTTTTGATGTCATTTTTATTATGAAGATTGACAGGGAAAGGGGTCATTTTTTTCCTTTTGGAACTCTTAAAATCTGCTCCCAAATGCAGTTTACATAACGACGATCGCTCTTTGTAAATAATCACCGTTAAGTGTGTGATCAAAAAAACAACAAAACGGAACGTGCATAACATGTTATGCTGGGCAACAAACGGAGTGCAATAAAATGCAACCTGCAGTTACACAATAAAACAGCAGCCTTTTGAAAAAGTAAAGTATAAATTAATTAAATTAATACAGTTTAAGTTTGATTTCTGTGCAAATGCCAAGCAAGTCAGTGCAATGGTAAGACAAAGCAGAATCCTCTTCTCTTTTGACACCTAACCGTCCTCAGACCTGAGCAACAAAACACAATATTATCGCTCAGTGTCATTCTAAATATATATTGACAAAAATTACAAATCAATTTTTAAAAACAACCACTTTGTTACTAAATATATAGGATTGTATTCTTACGTGTTTAATGTGATTTCTGTTTACGGACGTCACTGAACAGCGTCTCAACATCGGGCATGTAACTTTAATCTTGATGCAGCAGCTAATGTAGCATCTTCCCTGGAAATGTCTTACCACATTACTGTATTTTTCAGACTATAAGCTGCTACTTTGTCCCCACGCTTTGAACCATGCGACATATATATGCACCAATTATTTTATTTTTAAAAAATGTAGGTACGGCTTATAGTAAGGTACGCTCTACTCAAAAAGAGTAGAGCGTACCTTACCTTACCTTACGTACTCAAAAAACAAACCGTGTAAACAACCGCCGCCTGCTTCGCGCCCCGTCCACCTGGAAGAAACGTCACAGGCTGTGACGCAAATCTTCGTTGACAGAAATATTGAAATTTAATATTTATTCTACACATTTTTATAGCAAAGGAAAATGTTAAGAATGGTTGTATCATATTTGTCCTCCTACAGAAACCATATTAAAACCAAAAACTACATTTTACCACCCCCATCTTTTTCAAATTTCAAACATTATTTGAAAAAGTGTCAGAGAGCCACTTGGGCACCGCTAAAGAGCCGCAGGTTGCCAACCTGATTGCCAGCAGAGAAAAGTAACACACAGACAGAAAATGTCTTGCCAAAAGGCTCCACTGTAAAGTAATAGAAATACAAGTAAGATAATGTCATATACACTTTTTACTTTAACCATAAACAGCTAATATAAACAACCTTTAGAACCAGCTATGGATAGCTTAGTCTGATCTGAGTCTCGGTGATGGCAGAAAATGCCACTATAGGTATCAGCTTACAGGTCAGCCTTCAGGAGCAGACATGTCACGTCTGTATCCCAAACAGTTGGTTCTTTCAAAAAGGATCAGTGAGACAGATTACTACCCCAGTCCTTTCTTTCACTTAGTTACTACAATCTGTCAACTCGCTTTCAGCTTTACAATAGGCAACAAAAACATGGACGGATCGGGTGACTGGAGAAATCCAACAGCTTGCAATGAAAAGTCATGTGCTGATATTCTAAAGCCACATATATCCTTCAAAGTGTTTCATGATCTATTGTGATACAAGATGATGCATCAGTAATGTAATTTGGCTAATATAAGAGTATATTAGATACACTCATGTTAGTTGCAGACTGAAGCTTGTGGATACAGACAAATTAAAAAAAAACAATCACAAGGTGTATGTTAATCGTCAAGACAGGGAGCTAATGATTAGGATAAACATTAAACCCAGTTTTGCTTATGGTGGGCACATCATGTTTAGAACCCCATTTCAGCCTGGCAATAAATGCTAAATTATTACCCCTGATCAACCCAAACAGACAGTTATTTTGTACTTCTGGTACAACATAAATTCTGCAGCAGGTAGATTATTATGCAAAGTCAACTTTGTTGAGCTTTAAATCATGTTAGAATGTCATTCAAAGCCACCCAGAGTGTAGCTTTGATTTATTGATGCATGTTTGAGGAAACCTTGAATCTCCCATGTCAGCAATGCCTTAACGCCTGCTAATAAAATGCGCCACCTATTTAGCCAAAGCCCCTCCTTGGAGCTGCAGTCGTCAGCCAAACTCCAGCCACACAGAGCACCTCTCCCCCACATCCCTCCCACATTACTCATCCAGACTAGTGGTAGCAGCAATTCCCAAACACCTTTTGAATTTGTGTGCCTTTTGAGCTCATCAGATAAACTACAACATTCTAAACAAAGACTGTAAACTACATCATTGGAATGCATGTAGAAGCATGGTTGTGATGGCGTGCTGAAGAGAGAGTGTTAGAAAAAGTAGGGGGTTTTTAAAGAGACAGAGGCCAGTTTCAAAGCGTCAGATACAGTTATGTTTCAAAGTCAAATTTACCTCCCTCCTGCAACCCTTTAAATCAGTATGGTAGTAAACTTTTTCACTATGCAGCAATAGTACTTTGAGATTTGGCTGTAAGTTACCAAAATGTTCTCAGCTAGATACAATTACACATTATGATTTCCCATAAACCTTTGCCAGTGTGTGTATTTTTCCTCTCTTGCAGGGCGGGCAGCTCCTAAATTCTTGTTTGGTTTGTGAGCAATGCGATGAGGTCTAGTTTTGCTTATAAGTCTCACTGAAGGTTTATGAGAATGTTTCTTTTTTTCTTCCAAAAACAAAAACAAAAAAAGCTTACAAATTATAATGCATTGAAATGTTTATTATCACCAGAACAATAGAAGCATTGCCTTCAGAGCAGTTGTATGCTGAAAGTTACTTTTTCAAGTAAACACTACTGATATCATTATTATATAGCAATACCCATAGGAATTTTTAAAATGTATTTCTTGTTTCAGTGGCGTAACAGGAAGGAGATATTTTTCATATATGTTTTTTTTCCACAAGCTGAAATAATGTTTAGTTTTTAACACTGTAGACTGAACCTGCTCAGGGTTTCCATGGTGACTGTATCAAGCTCAACAACATATTACAGCACCTGGCTATAACTCTGACAGCTACAATTAGTCTGAAAGTACTATGTGAAAAGTTTATTTGTTCTATATTTTTGGGGTAAAGTGATTCTGACCTTGTGTCACATCATCTACATAACATGCCTAATGAATGGTGATGTATTGCTTTTTGATACCATATAGATGCTGTTGTCAAACAATTAAAAGAAATGGATGAAAGGATGGAGAGAGCAGTACAAGTGATAAGTGGGCACTTTTCTGCTATAGTTACAGTGAATGTAAGAAATAAGCATAAACATGGTTTTGCTTTTTTTAAGCAACATTTTTACTTCTATCTTTTAAAACCTACTCTTACCCAGGGTATATAATGAATGTAGATACAACTAAGATACAACTTGACCAAATTTCTCCTCTAAGATTCCTGCTGCAGTCTTAGGGATATCATTTTTGTAATAAAGTTTTCTAATTCCTTTATTGTTTTAATTATTCAAGCTTTGGACACAAGAAATCTCGTTGCGATATGAGGTCTCAATTTCCAAACTGACCTATTTCAGACAAACAAATATAAAGTAATAAGTAATGCAGAAGAGACAAATTTATTGAATTATTATAAGTCAGTTATTATTATAAGTCAGTGTAAAGGGAAAAGCACATGGATTACAGCAGCAAAATTACTGCATTTATAATATTGTAAAATTCAGAATGATAATAAATAAGATATAATAATGAATAATAATATTTTCATAATAATATAATAAATAAGAATGGTCTTCCATTCTTTTTTTTTCTTTTTTTTCCCTTATTCTCAGGTGCACACATTGACCAAAGTCCTGTCCAGTGAAACAGTGCTGCCTCAGAAGCTTTAGGAAATTCTAGAAAACCATTACAAGAAAACACATGATCAAATTCATGTGAGCCTGTAAATAGCTAAATGTCTGAACAGAAGATTGATTCATGCTTATGGGTAATGTGGCAGTCACTCAGCATACCTGGCCTTTTACCCTGCACTCACACATAACATCTCTGAGGAACTTCTGTTAGCTGGTCTCTTGCTCTTGCTCGCTCTCTCACGCACACACAAATTCACTAAAACACATGCATAGACCCCACCCACTTTGTAAAAAACACACACAAGCAATCATACAAGTTGAATTTATATAGCATGTCACCTAGCAGTGCAGGCAGTGCAGCCAGTGCAGAATGTCCAGACTGTGGAGCTCCAACACGCTGCAGTTCTCACAAATACTAAATCAACATTGTCCCAAAACTGAAGAAAGCCCAACTTTGCGTGAGACGGGGGAGTAGCGTATAGATTATATCAAATTTATGAACTGAAGTTCAATCATTGCAGGATGAGTGGCTTATTTGTATCCAAGTACAGACATTAAACTGGGTCTGTTCTCTTTGAATCTATGTTGTGTCTAGTTCTGACAGACGACAGACGATGTCAACGTAAAACATCCAAGTTTTATATTTAAACCAGACAAGACTCTGTGAGAGTAAATACTGTCCTTCGATCTTTTAAAATATAAAACTGAAAAGTCAAAATGTTAACATTTATAAAGCAAGAGAAGACACCATCTAGGTTTATAAGCTTAAGTTGTTTTCACACAAAAATGGACCCGCTCATTTAAATTCACCCATAAAACTAAAACATTAGATTACTCTGTGTAATGTAGAGGCAGAGGCTAGGTTCTCATTGCATCTGTCCAGGGCTTGATTCCTGACCCTGAGACCTTTCCTGCATGTCTGACCCCTGCTTCTCTCCTTGCCTATTTTCTGTCTGGTGACTGTCAACAAAGGCCTCTAATGCTGAAAAATTATGTCTACAAAAATAATAAATAATACATACTACACCAATGCTGGATAATTTCAAACTTAGAACATTTGCCTTAACTTTATAACAAGAACAGTAATATGGCTCTACATTGCTGAAACGTATTTATAAAACAACTTTTATCAATGACAATATAAAGAAAATCTTTAAACATAAACTCCTAAAAAATGTTTATATGCTTTTGCAGTGCTTCTCCCACCTTAGTAACTTTAGATTTCATGATAAAATTACAAAGTCTACATAAATAACTGCCTATCATTTACTCTGGGTTATGTTTGGTTATAAGTTTTATCCCTGGCACATATCTAACAAATAAGTAATTCAATATGCCATTACCGAATATTGCTATTTATTTTCAACCCTTTGCCTCTGTCAGTCAGCGTCAAAGTATCTGCAGACCACCCCTGCTGGCATTGAAGGCCAGATAAGGTTGACTGTTTTAGACTAATTTTGTCTGACATGCACTTGTCAGGAACTGATGTGATTTGTTTGACCACCCAACACGCCTTGAGGTGTAAAAAAAGTACAGTATGGAGTCATGAAGCAGTGATAGGTGTTTGTCTCTATTGCATGCATACTTTGAAACTTAAAACAAAGAAACAAATTATTATGCCTACTAGTTCAACAAAGCTTACCCACTTGTTTGCTCAGCAAGATACATTTTCATCTTGTCTTTGACAGTAATGTATTTTTTACTCTAATTGCCTTTATATTAATCAAGATAAATATTTATTTACCTATTTAAAATGTGCGGGTTTATTTTTTTCAAAATTTTCAGTGGACTTTTTTAAAGAATTAAAAACATTTTGGAATTAATATTTTTTAAAAACAAACAAACAAACAGTGGTATGTAAAAGTGCTATATTTTTTATATTTTAGTTTTAACTATCACACAGTGCCTTAAAGATCTTGGTCACTCAGTGATTCCAAAAAGACTCAAAAAATACTTTAAAAATGTTTAAGCTTCAAAGTCCATTTGTGGCAATTTTTTTAATACATATGGGACAGCCATTATTTTTGCTTTTAATCTATTCTGTTTGCCATCTTAATTATTTATTTTATTTATATTTCAGTTTTACTGTGCAAGAGTCTCAAAGGTGTTTTGTAAAGATTTTAATATTCCACAATAGTAGATTATAAACAAGTTTAAATTTAATGATAGTAGAAAAAAAACATAAAAAAAACATCTTCAGCTTTGTATTGAAAGGTAAAATTGTTGACATTTTAGACATTTTATCGTCATTGACAGGATTCTATTTAGTGTGTTTGATAGCACATAGATATTCAGAGAATAATATTACAAAATTATTTGAGCTGTAAAATTAAAAATAGGTTTTTGTTCCTCAGAAAAGCTGCGATTTTATGAGCGTTTAATTGTGTAGTTCTTGACATCTTCATCCAGATGAGTGTGTTCTGCTCAATGAACTGTGATGTGGGAGTGTTTCTACTTGCAAAGGAACGGGCTGACTGATGGAGTTGGATGTCTCAAAGATCAAAACATCATCTGCTCATGAAACTTGAGCCACTTTGCTAGAAGATACTTTTCTTTCTTTGTCTTTTGTTCTTTTTTTGGTAATGGCTCCAAAACAACTAACACGTTGATACATAGTACCACATCAAAGCATACTAAGTGTGACATCACATGTTCCTTTTAGGGATTCACTAACTTTTTTTTTTCAAGATAAAATTTATGTCTATTGTTTGAACCTGCCTGCATTAACATTTTAACACAATACAAACTCAACTTTATAATAATAAACTTTTGCACTGACAGTTTTAAAACAGAACATCTAATTTAAGGGTGATTTTCATGAAAAATGCATGTTTAGTAAATATCTAAACCAGTGGTTAAAAACATTACTAGTGTTTTGCAGAACAATGTGGTAGCTTATCTTTAAGGCTCCATTTACACGAGACTGCTGTTTGGAAACTGACAGCATTTTCTGATGTTGATTGGGGAAATGTTACACACTTACACTGTGTAGGTCAGTGGTCTCCAACCTTTTTATCACCACAGACCGTTCAAGGCTTGGCAATTTTACTGTGGCCCAGGGAAGAGAGAGGAAAGGCTGGGGAGGTCATGTGGTACAATTTTCTATTTTTTTGTGCCGATTTTCCCCTTATGACAATCTTAGAGCGTTCCGAGTTCTAAGATTGTTGCTTGCAATAATCGTAACCATCCCTTGTGTAGTGTGAGGTATGTCACGACTGATCAAGTTCAGTCGGTAGAACATTGGAACCCTGATCTAAAATTGGGAGTAATCATCACTATTGCGAGAACGCAGCCTTTTGAATGTGACAGGTAGCCAATCTGAAAGTGCAGTGACATAAGAACAGAGGGGAATCCCAAACAGCTGACATGGTCCAACCGAGAGCCAGTTTTAGTTGTCTCGGTTTAGAGACGACTAAAGACAATCCGGTTAAAGGATTTTCAAAATAAAAAATCCTCCAGACTCAAATAATACATAAAATGGAAATATTTAATTATTTCTTGTGGGGCCCGGTACCTATTGGGGGGGTTGAAGACGACTGGTGTAGATGACCAGGTCAAGGCACTATATGTCCCTGTGATTTTAGCATAACATTTAAAAGTGCGTGCATGTCTGTGCTTTAGCTTCCTCCTCATTAGCTTGCAGCTCATTTAGAAAATAGTAACAGCAAACAGCAGCAAGAAAACTATGGCCTAACATATATAAAAACTTATAAGAAAACAATGCAGAGACTTCAACAGAGAAAAACAATTAAAAAGGGAAGCAGCAGATCCCTGCACATATGCCAAACCTATCCAGATAAAAAGCAGGGTCAGTTCACTTTGAGAATGCCTTTTAGCCACAGACTGTCCACAGTCCTCCAGATTAGCCTTAATTTCCTGTAGTACCAGTCATGTTATATATTGAGAGCAACTGCTCCTCGCTTAATTACACGTACTAGCGCTGGGTCAGAAAAAAGATTTGACCTAAGAATTCACAGAGAGGAACGCATGTCGTTTTTTATGTGCTCTATAAAGCGGCTGATGCAAATGGTATATGATGCAAATATAAGCAAATGGTAAAATGCGCTGCAAACACATGAATTATGTGATTTCCAAAACACAAAAGCAAGATAAAATACTGCAAACAAAGACCTCTGCAATCGCAGAATATTGAAGCAAAACCTAAACTCAACAAAATAGATTAAAAAAATACTACAACCACAGGAAATGCAAACAAAAGGGAAAAAGCCTCAAATAACAAAAACTGCAAATATGAAAAGATTGGTTCAAACCACTAGGGGGAGTCTGGTGCAGATACTACCACTTATTGTAAAAGACTGCGTGTTTGAAAAAGTCATGGAGCATTTCTTCATCGAACTTTTTCAGGGCATCCCATTAAATCATGACATCCCATTTTTACTGCTTAGATATTGATATCTATAGTCTTTACTGAAAGTCTAATCCCATAATTTTTTTTGGTTGACTCCCTGCAGTGGACTGTAGCACTTCTGTGGAATATTGTTCTGTTCCATTTATTTGTATTTGTGTGTTTTTGGAGATTGCATGATTCATGCCTTCATTTTGTCGTTTGCTGTTTTTACACCTCTCTGCCACTGTAGTGCCACAAATTTCAAAAATAAAATTTAAAAGGAGTGTACATATTTTTATTATTGGCAAGTATAAATGATCCTAAAACAGAAAATGAAAGAGAAACATTTCTAAGATAAAACCTGTTCAAAATTAATAGATATGTTTGACCTTGATACTTTCAGAAAGCACCTCTGCCTTTTTTTGTACTCAGACAGTTAAGTCCAACAGACTGGCCCTTTCTGCATAACTGCGGTTGTGTTTTTTTTGCTAACATCAAATGTTTCAAGATTTTTTTTTGATATGACTACGATGACATCTCACACTCTACCAACAAAAAATATAAGATGTCATAGAAATATTTAAGAGTTGAACAACTCTTGTGTAACTTCCAACATACACATTTTCAGACAACAAAGGACAGCCTATTTGGGTGGATTTTGCCCACCTCCCTGTCTTTTCCCCTCCAGGTGGCTGCAGGCCTCGTAAATGGCTCCAGACATGAGGACTCTGCCCACCATCTGACAGTAATTAGAACATAGTCTTGCTTAATGGAGGTAGAGACTGAGCACTCAATTGCTGCAAAACACCTTGATGTGCAGCAAAAATTAAGCATACCACCCACAAGTTTCTATATTGAGGTCACAATTGTTAATGAACAGTGAACGCTCTGTCATATATTTGTGTGGTAAACAAAAACGGAGATAGGGATTAAAGAAATATGAAATATAATTAATGAAGGAAACATAAGCACATGCATTAGACATATTTATTCAGACATAAATCCTAAATAAAAGCCATGTGCTAGTGTCACATAAGCAAACTGATATATTTATTAGCAAAGTCCATATTAACATCCTTTGGAAGCCATATTAGTTTTCATTCTCCATGTGCTTTCTTCTGTCTTTGTCTTGTCATTCAGACACACACACACACACACCACCTCTTTCTCTCCCTGCTCCATCTACTCTGCTCTGACATCTGATAGTGATTATAACGCAGCCTCAAAAAACACAACTCACTTAACTCTGCTTTATTAACTGACTCGGTACTTCTGGTAAAATTTGTCCATGTACATGTAGAATCAAATGAAAACACTCTTTGACCCCTGGAGGGTATCTCCTGGCAAAATAAAGGACACAGAAGCACATGTCAGAGACACATGCACTCTTTACCTCCTTCCACCCTTATGTGGCCATTTCAAATCAGACCCTCATCCTGTCTACCCCCTCCCTGACTCCGTCTCCAGTCCCCTGGAACAGAACAGTCACGGCTGTGTGCACTGCTGATTAGCTAGAACCTGAACCGAGGGGAAACACTAGAAAGCCCAGTGTTCTTTATTGTGTTTCCCCTTTGGACAAAGGGAGTCTCTGACAACTCGTACTATTACCTTATCTTTTACTAATGTAACCCCAACATTAGGGCAGCTTTTGTTGCTGCAAAGGTACCTCTTTCCTGAACCGACCAAGATGAAATAGAGAAAAGTAGATTTGAGCACAATTATAGAAAGGAGAAGAATTTAAATGAAGTTTGCAAGAATTAGAGGAACATGTGAGGTTGTGTACTGTCGAGAATTGCAATTTGGGGAGTGTAATGTGGTAATGGGAGGGAATGCAATCAAAGGTGTATGTCTGAACTTATCTTCTATGCCCAAGTACTTAATCTGATGTGATACACAAATAAGTTTTAACCAGATGTGCAAACATAAAAGACAACATGCAGCTTTTAAAGTTTAAGGACTGAGCTTTCACACCTACAAGGAAACCACCTCTTGTCGATTTGAAGACCACCAACTAGATCTGGTGCTTTAAAACACATTGTATTTTCTATATAGGCATGTTGTCTGTTAATTAAGCTACTAACAACAGTGAGCTTGACAACAGCTGAAGCTCCACCACTTTACATGCATCCAGCTTTGATTTGTTTTCAGGGAATTTTCTGGGGACTTTATTTCAGGGACTTTAGTCTTTATGTCCTCTAATCTCCTCATCTTCACACAGGATGTCATCTGTCACACCAGAAATAATGAAGCGCTGGATTTATTGTACCAACAACAAAGAGGCATATAGATCATCACCTATCCCTTCTCTGAGGTCCTCAGATCACAACTTGGTTCGATCCCAGCCTGTTTGTAAACCTCTTGTACACAGAGAACCAGCTGTGACATGAACAGTAAAGAGATGGTGAGTGGAGAGGGACTCTGTCAGCTTCTATGTGTGGGAAGGTCCGTGTTCCTCATGGAAAGGACATCAACAGCACCACTAACTGCATCACAGACTAAATTAACTTCCGTGTGGACAACACCATGCCCATCAGGAAGGTATGGTGTTTCTCCAACAATAAGCCCTGGATAAACCCTGGCATAAAGGATCTCCTTAAGGAAAAGAAGAGAGCCTTTTGATCAGGAAACAAGGAGGAGTTGAGAGCTGAAAAAGAAAATTAGGGATGGAAAAAACATCTGAAGAAAGAAAGTGGATGGAAAAAAGATGGGCTAGCTGCAGCAGAGTAACATCTGTGAGCTTGAGAAGAGCCTGTAAACCATCTCTGACCACAAATCAAGCTTCCACGCCCAAGGAGACTTAACGACTTCAACCAGTTCTTTAACAGGTTGGAGCAGTCACCAACCCCTGCTTCAGCTCAGCCTTCCCTGTTGTTACTTCCACCCTCTGTGACTGCTTCTCTTTTCACGACTTCACACCTTTCAGCCAAAACATCTCATTTTGAAAGACTCCATCCCATAGCTTCTCTCTTCCACCTCCATCTTGTCCGTTTCTACAATTCAGGTGAGGAGACACCTGCAAAAGATCATGGTGTGAAAGACTAGATAGCATTAGCTCCAGGCTCCTGAGGTGCTGCACAGGTCAGCAATGTGAAGATTATGGTCTGTAATTTAACACCATTCAACCAGAAACAAACTGGAACTGAAGCTGTCAACTCATGACAGAGCAAGACAAGCTCATCAGGAAAGCCAGCGTTGTAAAGGTTGCTCCCTCTCCCTCCAGGTCGTGGGCAGCAGAACAGCTGTAGCATTATCACTGTTAGACAATGTCTCCCAGTCCTTCCAGGAAGCCATTGTTGAAATGGAGAGCTTCTTTGGTAACAGACTGCTGCATCCTGGGTGCACATAAGAGCTTTATCATAGATCCTTCCTCCCAGCAGCTGTCAGACTACAACCACTCCTCCCAGCAAACTCAAAATGTATTTACACACAGGCTGGCACTTGCAGTTTTACTCGTTCTGAATGAGATTTCTGCTAGTATCTACACATTTCTACTGTTACATAGTTTTTGCTGTCACAAAATCATCTGTCTTGTTAATGCTGAAATGCACATGTAAATTTTGTACATTTTTATATTAACCTGTTCAGCTGCACATTCTTTTGGACTGGAGTACACTATTTTTCATATTTGTGTTGAATTTGGGCCCGTCTTTACAATATTTTTGCATATATCATAGATAAATGGCAGTAAATTTTTTTTTGCAGTGTGTATGTTTGCAGAGGTTGTACATTCTGTAAATCTGTACTTTCATTATTTTCTGTTTTATATTTCTGAATTTTATGAACACGTCTGTAATTTTTTTCCCTTCTAATCTTTCATTTGCCATCTATTTTCTGAATAAACTTCTTTTCTGCTTTCTTCCCATCTCCTTGGATTTGGAGATGCCAAAGCCAAGGAATTTGCATATTCCTATCTTGGTGTGAATCTACTTGCTTTGATTGCTTGTCACAGTGCTGCTTTTGCACAGGAATTTCCCCTTTGAAAGACAATAAAGCATTTTTCAGTTCTATTCCTCTAATCTGCTAAATGTGAAATATTTGTGGCTTTTTGAACATTTTAAAGAGTCTACATTTTTCAAGGAAAAAACAGTGTTCCCAGAAGAATATGGTGTACAGCTAGCAACAATTATTGTTTCTAATTGTGTTACTCAGCAATAAAATGCAAAGGACAGATAAATCAGTCAACTCAAAAAATATTTTCTTTGTTTTAAAGAAGGGAAGTCCTCTTTTACTGCGGTTGCTCTCCCATAGATGCAGTGTGATGCTGGTGCTGTTTATGTAGCTATTGACTATTCACTAAACATATCCCGAATACTGTTAAGCATAATTCTTAAATTAGTATTGGCTAGAGAGAGCTTTAATAAAAATAGAAAAAAAAAAAAAAATAGACTCACCCACAAAGTTTGTGAATGTGCATCTCTACCCAAAAGACTAATTTCATCAAGATGGGATCTCTGATTTTTTTCCCCTCAGGTAGCTGAGCCGACATGGTTCATGGGGGCTCCGCTTGTAAAAACACTGCTCCTCCTATATCACTTTTAAAATGGAAGCAGGTGATACTTATGTATAGGCAACACTTTTTTTTTTTTTTAATGAAGAGCGTAAATAAAAAATAGTTTTAAATCATTGAAAACCAAAGAGAAACAATCAGTTTCCATGAATAAAAATATGAACTGCTTTAGACAAACAAATTCCCAAGCCAGTTGAAATTCAGGGGTTTATGTGTTTTTGTGATAATTGTTGTCTATGTGACTTAATGCATAGTCATCTGCTTGATGGCTTTTTGGCGTCAAACCTATAGGGGTCTGTTAGGGACATCTGGGCTCTCTTGGACTCTCCACCTCTGTATTTTGCAGTTGCTTTCCCCCCGATCTCATGGAGCTGATTAGGTGCCGGCCATCTGTTCAGCTCTGTTTTTATAGATCACCCAATTGAATCTATAAAACCGCAGCCCGTTATCTACAATATGTGGAGTATCAAAGACCATTCCCCAGACTTATTCCTTACATTTACCTTAATCTATCTGAAGTTGCAGATTTTTGAGTTTAACGGAAAGAATGCAATGAAGACTAATCGTAAATACTTAAGCGTCATCTTACCAACAGATGTTCTTCAACAACACATTCTCCTCTGGCTGACAGTATCAATAAAGTAATACCATAATGTACACTGTGACACAGGACACAGTTTAAAGACTCCCAGAGGCCTGCTTCACATTCTAATTGCCTTTTTAGATGGATATGTAGAAATCCACAGGACACATAAGTGAAGAAACAGGCCCACTCCAGATTGGATTTCATCTGCATCAGATTCAATATCTTAGAGGGTAAATTCAATTTGGTACCAATCAGGTTTAATTTATATGGAATTACGTCTTCAGAAAACATATTGATGAGCCCATCATGAATTTACGTCTCATGGGAAGGTGGTGTGTGCATGAGCAACGTGGATGCAATTTCACCCAGGAGGGTATTGATGATGCGATACAAAACAGTACATCTGCAGCAGCACATTTGCTGCTTATCTGTGCAGAAGTCAGATCCAGAGAGGAAAGGTGAATAAGGAGAGAGAGAGAGAGAGAGAAAAAAAAAAAAGGCAAAGAGAAGGCTTTTTTAAAGAGTCCCCTTCAGTATTATTTTGCAGGTCACAGAATATAACAAAAAAAGAAAGGCATTTGCCATACAAGATCAGAGAGTCTTGTACGGCCATTTTGGTCCTTTGCCATTTTGTACACATTTTTTTTTGTACCCAAACATTGAAATTTTATCCCCACCGACAAAAT
This sequence comes from Poeciliopsis retropinna, assembly GCA_010277075.1. Lineage (NCBI taxonomy): Eukaryota > Metazoa > Chordata > Actinopteri > Cyprinodontiformes > Poeciliidae > Poeciliopsis > Poeciliopsis retropinna. The sequence continues at coordinate 13,365,832 of VMRM01000001.1, read as the reverse complement.
TTACATTAACAGTCTAAAATTAATTGAAATAATTGTTACATTTCAACGTAGTCTACAAAGAACAATTGAAATTACATGTTTTAAAGCAATTGTTTAACTATTACTTGTTTAACAGCTGATTGTGACTTTTTCGATCTTTTTTAGGCTGAACCCATGTGGTTGTGTTTTGAAAAGTCAATGCATCAACAACGTCACACTGGCAGATATAAACTGACTAATAGTTGGCATGAATCATCCTGGTGAACACTGGCCCATTTCATACCTGAAAATGGCTGCAGCAGAAAATTCAAGGTCAACCAAAGAAAATACCAAAACTTATACAATAAGAAATGGCATGATCAAAATTACCGACAAACGCAATGAAAATAAAGCAAAGATCGTTTTGCAATCAAAAAATGTAGCCAGTTCATTTGTGTGGGAATTTGATTTAAAGACACCACAATCAATAACAATATATCATGTGCAAGGTCAGCTAGAAAATTTATTATTTTAGTTGTGTTCATTTTTGCACAATAATCTAAATTTGAATACATATTTTCTCAACTATTTTAAAGGAAGAAGTTGTAGAAACTAAATAAAATTATATACGTTTTCCATCATTTGGCTTGACCTTTAATAACTAAGAAATTCTTGTAAAATTAATGCTGTAGGCAACAGCTTGAAACAATTTATATCTCTTGCTGCACACATAGCAACCCCCTACCCCACAAAAATCTGACACTTGATTCCTATGTCTATCAAGAATGAGTCAGTGTGGCTTATCCAGATGTTGTTTGTGTTTCAAAAACTCTAGAAAACCTAGGGATCTAGCCACTTTTGATGGAAGAATTTGTTTTAATAAAGACTTTAGCAATCAAGGGATGTCTAGACCTCATAGTAAAGGCACTTCCTGAAGCTCAACAATGACACTTGCTCTTAGGCAAATGTTTCTGCCATCACCAATGGAATGGCACCTCAAAAGAACCACCATGGAAATTGGAGGTCTCTGCTTTGGGGGGCATAAGGGATGAATTTGTCACAAAGTGAATCCAGATGGTTATCATTCCTTCTCCTCAGACCTATTTTTTCTCTCGGTATTCCAGTCATCACTCCATCATTTCTCTCCTTACCCCACTTCCCTTTGAGGTACCAAAAGGCCTTTCCTTGTTAAAAATTCAGCCAAGCCAAACACAAAAAAGAGCTAAGGTTCAAAAAAATAAAGAACAGAATCAAAGTTCAAAGCAAAACTGTATGAGCTGAAACCTCCTTCGGGTTTAACCTACTGGTGTTTAGGATAAGGACTCTTGTTGCTAACAGTCGTTTAAAAAAACATTAGTGAAAATAAAAGTGACCAAAACGAGCGATTAAAAACCCTGACGAGGGACAGCTCTACAAGCACAATGCTAAAAAAAAAACTGTAAATATGAAGCAAGAGAGAACAGAGTGTCTGAACACTGAGACCAGCTTAAACTTGAGAGCATTAAATGAGATCAGACGCTGGCTGGTAAGATGTTTTCACATCCACCCTGTGGGACACAAGGTTAAACTGATCATGTGGCCTATTAATCCACCCAATAAATCATCATTTAAATCTGCTCTACACCATCAACCAAGCTGCTCTCAAGGCAGTTCTGTGTTCTACGATGATTTACTGATTACTATGATTATCTATGACTGCACAGCTGGAAGATTTCAAGTATTTCATCAAAGTCAGCTCTTGGTCACATCTCTCAAAGGAAGCAAACAGAAACAGAAAAATCATCAGAAGGAATGGTTTGAACTTCTGAGTCCTGCATCAGGAACTCAGAATAAGTTTATTTGTTTAAATGTCCACACACGGAAAGGGGATAGGTCAAGGAGCTGAAGATTAAGACTGTGCAACTGAATTATGTTTAATGCTGAATGAAAACTAGAAGGAAGCGTCACAGGTGTTATGATAAATTGTTAATGATCTGCATTTCTATAGCACGTTATCAAGTCTGAGGACTCCAAAACCACCAGCAGGCCAGGCGGGTGTTTTACCCAGGGAGAAAAACTGTTGAAAAGGACAGAGCAGGGATTGAAACCAGCAACCCACGGGTTAAAAAACAAATCCCTATCTCCTGATTATCATCAGATTAATTTCAACTGCTGCCTCTTATTCCTCACAACATATTGTATCCTAGTTCATTTCTCCAGAATTATTAGTGGTAGGCAAACCAACTTAAATGTATGTTAATCAGCATTAACTATGTATGACTGTATTTCTTTGAAAAGCAAAAGCTTTCTATCTACAATTGCAACTTGTCCTACAGTGTAGTACAGTAGTCTACACATCAAAACTCACTTATAGTGCAGCAGATTCAAAGGTAATTTATTGTTGTTTATTTGCAGCAGCACAGTTTAGCCTTGTGTTTGCACATCAATTAAACAGCCAGTCAATATTTTGAGACTTATTTGTTTTAAAATAGTTGCTTTACAGAAGAACTGTATCTAAAAACTGCATAGCTAACTTTCGACAATGTTTTTTGGTTGCTCTTCTAACAAAGACAATATGAATATATTTGTTTTACAAACAGTTTGAAAAGTGCAGTCTGCTCCTGGTCTGCTGTGTGTGCTGTTGTAAACAGTCAGTCTAAATACTTAAGGCTCTCTTCAAGCAATGGAATAATTACTGTATACAACCTTCTTCAAAAAACAGGCCCTGCAGAACAAGGTTGAGTGGAGTCAAGTGTCTCATATTACCCCTAAAAAAACTAGAGAAAGTAGTAAAAAAAAAGAAAAAGAGATTAACAAAAATGTCAGGACTTTTTATAAAAAAGTCAATGTGACTGTATTCAGACTGAGGTAAATAAGTGTTTTTTGGGGGAGAGGGGGTATTTATATGAACGTCTATCAATCCTAAAGTAAATACCAATCATTTCATGAGCTGCTTGTGTTACTGATTGGACCCATGGAGGAACTCTTTTCGTAACATTTTTGAACCTCACTCCTTAATCATATTTATAGGTTTCACATTAATCAAGATGTGGTGAGATGTGTGCATAGATTTGTTTCCTCCAGGGATCAGTAACAAAACCGAGCTTCAAACCTCTCACAAACCCACAAAGAAGATCAACAAAAACTTTCCTGTGGTTGTTTTTACATTTGTTCAGGAAGATAGAACCTGGAGTCTGCTGACAAATTGGAGTCATGTCAACGACGTGTCATTTTGTGTGATTTATTATTTCAGAATATTAAGTTTTAAGGATTTTTTTTAAGTTCATAAAAAATGCAGAATGTGGAAGATTAATCTGGGAACTCAGGTAAAGAAGAATCTTGAAACATCTCAATAAATCACCTTGACACAGTAATTAAAAATGAGCCAGATCTTCAAGAGGACAGCCTCTGGCTGAAGAGGCTTATCTGGGTTTATTTTTGATCCTTATCGCCTCCTATTCTAAGTAGAGGAAATTGATCTAAGGAAGGCTTAGCACCAGCAAACTGTCCTCAAGTTCACCTGAACAGACTTTAAATCTCTCCTTACCCTGCAGTCTTAATTTTTGTTTTACGTTACCAGTTATTTTCCACCTATGTGTAGCCCTCAAAAGCATATGACATTTAATCTGATTCAAAGACTGTACTAAACAAAGTTTTAAAATACAAGTACATCAGTCATGCAGGGATATGTTTTGCTAATTTTTCCAAGTCTTAATTCTTAATTCCAAGACTGAATTAACCTCAGCAAGCATTGATTTTCCCTGACTGGGCCAAGTAAATGTATTGAAAATATCTCGTGTCAGCTATTTTCTTTTGGTGTTTCATTCAGCTTCTTTCCAGATAAGTACAAATTAAGTTTGTTTAAGACTTATTTGCTATTCTTAGGGAGTCAGTTATGGACCTGCATTAGGTCTAATGTGATGTGAATTTCCACCAGTCTGTGTCATACTGCATGTATTCATGTGGTGGAGTGCATGCATATGTATATTTTCTTTTGTGCACAGAAGAAAATTGTTTTCCTTGCAGTTGCTAAGTGAGACACAGCTGAGGTTGTGGCAGGTCTTTTAGATCTGCGTGACACATTCCTGACCTGAATAAGACTTAACTTCCCACTGACACCACAACAACAAACACTTTCTAACTGACAAATGAGAAAAACACACTCACACACACTCTCAAGCGCACCCATACTTGTCTGGACCTCTCTGTCTCATAGTTGTTAAGTGTTTTCCCGCGGGGTTCCCTTGTCTTCTAACCCCTGCACCTCCGCAGATGAGGTGAGATAAGACCTGGAACTATTGTGCCATCTGGATGGATACTCTCACATGATTGCCTATACACACATATGCAGATACACTTTTTGTCATAAGCACACTGGGAAACACCTGGAGCTGGTTACTGGACTCACAGGGAGAGTTGGAATACTGTGTGCATGCCTGTGAATATAAGTGCGGTGCGTGGGGAATACGGGGCTGCGGGTTGTTCATTGCTGCAGGCTGTTGTTCTGTTTTTCCCCTCTACTATGTGTCCTCTTGACAAGGGGAACTCTGCGAATCTTGCGTGCTTTTTTTTTTTTTTTTTTAATTGTTTTGAAGGTGCGAAAAGGAATTGATGCCCACATCTTCAGATAGATTATGAAGATAACAATTAAAAAAAATGTACTATAGAAAGAATGACGCATTCCAGTGTGCTGGCAGAGGACAGTACTGGTCGCTGTGTTACAAGGTGATGGCATAAGACCGCAAACTAAGTTCTAAGTTATTTATTGAATTTCTTTTGTTAAAAATACTATATATGTACGTCACACAACGGCGAGCGCAGTACTAAGATTACCGCTGGTACAAACGAGTAAAGCTAAAGTTCTTCTCTAAATCGCTTGTACAGTGTTGCAGCTATAAAACAGAATCTCAATCTTCAGTAAATAAGTCAACCTCACGCGTGGACTGTCAAAACCCTGAAGACAAAAAAAAACAAACAAACTTCATCATCGCGCATAAGACGAAACAACTTAACAATCTAAGTCAAACCCACTGCGTTTAAGAGTAATTTGCATCGCTTAAATAATTTACTCACCTTCATATGAGTCGTTGCTTTCTTATTCCATGCCAGAATGAAAGTTTCTGTTCGCGTCGCTGTGGTTTCAGACCGAAGTTGAAGCACTTTTCTCCTACTCGGTTTTTCCCACGATCAGAGGCGGAGAAGCGAGCAAACCAACTCGTGGGCTTTTCAATCAGCCCCCCATTTTCCACATCAGTTCACCCCACAAACAGAAGGAACAAATCATTCATATCGTTGTGTTTTGTATTATAAACTGGAACTGGTTAAGTTTTTTTTTCTAGTTGGGGTTTGAAACTGATATTTTCTCTACCTTGTCAGTCCTAAAATTTCAGGAATAAGGTTATGTGAATTATGTTTTATTATAATTTTATTTTTGGCCTCGTCTGGGGCTTAAACAGCTGAAAGAGTGTTTCTAAACATACACAAAATGTCTAAACATTAAGAAGTTTCTTTCAACATTGAGTTGTGTAAAATCTACAATATTTCATTAAGTCTAAGCCATAATCTTTGGAATAAAATATGTTTTTAGTCATAATTTAGACATTCAGGTATTTTAATTTTAGTTTACAAAAGCTCACGTTATTTATGTCAAATAATTTACTGTCAATCCTGTCATTTACTGTCAAACCTGTTCCTGCTTGTATGAAGACAAGCAGGAATTCAATTTTTAGGGTTTCTTACATCTTTGTAGAAAATCATCGTCTTACCCAAACATAAAACATTTATTCTTGGACTGAACAGAGTTGGAGCTATAAATTACATTATAATAGCAGTTTTATGTTCAGGAAAAACAAGAAAAAATATTACATGGCCTTGTCTAGTTTTCTAAATAAACTTATAAAAGCACTAAAAGTAGATATGATTAAAAATTATTTTCTTCTTCTGACTATTCATCATAGTTCTGATAATTTTGCATATCTTTTGTATTTTTTTTTTATCCAGATTCTCTTTGATGAAAAAGAAGAAAAAAAATAGGTCATGACAAAAATTATTTCTCATCAGCAAAATAAAATCTTTTGAATATTTCATGTATCTAGTGGCCTTTGTTGACAATATTCAAGTGAGCATGCAGTGCAGGCATACAATCCCGTGGTCTTGAATCAAGTCTTGGAGAGGTGCATTGACCACTAACTTTGATTTAATGTGTTAAGGCAGTTTCTCATATACACAAAGTAGAAATAGAAGAAACACACCCACTAGGAGGGTTAAACATCACAATTTATTGATCAACACAGGTACATTTAAATTATTTTCAAACATATTTTGAGAGAAAATGAAAATGACATGTAAATACTTTTGTTTACTATGCCGGTACTTTTATAATATGTATGCTAACTTTCTACACACAATCGAGTCTGCTCTTGGTCCGGCACTGTAAAATCTTGTCCTTTTTACCTAGTTGCATTATAATTTAGTACAATTCTAGAAGAAATATCAAGACAATTACATATTCAAAGTAAATTAAAGTGTTCCCTCTTTTTAACAAAAGAACAATAAAACACACACAGGCAGACGCGCACACACACGCAGTACCTCCCAGGATAAAAAGATGCACAGACTGTGATGAACGGTATCTCCAAAAATATTGGACCATCTGTCTTTTTGAGGTGAAGTGGAAATATAAAATAATGAATAAAAACACAAAATTTGTTTTATTAATAATAGAACACAATTCTAAAGAATGTATGTCCCTCAGTAAGGTGTTGAATATGAGGAAAGATAAAATTAATACTTGCCAGATTATTTACTTATGTCAGATGTTAATATTTAGTTATTTATTTTGGAAGTTTTTTTTGTCAATCAACCAGAATAAATAATGTTGTTAAAAACTTATTCTGTTATATATTTTTCTGTTTGGAAACTTCAAGTGAGTTTTGGCAAACACCATGAAAATACAATAAAACAGAAAGATACAATGATTATCTTAGATGTTTAGTTAAAATATTTTATTAAAGTAACACATCCACATTTAGTTAATCTTAATACAAATATTCTGAATACTATTTTAATCTATTCTGTGTCTGCCGACAATTACTATTAAAATTTAACTGTAATATTAAAAATAGCAAACATTAGTGCTTTTATGAAAACTAATTGTTAATATTCTGTTGCAACAAATTGTCATGGGTTGGGTAAGCACATATAATTTTACTTTTTTTTAACAATTAAAATGAATGATTTCTAATTATTGGGAAGAATCTATTCTGTGTCTGCCGACAAACTAGAGATGCCTTTTAGCTTCAAGGTTAAAATCAGGGTTATGTAATGAATCAAGATAGAATATTTTTGTGTAAGAAATTATGACTAACTGTGGTCTTACAGAAATGATTAACTATCAGTACAATGTTTTGTGTGCATAAGTATAATGAACTTATTTCATGGGGCAGTATAATGTACTTTCAGGCAAATAGTGCCATTTTATAGCATGATCAAGAAACTATGTTACCTTTAGTTGTTTTTAAAATGCTGCATATGTGAAATATGATTTGAAAGAATTCTGACTTCGCAATTTGACGCCTTGAAATTGGGCATCTGTGTCCTTAAGAAGTCTTTCCTCTGTCCGACACTCTGCACATCATCACAACAATGTTCATCCATTTTGCTGTTTAGGGATTTAAAATTAAGGAAATTTTAAATTGTATGAACTGGATTGTATTTGCAATCCTCCAAAATCATTAGCGAAAGCATTCGACTGAGAGGTGGTTCATAAAATAAGTGCAGCCAACACTCTGTTCAAAAGGTCGCATGCTGACTACTGCTGAAGCTAGTCTGGTTGAGCAGTGTGAGGGAGAGATACTGAGGAGGGGCAAGTGCTTGACTGGAGACTGCAACTCCAAGGCTGAACTTTGTGTATGAAAGAATCGAAGAAAATCCCCAGGTTTGATATAAAGCTCAAGTAATATTTTGTGTTATCCCTCATCCATCCATTAAAGAGTTAAAATCAAAGTAATCTGCTTAGTTATAGCTTCAATTAACTTAGTCAAAGAACAATCCACTGGTAATATGAGCCCTCAGTATTTCTGCATCCTTTGACAAGAGAGAGAATAGAGGAAGAGAGCCATTTGAAGGTTCATATCTTCACTGTGTGAGCATGTTTCTTGCAAAGAGGTTTGTCCTTTTTGGAGAAAAAGGTCTGACCCTCCAGAGAGGCACAACATATCTGTGAAGAAACCATTAGATTTACTCACAATTTGAAGCTGAACTGTAATCAATTAACTGTTGCTTAAATAGAATAGCAAAAAAGAGACAATAGCAGAAACCTAAAACATTTTTAAATGATTAGCAGTCTCTAAATTGCTTAAAAATGGGTACATCCTTATGCATCATCACACAGTACAGTATGTCTGTCAGGTCTAGGACGCTAAGAGCGTGTGTATGATTTTCACTTACAACACAAACAAAGCAGGTGTCGTGCCAGTTGTAACCGAGTGCCTCCAGAAATTTGTCTCCAGCCTCAATAGGGAACTCACAGCCATGGCAACCAGTCCCAAACAAACTGTAAAAGTCTGTTTTGCAAATAAGAAAAATAAATTTTCAAGCAATCAGGTTTTATCTTCACACTGATCTATTCAGTAACATCATTCTCTCAGAGATTTTCAAAGGCAAAATGCCTAATAACTTTGCTCTTCGTTAATACAGCTTTGAATACATATCCAACTATTCCATTTCAAATGAGGTAAACTTGTGCTTTTCTTCATATGACTGTTGGGTGTTTCTACCATAGGATGAAAAAATATCTCCAAGTCTCATCAGCCTAGTCAATGTGTCCAATCAGCGGATTGTATAGTCATCCAGTACCCACACAGTACCCTTCAGAAGCCTACAGGTAGTGAGCAACTGTGTCTCACATCAGAAAACCACTGAAACATGGACCACATATAACCCACACTTGTTCTAATTCGGCTTTCAAGTGGTATCCAGATCTAATCATATCCAACAACCCACAGCAATGGGGATGTTAGCAGTGATGCAGCTACAGACTGAATTTAGGACTTTAGTTATTTTTAATTTGATTTTATCAACTTCCTTCTTTAAAAAGAGATGTCAGGCACTGGTTTTGACTTTATTGAATTGTTATGGACTTGATTCATACGCCTTTGGTGTAATTTGATTTAAGTGTGGCCTCATTATTTTTGCCTGTATCACTTTGTGCAATTAATGAGCTGTGAATAAACAAGCTAAGAAATAGTTAATGCCCTGCAAAACTTAGTCAGTTTTCTTATGCAGAGTCATATATATCACCTACAAACAGTTTTATATGACTAAACAGTGTCAACATCTTTGCTGACAAAATAATTAATATTTTATGAATGAATAATCAGTGGACTAATTTTAATACCACTTATCAAAAACCCTACATTTTGAACACCCCCATCTTTGTCTAAGTAACCTATTAAATGTGATGGCGTTACTGAAGGGACTTTTCAAAAAGATTGCATTGAATGGGTTTCTATATTTCTATAAATACATTGGATTTATTTCTTTTGCAAAGTGCCTTATTGATTACATTTGACGTGAATCCACACTACATAAAATGGACTGAATTGAGCATTACACTTACTGAAAATATTACTTGTATGAACTTACATAAATATTAGCACAAACATCGACACCTTTTCTACTGACCTTGCTCACAATAAGGTTCTCCATCCTCCAGGTGAAAGGTGTTGTTCCTGATTGGCTGCTGGCAGGCAGCACACATGAAGCAATAGACATGCCATGTTTGTTTCAGGGCATTAATTACCTCCTAAATATCAAATGTGAAAAACAGGTTATAGTTTAAGACAAAATACAAAACTGTATCCAGATTTGTAGAGTTACAAATGCTAGATAAACTATTACTTTCTCAGTAAAGTGTTAGAGAAAAGAATCAATTCCATAAATTAATCTCAGGAAGATAGTAATTGAAAGATCTCTTCAAAACACAATTGTTTTTTAAAGCAGTCACATGGCCAGACTTAAAAAAAAAAATACTTCTTGAGGTTTTTTTTCCCACCCTTAAAATGCTAGAACAAGAAAGTTGGTGGGCCAGAGTAAAATGAAGGATTAGAAGAACAGGAGTGAGAAAAACAGGTTAATAGGAAGCCATAAGCCGGTTGAAGATGTGTGAGAAATGGAGGGTTGGAAGGTTTGGGGCTAAAGAGGTTAGAACATGTGAGGGATAAATGTCAGAGCTGCTCAGAGAAATGCGATTTCAGCTTCTTGGCACTTTGGGTTCAAACCACACCTGCAGTCTTTAAGGCTTCTAAGGGTAATTCTCCTAACTTCAGAGCATACACTACATTCCTGAGTTTCAGTCATGGTCACCACAGATATTTCAACTCAGGATAGGATTCAAGAACCTTTTCATTTGTGAACTTTTGATGGAGGGGGAGGGGGGGCAATTTTACATTTTAGAAGCTCTTTAAGTGTTTATTTTAAATTATGCAATAATGTTTGCCCTCATAATAAATCAATCCAACAAAGAGTGGTAAAGAATCTCTGTGCAAAAACACCAAAGAACAGACCTGGTTAAAAGTGGAAATTAAGAGGAACTCCACGTCCATTTGAGATTTTCTGTTACAGTGTTCATTTACTATTAGTTATACTGAGGTATCAGGCATTTATTTTATTTTTCAGAGAACCAATCATCTCCTTTTTATTTGTTCAGACATCAACTCACCCCCAATATCTTCGCCTGGCAGCGGCTGCAGGTTGGTGCAAAGAACTCTTCATAGCAGTGTTCACAATACACAGAGCCTTTTTCTTCCACAAAGCCTATGTCTGCCAGAGATGTTCGGCAGTGGGCACAGTTAAATTCCTCCTTGTGCCATGATTTTCCCATTGCAACCAAAAATGGTCCTCTGAAAAAAAAAAAACAAAAAGCAATGAGATTAACTACAAAATGTTAAATTCTACTGCATAACCCTCTCAATTTCATACTGCAAATGGTAAGAACGTAGAAACCTTTGAAATGAAATAATCTTATTTGCAGTGGCATAGTCACACACTGACATTTTGTTGTTCTTCAATAGCGAGCTTCAGGGATTTTTATGTTCTCTCACCATCCTTATCACTGCAGGTGGTAGTATGGTAAACTTGGGTCCCAGTGTTGTTCATGAGTTGCACTCACATTTTTGAGAACCTTGAACTAAACAATGTGAAGTGAGCACAGCTCAGAATTAAATAACAGAAGGAGATGGTACAGTTTTCTTTTTTTAGTACACAGAAAATAGTCGTTTCCAAAGGATGTGTGTGTCTGTGTGTCTGTGTGAATGTGTGTGCATGACAGACTCAATACAGCTGGCATGCTGATACAGACATTGTTTGTGACGGCCCATTTTGATGTTAATCATTTCTCCTCTCACATTAAAGTTGATTAGAATCCATTCTTTTTGTACATTAAGCATAGTGATACAAACTGAACACTTATGCCATAACCATCAAAACGAAGATGGACTCAGATTGCTGTTTTATACAGCACTCCCCGGGTGAGTTGTAAATTGCAGCAGAAGCAAGCTGAGGAAGCTGTCACTTGTAATTTTTTCCTCAGATATATTAGATATACCACAATTGTTACCCATACACATGCTTTGTTTAATTTACATAAGTAATTATTTTCTCAGATGACACAAACAAAATCAAGACAAACAACCTCACTGCTTTGAAAATGGCTACAATCACAAATGTTTATAATGGACCACCTTTCAGTCATTTTGTTTTATAAAAAGCATTAAAACATGAATGAGGGGATGGAAAATTTGGCTACATAACAAAATAAAATTATATATGATCAAAGAGGGGGCTGCACAGTGGCACAGTTGGTAGCACTGTTGCCTTGCAGCAAGAAGGTCCGGGGTCTTTCTGCACAGAGTTTGCATGTTCTCCCTGTGCATGCAAGGATTCTCTCTGGGTACTCCGGCTTCCCCCACAGTCCAAAAACATGACTGTCAGGTTAAATGGTCTCTCTAAATTTTCCCTAAGTGTGAGTGTGTGTGAGCATGGTGGTTTGTCCTGTTTGTCTCTGTGCTGCGCTGTGACAGACTGGTGACCTGTCCAGGGTTTGTCCAGGGTTTATACCGCCTCTCGCTCGGAACGTTAGCTGGAGATAGGCACTAGCACCCCTGCTAGTGCCTATCTCTAGGCACTAGGATCTCCCCCACTAGGGACAAGGGCGTTAGAAAACAACCTTTTTAATAATATCTGACAAATAATATGATAAATCAAGCAGAAGGAGTTCATGCTAGAGCTGTAAACATAATTTACATAATTTAAAGAATTAATGACAAAAATTACTTTGCTTACATTTATTTTACAGAAATTGTTAATGGTGACATTAACTCCATGAATGATGGAGTAACCTGTACTCTGCTTCAGCTTACAAAGCAGATTGGCCCTGTCTACTCTGATGATTAAATAAAGTGAGGAAACATTGTAGCCCAATTCACCAAGAACAATAGGTGTGCTTATCTGAGCCTCGTCTGACAGCAGCCCAAGCTGACAGCTATTAGCATGTGGGCAACTTGATCCTGAGTACAACAGAGTATCAAGTGACACCGTCACAGTTAACATTCAGATCAGGCAGGGCAGCCATCAGAAAAGACAGAATGTATGCAGAAGAGACAAAGAGGAAGAGAGTTTATCATGATGTGCTGTAGGACAAACTTGGCTGACAGGTTGTATCTTCCTTTCAGCTGAATTAAGGAACAAATGTTCTGTGGTCCCATTTATGAAGCTGGTGTGCGCACATAAAGGTGGGCCTTACCATGTTGTGATCTATAAAAAATAAACTCGATGGGAAAATGTGCAGTTCCTTACGCTCACTCGGACCCAGGTAGACAGCATAAGCTCATTTTGGAGACAGGGGAAATGGCGACACTGATGGTGAGGTGGGGAATTGAAGCCACATTGCATCATGATGTCCTCAAAACTTTAATTACATATCTGACTTTATCAAAAGCATTTAAAAATGCAGTGCCATATGTACTTGTGCTGATGAGCGATAACTATTCACAAGAACATTTCAAATAAACAAAACAGGTCTGTAAGGCAGCCTCAACCCTCAACTAAAGTCTGCACAATATATAAACATTCTTTCATCATCCAGGACCTCTACTTTGCACCAGGATGAAAGGAGTCATGGATTGAGCCACGCCTAAATTTGTCAGGTGCATGTTGCACTCACATATAATTTGCAAATTAATGGAACAAATTTGTTTTCTATTTACATACACAACTCTGTTGTCATATGGTGCCCTTATAGCAATATGGATGTAGAAAATTGTGCTGAACACATTTGGAAAGCCAGTCGGTGTATGAAAATCTGATGTATCGACTGGTCATGTTAACAGTGGTATCCAGAATGGCAGTCATTACTGCATTCAGCACTGATTGTGATATCCCAGACCTATGGATAACTTCAGAATTATGTTGTTAATTAAAATGGGCTCAGGTAAAGAGTTAATTTATTTATCACTGGACTTTGTTCAGTACATAAATCTAAGAGAAGTACTCTAGGGAGTTCAAAACGGCTTATAAGCCAGTCATCATTATGGGGCAGAAGAGCTTGGTGATCTCTGAAAACATGTTCTCTCCTGATTCTCTCATTCACATCTTCCAGCAGCGCAGATGCATCGATCACACAGTATTGCACAGGTGTCACAATGGTATTTAGATGATTACAGCAATCACTGTGATTGCCTCACACCTTTTCACAATTATGCATGTGTGCTAAGTCAAATGTGATGATGAGAAATCACTGGAGAGCTTTATAAATGAGGTTGACTCAAAATTCATTTAGTTTTTTATGAAACATCCTCACATATAGTTATGGCTCACCATCATAAGCATTTATTGCACTGCATTTTTGGATGATTATGATCAAAGTTGATCCATGGTTTAAGTTTAAATGTCTGAGGAAATTATGATGCAGTGTGGCTTCAATTTCCCACCTCACCATCAGTGTCTACCTTGTCTCCAAAACAAGCGTATATGATGCACATGTGTCAGGTCTCTCTTTTATGGCATGAGAAGCCGCACATTCTCAGATCAAGTTTGTTTTTCATAGATCGCAATTTTTGCATCTTTGACATTTCTGACCTGCTTGGTGGTCCTTCTTATAGTTCTGAAACTGGTCTCACCACCATTTGGAAGAGATTATATTTTTTGTTAGTATTTTGCATTTAAGTTACCAATTATGCCTATATATATTGATCTTGAAAAACAGGAAATACAGAATTACTACCAAGTGTCTGAGAAGCATTTTTTTTTTCAAATTATAAACAACTCTAAAAATTAGAGGTGTAATTGAGTATGGATAGAGATCTCTCCTCAGCAATGGCCAAGGGATCATAATAGCAGCATTTTAGGGAACATAAAGATTTCTCAGAATTTCTGTTTCAACAAGTTGGAAAATTGCATGGAAAAATTGAATCTACACATAGACAAGATATATGGGATTCCCCAAGCACTCTTAACTAATTTCGGAATAGCAGCAGTGATATCTTTAGCTATACAAAATAAGAAAACTAAACTGAAAAATAAATAGTTTTACCATTACATTAAAATTTACTGGATTTATATGCTTTTGCTTTGAGAAGAGTAGGGCCCTTGAAGTTTTATTCAATAAGCACCCATAGCATTGTTTGTTTATTGATTTCATGTATTATTCCCAGAGTTTGAGTGTTATTGGTAAAACCAAAATTCTTGTGAAATATTCTTTACATAACTAGCAATCAATGCCAAAAATTCAAATCTTACAACATTATTTCCCTTTTTGAAAACAAATAGAAACCTTCTCTTCAACCTGTGAGCAAAACCTTTGATATTAGTACCAACAGTAGCTTCTAACCTGATCACCATGTTGCAGTGGGCACACATGGGGGTTCGCATCCCGGCAGGAATGTGTTCTGCCATCTGGACCAGAGTGTCCTCATCTTTGGGGTGGGGTTGAGGCACTGGTCGGGCTGGAACAGGACCCCTGAGGACACTGGCACTCCCATTACCCTTCATTCCAAAAGATGGAGTGATCAAACCACTCTGTACTCCTTGGCCTACAGGAGTTGCAGGGAAGCAAAATAAAATGTTACTTTGCTAAAGATAGAATATATAGAATTACCTGCAAAATCACTCTTACACCTTAAAACCTTTTCACATTTTCTCAGATTAAAGCCTTCATTTTCAATATATTTTCTTTGGAATTTATGTGACAAACACAAAATGCAAAACAAGTGAAAAGGAAAATCACAATTAAAAAAATAAAAGAAAAAGAGAATAGATGGAGGATTCTGCTCCAGCATGAACAAAATCCTAAATATACACCACTAACTGAACTGTAATGGTTCAGAAATTTCATATGCGGTGGCTTACTGAGGGACTGGCCTGGCTTTAACTGCCCGGGTGAAATTTTAATGAGAAATACATCAGAATAAGAGGAAAAAAGGTTGTTGTGTAATATTTACCTAGTTCCATTTTTGTAGATTCCTAAAACATTGCTAAAATGGTAATGTAACAATTTTTATTCTCAGATGGTCAATGTAGTTTACAACAAAATATATGTATGCCATATTTTTCGGACTATAATTTAAAATCTTTTTCATAGCTTGGCTGGTCCTATGACTTAGGTGTGACTTATATTTGTTTTTTTCCTCTTGACACATTTTTTGAGTTACCAATTATGCCTTGGTATAGCGTTAAATGTTAATTAACACTGACTGACATGAACTGCCTGCAGCCAGGCTTGTCAATGGTGCTGATATGCCTAAAAGACCTCTTAGTTATCTAGAAGGTTAATTTTGCAGATCTTCTTGGTGTTGTTGCTTAATGCAACTCAACCACCTCACTATCACTCTAGACTGCATGCAATGCACTGCACACTTTTGTTTTTGAGCACAGACATAAGTAAGTCAGAAAGGGCCAACAGACGTCCAAGCCAAGCCAGAGTCGACAGTTCCTTAAAAAGCAGGTTGCACAGAATGCGTCACAGGCTCATATCAACATGGATGAGGTCTCCCTCATGTTTGACAATTGCTAAATAAATGTGACTTATAGTCCAGTGCAACTTATATATGTTTTTATTTCCTCTTAGTGTCACATTTTTTGACTAATGTGACTTATACTCAAGAGTGTAAGTCCTGAGAAAATACAGTACATATATAGCCTATAATCTGAGGTTTGGGTCCTCCAACTGTCTCTTGCCTCACCTGGGTCACACTCAGCCACAGTTTATGCAAGAAATTAGTATTGTTAATACTAACGAGCTGTGTAAATAATCTGCTACTGTAACAACAACAAAAACATTTGAAGTTACAAAAATACAACAATGCTAACTGGTGGAGACGTCAGACCCAGAACTAGAAGAAGGACCACCAAGCAAGTCAGAAATTTCACATTTGTTATTAAACCTTCCTGGGAGAATTTCTCTTTTTGTATCTCTCTAGTTTTCCGCACCATCTTTACATTTTGTTGTTCACTTTTGCTGCTCGAGCTTTACGGCTATTACAGATTTATTTAATGTTACTTATGTTGTCATCAGTGAAAGACAGAGATAAAATGACAGTCTTTTTATCTTCTTTCACTGCAAAAACATAAAAAGAAAGGTCTCAAGGTGTCAAATGCTTTAGCAGAATATTTTTGTGACTTGTAGGACAGTTGACCTCTAACCTCTCTGAGTATACACTCAACAGGTGTTATGAAAGTGCACGTTGCTCGCTGACCACTGTTGTTGCAGCCATAAATTAATCACATCCATCTTTAGAAGCGCACCGAATATTTTTACTTTTAACACATTCCTAAAGTTTATGTGCATGCACACATACAGCCAAAAGCACACAAAGTCACACATGGACCACCAAGACAGCCACTACACTAAAAGTCGGGCACCTGGCTAAACATAGAGTTTCGTTTTTCATCTCCACAGTACAGGTGGTCAGATGTTTTTGTATATGTGGTTTAAGAAAAGGTAACTTTTATCTTCCCCACCATGCATATTGTGTGTTATAGCAAGGGTTGGCAGACAAAAACAAATCCCCAAATACTACTATAAAACTGCTGCTGCATAGAGTGGCATCTTGGGTTCATCAAATCTTTATAAGAACCATTAGACCACTAGGTACTTGAAGTACAGCCACAAAAAATGCCTTTTTGTCCAAAACATCATAGTCATAAAAATGTGGAGTTATGAAACATGTGACACTCAAGGTGATTTTGCTAGGAACAAAGACTCTACCATAATTCTACTGCTAATTGTGGTAGATGATCTGTGATGCTGTCAGTTAGTTTGTCTGGGAAAAGGCTAAATTGTATCATAAAGTTCTTGAATTACTATATTCAATAAAAAATCCGGTGGACTCCACTAGTAAATTAAATCTTTACCAGCGGGTCTTTTTTTAAATCCAGTCAAATACTTTTCCCACATATGCCTCAATATGTGGAAAACCTATGTTGTGCTTTAACTGAGGTTGCCTTTATCTGATGTTTACATTTGTTTGATAATAATAATAATAATAATAAAAACAAGACTAATGTAAGGAGGCAAACACATTCTCATATTTAGAAATAAATTATGTATCCTCTATCAATAAAGTAACATAACAGACAGAATATCAACTCTGACTACAGTAGTTGAGGACTCAAAAAACATTCTTCAGCTTTATGCAGCTTGCCTCCAAAACATTTTTTTTCATTGCTCCTAACAGGTTCTCTATAAATATTATCTTTCTGACAAAACAGAGCCACTGCATGTGGTATTGAGTGGGGTGCCAGAGGCCAATGTGGATTTTTTAATGGCTTTCCACTGAGGAAAAACACAAGAAAAACTCCAATGACCTATTTCATAACATATGTTGAGCCTCAGCCACGGAAAGTAAGGTCATTTTCCCCCTCACAAATTGACTCTAACAACATTTGGTTTCACAACTGTAAAGCAGTTTCCCATTAGGCTAGAAGTGAGGAGCCAAGAGGGGGGTTTTTGTGTATGTTTGCAAAGATGAAAACACACTTATTTTGTTAAATTAAAATACATTTTTAGTTAAATTTATTTTGTTATATATATATATATATATAACAAAAAAAAAAAAAAAATATATATATATATATATATATATATATATATATATATATATATATATATATATATATATATATATATATATATATATAAGAACTGAACAATATATAAAATAAAGATGATACATAATTATAGAAGTTATATAAATGATCTATACCACATTTGTGTTAGGGATTTTATATTGTTCAAATATGTTGCCTACGTTGCCTTCTGTAAAAGCAACATAGCTTACCTGGAATAGCTCTAACAGATTTGTCACAATAATTTATGCACCATTTAACAAATTTTATGTAGCCCCGACAGTAGGAGCAAAATAATGTATTAACAGCTAAAAGGAACATATTGTTTAAAATTCTATTTGGTAACTGGGCAACACACTGCGACACTCTAATATCAGGGACATAAATCTGTTTTTTGACAGGATGCAATAATGGCAGCTGGCAATATTTGCATTTGCTACTTACTGGCTTTGTGACAGGGTGAAAAAGTGAATAACCATAAATTATAAGTCCATCTTATCAACATAAAAATGGTGTTTACCATGGTTTGAAGCAGTTCCTTTCATCATAGTTTTGACAACAGCAGATTCATGGGAGTTAAGCTGTGTCTCCTCATCCTCCTCACTGTGCAGAAACACAAAGAGAGAACACTATTTTTTAAAACCACATTCCATATTTTGTGATCAAATTTAGATTCCCACAATAATATGATTCCATCAACTCAAAATCCAAAATCTTTAAGTAATACCAAGTTTGGTACAAATAACAGAAAGGCATGAAATTGAAAGGTTCATGTAGAATCGCAGACCTTGTACTTTCTGACAAAATGCATTTTAAAGCTGATAGCTAAAACAGAAAGCTGTATTCAAAACTCTGCAGTCCCTAACTACTTGGTGACTATCAACCAATGTAACCTATGTGGCTAATTTTAAGCAAAAGTTTGTTCTGCTGATATGTTGATAAACCTGTTAGGAAAGAGTTTGTGTACCTCTGATAATACATTATACCATTTAAAAACGGACCCAAAACATGCATTTAGATTATTCAGGTAATAACAGGAAACTAAATGCATTACAATGCATCTAACTCGTCGTTAGAGACAAACCTTGTTCAAATGTCAGATGTTAAGAAGGAGAGGAAACAATGTTCCTATGATGGTTTCAGATACAAACAAAATTTGTATTGAATGAAAAACCTGACTTTGCAGTTTCATAGATGGCAGACAACTAAAAGCAGACTGACGACACATAGTTTTGTTCTAAGTTGACATGTTGTACGAAAACTAAATTTCATCAGGAAAGAATCGCTAAAGAAAAGGTCAAAGAATCTGTTTAAGGACCACAAGGGTCCCAGTTCAGCTCTCTTTACAAAATTCATAAATTAAGCTAAGATGTGGTAAATAACTCTGGGGTTTCCAAACAATATTAAACAGATGTCAGTTGTTGTTGAAATGAAAACACATTTGGTATGTTCAGTTGATAAAATATTACTTCTATGAGTATACTATAATTAACAAATATTCAAATATTCCCTATTACGATAGACAAAGAAAAATATTGTCTGACCTTGATGAACTTATGCTTCAAAAGCCATCCTTATTGGATGGGTTTTTGTTCTGTTAGCCCTGCATGTGAGGAATTAGCTGTTTCCGCCCACAAAAGGTGTTTCTCTTCCACTTTGTCTTTGTGGCTAATTAAATTATGTCCAGTTCTTAGTAAAGTGCTGGTCACACGTTTTGGCAATAAATGTATCTTTTATTTTAGTAGCATAAACACAAAATATGGAAATAACAGTGAAATAAAACTTTGAATTTTTTAAAAGGAAAAAGAAAAAAACTTTTTTTGTGAAATAATTTCAAACAAAATAATAATCATAGCAATTATTGATTTCCCAAATACTTCTTTTCTAATATAAATGACTGACACGTTTTGGTTTTTTGTATCCATTGTTTTAAGTTCATTAGAGTATCTGTAAACTTCATATATAAAACACACGACTTCTGTTTCCATGGGGTACAAGTATTACATGACACAAAAGCCCATTTGTTTTAGCTACTGGCTTTTAGGTTGGACAAGGCTCCACTTTTATCTTTCCACCATCCAGAATGTGCAGAATAGCAAAGGGTGGAAGACATAATAAAACCTCCAAAGATCACTATAAAACTGCTGCTGCAAAGGGTGGCATCTTGGGTTCATCAAATCTTTTTAAGAACCATTGGACTCTAGGTTCTTGAAGTACAGCCACACAAAATGCCTCTTTGTCCAACCATCATAAATATAAAAATGTGGAGTTATGAACATGTGGCAGTCCAAGTGATTTTGCTAGAAACAAAGAATTAAAATGTGGATGGCAAATAAATATCCACAGCTCATCATAGATGATCCTTGGTGTTTTTGCTTAGTTCGTCTTGGAAAAAAACACTGAATTGTATCAAAGTTTTTGAATTTTCCTATTTGCATAAAAATCTGGTGGGCTCTTCTGGTAAACTGTAAATGAGTCATCACTGGATCTTTTTTCAATTCAGTCAGCTACAATCTCTTTGCCACAGTGTAAGTAAACATTAAAAGCCTTGAGAATACATTCCTTTTGTGATCACACAAATACCATATTGAATGTTTCTTTTCTTTTATGCATATTCCTCCATTTATTTTTGTTTGCAACTTAACATTTCATGCATGTAAAAGGCTGCAGTTTAACTATTTCCACAGCAAAGTGCCATTTTATGCCACAGTTTTTATTCTAGTTCTGTTCTTCTTTAGTTTAATCATTCTGTGAGCTTTCTTGCACTCTGCCAGGGAAATAATTTGACCAACAATAGACAAAGAGGAGGGGACAAAGAGGAGGGCCATTTACACTGAATGTACTTTTACAGCATGTGTCACACAGAATATGAGAAGAGCTCAAACACAAAGCAGTGTAACATATGCCCTTTCATTTATGTTATATGTAAGCCTAATATTACAAAACAATGTCTAAATCCCTTTGACACAATTTTAAATATGTGCATGTCTATCTACATGCGTATATTTTCGAATACCAGCACACTAGCTTGGGTGGGCTAACAGACTCTCTCCAGACACATTGCAGCCATAACACATAACTGTGGTCGATGCCAACAGTTGGATCACCACAACCTTTTCCCCTCCTGTCTGATTATTAGGGAACTCATGGCAGACAAATGTTATGGCAACTGCAGTCATAGTTACACCGGGTTGTGTCTGAATGTTTGTGTGAGTGAGACAGAAATAGTAAAGGAGAAAATACTAAGAGTGATGGAGTCAAAATAACCAAGATTATCCGACCGGAATTAAGAGCAAAGTGGATTAAAGAAACAAACTGTTTCAAAGACACTTTGACGTCCAACTCCTTAATGTATTATTTGTTTCTGTGTATTGTGATCCAAACCTGGATAAAGCAGAAGATAATGAAAGGATGGATGGATTTTCAAATTCTCTTCTTTGAAAGAGCGAGACCTTTATTTTGAAGGTTACTAGTGACCTTTGTGTAAAAGGTCAAACACCATCACTTTCTTTTTAATCATTATTTCAAATCTATGAGGAATTTAGAAGACAGTGCTGCAATGATCTAACCTATGAGACATTGGTCATTTATTTAGAAGCATAGCTGTAAACTTTATTTTGGAGGTACAAATTATTCCCCTGAAATCTGGTTTAGTTTAATTTGCAACCTACTCTTGCATAATTTAAAGATAATCTGTCAGTTATATTTTGAAAATAACCCTTAATGCATTTATTTGAAGCATAAAAAATATGTATTTTTTTACTTTTTATTTCAGGCCTGCATAGCAGATCAGTTGATAGCTCTGTTGCCTTGCAACAAGAATGCCCGAGGTTCAAATCCAGGCAAAGGTTCTTTCTGCATGGAGTTTGATGTTCTTCCCATGCATGCATTTGTTCTGGTTCCTCCCACAGTCCAAAAGTATTTTTGTTAGATTAACTGGTTGCTCTAAATATTTCTTAAGTGTTACTGCATGTGTGTATGGTTGTTAGTTTTCTTTGTTTCCCTGTGATGGACTGACAATCTGTCCACTGTGTACCCTGCCTACCACTAGATGCTTGCTGAATTTACGAAACAGCTCAATTTATCAAAGTTTGTTGAATATTTATATGAATGTGAAAGATCTGCATTAACAGATGCAAGAGAAGCAATTGTAAGATAATTTTAAGCTGACTTATTGTAATATTCAGTTAGGATAGTACTTACAAACCGATATATATGCTTAAGAATTGAATATAAATATAACCAAATTTAACCATCCTAAAGGCAGGACTTAAATTTATATTTAAAACAATATCAAGTTTTTAGATATAATCACATACTTTTGTTACACAAAAGCAGAATCTAATATTTGAACATGTGAGCCCTAACTAATAAAATATTTCAGTTATCTGATCAAAATATGCTGTGGGGGGTAAATGAGTTACAGTGCAATGACATGAATTATGACAAATGCACCAAGATGACTGTTGTGTTAGCATTGATTTCCGCTAATCAGCCTATAGGCTGCACAATCCTAATCTAAGTAGTCAGCCATTGGAAGGAGACTATCAGACTACACATCTCCTCTCTCCATTTACATTATGAGCCCAATTATTTTGTGTTTTATGTCTGGGAACAGAGGCCAATGAACCTACGTCACACTAAATTCTACTGTATGCACCATATGCAGCTAATTTTCTTTTACTGTATGGAGCCAACTTTCTTTCTATGTATTTTGATACATGAAAGAAACTTAAAATCACCACAAATAGTCACATTTTTAAGCTACAGTTAGAAGCACTTAATGGTCTGTAATATTGCATTTGGAAATCCTTTGACATATCTCCTTTGCCCTTGTGACCTCTCAGGTGGAAACAAAGGATACGAGATGCTGTGGACCTCATTTTCTTTGAAAAGCCTTGAGAATCTTCTTAGAAGTCATGGTATCATTTATCCTTTTAATTATTAGGATGTTTTAAATAAAACTCTAAAGGAGATGAATGTGTAGAAAAGCACCTCATTCCCACTGTTAAATACAATGAAGGGTAAAGTAAATTTACAACAGAAGTAACCAAATATTGTAAACTTCAACATTTCAAAGAGTTTTCTTGGGACGATTGATAGATTTTCATTCAAACTTTGGTAGACACAGCAACAAAAATATCAGCCAACCAAACTTACATCTGTTTTGAACTTACGTCACAGCTCTATCTGAATGAAAATACAGTGTTTACTGGGCATCAACTCATAAAGTAAAATGTTCTTGTGGGGAAAAAAACTCTCATCCCCATCAAGCCATAATAACTAAAATATTATTCAGTCCTTCCCAACATTTTAAAAACCTCCATTCCCATTAGTCACACTGAATGGCTAATGGCATGTGACAAATAGAACAGGAAATAAGATATTACTCAGTTCATCGTTCATTAGAACTCATTACAGGACAGTGCATTAATATTCTCCTCCAATCAGGCAAATTACATCTAAAATTGAATGCATTTTACATGGAAGGGATGTTTATTTTGGGTCTGATTGTACTCAATTAATGCTGACCATCTGGATTCACCGGGCCACATATGAATCCTGTCAACAACAAGGGATAATTAAAGAGGAAGTCGAGGAAAGCGAGCCGAACAGATTTGTTCACTATTGTCATTTTGTTTTGCGACCCATTGCATTCAAACCAGCATACAACAACTCCACTATTCCAAAAGCTGCCAAATTGTGACCTTTGTTGGAAATTTTAATGAGGGAAAACAGAGCAGATCTCATATTATGTTATTTACATAAGGTATAATAACATGTGTATTGTAGGTCGAAGAAGAACTTGTTTTATGCAACTCATAAAAGTGTGGGTTTCATTTGAGCATTGGACAAATGTTTCATTAACACAGCTGACTGCTGTCCAGCAGATCTCCCTGCCACACAACAGATGGTCTATAATTTAGCAGTGTGATATTCTCTGGATGAAACTCAGACATCACATGTGCACTATACTATCCATGTGTGGAGATTCACACTCATACTATGACAAAGTCATCCATTTATTTATACAGACACCCATTCCAACAGACACATGCAGACCTTTTATTGCTTCATGGCCTGGGTGTCCAGTTGTTTCCACTGACTGATGACTGATCTCTCTGAGATGCTGCCAAGTTGTTTTACAGCCACCACAGAATGTTATAGTAGCAATGAACTGTCGCCACACAGACACATGTCCAGTGTCTTGTGGTGCTGGCATGGTTTGAATAAACATGGACTTTTCACTGTCATGGATGGCATGTTCAGTGCTATTATTTATGCTGTTGGATAAATATAGGCGCTCAACTTAACAGCTTTCCAGATACGTATGAAAGTAGTTAAAATATTTTATGTAAAGGAAAAAAAACAGCTCTGCATTTAAACTTAAAAAACAACACAAAGCTAATAACAAAAGGCTAATACCATGAAAAAGATCAGCAATTTATTGGTAATTCAAAACTATTCCTTTAATTTCTTTAATTTACTCTAATTTTAAAAAAAAAGAATACAGAAACACTATCTTCACAATTTCCAAACATTTTTGTAAGTTTGGTCATGTATCCAAAGTTAATGTCATGTGTAGACATCAGTGGCAGTGAAAGCCCTTCCATCTGGATGCCTACTTATATTTGAGTTTTCCCCAAAAATGTAATGACCTGATAAAAACTGCATAGAAGAACACCCTTGCAACTGCAGAATATTGCACATTGAT
Organism: Poeciliopsis retropinna; assembly: GCA_010277075.1. Lineage (NCBI taxonomy): Eukaryota > Metazoa > Chordata > Actinopteri > Cyprinodontiformes > Poeciliidae > Poeciliopsis > Poeciliopsis retropinna. Next base: position 13,341,057 of record VMRM01000001.1, on the reverse strand, counting down.
AGTAAATCTGACTTGATATCTTGCACTGCTCTTCATGAAACTGTTCTCATTTTCTTGCTACTTAAATACGAATGCATAAAATATGTCAAGCATAGACTTCAAAGAATAAATAAGTGAATTTTCACATTTCTTTTATGTTTCACATACACAAAAACTATTTAAGAAATATCAAATTTAAATGTAGAGGAAGGATAATTTTCTTATTTTTAATTGCAAAATTGGTGAAAAACTCTAGTGGACCAGTTAGCTAGTTAGATTTTCATAAATGCTGTAACAATTTAGAAAAAAAAAATAAAGCAGGAAAAAGGAGAAAAGCTTAAGTGACTTAGGAATTGGTCTTTATTAATCTCAAAGGGAATTATAATGTGTTGACTAATACAGTGAAGGAAAGAATAAGCTGTTGATAGGGAACACTCTGAAAAACTGATGATTGTTTCAAAGTGAAAGCCACATTAACACTGGAGTGAATTGGCACACTTCATTTACTATGAACACAGCTCGTGTGTTGGGCAGGTCATGTGGGGGTACTGGAGGGTTATTGGAAGGGGCAGAAGGCAGGCCTGGGTCACTATGGTGATCTAAAAGCACTGAATACTAATGTTTTCACAGCATGCAATAAAAATAAAACAGTATGTCCTAGTCAGGTCTGAATTAAAAAATATATATATCAGGGCAAGTTACAGAATGACTGTAGCTGAGAAAAATATTTTAAGCAATGTAAAACTTTTATTATTTTGTAAATTGTGTGTTTTGTGTGCAGGATGCATCTCAGTGTAAAACAATTATCTTTATGTGTACAGTCACTGTGCATTAAAAATTATGGTTGCCACCATCATTCCCATTACAAACGCAAACATTTTAAAATGTATGCCGCCATCTAGCGGTGAATAATGAAAACGGCTGTTTCGAGTTAAAACAAAAAACAAAACAAAAAAAAACACAAAAAAAGAAGAAGAAGAAATGAAGGTGGAAAATCATTTTATTATCAAAATATTCCACGAAAGAATTAGGCTTCACAACATCCTTGCTAAAATATTGCTCCAATAAACAGATTACAGGTTGGTGAAGCACCCAGTCAAATGAAAATTACTTAATTATTATCAATCACTAATAACTGATTTTGAGTTTGAAGAAAGAGCTACATTTGAAAAACACTTCAACATTTTGTCATATGAAAAACACACCAAAGTCCTCAAAACCTATGGGCCCTTAAGATGCAGCCCATTCAAAATATTCTGCAAGTTTATTAGGTGTATCTATTATACTGCTGTCTTGGCCAGATCACTTTTGATCTGTGATCTGGCTTTTCATTTCAACTTATTGAAATTATTACACATATAATTATGTGTTATCATACATAATTATATGCCATACTGTATGATGGCATATAACCCATCATACAGTATATAATCTTCTGAGACATGCAATTTTAGCTTTCAATTAGCTTTAAACCATAATCATCAAAATTAACAGAAATAAACATATAAAATGTATCATTCTGTGTGATAAATCTGGAATTGAATTAATGAAATAAAAGTATTTTTCAATGACATTCTGATTCACTGAGGTGCAACTGCAGATGGTCGAAAAGACGCTGATTGTTTAAGGCATTGGGATGGCAGTAAAGTTACTGTTTTATGTAGACTTGCGTACTACTCATCCGTAAGAGTAAGCAAGGACTCGAGAGAGTGAAGAGGTGTGGTTCAAGGTTTATAATAAACTTTATTATATAATTTCATATTTCATTCAAACAAAAGAAAAAATAGACAATAAGTGTGACTATAAAACTGTGCAATATTAATTGCTTAGCTACTACAGGATTTTATTCTTCAGGATAAAATTATTGCTGTTTTCCCTTGCAACTTTATTTTAGAATTGGTGGCACATTTTAGAAAAGTCCACCAATTGAACGTGTTTAATAACGATGAAAAAATAAAACCCTAAAAGGATTTTATTTAATTAAACCAATTTTGTTTTTATGACAGACTCAAATCAGTTCCATCTTTAATGTATGATAATGTATGCTTTGTGTTTATTTACATATTTTCAGATGTACAGAAAACCATAATACAAATGCACTTTAATCCCATAGACATTTCTGAACTATCAGGTGAAATCACAGAGCAAATTTCTTGCATCAGTTACTCTTACAGTTTTAATTCCACTCTGGTAGCAATATCACAAGTGGTACAGGTTAAATTTTGGAATTTACAATTATTATTATTTTTTTTTTTTTACAAAAGCAGATATATTGTTTTAATAGATTTTGAAAATATTTCATTCCTTTATAAAAGGTGGCATTCTCAATTTCACCAAACTGCAAGTATAATAAGATTAAAGAAGAAGAAAAGCTATATTAAATGATCGTATTGTTACTGTATAGTTCACTCGTCTTTAAAATTGCTTACGGTACTTAAATCATTCCGAAAAAGGCAACATGAAAACACCAAATTCCTTCAAGAGACCATCACCAATTGTTGTCATTTGTTCAGATATGCTGTATACATATTTAACACAAGATATTGTATCTTACTCTTCAAAGGGTCGTTCAATAAAACCTTCTATCAACATTCAAAATAAGTACTTTTACATACTGTAACACACTTTCTTTAATGCATTTAATTTATTTGGCAGAATTGCATGACCATGGATATTTAAAGTACGTTCAAAGACACAGATAAAGTAAGAAATGGAAAAAGGAAGTGTAAATTAACAATAAAACAGAAGCAAAACCAACCGTCTCACTAAAATGACTACTTTTTCTAATAGAGATTTGTTTATCTTTTTGATATGATCAAATGGGTTAAAAAATCTAAAGCTATGTTCTGGGCTAAGTATGATGATGGATCATACATTAAAGATGGAACTGATTTGAATTTGTCATAAAAACAATATTTAGTGTTTAAAGAAAGAAGAATGAGCCTCAAGACAAGCAAGGCACCTTTTAATAAAAGCTGTGCACACGATGTTTCTTATCTTACAATATATATTAACGAACGTGTTTTAGTTGGATCTAAGCACGAGGAAATAAAGGTTCTTTTGCTGAACTCTATTTTGTATGAATTTCTCTGCCTTACCATGTCACGATAGGGTACTTTATTCTGGCCATACCACCATCTTGTTTTTCATTTGTTTCATATTTTTCTTATACTTTTATTGGGTCATTATGTGGCCTCATTTGGATAGTGATCAGACCGTATACATAAAGTATCAAATGAAACTCATTTTGGAGCATTATACAACTGAAGCTTACAAGAGAATATAGTATGTAGTATATATAGTAGAATGATGAGGTATTAGAAATGTCCATTTGCTTTGAAAACTGACTGAAAACAGGAAATCCATAGAGATGTAAAACCACGAGTGATGAACTTTCACATTTGCAATTCTCATTCCAGTATTGTCTTCTTTTACTTCTTTAGTATCACTAGACATTTTTTCCAATCTTAGCAATCTTCCTCACATAGACACGTAACACCCCAGGGATATACAAATACAGCAGCATACAACCACTAACACCCTCAGATCCACACACACACACGCACACGCAGTCTACTGGACATTCAGGGTGCGAGCGGACACTCCATGGTGCCAGTTTCTGAGCTCGTTGTACTTGGGTCCAACCACAAGTCGAGTGGTATTCTTGTTCACTCTGCCATCCATAACACAGCAGGAAAAGGGAGGAAAAAATAAGGAGAGAGAAGAGCAACAGAAGAACTTGAATAAATAGCAGTAATCATTTTCAACAAATCTATGAGAAAATGAATTAAAGCCCATGCCAGAAAGAAAGCGCAATGGTACCAGTTACCAAAGGAAGCTGATGATGGTCAGAAAGCATTCAGATGAAAATCTCCACTTTCATTATTGGAATAAAAAAGGCCCAAACACAAATAACAACAAATGTATAATGATTAACGCCACACACCAGCACAGACAATTGGAAGCAACAGCTTAAGTAATTTGTCACAGCAAGCCAACAAGAGCACGAAGGGTCAAGAGGTCACATCACATAACAACACAACTGTGGCAGTCATGATTCTCAACCACACAATAACGAGTTACATAACATGCAGCACAGCAAGGCTGTCGGATTCACATTTCAACAATACCGATATGCACATTCATTACAAATAGGTGTAAAATCAATATTGAGCAACATGAAATAAGCGTTCAAAATATCACACGTTGGAATTATTTAAGTCACTTCATGAAGATTTGATTACAGATCAGGTTTAATACCTGCTAATTGGATGTCAACATCTGACGCTGATTACACATATTGTGTCACAAAGAGTTGGTATAAGTCTTTTGGTTCTCTTCATATACTAAACATTCAAATAAGCAAATTGAATGACAAAGCAACCACAGAAAACAACAAAATTAAAACTCTTTTTAGATGCACTTACTTTGTCTTCTTTGATGCATCAGCTTCTTCATTTTGAACTAGAAGGAAAATTATTTATTTAAATCAAAATGTACTGTGCAAGTGATTGATTTCAGATATTCAGATATGTTTAGTAACAGTTAATTAAAAAATGCATAAAATGGGTAATTTCCATTTCTGTCATACCGTTCTCCGTGCCTGTGATCTGAGCCAGAATCCTGAAAGAACGGGACTGGGTGGTGCCCGTGCGTGGACGCCAGTCCTCTGTATCCTCCATTATGCGCTGTCTACTGGCATCACCGTGAGAAGGCACATGGTAAAATTGGATGTCTGTGTCCACAATATGTTTCCTGGGAATACTGAGAAAAGACAGTTGAATGAGGGAACGATCACATCTGAAAGTACCTTTTAAAGCTATTTTATTTTTCCATTTTTCTGCCATTTATGGTGGTGGTTACTCCACACTTTTAGCAGTGCAGATTGTGTTTCATGGAATAAAATAAGTAGTGCTAATTAGAATGTGAAAAAGGCCACACCACACTTTGTTAAATGGACTTGGTGTACTTTTTAAACCAGCATGATACCTTGGAGGCGGATGCAGAGGTTTTCTTGGAAATCATGGAGAAGAACATGGCAATAGAGAGTCAAAATAAAGGAAAGGGGCTATAAAACAGCAGCCTTCATGTCTTTTATTTAAAAAAAATAAAAAATAAAAATGAATTGTGTTAAGACTTACTTTAAAGTATTTTGAGGTCCACTAATGGAGCATCAAAGAAAAAGGACAAAGCGATAGAATGTCATTAACTTCTGGGCAAGTGTTTGATGGAAATGTGTTCATATAAAACAACACCACAGAGAAAAAGAAAATGACCTTGTGGAATACAAATAGCACAACACAAGAGCAGAACATTATGTTCTCTAAATATGCAATATTTAAGTTTTATTTTCAACCACATGGTGGTGTCTTTATACAGTGTATAAGTCCGTATGGGTAGAATTTCAGTCATCTTTAATCAAATGTTATAAAGATATGCTGTTTTTCACTTTTGGTGGTGCAAAGCAACCTGAAAATATCACTGTGTTCAGTTTGTTTGCATATGTGTATGTACAGTAAAGATAAAGTATTGCTTGGTAGCAAGCTGCTGAAATGCCTGTCACAGTCAGTAAATCAACTCCCAGGAGAAACCAACACGTTGCTACACACTTAGTGTGTCTCAATCAATTATCTATAAATACACCCTATCTTACCATCTTTCCCAGCACGCTGAATAGTCTGATTTATGAGTGTCAATAAAACACATTCTGTTTATAGAAACAGTGATGTGGATACTGAAATGTATTGCTGTAGGAAGGTTGGCAATGCTGCGTATGTATGCTATCTGCTAAAGATTCACACTGTGTTTGATAAAGTGCAGATTCTGCAGAAATTAGCCCCAAATATTTAATTGAACACACATCCATTTTGATAAAGAATTATTTATGTGCACAACTATTGGATAAAATATTTTGCAATTGAAAACTCTGAACTCCTGTGAAATAAAATGTGTATTTGAGATTCAGTTTTGCAACGATTTTTAAAATCCGCTCATAATTACAAGTGCAAAATGCAATCTAATGTCAGCTTTTTTTCCCCCAGGAACTGACTGAATGGTGACTATTTCAACTGGCTAATCAAATAATAGCTTGTTTCACAAAAATACCAGCTAACCGGCTTATCTATCTTTTAGATGCATGTGAGAATCTTTAGACTCAGTGAAAAAAGATTTGTTGTTCACAAACTACCCAAAACCTGGATCACAAATACAAACCCTACAAATAATGATGAGACGACTAAAAGAAAAATAAAATTCAAATGTTAACAGTCAGAAGAAAAATATGTCAATAAGTCAAATAAGTGGGCAGAGACACTGAGATTTACAAGCATCAGCTAAAAAACACCAGAGCAAACACTCAACATGCTGCAGACACTAACTTTGTGACTGGACGAGACGTGTTCTGGAAAGCAGAAAAATAAAGGATGAAATAAAGAGAAAACAGAGAACATAGATTATGTACTTGTGAACAAGTCTATCGACATAGAAATTGAAACTTTTTGCTCATGACTCCCTTCTGAAACAAATCAGACAACATGCACACAAGCAGGCTGACCCTAAACACCAGCTCTACATATTTCCAGCAACAAAATAAAAAAGGTATAATTTGCAAACAAGATAGAGTGAAGTCTCTGTGACTAAACATGCATAGTATGGAAAATTATGTAATTATTTCATGAATAATGTTTCAAATATGAAGGCTCATACTGACCATTTAGAGAATTTATTTTGTCATATCAAGCACATGACTGTGTAAACTGTCACTTCTCTCTCTCGCTCTCAGTACTTTGTTCAAATAATTTGTGTTTTCAGAATGTCAGAGAAAGAGAAACCACTAACAATTTTCAAAAGTGCCTAGAAAACACAAAAATCTTACAGCAAAGTGCGGTAATCCTAGAAATTAATGGGAAAGTAAAATTGAAGCAAATTTTATCCGAGAAATCTAAAATGTGTTTGTTACTATCCCATCAGAGAAATTAAAAGGATAGTGACAAACCAAACATACCAAAACTGCAGGTGAGGGTAAATGACGTGTGATGGGAGGCGGCCTACACATTTTTGCTGTATTTGAGGTCTCTAACGTGTCAAACTGAACGCTGAAGTTGCATCCTTCTCCTCTTAATTATTTTAACAGCATGCTCAAAACATCCTCAACTATGCCCCTCAAAATCACATTATCAAGATTAAAGTTTTATTTATATGCCTAAAAGTTAATATTTTAGTTTGAAGTCATTTAGAGGCAAAGTGGAGAAATTCTGTGATACAGTTGGGGAAGAAACTAAGTGGCAGGTTCTAAGAGTCTCAAGGAGAAAGATAAAAAAAAAACAGGATACCAATAATGGATTAATCAATCTGATTAGTTAATGAGTCTGCCACTCACCCATTAAAATGTGGTAAGGCTCCTCCCTGACTCTCCAACAGGCCCCGCCTTTGCCCCATGGCCACCTCACACGCATTTTCAGTTGAGTAGAGGTTGATCGGTGTATTATACACTGATGGCTGAGGCGCAACCAGGACAGGGGGGGAGGAGGAAGAGGATGCAGAGGATGGGTAAGAGACCAAAGGAGGAATAGGAGGGGGAGGAGGAGGACCAATGTGGGATGAAGCAGGAGTGAAAGCGGAGGATGGGGAAGGGATGAAGGAGGTGAAAGGTGACTGTGAAGGAGAGTATACTCCCTCAGAGCTGCAACCCCCATAAGGTCTGGAGGCCTTGTTGTAAGGGGCATAGCACTGAGACTGGGGATGTTGTGAAACAGAGGGATGGGTGATGGCTACTGGTTTTATGAGGTCTGTTCGGTTGTCCTATCGATATGACAAAAGAACATGCAAATACACACAAAAATAAATTAAATCAAAGCATAAAACAAGGATGCCTCCCATATGTGTTTGTGTCCAATAAAAACAAATGAATGATGTACTTTTTTAAATAATGGATTAGTTTTTGCAGGCTATGTGTTCAGCCTGGGTTCTAGGAAAGCATCAGTGTTTTATCAAACAGTTCAATGTAAATAAGTGATGACATGCAACAAAAATTATGTACGGCATTGTTTCAGAAGGGTGTGATGCTCTTAAAGACAAGTTCAAGGCACTGTATTCAGTAGCTTTTCATAGAATAATTAATCAGTTTTCACCTAAATAACATCTATGCAAATAGCACAATGTCTTGTTCACGTGTGTAACTTTTTAAAGAATCGTCATATTTGGCAGTTGTATTTTTGTAAAAAAAAAAGGTTTTGGCTTATTTCATGAAAATAATTTTACATTACCTTTGGTGCCACTGGAGGGGGCTTAGAAACACTGGATCTGTAAAGGAGTGAAAAGAAGATGAAAAATTGATCAAATTATTATTATTGTCCACCACATTATTTTTCATATCAAAATACTCCTTAAAAAGTTTTTCTACTTGGGTAAAATTACATAAACACTTCCAGAGTATTTACTGATATTGATGGAAACTGTACTGTCAAAGTTTCAGACATTATTGAGGGTTTTTTAAAAATAAAAAAAATAAAAAAGAAAGAAAAGAAAGGCAGTCACGCTGAATTACAACTGAACCTGAGCTGTGAGCATTAAAACCAATGTGAAAAAATTTCTGTCATCGGCTCTGACAGATTCCAAATGGTTCTGGCTACGTCTGCATGTCAAAGAGTGAAACATGAGTTGCATGAGTGGGGAAATGTGGCATTGTTCAAAGTTTTTGAAAACAGCTGTTTTCATTCAACAAAGGCCTGTATCAGTCTGATACTCTTTGTAATCGTACCATAAATGCCTGTTTGTGGCGGGTCATCCATTAAAGATGTTTTTTACTTACATTTACTTACAAATCACAAAATGATTTAATACACTATCCTAACATTTAGATCATATTTCATCTGTTGAAATGAACCTTTGTTGAAACATACTATATTCTATAATATGCTGAAACTAATTCAGTCAACAGCAGTTAGGACTAGATTCAAACACCAGTGGTAATGTGTGTACATTTGTAAAATAAATATAGCTTATAAATAACTTTTCACAACTTGCAATAAAGAGGAAAAATTGTTTCCATAAATTCAGAGGCTAAGTAAACCAAACTGTAACTGAAGACACACAAACGTCAGCTGCCTTGCATTTCTTTCAGAGTAACCCCCTCTGGACTCTTTCTCAGGGAGCTCCGTGTCCTTCAGCTCTATAAATGAACCAGCACTCTGACTGTGCGTAAGACATTAGTCCACAGATACAGATACTCGTTTGGCCTTTTCTGTTCGACTCTTGTTTCCTGCTGGTTTGCCAATGATGCACTGATACTATGACCATGTTTCTTAAATGGTGTTTTTAAGGAGGTTCAGTTCTGGGAAAATTGTGTTTGATGTAAGTTTTATTAAAGTCACTATCTGCTGCTAAAGCTATTTTCTTTAACAATGAAGGGTAATTAAAAACTGGAACATTGATTTCAGCTGGACTATATAATACATGTATTTTAAGAGACATTTGTTATTGGGATTTTCCTTGCAAATATGGTCACATCCCTAAATTTTTTTTTTTTTCATTATGACCACTAATTTAGTTTAAATTAGGGGGGTAAGTCTTCACCAGCTTTACAAATTCAGAGACTACTGTTGCATGAAGTCTGATTCATTTTTGTTTGAAAATTGATCAAACAATTTTCATCAATTTTGATCAAACATTGTGACACTTTTATCATCCGCGAACATAAACAGTACATCTATCCAGCGTAAAAGGCACTGAACAAATAGACACACAACTTTTAATTGAAAACCAAGTTTGTCCCTTTCTTCTCACTTCACATGTATGTACTATTTTACTTAGCTCTATCAAATAAAACCCCAATAAAACATATTGAAGTTGAGACAAAATTAAGTAAATGGAGAGAGAATACATTACTTTGACAATGTTTTAATATATGCCATAAAGGCTCGGCCAAAAGCAGAATAATGCTAAGCTTAAAATACATTGCTGACAGAGAGAGCACACCCTATATTTCACATCGCCTCACTAAGACTGCGTCACCTTTATCCCTGCAAGTTTCCATGGACACACAATTCTGTAAATAGTCTACCTAGTACTCAGTTTATCTGTGGACAGCCTTCGCTTGCACAAGTTGTGGGATGAAAATATATCTGGCACATGAGGTATGAAGGGGAAGACTGGGGTATCAAGTAGGAATTATAAATATGACTCTGTCACCCCAGTGAGCTGTTGCCTCAATTACAAAGCATCTATAACAGGAAAACAGCAGCATGGAAATATGTTGCCGTCATATACTAGAGTGGAAGAGGTATTTAAGTCAGTCTAATGTTATCACAAAGGCTTTTCCTTGCTTTCAAGAATTTGTATCAAATATATATACATTTTTAAGTGAAAAACTCAGTTTTCCACAGTGATATTCTCATGACCTTCGGTGTCATTTTAAGTATTGAGTTTCACAAATATTTTCTGATTAAAAGCTGCACTACACAAAAGCAAATTGAGTTTGAAATTTCACTGCATCAGAAACTTTACCCAAGATATCTGTCGTTTGGAGAGCATTGGGATGTTTTTGGATCATGCTGATTACTGTTTTCATTTTGGTTTGACCTGCCAGTTTTAATTCTGACAACTTCAGGGTTTTTCTCCTCCTTTATTTCTAGAGAAAAAGATTTAAGCAACCATCTTACTTCAATGCTTTTTGAGAAGCCTAAATGTTTAAGAACACACATGTAATTTATTTAGATTTTTATCAGTTTGTTTTTGATTATATTTGTTGAAGACTCACCAACTTTGCGTGAAAAATATTAAAACTCATGAATTGTCTGAAAACATAAAACAAATACAGTGTCACCTATTCTGGCTACACTTCATTTCTTGCTGTCTTTTTCTTTTTAATCTGTCAATTCTCTTCTTACTCAAATCACACTCATAAACGTTGTTGCTTGGCCTGTGCCTCAGAATACCACCAGCTTTTTAAATGGATGAGGTTAAAAAAAGTTCAGGATGTCCAGACCCTTTGAGCGGAGAGCTGTTTCAAAGCAAAGGTTGAGTGCATCAGTATCAGCTGTGAAACAAACATCATGGTTGAATAAAAATGATACTAAATTAATATTTTTTTAATAACAGGAATAATTTTGGGCTTGATTGCAACTTATGAAGAGAGTTGAGCACAAAACATGAAAAACAATTATCAAGGGCAAGTTAAATGGCACATTGGAGGCATATTTACATAAAAGAATGCATTTTAAGCTTTAAATGCTGCTGGTATGTTTTAAATGATCTCTCAAGGAGAAATTCACTATATTCCTAAATGACCCAATCAGGTATCCAAATAACTTATTACATGCAAACAAACATTTTCCATGCTATACGTGTTCATTCAAAGTTCTTCCTTTTCATTAAACTTTTTTCTTTTCTTTTTTTTTTAAAGAAAGGTAAGCACAGGAAATAGTAGGCAACAATAAATTAAGCCTTTAAAGAGTCATTTATTTGACAGATTCTTTCCTGGGAGTGAATGTACAAAAGCCGCTCGAAGTGCGTTCACACAAAAACACACATACAGCGAAGTGGTTGCCGGGTGTGGTGACAGTGAATTCAGCCATGAGAGGTTAGCCCAGGAAATTTTTCTGGATGAGTGCAATAACACAGACTACAATGAACAGTATATTCCCATCATAGCATATGGCCTGGAAACGTTTAATGAATGCGAACTCCCACAAAAACACGCAGTATGTCAAACCAAGTTTGTTTTCTGCTTTAAAACAGTTTGACCATTCCTTTTTCTGGCTCCTGTTCTGTGATATTCTATCTGGATAAATTTCCATTTTGGAGGTTTTCTTCATTCATATTTTTATCTGGTTTAGATCCAGTATTTTTTTTTTTTTTTTTTTTTCAATTTTCTTGATTTTAAGTCCTGAAGAACAACCCATAATATAATGTATCATGCATTGGACTGAATTAAATAGAACAATCTTTTGTTATGACTGACATATTACTAATAATTGGCATATAAAATTCAATTGGTGAGCCTATACATATTGTAACTTTTAAATAGAAAAAACAGACTTTGGCACACTAAGGCAATCAAATATAAGCAAAGCAATATGTATGTTAAGGCTTACTTTCATGTGTCAAATTGGTTTTTAAATTAACCCTCAACCTCATCAAAAATGGTTTTCAGATCTCATACTAATGGATTATGGGTACAAGGTTTTGGTTTTGTTCAAGCTCTTAATTTGTCAGAGTACAAGTGGGTTTTTGTGATGTCCACATTTCTTATCTGTCTACCTTCCACTATTATCTTGGCAGAAGCCATTGCAGGCGTTTCACTGAGAATGACATCACATGGATGTCTAACAGAATCCCTGACACTGACCAGACAGAGGAAAAAGTCTATGTTTAAACTGCACCAGCATCCCTCCAATAACATTACTCATTTAAATAGGCGTGAGGAACAGCAGTGGTTCAGTATTGAACTATCACAGCTACATGCTTTGGTTTCTAAATTCAAAGGACCATCAAACCCTTTTTTATTTTTATCAGTTGTTGGCGTGTAAGACTACATAGAGCTCTCAAGATGAAAAGATAGGAATGTTTAGTAATTAGGGATAATTTATAATTTAGGGAAAACCAAAAATCGAGTTTTCTGTTTTCACAAAAACCATGAAGATTTCATATATTCACTGGCCATTTTATCACTTAATCCTTTTAAGGAATTGGTTGAAAACCACCTTATCTCTAGAAGTCCCCTAAGTAATTGAAGCATGTAAATTTAAGAAGATGATTGTAATATTGCTTTAATAATTTTGCTCCACATTGACATTATAGCATCAAACAGTTGCATCAGATTTGTCTGCTGCACATTGTTGTGTGAATCTCCACAATCCAAAGGTGATCTAATCTACTGATATGTGGTGACTGTACAGCGAATTAGAGAACAATGAACTCATTGTGTTGTTCAAGGAAACCAGCTTGAGATTACATAAACTCGGTGACATCGTGCATTAGCCTGCTGGAAGTAGAATGCTGCAGTTTAAATCAATAACTACCAGACCAAACAACATTTCCCTAATCCTCCACTCTCCAGTTTTGTTGAGATTGTTTTAATTGTGGATTCAACTTCAGAATCTTAGTTGACCGTAGTGGTTCACATTTTTCTTAAAATGGATCAAACCATTTTTTGATTTTCATCATACCTAGTTTAGCATGAGGATACTATGTGAGAAAAATAACCTTTCCTGTGAGACATTTGAATATGGCACTGAATTTAAAAATTTGACTCAGGGATGTTTTTATAACTAAATTATTCAGTCATTGACTTGATTTGATTGATTTTATTTATAACACACTCATTGTCCACATGGTACATTATTTGATAAATTACACAGATATGTAACCTACAGGCCCTGACCTTAGCTGTTATTCACATGTATCTGCGTAAGTCTGATAACCTTAGTTGTAGATAAACACTGACGTTATAACATGGCTTGTAGAATTTATAGGTTAATTACATGAAGTTAATGAGGTGACAGAAAATGCCACAACTTTGCTTTGTACGGTAACATAGCAACAAATTGGCACATTTCACTGTCTAACAAAAACACTCAGCAGTGAACTGGTACCCAGAGGAGTCTTAAACACAAATCATGACAGGAAGCAGACACATTAAGCTAAAACCTGCCAAGGCAGGAGAAAGAAGGTAATGTTTCCAGCAGCTTGCTAGTCAGCACGAGAACACAAAATCCCAACACAGCAGGAGTCAGGAGAAGGGCGGAAAGGGAACTAACAACATTTCAGCCGGAAAAAGCAATATGTATGTGTGTATAAATGTGCAAACTTGGAGGTGTAAAATAAACTAAACTTCTGCTTATCCACAGTTCACTGGATTCCTGCCATGGAGGTCAAAAATCAGTTAAACTGTAAATGTAGACAAAAAGTTTTTTTGTTTTGTTTTGTTTTTTTTGTTTTGTTTTTTTGCTATATACACTACTGTGCAGGGTTTTAAGCTTCTATTGCTATAATTAATCCTTGCTCTAACCTCTTAAGAAATCCAAATTTTTCCAGCTCTGGGAGATTTCAAGTATAACTGAATAAAGTAATGAATCCATTTCTGGCCGTTCAGGCAGTCAGTCTAAACAAGAAATGTCTGTACTCTGCATTAAAACAACCAGAATGCTACCTGACAAGCACGATGAATGTCTCAGTAAAAATTATTCACTTTCAGGAGCAGAGAGATTTCTTGAATGTTGGATCATCTAAGTCAAACTGTCAGCTATACTTAACATGTCTCCTAAATTACATTGCTTGAATTACACAAAACAGATGACACCTTAAATTTAAGGCTACAGATGAAGGATTGTTACCAGAAATCTGGATTCTGCACAGAACAAGCACTCTTTGCGTCTTTGGCAAATCAAGTACATAATGAGATGGCACGAGAAAAACAGAAGAGTTTAGGGGGCCAAATCAAATCACCCACAAAGTTTGGGTCAGCCAAACAGATGAAAAATAAGATTTCCAAAGCCTGTTCATTATGAATAGAAGAGGAAGAAACATGTTTTTTACTGCAAAAACAGAAATTACAAACTGCATAAATCAAAGGAAAGAAAGACAGACAAAATGGACTGGACTCCAGCTGGGGTTACTTCTCAGTACAAAGATAGTGTACATCAAGATGATCCACAGCTGGGGAAGAATTGTGTTCCATAGTAAGCATCTGGTCTGAGGTCTGCTTAAGAAGTGAGATACCAATAAGAGTTAGCAACTCTTAGACATGCTCTCACAGATATGCAAAATTCTGTGACATTATTTTTACCATGAATATTTAGGAGTCGTACCAGTATTGCTTTTGATTCAGAATCAATCACTGCCTGACACATTCCCTGCTTTGTTGCTTTTGTCTGAATTTGACTAACTCATTTGAAATGTTCTCTGGTGCTTCCAGGCTTTACATATCAGTAAAATTGTGAGTACCAAGACAATGATTTTAAAATTTAAAAAATACAGTTTTTGGGAAAATGACAGTTCACATTACAGTAACAATGCTGTAATGTGAACAGCAATGTTCAACCCTAACCCTGAGGCTGCCTTTGGGAATAAAAGCACTTTTACGAGACTTGGTTGGGTATTAGTAAACAATATTTCTTTCGACTCCCTCCTACTGACTAATCCAAATGTAAATCTTTAGTCTGAATCTAAAGCCAAGCTTTAACCTTTGCCATCACTACTTTTGCCTTATGTGGCTATTTTGTAAAAATTCCCTAACATTCCTAACAGCCTCACTCTTTGGTAAGTTTTTCGGTAAGTCCTGCACAGTCCAAGTAGATAACTGAAATTCCTGAAGTTAAACGTTAGGCCCATGAGAGAAGATGGCAAACCATGTCTGGGTATACAAGTATGCTCTGTGTCTCAAAATGTTTTAATGGAAATTAATTATAGAGTCTTTATGTTGATTTGAAACAAGTCTGTAGAAAATGTGATGTACAGTTTCAATGTGTGCTGTCCTCCTAAATTCACTAAATGCACATACTGATCATTTATAATAAGAAATACAACTTCTTATTTTTTCTTTTTAAATCAGAGCAGATGACTCTAGAAACTGCTGGGGATCATTACCACAATCCTGGCAAGGATGAAGATGAGTGCTTTTGGCCGAGTGTAAGATGTATTTGGCAAAGAGAGGAAAGAAAGAAAAAAAATTCAAAGACCGATGATATTAACACAATGTTCTTGGCTTCATAATACCTATGGACTACCTTCTCTGACTATAATGTTACTAGGATTTGTATTTTACTTGGCAAGAAGTGATTGACCTGAAAAGGATATGCAGAAACAGGTGTATGAAGCTGAGCTTTCTGTTCTCCTGACATTAAGATATCATTGGTGGGTTCAGTGGGCCCCGACAAAGACGACAGCAACCAAGTTTAGATGGTCTTTGGCAACTTCCATACACCGGTGAGAGACAGAGACAGGTGGGCCCAGTGTAGCGCTCTTGGCTTTGGAGCATCTTTGGCAACTATCACAACCAAATGACTGACAATGGCAGCTGCACAGAGGGTACCTATAAGTACAGAAGATTTGCATAGAGCTGCAGATTTTAGCAGCTATAGATGCTACACAACTTAACATTGAGTGGAACATAAATATGCTTAACTATATTTTTACAGAGATTAATATATCTTTTTTACTCTACAACCAGCAATCCTGTTAATGTCAACGAATGTCAATATGTTGACATTGACAACATAGTATGTATGCATAAAGGCATACTTTGTTAGTAATTTTTTCCAATAATGTTTTCCAACAGGTACAACATAAATGCAATTGTGCAAATATTTATTTTTCTGAGACTATTCCAATCTGCTGCTCGTGTACTCGCAGCTCATTTTGAAGTAAGCAAAGTGGGTCCAGTTTCAATGGGGGTTTAAAAATAGGCTACATGTCATTTTATTAAAGTATCAGTGTTACCTACAACCAGGTAACCAAATTACTCCTTCCATAAATCAAACAACCAGTTATATAACTTATGCTTCTCATGTTTCTTATGAGAAACTACATTTTAGATGCACAGAAAGTCTCTATAAAAAAATCAGAAAAACAATGGTACTAAGACTGATGCAGATATCACTAGTGGCATACTGAAGCTGCCTTTGGGAAGAAAAGTTTGACCAACATGTTGGTCTTTACTTCAAACCGATGCTCCTCAACCAGGAAGTGTAATGCCCACACTGTTTTGTTCTGTATTCTGTATTTAGACATTTAAGCTTTGCAGTACTGTTATACATCGTCATATAATGCACAAGCCAGAAACATAAACTCCAAAATAAACAAACTGAAATCATATTCCTCAACTCTGTAAACCTCGCTTGCCCCACCCCTCATCTATCGTTACTTCACTTCAGAACTTAAAATAACTCTGCAGCTGCTTGGGTTTGAGCAGATTATCAGTCAGTACCAAATGTTCCGTTTCTCTATTACCCTTTTCTATGATAAATGTTTTTAAAACAGAACTTATGAAGCTGAGGTGAGCTTGGCAGCAGGTGACACTTCCTGAAATACTTCCATACATTTAAGCAAGATATCTATTTCATTGTTTTTTTATTTTAGTGATGATACATTTAATTGTTTTTTTCTGGTGCCAGTAAGGAACCAGCTGCCATAGGATGCTACATGTGTCAATACATACCTGGCTTTAGGACAATTTGTAGCTCCTTTCCACCAGATCTAATCTAGTTATAGTTCAAAGCTAAGAAATGAAGTTATGCAAATCAGACAAACATTATTTATCTGGAAGAGACTGCTCAGAGTTTTATGGTTTGAACAGGCATCATGATCATTCATATTTCATTACTATGGACTTCCCCAAATGAGAATCAGCCATAATCAATTGGGGTGTAACATATACTGATCAGAAATACAAATACAATAAGATTAAATTATACATGAAAGTCAATAATTTGTTTTATCACAAGAATGAACTGATTTGTCTATTGAAAATAAATGTATTGTTTACCAGTACGAAATGGATGAAGATTGGGATGAAATGATAAAGCTTGGCAACAAAATGTCAGAGTGAATTGGCAGTCATCATAACTTGATTGCGGGATTTGAAAACCCCTTTCACAAACACTCCATAATGGGATTGAGAGAGATTTTGCCATTTCTGTGTGTTGTGAGAAAAAGTCGATACAATGAGGGTAGGGAAAGAGTCCAACTCTCTTCCCACCTTCCACTGGTACAGCCTAGTCTCGCCAAGTAAGGTGATCAGACCCCCAGAATCAGCTGTATTGCAAAGGCAATTTTGCTCTGGGACACTTTAAACCCTGACCTCCAGCCACTGTTGTCCCAAATACCATTACAATTTTGAAAAGAATGGCAGAGATACTTCCAGACTTAGTTTTTATTAACGTCAGTGCCAAATAGACCTCCTGCTTTCCTGCACTGCAGACCTAACTTCTAGAAACTCACATCTGTTTGGGATATTTGCCAATTCTACTGATTGATGAATGGACAGGGGCCGATCAGGGACAGGTCATCTTTACAGGTTTTGAATGAACATGTTGTGTGCATGTAAACCTAGACTTCACGACTTCGAACATAATGCCAAAGAAAAGGCTTGCCAAAAACAGCAATTACACTGTGTGGTTCCTTTGCAATAGTCACAACACACACAAATTATAAAAGAGAAATGGACCCAGAAGAATAAAACAAAAGATTGCTTTCGCCCTTTTCTGTGTGTGTGTAGTTTCCTGTACAATAATCATACATATCATCCATACCAATGAGACTAATCTTACTCCATGCTCTATCATACAAAAAATCTTAGTATTCACTTGGTTTGTACAAGCTATCAACCTGAACTTATGACTGTGCCACTGCTATCAAACAAGAATCAAAACACCTCCACACAGAGACCTGTTAAACAGTCACAGGCTTCAGAAAGACTTCACCACAGGGAATAAAGCATTCAGCCAGGCACTAATGGCTGAAACACATTACAGCAAAATACAAAGGTGGTTTTGTTGAGGAATAGAATAAATGGAAGAAGTGAACAGTTTAACGCTTTGGTGTACATCTAAATGGAATAATTGTAACAGTAATGAAGGCTATTTAGATGATGAAAGGTTGTGATTCCCCAAAGGAGACCGACTCAGAATAAGCCCGTCAGCAGTAGGGAAAAGTCATCCTGTTTTCGCAATTTCTGACATTTTATAAGGAAAGAGGTTTTTCAAACTCAGAATTTTTCCAAGCACCAACTTCATTCCTTTCAGCAATTGCTTCCTACCTCCTTCACTGGTAACACTATTTCTTCATTTTTCCAGGTGCTCCTTGAGTTTATATATAATCTGATACATCAGATTATATGTAATCTGATGTATCAGATTATATATTATCTGATACATCAGTTATATAATCTGATACAGATTATACATCTGTATCAGATATATATCTGTATGTGCGGTGTGACTGGTGAGGCACAGACTCCACCAGGGTCAAATGTCCAAATCCAATATAAAAACTAATTTTAATTTTAGCAATAACTAATTAAGCCTAACATAACGTCGAATATAACAGCAAGAAACACCTCTGTTTTCTGTTTAACTCTAACATTGTGTATAATCTTACCTTTATTTTATATGATGTCCATACACCTATCATTCTTCACATCTCTATCATTCTGTTTAAAAAGAAACGTACTTGTTTCTCATTTTCAAAAATCTGGTAGCCAGAGAGTGGCCTTGAACATTTGAATTCCGTCTGTATTTTTTTTCTCCCCTGGACTGTTTTCGTTCATTTCAATTCGTAGAAGAAGAGAACGTGGAGCTCGTTGTGTTTATGGAGCTCAGTACTGCCCTCTATCATGGTGCTTTCCGTCTCAGCCGAGAAGGACCTCGCTGCAGCGAGGTGTACTTGTCTCAGCCGGCGCATTTTCTACTTCCCAAATTCAATCTCCCCGTCTGGCAAGCAACACATCAGAGATTAAACATAGCTTTCACTTTTCTTGGCCCTCTGCACAACATTGTTTTGTTATTGATTTAAGGTTCAATAATTGCTTGGATGGATGTCAGAAACTATTTTAGTTTCAGCAATAATTGGATCCAAATAATTGTAATTTTTTTGAGGAATAATGTAGTAAATATTTTGATTTTAGATATTTTGTATCTAAAATCGGCCACAGTAATATGCAACTTATAATTAATCTTAATTACAGTATTTGAAGCAGCTGACATGTAATAAAACCAGCTAAAAGCAGATATTTACATCCTCTGTAGAAAAATACACACAACCAGCTTTCCTCAATGCCTACAATAAATCAGAATAAAAACTTTTTTATGTCAGTTATATACAAGTTTATATTTAGTATTTAGCTATTAGAAAACACTTTCTAATAGCTAAATACTATAAGAATGAACAAAATACTTTTTAAGACAATTTCTTTCTAACTTTCTTTGTCAAACAAGTTGGAAGTCTGAAGGGAAAGAACTGTATGGCTTGGGTCAGACATTCTGGATATTGTACACATTTGTTGTGATTTAACAATCACAACAAATGTAATATTTTAATACATTTCATCTTTCTATAGAAATAAAGCCTCTCAGATGGTTCAATAAAAATTGGACTGTGAGTGAAACTACTGCCACACACTGCATTGTCTTGAACTAATACATTTAATCTGTTTTCCAGTCTTTTACTTGATGGAGGGTGTCAGTTTTGAAAATTATTTGCCCCACTTCACTTTTTTTTTTCATTAGCCAGTGCACATTATACTCATTTAGTTCAATCGTTCCTTGAAAAGGTCATTTTACTTTGGTGCTTTTTTATATCTTGTCCTTTCTGCATCTGGTATCCATCAGTTCTCTAATTAACCTTTTATACAGAAAAGACATAAGCTATCTATTTCTAAAGACATTCAGGAGACACATTCATCATTAACCTTTCTCTCTGTCTGTTCACTGTTATCATTCCATTTACCATATGACCCACTGACAAACCCAATCAAAATGTACTGGTGGAAAGGAGAAGGAAAAAGAGAACAGAGTGACTCCCATAAAAACTAAGAGACAAAGGGATGAGGAGGTTTGTTCCACTGTTTAAACTCAATAAAGCCCAGATGTTGACCCCGGTGAGACACTGTCTGATTACACAAAATGTCCATCAAAGTACAAATGGGCGCCAAACAACAAACTAAATAAAAACCTAGAGACTGATACACTTGTAAATTTAATTTATCTCTAGAGTAAGAAATTCTACATGCTTACGTAAACATGTTTTCACCTTAAGCCAAGGTCACAGAACCTATTTTGTTTAACCCGTCTTACATGGGGTTAGAGTTATTTGGGAGTCTGGCTAAACAATAGTTTTAAGAGTGAAACACAACATGAGCTATTTAAGTTTTGAACTCATGCAACCACTCTATCTGAAATATTGTTTCCTACATGCAAGTATAAATAGTGTCTCACTGTGAAAACATTTTAGTTCTCCTGAGAGTAACATCAATTTTAATGGTTTACAAATATAGTTTTATTAAGCAACTACTGGCCTTCACTGCCCATATGTTGTTATACTGAGATTAAATTACTCAAAAGTACGTTTTATTTTCTAATAAGTTACTTTTGAAGACAATGGTATCACTGGATTTACTTTTCAGAAATTTTGGGGGCAAAAAATCATATCATTTCATATTGCTTTCACAATAATGCACTACTTTTGTGCAATAACAATAAAATTTATTTAACCTTGTGGTAATAATGTGAAAGAAATATGTAATCATTCACTGTACACTCTCCATGTGTCTCGTAAGACAGTATATCCATCATCATGAGTTTAAAGACAGCTAGCCATCAAAACAGAAAATCTCACATTAAAAAGGAATTTATTGGTAATTTTTAATTTCATCTAAGGTTTATTTCATTGAACAAAGAAATTCAATGAATTTCATTGAATTTAATAAAAAATCTTTCATTCACAATGATTTACTCCAAAAGAAAGCGCCATACTGACTCTGGCTTATAAAAGGCAAAGCAATGTTTACTGCAGCAAACATTTTTTGCCATTTAGGCCAAATGTAAACAGCTTCATTTTGTCATTGTTTGGATGCAGATTAGAAGAAATGCTCAGTTAGGCTGAAACGTGGAGGGGGTGAGTGAAACGGGAAACTCAGGAGGGACACCAAAATGAGAATCTCAGACAAGAAAAGACACACAAAAAAGGAAACTGAGTATTTCATAAGATTTTTCTATTCTACAGTAACTTATGTTATGCTTTTAATGGGCTGGTTACTTTAATGCTCTTCATTCTTTTATGAAGGGAATGTGTTGCAGCCTTGAACATCTCACAGTGTGTAAGTAAAAACACACATGTCCACATTTGCTGCCAGAGAACTAGACAATTGAAACCACATGAGATCCTAGATGAAGCCACATATACATACCCTTCAGCAGAAATGCTTGTGATAAATCAGACACAGTGGAGGATTCCAGTTTAGAATTAGACCTTCGGGAAAAGTTGGTCATCCACGTGCTAGATTCTGTTCTTGTTGTTTTAGTTATTTTTCTTTCCATCAGGGAATGAATAGTTTGGACAGAACTAATAGTGTCAATATGTGTAAAAACTAACAATAACTCAATACTGCAACAACAGTGATTAACTGCCTGGATGTGGATACTCGGAGTTTAACAGGAAGATATTTAAATTTGTTACAGAAAACAAAATTATTTTTCTTTGGCTTTAAAAGCATTCTTGTTCAGCCTGAGCTATTCGTGGGGACAAAGACAATCTGTGATTTTTGCACATAACTGCAGTAATATAAATTGTTTTTTATTAGAGAAACCAACAAGCATGAGGTCATTGCTTACTTCTGCAGAGTGAGACTAAGGTTCCCGGTGCAGTTCTTGATTTTGTTTTGGGCCTCAAGGTGGTTCATACCCTCTGTGGAAACACCGTCGATGGAAAGAACCGTGTCTCCAACTGCAACACCACCTTTAGCTGCTTTCCCACCATCCGTCAGCTATGGAAACACAGAATCCTCAAGTTACATTTTACAAATCTTTTTCATAATTTCCAAGTAATGTGGCTATTACTGTTGTCACCTGTAAATCTGATCAATTTGTTTTCGACATTAAGGGGAATGTAAAATCCATGATGCATATTTATAATCAGTACTAAAGTAAACAATGGAAATAATAACAAAGGTTGGGAATTTTGACAAAAGACTTACTGTTTGTGTTTCACAATGAGGGTGTGCAAGCATGTGCGCGCGTGTGTGTGTGGCCTTGTGGATGATACAGTGCAAGAAACTTTTTCCTTTCCCAACATACACTGTGGGGACCAGCTGCTCCTTATGGGGCCCAAAACCTGGGCCTGGTAAGAAGAAGTGCTGTTCGGACTTTGTGAATTGAGTTTAGGTTAGGTTTGTGTCAGGATCTTGGGTTGTAGTGAGGTTTGTTTATTGTTCTGCGTTCTTAGTATTCTGTAGTTTCTTATTTCGATGAGATTAGCCTTGTTTCTGTTTTGCTGTAGTTCAGTCCTTATTTAGTGATTCTAGTTGTGTCTGTTTTTGTTTTTTTACACTTTGTCCCTCTGTTGTGTACTCTCCCTCACCTCTGTGCCATTTTCTCTTTCTCTATCCCTTCACACCTGCAACCTGTTTCTAATTAACCATTTGTTCCTTGTTCAAGTAATCAAGCTCTCCAGTATATATACAACTCTTTCACAGACTCTCCTTGCTGGATCCTCCTGTTAATTCTTGTTAGATTCTATTTTCCTTTTCATGTGCTTTTGTTGGTTCTGCTTTTGTTGGTTCTTTGTGTTTTGTGTTCTCTCCATGTTTTTTTGGGGGGGGGGTTCCCGTAAGTCTGTGTTCAGATTTTTTTTATTAAATATTCAAAGCTACTCACTGCCTCAGCCTCTCTGCATTTGGGTTCTCTTCATGGCTGTGGATGTACTGGTAATGGATAGGTTTAGGGTGAAGTTCAATGTTAGGTTGTAGAAGTGAATGAAAAATTAATGGAGCTCAATGCAAAGTCTTTGTGAATAAAAACATTCTGTATATGTGTGTGTGGGAAGCGAGATGTAAGTGTTTCAAGCTAATTCAGGATGTCTGTAATTGCAACTGAAGCACCAGCAATTAAACATCTGTGTTTTATAATGTGCCTGTTTGTGTAAGAAAATGCCCGAGGCAACAGACATCCTGAACTGTTACTTTACTCTACAGATGAAGCTAAGTAATTAATCACCCACAAAAAGCCATTATGTCAATTTTTTTGGAAGAAACAATGTGGGGAAACAAAAGTTGATGGCTGTCAGGTTTACAGGCTTAATAAAGAATAAATAAACCTCTCCTATGTTGTGGTCAATGGTTTCAATACATTCGAAATATTTAGACAAACTTTAATTAGTACAGTGGTACCTTAGAAGTGAATGGCTAATTTAAAACTTTTCAAATGGAAGTACCACTGTTGTCATTTAATAATTTATTTTCTTCTGAGCATTGGTCGGGTTAGATCCATACTTACAGATGAGTTAAAAATTATAGCTGTGTTGAAAAAACATACCATCATCAAGAAAATCGATTGTTCTTGTTAGTGATGATGGACTGCAATCAAAAAGGCACAATATAAGTGCATCTATAGAGTTAAATAAGAAGTTAGGTACAGTGGTTGCTACGATTTTGGGTCTTTTGTGTTGATTAAGCATGTTAGAAAAACAGTTTAAGTCACTTTAAGACAGAACTTGAAGTTGCAGCCCCAACCATTCTTGGTCACACTGTTTCCTTACACGTGTCCAAATGTGAGTGAATGAATGTTTTCTTTCAACTTCACAACAAAGGATCACACGTGCTGCTATTGTGAACACTCTTGAAAAAAATTAACTTTGGTCTAATGGTGCCAATGAAGTCTTAATGTTGAACTGTGTGCTCCTAAAAGAAAACATCCTTATCTGTAGTAAGTAAGGCACTCAAGGGACACAGAGTGCATAGCCTGTATCATTGTCTGCATTACATACAGAAACATTCTTACACACAAACACATAAATCCACACTCACACATAGAGAAGTAAAGACAGACAGGCATGGCCAATAAAACAAGCTGTGCCGCCGGATTAGTGTAAAGGCTCTGCAGCCCCCAAGCCTTTTATAGTCATATTAGCCCAACACACGCAACATCACTCACCACCAGTCTTAGAATCATAGAGCTGAAAGAACCAAGTAACGAGGGTGCAGACATAACATTGATTAAATTTGTTTGTATTAAAAACAGTGAGAAAGAAGGGAAGAAAAAAGAATGCCACTGGGTACATGTGTGGGCTTTTAATTCAGGACATTTGACCTGTTTCCAGGGGAGTGTTTTAACTAACCACCTCAGGATTATTATGAACCAAGTCACAAAAGGTCCAGTTCAAAGTTTTCCCCTCAGAGTGCTCTGCCTATGACCGGTACACACAAATGCTTATTCTATTTTAAGCATTAGTGCTTCACTTTTTTTCTTAAAATAAGCTAAAAAATAGAATTCCAGTCACCGATGATGGAGAGGAGGCCAGAAAAATAAATGAGTCATGAGACATAAGAGGTACTTTGGGTTAAGGAAGCTATATCATAAAATAAAAATGGTTAGTTTGTAATGCACAGGTTTGATATTTAAGTTATAAGTTTAATGGTACCAGCAGTAAGTTGTGTTGGTTAAATGATTGTTTCCAAATTGAAAACTTTGATTTTAATTAGGTTGATAGAGAGATTTCAGAGATAAAAGTAGTTTCAATTTTAATGTCAAACACAGTTCAACATATTATTGTAAAAATCAAAATCATAAATTTGTACAATCTCAGTCTGTTTGTATAGGTTTGGAGTCTGAGCTTTCCCACTGTGTTTGATTTAAGCCTCTTGGCTGTGACAAAGAATAGCAGCATGCACACATACACAGTGGAATCAATAAAAGATAGATAAGCAAAGATTGCACATTATAAGAGGTAATAGCATAGTAACAGCATAACCTAACACTGAATCAATACTATATTTTTAAATTGTTTTCACATTAAATTAACAAAGCACAAAGTGCTTTTTTGTTTTTGTTTTCAGTGAAAACCCCCACTAACGCTCAGGTTTTTTCGGAAATAATTTTACAATGCCAATGATTATATCCTACCTTCTTCAAAACTTTTTTCCAGAATGGGTTCAGGTCTGAACTAAGACATGGCCTGTCCACAGAAGCATGGAGAATTTAAGAACAATCCTTTTCTAGTGAAAACAATATTTTTGATCAGAAACTCAGGAATATATTTTCTTCAGTGTGTATCCTGCTTTGTCTGGACTGTTTGCATTATACGCTGTAAAAAATGGTCATGACAGAGTTACACTTGTGAAAGAAAGAGTAACTTTCACCATTATGTTGAGCCTGGAAACTTCATTACTTCATTGTTGTCATTTCTTGTTCAGATAAATATGAATACTCAACCATCTTAAAGGTGAAGCTCTGATCAATAAAATCAATTTTTCTGCTATCCATGGATTCATAAGTCAAAGAAATTATCCTCTTTGACAATGCTGTTTTTATCATAATTACATCTGGGGACATTTAAAAAAAAAAAAAAAAACAAAGAACAAAAACACTAGCCTGTTACTGGCTTCCTGAACTCATCTTGGAGAGATCTGTGGTACAATTAGCCTCTCTGGGTTAAGAGGTTTATGTTTATAATTCTGGTGTTTCTTGGCTAACTCCCAGCAAGCTGTGCTTTTAAGTGATGAATGTTTCTGCCTCTTTCTGAGGGCTGATTAATAGAGTGACACACTCCACAAAAGGTTCTCCTGTCAACAAAAGAATACAAAATTTAATTTATGGTTATAATCAATTTATTGGTCAGCTTTCTGAGCAAGGTCTATTTTTTAGGCTGACCTGTAAAGTTTGTAGATAGATAAAAAAACATCTACTATTTTAAACAACAGGCTATTCTAATTTTGGGCAAAAGAGAATATTTGGTCTGAAAAATATTTAATTTATTGCAGTCAGTTAAAATATTTAGACTCCAAATAGTGTATTTAGAGTTTGGTTTGACAGATAAACTTGCTAAAATGCTTACAACAACATTAGATTTTTAAGATGTATGACATTTTTTTTTAGCACAAACTTTTCCAAAAGGCTCCAAAGTTGTTTGGTTTTTAGGCAGAATGATGGGTCTTGGTTCCATGAACAATCCCTGATTTCAAAATACAATAAGTGATAAAGAAGACAAGCAGACTTTCTGTCTCTCAACTGTGTTACAACTACACTACTTTTATTTCCAAGCAAAAGAAAAAAAGCTAAATATTTATAGATGGAGAGGCCCAGAGCGATTAAAAAGATGAAGTAGGGGAAATACAGAGGTGAGTGAGATGGATGCAAGAGGAAAAGAGACGCGGCAGAAAAAAATTAAGTAAAAGGTTAAAGAGGTGCAGGACACTGAAGCAGAGCAGACAAAATGTCATCCCACATGGATGTATCCATCAATAACATGTTAACAGCGAGGCAACATTTCCCTCACAATTTATCATCCCAAGTAACAAAATGTTCATTTTCAGCTTTCATTGTTTAGTTGAACCCTGAAGCTGGCAAAAAAAATGCATTTCAGTTGTATTTTCTGGAAAAGAATAATTGTAAAATGAGATCTAATTAACTTCTTTACCAAATAAATGTTTTGATGTTAAAGATATTTATTCAGTCTCTGCTACACTATGACTGTGATTAATGAGCAAACCCAACGTTTGAAATAACTAGAGAATACGGAATAAAGCACTGCAATCAAGCAATTTCCTACGGAGTAAAAAAACACTGCAGATGAGAGATTGTGTAAAAGAAGGTCAATTCTGGTCAGAATCAATTTGACACTGAACAGCAGCTTTGAGAGAGATATGTATGCAACTGTAAATACATACACTGTGTGCCTATGTGCAGCACATAGGCACAAAGTGTGTTCATATGTGCAGACATATTAAGGAAATGTTTGAAAAGACAGTAACTCCAATTAAATTTGGTTAGGAAATGTTTTTCTAACATTCTTGGAAATACATATAAATATATTTTAGATCAATTGCAGAAATTCAAGTAGCATAAATAAATTATATAAAAAAACAAGACATTTTAAATATTTGTATATAATGTCATTTTAAAGAATCAAATTTATAATGAGCAATAAATTAGGACACTACCACAATTATATCCATTTATAATGTCTACAGTCACACAGAGGGATATTACATCACTTAACCATAGTGACAACATTGTTACTCTGTGATTGTTGGTGTTTAAAGTGATGAATGGTGATGATTTTAAAGTTGGTTTAAAAATCAGACTTTTAGTTTGGTGTGGTCCTTACTGTTGAAGTGAGAGTGAGCACCATTGTCTCTAAAGTGTTGTGGGAACTCAATGCAGCCAATGGCTAAAATATGCTCAGACCTACATTACAGAAAATGAGGCGATGTGGTCTGCAGTTGTTCTTTTTTGTTGTTGTTGGGGGGTTTTTTTGTAGCACAAGCATTTATAGAGCATGGATGGTAATGTCAGAACAGCAGTTGGAGCAATAAATCTTATTTTGATTATCACTTGGTTTCACTTTTATGGCAGTAATTAAAAGACATAAAATTGCATTTAATTGACATAAAATAAGAAGAAAAGTTACTAATATAAAACTAAACCATTTTCTGTTGCTTCCATTCTTGTGAGCCCTTTGAATCCACTGTTAGGAACAAACATGATGAGGCCAGGCAGCCATCCTGGGAGGAAGGCTGAGGAGACATAACGGGATTAACAGCTTCTGTGGAAAATCCATTATAGCACCATTTAACAATAGGTTACACTGTCCTCTACACTGTGAATTTACTAGAGTGTGTTATGACTCTGTTGCATTGTTATTGCCAAGGTTGTAAAGGTTCTCTGGCCTGAGAGGATTCTATTCATTAAATTGAAATAGCAGTCCTTAAAAACATGTGTCACTAGAGTTAGAAATGGTTCCTTGTAATATGATGGATGTAATATGATATTCAGTATTGTCTTTCATTTGTTGACTTGAAAAGGAATGCTGTGAGATATTCAAAAAAGACAAAAATATGTGTCATAAAAAACACAAAAGGTGACTATGATGACACCAACTTAATAAAAAAAACAGCTTAACATTTTTTCATTTCTATAGGATAGACCTAGATTTTGTGTATTTTATTTCTAACCAAGTGTGTAAATCTGAATAACTTTGGTCAGGATTCCTTTGGCCAAGAATTTACTGCAGGACTTTCTGATATTGCAAAGAAAAATTTCTAGACGGTCAATAAATAAATAAAATTCCCACCCTCAAAAATGCCAGACTGGGATGCTGATCCAATTCAACAGTACTATTGAAGATCATAATGATGGTTGAAAAATTAACCCAGATTTGACTGTCCATGATTTATGTAATGTCACTTTGACAGGTTGATTTTCAAGAAGAAAAAAAATGAAGTTGTTCATTTGTATGAAGTTCAAATTGTATTAGAAGAAGGGAGACTGATATTAGAAGAAAGACCATGGAAGAACAGTCTGATATGAACCCAACCTTCCTGCTTTCACATCTCTGGGGAAGCAGGAAGTGTCTGTCTCTGCTTCAGGAACTCCTTTCTTCCATGGATGTGTTTTTTATAGATAACACATCCATGGTCCAATATTCTAGGTTTTGTTTAAATAAAACATTCTTCATTTATAGACCACCAAATGACCAAACTTCACATTTACAAATGTTCAAAGAAATTAGCAGGAAAACTATGTATTTTATTTCAAATGATATTTATAATGTCTTATCTTTGATTAGTTTCAATATAGTAGAAAATATACTTAAGCAAATATATAGTCTCATCTGAAGACACTGGTGCAGTTGTACAGCCAGTCTTGATAGACAGAGTGATCGTAAAAAATTTACTATTAGAAGTGTAATGCATCTTCTCCCATGGGTTACTTGCCTTTAAAACTATTTTTGCAGTGGGTAGTGCAAATGGGCTTCCATTAGAGAGATTTATATATTGATTCACTTTTTCATCCATTTAACTTTAAATAATGCTATACACACTCTTCTGCATGTTGGGAAACTATCCCTTTAAAAAGAAAATGTTTGGCACAAATGGATTTCCACGAAATTGTTCAAAGGTGGTTTTGCCAGTTAGTCTGAAATCAAAGGTGATTTCAGTGAGATATAATTAGGTGGCCTGTTTTTCTTTTGGACCAAAAACAAAAACATTGCAAAATTTACTTTGACATGAAGTAAGGAAAATCCTTATAATATAGCATCAAAACAAGGCTCTTTGTTCCTTTCAAAGTCAGAAACAACCAATCAAAGCAAGGAGGAATAGCTCAGTGCTGTCAATTACGATTTGCTCAATGTAAGCAGCACATTTTAGCTCAAGATTGGCAGTTTGTACTAAAAACAAGGGGGATTGAGTGAGCAGCATGTACGCAAGCTTGATTGACAGTGCTATAGCCCTCCTCCTGGTTCTCATTGGTTGTTTCTGACTGAGCTGTACATTTTTGTAGATGGCAGTAATACTACTGGGAGGAAGTATTGGAGTTCGACTTTTTTTTCACATCTTATCCGTCTCATATTCTACTGTCACAACACCGTGATGGTTTTAGCAAACACGTAAAAAAACAATATATTTTTTTAAAAGCTTACATTCAGCAGATTTAAACAGCTATTAATTGTGGTGCAATACCCTTTGTTCTTTCTGAAATTCTCTTTGAATAAGAGGACAGGCATTATTATTGTCTTTAATGTTACTATTTGGGGAACACACTGGAACCTATCATTTAAATATGCTTCTCTTCTTCTCTGTTTCTGGAGAACTTCAACAGGGGAAACTCTTAACATGTTTTACTGGGATCTAATCACGAAGCACAAGTAATTTTACCAAATTAAGTTGTTAAAAATAAAAAGATGAACGGGAAAGTGAGGCCAATTTACTTCAAAACTAGAGTCACTTATGTTGCAGCCATTGGACCCGCTGATGCAATGTGTTTACACTCCATGCACATCTTGCACTAGGAATAAAATGCATACTTTGCTCACATATTATGTGTGGGCATTAGTAATAGCAGTTGTTGGTGTATCTGTGGTTTGGCAGTAGCGCTGCATACACTAATAACCCCTACTCTGTGGTCTTTGCTTAGAACCAACACTATGGTTAGACTGGCAGAGCTCCAATGTGCATTTTAATTTGAGTGTGCAAGTTTGCATGGCTGTATGTGGCCATAGACAATGGGTTTTCAGCATCATTAGCTGGATTTAATGAGGTGGAGATGATTAGACTTGATCTGACTCTTGGTATTTGACTGAAAATGTTGTTTGTGAGAAATGAGTCATGTACTGCATGAAGTTTGAATAATAAAGTTAAAGTGAAAAGATACCTAAAATACAATCAGAAACAAAACAGGACATTATGGTAAAGAAAAAAAGATTGTTATATATGCTCTTTAGAGACACATTTTAATTTTGAGTCAAACTGTCATCAACTTCTGAAGCTAAGAGTCTACAGCCATATGCAAAAGAAGTAGAAAAAAACACTTACAGCTGCAGGCACTTAAATTGAACACATCATTATAAACCAAAGTTCTTCAAAGAAATGAGTAATGGCGTTAATGAGAATGTAAGTTTGACTCGTACTGGATAAAGTATATAGTGTTTGGCAGGTTCTTTAGGGTTTTAGTTGATTAATATTGCAACCAATAAATGATTTAATTGCTTAAACTGCACATTTTTTATGCCTTTCTATACACAAATGTGACCTCTCTCTTCATGTGCTTATGAATGTAAGCACACTGAAAAAGACATACAAAACATTAAGCTTTTTGTTTTATTAGCATTTTCTCAGTGAACAAAGCTGTTTAGTGAGCTTTGGAGAACTTTTATTTATTCCTTTCTTTTCAGTTGTGGTAAATAGTTAATTACTACTCTTACTGCGAATATTAACAATGTTAGATGAGTACCTATTCTTATAAATTTCCAATTTTAAGAAAAGTGGCTTTTTTATAGTCTCTATTTTATCATAATTTAATCATTTTTACAAGTTGTATTCATAGCTGTATGGTTTGCATGTGCCTGTCTTTTTGATGCTGATATATTTATTACAAACAAATCCAAAAGTCTTCTGACATGTAGCTCTCAGCCTCCTAGTTTTGCAATTAATAAGAGAATTTCTGATGAAAATAAGCCAGTTCTTGATAAATAATGTAAATTGCATTGACATTACACTTTCTAAAAGCAATAGCAGGTTTTTTTCAAAGAAATAACAGATTTCTGCACAGATAAAACCATCAATATATTTGTGATAAGCCAAATCATACAGTCTATGAACCTTGCAACATACATTAAAGCTGTGACAGTGCATCATTCAAACCATATTAATAAACTGTTACAATATAGTCTCAGTTCAACTAAGACAGGTACAGTTTACTTACTGTCAACTTTGCATGGGAGTGAAAATTCTCTTGGACCCATATAAAGATTAAAAAAATGTTTTTATATGAAAATAACATCTTTTTAAATACTATTTATATAACAGTTATAAGCTCAAATGACTCTTGTTTTTAGGAAGTATATTTAGTGTTTTTTTCATGGGGTGATTTTTTTTCATTTTCTTTCTATTCTGTTTTGGTAGTTTGTTCTGTGTTTTCCAGAAAGTCTCTTTCATAATCTTGTCTCCATGTTTGGACTCCAGCCTTCAGGCACACACTTACAGTCACAAAGAAATACACAACTTGGAAAGAAATTCAGATGGCTTTGCTTAGAGGGAAAAGTATCACATCCAAACTAATAAGACAAATATGGCAACCCAAAATGGCCCCGAGGGAGATTGGCACAGGATCTGCCAAACCATTCATTATCAGATGAGCGGAACCAGAAATGTGTGCACTATAGTGTAGGCAACTTTCTCAGTAACTGCGTGCATTTGTGTCAGAATTGCTGTGGCTGTTGGGAAGTTCCAAGCATAACGAAACAGAAGCTTTGCTAACATCAAAAAAGGGATTATCTTCTTCCTGGATCTCATTGCAGCTAAAATGACGAGGGAAGCAGATCTAGGAGTGTGGTGTGTGAAAGATCATCAGTCAGAGAAAGGCTACACTACTAAGACATAAAACCAAGGGACCATCAAGTTACTTCTTCAAGCACCAGGAGACAAGCCAAGATTTTTGTGCCAAAACTTTGAATGCTGCACTTTCGATAGACACTTGAATTGAAGGGGAATGAAAAGAAAGATAAAATGAGTTTCCTGTGTGGTCGATAGATGTCAGATGGCATATGATTCAGCTATTCAGCCATCATCGGTGTGGTTTGGAGAAATTGGGCAATAAGCCTCAAGACGAAGGTAGCAGTAAGTGAAAGGTGCAGAAGTTGAAGGACAGAAATCACAAGATTGCTGGCAGGTCCCTTCGCCACTACCCTGAAGTGGATGATTTCCCATGCATGTGCGGAACTAAACTTTAAGAATGCAATGCTTTTTACCTTTGCATTTTGATAGCATTGCATATTAACACAATCTTGAAGCATGATTCAAGATTGTGTTAGACTGTTTTGTCACCTGCTCACATCTTTTTGAGTGTCTTCCCTTTTGAATTCAATTGTGTTTGTGTTTGTTACTTACCCTGGAGATGGTGAGGGGCATGTTAAAGTCCTTCCCTCCTTGTAGCCTGAAACCCCAAGGGGCCGGCCCCAACAGAGTGACGCTGTAGTTCCCGCTCATGGTCTCTTTAATTAGTATTGATCACAAGAAAAGATGCTGGTAGCAGGAAAAAAAAACACACAAAAGATCAAATAATTACCCCTTGATTTTAAAAGGTCTCCTAAGTTGCTTCAAGACTGCATGTGAGATATGACAGAAAAAATTGTTTTTGGTACAGAAACAAAAGAAGTGAGATGAAAAATTCAATGGATAAAAAAGTCAAGGGAAGAATGTAATATTTCTATTTAATTTCACTTAATTTTACCTAAAATGGATTAAAATCTAAGATTATTTTCTAACATGCTGATGCTTTTTTTTATTTAGCCACATTTTCTGCAAAAGGTTGCTAAGTTGTTTATGTAAGAAATGTCCAGTCATCCTAAAAAAAATATTTTTATGTGGTAAACATTTATACATCTGTATTTTATTACTATTTGGTGTCATTGTAACACAAACTTAAGGAACATACCTCTTCAATGGGAATTCCGGAGAGGACAACAACTCCAGTCAGGTACTACAGATGGTGTAATTTCCAGTTTCCCCTGCACTCCTCCCTTTCTAGCAATCCCACCGTGTGTGAGAAAGCCACAGTGGGATGCAATGCTCTTTTATACTATAGTTAATGACAGTGGGAGGGGAAAGGTGGAGGAGGGGAGAGAAAGGAGGTAGGGTGGGGAGATGAAGAATGGGCAGAGTATGGGAGGGGAGGAGATTCAATAAGGGGAGGAGAAATGAAGGAGATAATAATGAAGGGTGAGATTAAGGTATAAAAAGCGACATACTGAGGGGGCAACACAGGGGAAAAACAAGGATTATAGAAAAGAGTGTGGGAGCTTGATATGCAGAGAAAATGACAAGAGGAAGGAGGGGAGACACAGGAGGGGGAGGTTGGGAGCAAAGAGGGGACGGTTTATCTTTCATCTGGATATTTTGGGAACATGGAGTCATTGCTACGGGCCGCTTCCTTTAAGGTGAAACGAGCCGTAATGAGATCAAGACCAAAGAACACACCCCAGAGGCTTCAATGAAAAGGTTTTCCTGAGCTTGATGAAGTCATATAAACAAAAGATTCTCTCATTCCTGTTAGAAATTTGCTTCACTGCTCCACCGCAGTCGTTCCAACAATAACGCAAAGGGTAGCAAGTTGTTAATCGGAGCTCTTTGTTTAAGCAGGTCTGTTTTAATTCTAGTATACATCCTTCATGGGAATACAGAGTATTTTCTCAGCTTTCCTGTCTTTAAAGGCTAAAGAAACAAAATTATACAATCAAGAAATTAAATTACATCAACTCCAGCTTGATCCCTTGTGCATTCTGGTTTATGCACAATCTGGAGTCAATTGCAAATTTTCCCTTTATTTGTTTTTCTGTTCCTCGTTATTTTTCTCCTGACAATTAACAGTTCTTCCCCCTTGGTGCTGGATTTTCTTCGCTTTATCTTTTTAGTCCAGACAGATCAATATTGACTTTGTAGTTATACCCTCATAGCACTGGCTTAATTAGATACTTATGTCATTCCTGACTTGATCCTGTCTACAGTACACATTCACACTGAGCCTACGTCTTGGCTCTGGATGGTGTTCACTGCATGCCTTAGAACAGCCAAATGAACACTCTGGAGGGAGAAGCCAACATAAAGACTGGAATGAAAAGGTAGTTTTGTATTGCATTTTTAAAATGGTGCATATGGTTCAGTTCACACGTCTGGCTACTCCATTCCAGTGAGTTACCTAAAAGAGATCCCTCTGAGGAAGGAGGCAGGAGAGAGTTATTTTCTCCTCAAGAAAAGGGAAATGAAGCAACTAAAAATGAGGGGGGGAAATGAGTCAGAGAGAAAGAAATTTCTAATTACTTTCACAAAAGCTTAAAATTGATCAAATTGATCATTTCCTAAGGAACTGAGTTAATGAGCTGAATTATGTATCATTTAATTCAACTCATTAACTAGAGAATATTTTCAGGGAGTACCATGCACCATAAAGACACCCAACCTGTAGGGATTACAACTTAAAGGGTTAGAGAGCTTTAGAACAGGTACATTTTTAGCTTTTTTCAGTAAATCATGTTCAAAGTAACAAAGATTTTATTTGTAAAATACAACAATGTAAAAGCAAATATTAATCAGCCACATTTTGACTAGAGACCATTGTTAAGTTTGTTAACTTATTCCTATTAAATCAACATGGTTGTCACCATGACAAGGTTAAGTTAGCACAATATGAAGTACATGAATCTGTCTAATTGGAGTACAGATGAATGAATGAATGAATGAATGAATGAATGAATGAATGAATGAATGAATGAATGAATGTTTAGCATTATTTTAATGAATGCACTGATTTTGGTTCTGCTTCTTTTTTTCCCTTGATGATCTTTTTCAGAGAAGGGTTTTGATCACAAATATGGCCCGAGGCTAAAATCTGTTGCAAAGAGAACAAAAGGGATGTGTGGGACATAGGATAATTATACCAAACCTTAACAATAGAGAGAGTGCAGAAGCACAAAAAACTCAGACACCCTACAGTCTTTTGTCCTGTCCAATGGTCTATTCCAGTCCCCATATGCTCACTTCTCTGCTTGCTTATAGATCACAGCTCATCAGCCTGCTGCCAGACACACACATGGTCACACTGAGACTAATAGGATGATAATCTACCCCTCTGAATGATGTGTAATACATCGGTCGCATAAGGAAAGAGGTACCTCCAATCACCATTCTCACAGCTGAACCTTTAAGCCTAACCCATCCGCACACATTATATACACACATGTTCACAACTTGATGGTGAATGCAATGTCTGTTGTATACCTTTTTCCAGGTTAAACCAGGGACAACAACAGTGGTCTAAATAATTTTTATGTAAATTAGTCTGAGATCTTCTCTAAAAAATGCTGTGCGGCGCACTGAGTTCAGCAACATTCCTTTCTACTTTTGCATGTTAAGGTTTAATAAAAAGTTTGACTCGATAAAATAAAGTAAAAAAAAAAAAAACATTGTTAAGTTCATGGGAGGAAATATTTTTTGTAAAATAAATGGAATATTTTGTAATATATGAAATAATTATTTTTTCCAGACATGTATGTATTTACAGTATCTACAAATAGCAAGACAAACACCAGTGTAGATGTTTATTTTGGGGAGTGTACTTTGTCTGGCCCCAGTCTAATCAGTCTGACCCTTTCAGACTAATATAAGCCTATAGCTAATCCCTTCACCCATCTTTGTACAGTGAATCACCCACAGTTTGTTTAGTCTCTAGGGTTTTTATAACATATAGCACTTTATTTGTTGTTGTTGCTAATTTGTAAAACAACTGAGACATTTTACTTCAATAACATATGTTCCAAAGCTTTGCACATATGTTGCAGGATCCCAAGATATTAGTGTGAATAAACATGTGCAAAATTCAGAAACAATCCTGTTATAAGTTTTTTTCTCCTTTTTAAACACAATCACTCCTTTCTCTCACAGGGGAAAACATTTTCCCTTTCTTATCTGCCAAGCTGTCAAGAATGAACAGACAAGCACACCAGAAGACATATATCTCAGTGCTAAATGACAGTTTAGCTTAAAACACAGGAAAGAGAGAAGGAAATCTGTTTTTAGGACATTAACCAGCAGGTGATGCAGACAAAAGCAGCACTTAGACCTCATGTAGATGCATCTGCTCAAGGCATGGGTCAGAGCTAGGTCATTATAAGAGAGACATTTAAAGCCAAGTGTAATGTTTCCTTTGGGATTTAAGGAGTACACATGTCAAATAGACCATCCAGCACTTCAGTCTGTAGGCATCAGCTGCTCAAAATCTCTGTCAGTGTTTAATTTGGAAGCTAACTAACTAACAGATTCAGATTTATTTGTATCCTAAGTGGGCAATTGAGATTACAGCACGTATAAAAACTAGAAGACAAAATATTAAAGATTAAAAACAACAAAACATACCAAAATACATGAAATACAAATCAATACACAATGGAAAGATTACAGCAGTGTATTTCATTATTGACTGACAGTTGCTATAAACAGTGAATCAAGTGCAAGTCCCCCTACTTTGTCCTGCATTAAAAAAAGATATTGAATGTGAATTTCTTATATGTTAAACTCATCATTTCTATATCTATGAAATTATTTCTGGATACTTGTTGCTACTTGAAATCAATAATTAAAACAGAGGTCTGCACTCTAACCCTGACCCCACATATTAAATGCACATTGATTTGTGTATATAATTATTTTACTGTGCGTTTAATAAAAGTTAAAATTATCCATATTTATTTACTCATTTATTCATTCATTTTTATAATTTATTTTATGTAATTTCAGTTTTATTCATAAGATGGCATATATAAAGATTTATTTGAATAGTAGTACTTCGGGCACTAAATGGTTCCTCATCATTTACCTGCAGAGAGAGAACATGTTGTTCCTCATCAACATTCAGAATCAGCAGACATCCGTTCCCTCATTCTCTCTCCTCTGTTATTAAACTAGTGAACTCAAATTGCTGTGTCATGGCCTTTGGTAATAACTGACTCTTTAGTGCTTAATACATTAACTTAAAAATTGCAAAAGAGACAAACATATGTTTAACAGTGCTAAAATTGAAAAAGCATTGGGTCTAACCGTGAGAAAATCTTAGCTTTGTTTAAAGTCATTAGAGGTTAGATCATTTTGACTATGGGAACTTGACCAAAGTCAATTTTCCCAGTAATACAGCTTAGAACTGACTGCAGTTAATACTATAATATGTGCTGATTATATTGAATACGCATGTTTTCATACAACGCCTTAAGTATTTAGATTTTGTTGCAGCTAAACTGGCACTTTAGTTATTCTTTACCTAAAGTACATTCACTCAATGCCATGACCCAGGCTTCGATGGAAAAGGAATAATGCATGGTCAGAACTCTCCACCAATTTCAGGAGAATATGTTCTCATAAAACAGGAATAGTCAACAGGCTTATCAGCTGCTATTCTGAGCTGTATAAAGCAAACAGAGGGGAGGGTAAAAATGAATTCATGAGACAAGGAAAGAGGAGAGGTAAGGTTTGGAAAAATGTAGAAAATGATGTTAAGAAAATTATGAGCTGATCAAACCTACTATCAAAGTAAAGATAACATATTTGACAAAAAAATGTTTGACAAAACATTGTTTGTTCAAATATTAGCTTTAGGGGCATTAATAAATGTTACTACTGAGTAAATTTCACTTCAAAGTCCATGGTTTTGAAACCAAGATCTTGCTGAATCCTGCCAAATGTTTGCATCCATGGAAATTATATTTTTGTTTTTGTTCAACATGTAGAACATTATCGGCTCAATGCCTATTTTTAATAAACCTCTTTGCTAGGCATGTGTCTTTGGATCTCAAGACACTTTGGATAGTATCTTATAGTTAATATTTAAGAGAAGGAGTTTTTTGTATGAGTCATATTATTTTAAACCTTATACGGTTTTGTAAACCAAATGATTATTGCATCAATAAGTCTGGTAATTTACATTTCCTAGGGCCTCAGAAATTATGTTTGTGAGTGGGGTCAGTAATATCTTAAAAAGGCTGTGTTCTAATCAACAAGGAATCCCACACTAGCCTTAATATAACCCAGCTGTGTAATTATTTTGTAGCGAGTAAACATTTAGAGATGCCTCCATTTCTGATATATCTGCATCAGTGAGTTTTCTGTTCTTGTCTAATTGCTTTTATTTATGTGTATAAATGCTTCTCATTTTTAGTTTCAATGACAAAATCAAAATTTGTCAGAGGTATCTTGATTCATTAATACAGTGAGTCTACCACCAACAATTTAGGCAAGGTTAGTAGACATAATAGAAAAAAAGATATTGCACTTCAGTTTTTGTAGCATCCACTTAACGGATCGTATCAAGAAATCTAATATGTATTCACTGATGTTGCTTTTGTCCATCCATCCATTTTCTTTTCACCCTTGTCCCTAATGGGGTCGGGAGTTGCTGGTTCCTATCTCCAGCTGCGTTCCGGGCGAGAGGCAGGGTGCACCCTGGACAGGTCGCCAGTCTGTCGCAGGGCAACACAGAAAAAAACAGGACAAACAACCATGCACACACTCACACCTAGGGAGAATTTGGAAAGACCAATTAACCTGACAGTCATGTTTTTGGACTGTGGGAGGAAGAACCGGGAGAGAACCCACGCATGCACAGGGAGAACATGCAAACTCTCTGCAGAAAGACCCTGGGCCAGGAATCGAACCCAGGAGCTTTTTGCTGCAAGGCAACAGTGCTACCAACTGCGCGACTGTGCAGCCCATGTTTGATTGTGGGTACTCATTGAACTAATGAACTTTTTGTTTGTTTGTTTGTTTCAACATTGCTTTATGTTTGGTTTGTTTTGTTGTTTTTCTGAATGATAAGGAGCAAAAAATAGAAAAAGCTCAGAAAAAACGCTCAACTCTGAGTGTTGTTCTCTACCTCCCTCTGCTGGCCATGTGCTGTCATTATTTGTCACTATGATCAAGTACTACACTTTTTAAAGAAATGTATTCTGAGAATAGTATATTTAAAAAGACTTTGTCTGTGTCTGATTAATTATAATTGTATCATCTCTCAGAAAATATTCACACTAAAGCCCTCCCAAGGCATATATGTAATGTAACCAGTTATTTTTTGATAGAGATACTTCTTCATTTTGCCACTGAAAATTAATGTATCCTGCTGTTCATTGCTTTATGTTTTCATTATGTAAAGCACTTTGAATTTCTCCTGTTGCTAAAATGTGATATTCAAATAAATTTAACATGACTTTACATGAGAGGCTTTTCTCTCTGGCTGAAAGGTGCTACATAAATAAAGTTGCGCTGCCTTGCCTCTGAAAATGTTTAGTTGATAGGCTTTTCTAGTCCTACTGACCACTCAAATTGTTCAGTCACTTTCACTCATTTGCGCCTACAACCGCTCCCACCCACAGTCCAAAAATATCCATAAGAAGTCAAGTCCCTTTAATGGATGTGAATTTAACACATTTGGTTATGTCATCTGTTTTTGTCTTGGCCGTGAAATGGACTGTTGACCTGTTAAATAAGTATCACCCCTCCCACTCAGGAATGGCGTTAGCCCCCGTTGACCCAGAAAAGAGCAAAGTGGATTTGGTTGATAAGTGCACATCTGGATGGAGGCAAAATTTTCCAATATTTCAGTCTCTGCAAGCCTCAAATCAAAACAAAGTTTATATTAGTTATCCTTGAATAACAAAACATTTTCAGCTAGCAAAAATGCTAAATTTGTGTTTCATTTCTCCTTTAGAACACTGTGATTATATCAAATA
Source organism: Poeciliopsis retropinna (assembly GCA_010277075.1). Lineage (NCBI taxonomy): Eukaryota > Metazoa > Chordata > Actinopteri > Cyprinodontiformes > Poeciliidae > Poeciliopsis > Poeciliopsis retropinna. Next base: position 13,300,605 of record VMRM01000001.1, on the reverse strand, counting down.
TGCAAAAAATACATCTTTTGGTTTGCACAGGGCTTCAGAGACAATTTTGTTGCTGACTAATTGGAATATTCTTTTGTAGACATATTCTGTTCACCCTAGAAATCATTGGTTGTGACAAGCCTTTCATTGTTCCCTGACCTCCTTGGTTCACTACTGTGTTTTGTGCAAATATTATGTTTTCAGCAACAAACATGGCTTGACATTGCCCACATAAAAGTCAACAAGAATATTTCCGCATCACCTTTTGGCAACAATGAAAGACGAGGATAGAATTCAAAACAAGTTTATTAACCACATAATTTTTGTTTGAAAATAGTTTTCATTAGGTCCATGGAGCATTCTTTGGTTGGCAATATGTAGACAATATAGATATTGTCTGTATATATATATTGACTTTTTTTTAATTACATTTTTAAAAATGAGAAAACGTTTATTAAATCGAAGAAACAATAAGAAACAAAGCAGAACATACAGTAGCAACAGTATGACATTTGAATCTTTAAACAACTTATCTACAGGAAATTACAGAATAAAATGTAGGAAACATTGATCTAAAGAACAAATGATAAACAGATGGAATTTAAGCCTACATGGAAAGAGTAACAATGACACTGATATGAAAAACAAATTGTCAAACTATGCAAGGTAAGATGTAGTAATTCTCATGAATGCATGTACTTTTTACAAAATATACAATAATTTCATCTTCTGATTTTAAGTCTACAGAGATTGGAAAGAAAATAAGCTGTGGTATATGTAGAAACATGCCTCAACAAGATGTAATAATGGCTAAAACAGTTTGCTAAAAATAATTGATTCATAAAAATATACATTATCCTTATCCAAACCAAAGCTTTTGTAATTTTTTTTTAGGTTTTGTGTTTATTCACTTTATTGTTCAGTTTTTGCAAAATGGTTCTGGGGTTTTTGTGTTCCACTCAAGACTGTTGGATATTTTTATTCACTAAATGTTGGCTTGTGAGTTCTCTGTGATCTCAGTTGTCAGAATGATGTGAAAAATGTTGACAGATGGACATGCCATAAGAAAAAAATCAATTTGAACAGTAGAAAACGTCTTGAACGGTGGAAAGTGTGAGACTAGCAGCCTTGATCTTTCGGTGAAATACAATTAAAAACATTTCAGAAGTGCTGATGACAAAGGATGCCAATAATTTGCTGTGTATTTTATATAAACAATAAATTCCACCCCAGGCAGCTTGTTAATATCATTACTAACTAGGTCTTGCATTTTTTGATATTTTTGTCTTCCATCTAAGTTCCTATTAATATATTTGGATCCACAACTCTATGAACGACCAAGTTCTTTAACAAGGACATTTTGGTATTTACCTTTCTTGTAGGATGTTACCAGTCTTGTACTGGCCAATATTGGCCAATATAAAAAAAATCCAGTTTATATACAGAAATATGTATGTTGTGAATTTATTCCAACTCAGAGATGTTAATATTCTATTAACCTACATTACAATGTACCTACATTACAATTCAATCCCATTTAGGAAATAATGACTTTTTGATGTGCTTCTGATTTGCTGAGATGGACTTACATCTCAGGAAATTACACCTCAAATGTTTTACATTGTTGCCACTGTTTTATAATGACCAACTTCAACAGAGCAGTATCAGAAGAGTGAGCGTGGAGAGAAATATCATGGTGTTATGGGAGATAACCTACCTTTCCTGAGGGTTTGAACTACTTCACTTTTCATTACACTGCTGAATTGTTGCCAGTATAAATCTGGTCCATGTGGCCTAAAGAAGCTAGCATAAGATAAAAAAAAAAATGAATATCTGAGCTTCAAAGACACAGTTAGAACATGATATTGCTTTGCTTTCCTTCAATTTCTTATTGATTTTAAGGAGTAAAGGGAAACAAAAATGTTGTATCTATATCTCCACTCTTCTTGTCTGATTTTCAGGCATTTCTGTTGCATTGTCTGATTTCATTAAAAAATAGTAGAAGGACAATATATTGAGGATTTCTTCTGTCCACATAAGCTTTTTGTGTGGCACATCAAAGTGGAAACAAAAATAATTCAGTTGTTTTTCTGTGTGTGAGAGCTCAAAAAAACATGCGAAACGCCTTTTTACATGAATCTTTCCAAGCCAGAGAACTTTATCTTGCTTAATCTCACAGATTTTCTTCTGCTCTGCAGTTTCTGTGGTAAAAGTCACAAGCAGGACAATTCAACATGCTGGGAAAAAGTATGGGACGCTGACCTCTGTCCATTTGATTGTCCAAAGCATACATATTTCCATCTGGTCAAGAGAGTAGTTTCACTGCCTCGAATACTTCTGTTGAAAAGTTCAGACTAACAAAGACATTGTTTTCCATTGCCTCAATGTTATCTTCAAATCGGACACTATTGGAGCTGATGATGCTGCTTTCAGAGGTGGGACTGATGACAATTATGCGAGGAACATTCTGGGGAGACTTTGGTTCAGCGTAGGGTTTTTTCCCAAGATTCAGAGAATCAAAAGAGCTACTCTTTTGGCTGTGCAGTTGATCCTTGATGTTGTTTTTGTCATTGCATGTGTTTGAAATCTCATCGGTTACACTCTCACTGCGCCTCCTGGTAAGAACGAGTAAAGGTAGAGTAGCAATAGTCAGAGAGCTGGAAACCAGGTCAGGGTCACAGGTGCTAAGTGGGTCACTTATAGTAGGCGGTTGCTGTACATATGGACATAATAAAGAAAAATTAGGTGTTAGATTTGAGTTTTGCTAGAGCAATAATATCCAAAACAAAGTAATAACTGAATAAATTGCATTATCTCACCTTCTCTGGTGTGTATTTATTTATTTTCTGCTCGGATGGCCTTTTATAGGACCTGCCTCTGTCCGACTGCCTGTATGATGTCATGTTTTTGAAGGAACATCCTGATTTCCTCCCCAGATGTTCTATCTCCATATCCTTCAACATCTGTTAAAAATTGTCAAAAGGTTTGCTTCTACTTAAGCTTTGGAAAAATACTGCATGTGCTTAGTAAAAACAGCTGTAGGAAGATACCAAAATTATCTTTAAGTATAAAATAGAAAAAAAATAATAAATTACAGTCATTATCCAGTCATGAAAGTCTTGCAATCAAGTGGCAAAGGCAATGGAAATTGCTAAAAAGCATGCTAAATGATATTTGTTATAGTTCTTTCAGATTAAAGGCAACAAAACTCATAATCGACATGTGTGCATCATTACCGTATCAAAGCGGTTGGGCAAAGCATTAATAAAATGAGTGCGTGAAGCGTTGGACTGTCTACTGATGATGGAGTCCCTCAGAGAGGATTCGCTGATGGAGTAGGACAGACATTCCTTTCTGGGAGTCGGAAACAAAAACCACAGACAGGGCACCTTTTCTGCCAGAGTCATCCTGTTGAGTTTGAAAATACATAGCACATTAAGTACATGGTGTCGAAGCTAGATATTGTGTGCAGTGTATGCAACTAAAGTTAACCTTTTCCTCTCTCGCACTTATTCAAGTGAAAAAATCTATTTTTGGTCAGTTGTGATCACCAAAATGAGGGGGGGATTTCTAAACTATTCTTTATTTTCTTTTAAGTCAGAAATTTACATACATTTAGATAAAATTACTATATATTTGAGCAATTTTGGAAAGCCTGGATGCTGATGTAATCACTTTGTAGGAATCTAATTCATACCATGTATATGTTAAAAAAGTGCATTCTGTGGATTTATTTTAGAACATTACCACAGACACAGTTTCTCTTTCTGGGAAACTCTCAAGAAATCAATCAAGATATTGTGGACCTTCCCAAGTCTGGTTCATTGTAGGGTATATTTTTCACATTCCTAGGACTCTATGTTCATATGTTCAAAAGATTGCACAAACATTAACACTACGCAAAGTCCTCATGGTGCTGAAGAAGGAGATGCAATGCAGCAACAACTGGTCTTGGGCTTAAATCCTGGCCAAGGGTCTTTCTACCTGGAGTTTGCATATTCCAGAGTATTTTTCCATCTACTCTGGCTTCCTCCCATTGTCCAAAAACATGAAGGTTAGGTCACTTATCTCTAATAATCATCATTAGTCAGTTAATGAAATTTTGTGGGAGCCACAACAAAATTCAGTCCCCACAAGAATTTTGCAAACCTGACTCATTTACACCAGTTCTGCAGGAGGAAGGGCCCAAGATTTCAGTAAACTATTGTGAGAAGCTTGTGGAAAGGTACAAAAGTATTTCATTCTTTTCAGATACAAAAAAATTATCTCATTTATTTAAGTAAAATTTACCACATACAAATTATTTTGGTAATCCTAACTGACCTAAAACTGGAGGCTGATTTAATGTGGGTGTCTTTTCACACTTGTTTCTAGCCGTTCTAGAGTGAGAAAATGACAAGTTTAGCAATCCTGTAACAATACGTATATGAAAGGGCAGTCAATAACAAAGCTTTTTTACCGGTTACCTGTATTTGTTGTGTATAATGGCATAGATAATGGGGTTATAGATTGTGGATGCCTTTGCAATGACTGCAGGGACAGCCTTGGAGTATGGCGATAAAATGTTGGCATAGCTGAATGAGACAAAAGAAAACACATTTAAACTTCCTCTCTGTGCAATACAAGCATAATTCTAGTTCATTTAGCTATCTGCAGCTGTTTGTTTTGCTTTTCTGGTGAAAATATAATATCATATCAAAACTCAGAGAACCCTCTGAGTTTTCTGTTTTGTGACATAATGAGGAGTCATATCAGGGTAGAGATTAACTTCTGCCATCTGCTAGGGGCGGTTGCTTAAATCCATCTGATCATGTTTGCTCAAGTGCTTAGATGTGTTTGTGTGTTTGCATGCATAGGCCACCGTCCCCAGAGAATAATCGGGAAAAAAAAAGATGCGATTTCAGACTAACACAACTTCATTTTAATCCAGCATTTAGCCAAAGGTACAAGAGGCTTACTGAAGGTTTGGATAAGAATAAGAGGACAAATGTGCAGATTCAAAATCTTCAACTTATTTCATGTTTCATCAAGATGTACTTTGCTTCCTGGTGACTCAGTAGCATGTAATGACTCATCAAAAACCTGCTTCAGAAATCTCCTTCCTTCCCAGTAAAATAACTCTTAGCAAAATGCCTGTGACAACTGTTTTTTGTAATCTCTGTAATGGATGTTTTATTATATTCTTGCACCACAATACGTCTTCCTCATTTGCTGTTAAAAATTTATTATCTGCTTTGGTTTCATTGTTGAAGACTGAAAAGTTATCTCTGTGAATCCAACATGTTGTTATTCCAATAATGACAATATGTGATATTTTCTTCTATAATTATAGAATGCTCTCTCATAAGTGTTACCAGCAAAATTAATGTGTTTTTTTTTTTAAAGAACAGGCTTTGCATGCAATGCAGCTGTTCATTACAAGTGACTCAAAAACAGTCTTATGTGTTGTGGATTATATATATATTACATTGCAGCTCTGTTCCTCTAATATAAGCAGGAATTATTGGAAAATCTCTAGCACTGTACTTTAATATCTTAGATAATAAATAAATAAAAAATGTTGACTGTTTTTTCTCTGTTTTTCTTTTGTTCGTGTGGGGAGTATATGTAATCCTAGACATTGCACTGCAACATTCATTTCTACATTAAATCTACTGCCTTAAATCTACAAAGGCAGTAGATTTAAAAACAACTGCCTTTGTTTTTAAATCTACTGAACCTTTTTCTTACTAATGTCCTAAATAACATACATGTGAAATCGGTTGACTATTGTGAAAAATTCATTTCCTACAGCTCCAAAACCTTTTTAAAAAATCCATAAATTGATCTTACCCAGCCCAGGAAATCAACGTGACACAGGCGTATGGTGACCAGGAGAGGACATACACCACAATGACAACAAAGGCAATCTTTGCCAATTTCCACTCACTCCTGATGGACTTTTGTTGGATAAGAGTGGTTTTTCTGACCTGAGTGCCCAAACGTTCAACCTCTCTGTAAATGAAGAACAAAATAAGCAGTTAAATGAAAATGTAGGAAGTTTTTGTGATGATCAATTTTTTTTTTTTTTTACAATATACAAACATGTATGTGAATATATTTACGTTACAGTACCTGCCAGTCTTTCGGATAGATAGAAACATTCGAAGATAGCAGAAAAAGATGATTCCGAGTGGTATAAAAAAGACAAAACAGCAGAGCATCATGGTGTAGCTCCTATTAGCTGTTGTATATGTAACATAATCCCATGTGCAAGATGTCATCAGTCCCTCTGGAATATAGGAGCCTACAGGGTTAAAGGAGCATCAGATGAATGTTCAGAGAAAGCGAGATCAATCTGATTGTGTTCCTTTAGGTAGATGAATTACCATCTGTTAGATACAACATTTTTCTAAAGGGTTTTTGTAAATATCTAAGAAAGCACATGTACCAATTTCCTTAAGTCTATATGTAATTAGTAGAGCATCTTCATTTCTACTAGAGTCAGTTTTGTCGGTTTAATGAGATTTGAATTTTTTTTTTTTTCCTAAAGCTGCTATTTATTGAATCCTGTTACTGTATGTATGTTAATTTTAATGCACTCTTATTTCACACAGTGTGTATTGGGTTAAAAGGTGTGAAATTCATTGTTTATGTGCATCAGGAAGGTATGTTACTTTTGCTGTGATTTCAGTGTCTAATTATTATGTTTTCCATATTTCTGACTTTCTGGATATAAATATTATATGTCCTATTAGTTCGCTTAACTGGGGGATTAATTAGAAAATAGGTCGGATACTCCACTTACAAAATTTTAATAAGTGGAGTGACTTTCATTACAGCAGACAAAGTGTCTGCAGAGTGTAGCAGGAGAATAAGTAGAATTATGAAAGAGTCCTTTTTTTGAAATTTGTGTGACAGTAATGAAAAGTTTAGGATTAAATTTGCAATATGTTCAAATAATCTTTGTCAGATTCGCTGAGCTGGTAAACAAACTATGTGTGTTACAGTAAAAAATGAGTAATAAGGTGATATTTTCTCAAAGCTGTACATTTTCCTACTTACTCCAGCCAACAAGAGGAGCCAGACTCCAAGCCAAAGAATAAGACCAGATGAGAAAGATGGCAAAAATCATTTTCCGTTTAGAACCCCACTGCATGGTCTGCAGTGGTCTGGTGATGGCCAGATACCGTTCAATCGATATGGCCAGAAGATTTATCATGGAAGAAATGCCAAAAAGGGCACCACAGAAAGCATAGACTTTACAGCCTGCAATAAAAGAACACACTAAATAAATATCTCTCCGACACTTCAATTTAAAGACCTTTTTTTCAAAGCAAAAATCAAACTCACCAATGTCTCCAAACATCCATTCCTTGTAGAGGCAGTTGACAAAGAAGATGGGCGACTGTGTGAAAGCCATCAGGAAGTCGCTCACCGCCAGGTTCATTATGAAGTAGTTTGGGAGTTTGCGGAGCTTCTTGTTGCTATTTAAGCACAAAAACAGGAAAAAGCGGAACGTTTTGAGAAAAGTTATGTTTTTAAGATGGAACTCACTTTTCTGAAATTTCCAGTTGTAGTGGCCATTTGTTATTTTTGTGAGCAGATCAGTTATTGTGTGATGACCATGTCCTAAATTGAACAAATTAAATTAAAATAAAAGCATCCTCAGGTTAAAAAGACTCAAAAAAGCCAACTTCTTAAACTTCTGGGTTCTTAATAAAGCTCTACAGATAATTCAGTATGCTTAGAAATGGACGGACGGACGGATTGATGGATGTGGAATGTATTGTCATAAATCTGAACTAGTTTTATCTGTCATGTTTAAGCAGGTGATGAATCCCATCTCAGATGATAGTAATTGTTTGGAGATTCTACATAATTTAATTTTTTATTAACCAAAATGTAAAACCCACTGTCTACTACTGCAAATATGGCCCAAACGATTGTCTTATTCCTGAGCAACTTAAAATAGAAAGAAAACTTTAAAGGATAATCCAAATGTTCCCCCAAAATAAAAACAAAACATGTTGAGTTTGGTGGAAGTTGTGAAGTGTGTCTTCAACCGTCTGTCACTTTTGACCTTCGAGGATAGACAGTGTGTTTTTGTAACTGCCTCAGTAGAAGAATTACATCACTTGTCTGACTGAATTTCCACAGGCATTTGTCAGAGTTGGCTTTAGTCCTCCTCCTTGAAGAGGAGTTCTTGGATGTGCTGTTGCTTCAGAGTGTGACCTGCAAACACTGCCCAGCAGAAATGTTCATCCTTTATGTAGAACAATTGCACATTTTCCTTTATAACTAATGCATTTTGGTAACCGTAACATGACTATGAAAACTTATACCTGTATGACAAAATAGCTGTAGCTGCTGGAACTTCTTGTCTTTTAAAGTAGTAAACATATTTAAATGAGATTCTTAATTTTGCTTTTCAAATTTAATAAGTTCATTAAACCAAAACATTCATCAAGTTATATCAAAATGTAATGCTTATATTATTACATAATATAATAATAATATTATTATTAGGAAATTAAACTTCCCTGGACCACATATGGACTGCCCAATATATCATGAATACTTATGACATAATAAAAGACATTATCAAATTAGGTCATCCTTCTTAAATTTAAAAATGAGCAGGCTAACATCAACTTTATTGAAATCAAGTGGTACTGTTTTCAATGTTCCTAAAAATGAAAACAGACTCCACAAAAACTTGAGTATGAAAAGTATTGTAAGTAATTTTGAGACAGTCGTGTTTTGCATGCTTGTTCTTCAGCTTGGTTACAATGTCTGCCAAGTGTAGCAACCAAATACTATTTTTTTACCTCCAAAATATTATATATTATATATTTATCCACATCTTTTAACAGGGTTATTATAAATTCAGGTTGCAGTCTTTGTAAGTTAGAAATTGTTTGTAAGTAAAATACATTTTTCTAAGATGTGATCACATGATGTGCATTTGTGATTGCTAGAACTTAAAATGTCTTCACAATAAAATAGAGAAAGAATCTAATCTTGTCCGTTTATAGACAGATGGAATATGAGAGCTCCTGACAATCCCCAGGACACACAGACACACACGCACACGCCTACACACACACATGTACAACCTCACACAGAGACACACAGACTGACCCAGTTTTTGTGGAACAGTTAACGTCAGTAGCACAAATGACAAGTCAGTTTCTCCAGATTATATGGCATGTAATGCACATACTCCCTCCAGGACTTCCAACAGAAACTTAACTTTAACTTCAAGAATGACTCATCTCCGAGAATGACGCATCAGATTAAAAAAAACAAAAAAACACACATCACCTAAATATGACTATACGTAGGACACATCTACAATTATAGTAACTAAGTAAAAGTAATGCCCTGTTCCAGATATTTTGTGCACCTGTGCTATGGGGGAAAAATATCTTTTTTTGTGCTTTAGAGAATACTTCATTGTTAAGATTGCTCATGCTTAACAGATTTAAACATCTATAAATATGTTGGGTAAAAGGCTTACTGCTATTTTATTTCATGTACAGCACAAATCTTCTTTGAGCCTTCCCATTTATATTCTAAAACTTCAGTAACATTAAAATTTGTAAGTGTAAAATAAACCTGATGAAAGTGAAATTCGGTGTTACTACAATTATTGTGGACAATAATGTCACATTTAGATAAGAAACATGTATTTACACTTAAATGACAGGAGTTAAATATTTTTTTGTCCTTTTTGTTTGTTATTTGTTTGTGGTTAAATACTATTTTACAATGAATGCTCTTGGCTTGTTGAATAAAATATGCTGCTGCTCCAATTATTTTAGTTGTTATAGATTAAAGATTGAAGAATGACGGGACTACTTATGAATAACTGCCAGGTTTCTGGAAACCTATACAAAATTGAATAACAATATTCTCTTCCTTTTCCTATCTGTTCATGATAACTGAGTTGGTCAAAATTCTCTTTTCTGATTGCTTGATACCTATTTTACCCAAATAAAAATGAACTCATCTCAAATTCACAAAGCCTTTTATGAAGGCAGTAGTCTCCTCATTGTGTATTGTTTTGAGTCAGAACAATAGTAGACCCATCTAAGCAGGGAGATGATGTCCCTGCTTAATATGTCTCCAAGACAAACACTCTCAGACCTATGTTGGACTATTTAGAAGAATAATTTACATTTTAAAATGTAAAGGGCTATAAAAGTGGAACGTAACGTTGCTATATGAATTCTTAAAGTTAAAAAAAACAGTAAAGAACTGATTTCGGACTCACCTGTAGAAAGCAAACATAACCAGGGTATTCCCAATGACGCCAAGTGCCCCAATTACAAAGACGAAGAAAGCGACGACATAGTGAGCGTGGTCGGGCACATCAACCTTGCTATACAAGCTTCTCTTGCTGTGCACTTCCTCGGGCTCCATGCTCTCAGTGGACCACATGATTCAAACACCTTGGCAGGATTTCCAACCTGAGGGTATGTATTAGTTGGTAATCCCATTCTCTCTGCCAGAGTTGAGCCTCCATGGCTTTAGTATCGGTGGTGATATATGGCATCCTGAAGTCCTGATTTTTAGTTTACTTGAATTATTTTTCAATCCCACAGGTTGCTCCCGTTCTATTCCATCTGTCCAGAATTTGCAAAATTAAACCAAAGTTTTCTGCACTACATTTGTTGCCAAACTGATGAAGCCATTTGAAATGAACCCCCCCATGCTCTCCAAACTTGTAGCTTCCACTTTCTGAATCCTATTTTACTTCACAGCTCAAAAGCTGATCTTCCAAGCGTAGTCCACGAGTGTTTCCTGTTGATACTGCATCTAAGCAGTATCAAAAACTGAAATTATTATTTCATTCCAGCACAATAAAGCCGACCCTCGCTCCACAATGTCACTGTCAGTCCAGTCAGTGTTTGCCTGCAACCTCTTCAGCCATCACACCCGGCTGTGTTCCCAGCTGGGAGTCAGTGGCTTGACGTTGGTTATCTCTTAAATCAGTGACTTCTAACCTCTCGTCTCTTTCTATCTGTTCATCTCCTCCACTGTCCCGTGTTGCTCTGGGATGCAGTTCGCTCTCTTTCTCACATCATTCAGTCTCCCACCCCCGCTGCCAAGTAATATGGCCCAGCCCTGAGCTCTAACCCTTTAACTACCACATTCTTACATAACATTGTGTTCACAACACATATTAACAGTCAGTTAAGCTCAGAAGTATGTCAGACATATTGTTACTGTGGCATATTATTTGTAATTCACTGATTCTTACCAGTGAAGTGGACATGAGGATATGTGATTGCGCTCAGAGTGAGACTACTCAGAATCACTTATTGGCAAAGAATGACAAGATGGAGAGGCTTAGCTTTTCACATATGGTAAAGCAGATTGTTTTCATGACAAACCACGTATATCTGAAAAGCTATAAATAAAGTGATAAATAAACTACATTACCTACATTGTCTTAATGCTCAGCGAACATGTTTCAGTTATTCAACACAATATATGCTAAAGACAGTAAATGCATCTATATTTTCATATAATCTCATGTAATTACACAGTGGATTTTTTTTATATATCTGGGGGAAAAAAGCCTATTGGTTGGACTGTGCTTTTCATGCTGGAAGAAAACAGGGTGACAAAGAATGTGGAGCTCAAACAGAGATGTCAACTAAGCCCCTAAAGCAAGAAGAAGTCTTAATCTGGACAGTGGTCATGCATATGGTTGAGTGTTTGATCTGTCTTGGAAACAAAAAGAACTTACGTTACAATCTGGCTGTAAATGTGCTGTGTTGTTTTACACGTGTGTGTGATTTTACGCTTCAGCATTTTGTTTCTAATGGGGTACATGCTTGTGCACCACTTATCAAAAAGTAGATGGACGGATGAATGTTTAGGGATTAATGTCGTCACTTCCACTGAGCCGGTCACAGCTGCTATGTTTATGTTTGCATTTCAGCAGGGAATTATGCATCAATAAATCTTTTGCTGCTGCGCAAAAGATGAAGACCTGCTATTCAGCTGTGTTTTACTCAACGTGTAGTGCTAAAACTATTACAAACATGTCACATTACGGCACTTAGAGTGAAAGACAAACAAACACACACAAGCCTAATTCAAACTGAGCAGGATTTGAGTCAAATGTTACTAAAATTATCCAATTCAGTCAAAGTCATATTCTATTTTAAGAAATCTGATTCTGGGCAGTCAGTAAAAACTGTCTGTATAAAGAAGATAACCAATTGCATGAAATCCTGCTTCTCTTCCACTGTCTCATCATCCGTAAGTAAAAGGTGACAGTGGGGAGGGACAGCTATCTATAAACAAACAAAAAACAGCAGAACCAGACTCAGGTTGAGTGACCATCTAAATCCTCAGCGAGAGATTGGGAGGACACAGCCAAACACAGATGCACTTATAAACAATATATTTTACAATTATTATTTAAAATAATGAAAACTGGTCAAACAATGTTCCTCACACTGCTGTTGAAATACTAGTTTTGTTTAAGTTTGGTGGTAGGAAATTAGTAGTTCAGACCTTTGAATTTTTAATAGATTTAGCTCATCATGCTTTTTTGATCTGAGCATCATCAGCATAACAGTACACATTTAGCCCATGCTGTCCAACCGTGGGGCAAATGTGAATTCAGACAAAATCCAGTTGGGATGAAGCACTGCATGCATGTATGTTCCTCTCCCTGGTTTGCTGCTACTGACATCCTGCAGCTTAAGCAGGCACTGCTGGTTCCACTGTGTCCACTAATGCGTAAAGTACAAAGCTGTGAGTGGTTCTGTTCTGAGTGTCACTTGGCCATTTGGGGCAGCTTGTGAGTTGCTGGTGACTGGCACAGAAATGCAACACTAGCATGGTAAAAAACCAGCCCCTTGTTTTGCACTTTGCTTTCTACAGAGGATGTTATTTTACCCAACAGACTCAAAGGCTCCGTTCACCTCCTCCACTGCCATTACTAAACTACAACCACAGGAGGACAAACAGTGTAGAAACTCGGCTTCATCGTTTCCAACATCTCCTTCTGTTTGATAATTGACCTGTATGAAATGCATTCTGGTAAATTAGACTCAATGAGACAAATCCCATATGAATTTCTGCAAGTAGATGAGAATCAAGCCAAATTGTGTTGGAAAGCTATGTAGACTGAATGACAACAGTCAGTCTACAGTTGACAACAGTCAGTTGTATCAAATGTAGAAATACAAAAAAACTGTAGGAATTTTTTTTGTTACTTGATTAGATTTAATATAGAAACTATTGGAGAAAAATATTTTTTAGCTAAAATGCAACTAATTTGTTTTAGTTTTGGAAATAGGCTGAAAAAACACCAGCAGTTTGGTGTGTACTATCAAAAGTTTCTATTTTCTATTTGTGGGATTTACATTTGTGAAAATTCCACAAATGTAAAAGGTGGCAAATAAAATCAGGCAACGTACTATCTGTGTATATTAAACGCAACACTTCGTATCAACACTTGAAACATGAGTCAGCAAAGAAGAGATTATGACAGAATCAAAGCAGTGGTGGTGAAAAACATTTGAGAAAAACAACAATTCTCAAAACTGAAGAAATTAGTTTACATGTAAGTACCATTATGATGATTTGGATGCACAATCTTTTTTTTAGATTCAGAAAATATTCCTTAATGCAATATATTAAAAGAATCAATGAAAATTATTCCATCGGCCACAGCATACCCAGTTGAGTTTTTTTTTTTTTTTCTGATTGCATCAAGTAGCTTTTTTTGGTTTCAAAGCACCATATGCTTTGTCATTATGGGTAAAGACATCAGTGGTTTGGGACACAAAGAGCGTGACCTCGACACTGGGTCAGTGTTCCATATGTCAATGAGTCATTTACTATTGAACCAGCTGGTGACACTGGTGCTCTGCCTGGGCTGGAGCCCCTGTTAGATAAATAGCGAGCACGCAGAGGAGAGAGACTAATTATAATTGACTGTCGGGTACTTTCTGACAGGAGCTGCAACCGCAGGCACATGAGACCCTTGAAAAATCGATGTTACACTAGACAAACGTAAGCAGCATTGAATGTCAACAAAGTAAGGATGAAAGGCAGTGTTAGGTATTTGTTGCCTGGCGACGACTTTTCTTGATATCAGCTATCAATCTTAAGACATGGGTTCGCACATGGATTGGTAAAGTGCATGTGAGGTTTTCAGAGTACTTTAATTTTAATTAAAAATTGATCTAGGTTGAATTCATTCAAAGTCCACTCTTACTCAAATTTGAATCTGCATTGGTAACCTTGAACCTGGGCATAAACTATGTGATTTTTGGCCCATTTTTAGGCAATTTTCTTGTTGTGAAACAATTTTAGTAATTGAGCCGATTCTAATCGTGTGTCACACATTTTCTTATATGCTGGGGGTAACGAAAAGCAATTAACATCTCACAACCAGCAACTGATCAGCAATTATACAGTCTCATAAAAATCAGGCTGTTTGAAATTCTGGTTGCCTCTTGTGAGAATATTGCACTGTTGAAGCGGCGCCATAAAATGAATTCACCTTAAACTCTCTCACTCACTGGATTGCTCCTCACAAAAGTAGATAACTAACCTAGCTTACTGTAATTAGGTATAACAAGTAACAATGTATTATTTTTACAATGTTACTTGCTTGAAAGTAAAAAAGAGGAAGAAATTCAAATATTTTGAGCTTTAGATATTCAGCCACATAAACAAATATTTTCATTTGCATATTTAATTTCAATGTTTACTCATCACTCTCGAATCAGAATAAATCAGTATCTTTTCAAACACACAGTTCTCACTGTAGAGAAGTTAAAGTTGAAGTTTCTCCACACATACTGGTAAGGATTGCCAAGGAAGTGCATTTGTGTCCTGCAGCGTTCTCTTTTTCTCAGGGTGAGACTCTCCAGGTTTTTCTATTTCTTTTCAGTTCCAGACTCAAGGTTGTTTTCACTGCTTAAAATGACATTTCTTATAGCAGAAGTACTATTTCCTTTCTCCAAAACTTAGAAAACTGATCCAAGATATTAATATTTCTAGTAAACTTTCAGTATGACTGATGTGACTGAAACATGCCATTTTGCAATTGTCTGTAGGGTGTAAGTGTTAAGCTGTTTCCAACAAAATTGTTTTCAAATAAATAAAAAAGGACCAGATGTTCTCCTTTTCACAGGTAAATTTATTAACCTTTTTTCCTCATTAGATTCCAAGTGCGTAGAACAGCAGCAAACAGTGGCATGATGCAGAGGATGTGGGATGTTCAGCTTCGAAAGACAGATGTGATGCAAGTTTTAAGCCTCTTTCGTGTTTGTGTTCACAATCACACCAGAAATCTAGGTTAGCGATCAAACCATGTGGAAAAACTAGGTCATTACGAGCTCTTCAATACTTGAAATGAAATTAAGTCAATAACAAACCAGCACAGTCAGACTTTGCATGTCACATATAACCCACTTTTTGCCTGTCAATCCATGACAGTGTCTTTTTTTTTTCAGCCTGCCCTTTTTTAAGCAAATTATAGCTCTATGTCTGCTATTGATTTTCAACATAATACCTCAGCTTGACATAACTATAAGGTTTATTTATTTAGCAGAACCTCAAAAAAAGAGCATATGTTCAATCTGTGTGACATCATTTGGGTTCAAATAATCAATACTGAAAACGTCTTTTTTTTTTTTTCATTGTGATGCAAAAAAGTCATAGGAAGAAATGTTAGCTGTTTACCCAAGAATTCTTATCACCAAAAAATACACCAAGAAGAGAAGAAGAGGGTTTTCTTTAGCAATTGCTGCACTTGCATTCGTCGCCATCTTGAGACCACCCAGGTTCTCTAAAAATCAAAATATTTGGTGAATAAAATGCACAACTATTCTCTGCATTTTTTCGTTGGATAATCTGCTGTACTGTACTTACCACTGGGCAGAATGTTGGACCTCACATTTATCCAGTAGACAGTGCGCTGCTGAGCCACTGTGGCCCTGAAGAAGAAAATAATCAACACTTTAACATTATAAAACACCTCTATGTAAAACACAATGTGTACACAACCAAAGATTTTAATGAAAAAAATATTTATCAAGGTCTGAAAAAATATAAAATAGAAAAAATTACTTTACATGAAATACACAGGGTGCAGAATGTCATGTGGTATCCAGGTGTAGACTGTGGTGTTACTCTTCTGGTTGATGTTGGCATGAGTTACAGCACCTTGTGGATTTCCGGAGCACTGTGAGCATAGGATATTTAAAAATTAAAGAAAAATAGATGCCAGCCTTTATCTTGTCAAGTATTTTCTGTGGATAAATTAGAAGATTTGTGAATACAATCAGGAATCTACTCACACACAAACTAACAAGGTCTAAACCCACATTCAAAGCCACATTTTTTCAGAAGACATTTCGTCTTATTAAATTTTGATCTGAATGTTGAAGGCACCTGGAGAAATTTGGTGTCTGGAGGAGGGGTTTTCCAGCTTCCATAAGCATCATTGAAATTTTCTCTTCGGGCTTCCAGCAGGACCCCTCTGTATGGCGGTCCGATAATGGTGACTGCAGGGGCGCATAACAAAACAGAAGTTACCCACACCAAACATAGATGGTTTAATGATGGATCTAATGGTTTTTGTATTATTTTTTTTTATTGCAGTATTGAAGTTCTTACCGGTAACAGGCATGCCAGGTAGATACCGCTTCATGTTGGTGAGAATGGTGTACGGGGCTGGTGACGTCTGAGGGACAACTCCTGTATGCTGAGGCATCATGTCCTTACAGGCACCGGTGGGAGCCCCATTGGGGTAGCAATCCACAAAACAAAGAAATTGTAGGGTTAACAAACAGAGCAGCAGCATCGTGTTTGAATGTCTGAGGAGAATTTAGTCACTAGAGGTACTTTTATAAACTCCATCTGCTGAGTCATGCGACCAAAACATTATCTCTGGTTGTGTCATGACCATAGCATATTGTTTTTCACTGCCTTTTGGATTTCTTAAAAAAAAGAGATGTGAGATAAATGCTTCTCATCACCAAACAAAGATCTCTTTTTTCCGTCCTCAACACACAGAACCGCAGAGACTGACACCACAAAGAAAATATTCATGTAGAGATATAAAGTTAAAAAAGCTCAAAGACTGAGATACTCAAAACTAGAGAGTTTAGGAGATGGCAGATTCCTTCTTTGTTTTTTGACATTGATAATGTTACATTAAAAACTGGGATTTTCTCAATATGTATAACTGAAGCAGGACTTTTGTTGTATTTCTTGTAATGATCTTTGATTTAGTTGACTGATTTATTACTCACTAAATATTTGTTAAAGCAAGAATTATCTATTTATCAAAGCTGGATCTCATCACTGGCTGATAAACATGAGGACAGTGAAATTTGGGGAAAAAAATAACTCAGTCACAGAGAAACTGACAAGAAACAGCAGGAGTTTGATTGCCGAAGTCAAGACTGCATTATATCAAATTATTTTACTGCTGCCTTTTTCTGCATACCACTTTAATTTGACTGAGAACACAGTTTAATTTACAAAATTTAGTCTTATAGCCGTTGGACTGGATTTCAATACCATAAGTTGTATGGAGATGGTCAACAAAATAATGCAGAACTATATATGAATGTATTGTTATAATTCAATATAAATCAGTCAATATTCTAATTGTTTAGAAAAAAATCCTTACTAAATATAAACACCATTTTTAAATAAATAAACTCATCACTACGTTTGCAATTATCAGCTCACAACACAGTTTTAGAAAGAGATTATGTAGATGGCTTAAATTCAGATTCAGTCACACACATTAATATAAATACCCATGCTATTGTGGGCGATCCCATGACACATGACTTAAGGCGATGTTGTACCAAATCCCTTTTATCCATCTCCCAAGAACTATCAAAACTCAAACTCTGACAAATTAATAGTTGGTCAGTAGGTTTTTACAGTTATAGGAAACTTTAATATATTTCTCACACTTTTGTTTTGGTATTTTTGGTCATGCCATGATTCATGTTTAATTATTTCCAAATAATTGTCTTGGATGGATTAATGGATGGAGCTCTGCTGTATCAAAATGTATCAAAAAAGCATTTGTTTTCAAAACTTAATATGTTTTTGTCTGTTTTTTGCTGTCTCATTCTTCCATTAAGAGAATATGTTTTGTTTCAGTTGATTACAAAATGATTGCTGTGGTGAAGACTCATTTATTTCCATGCACTGTCATGATCCTGTGGTTATGTATTGGACCGTATTCAGATTTTTTCAGAACTTAAAAAAAAAGCTAGCTTTTGAAGTTAATTTTTCAAAAAAGAAAGAGCCCAGAGCCAAACTTTACTAAGCATCGTCACTATATCTTCTCTGATTTATTTTCATTGTTACATGATATCACAGAGGGGGAGAAAAACTGCCTTGAGATGTTGCCCTAACAACCCTCATCTGATGTGATGAAAAAAAATGATCAAGAACCTACAAAGCAATTATATCATCATCTTGGCTTTCCGCAATTATTGAATAGCATATCATCTTAGTTTAAATAAACATTTTACCTGCAACAAAGTTATTGGCTCTCTGATTTTTCTGGCACCTAGCAAATATGAATAATTTTTCTAATCCCAACAGACCAAAAGACCAAAGATTTGAGCGTTTTAATGAAAAGAAAGGAGCTTGCTTCATGAATTTAAGTAAAATTCATGAAGGTTTTTATTAGACCAGCATGATCTCATAATGTTCCTGATTAAATGAATTGCTTTGGTGTTAGAGTCAATGCTGATGTCCAGTCTGATCACATGGATTTGGGGTTACGTAACAGTTTTAATAACAGCATTAATGAAATGGGAACACGCAGTGGGTGGGTCAATGGGTCAATGAAATCAAAATCTTAACGTATTACTTTTCACTCTTTATTATTGATTTTGGCAGATCCAAACAAATCTGCAATGCTGAACTGGAACCTTAACCCTCTGATGCATAAGTGGGTCCTTTTACCTTTTACACATTTTAAGAAATAACATGTTTTATATCACTACCCCATTCTTCCATAAGTGGGTCCAAAATGACCCACATTCATTTTCTATGAAATTTAGTGGGAATCTTTGTTTCTTACCAGCTGTGACTGTCAGGAAAACATTTTTTTGTGAACCATACACTGAGTCCTACATCTCACCCATGAATAATAATATTTTACACAGCAAGAACTTCTACATATAATTATTGCCTTTATTTTTACCTCACAAATGTGTGTGTGTGTCAATCATCAGTGCTGTCAGTGTTATTGTCGCAAATCAACCTTTAAAGTTTGATTATTCAAGTTAGTTAACACTAGTTATCTAACCAAGCTAGCTAACGTTACTGCCTATACTTTATTGTGCATGTGTATTGTGTGTGTGTCTCTGTGTGTCTCTGTGTATGTCTGACACCCTGGAAGAGAAAACCATAAGAGAAAATGTGTTGAATGACATACAAAATCTGTTGATCATTGTGTTCAAGGTTCTTTCTTTCTTTTATTATCTCAATAAATAAAATAAAAATTCATAGCTATATAAATAAATGCATAAATAAATGAGCTGAAAAAGAATAGAGTTCCTTCTCCGGGTCGGGGAGGATGTCCTGCCCCAAGTGGAAAAATCGACAGACAGATTGGAGAAACGTCTGCAGTGAAGCGGGCGATATACCAGTCTGTCGAGGTGAAGAGAGAGCTGAGTCAAAAAGCGAAGCTCTCGATTTACCCGTCTAAGTTCCTACCCTCATCTATGATCATGAGCTTTGGGTCATGTCCGAAAGAACAAGGTGACGGATATAAGCAGCCAAAGTTTTAGTTTTTTTAGGGCTGTGCCTTGGAGAGAGAAGCTCAGTCATCTGGAAAGGAATCAGCTTAGAGCCGCTGCTCCTTCATGTTGAGAGGAACCAGTTGAGGTGGCTCGTGCATCTGATTAGGATGCCTCCTGGTTGCCTTTCTGGTGAGATGTTCCAGGTACGACCCACCGGGAGGAGACCCAGAGGAAGACCTAGGACACGCTGGAGGGACTATGTTTCTCAGCTAGCCTAGGAATGCCTTGGAATTTCCTCACAGGAGCTGGAACAAGTGGCTGGGGAGAGCAAACTGTGGGCCTCCCTTCTGAGGCTGCTACCCCGTAACCTGACCCCAGATAAACTGAAGAAGACGGACGGACAGACAGATGGACGGATGGATGGATGAATGGATGGACATACGTACACATACTCAGATGCATAATACACACAGCTCGGCTTGGTTAGCTAGCTAATTTTAAAAAAACGTGCTCTTTCTGCGCCCCCTCCCCACCCACAACACCCTGCCCACACAAACACACACTAAACATACTAAATCATACTAAACATTATTTTGAATCAAACAAAATAATAAATAAATAAGGTTCAAAAAGACCCACTCATGGAAGATTGTATAATCAAAACGTCATGCGTCACCTGGTTAAACTGTTATAAGATGAGGATGACCTCAATATGACTAAATAACTCAATCTAAATTAAAGTGCTACGTTTGGCTCCCAGTCCAACGGCTTGTGTGAAGTCTGTATAGAGTTTTAGGAGCGATGTGACATGTAAAATGCTACTCTGGAAGCAGGAACACGTTGATCAAAAAAGAAGGCAATGAACCATTTGGTTCATTAGTTTCAGCAATCTGAAGTGTAGGCAAAATGTAGGTTAACTATTATCTTACGTCACTGTACATCAAGAAATCCTAATTTCAGATCAGAACAAAAAAATGATTTAGCCAGAGGGTTGTCACAAAACAACTATTTCAATCACTCTGAAAGGTTGACTTGAAATATTAAATGTTTCTAGCTTTTTTGTGACTGAAATGACCGGCAGAAAAAGCAATATTGACATAGTTTAACATAATGACAACCTCTGTAGGGAGGTCACTTGTCTATCAAGAACTGGATTATGTTTCTGAACGGTTCACTCTACAATTTTGGAGCAAAATCCATCATCGTTGATTCAAATAAACTGTTTCAAAGATTTATGCGTTCATTTTCACCTCACTGTGAATCTCAAGATTGTTTAAAATCAAATATGAAAGGGAAATCAGAAAATTATTTCTAACATTGCTTGCATAGAGGTTACTCTTAAATTAAGCTTTAACTTGTAGTCTGTGAAATTCAACAAATTTAGTGTTTTGTATTTGTCATGTGCGTCAGTAGCTGTCTTTCAGGATGCAATAAGTTTGAAAGGGCCGATTTCTATAATGACATGAGTCATAAACATACTTTTTTTTTGTCTGGAGACAAAAATCAGGCCATGATTTCAGTACACAGTCATAACCAACACAGTGACTGTACCTTGTTTGTGTCTTTCACAAACCTCCATAATTGTTTCTACAGTTTATTTATGCTCAATAGACATTTGTTTGGGCAAAAGAGCTTAAGAAATACATCCAGTTTATTTAAAGTATATTTCTAACATTGACCTTTCTTCTTTTGCAATTTGCTCTTAGATCAGCCTCTTGGTGTGACTGATCAAAGAGTCACACCATCTAGCGATGATAAATACTTCTGGATTTTTCATCGCTTGCAGATCCTCACAATTTGCTTTTTTTTTTTTGTTCATTCTCCCTTTCCTAGATTAATCGCATAATTTAGATTTGCTGGACAATTTATTACTCACAGGTTCTCTGTTGGATTAAGTTCTAGTTTGTGCAAAATGACTGCTTTGATCACTGGTCTACTTTAAAATTTTGCCTTGTGACATGGTGTTTAAGAAGATTAACAATGAAACCTGCCTGGGTTCTTTAGAAACGCTGTTCGTGGAAGGATGTATGATCTCATTATCATGGTGATAGTGGTTTAGGCAAATTTGTGAGTGAGTCAGCTGTCTATGAAAAAAGGTTACACCACATATGGACTGTGTCAGGATGGTTTAGTAACAGGATGACACAAGACCCATTGAAATTGCTTTTTTTCCTTTTGTATAATCCTTTTGAATCTCCCAAACACTTTGACGAAACGTTTTTGGAGAAAATATTGTTACCCAAGTCCTCTGGAGCACAAGCCTGGCATTTCTTGTATAATGTCCCTCTCTGTCCAAGAAGTTTTTCTTGGAAAGAAACTGCTTCATTTCTGGCTCTCCTGATGGCAGAGCATGTTGATTTGGGTGAAACTTTAGTAGGAGTAATAACCTTGCCTGAAGCCCTTTTAATTCAAAGCAGTAATGACAATCTGTTTTCTTGTTCTGTTTTCTAATTCACTCAGAATGACAGAGTGATATAATAGCGACTACCTTAACCATTTCCCCTGATTCAACTACAAATTAATTGAAATGAAGGTAAAACAAGTGGTCTGATTGCTGACCTGAGTTTTTTTTTTTTTTTTTTTAGAGATTGTGCATTATTCAGGTAAGATGGCTGGGGAAATCCTTTTGCTTGCAGTCAAATGTAACATGCAAAGGATCTATGCTGCCACTTTAACACCAACACAGTGTTTGGGGCATGCTAAAAGTAGTCCATACACTTTTGATGCACTCCTGATGCCTGCAGAACCATCCATGTTCTGAATAATGTCTTAATGTGATTTTAATCTAGAGTAAAAGGAGACTTAAGACATATTTTTAAAACTTAATGTTATTTTACAAAGTAAAAAAATATTCAGAACCTGTACAGACGGCAACAAGAAAACATATTTGTTTACTGGTGAACATGTGATAGACATGAAAGGAATGTCAATGCTGGCATTTAATGGGGTTTGTGTCAGATGACAGCAATCCTGTCTCTCTTTTAACCAAAATTTGCCCCGTGTCGAGATCAGAATGCCATGTGACCGAAACTAAAAGATAAAACTGAAGGATAAGTAAGTTGGACAAGGACATTAAAATGCTACAGGCAAATGAACCCTTTAGATTAAAAACTAAACACTTAAAGTATACTAATATCACAAAATACTTTTCAAAATGTGCCCAACTAATGACAAAACATGTCAAACAAAAAGAGAAAACTCACACGAAAGACAGACAAATCTCACACGAAAGACACAAATATCATGAAGAGCCAAAACCAAGATTATCTGGAACAAAGGTTATCTCCGCTGGCTGCTCAAGTTCATGGTGAATGAAGATCCATTGGTGCTTTCAGCAATCAAAGACAGGATTACAGTAAAAAGAAAAAGAGTACAGATATGGTTGGAATGTTCCCGTAAAAAGGATTTTTGTCCTCTATTACTTTATGTGGATGTGGACTCAGATAGAGCACTTGTGCCTCTGTAATCAGTTCTTCCCGCAACCTCGGATCAAAGCTTGTTAAAACCAGAATAGTTTTTTTTTTTTTAATTACAGCAAACTTTATTACTCTGCAAGTCAGAGAGATCATAAAAACATTCATGTGACAACATTTCTTGCCAGAGTGACTTCGGTACACACCCTATGATGCATTTAAAAATATTAACAATAAAAAAACACTTCAGTTTTTACTGACAACTGAAATTTATGGTGACAAATCCAGCTGAAAAGTGTGCTGAAACGCTCCCCTGAAGCGAAAAAATCCTCTAGTTGGAGCAGGTGTTAATGTTCTTGCCATCAGCTGCGTCCTCCACCAAAGCTAAGTGATAGTCAGTGGAAAGTGTAAAATGGGACACGCAGCCCACCAGCCCTCCCAGGTACTGCCTGTTTGTGTGAAGGGCGATCTCTTTCATACCACCTATGGTTAAAAAAATAACAAGATAAAGCAAACAAAAGACAGGGAAGCTATGAAAAATACAGGAATCAAAAACGTAGTGAGGCTGACAGGACATAAACCACCTACCAACATACAAGGGTCCATTTATATTGAGTTGTCTCATCTTGCCAGGTGACCTGCCTGTCTTTGCTCCATAGTCATCGACCGTCAGCTTCCCTGATTGGCCATCCCTGAAAGAGAGACAAACGTGCATTCAAGCAAAAGCTTACATCTTTGTGAAAAGCAGCTGCAATCAGTTTCTCTCAGAGCTTACCTGACGGCCTTGACTCTGTGCCACTTTCCATCACTAAACGTCCCGTTGACAACAATGTTAGCCATACCGCTGCCCAAGTTATAACTACAACAGAAATGTGTAGTGATTTAATAGCTGAACAACTTATTCTGACATGTGTTCATAGGTCATTTTCAAAGATCACTCTCCTTGACACTTTTAAGTCAGTAGAATTATCAGTTTTGCTTCCTATCATTTCTGTTTGATAAGGATCAAACTTTTCTCTTCTGATGAAATCTGCCTTTCACAAGATACATCCTAAATTTCTCCACATTTGGCTAATTTACAGACAACTTATTTCTATGGACATTTTAGTACAATAGACCAACAAAAGTGCATAATTGTGAATTACAAGGAACATGAGACATTGATTTAAAAAATTGTTTTTCAGTCTTTTAAACCTTGATATCCCTACTTTAATAGTTGTGCAACCAGTTCCAACTTCAGATGTCTCTGAATTGTTAAATAAATTCCAAATTTTTAAATCTAATCCTGCTGTAAATTGGGATTCTACCATATAAACAAAACACATATAATTGGTTAATATCAACAAAATCAATTAAATTCTCAGGTGTGTGGATACCTGAAAATCAGAGCCCCATCTTGAAGCCCCATGGAAATAAAGTCACCGTTGGGCCTCATTGGACTGTCTCCTCGCCAGAGTAATAAACCATCCTTGGCTGTGCTCTTAAAATGCATGAAAAGGTTTGTCCTGGACCCAGACACCCTGAAATAAGAAAATAAAACTGAGAAGATGTAATACTGTTGAAACCAGTGTTTAAATTTATATTAATACCAACCTTTTCAGGATATCTCTGTTGTCATAGGTCAGATAGCTTCTGCCTATAAACTGGGGTATTTCTATGGCTTCAGTCACAGCTGCGTAGAGAGGGGAATGTAATAATTGCATATGAACACAAGGTGGCAGTATCGGTGTGCGGCAAGCTAAACTAAATGAGAAAATACAGCTCTGTCTACAACGGGAATTATTAAAGGGAGGAAATGTCCATATATTAAAAATGTAGTAATACACTGTGCTCTTTTTGTGTGCTTTTTGAAATTTTAGAAAATGACTTACTGTTCAAACAGTAATTCCCACACTCTGTTCAATGAAAGCATTAAAAACAAAGAAGGCACAGACACATTTAAGAAAATTTGTTTCCAATATTTTTGCTTAATTACTTCTAAGTCTAAATACAATTAATACTGCAGATAAGAAAATGATAAAAACTTTTCCTCATAAAGTATTGTCGTCCTTTTTGTGAATTTGAATACTGACTTTTCCTACGTTTTGCCTTATTTTATGCATTACATTTAATATTTACCAACTTGAGAATGTAATTTCTCTCAGTGATGTGATTAATATTTAAAGTCTGATGTTTTTAATGCAAGTCAAACAACTATAATCTTCCTCTCCTGTTAACATTTTAGAAAAGCGGATGTTGTCTGAGAAAGTGTGTGCCTCGTCTTGCGGGCCTTTAACTATTCATGAGTGTTTACGGACTAAAAACATCCAAGCAACTACAGACAAGCAGCTCATTTGTGGATTATACATTTTTCTTTCCTCCTTCTGACCTTTTTGGCAGTGCCTTCCATCGTACCCTAGAGGGCAGTCACACTCATAGTCATCCCACTTTGGCCTGCAGGTTCCTCCATTGGCACAAGGATTTTCCACACATGGATGTGCTGAGTTTGCAATATTTACACCGCCAGCAGAGGCAGCTGTAATTGGCATGGTGCGGTCATTGAGAATCAGCTGAGGAAGTAAGAAAAAAAAAAAAAAAAAACATGCACAAGATTTTAAGAAAATGAACGTTTAGAACACATGAAAATTAAACCATTTTTTGCAGACAGCAGAAACAGATGTAGTTATGTTGTACAGTTGTAACTAGGAACTGAACCTTTGACTGTACACCCAAGCTTCTCACAGTAATTATTGCAAAAATGTAAAAAAAGCTGCTATCACTGATTTCTTTATCTTTTGTTATTCAATTCAGTCATCTCATGCTTTATAAAACATACATTGTTTAACTTTACTGCACAGTTTCTTGCACATATTAGTTATAATCCCTTAATCTTATATTTTATCTTGTCATTGTGTTGCTCTTCTCCATAATTATTGCTTTTTCTCCAATTTCATGTAAGGTTTTTGCTTCCAAATGTGGAGTAATTCAATTAGCATTTCATCCCCGGAAGCGTTGCTGCCTCATGATTTTTACAATTTTCACTTCTGTGTAATGGTATGGTTGCCAAGTTAGAAAAATTAAAATTATATTGGAGAAATCTAGGTGAGCTATTTTATGCATATAGGATGCAATGACCCAAATGCTTCCATATAAAAAAGTTTTCTATTACCTCATGTTTACTCTTACCTGCTGATATTAGCTACTGAACAGATGCACTCACCTTCTGAATGATCCCAGTAAAGGGCTTCATTACACCTGCTGTCCTCTTGGTTTTTTCATAGTCTGGCACCCCACCGAGATAGAGAGGCGAACTGCAGTTGATCTGAGTGAAAGCTCCCTGAAAAGGAAATATAAGAGATATGAGATTATTTTTTTTTCGGATTAAGATGGATGGATGGATGGATGGATGGATGGATGTGAACAATCAGAAAATTAAATAATAAAAGGGAACATTATAACTTGCATGTATTTTTCAAAAGAACTCTAAATGGTTCTAGTTTTGTGAAACATGTAAATTGTGCAATTAAATTTAGCTTGAAATTATATAAATTAAGTTAAACAAACATGGAATTGAGAATATATTTTCCTTTTACTTCAATTTAACCAGGAAACTACTAATAACTGTCAATAGTGAGTAAAAATGTCAATATGAGTCTGCATTTAAAGACGGAAATCATGTTGTTTTGATTCTGTTACGCGTTTAAGTTAATAAAGCTAGGTTTGAAACTTCCATGATGAGTTTGAGAAATACCTCAGCAATTCCCTCCATCGGTTTTTGGTTGTCCACTTGCAGGATCCCACTTTTAGCAGTTCGAGATACTCTCAACTCATGCCAGGAGTCCAGATTGATCTGCTCTTCACTCCTGCACCACAAATCACACACTTAGTCAGAAATCAGTCACAGCAGGTGGCAGAGGAGGTGATCAGTGTGTTACCTTATCACAGCTTCTCCGGAGCCACAGTCAAATCTGAACTCTAAGTATCTGTCCACCAAGTTTATAGCAAGAAAGTCTCGGCTGCCGGCATCATCACTGTACAGCAGCACCCCGCTGGGCGCTGATGGCCAGAATGTCACCTCAAACTCCATGAAAGAGAAGTAACTCTGGGAGGACTGAGGCCACCGGATGACAGCGTATGAAAACACAGTTTCATTGAAGAGGGGAGAGGACAGAGAGAAACCTGAAGGATGAACAAAGAACTTGATAAAAGAAGAAGATTAGCAACAAACATAAGTAAGCATCAGCATGTGTGAAAAGTGAATGGCAGGAATAATTTAGGTGACAAAAGCAAAAATGTGGCAAACTGAATTGTGGCAAAGCTCCTTTAACATGCAATCAATCGCTTTACAATCACGCTGGAAGTAATAATCTTCTAGCGAATTGAAGAGAGGAAACTCTCTTCAACTGCCTCTAAAATGTAGATTAATTACCTCAAAAATAAAAGTGATTAAAAGTTATCAGCGTAAATAATACCCGCGTATTCTTTATGGAAAGGGCAATGTTGTTAACTCACTCTCTTCACAAAGAGCTCCCTTGAAGCCGAGAGGACAGAGGCAAATGTAGCCGTCAGCACGGTTTGCAAAGCAGACTCCACCGTTGGCACAGCGAACCATCTCACACACTCTGTCGCTGCACTCACCTTGCAGATAAGAACAAATTCACAAAGTTCATCTGCACATTTAACTTGGAAAAAAAATAGTTTTTCTATTTCAGTGTGTTCAATACTAAAAATGCAAGAATACATTTTTAACTTGTATTTTCTGATCTGTATATTGTTATACAGTATTTTACATTTCATTTTAATGGAGATTATTACATACATAAAAACTTGAAAAAAAATAAAACATAACTAAGTAATAAAATCTATGTAGTTCAGTGTACAATTTTATTCTCCATTTTAAGCTGTATAACAATATTTCTTTTCCATCTTGAAGCAAAAATTTACTTTTTTTTGCTCAAAGGAACCTTGCAAATATATAATACAGGGTTTCTAATGATGATTTATTTTTAAACAAAACCTTTGTTTTAGTATTTTCTATATGAAGCCACTGTTTAATTATTAGATTTCTGATCAGCTTCTGGAAAAAAGAAAAGTATATGAATCACGTTTTATATGAAGCATACAGAGAAAACACTTGAAACCCATCCGTCCCTCACCTATATCAGCTCCGCTGAGAGCTTTGCCCAGGGGCCATGGCCTGATGTCGGTAGCCTTGTTGTTGATGGCCAGGCTCTGAATGCAGCCCACAAAGCCTCGATTTGTGCCTGTCGCCCTGACCAGCCAGTAAGCACTAGGAGATCCACCCACATACAGCGGCGAGCGAAAAGTAATCTTAGTGTATTGACCCTGAAGGAACAAGATTGAAAAGAAAAGAGTGTGCTTAGTCCTCTGTAACAGTAAAGACACATTAATTTTGAAGGCAAATCATCTAATATTTTTCTAGCAATAAATGACGAATATGTTGCTTTTACATTTGATGGCAAAAATATGCTTTATTGTGTGTTTCTGCTAGTAACACACAGATGTACATTGCCTCACAAAAGTACAATACTTATAGCTTTTGAACCTTTTCTGACTAAGTATATTCAGATAAGTATTGGTATTTTAGATGAAAGACAAACACCAAGTTTTGCAATTATCAAGAGCATGGAAACTAGGGCATGATTTTCAAAAATATTTACAAATTAAAATCTAACAGTTCTGGCATGCATGCGTATTTAATTAATGAAAGAGTGTGCAACAATTTGCTTTCAGCAGGATAAAGACCTAACATATACGGCCAGAGTACATATCTACATGTTAGAATGGCCCAGTCAAAGTCCAGACATAAATGTAACTGAAACATCATTAACACTATTTCTCTGCATCAAGAAGGTCCTTGTCAAATCCTTTCTGCAAGGAGTTTTCAAGTTCTCCTCTATGTTCCTCTGTTCCTCTCACATTCATAGATACGAGTGGTAGGTTAAACTGTCTCTACATTTCCCTGGGTTTTGTTAGTGCATGGTTATCTGTCCACTGGGTCTCTTTATTGCTCTGTTAAAGACTGGTAATAGAAACCAGAACCCCAATGACCAAGCATGGATGGTAGTGGTAATTTATTTTACATTTACTTATATAGATTATGTCATTAAGATCCAAGATTTCATCCTAAAGAGAAAACTGTTTTGAGGTAAAATGTGGAGAGAAAACAAATATATATCTTATTTTAAATGTGATATAAAAGCTGTAAAAGCTACTTCACAACTATTAATGTTGGTCCATCACATAAAATGCCAATAATATACGTTGAAGTTATTTGTACTTGAAAAATTGTCAAACGAGAATGAATGCTTTCGCAAGACACTGCAATATCGTTTCTGATGTTTAACATTTAAGTGCTTTGGTTACCTGCGAGCGTCCAGATATGGGGTTATCATTGTCCATACGGAGCCAACCGCTCATGCCATCTCTGAATATAGTGACAATGTGCCACTGGCCGAGAACAATAGGGCTCTCACTGATTATCTGGGCAGCTCCGGTGCCACAGTTGAACCTGAAGAGACAAATTATACATTAGTTATTCTTGTTCCCATGAGTGATCAGAAAGCTCGAAATGATGCAAAGCGATGCAAAGTGTGACTCCTTACCTGTAGTGAAGTTTGCCTTGAACCAAAGCTAAAGACATAAAATCTCCACGGCCATGTTCATTCTCTCCACAGTAAAGCAACAAGCCGTCCTCAGAATCGGCCTTTTGAAGAGAAATAACATGTTTCAAACACATTTCTTGACTCAGAGAAAATAAAGGTACGAAAAAAGCCAAATGTCTTACCTTAAACTCTAATGTGATTTGAAAGGTCTGGTATGAATTTTTCAGGGGTTCCAAAGTCATGTGAGAGTATCCATAGAACCTGGGAAAGTTCACTGTCACAGCTGAAGAAGAACGATGATAAAATTTGTAAAAATGGATGGAAGATGAAAGGAAAACAACTCAAAGTGTTTATAATCATAGGGCAAGTTGGCATAGCAAGAGCTCATTGCTGGTACTTTTAAATTTTATTTCACATATTTAGGTATAAAATTAAGACATATTGAGTTAAACTTAGATATTTGGATACACTGTGAGTTGATTTTGTTGTCTTTAAGCCACTTTGTAATCAATTTGATGGCATAATTAAGTCCATTGCCAGTTTGAAAGATCCGTTTATGCTTTAAATTTCTGTTTTATGTCTTGAAATGTTGCTTCAACATGTCTAGGCGTTCTTTCTCCACGATGTAATTTATTTTTTTAAATGCACCAGTCACTTCTATTGCAAAAGACTCCGTTAACAAATCCAAATAATCTTGTTCTTCCTATTCAACAGAAAAGGTTCTGTTTGTGTCAGACAGTGAGATAAAATATTATGTCTTTTTCAACAGTATGTATGTAAGTACCTGGGTTCAATATTCCTTAAACCAATGGATAAGTAAGGATTTCTTTCTTATATAAATAGTACAAATGTAGTAAAGCAGGTATTACTTCTTTCAGTTTCTTACCCTCAGAGCAAGAGTCTCCTCTATGCCCAAGGTTACAGTGACAGCGTGAACCTCCGCTCTCGTAATCAGTGAGGCAGAAACTGTCAGGCGGACACACAGTATCACCACAAGTCATGTCGTAGACGCGAGGTATCTCACCCTGCCAGGGGGAGATGGTGCGGATGGAAGTGGTGGTGGCCAAAGGTGGGCTGATGTCAATTCAAATATGAGAAAGAAGACAAAGCATGCTTACTCCATACTAAAAAAAATGTGGCTTTATTTCCAATTATTATGGCATTTTTCCAGTAGCAGCCAAAATTGTAAAAAAGTGTCCTTGTTGTTTCAAACACAGGCTTCAAGTAATGCACTTTATATGAACCCATTTACCTGGTGGTGGTGGGTGGAGCAGTAGTGGTTGTGTCGGCAGTACTACTACGCTCTGAAGGGACTGTAAAAACCAGATCTGTGAAGTCTGAGAATATGGATGAGGGGGTCACATCAACTGGTTGATCGGTGACATTTGGAGGAACTTTGCTGTTCATGCGGTAAACAACATTTCGTCCAGATGGCGGACCAGGATGTGAACGGAGTTGGGACTTTCCGTTGTTCTCACCGATACCTGGGAATGGCTTCAACTGGGGAATGAAACAGGTTAAAAATATAACAAGACGTCAAACTTTACAGGTTGAGTCAGACGTCTTTCTCCAACTTTTCAGTATTTTCAAATGAACTGTCCTTTCTTGGGACTTATTTTGGATTTTAAAAAGATAATAAAAAATTTATTGGATTTTAATTACTAATACATAACACCTACCTCTTCGATAAAGACATCATAATCTGAATCATCAATGTCAAATCCATCTTCATCTTTATACCTGGACTCAGTGTTATGGCGTCCCACATCCCCACTGCCCATTTCTAGTGAACCTGTCACAAAGATGAGGCATAGGAAATACCGAGAGCATTATATTTCAAATACAATCAAAAGAAACGTAAACAAAAAGAAAAAAAACTAAGAAGCATGTAAATTTACTTTTCTGAAGGTAATTACCACAACCAGGGTTAAAGTTTTCCTTCCAACACTCAGCTCTTCAAAAGAAATGACTTAGAATACCCCACTGCCTCCATGCTGCTCAAATTCTTCATTTATCTTAATTATTAGTGTTTTATGAATTTATCCTGAATGGTAAACAGTTTTCAGTGCGTACAGTAATTAAGTGCAGTGTACAGTTGAATGGGAAAGTATTTTATTCATTAAATACAAAGGCTTAGTTGGACACAAATCAGCCTTCAAAGAGGAATGGATGTGGAGATTGAGTTGCTAATTACATTAAAACGTGAAAAAGCAAGTGAGATATACAGTTGTGCAGAAGTTAAGCTATTGTATAACTCTGTTTACACTGTTGCACTGTTTTTCTGGCTAAAACAGACAACTTCACATAAAGAGCGCCAAGAAAAGTCAGTCACTGAGTCCCACCCCTGCTGCGCCCTCCAGCAGTGGCCCACTGTACGTGTGTTCACATTTCTATTAACGTGAACGACAGTGAAGGGGTCTAGCATCACACACTTAATCCTGTCTGATGAGACAGGGACATAACCCGCTTTCACCCCCTGCTGAGAAACAATGCTTCTGTATTGCTCAGTTTGAGTCAGTGTGTTTCTGTTCGATGCTCTAAATGGCTCATTTTGTCCCGTTTTATGTAGCTTTCGTCTTTATTGCATCCTTTTATGCGCTCAATTTTGTTTTTGACAACAGTTAACTCAGCTTAGCTGCCAACCATTTGCAAAGTAGTTAGTAAGAAAAGTCAATTAAATGTGTTGTCTTCTGCAGCCACAAAATAGTATGTACACTTTTTCACATCACAACAGACATGTGATTAACAACTGGATGTTACTACTCACAGAAAAGACAAAGAAGATGACAGGGGGATGATGGCGCAGAATGTTTTTTATGACTTATTCCACGTGTGATTTTAATTGTGTTTGTTATTTAATGGAAACACCACAATTGTGATATTGTTTTTTATCGATATTAGTGGAATATCAAAACATTTTATAATAGAAATGCAGGTACGGACATATTAAGCAAGCTGCTATTACTGGCATTTTTGCTCCAGAACTGGAAATAAAGTCAGATACATCTCACATCTGAGAAAAATTGTTGCTCAAAGATCCTATAACATTACAGTACATTTTTATATAATGACTCATAAACAGATTCATTTAATCAGAGATTAGAGAAAAGAAAACTTGAATGCCTAATAATTCATGTAGAATGTCTGTGTAGTAAAGAATGTATCTTTAGGACCATTTCCTTTGTGTTGTTTTAGCAAAAATGGGTTGCCAAGAACAAGTTTTAAACACCGCTCATACTTAAATGAACACCAGGTAAGAAAACTGAGAAACTTCAAAGTGTTGTTAAAACATCCTGATTTATAAGCTGATAGAGAATGAGGTATTTCAGCTACTAAAGTGGCTGTGAGATTGACGTCTGGACTCACCGAGAGTCCGCACGGGGTTGTTGATGTGGCTGGGTGGGCTTACACCGTGTATGTTGACGGCTCTTACAACAAACTGGTACTCGGTTTCTGGTAGCAGTCCTTTTAAAACCATGGAGCTGGTCTCAATGGGCTCCCGTATATAAGTCCACTCTGTGTCCATTTCTGGCCTAGGACAGAAGTAAAGGTTGTTACATAAAAATAAGAGAGAACACAAGAAAAAATCATATAGCATTGAACTTAATACATTACTTTTTCATTCATTTGTGCATTTGATTTTTCAGTGTTCAACACATTTTATATTATATTAATTTTTTTAATTCTGTGGACTGTAATGCTCTATATCTTATTTGCTGTTTTTCTAATTTTCAATCTGGCACACCTGATTTTGCCCAGTTTGGAACAATAAAATTGTTTTCTATTTTATTGTCTTCTTATTTATAAAAAGATCTGGTTCAAAAGAAAATAAAGAAAGAAATCATAATTTTGTTTTTGTTTTTATTTGTTGTCTGACTAAAAAAAATGATTAAGAAAAAAGTCTTTAATATAAATCACTTATATTTCATTATAGTGAAATACGAGGTCAAAATTAAATTGACCTCATAGCTGGCATAGTTTTGATTCAATTCATCATGGTAACAAAAATTGCAGGAAATTACCTGCATGAATAAATAAATAGCTTTTTATTGTTTCTTCATCTTCAGCGATAGCAAAACACTCAAGGCGTCTCTTCAGCTGGGAAATGTAGAGAAGGATTTGCATCTGAGATGGCCCTTCTGAGTGAATACCAGCACATGCAAACCCAGACAGAGACTCACATTCATGTCTTTTTCTCTCTTTGTTTCTTTGCAGTCTCACAATAAAAAGCCTTAAGCTCTCCATTACAAACATCAACACTGTAGTTTTACAGCACGTTTAACACCTTCACAGCCCTTTTTTACTGATATTTTACCAAAAACACATTGTTTAAGTATATTAAAAAAAACACATTGTTCACCTACGGATTGGGCTATCATCAAAGAGACCCGAGTTACTCATTTGTGACCTCAGCGTCTCTGCAGGCAGTCTAGACATAGGAGCCTCTTTGTAGTGTGTGTGCGTGCGCGTCTATGTGTGCTAACAGAAAGAAAAAGAAATTCATTCTTTCTCATGTCCCCACTGACTCTTGTGTCAAAACACAAGTGGTTACACTGAACAGACCAGCAGAGATGCATACAAAAGAGAGCTGTATATTCAGAGTTATGCGTTTGAAGAACATGTCAGATTTCCAGCCATTAATACACACTTATAACTCATTTTAAAAATTGCTTCCAATGTTTTCAAGAATGCCCCATTAAATATATGTAATTTAAAGGGACCACCCATTTATTTTCACCTACTCTTTACCCTTCCTCAGTTATGCTTTGGATTCAAGTTCGAACAAATCAATTTTAAAGATGTAAAAATTAATGCCACTTTCACCAGATATTTGTTTGTGTCACATATATCTGCAATATAAAGATAACTCCAGTTAGATTTTAAAGTACATCCAGAAAGTATTTACAATGCTTCACCTTTTTCACATATTGCTATGTTTATTCTAAATTGTTTTAATCGATTTCTTCAAAATTCTACAAATACCAAATTATGACAAATGTGGGGAACAGGTTTTGAGTGTTTTGTAAATTTACAGAAAATAGTTAAACAAGAAATCAGATTTACACATCTATTGACAGCACTAGAGAAACTCAACCCCAAATGAAACTTTGTTTGCTGATAATTTGTCTAAATAGGTTATTTAGGATGTTATCTTTATGTTTCTGTACAAATTTTGACATTTTTGTCCAATTCTTTCCTCATTATTTTGCCTAAACCGTCTCACTACTGGTGTTTGGTCAAATGGCTCTTGGGTAGTTAAATATTGGTTGCAGTGGTACAGCTTGGTGCAACTTCATCACTTCGGATATAAAAGCACAGCGCCTCCTCCAGGTTAGACGGCCGGCCAGCTCTAAGAAGAATCCTGCTGTTTCCTAATTTCTTCCATTCATGATTGGTGAAGGTCACTAAGGTCAGTGGGACCTTTACACCAGCAGAAATCTTGTTGGATCCTTTCTCAGATCTGTGCCTCAAGACAATCCTGTCTCTGAGGCTTATAGACAATTCCTCTGATTCCATGCTTGGTGTTTGTCCTCTGACTTGATGTAAACAGTGGAACCTTAATTTGACAGGTGCGTGCCTTTCCAAATGAAGTCCAATCCACTTTATTTCCTACAGGTGAACTAAGTTAAACCTGCAGAAACATCTTTAAGATGATCAATGGAAACTGCTCAGTTTTTAACCTTTTGTCAAGAGCTGGTAATAAGTGTGATTTCTTGGTTTTCTATTTGTAATAAATTCGCAGAACGCTTTTCCCCCCACATCGTTATAATGGGATATTTGTGTGTAGAGTTTTGAGGAAAGATATTACTTTCATATATTTGGGAATGAGACTTTAACTTAAAGAGGGAAACAAAAATTGAAGCGCTATGAAATACTCTCCAGTTGCCCTGTAACAAAGGTCATTTTGTAAAATGTACAAGACTTGGATTAAAAGAATCTTACAGTGGATAAAGGACTAAGACGTGATTAGCAGTCTTAGTTTTACATTACTAGACTCATAAAGCAGAGGGCATTGCAAGCCTCATTTACCAACAATAAGACTAAGTAATAAAACTTACGACATGAACATCCAAAACACTCGTTGTCTAACAAAGACTTGCTGGCTGTTTGAGCCAAAAAAGGAGGCTTTTGGAGGTCCATCGACAATGTCAGACATCTATGTGGTGAGTCATTACTCTGGTAGATCTTTCTCCACTACAACAGATTATTTACAGTGCAGTGGGCTGAAGGACGGTCTGCACGCTCACAGCCTTATTGTGTGTGCAGTGGGAGCTAGGGGAAAACAACATTTGTGAGATTTATGAGTTGAAGAAGGAACTCATGGTGATAACATGAATGCTGACAGAAGAAGAAAATCAAATGATAAGCAAAAGTTTTTTGCCACATTAACTGGGTATAGAGAAGCTAATGATAAAAGTGCTATCATTAGCTTAAATACATGCTTAATGTAATCACTTGAACTTTGCATTCAGAGTGATGTTATGATAGAGAATTGCTGATTGGAGAAGGCACATCATCTCGTGAGGCTTGTTCTCTAATATTAAAACTGTCTTTATCCATTTTAGATGTTTTTCCTTGGCAGAAACCAACTAGAGAGCTCTTCCCCCTCAAAGAAATTCAGGATTTTTGCAGCTAATTTAAATTCCAATCTAGCGAAACATTTCCACACAGTTTGGAGTGGTATTTAAATCATAAACACTATGCAAACTGAGATTAATGCTGTATTGTTCTGTTTTCAATGTTTTTCTGCATTCTGGAGTCTGTGTTCCTGGATTGATGTAACACCTGGCATGATGAAGAGCAACTCTTTTTTTTATTAAGGTATAGATTAAGACAATTATTGGCATGTACAATTAGAAACCTCTTGAGCAGCATCTTGATGCAAAATAGGGTTTGAATATAAATCTGTCAGTCATGTCGCATTTTGAAACTTTTTACAAATCCTTGTGCAAGATAGCAAAATGTTGTAATAAATTCAATAAACGTAATGCACGGTTCAAGGAGCAGGTTTTTACAAGGTAACTCTTTGAACAGTCCATTTTTATCCAGAGAGAGGACTGCTCATAAAATGAGAAAATGAAAACATTTTTTCCCCCTTGTTTCTGTAAAATCCACGGCCAGAAAAGGTGCTCACATAGTAATGTTTTTATTTCTATTCTGTCAAGGCTTTCTCTGTATTTCATCCATACATAGAGGAAGGTGTTCATACTGAGAAAGATGACTTCCCCTTGTCTGTGTGCAAAGATGTCTTGAATATGTCTGAAATTTTTATCAAATGCATTTTTGCACATGTTGAATGAGTCATAACTGACCTAATGTAAGCCACCAGAAAGTGAAGAACAGGGGAGCTTCCTTGGCTCTCTCCTTCCTGCCACGATAAAGCCAACTCTGTGTCCGATACAGCCATGACGATTGGCTGAGTAGGAGGTGATGGAGGCATGCACATCTCTATAGGCAGAGAAACAAATTCAATTTAGTTTATTCATGATTTAGGCTACTCCGTTGGAAACTATTCCTCTCACATATTCTTACCATGTGAAGCAGTACTGATGTCTCTGGGCATGCTGGGTCGACCCTCCCCGGCCCAACCGTATGCTCCAACACTAACTCTGTACTTAGAGTTCATCTTTAGGTTGCCAATGTTTACATCCTACAGAGCACATTCACAAAAAATATTGGATACATTATTGAAAAACAATGAAAGCGGGTTAAAGGAGTTATAATACAAAAAAGTTGGGAGAGAGAAACAAATGGGCTGAATTTTACTTACAAAGCTGGCTTGTCCATCAAATTGCCCCTGTTAGAAAACACAGATTTATTCAATAATATGAGAATGTACTGTAATATTAAGAAGACTAAAATATGACACAAAAATAAAAATGTACTGCTCAGTGGTTTTTAAAGGTTTGACCAAACAGACAATAATATTAACAGTAAGACTCAATGGTTGATAATTAACTATCAGATTTAACTTATCACTGTAAAAATAACACATGTAATGTGATTTCTAATATTTGTAATAGGTTATGCCTATTGCTATGTGACTGTATGCTTGGACTAAAACCACTTCCAGGTTTGGATGTTTGTTTTGAGTTGTTGTTCTGCTAAAAGATGAACCTCTGCCCCAGTCTCAAGTTTTTTTCTACTCTAAACGGTTTTCTTTCAGCATTATATATTTAGAACCGCTGCCTTGTATTTAACACCAGACCAACAGTATTTCATTACAGAGATGGTGTGAATAGCAGAAAGTGTGCCCTCCGGTCTTTATATTTGTGAAGGCAAGACTTTTGAAGAGCAAAACTGAAAGTTTTCCTCTCATCTGATTTTACCTCCTGCATTGCCGATATCTGGAGGTTAACATGAACTTATTAAGTCCTTCTATGTTTAGTTCCCTTCCTTGCCTTTCTCATCAGTTTAAAACACCAGCTATATCCTGGTGGGTTTGCACTCATTTCACACTACTTAAGTTTTTCTTAAATGGATTTGACAGTGCTCCGAGATGTTCAAAGATTGACATATTGATTTATACTTTGGCCCAGATTCACAACACACATATTCATTTCTCCTTCCAAACCTTTTTTAAAGCTATGTATCATTTTTCTTTCCTTTACAGTTATGCGTTACTGTGTGCATGATTATAAAATACTCTGAACTTTGTAGCTGTAACTTCACAAAATGTGAAAACATTTAAGAGATACAACCCACTTTTGCATGTCCTTTTCGACTATCCAAAGCTGCTATGTTTTTGCTTGTTGCAACTAAAAAAACATTTATATATTTATTCTGATGCAAAACCAAGGGGAAAAAGCTGAATAGGACTCCAGCTTTCATAATGCCAGATAACAAATACCTCCATGTGTATACTCACAGTGGTTAGCATGTCCAAACTTAGCGGAACCTCCATTATGGATGTCGTACTAATTGGGCGGCCATTCTTCATCTCTGTGTAAAAGACCTGAGTAGTACACATACAGATATAAATTACTATTATTTAGTTTTTGCAATATTAGGACAGAACAGCAACAATTTATTTATGGCTAACCAGAAGAATAAAAAGAAATAGGAGTTTTATTGAACTTACAAAGCAACACACTTGCTTCTCTGTAAGTTCTTGGGAAGCCAGTGTCCTGACTAATCCTCTTAGTGCAGACATATGGCCAAAGACGGAGCCCCCACAGTTACACTTATCCACAATTTCTTAATGGTTGATTCAAGGAAGGAAGAAAGAAACGTCTGGTCTGTTATGTAAGGCTCAAACACATGGCCAGCGTTGAAAGGGTGCGTCACAGAAAGAAACCATCCAACGAACATTGGATGTACATTTTACATTCTCTTTCTAACGATAGCACAAAATATGCACCATGTAGGGTTAAAAAAATGATAAAAAGATAATCCCACTTATGCATTTATGTTTATGTATGTCTTTATTTTATTTGACCTCATCTTCCAGAGCAACCTAAAAAGTAACAATAAAACATTTGGCAACGAAAGGGTTCCATTCAAACTCATGGAAGATAAAAATAACTTGTCCTTTTTCCTCATGGCCATCTTTCTGGACATATGGTTTTATGGGCACTTTAGAGCGAAGAGAAGAGTGTGTCAGCCATGCAGGAAGAAATGAGCAGGCACTCAAGAAAAAAACTGTGGAAATTTGATTTATTTTCCATCTCAAAAACCTTTGTGAGATTTCAAAAGGTGTTTCTGCTGCTTTTATATGTTTTTTTTTGAAGATACTCTACTTAGTAGTAGGACTTTCAAAATGAGACCACCAAAGGATGGCAGATAGATAAAAACAATCAGAAATAATTTCTAAATGATCACTACACACATTAAGTATTTAAAATGTGGACATTTAACAAAGTGTTGCATTAAATGTTTATGTAGAATCTGTTTGTACTTGCCTTGTATCCAGTGATTGTGCTGACATGTCTGCGGGGCATTTTCCATCGCACACTGAAGGCGCTACAATTGAGAGTCTCCAGCTGGATGTCTAATGGAGGACTCAGACGATCTGGTTTGTACAAACATAAACATGGACATAATCAGTGAGGAAAACAACAAGATACAGCTGGGGAGAGTACATGGGTTACTAGGACAAGGCTTTCAAGAACTGTTGAGGACACATTCTGACTGTCCAAGACTTAATTTTATTTATTTAGATGTTTTCAAATGGATTTCTAATGAAATTATTTCTATAAATGAAAGCTAAACTGCTTGAAACGCAGGCTTAACAATATTCTCCATTTTATACATTTACAAAGGTGGCTCTAAAAAGTCTGTCAGAGGGGGAAAAATAGAATCACATAAGAACCATAACCTTTAATGACTGGAAGCTAAAACACAATAATTTTTTGACATTTTGCCTTTGTAAAACCTGAATAAATTTTTGTACAAATGCTGGTAATTGTATAATCATCTAATAAAATTAAAAGAATCAGGCCCAGGCTGTTTTGATTCTTGCAAAGGAGCCTTTGCAACAATCAAAGGCTGCTTAATGAGGGAATAACATTATAACATGATGTAACTGAAAAAAGTTTATTTTACATAATACTGTCCCTGTAACTGAAGTTAAATTAAATTTGATTCATCCAAGATACACTTGATTCCTGAGAAACAAAGACAAAAATAAATCTCCCCTCTTTTTATGCAACTGAGATAATTTTATTGATAGCAAATAATTAATAATTTAGATTGATTTTTGACAGATTACAGTATTTGGGTGATTATCAGTGGGAGACTGGTCTGAGAAAATCACAGTTGTTTGCTGCTTTTATTCCTTCACATGTTTTTTTTTTTTTGTTTTCTTGTTTTTTTCTGGTAGCCTTATTTGCAGCTCTTGAGTAAACTTAAGCTCCTTTGGAAAAAAATCACTTAGCTCAAGAGACTGGCTAGGAAAATGAATATTGGTTTTAATAAGCAATCATTGAAGCTTGTTGGAAAGTTAAGCACATAATTAACATTTGAAGAACATGTGGGAACACTGAATTTTACATAAGCCGAATAATATAGTCACGCTTGATGCTTTATCTGTGAAAGGTTGGAGGGATGACCTGAAGAATTGGACTCTAATAAGGCACTGGTGGCCTTTCTTTTTCAGTATGCAAACAGGAAACAGGCAGCGAGAGAAGGAGGGAGGACTTGCAGAAAATATCTTGAGGTCAGGAATCAAACCCCGGACAGCTGCGTTGAGCGCTAATAACCTCCATTCTACCGATACACCATATGACATTCCCGTACCAGCATATTTATTTCCCTTGCTAACTGCACAGTTACAAACAAGGGCAGAGGTAAAAATGTAATATAATACAGTATTGATTTGGTGGTATTTATGCTTTTAAATTGCTGAGAACTCAAAAGTTGTGTTGCTGAATATTTTTAAATTGGTAATTTTCTGTTCGAGACTGCAAATGCTATTGGAATGGAAAGACTTGGATGACATGTACTAATGCATTATCACCAATCATAAAGAGACATCACCTGCACCATGTTAGTCTTTCTTCTAAAACCTAAAGTCAAAATAGTGTTTGTTTGATTTCTCGTCTGTTTATAATCATTGGAAAATAACCAACCAATTGAAGAAATACTGACCAGGTGAAACTACAGGTCAAGCATTATCAATTTAAATGTGTACAAGTAATCATAGCCTGACACATCCAAATATGTTCTAGATGTAACTTAAAACATCTGCTAACATGTTTTAGATATTAGTGTAAATGAGTACTTTA
Source organism: Poeciliopsis retropinna (assembly GCA_010277075.1). NCBI lineage: Eukaryota > Metazoa > Chordata > Actinopteri > Cyprinodontiformes > Poeciliidae > Poeciliopsis > Poeciliopsis retropinna. Next base: position 13,259,134 of record VMRM01000001.1, on the reverse strand, counting down.
TTTAGGACCTGCAACTCCAAAGACCTGATTATCTCTGTGGACCTAAACCTGGGAACAGCCAAACAGAAGCAATTATTAGATCTAAGGGACTCAGAGGGCACATACGAATGCAAGAGGGCAGACAAATACCCTGAAGCAAGTAATTTGAGTGCCTTGTAGGTCAATGATAAAACTTTAAAGGTAATTATAAAGCGAAGAGTAAACCAGTGAAGAGAAGCAAGAACACCATGTTCATGTTTGGGTGTGAGGTCAAAGGACAAGCTTCAGCCATGCAAGGCAGACCTCACTAACGCCAGTGTATAAAAGAGATAATATATCTGTTGGGATGTAACAAAAGCATGGCTGACCCGTTCAAAGTTTTTAAAAGATAAAAATGATTTTGCTATGGATAAATGCAACAGTTTAATATAGATATGTAAACCTGTTTTTCAAAGTTTCATGTGAATCACTAATAATCTCCAGATATTAGCATGCAACTGATTTAACAAGGATTGGTACTTCCATCAGGTGAACTTTGTATATGTCTGTTTCCCCAAACACAGAAAGAAGAAAGGTCAAATCGGTCAAGATTTCACAAGACTTCACAGATGTTGATTTTGTTTTTTAATCAGCACATGCTGCATCTAGTAGTACTCTGCGAGGCTTGAGACATGCCCTCTTGTCTTATCAAGAAGATAATCTCAGAATCACCGCTGGTCTGTGTTTTCCAAGTGCCCTTCTAAATCCTTTGAGGCCACTGTCCACTTCAAACAAGATAGAGACAGTTGAATGAATATTTTCCTGGCCTCTCATCCTGTCAACCTGATCTGTGGCTTTGTTGTCTGTGTTTTTCTTCGGTTAAATATTGCCTGGAATTGGGATTTTTCAGACTCAAATTAACCAGAAGTCATTAAAAATTATTTCAATGCAAATTCAATTTTAATTCTCATACAGTTTTTTTTTATTTAAATTCAAATTTCAAATATAAGATGTTATGATTAATCCCCAAATTTATGGACAAGTGATAAATATTTTGAATATTTTACAATTTTATCAGATTTCTTTTTATGTTTCTTTTTTAATATCATATCTAAGAAACAGGGTAAATCAGAGAATCAGTTGCCTTTGTTAAATAAATTATAGGTCACATGTCTAAACTCTACCTTTGTCCCAAAAACAGCAGAATAAACCCCAGGAAAAAAAAAAAAAACTTAAGATCATCCAGAATGACCTAGAGAGTGAGAGAGAAATGTTTTGGTTTTCCTTTTTTTTCAGGAGCATGGAATAATGGACGGACGGATGGATGGATGGACGGACGGATGGATGAATGGATGGATGGATGGATGGATGGATGGATGGATGGATGGATGGATGGATGACTTATTCACATTCATAAATCCTGATGTCAGCAAAAACTAGACCTCCTAAATCTCTTGTTCTATCTGATTAAATTTTGTATCACAAATAATTGTTATTGTTTGATAAAAATGAATTCATAAACAGGAATTTTATTCGGTATGAGGATGTAACCAAAGAGTAAGTTATTTTGGAAATAAAAATTTTGATGCCTTGTCATTTATTAATCTGGCAACCTCAACACTCAACACAGCTATTATGTGTTCGACAGTAATCTTACACTAAAAACAAAACTGCACTGTAAATAATTTGCTTCTATAGCTCTACCTTAAGATTCACATCGAAAAGATTTACTTCCCAGATTTTTATCCCCCAAAAGAAAATGATCAGTGAGCTGCAAGCAGCTGTCTTCCTTTAAAGTACAAAATGGGACGAGTTTGAAGGTATGAAAACAAAACGCTGTGTTTTAACAATAGTGACTGTTTTTGTCTTGATTAAATTTTAATTGTGTTTCACCAAACAAAAGTTCAAGTGCGAGAAGTGGTCGTGGAGGGTTCATTAAAATGCATGGTTCTCTTATCAACTTCATAATGCTAGATATGCATAACAATAAGAGTAAAAAAAAGCAAAGCTTCTGAATTATTCCATCAATAATTTAACTGTCTATTCAAACGAGGGAATGAAGCTGTCAAGGAATTAAAAAGAAAGACCTCCTCAGGGGTGGAGCTTCATTCAATTTTAACCCCTTTCTGAAACCACCAGATTTTTGTCAAAGGCTGATTTGATGCATGTGGACACTGAGCCCTGCTGACATTCTACCCTCTGTGAAAACAAGCTCTGAGAGACATCAAGACAGAAAAAAACAGCAAGTACAAATGTCACTGGCAGTCATAAAATGCAGAGCTTCATCAGCCCTGTGCATGTTTGGCAGTCAAAGCTGTGACTCGGGCACTGTGCAGACAGACAGACGTAAAAGTCAACCCACATTGGCCTGAGGGGTCTGAGAGTGAAAAAAAGTCAGTGGTCAGGGGGAATGACAGTGAGGGAAAGAGGAAGTGATGGAAAGAGAAGTAAAGGAAGTGAGACAAAGAAACAAAGAAGAAACGGATACAAATAGGGTGTGACTGAAGAGGAATCTAAGGATTTCAGCTAAGATGTACACAGGAGTGTAGAAAATGGACAGACTAAAGCTTAGCATTAACCTTTAACTAAAACTTAGCTACATATCTTTAGATCTTTATCTTTAAAAGCATTTATACTGTTTCTTGCAAAAAAAAATTGTAAAATAGTAAAACTGAAGTTGAACTACATATACACTAAAAATCTAGCAATGTAGAACTCAGACGACATGGTGTTGAGAAAAAAAAGTCAGTTAACTCAAGAGTTTGGCTGAAATAAAAAATTACATTTATTTGTTATTTACAACACCGTATTGAGTAGGCGAAGCCTGCTTGGTGCTGATGATAGGAATATCATTGTTTAGTACACAAGTCATCTTATGATTTATTTTCTTTTAGCATTAGTGTCCGACTTTTAGCTGTTTGTTCAGCAAGGGAATTTGAAAAAAAAATCAATAAATTGTGAGAAACTGCAGCATAGCAGCGACTAGGGGGGCAACATTGTTCCTGCAGTGAAAATCATGTGATGCTGCTGCAGGGAGTTCACTGAAAATAGTTTGTTTTGTGGATTTATTTCTGTTTTGAGTCTGATCTTCACCAAGTATAAGAGGTGATTGGGTTGTAGTTAGACTGAGGGCTTCTGATTGATTCCCTAATAATATTTCATCTCTTCACCCCTTTGATCGTTCTCATTTTAATATTACAATCATTGTTTTCCTGAATAATAAATACACACATGCTCCCCCTAAGAGCTGTCTTTGGGAGACCAGGTAGTGTTCTCTGGATAAAAATCTTTATTCTGCAACTTTTTTTTACATATTTTAACTAAGAATAGTTGCTGTTTTTGTTTTTACAGTGGATAGTTTTTCTTTCTCTGAAATCCATTCTTGATTACAAGCAAAAGAAACACATTTTCCAATGTGTACTTTTTTTCCATCATGTTTCCCAGCATTTTTGTGAATGAACTTTTATTCTTTGATCTTAAATTAAAAAGCTGAAACACAAAACCAGAAAAAAACAATGTTTATCAATCTGCATAGAAATGGTTGGATTTAAATTTCTTCTCAGTAAACTGGACTGAAAAAGAACATACGTTTAAAAAAAAACACACACACACATTAAAATAACAACGGCATAATTGTACCTAATTTTGCTGAAAAGAAAATAATGCAATTATTAGCTCTGTGGAAGGAAAGGGGCTTTGTTTTCAATAGAGAATGTACCAAGTTGTGTTTTGCTGTCTTTGAACACACATAAAACGATTTAAAGATTAAAAAATTGTTTTGATTTATATATTGCAATTTTTTCCCCCTGTACAGTGGTCCTTCGGTTTTCTGTGATGTTATGAATAAAAGGTGAAAACATTTAAAAAATACAGTCGGCGGCACAAAGAAAAAGTGCATGCTCAACCATCATCCTCACATTGCCATGCATGTTACAAGTTTATTTCATTGTTATGCTCGTTGGAATAATATTTTATGTTCCCAGTCCAACTAGTTTGTGGAAGCTGAACTCACCACTTCTCCGCGCATTTGATCTTCTGGCACCAAAGCAAACGCTGGCAGAGCAGACAGCAAATAAAAGTAAACATAGCAGACGCTTCTCTTTACATGTAAGATCCATAATTTCACTTGGTCAAATCCACATTTTAGGACATATCCAAAAGCGCAACTTTATCAATAAGTAGATGCTCAGCTGGTGGGGAAGCTGCGTCAAATGAAAGCTCGTCTCTCTTCCAAATTTGGAGACAAACGCCCTCCAAAGACGCACGGGATCTGTCCGTGGGGGAAAGGGCAGCTACGCTTTGACACTGATAAGATTACAGTCTGCAAAAGATCAGTGGGGTGGGTTATGAACGGACGAGCAGCCGAGTGACCGAGTCCCGGAGATGCGCTCTGACAGACGATGGACGACAACCCCGCCGTTAATTCGCCCTCACAAACACCGATGAATGGTGGCCACGGTCATTTTTACGCAGGATCGATGTCGTGCCACGCTCCGATTCGCCTCTTAGACAGCAGGTGAGCCTCACAACCAAGTGCAAGGAACGTGGGGCCATTTAGAGCTAAGAGGATAATAAGCGTCTAATCCGCGCACTGGACACAGATGGAGAGCATGTCTTGGCGCAGAAGCAGGGGGAGACGCTCAAACAACAGACTCTGAATATTAATGCTGTGCGTGCGGGACAGCGGTTGTTGTAATCACTTGGCAGGAGTGAGATCTGAAAAGTTTGTGCTTCTGCGAAATTCTGTTATGAGAAAGAGCATTATTGGGATAAGATCCTAAATACATGAGCTACAATTTTTTTAAATGAGGTGGATCACCAGCTCAAATTTCATTTTTGTCAGTGAGTTGAGCATAATGTAACTTTGCATAATAATTGGCCAGAAGGAGCTGGATTATTTCACCTATTGTTATTGACACAGTAGGCTACCATTCTAAAACCCCAGTCATCTATTGGCTAATATGTATAACAGCCTTAATTAGAATTAAAAATATAAATTTTTGATAAACATGTTATGTCAAAAGTAATTATTGCCTCCTAATGGATTAGAATGTCATGTCTAAATGTTATTAATGCAATTACAAAATGTTGATAATTTAAGTGCATTCAAACTATCTTTATTTGTCTCCCATGGAACATGTCAGGGCCAACGCTGCATCTCAGTACACAAGAATCGTACAAGTGTGGTAAAAAATTAGGGACAAGCAACAACATTACTCTAGGCAAAACTCATTTGAGAACTTGAAGAGCCACAGGACATCGACTTTGGCTGGAGTTGTTGACACATGCAGCAATGCATCTGAATTTCTTGTATTGAGCCAAAGACAACATGAGAAACATTTTGCCTGAGCTAATGAGAAAAATGGCTGATCAATTACTCAGTGGTAAAAAATTATCTGTTCAAATAAAAGTGCATTTTTTTAATCATTTCTTAATCAAGGTTGCAAAGTCTGGAGAATGTGTAGAGAGGCACGTTATAGTTGAGCTCCAGTGTGAGGTTTTCACAGTAAGCTTCATTTGTCATCTGTTGTGTTGCTCCACTGTGTTTTTTTTTTGGAATCTGTCATCAACGAAGGTGTCTCCCAGAAAATTTTAGAGCACTTTGCGCTTCCTTCTGCTGGCCAGCTTCATTGACTGTGAAGTGGCAACCTGACTGCAGACATCAAAAGCAGCAAGATTATTGCTGGATTATCATTAAAATGGTAAAAGATCAACAAGCATTCTTTGTCTTTTTTGACATTTTTATTTCTGTTGTGAAGTTTGAAGGTTTCAACAAGGCAGGCTGTAACACTTTCTAAAGGTTTAGGACATTCCTTATATGCTTGATACGAGAAATTTGTATTTATAAAAAATATTGACCAGCACATTAAGAATGAAAAAAAATTAACAAAGCACACAAATGGTCCATCTAGCATACCAGGCAAACTCACACCCCAAATCATGTTACAGAGCAGACTGTTAAATTAGTATGCTGTTCACCTTGCCTTTTGTCAATGGAAATATATACACAACAATGAAGCCAGTTTTGTCATCCCATTTTCAATTTTTAAAGGTTTTGTTGGCTCTAGTGGCCTTTATTTGACAGCTGTCAGACAGTAAAGTAGATTGTGAGAGAAATTGAAAACATGCGGTAAATGAAATCTGACCGGGACTCGAACCTGTGATGACCGTGTGGAGGACTAAGATCTTCATATATGGGCTGCACTTCTTACCCTTGTGCCGTGCTCCCATTTTCAATTTTATTCTCCTGTGCTCTCAGTTCAACTTTTTTTTCTGAGTGAGAAATATTCCATTTCATTGAAAAGAAGAATTAAATCATGTGATCATCACATAACACATTAAATAAACTAAATCTTTTTTATGTTAATCTCCATCCATGAAGTGTGTTCTGCACAGTTTCACTAAATTTAAAGGACTAAGACAAACAAATGAAACACATCTATAGAATATGATGCTCCTTTTTCAAAAGCTTTTGAAATTTTACTAATTACCATTTATTGACTTGACCTCCAGTCATAGCAGACTGAAAATTACATTACAACAACAAATCACATGTAGAAACAATAATTCTCACTTTAACACAAGACGCAACGGTGTGTTCATATTTGATGTAGCAAATGGTCTTTATTTAATGAAGTAACTGTAGGTGGGTAGCCAGAAGCTGTACTCAAGTAAAAGCAGTGTTACTTCAAAATAATATTACTCAACTAAAAGGAATAAGTATGGAGCTGTAAAAGTTCATAGGTAATATTGCAGTGACCCATGAAAATGAAAAACAGAAGACTTGCACCCTCTTGGTCTTTAAACTGCTAAGTTAGATTTACTCTAAAACTCTGGAGAAAAACTCTTATTCTAGTTGTAAGAGTTCCACAGTGACACTTATGAATAGTTTTGATCTATCTTTATACCGCCTTCCAGCATGGGAAAAAAAAAAAAACAGTTTGCCATCTTGTTTGACCTTTTCAGGAGAAATGTGATTTAAATTGAAGACATACATTCATAACAAAGAAAGAAATAGGAAACGTACTTAACATATGGAATCATTAAGTATTTATTTTTAGGTTTTGTGTTTCTTTTGTGAATCTGTGCTGAAAAATTCTTGATATAATTTAGACTTTCCTTTTGTCTGTTTAACAGGCTGGTCACATAAATTGTCATAAGAGCTTTTTGTTAGTTAAGACTTGTAACAAAATAAAGCCTCTTCTCCTGCCAACAATTCTTATAAAAGCCACCATAGTCCTTTATTTCATTTCACATATGACTATATTTCCTTTCAACTCCGCATGTAGACCACAGGCTTTTGTCTTTTTAGAAGATTGTAACAAAACTTAGTCATCTGCTCATTCAATAGAGCAGTATAAAGCTATGTAATACTGTGGTTTAGTGGCATCCTCCATTACTGGGTAGATATTAATATTGCAAAATAAGACGCTAAATAGGAATTTTAGCATCACACAACCACAGCAAGAAAGTTGATGTTGCTATAATTAAGCCTCTAAAACATAAAGGTAATCTTGTCTTGGCAGTGTCTGTCTACATAACATATATTAAGATATTACTAATTAATAAATATATAACATACTCAATATTACCTGAGATCTTTAAGGAGATCTTGATTTAACTATTTTTTAATATTTTTGTGTTTTAAATAATATTGCTCACTTTTGATTTGTTGTTTTCAATAATAATGCAACTGGTGTTATTGCACTTTGTTTTGCAATTTGTTTTAATTTTTCATAATTTTCTTTTGTACACAATAAATGGAAGAATTTATAAGACAATCTCTTGACTTTTACCATTGGTGCATTAACGTCTACATAAAACTGAGATAAGTAAACCACAGCTGAAAGAAGACCTTCATGAAATCAGTTTATTAAAAGGTAAATGATCAAGGTAAAAATTTCACCAGCTTAGAAAGTGCTCAACTCTTGAGGCCAGCAGTCGGACATATGAAAGCAGTTAAAAAGCACAATAAATGTCACCGTGAAAAATTACTGGGTTTTCAGATTGCACAAAATGCCTGTCTTCCTGATGTTTCCCCTGAGGACTGCTGCTGATTGAAGCGTTGACTACATTCAATAAAATGTTGCCTTTCACTCTGTTTTCAATAATGACTTTCATCTTTGGGGAAAACTGCCGCATAATACAAACCACTGACAGCTCCATAAATAACCCTGTCAAAATGTAGAATTACTTATAATATCATGATACTCTCAGGGCTTAATAATAATAATACTCAAGATAAAAATATTCCACTCTTAGAATATCAGGCCTCCAAGTAATGCAGACTGGCCACTGTGTTCAATTTTACACATTAACTAGCTAAAAAAGTATTCAACAAATAAACATGTTGTAAATCATCAGTCTCAGTCTTAAAACAAAAAACAATATGTTTTCCTTTTTCATTTTTTTAAGAAGATGCGCCTCATGGATATAATAGTTGACAGTATGTCCTACTTCATAGTATACATGTCGTAACATAATTAACTGAAAAAAGTTGCATTTAGCCTTATGTAAAATCACATTTAGAGTAGATTTCAAATAACTGATTTTTAATGTAATTGTTTGACGTGTCAAAAAACATAATTTTTCATTGTCAACACTGTAGGTTCATGTCCCAAAGACCTCTGTGGCGTGACATACATAGTTGTGACACCTGTGAGTGGAAATATGCCGCTTGGGATCTTGGGAAACTGAGTGGCTGAAGAAAAGAAAGATTTGTCCCCACAAATGAAACTCAATGGTTCCCTCTCCTGGAGAAATACAAACATACACAGTAAGAACAGACATAGACATACTGAAAAACAAACACAGAGAAATGGATCTTCTGTGATACAGACATGAATGAAGTCTCAATACTTGCATTAAAATATCAAACAAGTATTTCTAACATTATAGAATAATAAGGGGTTCTGTGGATGGAGGGATTTATTGCGCAAGGATAATTATGTTGTATAAAAGGATGTTGTCTGCTGTGGTCACTATCTCATCAATAAAAAAGCAGAAATAAACCGTGTCCACTAATGGTGTCATATCTCTAACACTTCACAGATTACATGAATTTCAATGTGAAATGTTAGGAAATCAGACTTTATTTTCAGAAAATGCCCCACTTATTCCACAAACATATTTCCACACACTTTAGTTCACACTCTAGTTCTTTTCAGGGATTCAACTCGAAACTTACAGGACAATAACCTGAAGTAAATGATTAACTTTCTTAAACTGTTGCTGACCTTCTCTTAACACCGGTTAACTCCATATGGTTTAAGGAAGTGGACGACATCCACGCTCACAGCTCCTGTAGTCTGATCACTCTCACCCTCGGGCCACAACAGCAGCAGCACATGGTGTTGATTACGGCCCAAACACTGCAATGGGTCAAGAAAAATGTGCTTTTTACAACATTCAGCAATCCATTCATAACCTATAACCACTTTGGGAACTTGTTGCTTTTGCCAAATCATGTCTTGGATTTCTAATGTCGTCTGTCATTATTTTGAAACGTCCCAATTGATAAAGACAATAAACCTATTAAAAATAAAGATATTATGTTAGCGCCAACTTCACCAAAGATCTAATTTTCTTGCTGTTTTTAGACAGTTTTTAAATTCTTGAACTGAAATTGGAAAGCCCCCATGAGCTCATCTGAGTTAAATATCTCTCCTGAACTTTCCAGTCTTAGTGGTTTTAAGTCTACTTCTGTGGTGTATTTATTTCTTTAAGGAGCAAAGGATATCAACAAATCAATTTGATATACAATTTAGGACATTTGGTGTTCTGTTTAACAGTTGAGGTCTTTTTATTATTTTTTTTTTAATTGGGGATTTTAAGGGATCAGTTCCAGTTTCAGTTCTTCATTCATTTTTAGATGAATAGACAATAAAAATATATTATGGGAGCATTCATGTTCATACGAAGTATAATAATCTATAAAGACAAGAATAAGAGACTAGACAGTCAGGGCAACATAAGAGAAATAATACTATTTAATAACTTTGCGACTTTCAAGCAACTGCAAAAGGTCTGACGTTTCGTGAAAGACTTTGTCCACTACAAATTCAGCAGCAATACAGGTTTTAACATTTAACATTTTTAACATAAAAAATGTATGTTAAAAATTTTAGACATTTAGAAAAAGATACAGATTTTTGTTAGATACATGAATTCTTCAATCAAGCCAAATTTTGAATTTCCTGACCAAGCTAACAAATTCAATATCTTCTTCTTTATTTGTGATACATATATTGTTGTGCTTCTTTGAGCTGCAGGTTGTTCTAAGCCTTCATTCCCATGTTGTCCGCCATGAATGAAATGACCTTCAATTAGTCTCAAACTGAGCTCCATCATATCTGATTGACTTGTATCCACCTCCGCTGTAAGGAGACCCATGTGTCTCACAAGGTGTGTGGACATCTGTTTGGTGGATTCCCTGCTACATTTGGGCTCAATCCACATTACTTCACAAACTTAAATGAACATGTTACAGAGAATTATATCACCTATTTTACAAAGATGGAAATGAGCACATACAGCAACATCAAATATGTTTGTTTTTCTTTCTTAATTTTACAACTTTACTTAACAATTGTGCCTGGAAGTCTTTCAACATTCACTTTGTTTTGTGCATGGATTATCTGACAGCTTAAAGAAGATCTAAAATATTGCAGCAATGAGGTTACCTTTTTGTTTTTTAAATATATAAAAATCCAGACACTCATTAGTTAACAGGGATTATGAATCTTAGCATGCCATCTGAAAAACTGCGTGAATTAGACCACGCTGCTGTACCAAATATAACCTCTTCTGTTTTTACTGGCTTATTACAAACACGCTACAAACACATGCCCCAAAATCTGACGAGTCGGGACGGGGAATCCGGTGGAAAGTGTGAAACCTCGCTCTCCCTTTCGGCCATCTGAATACACAACACTGAAACTCTCTCAAAACATAACTCCACAACCAGGACCGGTTCTTGATCCCAGGGTCAGCCTTGGATGTGCGCGCCAGCCCTCCGGGTAGTCTGCGTGGGGAGGAGGAAACAGACACAGAGCGGATGAGGGACCGCTAGACGTCAGCACCTCTCGAAGTCAGCAAGCTCGATCTGGATCGATGTTCAGCGGGATGGACTGAAATCAGCTGGAGCTCCCTGAAAAAGATCCCCCTGCTCAATGCAGACCTCTGTTTTTTTTTTTTATTTATGTGTCAGACAAGTTCAGGAGAAACTTGGTGTTCCGGATACACCAACCTCTTCTTCTGCATCACTTTCAAGCCCCCTCTTTTTTTTTTTTTTTTTTTTTCTTTTAGCACTTTCTTTTATCGACTGATACCATTTGAGTGCGCATCACGCCATGTCCTTCAGTCGGACTGAAGTGGACCATGAAGTTATGGGATAGCCTGACCACTTGTTTGATTCTGCTCAGTGCAGTGAGGCCCAGCTCGCTGCTCCGAAGCCGACAGCAGCCGGAGGGTCCCCTGGAGGCTCCGCCGGTTCAGATCCGCCTGTCCCTTCTCTCCCCGGACATGCACCCTGCAGAGACAGCAGGCGAACTGGACACAGGAGACAGATGTAAGAGCTCAAAGTTCTACAAAAACTGCTTGTTTTTGCCGAAATATTAAATTCGATCAGTGTTCATAATTCTAATTGTCCCTTAAATCACGAGCATCTGCGTTATAAGTGGGGTGTTAAAAACATTTAAAGTAATTATTTATGCTGCAACTTTAAAGTCATAACCATTCACACTTTACTACGTTTTATTTGAAATGGATTTGTTCACTTAATTGAATTCCCATCTGGTGTATTCGAGCAAACAACAGGATTAACCGGTTTTTATGCTTTATACGTCCATTTTTGACATTAATGTCCTGAATTGTTATCTGGTTAAAAAAATGTCCTCAGGTTAGAAATACATGACAAAAACTTATTTGTTCAACATCAAACAACATTAACTGTAATTATGACTAAACAACATTAACTGTAATTATGACAAAACTCGCTGCACCTTTTGCACTGTGAATTGATTAAAAGAAATATAGCTCTGTTTAACAAATGGATGAATTGAAGTGATAAATTAGCTGATATTTTTGAAGTTTTAAAGTCTGCTAGAGGAAAACATTTCCTGCAGTAGATGGTGGACCATATTTGTGTAGGTCAGTAGGTTAAAAGGCTCGCTGAAAGGAATGAGATCTTGGATCAAGTCCAGACTCTTAAGGCTTCCTTTTTGTGCCACTTCCTAAAAGTGGCACATGTGTGATTGCTTATTTAATGTTTTTAAGTCTTTGATAACTAAAAATCTATCCACTTTTGAAAACCATTTAAATATCCTTCTGACCAAAACATTTTAAATGAAGTAATCAATTTAATTTGAATTCTTGAATCTCACTTTTAAATTATACTCACATATTGCCCACTGAAGATGTGTGGTCTCAAAGACTTGGGAAACGAGCGAAAAGAGTGTTATGTCTTTAAATAATTTAATGCTTGAGCCCACAGCATTGTACATGCAGCAGATATTCAGAGGAACCTTTTATGCTTTATTATGTTTAGATTTTAATGTGTTTTGGTCAATTCAATCCCTAAAATACATAGTTACTCTACATGCTTCATTGTCTCTCGAAACAATCACTGACAAGATACACTGCAGGGTCAATCCCCTAATCCATCAAAGGGTCAAGACAGAGTCAATACCATAAACACAAACACTCAGTTCCAAATATATTCCTAGAATCACCAGTTGCATGTTTCAGATTGCATGAGAAAACTGAAGACCCCAGAGAAAATCCTGGCATTTACAGGAAAACATGAAAAGTGTGTAAAGAAAGTTCCACACAGATGGGAACCAGAAACATTCTTTAGGTCACCACAGCATTGACTCTTTATGAAGGATCTTACTCAAATGACATATCATGGCTAGTTGTTTTGAAGAACATCACAAACTGTAAAATCAACAAGCTTAGGCAGCACAAGAAACTGAAAAAGTCCAAATAGTGAGGGGAGGCAGGGGGTGGTAACAAGAGGGAATCCGTGGAGGCTAAACAGCACCGAGTGGACAGGCCATCTGGCAACCACTGAAGGACACTGATGGAACTAAAAGACAAAAATGAGAATGTTGAAGCAGTCTAACTCGGAAGGCCTACTGTGAATATAAGAACCCACTGGAAAAATGTAAATGAAAGCAAATGAAATGAAAGATGCAAAACCATACAATGAAATAAAAAATAATAATAATACAGTCTTTTCCTGGTTGGATTGCCATGTATGGCTGACATGTCTTCACAGCACATTTCAATTCAAAGCTGTCTTGTCAATAGTCATGAATATATTCTATTTGTAAAAGTAAATGAATCTCTTGGAGTTTAATTCATTGGCTGAATAAAACAAACAAAAAAAGCAGAAAAACACAACATGTAGTTTTAATAACTAACTAGGGACAAGTTCTGTGAAGTATCAGTCATGTTTGTGATTCTGACATTTTTGGTAATCTGTTTCAGACACCATGGAGGAGCTTATCCAGAGTAACAAAAATATTATGGACTTTATCAAAATAGTGGTCAGTAGAGTCCGTCGCTCCTCTGCAGAGCCTTCATACACCTCCACCTCCTTTTCTTCCCACCTCAGCGAAAACTGGATCAGGACTCGATACAGAAGGGAGAGAAATAAGGGAGCAAGGTTGACAAAGGGCAAAGAGAGGAGAAGAGGAGGAGAAGAAATGAGCAGGAAGAGTGGAAGACGAGGAGGCGGTGGACGAGTTCAGGGCTGCGTGCTCAGACAGATTCACCTGAACGTGACGGACCTGGGCCTGGGCTACAGCTCCAGTGAGGAGATGATATTCAGGTACTGCTCTGGACCCTGCAGAAAGTCAGAAACCAACTACGACAAAATCCTCTTCAACCTGGTCAACAAGAGGAAGCTCCCCGTCAAAGACACGCCCCTGCAGGCCTGTTGTCGGCCAATCGCGTTTGACGATGACCTGTCATTTCTGGATGACAACCTTATTTACCACACTGTGAGGAAACACTCGGCCAGGAAATGTGGATGTGTGTAGAAGAATCTGGCAACTGAATTTGTTTCTTTCTTTCAAAACAAAGTGTTTAGTGGTGTTTTTCTTTACTTTTTAATGTGAAAACTGTTCTGCAGTGTGGTTATGAAGGAATTCCTGCAAGTGGCAGACTTCAAGTGTTCTTTTTAATGATTCATTTCTACTTTATTTCTCCTTACAGTTTTTAATATTTATCCTTAAAGAAAGAACTGCCTTGCAATTATACCCTATGGAATATGTTAGTCACATATGAAATTTAATTTATGAAATGCAAAATGTTTTAACTTATTGATATTTATTACACTTTTATAGAGGAATAAATGTTATTTATTGCTGTGAAGGAATTTCAGACCATGATGAAAGTTAAAGCATTCGGAGGTCATGTTTAAGGTTTGTTGTTGATGTTCTGCAATGTCATGGATGCAGCTTTACACTTTACATCATCTGTGTATCAGTCTGTTATACATAAATAGGAAGCAAAATCATCATGTTAAAACAACACAGAAATGTTTTTTTTTTATTTACTTTTACATGTTAAACAATAAAGTAAAGACACAATGTTTTATTGAAACAAAGATGTCTGAATTTTGTTGAATAGGGGTCTGCAAATTGTTTCAAAACAAAAGAAATGGTCTTACACATCAGTCTTATTAACAGAAAAGCATAGGTCTACCATTGCTTGAGTCTGAAATAAAAAAATGTAGAAATAAGTAAGACTACATCTGAGTTACAAAATGACATGTTAAGCAGAATAAACACTTTTCGAAATAAGCAGTTTTCAATGTAAAACTTATTAAACTAATATTTACTGTAGAACAGGGTAAGTTATTCCCAGTTGCTTCAACAGATTAAGCAGACAGAAATTATTAAAACAACAAAGCTTGTTTACACTCCAGAAATCTTGCTTTTACATAAACTTTGTGTCTCATACATTTTTTATTTCATGCCTGTTCTACATTCAGTAAAGTTACTCGAAGTGGGCAAAGCATCAAGAGATCATGTTCAAGTTAGAGTAGCGATGCTTCATTGTATTCAAATGTACGGTTTGGTAAAACTACTCCAACTCCTGTGCTGTTTCACATTTTCTTTCTTTCTTATAGGACAAACCCACATAAAGTGTTTGCTTAAAAAAGTTTAGTCAAACCTGACCAAAGCACATGACTCCAGTAAAAGTCCCAGCAATTTGTGTAGCAAACTCCAAACATTTCATTTATGGTGATACAACAGAAAAGTTTTTTGTTTTGTTTTTTTATATTTTTTGTTTATTTATTTATGTATTGCTGCCATTTATTTTCCCACAGAATGAAACTAATCAAATCAACAGTTGGATTGCCTGTTTTCTTTTTTTTTTTACTGATTAGATGTGGAAAAAAATACATTCATAGTGGCCCCTACTGCACAATGCGTGTCCAAGATGCCATTTTCAGAGAATGAATGAAAAAGTGAACAATCACAATTTTTCTGAAAAATAATTACAAATTTAAGTTTTTCCTATCCTGCGCTTTTGCTGTTTTTGTATTCAAATTATCTGCCAACTCCATGTAGGTAATCAGTAAATTACAGAAGTTCTTTAGGAAGTATTTAAGTACACTAAATTACTAGTTTTGTTATACAATTGGAAAAAAAAAATTTCATCCTTTGCAGAGGGTATTTTGATTATATTTACATTATTTGAGCATTTATCTTAATTTTGGGTTAAGTTGATTATCCAATTTTCAGATTTTTTTTCAAACTGGGTAACTGGAACATGAAATGATTAATTTGTTCTTTTATCTAAAAACAGTTTTATGTAGAGAAAGATTGTCTTTCCTTGCAAAGACTTTAAATGTTCTCCTTGTAAACAGAGTTGCACTTCAATTTCAAATAGCAGCGAAGTTAAGAACTGATGTTGGAGAAGGAAGGAGGGAAAATTTGAAGTCAGTATGGTGAAAATGTGGAAAACATCCAGAGATGACAATGAAAACAACAATGTTGGAACTGGAGCTGTCTCTCACTTCAATAATGTGTGTGGTACTTGATCTGCTTTTGCTCTCTCACATTTCCGTCTGCTGCCTCCATAGCTTTGAGTCAACACAACCTCATTGAACAACAAGTAGCTTTCCATCCCTCTAACTGCCTTATTTATTCTGCTGTTTGATTTCAGCATAACTTGCAGAAAAATCAATCAGAGCAGTCAGAGCAGGGATGCATTCATGATTTTAGGCACAGCTGTCTTTCTGCACTTTAAGTTTATAAAATTTTAAATTATATTAACAAACCTATCATTTCAATCTGTGCAATCTAGACACATTTTTCAAATATTGCTATAGAGTCATGTACTGTAAAACTCTGAGTCTTTGGTAAAAAAAACCCACGTCTGTCAAATAAGTGACTTTGTCAAAAGAAACCAGATGCACAAACTAAATTGTGAAGAAAATACTGAAGATGTTCACAATTTGTGCTTTTTTCTGCTCTTATTGTTCATACAGTATCTGCATAAAGATAGATCAGCTGTTGTAATGCTGCAGCATAAAATACAGGGAAAGCAGAACATAATGGAAATAGTTGTTTCCTTTACAGGACACCAAAAATGCTGGTTCGGACTAATTTTGTGTTCATTTCGGTACCAATGCATCTTGAATTTATTTACCACATCGTATCAGCGTCTAAACAGTCAAATCTTAACAACATGTACATTTGTGTGTGTGGAGCAAAGGGTGCAGACTTCCACATGCCGTCCTCTGCACCGTCTTTGCAACATTTCAGAACTGTGATGTGCATGATTATGACTTATGCTTCCATAATCTTTGGCTAGATATGGACATATAACAAAATACAGAGAAGTACAACAAGAACAAGAGAGTATAACATTTAAAAATATAACAACCACAGAATAAAGCTAAAAATGGAGTTCTAATGACACACAACACTTTGAAACACAGTGGATCTTCATGTCTGATTTAAAACAACAAATTGATTTAAAACAACAAATTTAAAACAACAAAATAAAAACTTATGTTTTTAGTTAGGAGCAAAGAACAACATCACTTGATCAGAAGACCTTAAGAGCTTAGATGGAGTGGAAGAAGTTAAAAGTGGGAGTCTGATTGTTTATGATTTCATAGATAAGACAGAAGAAAGAGGACGGGTGATATAATAGTGAAATGGGATTTTGGAGAGCTGTCTAAGAGCAAGTTTTGGGCCACCTGTAAATGAGAAACAGAGTGTTGGCTTAAGCGGACAAACAGAGAGTGAGATATTTCAAGCATTCATAAATTACAGCTTCTTACTGCAGGAAGGTTCACAGAGGATGAGCTTGTTAGACAAAAAATAGCTGGAGTCAATTCACTCAATGTGTCTTTTTGTCAACTATCCGTCCAAAATGTCACCTAAAGTTTCAGTTTCAGAAGACAATCTTACTGTATTGTCTAGAAAGCCAATTATTCTGTCAAAACCAGAATATCACTTTAATCAAGTTTTAACTGAGAAAGTTTAAGACATCCGGATGTTGATATCAGCTAGAAAATTTAGAAACACAGTTATGGCAGAGGCTTAATGGAAAGGCCTCTTATAATCATACTTATAATCACACATGAATATCATTTCATATCATTTCTTTCACATAACTACAAAATAGTATAATATTTATTATTATTATTATAGTTATTATTATTATTATTATTATTATTATTATTATTATTATTATTATTATTATTATTATTATGCGGTAATAACAATGTTGTCTTCCTAGAATCATCTTTACAACATATTATTTCAATAGCAGTGGTTTCAGCCAGAGGTTTCTTCAGATTATTATAATTATAATTCCTATAACATCTAGTTTCCATTTAGGACTAATGTTGTTTTATTGAATTAAGCTTAATATAAAGAACAAGTCTATAAAACACATCTAGAAATAGATGTGTACCTGAGGTACTATGTTTTTAGAGGCAGTAACAACGAGGCAGTAACAACGAAGCAATACTGTCACAATCTAAATGTAAAGGATTTACTGTAGAGACGGTAGAAATAGCTTTTTGCTCCAACTATGAGCTGGCAGAACAAGAGTTCACAGTAGAACTATGAGTAAAATAAAACTTAATTCCATGTATCGGCTGCTACTGGGCCCAATACTGAAAGGATAAATCACAATACTGTCACCTATTTCTCCAGTCAACAGAGGAAACCATGAGAGCCGGTCAACGTGTAGTGTCGGTTTCAGATGAGTCTTCTGTCCCTTTGTTCATGGCGACAGAGGAGCTTGTAATGAAGGCTAGAGTTTCTCTGTTTGACAGTGAAGGGATGATGTTCCAGACAGGTGCTAAATACTGAGAGAACTGGATTAGTTGACACATTGTTGTTTTAAAAAGAGCTAAGTCTCTTGCGCATTCTCAACTCCTTTGTGTTTGTTTTTAGATTTGCAAGCTAAAAACAAATCTGCTAATCATTTGTTTCATATTGTCTGTTTAATAGTCAATTATTATGAATTATTAATCGCAATGAGCTCCTCATTGAAGAAACTGTAAATATTACAAAACGTACCTTCTCAGATTAATTAGTCTCCAGAAAATTTTCGCAAAAATTAAGAGTTTTAATAAGGCCGTTACAGTATTGTTGATATTATTTAGAGAGTAGCTTTTGCATTGATGAACTTCTTTGAAAATAACGCACTGTAGAAGCTATAGGTTTGTTATCAGTATGTTTTGTTCTTGAACTAATTTTCTAAAATCTGTTTGACTTCTTATTTTTATTATTGAAAACTGTTTATGCTTTAGGGGTCCAGGGCTTGAATCCAAGCCTGAAGTACTTTGCATGCTTTTCCTGTTGATGCTTTTTGTTTTGTTTTGTTTTTTTCCCCTGAGATTCTACGTCATCCAGCCATACTACACACAAAGAAACATGCATGTTCAGTTGAATGACTAATCTAAACAACCCGCAGGTCAGAGTATGTTTGTACATGATCCTCTGTGTTACACTTGACGTATTTCCCTTTTCCTCATTTAGGAGACAGGCAACACCTGCGAGGAATAAGTAGGTACAGAAAATGGATGGACCAATGTGTTGTTCTCCTTTCCTATCTCACCTGATCATGATTACTAATCAGCACACCTGTCTCACATGCACTCATTACCTCCTTTGTTACATATGTCTCTCGGCTTGTTTACTCTTTGACCATCCGTCATCTTTGTCAGCTGTCTTGGTTGGTCTTTCCAAGTTCATGTTTGTCAAGTTTAGTTGCTATTGCCTAGTCAGAATGTGCAGCGCTGCACTCTGCCTTTGTGACAAACTGCTTCTGTTCTCTATGTGGGTCCTTCACCTAACAGCCTCACTTTTTTCACTTAAGATCAATATTTATGATGTCACTAAAGTGACTGGAAGAAAAATTACGTCCATTAGAGCATTCAAAGGCCAAAACCACTGGTGATCAAAAATTACGCAAAGACTAGTTCCAAGTTTACTAAACCTTTATAATAATAATAATGAATTTTTTTGGTAAAATATAGTGTTGACGAGAGTAAAAAATCTGCTCTGTAGAAGAAAATCCCAAAGCTCCAGCCATTTGTTAGTGAACGTACGCCTGAGTTTACTTGGGTTATCTGGCTTGATGATGAGTCAAAGCACCACTAAATCCACCCCTGAAGGGCACAAATAAAAAATAAATAAATTCAAGATTATGGAATAACTTTGAAAGTTCATAGTTAATTCTAATTTAGATATTGTGATATGAACTTTATTAAACTGTTGATGAATGAAAACCAAACCTGATATGGTATGGCGAAATGACATAATTCTGCAAAGAGTGGGACAGAAATGCCTCCAACAGTAATCAGAAAGTCCCATTGCCTTCAGTCCCATTGCGACTGAAGGCAGTCGGTGTCATGCAACTACGTAGCAGCAGCTTCAAGGGTGCATCACTTCTTCACGTGCTATGTTGGTTTGAATAGGTTTTTTTTGGTTTTTTTCTCTAACAAAAAAAAAAAAATCACCCTTCAAAAAAAATAAGAGCTGAAATATGAAAGGGAACAATAACATTTTCAAAGTTCTGTATAGAAGAAAAATAGAAAAAGTGCCACACTTTCGTTAGCAATGAGAAGTCATTTTATCTTGACATTCATCATAACAGGAAAAAAATAAGTCCATATGAACAAGCTGAGTTGAGACCGGCATGATAACCGAATGTTTCAACATGTTTGTTCATAAGATCTATAAAGAGGCTTTCTGAGGCACCACCGAAACACAGTGTCTGGCAGTATTACTTAAGCTATATGATGTCAGTATAATCCACAAAGGGTTAAAAAAAAAAAAAACATCAAAAAGTAGCCCAGAAAAGACATATGATGACATTACAAGACAAAAATCAATCTCATCTCTTTCTTGTTTTAACAAAAGAGCTCAAAGATGTGACATCTTCTTATGATCAAGAATTCTTACATCATGAAAGCATTTTGTTCCTACAAACAAACTGACAGAGTTCACTGCCACAAAAACGCCCTGTACTGCTGTCTCTGCAACAGAAAGCAGAGGCCAGGGGGATTAAAGTGAGACTGTTGAACTGATCATCAACTGGTACTATCACCAAACCTCCAGTCTGGACCATCAGCTGCAGATCCCCCACCTGTCAGTAAAGCCCCTGTGCATATTCCTCTTAGATGGAATATGCACAGATTTTATCAGTTTATGTGGGCGAAAGCAGGGAATACTCAGCATTATCTTTCAGCATCTGGTGCGTTGAGCACAACAAAAAAAAAAAGAAAAAAAAAAAACCTACCCGAAAGAATGTTTTGAATTTTGCACGGATTTTAAATTTTGCCATACTGAAAGTGCGTCACAGTAGTGAAATACAACTGAGAAGGATCAAAAGAAAAGGAGCATCTGGGTTTTTTTCAATAATTAAAGCAACCTGTGACTGCTTGATTTTTTTTTTTTTTTTTTTTTTCTGATGTGATTTAATCATGAATTCTGAATGTACTGATAATATTTTTGACCCACTTTGTTGCATTAAATGAAAAGAATCACCTGCGTGTTGTTGTGTGAGAGGTGAGAGACGGTTAAAATATTCATGTGAAACTTGAGAAAATGCTTTCCAGCTCTGCACTATTGCTTCACACCTGTGCTGCATCACTGCGTGTGTGTGTGTTTATTTAAACAAGCAAGCACATAAATATAGATTTAAATATACAGATGCATGAGAGACGCAATGGCTTAATTCATCTTGACCTCTTAACCTCTACAGTTTGTCCTTTGTATAAATTAAAGATGTATTTTTATTCTTAATTTTGTTTCCACCCCCAGCGTTTAAATCAAAATGTTGAAGCTTTTCCTTGTAAGATTTTGTCCCTGTATTTACAAAAACAGTTTTCCTGTAAAATTGCTTTTAAGAACATTTTATCTGTGTATTTTGGTGTTTTCTTGTTACACAGATCATTATTTATTATTTGCTTCTTCTGTAAGAGAATATATGTCAGACAGATAATGTGAACCTGACACTTGCATCTCACAGCAGCTATCATTCTGGGATTGTCAAGGTTAGGAATGGGAGAAAATACACATAGCATGCATTCTCAATAGGCCAGTCTTCATTCTCCTCATTGTGTAAACTTTTTTGTAAACTGAAGTACTTCTGCTCAGGTACCGAGTGGAACTACACTAATCTTCTTTCTAAACACATTACTGAGTTGTGTGGGCTTAAGACCCCAGGAGGCAAACCAGATCTACCAGTCATATTTCTCAGCCGACCTCCATTTATCCTTTTCACATTCTGCATTTTATCCCTTCTGCATCTTCATCTACCTTCCATCCTCATCCTCATCTCCCCCTGAAGCTCTGCAGACACACATTTTAACATCCCTGTTGCAACTTTTCTGAGGAATAAATTATTCACTGCAGTGAATGGCATCCATGTTTATTTGTGGAAATCCACAATATACTTGTGTTTTTTTGGTTTTTTTGGTTTTTTTGTCTGTATCTCCCCCAGAGTTACAGTGAGGAACCTTCTTCAACAATCACTTTATGTTTTTGCCACACTATTAACATATTTATCCAAACTTTTAAGCTACACATTTAATTTGTTCAGAATATTAGACACTAAACGTCTAAACCCTACGTTTATGCATTCATTTATTAATTTGTATCAGAGAGGTCTTTAAAAAAATACAAGCTCATGCTGTGCTTTATGAACGACTTCCTTGGAATGTTATTTTATGCATTGCAATTTATGAAGATATACACAATTAGAGGTTTGGATTATCACTTTCCGGCATATAACGTTAATACTCTGTCTGACGAAGGAACAGTATATTTGATGACCATGCTATATTATTAGCCCAAAACACTTCAGTCAGAAACCCATTGTTAAATATAAGCCTTGTGTGTTAGATTCCATAAATTCCTTTCAATCATTTAAAAGCCTGTTATTTCATGACAGACATCTGTTTCCCTTCTGAGGCGAATGAACTCTGAAATGGATCCCACCAGAGCAGAAAATGAATCACAGGGAGCCACTAGTTCAAACTTCTGACTCAGAGCCCCTTCAGTACCTCTCTATGACCTGCCATCCTCTAAAATGACCTTCTCATGACCTCTTGTAGTGCCATAATAACCCCTGTATACGTCTAACAGAGTGAGACAAACTAGCAGAAATCTGATATCTCCTGCCCACTTGCTCTACCTGTCACTAACACACATCATTTAACTTTGACACAAAAAGTAACCCAGAATCTGTACCTGTTTTTAAAAGTTAAGGAATGAACCTGGGCACACAGAGCGAACATGTTTCACTAAACATGGATAAGCAGCTCACGGCTTGTGTATTTGCCCTCTGAGTCACTTAAGTTATGCCATGTGGTAGAAAAAGTCTGTATCTCAATAAGTGGCACATCTTTAAACTAACATCATTTGGACAGGAAACAAGACATTCCTCTCTGTGATGTATCTGCCCTTCACTGACCTTAAAGGTACAAAGCATGCCTATGTGATAAACAAGGGTATGACAAGAATCATAAGACAAACAAAGTGAATAAAACTTTAACATTGTTGGAGAAGCATCAAACAATCATTTATGTTGAAAGGAGATATATCGGCTGATATCGGCAAACCACAACAAAAAACATCTGTCTTGCTTTTCTTTCTCCTTGCTCAGCTGTACCTGAGCATCACTTCAAGAATATTCTTAATTTCCTATATTTATGGGCTGTTCTGAATTCTTACAATAAAAGAAACAGCATTTCCTCTTATGACTAAGATGAAATGGAAAAATCTCAAACCAGTCATTCACTTAATCTATCACAGAACAAAAGATATCCAAATTATGGTCTTTCACACTGAGACCCCTCTCTAAACAAACTGTCAACAGGCAGTCAAATCACACTGGAAGCCACAAGAAGGTAAACATTACATGCAGTCATCAAAGGGATACATATGCCTCACAAACACAATGTCATGGAGCAGTGAGACCAATAACAGATTATCTGCTGCTATTACAGCCCATAAAAGGCTTAAAATGAATTAAAATTATTCTTCAATGCGTCATCTACCAGCTGCAGATAATCCGTCCTTGTTGATATACAAGAAATTGTGTTTTTATTTCTTACACATGTAAACAATACTATAGACAGAGTTCTGCACACTCACAAGAGCAAAACATAGCATATTATTTCCCTAATTGATTAATAAAACTTTTTTTAATCTGAGATGAACTAAGCTGAATGAATGGAATGGACACAATTTCCACTAAGAAACATATAATATCAGCCATACATTTAAACACACCTGTCTTAAAAAGTCAGTTTTTGGTGACATGCAGAAATGAAAACAAAATAAATAATTTAAAATACTTTTTCTACCATTTATAAGACAATCAAAAATGTCTTTGAATCCCACAACACAAACTGTCTCAAACATTTAGCTGATGCTGAACGCACAACAATTTTTTGGCACACAAATAAAGTGTCAAATTGGTTTAATCTTTGTATGTTTATTCCCGTTAGACACTACAATGTTGACGACAGACAGCATTAAGTTTTGAGTCAGACTCTCATTACAGTGGCTGCACCACTTCTCTATGTGTTTGGCACACAGCTAAAGCAAAGGTTGTTTTGCCTTCTGAATCTGGAGACAATTAGTAGCTGGAGCAGAATTCAAAATGCCAGAGCCACTCAGAGAGTGGGCCAAAAGTTTCACAGTGGTGTTTTGATAGAGAGCTGTGAGAAAGAAAGGAAGAAAGTGCACCCTCTGTGTCATCTCCTTCCATACTGGAAAACAGATTGTTCTAGATAGGATTAATCCATAATGCATGCTTTTGGTTTCTGTAATGAGTCTTGGTTGATCTCTGGTTTATGTTTTCAGATCCATGCTTTCCATCCAATCTCTCCTCTCCTTTCAAAACACAACAGCAACGATGAGCACATAGTACTAACAAGAGTTGGGTTATATTGAACATATTGGGTTATCAGAACATTACAAAGCATTTCCATAACTTGTGATAAAAATATGTCCATACAGGCTGATTTGAAATGTTGGTTATAGGTGCCACCTGCCCTTCAGTTATCAGATAAACTCATTCTGCTCTGTTGGCTGGATGAAGTCCTATTGCTGTGATACAATGGCACCGACTTTCATCTATTAATTCCCAGGGCAAGAATGCTCCTCTCGTGTCCAGTACCTAAAGCTAACACACACATGGTCCAGGGTGTTTTCTGCGAGTGGTGGAAGTTATCCATCACATTTTCATTCCCACCCCCAGCTCCATGGAGCCCCTCACAGTCACTTCATCTCTTCCCATCACATCTGCCAAAACATTTCTCCCACGCTTACAGTGTCGACACTTTTCAGAGGTGCCCCGAGGAAAAAAGGCCTATATGTTACCCCACAGACATGATGGGAAGGGTTTAGAGTCAGACACCACTTGAAATACTGAGATGTGTGTATATTGTTCTGCACCAAATATTAGTTTCCTACTTGGTCAATTGTTTGAATCTGTGAAACCACCCAGGAGGTTAATCAGTCTAATGCCAAGTAAGTTAATTGAATCATTATTATAATTAACCACTTATTTAAACACAATGAGATATGCAGAATCTACAGTCACTCATAGAAGTGAGTTAAAATGCAGTATTTTTTTTACTGTAAAAGATGAGACCATAAAAAATAAAACATTTTTAAAGCAGTTAAAGAAAACAACTGCAACCAGATTGCACAAGTGAGCACATGCTTAAATTAAAGATGTCAAAGGTTTTTGTTTTTTTTTTAATTGCTACATTCAGTTTGCAGTAGGAGTCTGGCAGCATCCTACATTTTATCATTAGATTAGATTTATCATGTTTTGAGAAGCTCTACTGCCAACAGACCTTATTTCACTTTGTGCTGCCCTGTTTTATCTTTTCTTCTACCAATGTTAAGTGTTTTGAAATGAGGTGTAAAAATCTAAAGTTTGGCTTCATCAGACAATAATATATTACTCTACATCCTTTGAGAAATTTTTTGTCAAACAGTCAAGTTTTCTTCAGACTTGTTTTATAGCTCCTTTAATCATGGATATGGACAAAACACAAGACTTATCAGGTAAAAATATGTGCAACCTGAAACTTCTGCAGCACAATCAATGCTGCTTTTGGACTCAGTGCAGACTTCTTACTCTCTTTGTGCATTTATATTTTTATTAAGTGGGAAAAAACATGCAGCTAAGTCACTGCTGTCCCATGTTTGTTTTTTCCTGTCACAAATTAATGCTGTCAATGTTCCAGTGTATAGCTGTTCATCGATAGAATGTTGTGGAAGTTTTTGCAGTCTGTAAATCTGTGCTGCCACCTAGTGGTTTAATGCATTAAAATGCACCTATGAACCAACAAAAATCAAAAAAAGCTGAGAAAAGGAGACAGAATAAGCACTTCAATATTTTTATTTTTAATCATTTTTATTATAGTATACAAATACTCAAATTTATAAACTGACATATGAAAACTGGAGCTACAAACTTGAAACATCAACAACAAAGTTATACATAAGAAAACAAAAAGTGAACATTGTGACAAACTGAAACATTTGTTGGGCGGGAATTGGTTTTCTTTTTCTTTTTTTAATTACAAACAAAACCAGGTAAATCCTATCTGTCTTTATAAACAGTTTGCCTCAGACAGGAAGCTCTTTAAAAGCTCCCGCAGCTTCTGAACCGCTGCCTCGTCTTCTTCTATGGCCTTGGAGCAGAGGCGCTGGACTCTGCTGTGCAGATCCTCCAGACACTTCTGTAGGAGATCAAAGCATAGGAAACATTTGGTGAGAACAGAAAGGTAAATGCAGCTTCTTGAGAAGAACCATATTCTAAAAAATGAAAATAATGTTCCCAAAAATTGAAATTAAATAAATTTATTCTAACCTCCAACACATCCAATGCCAACACATATTCCTCTCCTCAAAATCACTTATTTTCTTTATAATAGTCATTAACAATATAATATCACATTTATAGAAGTACTAATCCATTAAAATGCACCTATGGTAATAATGCACCTATGGATAGTAATAATGAAGAAATTAAAAATGTTTAAGGAGAACTGCTTGTTTGACATGGTTAAGAGAGGAGTATTTTCATAGTATGTATTTCATTCAAACATTAGGAAAATCTCTTTGATTCTGAAAATGACATTGATCATGTCTGTGAGTTTGAGTGAAGAAGAGGAAATCTGCAGCAGAGTGTAGCATTCAGTTTACCTGGACAACACTCTGTGCATGAGATGCCTGCAGAGGTCTAGCTTCCACTCTGGATTGCTTGCAAACAACACTTGCGTGTAAAAACTCTTATCTGCATGCTCAACTGTTGTAGTGAAGTGTGTAGACAGTAGGCCTTTTCCATGTGGACACAGACTGATTTCTGAGGGAACAATAGTAGGAATGTTACCTCAGTTATGGCCAGGTGGGTTGCAGCTGTTGCAAACACAGAAACCAGGTTATTGGCTACGGTTCTCCTCTCTTCATTCGTCTCCTGTAGCACCAGGTGGTATCTAAGAAGAGAAGACCGAAAAGCTCAGAGAGAAAACTACAACAACATACCTGTATTGATTTGTTGCTTCAGTCGGACTTTTAAGCAGACATTAAAAACAGGAAAAGTAACACTTGAATTTGGAAATTCTAGCAGTCCAATGATGTCACATAAGGCACATGACTTCACCTAATGTGTTGGGTAATCAAGCAAATTTATCAGCAACAAAAAACAGAAATATGTATGACAACAAAACACCAGGGAAGTTGTAAAGTCTGAGTTCCTGAGCATATATTGTGTAAAAGTTCAACATTTTTCAAGAGCCAACTTTCCAGAGCTCATTGGTCTCCATTACTTTAAAAAATGTTAATTCAGTTACAATAACATAAAGTTACGCAAATACATCTGAGGTGGGCAGGAATTAAAATGGTAAGCTCACTGTCTATTTCAACATAATTACGGGTCTTCATCCAACACAGTGGACAAACGGTAGCTAGAAGAAATAGGTCTCAGGTGACTTTTTCTTCTTAATGAGGGAAACAGAAATGATATTGATTATTAATGAAAAGCTTCCAGATATTAGATTTTGCTACTGAAATAAAAGATTTGTTAATTTTAAGGCTTTTTTACATATCTTTACCAGGAGTAACGGTGAATATGGTGAGAACTGAGCATGTTGCAGACGCATTAACAGATGTTGCTTACTGTTGTTGTGCTCCCTTCAACTCTTGCACGGCCTCGTCGTAACCATCATTCACTTTCTTCTCGAGAAGCTTGAGGTGGTTCTCTGCAGACTCCATCTCTGCTGCCCAATCCTGCTCCTCTCGGGCCAATTTCTACAGAAGCATACCTTATCATCAGGCACTGCATATGTAGGACAAATATTTCTTCTTTATATAAAAATAAGCATACCTGCATATCAGTGTCCAGCTGTTCATCCAGCTTACGGATCTGCTCTTTGATCTGCTTTAGATCGTTGGACTTATCCACAATGTTAGAACCGACCTAAAAGACAAAAATACTACGAGTGAAAATCCCGAAAGGATGTGCGTGCAACATTTCGGCACCAAATAATCATAATAATAATAATAAAAAAAACTATTGTTACTTGTTCACAAGACTCTTCCAGGCTGAGTTTCAGGTTTGACAATCGGCTGTTTTCTTCCTCCACATCACTGATCAGCTTCCTCAGAAGCATCTACAACACAGCACAAAAAAATACCCCACAAAAAAGTTGCTGTGGTTTAGAATCCATATTTAATTCTAAATTAAAAGATGTTTTGATCAAACTTTTCATTAACTTCAGTTATACGAGTAACTGGAACTGTATTATTAGCTGAAGTTACCTTGATCTGTGTTTTTTGCTGAACTCCACTGCCAGTTCCACATTCAAATGACCTGATCTCAAAATCATGACCGCAGGCGTTTTCTGCAGACATTGGGATCAGTTTCAGCTTCCGGGCCAGCTTGTGGTACTCGGCCACCTTCAGCTCCAGCTGGGATTAAAGGAAATAACACCCAGACAAAGGCATCAGTTTAAGTCAGAAAAATATGTGTCTTTCATTCAATGCAACCCGACAAGTAAATGTTAGATACACATACCGTCTCCTTCACTTTCGCCAGCGCGATTTCCTCGTTCCATCTGTGTTGTTCGGCGTCCTCAAGAGACTTGCTGAGACTGCCAATGGTCTGCTGAAGTTCTCTCTTCTCCCGGTTGATTCTCTCCACATCAGCTGGAGTAAACTTCTGGTTCTGCAAGAGGTGCTGAAGCTCGTTCCTCTCATGCTTCAGAGTCTCCAAATGGCTGACTGAAATGTTACAAAATAGAACAATAAACACAAAGGCAGACAGAGTTTCTTCATTCGACCATTTTCATTGGTCTTTTTAGAATTTGTCTCTGGCTTTCTTTTAGATAATGCAACTGAAAGAGCAATTTATGTCACAAGAAATTTGTTTTTCATCTTAGAGATTTTACTCATGGCTCAGAAGCCTCCATAAATAGCTACTACTCCTTTTCATGCGTATGCTCGGTTTTCTCAAAACCCAAAGTCTGTGACTCCAGTTCTGATGAAGGTTTCTACTAAATTAATCACCTGAATCAAAACTAAATCAAGTGTAAACATGCCGCAGAAATGTGTGACCAGACTGGTAAATGTAAGCAGGACCCCTCTGACCAGAGGGGATTTCTTAGCAGTTGCACTTTTATAATGCATTCAAATACAACTGGCACAACAAAGATTCTGATTATTAACTCTGATTATTTGTAAGTGTTGTATAATCTATCTATATATCCAGGCACTAACTATCCAGATTATCTGACTTGATAAGATTTTTTTAATCAATAAAGAACTGAACTGAATAGTGACTGACATTATATTACACTATATTAAATTGAATCCAGAAACAATGCTCCCATAGTACTGTAGTGTTCCAGTGCATTTTCAGGAGAAAAACAGTTTGCTGCTCATATCTACCGGTGTTCTCCAGCTCGTCTGTCAGTTCTGAAAATTTGTTTTCCAGGCTGGCTGTAAACGACTCCAGTTTGCTTCGATAACTCTGCAGCTTCTTAAGGTCCGCCTGCAGCTTCACCTTCTCCATCCTCTTTGTCATCAGACGGTCCTGTGGAGGGAAAATGGACCAAAAATGACCTCAACTGACAAAAACACTGTAAAGTCCAGCAAACAACAATGAAGAGTGAAGGCAGAATCTTTTTTTATCGCAAAAACAGTACATAAATAAAAGCATCTTTCTATCAAGTATAATTTTACATTATTATACTTTTTTTGAGCAGCAAGTTTCTCTTACCGTCTGACTCTCTTTCTCTAGACGCTCCAGTTCCTTACTGAGGAAGCGGTGTTTCTCCTCCATCGATTCCAGCAGGGCCTCATCAACGTTGTAAAGTCGCTCTGTGGGGGAAGACGCGCGTCTTCATTTTTTTGTTTTCACACCAAAAAAAGTGTTTTTGAATTGAACTCTAATTTGAAGCTCTGGGAACTGCTATGCTTACTCAGTTTGCCGAGAAACGCCTCATCCTCGTCCTCAAAAACATCTTCACCATGCATGAACTTGGAGTAGGTTTCAGCCATGTAGTCAAGGAAAAGCTGCAATATCAAAATGTATTTGTGCATTAAGTTATTGACTTTGACACAGGAAAGATGATTGAATTGGTTCTGGTGAAGAAACTGAATCTATACAGAGAAAACGGTTTTGTACATGAAACAAATTAGTTTAAATTGCTTTTCACTAAAACTTGTTTTGTTTAAGTTAAGGCAGCTGGATTACCTTGTTATACTCGGCTCCTTCCTCAATATTGGCAGTGTCCTCACAGAAGTCACTCAACAGGAGCTCCTGCTTACTCAAACTCCAGTTGATCTGAAACACAAGTGGTCAGAAACCTTGAACACTTGTACTTTTTATTACATATGGTGGTGTAATAAAAGAGTTGTTATTAAGGTGGTGCAGGGTTCTCCCTAAACAGTCCGGTGTTTCTGCAGTCTTCTCACCTTGACATTATCTATGAGCCACATGAGAGCACCCAGAGCCTGGGGCCAAGTGTGTGGAGCTCCAACCGAATACATGGAGCACTTGGAGAGGACGAACGGATATCTTTGTAGAAACAAGAACAGAAGGAGAGAATCGGCAATTTTCAACTAAAGAAGAATATTTGCATTTAAAAATAATAAAAAAAATTAAAAAAACAAACTTGATGCATGGTAAATTTTTTTATATATTTTCTATAGCAGTTATCTGGCATTAAATTTGTTCTAAGTTACGCTAAGTTGCTCCTTTAAATAAAAAAAAATAATAAATAAATAAAATAAAGTATTTTCTCAAATCATAATGTATATTGAATATTGTGTAAAGTCCACATAATATAAAAAGTATGGAGATTAAATTTTTACCTTAAGGCTTTGAGCAGAGCTGGAACCTCCTCTTCAACTTTAGAGTTTGGCATCTCAAACGTTGGATCAAGCTGGCGGTAGATGAACTCAAACATCTTTACAAACTCCTTTGTGGAGGGTGACTGCAGTGTTTTGGCTGACAACGTTCCTGGGTAACCCTGTTCTGTCAAGAACTAAAATAAATAACAAATTTTAAAAATTTATATTATTTGGGAAAATCCAGAAGAAGTGGCATTTTTCACACATGCAACAAGCATACATAATACTTAATCAATATCTTTGCACAGAAAAGATGCAAAACATCCTTGTTAAAAGCGAGCACCCAAGCCATGTCATGGCTTGGGAGGAGAATTAAGCTTGAAAACGTAATGGCTAGAACAGAAATTACTACTACTAGTTCACATCATTATAGATAACCTTTCATAGAAAAATGTATGGGCCTTACCTCGTGTAGCTGCCTGATGCATTGCTGAACAAAGGATTTATCATGCAGAGGTCTGGAATCTTTAATCTTCTCAGTTCCTCCAAACCCAAACAAGGTGCTGTTAGGCGGCATGCTGGCACCACTAGTTCTGGAGTAAATGATCAATACACAATAATATATATATACATAAGGTTGACTGAAACGTTCCTGGGTTTAAAAACTATTAAAAATGTAGTCAGTGTTTATTCCATGTTTTTGTCCAAGTGTATTAATAAAAACAATGAAACAGAAATCGTTTTTGTTACAGTCTGTAGTTTAGAAGGACTAGGAATAAATATGGGCATATCTGTTCTACATTTTGTTGTAAATATTTGCAAAAAGTTTGTCAAACTGTGGTATTTTTTACTGAACTACCCTGTGTTTAGCGTTGTGATTAGAAAGGTTTTGTCGTTTCAAGGATTTGGAAATATTTTTCCCTTACCGGGGACCGAAAAAGCTGGTTCTTCTTTCAGAGGTCCCAGATGGTGGTTTGGACATGCTGAGCTTTCCAAAGGAAGGCAGTTTACTACGATGAGATCCAAATACACACAGTAAATTGAGGAACATCATTTATAAATGTTGGAATGCATTTGTTTTCCTTTGTTGCAGTTGTTCGTTCAGTTTTACAGAATTATTTCAATATGTTATAACAACAAAGCCTGCAATAAGAAATCAATACCCTCCTTTCTAAAATATATATTCTTAGCAGAATGTGTTGTGGGTAAATGGCATTTGAACAGCGCTTTATTCCAGTGGGTGTGGTTTGTTACAATAAAAACAACAACCATAAAAAAACTAATTACATTTCTGAATCCAAGAAAAGATGCACCGTGTAATAATACCCAAATATGTGAGAGATAAAAGTTAATTTCAAACAAACCTCTGTGGCGTTGTATACACCATACTCATCCTGTTGCTGTCTTGAACTCTCATCGGCATGTCTGACGGTCGGCTGCCTGCTCGGCTTTTCCTTCCGCTTGATACATTCAGAAATAAAGCATACGTTTGAATCTAATAAGCAGCTGCTACAGAAAAGTAGTTGCTACTGATTACAGCTGATAGTCAATCTAGTTTGTTAGCTTAGCTGTCACAATCTGAATATGAAATAGCTTGTCGGGCTAATCAGAGGTAATGCCATTTTTATTTTTTAAATTAAGCTAACGCAAATTTACGGAACATAAACTCAACACACACAATACGACTAAGTGAAACAAAACTCGAAAATTGATATAAACCTCATAAGTCGGTCAGCAAACATCGCGGCAGCTGACTTTAAATTTAACGGCTGTCGGTTAACAAAAGCGACTCATCCAAGCAGGAAGAACTTACTATACATTTTCCCTGAATTTAGTTTTCCTGCTAGATTTAATTCAGAAATTTAAGAATTTACACTCACCGCTCCATGTCTTATCTTTTTGATTATAAACTAATGTTTACTAAATCAAAAGTTCATTCGAGTTTTTCCGGCGAACCCCGCCAAAACACTCCAAAAATCGAACCGCGATGACGTCATACTTATACGGCGAGCGCCTCGGTCCAAACATGCTTCAACGAATAATACGCATTTCTAGTGGAATTGCTTAAATACAATTTAAGCAATTGCATTGCTGAAAACAGCAATGTTTTCAGCTGTATGACGGAAAACATTGATGTGATTAGTTTGTGTTATCAAAAAAAAAAAAAGAAAAAAGGTGAAATGAATGGATGTGTCGATTATCCCATACAGGGATGAATGACTGTAGCCATCTAGTAAATGACCTAATTTGTTGATGATTCACTTGTGGCTCACGTAGTGGACATGCGAAATTTATCTAAATAATTCCGAAATGATGAAAAAAATAAAACATGCAACATTTTTAAAATTTGGGGCAATTTACTTAAACTGTCATTGACGGGGTTAATACCATCATGAAACAAATTTTGAAAAATAATGTAATTAATATAGAAAATGTGCCCATATTTAATAATGTCATTAAGCTGAGTAAAGACTTTTTAGAAAGCGGCAGCAACCCTTTCTGGACAATTGACACTTAACACCAGCAATGATGTTCAAATCTTTCAAAATGTAATTCCTTCCGTTTTAATAAATATATTACATTTTCTGTTATTGGGTCTATTATGAAATAATTTAAAGTGTCATTGTGACGCATCAAACACAAACCAACATCTGATTGCATAACCTGCACTTTGAATAAGGAGAATTTGCACGAAATAACTTGACAGAGCAGCAGACTAAGTGATTTAAATGTGTAAGATTGTGATTACATGAATACGTTTAATGAATTACCCCGTTTTGTTTTAAATACATTATTGCAAGATTTAAATAATTAGAGAAAATTTTATTTGATGCATGTATTTCAAATTTTATTTAAATTATTGGGTATATAAATATTTAACAACTTATTTATTGAACTGTGGCAGTTTTGTCCCTCTATATTGGAGAAACAAACACATCGTATGTTATTTGTTTTGGGTCTATGGACTTGAAAACCAATGCTCGGCATTACTGGTATATACTTACTGTCACATAGAAAAAGTTCACCCTAAGCATTTCAATGCAGTTACAACAACTCATTCATTATTTTTCATTTGTAAAATGAACTCATATTAACACTTTGAGCAGACAAGTGACAAAGAGAAGTAGAAAATTTATTGCAGTATTTGTTCCACCAAAAGGGTATGAATCCCCTTCCTCGTATTACTAGGGTGACCTAATACAACAAAATCTACATTTACAAAATATCCTCCTGTAATAGGCCACATATACTGCATGCGTAGTTCGAAATAGAATAAATTATATTCAGAGGACTCTGCCATTGTACAGCATGGACAAATAAACGTGAACAAAAATAAAAAATCTTATTTTCTTTTTTACTTTTTTTTTTTTTCAAATATCTAAAAGCTAAAAGGAAAAACCCATCAGGGTGCTAGTCATATAATAAACTCCAAAAAACACTTTAATAAGAACATCAAAAAGACTAATTTCCAACATTCACTTAAGGTTTTATTCTTTTTTTTTTACAGCTTTTTTTGTATTCAGAGATATAAACATTTTAGTTTTTTGTCATGTTAAACTATGGTACAGTGGGAGTAGAAATGAACGACTAGAATCTGCTGCACAACAGCGAAGGAGCTCCCACAACAATGTTGACAAAACATTTCCCTCCAGGTCTCTCTTCTGATAGCCTTCTAAGGAATAATTTGCGTGAATTATTCCTTTAATGCCTTCAGGATTCTATCCTCTGAACATTTACACAAGCAAAACATGAACAGTCCCTCTAATATAAGTCTCGTGTTTTGTGTCATTTTGCAAGAGTAAGTCATGTAAAAGTATGTAGTGTCAAATATTCTTGCCCTCTTGTGTTCTCTTACAAAAATGAGGAAGAGGGGCTAGGTAGGAATCCAGTGAAGTTTGGCTGTGTTGTTGGAGGTGACAGGTTGAGGAGGAGGAGGAGCAGGAGCAGGGAAGGAGAGGATTTTCATAAAGTAGAAATGGAACAGGGGAACTGAAACAAAAAAGAAAAAAAAAAATACAGGAGCCATTAGCTAGCCCCTCCCTCCCGTGCTGCATATAGTGAGCGTAAAGTCTGTACAACTTTGTTGCTCAGTTTGTGGTTGCTGGTCAAGGCAATCTTTTTGTAAATGATGTCCGACTCCTTAATAGTGTCCACCCAAGGCACCAGTTTACGGCCGTCCCTTTTCTTGGCCTCTGCCCAGGGTCCCGAGTAAGAGCCTGCCATCCAGTGGATGGTGTATCCGTTGGGAGTCTTTTGGGTGACTCGAGCTATTTGCGGTCGGTCCTTGTATTTGGGGCAACAGAGGGCGATCACATCCATAGCTTCCACCGTTTCACTCATTCGGCCTGGATCCGAGGGGTCGCCGGCTCGCCTTGACCTTCGAGAGGACTGCCAAGGGGAAGAAGTTTTAAAATCGTTAGTTTCTGCTCAACAAGAGCTACTAAACATTGTGTGAATCTATCTGTCTCACCCCTGGGGTCCTTTCGTCAATATCACTATCATCATCATCCGTCTCTGGTCCCGCTTGATTGCGGGGGCTGGGTCCCGACATGGGCCCAGAGCCTCCCAACAGGGCGTTTATGGCTTTGTTTCTGATGCTGGCGCTGGCAGATGCCTCTCCTTCCTCATCCTCTTCATCTGGATCCAGGTGTTCCATCAGAACCTTGAACTGTGCGC
Organism: Poeciliopsis retropinna; assembly: GCA_010277075.1. Classification (NCBI taxonomy): domain Eukaryota; kingdom Metazoa; phylum Chordata; class Actinopteri; order Cyprinodontiformes; family Poeciliidae; genus Poeciliopsis; species Poeciliopsis retropinna. Next base: position 13,223,627 of record VMRM01000001.1, on the reverse strand, counting down.
AACAAAGAGACAATTATTTCAAAGACCAGCAACTTAGTAACATCTGGAAACTAGACACAGTTAGGGGACCCTGTCAAAGAGATTATAGCACAACGTTTTACAAGGCTGATATCTGAAACATATCTGCTGCTTTATTACTTACGTCCAGATACTGTTTGACTATCCGCCTTTTTACATCTTCCGTCAGCGTGGCGTTGCTCATGTTGTTGAAGATGAAGTCCAAGGTTTGTCTTGGGTGGAAGTTAACGTTGTTTTTTCTGTTCACTGCTTTATCGTACACCTTAGCTGACTCCGTTGGAGAGTACTTCTGGATTTTACTGTTGAGAGACGGAGAACGTTTCTTAAAATTTCAGAAGCTGAGGGATTCTAACTTTTGCTGAATTACCCAAACATGTAGCATGTGTTCTATTCTAGACTGAATAGAACACACAGGCCCTCCAAACTAAAGGACTTGAACCTTATTAGAAAGTTGAATTATCATTATGCCAATAAACATTCTTCCATTGACTACTGAAAAGGCTAAAAAACTTTTTTGACATTTTGTTGTTAAAATGTAAATAAAAAAGTCACAATAATTTTAACCCTTAGTATATATTTTAATAGTTCTAAATCTACTATATCTTTAGACCACATTAAACATGACATGGGTGAAAATGATGTAGCCTGAACATAATTTCTGACGGAATCTTACCTGTCAGAAAATCCATACAGGTTCTTTAAATGCTGTTTGAGCACGAGGAGAAGCAAGATCCCCTGAACCGCATTGGCGAAGTCCAAGAGGCCGATGGGATTATCTGGTAGAAGCCGCATTACTTTTTCCACATCCTCAATATCCAAATCCTCGAAGTCGGATTCAGAACCGGAGCTGTCTTCGTTTTCAATGGGTCTTCTTGACTTCTTTGGCCGATGCACCACTTCGTCGTTATTGTCTTCGTTTTCGTCACTGTTGCAGTTTTCCTCTTCATCGCTTCTGGAAGAATCGCAGTTCATCTTTCTCTCTTCATCCTCACCATCAGACGTGTTTTTCCACACCTTTACTTTCTTTTCCTTCCGTCTTGGCTCCTTTAGTAGAAGCTGATAAGAAAAAAACACAAACATTTCAAGAAAACCTAAAACCACTAAAAAAAGCTTGTTTTATTTTTGTCTGTGGGATGTAACATAATTATTGCTCAAAATGAAAGCTGCAACGTAGAAATGCAGGGCTATTTAAAATATAAAATAAAGTTCAACATGAATGTATGATAGATATGTCTGCAGTGGGGAAACTTTAAACATAAACTTAGAAAAAAATGACATAAGAAAGGTGGAAGGAAGGAATCACGGGGTGGGATATAGGACTCTAGGACAAAAAGAATATATAGGAAGGACATGAGGTTGTGAAACACAAGCAATTTGGAAAAGAAACAGAATTGTATTGAAATACAGAAGAAAAAACTGACCAAACGGCACTTTAGACAATGCAGTATGGGATAAAGTATCGAAGAGCAAATATTCTTTAAAACCTTTTCTTCATACTTATGCAGACCAAGAAGACATTGAAATCAAGTTTCTATGCTTTTTCAGACATCTCTAGATTGTGGAGGAACCCTGATCCTGTCAACTTACTTCTTTGAAGGTTTGCAACAAGTTGCTGCCAGAAACAGACAGTGTGATGTCTATGTGGTGCATGATGAAGAGCGGCTCCTCTTGGCTCTGGTATGGGAAACAAGCCAAGTTGTCTGCGATAAACAGCAGCATGTTTACTTCCGTCTTCTGCAGAACCGCACAAAAACAAGGACAAAACAGATTTAGAGCCTCTAACAATTTTACTGAACTGACAAACAACAACTCTTCCTTAAAATACATGATTACTTGATAGGTGATTTATCAGAATATACCAATTTGCAAAAGGGTCTACAAAGAAGTAGTGGGTGGACTTACAGCACTGTCATCAAAGAGGTTCAGTAGTGAGATGAGGAAAGCTCTCCGATGTTGCCGGTTGCTCCGGATCATCGTGTAGAGGTGGGAGCAGAGAGCTGAGTGTGTCTCATCGTGCCTGAAGCCTCTTACAATGCTTTTACGAGATGAATTGATGGCCTGCTGCAAACTGTACGACATCTTCATCCCTGCAACTGCCTTCATCTGTAATGTTATGGTACAAAAAAAGAATTTAAGAGTAGGCAGAAATTTCAAATACTTGTTGGTTGTGGTCTAGCAAATCTGGCTGTATAGATTCCTTTTTTCTATATAGGAAAAAAAGGAAATATGCATGTAGAATATGTTGCAAAACATTTCATACTGACAATTCTGGTCTATAAGCAACACGTAAAACAAACAATCAGTTACAAAAATATGTTTTCAAAGAGACAAAGTTTTGTTTTATATCAGAGTAACAACAAAAATATGTTTCATAATTATTCCATTAGCAATATTGCAGACTTTGTCTAAGGAAGTCATTAAATGAAATTGGTCAGCTGTACTGATGCTGTGTGTGGTTTCTTTTAAAATCAGGCAAAGAAAACACTTTTAGGTTCATACATGGATGAATCCGGTGTATTTCTTGTCAATCTCCACCAGCTGCTGGTCGGCTTTGTTTCTCATGCTGGGCTCTGGGTCTGTTCCCATGGCAATGAGGTAGGGTACACACTGCAAGAACCAAGAAAAATAAAGTTGGCTGACACAACAATGATTGTGACGTAGTTCTGATGGAGACAGTAGACAAAAGAATGTCTGTTATTGATTTAGATATTTATATCTTACCTGTACAGGATGAATGAGACCCTGGTTGAGCGTAAGAGCGATGACATTGAGAGCAAAGTGCCGCACACTGGACTCTGTGTGAAAGAACGCCTCCAACACCTGTTTTAGATACAGCTGCATAATGGAGCTGCTCATCCCTGATGAAATGTCTCCCATCTCTTTCAGATCCTCCTGTTTGGACAGTTTCTTCCCTAAAAAGATACAAAAACATTAGCAATATTCTTCAAGATGATCGTATGAAATGAGAGCTAATTGAAAAGCCCAGACCACTTTTTCATCACGTGGTTATAAGTAAAGTATAAATACTCTGTAAGAAGGTGCAATCCTAAAGTGCTTTAAAAAAAGAAGTTATGTTACCAGTAAAATTAACTTACATTCTCGGTCTGCTTCCTGCATCCGCGAGTCTTCTTCTTGCAGGTACGTCTGCAGGTTTTTAAGGACTTGTATTTTGAGGTTGATGGAGGAGGAGGCGTCGGCCAGGATACCATTGTACAAGGATTTCACCTCAGGCACAAACATCTGGCTTGGATGCATAATAACAAGAAAACCTGCAAGAACACCATGGTATATGATTGATTAGAAATGCCTACATAACTTCATTCTATCAATAAATGTAGACCACATCGACTAATACAATTGGTGGCTCCACCAAATATATGTAAAATGGAAGAAGGAAAACGATCAGGGAGGTTGCCCATGGCAACACTAAGGAGGATGCAGGAATTTCTGGCAAGTCCTCCCTTTACATATCATCGCATCGCAATCTCCTGCATTCTTTGTATGTCTGAACTTAAGAGTTTTTTTGAAGATTGAAGAAAGGATTCAAGCTTGACTAAAAGAAAAAAAAAAAAAACAAACTTGGTGGGTCTGATGAAATATTTTTTGTAGCATAATTCCAATTGACAAGTTGAGGATCTGGGTTGCTTTCCTTCAGATAGCGCAGTTTTATGTCAAGATAAATTAAATTCTGAATAGTTCCAAATCCCATTTAGCCAACAACTTTCAGGTGTCTACTATGAAGAGAGAAAGGAATCACTAACTGTGGACAAATGATATAGACATAATCTGATGGATTTGGTGGTCATTACAAAGTCATAATGCATGTTGACAGACTCCTAGCAGAGGAGGAGGAACGCTGTTTCGGAAATAATGATAATACTAAGAATCTTTATTATACAACAAGGTTATTGTCGATGCTTTCCGACTAATTAAACGTTTGATTTTCAGTTGAAGTCACCTGACATCTCAACAGAGTTCTATAAACATTTGGAAGCCACTGACATTTCATCTGCAGGAGCAGAACAATATTCTGAAAAGATCTTTCGACCAAACAACTTGGCTTGCTTTTAATGTAATATGAATAAGCCAGAAACTAACTAAATATAAATATAACTTTGGCCAAATGGAAATTTGTGGAAGTACTCCTGAAAAACCCACTCATATTTCTGTCTGAGCTAAATTTATGCTAGATGTTAGAACATGAAGCCTTAAAAACACAGAATAGCTGAGGAAAAAGGAGAAAGAAAAACACCTGCAAACTGGGCAAAGAAATATAGACAGAATAAAAATAAAAAATAATAGTGACTTTACCTAACCCAATGATGGCTTTGGTCTTGACCACCTCATCGTCATGTTTGGTGAAGTACAGCAGGAGTTCAAGAACCTTCTCCTTGATAATGATCTATACACAGCAAACATGCCATTTAACATATTAGCCAAACCTGAAGTTTCATAGCCTTAATATTGCTCCATTAAATCAAAACTAAAACTCAAAGCTTATAATAATGCTAAAGTTGTTGTCCCACCTTGGTGGTGCCCTTAAACTCCTCCAGATCGAAATCAAAATGTCGACCGAGGGCACCCACAGTGAAGAGCGATCGCAGCAGAAAAGGCTTGTTTGCTACTAATGTTGTGCTGTTGGGATCATCTTGATGCTGAATCTTGAACTTGTTAAGTGCACCTGAGGGGGAAAAACCATCACACAATTAAATAAAACGATAATATTGAAAAGTTAGTGTTTTGTATTTTTTATGTGTAAATGAAAGACCAGACTTGTAAAAAGACTATTTGAATACTCTCTTACACAGCACATTTTATGACGGGCATTTTTAAGTAAATATATCTCACCATAAAATTTGTTAAAGCAAGACCACACAAACTTGTAGTTGTGTGTAACTTTGTTTACGACAGCTCCGAGACAACTCACACAGTGCTGGACCACCTAAAATAAGCAGAAATACCATTAAACTTGACCTGCAGCATTTCATTTTGTAAAACAAAGCAAGCTAGTGAAGAGGCACTGTCACACACCGTCATGCCGTATTTGATGATGAGCTTCATAAGGTCTTCTTCAATTGTAGCAAGAAAAGTTTCACTTGGGTGCTCCATTAAGGGGACCACTAGCTCCAAGATCTTCGCCACATTGCAGATAACCATGAAGTCGTTGGCAGTCTGCAGGGAAAACAAATGAGACATTTTACCAGGAGAATCTGTTATACTGGCCTCAAATAACTGTTCACAGAGGAGGCACCACTTCAGGACAGACATGTTGCAGGATCATCTCAAAAAACATGGTGCAAAAATAATAATAATAATAATAATAATAATAATAATAATAATAATAATAAACCCCCCCCAAAGTCACTGTCTCAGAAAATCTTACTATTGGTGACAGTAACCACTAATAACCTGGCTGGTGAAGCAAATGTGTTGAAGCAAATCACTGACTAAATCTGTTGCTGTAATCACTTCAGCATAAATAAACTCCAACACACACAACTACTTTAGCCCAAAAATTACTGTAGTGTGTGGTATAAGTTTAAATATCTTATATAGTACAATTGATTGATGGTGCAGTGGAAAACAAATGACAGTACTTACGTTACACTTTGTGGTCAGATAAGGTTGCATGGTCATGGCATGTTTGACCATGAGCTGCGCTCTGATTTTGCTGAACAAGTATAAGGTGGTGATGCACGCCACAAGCCGTGTTGAGTTTACTCCTTTGTTTTCTGCAGAAAAAAAAAACAACAAAGTCATTATTTCGTTCTGAAAACAGCAAAGTAAAATAAACTAAGTTCCTGTCTAACATCAACCATTTGGATTCTATAAGGAAAAACTTGTACACCTGCTAGAGACTCTTCATATTTAAGGATGTGCTCAACCAGATTGTCGACGAGTTGAACACAGGCCTTTTTAGCTGGTTTATATGACGCATCCTCTTCAGATTTAAGAAGCTGGAAGGAAAACACACAGTGGTTAGTTTTACAAGACTTTAAATATCAATGACAACAAAATTTCCAGCCACAAAAATTAAACTCACATTCTGCAAAAGCTGCTCAAACCAGTCATAACCAGTGTCTCTACAAGCAGCAACCTAAAAGGATTAGAAATATAAAAAATATACAAGGTTCACTCTGAAACTAAAATGAGTAGAATATAGATAAAGTCTTGCATAAACAACATCGTATGACTACATACAAACCAAAAGGTAGCTAAACTTACAACATCAGTGATGTTGAGAATCTTTCTGGTCATGGTTTCTTTGTCATGTGCTGGAGTTGGAGTGAACCACAGCTTCTGGAACGTCTCATTCACCAGTTTCTGCACAGAAGTATCGTTAAATATATTTTATGTTCTTAAATTATAATTTTGTTAAAACAGACGATTCAAAGAAAAAAGCATCTAAATGTTGAAAAAATACATTTATATTTTATAAGATGCCGGTACCTTGATGCCTTCTTCATCGTTGACCCTGCGGATCATCTTCACACACATCTCAGTAATCTTACTGAAGGTTGGTTGCTCCAGACAGATGTCTCTGAGAATCTTGATTACCCGCTTTCTTACACTAATACCGGTGTCCTGTACATCAAAAATGATTTATCATATTATAAAAGCAAATATATTTATTGTTCTGTAAAGCATTACACTAGATGCATAACGGGCAAGAGCACTGTTTCACCAACAGATGGCAGTATTAGACAGTAACAACAAGTGAACTTTGCATGAACTTCTTCACATTTCCATGACAACCAGCCCAACAATGTCCATATGTTCACTCTCCAGATGCAAAGTTCAACACACAAATTTTTTAATTCCTTTTCAGTACAGATAGTTTAAATAATCCAAACCAAAAAAGAGAGATTCTTCGCCAATCTTGCTGTTTCAAACCACTTCATTTAATTCACATAGCAAGAAATAGCTGGCATTAATTAATCATTTTGCAAGTGTCAGCTAATACCTGCAGCATTTATTTATGTTATTACTTTGATATTTTGTGACCAATAAGTTCTTTTATGGGAGCTTTTAAGAGTAAAAAGCAGAACTCGCAAAAAATACAAGGAAAACTCCAAAGAAATGTGCATATACCAGAAATATTATCCCACTCATTAACCCATCTAAAAGGTGTACACTCAAATGATTACAGGTCAATGTTTGGCAAGATTAAAATGACAGAGATTGCAGACATGAACCATATTGTTAGTTTCATCTTCTCTTCAATCTAAACTCTCACACTTGATGTTGCCAACATGAAAGAATGTACATATTTGGCCTGCAGGCAACAGTTGTTTAAGTATTTAGACACTGTAACTTCTGTTCCTATATGTACTAAAGGTTCAGCAACTCTCAAAACTTTACTTTATTATGCTAGAATTCTACAGAATTCTACATAATTGAACAGACAACTTACCAAAATCCTCTCTATGAGCATATCATAGTACTGCTCAGTGAGTTGGGGTCTGCTGAGCACGAACTTGCCCAGCAGCTCTACAGCTGCCTCTCTCACACTGGTGGAGTTATCCATCAAACGGCCATGAACGCCTCGCTGCATGTCAGACTACAAAAAAAAGGAAAATAAAAGCACAAGTTTAGCAGCATAATAGGAATTTGTCCCAGTAATGATCAGATATAAATAAAAGGGTATGTTTACAATAAAAAACAAAAAATAAAAAATTGCACAAAATAGAACCATTGAGACATGTTTGTCACTAATATTCGTACGCTCACATACCCTGGCCAAAATGCTGGGGTCTACAGCCACAACCTCCGACAAACACTTCATGGCTTTAGTCCTTACAGCGATGGCACTTTCCCCAAGAACTCGCAAAATCTATTGAACAAGAAAATAAAGCATGAATAAATAACACATAACTTCCCATAGAAAAAATTGTTTTATAGATTACTCTGAGAAAACAACAACAAAAAAAACATGTCACCATTATTGACGTTGATGACATGTTTCAACTACTAGCATTTACTTTAACTGAATAGATGTTCAGAGAACTCATCTTACCTGTGTTAAATAAATATCAAAGCTCTGGGCAAACGGCCTCATAGAGGCCAAATAACGCACGATTAGACAGGAGTCTTCATAGTCCACAGTGTCTGAGTTCATTCTGTGGAGAGGGAACAGACAAAAGGTTATAATTAAATCATTTTTACAGTGTATCATATGATGGAAAAAGATCAACGAGTCTATTAATGCACACATCAACAATCAGATTAGACAAAGACTTTTCTATGGAGGACAATGTGAAATCCTTACTTCAGTGTGGTGAAATGGGCTGGTGTCGTCTTAATGATGTTACGCAGGAACTTTTTGCGTTTCTCTGCGCGCTGCATAATTTCACCAGTTGTTTCCAACTCCTTCGCATGCTGGGGTCCGTCTGATGAGTCCTCATCCTTCGGATTCTGGTTCCTCATGGACTTCTCAGCCTCGGTTGTGGCGTCACGGAACCACTGGGCAATGTAGAACTTTCTGGCAAACTATCACACAAACATTAAGTTTTAGAGTAGGCTCATTTTGCAAAAAGTATTTTTCTTAGACTGAGGTACTTATAAATTGTAATAATTCAAAATACAATGCATGAAAATACAAAGAATATATAATTAGCATAGCTTTCAGTACATTAAAAATCAGATGTTTGTTGAATAGAACACAGCATGAACTAAGTAAAAGATTTGAGTGAGCATTCATTTAAAGAGAGGAATCTTTACATAGATTGCATTTAAAATAATAATATACAAATTTTTTTTGATCACAACACTTTAATAAGCCTGATGTTAACTCACCACCAGAGAAGGATCCGTCTCAGCATTTTCTTCCATATAGTCCAGTAAAGCTTTCTGCAGCTGCTGCGTCTCATCAGTTCCTGGAGACTGGACAGTCACAGAGACAGATTAGACTAGAATCCATCAAAAAAAAGACAGGATGTAAACAGCAATTAGTTAGCAATATCTTACCTACTTCAGATAACTCTCTTTGCAATTTTATTTGGTATTAATCCAGACTCAAAAACACAGATACATATTATTTAGAGGTTTTTCATGAACCGTTAAACCAGCATCATGTTTGCATTATGTGGTAATCCACCAAAAATTTTTTAGTATTATTTATTTACAGGGGAAATACAAGGGCAGAGGTAGTGCACCACCAACAATCTTCCCATCTGAAAATATGCACAGCAAATTTCTTCATAATAATGCTGAGTAAAGTAACTCGTCACTCTTTGCATTTCCTCTTTACAGCACATTTCACACCAGAAGGTCATCAGTAGTACACAATCTCCAAGCTCTGCTGCCTATTGACATTATACTTACCCTCTTTGTTAATAACCATCTGATGCAGGTGGAACAGGATTTTAAAAGCTCATGAAAAAGTTAATTAAAAAGCTGAAATTTTTTAAAGAGTGCAGCGGAAATCCAGTTTAGAACAGGGACAAACTCAGACTAGATGCTTGTTTCAACCTTTAGGACCATCTGACCTGGGTTTATTTTACATTTATGCTATATGGAAATGCCAATTTGCTACAGGAAAGACATTAACTGCTTGTAACCTTCCAATAGGACTTCACTTTAAAATTCCAGGTGAAAAACAAAGCAACAGTCATAATTCACATTAAAGCCAAATGTTTGTAAAATCACTGACCACCTTTATGGCACATAGCTCCAACTCTACAACAGCTTTGAGGTTGACCTCTGATATTACACATAAAGGTCTGCAGCAGATTTTTCATCTTACTTAATTCACAAAGGGAAGCTACATGAATTTTCCAACCACATCCACTACCAACCACTACCTCCCAAACACACCCATTTATAGAAGATATAATAATACATTTAGGTAGAGAAGACCTACTTTGTTTGTTATTATTTTAACTCATGCACATAGGTGTAAGACTGTGAATCAAAATAACCAGCCATTGGTTGGTATATAATTCAATAGGATTAATTATCAGCCAGTTTCAGCTTCATGGTTGATCACTGGATGCAATGACAACATTTTCTACCTCTTGTAGGATGCGATCAATAGATCTCTGGTCCATCCTACTAGTGACGGCGTCCTTCCTGAGTCTGGCAGCCACTGTGCCTAGGTAGTCCAGAGATGCTACTCTCAGAGCCATTTCTGTCTGCTTATTACTGAACTGGTGTACCTGATGGGGATAAAAATAGAGAAGTAGAAAAAAATACCTTAACAACAAAGCAATGCAAACTGCAATCATGACTTATTTACATGTGTATGGAAAATTGTTATTTTATTGCCACATGCAGGACAGCATGAAGGAGAATTTATTTTTAAAGGTACTAAGTGGTTTCAACCAATCTCACACAAGTACACATGCACAAATTTAAATATCTTCAGTTTCAAATAGTTCTCCACACTAACCAACAGTCTTCCAAGAAGACTGAGCAACAGCTCTGCTGCAGGCCACTCTGGTTTGTTTACAGTTGATAGCAGGTCCTGGACAAAGTTTTCAAATAACGGTCGGTAGTCTTCTTCGCCTTGCTTGCTGCCACATCTGATACAAAAAATAACAAAGGCAAAGGATAAGAATAATTATTTATAAAAAGAACAGAGCAAGAAAAGTTGATTCATAAAACAAAAGACAATGAAAAATTAAATGTACTTCAGAAGGTTTGCTTAATTGCTTAATAAATGGTTAATGTAGTACCAGAAGGCTTAAAGATTAATCTAGTCACCATAATAATAATAATAATAATCAAATAAATTGAACTTAAATATTTATTGCAAAAGTACAACATAAAGGGTGGAAACAATCATTTTACTTTTTGAGGAAGACTGAAAGGAAGTTTTGCGCTGTCCGCATAGCCGTCTCATACGAGTTGGTTATCAGGACGTCCTGATCCACCTTAAAACAAAAAAGTTTAATCATAAAATAAGTTTCCCACACCGATGGGAAGAAGGTTTTTGATCCGTTTGCTCTCCCACCTTGTCGTATTCTTCAAAAACATCCTTGTCGGTAGGGAGATGGACCACACACTGGATCAGCTGCAGCACCAGAGCGGTCACCATCTGGATGTACATCGGTTCTCCATCCTGGTCTGAGCTGTTCAGCCTAGCAAAAAAGAGACAGCACATTGAGTTGGCCATCACCCACAGACAATGAGCGATTCCAGATCACAAGAAAAATTATACATTTCATTTTTGTTCCCCTTTGGTGCATGGAACAGTTTATTTTAACGTCAATAAGAACAGATGTCTAATCAAGCTACCTGAAATTCCTCAGGGAGCGCTTGCTGGTGGGTAACCTGGCCAAAGAAGTAAAGATCTCTTCCAAAATAAGCTGCCGATGTTTCTCATAACGTGAGAAAACCTGCAGCACAAAGAAATGATTTACAAATCTCTGGTTTTGCAGAACAGTAGAAACAAAAATCAGACAATGTGGAAAAATAAATCAAATGTACCAATGAGGTACTTTTATGTATTATTTCAGATGACTCAAACCAATTAATTTTTTTTTTCCTTTCAAGACTCACCGCTGTCACAAGCTTAATGGCACACAACTGCAGCTCACTAACATTCTCCACAAAAAATGGAGTTATTCCCATAGAGGAAACCTGCAAGTGAAAAAACCCCAATAAATTTTGTAATTTAATGCAATTGATACCAAGCTAAACAGTAGACTCCAACATTATATATATATATATATATATATATACATATATATATATATATATATTCTTTTTTTTTTTTTTTTACACACACATATACATATATAGATTTTATTTTATTTTATTTTTTTTACCTGTAGGATGGTTGTGTCCGTAAGAAGCTGGATTTCTAGAAGTTCTGAAATGTTGCTGACGATGTCACAAACTTTGTTGTACAACATCACAATAACACGTTGTTTGTGTGTTGAGCATTTGGCACGCTTTGCCTTGGAGCTCAACATCCCACCTGGATGGGAAAAGAAAAATGTTTATGATTGACAAAGAAGTCAAGTAAAAAGATTATTTTTCTATAATATATTCTTATGTGCACATAGGAAGACAGCTAACAGCACCATAAAAAACATTTGAATAAAAAGTACGCATCCATAAATTGTCTGAATGACCACAGCAATCAGAGCATCGTACAATTTCTGAGGTAAGTTTCCACAACTAGAACACTTTCAGCAACAAGGAAACTTTTTTGGGGTGGTTTTTCTTCCACATTTGCTTTCATGACAGGAAGCAGAGCCAAATCAGACAACTAACCTCACCTGAAAACAGCTGTTGAGTTGCACCATTACAGAAGCTTTGGTATAACTTAACATAAATAATGTGAAATTGCTGTGGCAAAATGATTTTTACAGCTTTCCTGTCAAAAAATTTGATTAATCTTTGAACCCAGTAAAGACAATAATTTATCATTTCTTTGCCTAGACTTCAAAGAAATAATTTAGATAGGATTCAAATAGCCCACTCCATTATGACACCCCTGCTTTAGAATCTGATGGTGTTCTGTGACAATATTCACCTCCATGTGGGTCCACTCTGTAGACAGGATCGTACTGTGGATAAAGTGTGTTCTGAAGGTGAAACTTGGTATATTGTAGCACACGCTCAATAACATCCTCTATGTACACAGCCTTTGGCATGTGTGTTGAGGTCATGATGTTAAGCGCTGTCAAACAGGCGTCGGCTGACTTTGTGACTCTCTCCATTATCAAGTCTCTCCAGAGTCTTTCTTCACTTTCAGCATCGTGGTCCTGAGGGGAGAATTTTTTATTTATTTTTTGCAGAAAGCCTAATTATTCACTATGAGAAAAATAGCATTTTGTAGTTGATGTTCTAATATATTCTGTGGAGTCACTGTTAACTTAGTCATAAAGCAGACAATTCGAGAGAAAGCACTCACATGGTTTAACAAGGTAGAGAGCTTGGCTCCATCCTGGATATTCTTTTCAAGGATGTTCAGAAGCTTCACCAATTTATCTGACGGGATCTACAGAAACACATAGGCCACTTAGACGCCTCTCTTAAACATCTGAAAAATGACACATGAATATGGATCTACATACAGATATTACACAATCTACTCTACCTTGCTGGTGATGCCCATGGCCTTAATTTTGGCAGACTCACTGCCAAGCTCATTCAGCTGGTGTTTACCAAGCAACAGTTCCTGAGGTATCTCATCATCATCTGCTGCTTAGAAAAAACAAACAGGAAGAGAGGTTTGATCAAATTCAAAATGGAACTTAATTGTTTTTGCAAACACAATGTAAACAGATATTGATAATCACCCATGGTAGTGAAATCCACATCCTCCAGATTTTCTAGTATGTTGTCAATGCTTGCCAAGAATCTCTTGAATGTGGATGAATCCATTAGCTCTTCTTGGGTTAACTTAGGTTCGTATGCTTTTCGTTTCTTCTGTTTCTCTTTCATCTTCATTTTTCTGGCAACTGAATATGGAAAAACATTTTTTTTTTCTGAGAAAATATTCTGAGTGGACCAGATATAAACACTTTAATATGTTAGCATTAACTTAATTTTCTATTTGCTTTCATAAAAAAAAAACACAAACAAAAAAACACTTTTCTGTGTGAGAAAAAATAATTTCAATGTAATCTATCAAAGCAGTTGGTATTAACTTTAAAAACCTTAGAAAAAATGCAACACAGATCTTTAAAAGGAAAAAAAAAATCTTTTAATGAATTTTTTATACTTTCACTCATGCTGGGCGGAGGCGAATCTTCCTCGGAGGAGTCGCGGTAGCGGCTGCCGGAGCCTCGCCGACCTTCTCGGTTCCCACTCTTTCGGTGATCCCCGGAACCCCGTCGTTCCCTTTCTTCAAACTCCCAGGCTCTGTCTTTCTCTCTTTTGTGACGTTTCCTTGCTGCTGTAAAGAACAAACATGACATCATTATCACAATTTTCCTAATATTAATGTGTTCTAAGCATGGCTTAGAGACCATTTGCAGCCATCAGAAGGATATTGTAGAATAAAACACCATAGGAAGACTAATTAACAATTAACATCAGTGTTTGACATTGATAATCTCCAATGATCTACTGCATAAAACATCTTAATATTCCTTAAAAGAAATCTCTCCAGAAAGAACATTTTACTCACACTCTCCATTTGCGTCATAGTCTTCATCTGAACTGACTTCAGCATATTTGGGCCTCTCGTTTACTGTACTTCGTTTCCTCTTGTTCATCTTCACCCTTTCATACATTGGCATGGTTGACTCAATTTCTTCCAGTAACTCTGGGGGAAGCTCCCTTAAAACTTCTGGGTCCATACCACCTAAATATGTGACAGTATTACCTTAAGTTAATAAATAACTTTAATGAGGAGTAGAAGAAAGGCAGCTAAAAAAAATGAAAACATATTTAAAATAGTACAAAATGTGTCTGGCGTTTCTTACTTTTCCCCGACTTTCCTGAGAACCGGTTCTTCCCAGACTTGCTGTGCCGAATGATTCTCTGAATCTGGTCGACTGAGAGCTTTTTTAACACCACAACAGGCTTGGGTCGCGTCTCAAAGTCCTTCACCAAACCTAGCCTCTCTAGTTTCACCTTAGGCTCTCTCCACATTTGACTTTCAGTTGATTCGCTGTTCTCCCGATCACGATTAATCTACAAGGAAGGAAAATAAAAAATAAAAAAATGATGTCAAGCTTGAGTAACTTTGATCATGTTTACATAATTGTAAGACAGCTGAATTTGACAAAATAAAAATAAAACAATGATAATGTTTGTGATTTTGATGTTAAGTCCCAGAAACCCAGGAGCAAATACATAAGGAGATATTCCACTTTCTCATGATTTAAGTTAAAGGTGAATGCTGTGGGATAATGGTAGAAACTCCAACAACAACAAAAAAAATCATTGCCACAAAACCCAAACAAAACAAGATATAGAAATTTGTCTTTTTCAATCTTTGATATCTTGTCCACTGAATTTAAAGCGCTGACTAAAATAGATGTGACAAAGAAAATGACTGAAGTTGACCAACTCCAGTAGACAAAAAAAATGTTGCTCAGTCAAACATGCTATGAATGTAGAAGATTCAGACTTTTTCAGAGATTATAGCAACAAAAATGCTGTAAAATATGTAACTGATATTTAAGGCTAAAAAAATGTAAAAGCAGGAGCTCAACAGTCAGTCAAACCATAATCATTAACCCAATATCAATGTCTCCAATAAAGCATTCACCAAGGAGTGGTTGGTTGGTTATCTATTTGAAATGTCATGCATTCACACACTGCATGACAATGATTGGTATGTCACAATGTTTGCAGCAGCCCTTCATATAAACTACATTCATGATTTTAGTAACTCTGAAGCCAAAACTAAAGGTACACTGTAGGAAATTTACAATGATGAAAAATAAAGAAAAGATGACCTGCTGATTAGCTGGATGAAAGCAGGCAAATACATTTTCCCCTCATTCATAACGCCTAGTTTGAATCAAAAGAAGGAGGTTCTGACTTTGATTGGTTGTCTCTTACTAAGCGGTGTGTTTCTGCAGATGGCAGTAGGACCATAAGGAAGAATGAGGCAGAGTATCTCAACTTTTTCACAAATTTGTCTCATCCTATTCTGTCATGACATGCGCTATATTCACGCTGCAGCCTGAAGTGACCTAAATCGAAAATGATTATTCAGGCTTGCAGTGTGAACATAAACATAGGGACTGATATCAATGTTCGATATTAATATTGCTGTTAGATAACCAATATTTACCAGTATTATATACATTTCTCCACCTTTTCAGCACATTGAAACAAAAATGTGCTTCTTTGCTTCAGTTACACTCCCCACAATCTTGCACTGAATCTCTATCACTGTTACATGGCAAAACACGACTAACCTCCTTCCCATCCAGAAACAAATAGATAGAAGATGGAAATACATATCTATTTTTAATGATCGGCCCCATTTTTTTATCAGACCAACACTTATGTCTTAAAAAATTACTAATATTGGTCAAAACCGATGTGTCAATATATCATGCATCCCTACCATACCCATTCATCAATCTACATCAATAGGTAAGAGTTGAGCAAGAGATTTTGCTTCACAAGCCAGATTTCAGCAAAAAGTTAGCCACAGTGGAAGATGTCCTTAATGTATTTGCGTTTTTATGTCCATCAACTACCTCTATCTGTATACAAACTTAAAAAAATATCTGAGTTAAACAGATGGTTAGGTCTGAGTTAATGTGTTAACAAAATTTAAAAACAGAAACCAGAATTAAAAAAAAAAAAAACACACAAGAGAAAAAAAAAACTTAAAATGGTAAAACAAAACTCAAGAGTGAGCAGGGGAATGATTTGGTTTTGTGAGATTGCAGGCAGTGACAGCTGAATGATTGGTAGGCGGATATATATTTGGTTTGGTCAGCCCAGATCACCTTGGGGATCTGGAAGTTCTTCAGTGCTCCGGTATGCCCTCCAAGGAGCTGAGCAGGGAAAGAATCTGGGATTTTAGCACCAGTGGAAGAAGAGGCCGCTTTGGATCCGTCTTGTTTACTGCTGCTCCGACCGGGATCTCCGGTGGCCTGGAAGCC
Organism: Poeciliopsis retropinna; assembly: GCA_010277075.1. NCBI lineage: Eukaryota > Metazoa > Chordata > Actinopteri > Cyprinodontiformes > Poeciliidae > Poeciliopsis > Poeciliopsis retropinna. Next base: position 13,207,077 of record VMRM01000001.1, on the reverse strand, counting down.
AGACCGATCTCGATCGCTCCTGGAGCGGGAATCAGGGGACCGCCTGTCTCTACTGCTGGTCTCACTCCGATGCCTCCTATCCCTGTCGGACTCGCGGTCCCGGTCTCGGCCGTGTTCCGCTCGGTTGGAGGGCTTTGGTAACTCTCCGCGTCTATCTGACGACTTCTCGTGGTGTCGGTGCTTGGACGACTCTCGACCTTCTCTCCTGCTGTCGTGTTTATCAACCCTGTTTTTGATGACCTCCGGTCGCCCGTCGGGTTTCAACCGCAAAGCTGTGTCAGAACCTTCCACTGCTGCCGGCCCGCTTGCTGGTTCTTCAGGCCAGCGTTGGGCTTCAAGGGCAGGAATAGGAGCAGCCAGACAGGGATCGAGCTGGCCGTCAGCTCTCCCTGCCTGCTGGAGGTCGATGCTCACCATGAGGGGAGGGCGACTGGCACCGTTTCCAGCTGCAGTGGCCTCTTGTGGGGTCAGTTTGCCTGCATTGGCCCCTCCTGTGGATCCACTCCCCGGGGCACCAGTGGGGGCCCCTGGTCCTCCTGCTCCAGGCTCAAGAGGAAAAGAGTCCTGTTTTCTCTTCTTAAGTGGCTTGTCTATACAAAGATAAATGTAAAAAAAAAATCAATACCAATTCAATTCAATATATTTTTCATTAACAATATTGTGATATAAAAATTAAGACATCTTAAAAACACACCTTTGTCTTGAACTTCTTTTGAACACTTTTCACTGGCTGCCTCCCGTTCAATCCTTTCAATTTCAGCCAGAGCATCAAGCTCCGCCTCATCATAAGGTGAACTGGGGGGCTGAAGACCACCAGCTCCACCAGTCTGTTGCAAGAGCTGCTGCTGCTGCAGTCTGGCTGCCAAATTAGGCTGAAGAACTGGAACTTGCTGAAAACCCAGCTCTGCCTCAATATTGTCAGAGTTCTGATCCATGCCTGGCCCAGCATCGCCTGACAAATAAGTAAAACACACTGAGTTCAAACAAGCAAAAAATAAAACAACTATATTCAAGTACAGATTCTTAATAGATTAATACCTGATGGATCAGATTCACTTGACTTAACCCTGGATAGCTTGAGGGTGAGTTTGGTCGAGTCCTTGTTGGGAGAGCTAACAATGTCATACATGTCTTTCTCCTCTTTCACTGTGGGAGTTTTCTTCCTCTGCTGAAGATGCTGCTTCTGGTCATGTCCACCTTCCCTGGGTGACGACCCATAGGGAGGTGGCGACTGGAGAATCAGCGGTGGGCGAGCTACAAACGAGCAGCAACACATAGAAACTTATTTTTGAAGAATGAAATCCGCCTTCCATTCAATGAAACAACCTCCGCCAATGCTACTGAGGCTTAAGCCTATACACATTCATTAAATACTAATTGTGGACTTTGACGCTGATTAATAAAGTAGTCAAAGTTCTAGGATTGTATTGCCTCTTTACTCCAAGAGCTCTTACGTTTGGGTGTTCCCTCACTTGATGTTGGAGAGCAGCCCGACTGTGGAGACCTCAGCTGGAAAGAAGGATTCCTCATGGCTGAATCACCTTCCTGCAAAACAACATGGAGTGGTCCATTTACATCAGACATTGGCTTAAAAGTTTACAAAACGTGCAAATAATGTGAATATAAAGTGCAAATCTAAACAATTCAAATAACTAAATTAAGCCCACAATTTAGGAGTATAATTTGTCAGGCATACCTCATTTCCCAGCCGCTGCACAATATTCATGTAGTCGTCCGTACCGTGCCTGTCTGAATGGTGATTGGGAGCATTGGATAGCTGCCCTGATACTTTGCCTTCTTGGATATTCCGTATCGCACCTGGCACCATTGGGCTTGCCACTGAAGCTGAATATATAAAAAACAAAAATTAGCACATTTCTATTTCCTACATAATCTGTCACAGGACTAAATTTAGTATTATGACAAAATTATACATCTGGCGAATTTATTTGAGCATCAATATTTATTGTATGTTTGATTTTAATGTAAGAACAGATTTAATGAAATCGAGCAAAATGTCCAAGTCATTATAGTTGAAATAATTGTTCATCAGTCTTGAAATAGTAAAGTTCTTAAACAACATTTTAAATAATAAAATCCTACAATTAAAAAGTATTAAAAGGTACTAAAATTATTTGACATAAATCACAGGAACAATCTAAAAGCTGCCTCAAGTTATGTAAATAACAGTCTGAAATGTGCATCATTAATGAGAAAATGTCCAAATTATGACTAACATTTTTCATACACATTTCATAAAACAGGAGAGTTTCTATAAAAATGATTAGATTGAAAATGCATTCCAAGTTTAGAATCTCTAACTGATGATGTTTGTCTAACGTAACTGACAAGATACTGAGATACAAAATTTTAAGTTTAAAATGTTAAGTATTTATAATTGAAATTTTGTTTTCACATGTTTCAGATGGCCTAAGATAAAAAATAAAAATATTTTAACAGTAACTGACATATGCAGTTCGGAGCTTAAACAATTGTTCTCTTAATAATAAAATGCAAACAAGCATTTTTCACAAATCAAATTTCCACATTCCACTGCCCACATGTATGCACAAAAACATGCAACAGGCTTACACATTTGTTGGTGTTGGTTGTAGCTGGGCGGTTGTTGATGGGGGTACTGCTGTATGTAACCTGGTGCAGGGCTCTGAGGAGTGTAGGGACTGGGCACAGGACTGTTCTGCTGACCTATGTACCGACTACCGGAACCCGACTGCGGTCCCACAAACCGGCTGGATACAAGGAAGAGCAGCAGATGGAAAATTGGAAAATAAAAAAAACAAAACAAAGAAGAATAGTCAAATTAATGAAACTATTTTATGTGCTGTGCTATTTTGTATAGAGATTAAACAACAGTCCTTGTAATGCTATCTTTCAAGATTGAACAGATAATGTCCAGGTTCATTTTACAATTAAACCCACCTTGATGGATTGGGAGAAATTGCAGCCGGTTGGAAGTTTGCAGACTGTGCAGGGCTGTGCATGGAGTTTGGGGTGATCTTAAAAGGTGGTACCATAGGTTGCTGCATAACATCTGTTTTAAAAATATATATATAACATTGTTGTTAAAAACATGAACAATAAAAATAACATTACAATTTCATTATTTTTTTTACATACTTTTCTCCCTGAAGATGCCAGGGTTCCTGGCCAGCATGGTCTGCAGCAACAGTGGTGCATCTCCCTCTGGCTCATCACTTCCCAGGTTATCCTTCAGTTCTCTGAAACATAGCATTAATATCAGACAAAGTTCAAGTAAAACTGGCATGTGGCAAAATTAAATGTAACATCCAAAAAATTTAAATGGACTGCTCACAGATTTGAAAACAAAGTAAGGGATTTTTACCAAAAGCATTACACATTGTTGGGATCTGTTGTGTTGCTGAGTCACAGAATACATATTAGCATGACAAAACAACAGAAACAAAGCCAAATATTTTCAATAAATCTTACTAAAATCTAGGACTGCCACATTGACTATAATATTCCACTATTGCTTTTAGTCAGTTTTTTTTATTCATCTTATTTTGCCTTCTTCCAACTTTAAAACCAAACGGGAATAATTTTTCTTAACACAAATGTTAATTGTGGAATTTCTTCACATATTTGTTCAACACAAAAGAGCAGAACAAGGTAAGAGCAACGGAAAACACAGAGGAATCTTATGACTGATGAAGATGCTCTTCAAAAGTAAACAAGTTCGATGTATGTTTAATCGTACTTTTATTAAAAGTTTGCAGGAATATTTAGACAAGAATCCTAGACTGATCAACGATGTGTTCAAGTGCTGATATTTATGAAATTGACAGTTACAACTGCAACAAACAATTACTGCTATTCTATCCTTAAATTTGTTTTTAAATGTTACATACAGTAGGTAAAAAAACATTGACAAAATTTTAGTTAAATAAATTTAACTATACTGATAATATCAATATCACAATAAATAACATTTAAACCAGACAAATTCATAAATAATCTCTAGTTAACAAATACAAATGACACAGAAATCTCACTCTCCATTATAGCAGTTAAATAAAAAGGTTTAAAAACAAACTCATTTGGAGCTGCACTCATCAATGGCATAAGGCCTATTTTTGCTTGTTTCTAATTCAGTCTCATCACATTTAACCTTCATTACATGTTATACAGACAAGGTTTTTACTCTTAAACACATAATAATAAGAGCTTATTTGTATATATTTTTGTTCATCTGGACTAGGGGTTTTACAACGTTGATCTACTTCAGACCTTAATGCGTCTTCAGACTTGGTTTGCATTTTACATATAGTAAGGTAGTAATTGTCAGATATGACTATTTACAAAAAGAAAATTTAATTTTGAAATTTTGAAAGAGAATTTGCCAATTCAATTAAATAATAATACACATATTGCTGTTAGTGTCTAATTTTAGATTGCTGCAGATCTAAAATTAGTCACAATACCAATACCATATCTCTCTATTAATGTCTTTCTATGGACCTTTACACAGAAGAAAACAAACATCTAAGAATGCATACACCTGTCGAGTCCTGTCCAAAGCTCTAGTTGTTCCCTTTTAATGTTAATGGAAAATATTTAACATAATAAAATTATAAAGTTAAATCTGGGCAAGCTGATGACCAGATCATCCACTGGAATGTATAAATTATTGTATAAAAATGTAACACATTTAACAGTTAAACAGAAAAATAATTTTAACCACAGAGATACTGAAGGTTCTTATGCAATATTTGCATCCTGCAAATTTAGCAGCAGTGAAGTCATTAGCATCTGCTTGTATCATCTCTGTTAAGTGTCACACCTCCATTGAAAATGAAATTGTTTCTTACATATATTAATTGGCAGCATAAGAAAACAAAGCAAACATCTTTACAAACCAGAAGCAGAATCTAGTCTCATCCTGTCATGGCTTCTCAACGTTCAAGCTATTTTATTTAAATGTGAACCTCTCCCAGAAAAAGGTTTCTTCAAGTTTTCATATCACTTTTTTCATTATGTAACAATATTAGAGGTCAAATCATTTTATACACTCACATGTGCTCTGTGGAGACCTGGTTAAGGCCATGGGCTAGTTGGGAGGCCAGATTCTCATCCCGACACCCAAGCAGACGGTTAACTTCCTCCGCTATCCTCGAATTGAACAAGAGGCTCTTAGTGGTGGTGGCAGGTAGAGGGGAAGGAAGCGGCAGCTGGTTCAACACTGAGAAGAAAGACAAAATTATTTCAAAGACAATACAAAGAGAGAAAATGAATAAAGAGCCCTACAGGACATGCAGTTTCATGGAAACAAAGTAGAGAGAAAAAGGGGTTAAAAAAAAGAGAAAACTTCATCCTCATAAGGACGCACAAACTTTGACAGGAGCTTGGTATACAGTGTGGGGTACTTACAGTCTGTGAGGCTAGCGATCCCAGCAAGAGTGGTGATGGGAACATGGGGCATATCCCCATTCATGCTGAAGGTGAGGGCGGGGGAGTGTGTTGATACACAGGTATATCAGGGGGTCGACGGACAACACCCGTCCTCACATCTCCTGGCACCTTGAAGAGGACATGGTTAGAGTGAGAAAGAGACAAAAACAGAAATCAGCAAGGAGCAAGAGAGGACACATTTATTAGAAAAATAGAAATAGATTTCCAAAAGCAGTTGTGGCTGCTTAAAACAATTACCAATGTATCGTAGAGTAATACCTGTCTGGCCATTGACTGATAAAACATCTTTATGAATTGCGATGGTAGTAAATATTCTCATCTTCTGATTGATAAGCATGTAAACTGTAGAGGCCTGTTACTTTTATAAAAAAAATATATAAAAAACAACAACACAGAACTAAATTTAGATTTTAAGTTTACAAAATAGTTTGTAACATAATATTTTACTTTAAAAACAACATGTCTCTGTATTGGTAAATACTTGCTTTTGTTGTTGTTTGTTTCCATTGTATAATTGTGATTTTGTCTGCATTTCTTAGGAAAATTAAAGATGTTCTTCAAATCACTCATGTTTTTGTTTGTGTGTCTAAAATGGAATTTTAGACTAATTAGCACAAAATTAGGTGAACAAACACAATGTCCACATATTTTAATTGTTACCATAGAAAACCCACTCCATGTATGAAAAACAGATGCAAACAAAACAGATGCTAGTAAAACAGCACATTCTTACTTTTAAGGATGCAGCTTCTTGGTAGGTACAGAAGTACATAAGCGTTTTCACATATTTCACATATTATAATATAATTCTTAAGGTTCACTGTGTTTTGGTACCAAGATAAGTTAAATGCAAAACATTGACAACAGCTCTGAATAAATGAGATCCCCTTGTTACAAAAGGTGTAAAATATTTTGCCTCAGATTCTCCCTATTCTTTTGGTAGAGCTACATGGCATAAGAAAAACATAGGATTTGCAATAATTCTTAATCAATGTCTCAATGATTACATGTCTTGTGACAAACAAAAGACAGATGCTTACCAATTTTAAGATCTAATTCAAGTTCGGTTGCAGACACAGAACCCAGATAGTCATATTTTTGCAGCTGTTGTAAAAAAAATATATGCCCACCTTAATTAACAACATGGTTTTATTCAATATGTTAAATCTGGCTACTTATGCTGTTACCAGAGTAAAATGACTTACTTTTGGTAATGTAAAAAAGTTTCTCATTAGTGCAATGCCTTCCTAAAACATTGCCTGCAGCATTAGACAACAAGAATCACTAAATGCATTGTTGGTATGCATTCCATAAATGCATGGCAATTACGCAGGAAATACTTATTGCACTGAGCTCTGCCATACTAAAATTGTATACAGTTATAGTGCCATAAGGAAACATCTGCGATATACTGTCTAAACCTAGCCTCAGGTAATTTACGTAAGAGGTAAGACAACGGCAGAGGAAAAGCAATCACAAATTTGTGAATATTTAATGCACGCTTCAAAGGCTCTTGAGCTGTTTACCATATTATGTATGATGCAAACATTTGCCTAATAAATGACTAAATAAATTACTAGCCAGTATGTGCATTCATACTTCAGGCGGTCTCAATAATGACATGGCTGACATATCTGATACAACATGACAATAATACCTTTTTAAAGAATCTCGTGCAGTCTCCGGTAGACTCACTGACATCTCAGATAAAATGTCCTGCACCTTCAGACTCCTAAACGGAAAGCATTTGTGTCAGACTTTCATACGTCAAATTGCACTTCATTCTTCACTGGAACAATAATATGCAAAACAACAACATAGCTTGCACCACTTCACATGCACTTATTCTTTGCAATGACACCGTTCTTGCTGTAGTACAACCTTTGAGCCTGGAATGCAAAAACGTGCAGCGCTGTTAACCTCAATGTGGCACCCTATGTTCAATGACTTCTGAGGAAAGTTTTACGTATAACTGAAGCCATGTAAAGCCATCAACGCCCCCAGACTGAGACGAGCGTACGACTGAGATCACACACTTCAGTTTACTCGGAGCAGAGTCTTGCTGTGCGTAAGCTAACTGTAACGGAGGGTCAACAGAGGGATGATGCGAACTGTACATTAGTAGGTGTAAGCGTTAGCGTGCTCAGTCTGTGTGGTTTCCCCTGCACGCAGGGGCTTGGCTCCAGGCTGACAGCTGTGAGACTGACAGGCAGGAGGCAGCACAAAGGAACAGATGCACTGTGATGGTGGCGGCAGCAGTAGGGAGAGGGGGGGTCTGCATCCTCCAGAAGCAAACAGTTACAATTCGCCTCTTGCAAACTAAGTAGCTGAAAACCATGCTCTGCAGTTTTCGTGCACAACAAAAACAAACTCCAACGGAAAAGCAGTCACAGCTCAGACAAAGTAGGCTGCACTCAGTCAAAACCTCCCCAATCAGACTCGTATCCAAAGCCACCACTAGCATAGTAAAAGGGTTCGAAAGAAAACAACACCACAAAATGTAAAATAATCGGTGCTAACTTCAACCTCGCCTTAGCATCTATTTTAGTATTTTAAATATTTTAAATAGCCCAGCTAAAGCTCCATATAGTCCTATAAAAACGACCGTCGTTAAACTGCCGAGAAGTTCTTGACTGTTTGGATCTTATACGCAAAGCCTGAAGCTACAGCAAAGCGAAAAAAAACACTATCTTCGACAGCAGTAATATCGGCTAAAAACAATTGTCGTATTTTATTACCTAGCTAGTTAGGCTAACTAGCTCTAACTGTCTTGAGTTGGCTTCCAATGCTGTTACTTATTTAAATAGAAGGAGAACCTGATTCTTAATATTACAAATATAAGGAAGCGCTGGTCGCGGGTTGTTGAATGTTGGCCTATTTACACTAAGCTCGGAGGAAAAAAGTGATGGGTTTGAAAGTACATGTACAGGCAACTGTGGGGATTGCAATTCCGTGGCAACGGCCCAATCCTCGGGCTCGACAAATGACATCCAGTGAGGGCCGTGCGCCTCGGCAGAGCAAAAACACACCTAGCTAGCTTGGCTAGCTAGTTAGTAGCTTCCGTTACCTCCCGGTCAACGATTAACGACGCCGTAGGTGGTCTTGCAATAGAACAATTATTAACATCATTTTAAATAATTGCAGTCCCCAAGTGTTCTAAATAAGCACAAACTGCGCGCTAGCATTTACCTTCGGATGTTGCGTTCAAAGGGAGGGCAATGTTTTAGCTGGGTTTGTGTCCGTATCTCTAGCTCCCCCTTTCTTCTCTCTCGCGGCTCCTCCAGAAGGAACTCGACTGGCTCGCCAGCTAGTCGACGAGCTAGCCTGCTAGCTATCAACAATAATCCGGGTCGGACCGATTCGTTCTTCTTCCGTCAGTCGAGGGTGAATGTTTCAACGTATAATCATGGGGAAACATTCGTTCTTCGGAGTTTCAGTCGGTCTGTGCCGACGTAAACAAAGTTGGTAGCCAATTTCGACCGTAAATGAGAAAAATGACGATTTTTGCGATCATCCAGAGGCTCTCCTCTCGTAGAACAAAATGCCGACCGGAAGTTCTGTCGTCTGACTGACCAAAGATCTCAGGAGTGACTCCCTCCATCGGCGCCAAACAAAATGCCATGTAGCGTTACATACATCATCCGCTAGGAGGCACTGTAGGACAAGTTTGTCTTCCCTGAGTCAATGTATCTATTGACACAAATAAAAAAAAGCACCTGTTTGAATTTAACAAACAAAATTAATGAAACAGTTTATATTAATTTAATTTCGTTGGGTTTTTATTATTATTTCAAATAAAAAATACTAAATAGTAAATTAGTAAATAGTAAAACAAGTTTTAATAAATGATGCAAATTGCAACCAATTTTTGAAATACACTTGTGCAACAAAATTAGATAAATTCTACCCCATTTGAGGTATCCATCCATTTTCTAACATCCTTGTCCCTTGTGTGTTCGGGAGGGGTGCTGATGCCTAACGTTCCGGGTGAGAGCAACACGGAGACAGACAGGAGAAACAACCATGCACACACATGCACACCTAGGGAGAATTTAGGTGACCTATTAACCTAACAGTCATGTTTTTAGACTATGGGAGGAACCCAAAGAGAACCCTATGCATGCACAGGGAAAGACTCCATGCAGAAAGATATTTTCTTGGAATACTTTGGGTCTGTTAGTAGCACCTGAGCAGAGTTTAAGTACAACAGCCTAATTGAGTGTTGTTGCTGGCCACATTACTCTGTTTATGATCTTTGTTTACATTTCTTCTGATGGTGATATGCTGGTTTCGTACACATTATAGTGAGTTCACTATGACCTCCACAGTCACCAGATCTCAACTCAAAAGAGTGACTTTGGGTTGCGGGGAAACAGGAGGCCTATAAATTATCAGAAAGAATTTACAGAAAGTGAGGTAACAATCAAAAGATTTTAGGTTATGTAAAAGAGTGTCTTTAGTAGCCAAACACGTCAATGTATTTCTGAAGAAGTGCAGATGCAAAGCACTTGAAAAGATACCCATGTGTTCAAATTTGAAAATACATATAATACAAAACTAAACAGTTGTGGGTGCTAAGTTAGAACATTTAACATAATTATCTATAAATATTTATATTATTTAGAAATACCAAGAATTTATTTTGGGTGTAGAAAATCAATGTAAGCTACAATCTGAGTTAAAAAAAACAAGATTCTGATTGTGGCAAACTAAAAACTAAAGTTGTTTTGAATCTCTAATATGAGGTAGAGTATTGAATGAAATAGCTAAGTATACATTAGGGATTACAATAGTTTTTCAAATGCATTTTGGGAAAATTTCTTTGTTCCCTGAAAACTTATAGTAGTTTGATATTAACCTACTTCTTGGATTAGGCAAAATTTTATTTAACCCTTCTTGTCTCATTTTCTATATACAACCTGTGTGCTCCGGGTCAACATAATCGTCTTCACTAACCCCCAATATAGAGCTTAATGATTTTAACACCAAATTCATCTTTATATTGTAATCACCACAAATGTGTGAATACTTGATTTCCCTCTCCTTAATTTCTATAGCTTAAGAAAGAAAAAATTGTAAAAGGTTTCGAATGCATTTTTTCATCTCTGACTCATTTTCTTTTACTTTCTCCAGTAAATTTAAGAGAATGTACATAAAAATATGAAAATAACATAAGCATTCAACAATTAGCACATGTAGGGCAGTATGCAAGTGCACAGCCTCTGCAATATATTTCTTACACTGCAGCACACAGTATGTGTTTTACAGTCCTTCTTTTAGGCAGAACTGACATCTCTTCCTTACTTGCCCTCGCTGGGGAAGTGCTGTGGTAGATGTCCTCGGTTATCAGAGCTGCTGCACTCTGAATAGCTTTCACAACTGCTGCTGAGGCTTCGTGCGAGGGACAGCTTCCTTCTTTCAATGATGGAGTTACAAGTGCCTTTACTGCTCCAGGAACACCCTCCTCTTTGTGCTTACGAAATCCAGTTGGGTCGTCTCTCTCCAAATAACAATCTCCCTTCTTCTTCGGATGCATTCTACTTCCTCTTCTGAATCAGAGTTGTCTTGCTGGAAATGGAAAAATCGCCTCTAAAGCCTCTTCAGTGTTGTAACGCACACTCATGGCTTCAGCACAGACAAATTCGGGTCCTGTTTGCAGGAGCTTTATAACTCTGGAAATAAAGGTGGTCTTTTGAAGTCTGTGAGAACATGATTGCCTTGTTTATTTGCTACTGATTGGTCTGAGACACACTAAAACTTTGTAACTTCTGTGGTTAATAACTGTGACCTTAATTCACTCTATTGCCTCACGAGTCATTTTGACCCAAACCATTTTGTAAATTTTTTTGTACAGCTTACATGGAAATGTGAATAAAAGCAATTTAACTTTTTCTATGTTTTGGCCATCTAGGAAAAGTCTTAAAATCTCAAGTTAAAAAATAACATTTAGTGTTTTTGGGGGGTTTAACACAGCGTTCATTTTGACCCAAGAACAGTAGGAGGGTTAAATAGATTAAAAACAGGTACTACACATTATACTCTCTGGCCACGAGTTTTTAAGGTTTAGTTTTTTTATGGCAATTTTCTCCATTTCTTTACAGAAGATGTGATCATCTAGTTACCTCTTAAGGTAGTAGAAGCTGTACCTGTTGATTATGGTTTGTAGTAGAAATAAAAACTTCCAACTTGACTTGCTTCAAGTTGCTGCTACTGCAGCCCCAGCTAAAATAGATAAAGTTTTGTTTTAGATTTTTTCTTTCTTGTCATGATGAAATAATGAACATGCCTCCAAATTACTTGCTCATTTATATTTTTAATAGAAATATTTTATGCAAGTCAAAACTACAGCTATCTAATCAAATATGTTTACACATGAATGCATGAGAAGAAGCATTTGTACCAAATGAGTCATCAGCAGCTGTAAACAAATGAACCTTTCAATTCCCTTAAGTGTGTAATGTAATTACAGATTGGTCATAAGGCTAAATAAGACTTTAGTTACATTTTCTGTATTTATACAATCCTCAAAAACACATACATAGCAATTAGAATCCAAAATTCTTTTACATATTTATCTACAGGTCTTCATAAAAGTATACTATTTCTGAAATAATCTTCTATACAAAATATCTACTATGAAAATGCAAATCCATATATTCAATGAGTTGATAAAGAAACAGCAAGCAAGACAAATTAAAAATGCAGCTGAAAATGAATGTGTTTAACAGGGAGTATAGTTAAATCAGACATCAGTATCAGCTTTTGCTGAAAAACATTAGCTAGAAAATAGATGAAACACAGAATAACATTTTTTATATTCTGCCATCTTCTCACTATTCAAAACCATTGAAATATGATAAAACTTTCATGCGTTTATGTTATCTTATATTATCACATATCGAGAAGACACACAAGCTGGTATTTTGTAAAACAAAATAGCAAAGTAAACAGCATACAAAAAAAAGACAATTTTCATCTTTTAAATGCCCCAAATTTCATGTTCTTAATTAATCAGAGAAATAAAAGCTTAAAGCATGTTTTCTACCAAACATCACTGTAGTCTTTGGATTGTTTATATATTTGAGTAAAATTAGATTGAAATTATGCTTTTTTTTCAGTTTTATTTTTGGTTAAACATGAATGTCTTTACCTCTTGGGTTAATAATCCTAAGCGAGGTCAGGTAAATTGACATTGAATATGAATGGCTGAGCAGTTTAATTGTATTAGTTGACTGTAACCACTGGCTGAGGTACTGAATAACTGAAATACACTCATAGGGTATTTGATACAATCTAATTCTGGTTATGTGTACAAAAATATAATTTCTATTACTACTACAGCAACACTTACTGCTTTGGTCAGTTGAGACCCAAAACAATATATTCCTAATTGTAGAGCATATCATACCCTAATAAATCTAAAATATTTACAAAGCAGTTAAAGCCAAATGTGTTTGTGCAGGGGTTTGAAAAAACCCCTTCTGCAACAAAGAGTTTGGTAAGTTATTCTATTTGCATGCTATTTGACACATTTCATTAGTTTACCGAGAGAAGTATACTATAGCTATACGTTAAGGTTTATAAATCAGCAGTTACTCAACAACAATCTCAAAGCAGTCATTAGTATGTATTCTGATGAGCTGCGTATTACATAAGTGTTTAAAATAACAGAAATACCTCCCTCTAGTGAATGACGTTGGTCATTACATATAGCGAAGTAGGAACTATAGAATGAAGGCCACAGATAGCTAAACAGCAGCCAGGCTATACTAGTTATGTATCTCATTATGGATCTTTGTCCTACACTGTAAAATAATGTCTTTAATTTATGGTAAAATGCCAGCAGCGGTGGTTAAAGTATAGTTGCCAGTATTTTACCATAAATTAAAGATTTTTTTTTTTTTAACGTGTCCACCAGCACAGCCAACATGACCATAGATTGTTTCCAGTCTGCAGTGTAAAGAGGAGCGTCACACATTAGTGGAGCTTATTTGGCCTGAAATATGTCCAGGCATGACATATAGTTACATTAAAAAACCCCAAAAAACTTTCTTGTGAGAATTCAAGAGGTCTTATCAGACAATACGGTGCAGTACAACACAGTAAATTTAGAGAAAGAAAGGGTAGAAATCTTGCCACTACATTTTAGTGTCATCTGGAGTGGGCTTCTCATTCTCATATTCATTCTTTGGGGAAATTAGATGGTATGGCTTTTTTTCAACCGTCTGGTTGCCCAACTCTAGGTCGTTGACTCTCAACTCATGTCGAGACAAATGTTCTACAATGCCAGCTCCGATGGAGTCACCAAGGACGTTGGTGGTGGTGCGCAATCGATCACTGAGAAACAGAGAAAAACCATGAAAACAGTCAGAGTGCAAAAACAGGATTTCAAGATGAACCAACCAAAGAAGATAAAACATTGTGTCCCTTTAAATGATGCAGAGACTGCAGAGCATATTCAAAATTCAATCAATAGGTAAACAGAGCAATTGTGCTGTATAGCTGTAGTACATTTTGAACAAAATCTGCAACTTGTTGTTAATTTGCCGTTCAAAGGGAGTGACTAAAGCCCATTCTCCTGGATACTTACAGGAACCAGTCAACAGCAATGATCAGTGAGATGTCATCAGTGGGAAGACCTACTGATGTTAGTACTATAATCATGGTAACCAGGCCTGCCTGAGGTATTCCAGCTGCACCGATGCTGGCTGCTGTGGCTGTGATGCTGAGGAGAAAATGATAGACCCCAAAATATTATTTATCTCTTTTATTCAGTAAACTTCTAATTTTGGTTGCTGTGGCATTTCTTTCTGATGGCACTAAAGCAAAGGAATTCATGTCCATTAAGCTTTTCCACAGTTTATCACACACTGCCAGAAACATCAATGTATTCAGTGGGATAAGACCAACACAAGATAGCCTGTTATTGTGGCAAAGGTCAAAAGAGAATGATGGATGATATCAAATCTTTCTTCTGATGAATAAATATATGCAAAACCTGGCATTTATATGAATGTAATCTGACTAAACCCGAGCAATTTCTAAAAGAATATTGGGCAATAATTCAGTCTCTAATTGTGCAAAAGCAGTAGAAAACACACCAAAAAGCTGCTGGGAAGCAGCTATAACTGCAGTAAAAGAGGATTCTGCAAAGTGTTGACTCAGAAGGACTGAATGCAAATGTAACTTTTTAGATGTTTCTGTAGCACAGTTTAACAATCGAAGAGCCACAGATTTAGCAGATGTAGCTTAGTACATTTAGTTTGGCATAAAATATATTTTAATTGAGTCTTGCTTTTTTTGTGTGTGTTTTTGAACTAATATTGTTATGAGCAGCAAAATTTTGCAATACCTGATGGTGAGAATTTGTCCAAAGTTAAGGTCATAATCATTGACCTGTGCAATAAAGATGGCTGCTAGGGCCTCATATAAAGCTGTTCCGTCCATATTTATGGTGGCTCCGACAGGGAGAACAAAACGGGTCACACGCTTGTCTACCTTGTTGTTTTCCTCCAGGCATTTAAAAGTGATGGGTAATGTGGCAGAGCTGTGTGACAACAGAGGGGGTAATAGGAAAAGTCATAAGACACAGTAAAAATTTTCATGAAGACATCTCCTTGTCTATGTCAGTTGAATCACAAACCTAGAAGATGTTCCAAGGGCAGTAACAAGGGCTTGAAGCAGTCCAGCAATGAATAGAAAGGGATTCTTTCTGGTGATAACAAAGTAGAGCGTTGGGAGGACTATGATGGCGTGGATGAGCAGGCCACTAATAACGGTTACTGTATACATTCCCAGCTGCCCACCCATGGCTGAAATGTCATCCATCTCCACAATTTTACCAGCAATGAGGAACAAAATACCAACAGGGGCATACCTGAGGACAGCGAGTTTTACAAAAGAAGGTTTGAAACATTTCATTAGGTGTTATTTCTTTTTGATTATCCATTGTTCTAGCTCACATTTTTAGTACATACCACATTATGATGGCGACTAGCCTCATAATGGCCTCATTGAGGCAGTCAAAGAAGTCTCTGAGGGGTTGTCCTTGTTCCCTCATGTTCCCAATGATCAGACCGAAGCACAAGGAGAACACCACCAAGCCCAGGGCATTGATCCCATTCACTGATCCTGGTACTGGAATCATCTCCTCTTGGGCTATTTGTTGGCTGCCATTTTGGAGGAATATTGTGTCGTTCACCGTAACAGTCACATGGATTACTCTCTTGGCATATTGCGTCTTGAACTGAAGTTTAAAGAAAAACAAATGTGAATGAATTAATTTCTGTTTAGGGAAAATTTATCTAAAAGTGTTTTATTTTCAGACTCAGTCAATGCTGTCTGGCCAGGTCTGCATGGTCTTGAAAGCGCCACTGTACACACAGAATAATTTTCGTCCCAAATGAGTTTTCTATTGCTTATTTGCATGTCCAGTCAATGGGTGAGGTGGGTCAAGACTGATTGGCCTGGATTTACAGTTTATTGTTCATCTCAAAATTAAATAGCTATTTTGGTGTTTTTTAGAATTAATGTGATTTAGCATTTTACATAACTGCCTGCCTGCCCAACAACACATCTATCCATTCATCCATTCATCCTGCTATGTTACCATTTTGTTGTCCATATCTCTGAGAGTGCTATCTCGATTACATGTGTGTATAAAAAAGGAAATGAAAGTGGAAACTTGCAAAAATCTCAACAGCTAAAGTTCCCATCCAACTTTTGGAAACCCCCTGTAATCCAATAATGGATAATCACATAATGCAATTGCTATTGATATTATTGTTTTTTGAGATGGGATTTGTCTTTTAATTTCTTCCTGACTTCAACATTTCAAGAGCTCGATTTCATGGAAACAAATTCAAACAACATCCTGAAAAATAACTTTAATTAAAATTTTCTCTGGCTTTGGAAAATTTTGTTATACTGGCATGTTTTAATAATACAATATGATATTGAAAGAAAGCATGTGTGCAAAACCTCATGACAGAATACAAATTTTTTGTCAAAAAGAAATCTCCATCATTCAGAGAAGATTTAAGGGGCTTTGTTTCAAAAACAAAGCCCATTTGTTTTTGAAATAAATGGGCTTGATGTCGCTGTTCTCTGACATCTTGTTATGTTTTAAATTTTAATTATAATATTGCAAAGTTTGTATTATGTGGTGCTTACAAAATAAAAATGTTCACCTGAGCTTTCCGTAAGAAGGACACTTGTGATGTTTAATATTTTAGAAGGAATATAAAACCAAATCTTCATCTACTAGAGAAAAAAACCCAACGGGTTCAGCTACACTGGTGAGTAATTACCAGTGTAGCTGATAATTACTCACTCAAAGTAACACACTCAAAGAGACTCAAAGTCTCTTTGAGTGTGTTACATTTAGATGACGTAATTTCATTTAACTTCTAGAATATTTAATTGGAGAGATCGGAAAAAGAAAATATACCTGTTTGGTGCAAGCTTCCACAAGGTTTGGAGGAAACATGTTTCTGGAGAAAAAAAAAAAAAACAATAAAAAGTTAGTTTTTTAAAGAGTGAACCTGCAAAATCTGCTTTTCTATGATGAACAAGTTCTTCCTTCGAAATAATTAAGTGTTTTTGAAGAATTTGCGTTTCTGAAAAGTTTCAAATTTAAAAAGCAATTTTGAACAGTGTGGAAACTCCAAAGCGAAAGTAGTTCCTTTAATTTTCTGGCAATTCTTTATTTCTTGCAAATAGTTACTTTTTGTAGATACATGTATATTTTGTATGGATTTTCACGTTTTCCTACTCAGTTGCATGCTTCTTTTAATCTGACTATGCAATTTTTAATAACTGCATAGTATCATGTTCTTAAGTTGTAAACTTGTATTTACTGTACAGTTTCTTCACATTTTCTGTTTCTACATTCCGTTTGACTTTCACTTTGCTGCTGGTACACCTGAATGAATAAAAGACATTTCTATGTCTTTAGTCTATTTACAAGACAAAAATGATCACTTACAACACATGAGGGTTTTGCTGTCTGATTTTTGGTGAAACTCTTTTGGTTTGTTTAGGAAGCACTGTTTTGAATACCTGATAAGATCCAGAAAGGCATCAGCAGGGCTGACCTGCTCTATCTGTTGCTGCTTGGTGAATTCATCCTTGGATCCCTTTCCAGGGTGAATAATAAGCACCATGACTATACCGATGAACACAGCAATCACAGTTGTGGTGGTGTAGTAGATCACTGCCCTCATGCCCATTCTACCAGAAGCCTGTCTATCCAGAGAGGCGATACCTAAAGAAGACAAAATCATTCAAACAGAAAAAAATGTTTGTTTTGTTTTTGTTTTTTGTTTTTTTATGTATTGCATAAACATGGAATATTTCTGCCGCTGTAGGAGTGTGTTTATTCAGCAGCGTATTTTTTCCACCTTTAGTATGCCAAATAGCAGAAAATATTTGAACATATAAACAATGACAAAAAGCTAAATTGTGTCTGTGTACTGTGTACAAGTTGTAAACTTGTACCGTATAGGGGGGAAAAGTTCTGACAATTCTGACCGACAGGGGGCCCTCCACAATTTATTTGTTTATTTTTTGTTCATAGAAATTAAAAAAAAATGTGGGCCCTGTCAATTACAAAATTTATCATATTGTATTTTCAAAGATAGCTTTTAACAGTAAAAATTTAATGTTACCACTCCCAGACAAAAAAAAAACACATCCATGTTTGCCTTAAAACAAAATACTTTTGAGGTGTTCATAATTTGATTTTAAGAAAAGCAACCCAATATTTTGAGGGTAATACCACAACATTTCCAAATCATGGAGATTTTCATTGTTGTTTTGTGCCAAACATATGTATGAATCAAACCCAAAACTTAACCTTCATCCATACATCCTGGATTATTTTGTATTCTTTACCTAACTGATACCTTTATGTAGTGAGATCTTGTTGATCTTTTCGAAATTATGTCTTAAACTAAAGGACATTTGATTCATAGTGAAATTAAATCAAAACATGCATTGACAAACAATTGTTTAAGGTTGCGAATATTAGCTGCAGAAATAGGTTATTTCAGTTTTTAAACTTATTTTTTATCAAAAAGATTTGTTGATTTATCAGGTTAATTATACAGCATTTACATCAGAATAAATGTTCAAGACATTTTAAAATCATTTATCATAATCTCTATGCTATACTTTTAATTCTTTAGCACAAAAGACTGGACCTTATCAGGGGTGTTTGACTTTTGAAAGATGGTAGTGATTTGATTGTGATTATTAGCCTGCCCATTGCAATCAGAATAGCATTGATGTGCCGCTAATTTCAGTGCCTTTGTGTGTCCAGTTAGCCTGAGAAAAGGCTTGGTAATTATAGGGGGAATACACCCAACTGGGTTATCATCTTTGACTCCGACAACAAAGAGCCACAAGAAACACAATCTGACTGCGACCTTTAATGCTGGAAAAACAACACCTGCTACTAAATCTCTGTGGGGAAAACTAATAAAATCTTCTTTTATTTTGTAAATTCACAAACAGCCGCAGAGTTAAAACATCCAAAATATGGATCTTGAATTGTCATTTTGTCCACAAACTGTATAAAAAGTAGTACACTGCTTCTGCATCTGCAATGTCCGACGTGTCTTTCGGTGTGACATCAGTTTGTTGTGACAGTGTGCAGAGATGTTAGTTGCTGATTGCCTGGCTAAATCTAGGTCATTGTTTATCCCTAAGAGAAAATGATACAGGGAAAGGTATAACTATGTACAAGTGATGTCTCACACAGAAAATCCTTTTCAGCACAACTCTTTGTTGAGTCTGGCAAAGTTTTTCAATTTAAGAACAAGGTTTACTATGAAATTACAAAACCTTAAGCAGATTGAAAGCTAATGGTTCTCACAACCATCTGTGGTGACAAAGATGAAAAAAAGGGCCACAAAAAAACTGAATTAGGAGACAGGTTGCTTTAAAATGGTTCAATTCAACCATTATCTTTCTTCAGAGCTTTCTAAGCAGGCTTTGTCTATTTGAGAGATTTATGTATTCCTCTGTAGCGTTTTAATTCTACAGATGTTTGCTAAAAAGTCTGTGGATTCCTCAGAAGGTCAGTGTTGTTTGAAGATCACAACTTTATTGTCTGCCTCAAGAACGTTGGAGTTTAGGAATGACTCAGTAGAGAGAAAATGTTAGAAAACCAATTACAAGTATCAGACAGTATCATAAAAACAGTACAAATGTGTTTGGATGGACATGCTGCCCCAGAATTGGACCTGTTTGTTCCTATCACCTCATCAGTTCTGGACTCAGGCTGTAGTCCATCTTTTTCTGATCTTCTCTTTCCCCTCCTTCATTCACTCATCCCCAGTTTTTTTTATCTCCTTTCTTTTCCACACCTCCATCACCATCTCTTCTTTCAGGGTGCTTTTTTGCACCCCAGTCTCCCCAAATCTTTTATCCCTCCTCTCAGACTGACCCTTTTGCTGTAGTTCTCTTTGATTCCACGTTCGCTTTCTTCCCGTTCCCTGTCTGACAACCCTGGGAAAACTTGTTGACTTAGTCTACCCTGCACGTACTCACAATGATCTCCAGACTGTTGTCCAGGCAACAACAGATGCAGCCTCACCAATTCAATCTTTTCAAAAGATCGAAAGAAACAAGATTGAAGGAGCGCAAGCTGAATGACTTTCTTTGTAGTTTGGGGGAATGCTCATCAGTCCGGCTCTGTGAGAGTCAGTGTGAAACACAGCATGTACAGTGCCTTCAACTTCCTCACATTTTGTGAGGTTACAACTACAAACATTAACATTTTGGAAACTTTATGCAGTAGAACACTAGAATGTATTTTGTTATTTTCTGAATTTTAAAAGTTAAGACCTTATTTTGAATTTCAAATTGTAATATTTTCTTCTCCTCAGGCCTTTTCTTTTCTCTATTCCATGATTCCTTCTTTAATCTCTGCAATATAAAAACTCTCTGGTGGTCTCCAATTATTCTGTAAAGCATTTAGTTTTCAGGTTGTATTGAATCAAGTGTGATGGAGTTGACTGAAATGAGAAGAAATAAAAATGTATTAGCAAACAAAGCTTCTTCTAGGTCCTGTTTCTCATTTAATGAGCAGACCACATAAGCTTCTTTCTCATAAATCTCTATCTGTTGTTCTTCCCTCATCCGCCTTACAGCTCAACCCTCTTTACATTCCCTCATTTCTTACCTTCTGGGGCCCCATTATATTCAGCTCAAAACACCGCATAGGGCCCGTCTAAGGTCTGCTTAATTTATTTTTAGGCTCACAACTCAACTTCACTTGTAGATCAAATCAGCTCAGTAGCAAGACATTTTCACATGGGACAACTCTTTTCACATAGTAGCACTACTCTGATTCAGAATCATGTCCCTTTGACATGTCATTGTAGAAATTACAGAAATAGATTATTCATTATTCAAAGTCTTGCTCACCATATGAAAAATGAGGCTGTTATTTCAACAGAGTGAGATGCTTGGTTAATTTAGGATGGAGAAAAACAGAATCTTGACTTACTTGTAGAAATGATTATTCTACAAAAAGATTTAAACATGGACTTAGTCATGGACATGGGAGCGGATGCACAATTTTCCAAAGAGATTAAATTAAATATATGCGCTCCATACAAACTCTATAACAATAAAGAAAACAGGTTAATTTTATATATATATATATATATATATATATATATATATATATATATTATATATATATATATATATATATATATAGACTGCTCAAAACAATAAAGGGAACACTTAAACAACACAATATAACTCCAAGTAAATCAAACTTCTGTGAAATCAAACTGTCCATCTAGGATGTGTTATTTGAGTGTTCCCTTTATTTTTTTGAGCAGTATATATATATGTATATATATACATAATTTCTATTAACCCTTTAACAACTTTTTTTTTTTAACCAGTGTTGCACTGGGGAGTAGCTCATGACATCAGAAATATCTTAAGTTAGTGAAGGGTCACAATTTTAACATGCTTATAGATTTATAAAGAGGAAAACAGCACTTGAAGACAAAAGAAACTGCTGTAGTAATGTAACTGCCGATAATGTATACTTTTCTGGAAACAGAGACAAACAACTTGGAAACTGAACGACGTACTTCTGTGATTTCTACACGCCGTGGCTGAGATCATGTGTTGTGAACAAATCAGGATGCTGATGTTATGCTCTGCTGTAGCACAAAGCCGACTATTATAAGATGTGTCTGTGTCATCCCCACTGAAGACCGCGCTCTCTCCCTGTCAGTCACTGCAAAAGCCGGACATTTACTCCTGCGGTATTTGTCAGGGTTACGTAAAACTAACCACTGGCTGCATCCTGGCACTGTTGGCCAGGTGATTACAAAAGTGGATACAATTTCTCTTTCCAAACAAACATAGACATCTCAGTAGGATGCCTTCTGTTTTTGCTTTTCAGAAATACTGGTCCAACTGGGAAGGGCTCAGGACAGTACCTAGGTAATGTACAGTAATTGTAAAATAAAACGGTTTTGATTTGTTGCATCCAAATCAAAACCGTTAAAAACAGGTCAAACGTGATTCAGAACAGAACTGCAAGTCAACATGTTTGGATGTTGCTTATGAGATCATCCACCTTGATAGCAACAAAGCATGTTGGCTTGTTGCTAAAAATTGCTGGCTCACTTTACCGTTCATAATGTACTTATAGATTGGTGGAGCTGCAGAATAATAAACAAGCAGGCATCTGTGGTGTTTCACAACAGAGGGGCTTCATCCAAAGACGAAGCTCAAAAATTTAAAAAAAAGTTAGAAGACAAAGAGGGAGGATTTTCTAACAACAAAATGAGAAGTAAGCAGAGGAGACATAGAGAAGGTTGGATGAGAGAATTACAATACTGTAAATACAAGGTGATGGAGGAGCATGTCGCATTGTCTTTAAGTTGTGAGATAAAAAGGTTAAACAAAGGACCATGGGAGTAGTTTTGTGGATGTGTGTTTAAACCAGGAGCAGTCAAGGACAACACTTTTTGCCTTAAACAAGCTTTGAGGGTGATCAGTCTTACTACATTAAAATTGAGATGCTGGTAAAAAATATAGGATCAAATGAGTGCAGCACATGAAAAAAATATTAATACACCATTCAATATCTGTCTCTTTTTCTGTTTCCTTTTTTCTTATTTATGTAAAAGAAATAATAAACATAAGTTGTTGTTTTTTTGTTGTTTTTTTTGCTTGTTTATTTATTTTTCTAACCATGGCTTTTTAACTTTATTATCCCATAAGTTGAGATGTATTTAGTGATTTTAGAAGGGTGGTTTGTTCAGTCAGCTTGTCAAAGAAACACAGAACAGGAATGTGAGCCTCATCAGACAATGGCCCGGATGGCCCCCAAGCTGGTTGACATTGTTTTAGTGTCACTGTTGATGTTTTTAAAATGGTTATGTAAAAAGAAGGCATTTTAAATATTTTGTCATCTACCCCATAGAGTAGGTCCAATCTTTTTTTTTTTTATGAACTTGTGTTTTTTTCACACTGAAACATTTTTCCTAATACCAACAAGTCAAGATATAACAAGCATCCAGAAACACTTCCATTTAGATTTTTCTTGTCAAATAAATGCACATTCTCTTTCTGATCCAGCTTGTTGTTACACAAAGCTGTTATATAATACCTGTGATAAGACTTGAGACAAGCAATGGCAGCACCAGCATCTGGAGCATTCTCATCAGCAGCTCTCCAGGAAAGGAGAAGTACTTCACTTCACGGTAAGACAGTTTGTATGGACGCAGAGAAAATCCGAGGATTATACCTGCAGGGTGATCAGATGTGGAGGAAAAGGTGGTAAATTATGATATTCAGTACCAGAAAGAGTCGAGTAACACTGCTCAACAAGAACAAGGCACATGTCTATTTTTATCCAATTAGTCAATTGTTCACTCTACCACAAATATATTGACAGTTCCAGGTGACAGATTGTGAAATCTAACAAACATCCTAAATTTAACACTCTGTTATGACTTTGTGTATTTCTAGCTACAGACATCGGTGCTTTAGTCAGGTCAGCTTCACCTCCTCCGGGGCAGAATTCAGGGGTCAGTAGAGAGAATTCAAAGGTCAGGCATTGGGTCAAGGAAAGACTCGTCTGTTAAATTCATCAGCGCTGACTGTTTTAGGTCTTTTGTTTCTTTTGCCCATTATGCTGCTGCTGGTGACAAGAAACTAATCAATTATTGGGCTGATGTGGGGAATTTTTATGATGGGAATGATGAGGTCTCATTTGTAATTAACTAAATTGCTCAGAGAGCCCAAAATATAAACCATTCAGCGGTCCGAGAGAAAAACAATCCTTAGACAATTTATTTCTTACCTATAATAACAGCAGTGATGGTTAGAATGACAAAAGCATTTTTCACAAAGAACCCCTTCACTTCGTCCTTCTTGATGTTCTCCACTCTCTTCTTGGCGAGCAGCGACCTGGACTGGATCCCAGCTCGGATTTGGTGAAGACCACTGCGGCTCCTTTGTGGATTCTCTCCATTGCTTTGAGTCATATTTGTGGCTGGAATCTGCAGAGCTGCTGCTCCCAAGCAGGCCTTGGCAGTGATGAAAACACTATCGATGCGCTGATGACTAGGTTCAAGTCCTGCTGCTCCTGAGTGTCCTCTCCTTTGGTTAAAGGATTAGTAGTTGCCTGCTCAAAAGAATGATGTAAATATCAATGAAAATGTCATAATGTGACATAGACAAGAACTTTTATTAGATGAAACAAGGAGCAACCACAAAAACAAGTTATCTGTGTTAAATTACAACATTTCTGACTGCTGTTGTGTCTGACAACAGCAGCAGAAACAACCTTAACACCAAGACAAGTAGAAATCCTGTGTATAAAATATGTTTTAACATCCAAGTCAAGACAAAACTGCATTCTGAGTAAAACACCAGCATTCTACTGGCAGCTGTGAAGAATTTGCAAACTTCCTTTTCTGCACACACGTGTACAGTTTGGCTTAGATAGGCAGGTCAATTCAAAAACAGAAGCTCTGCTTCTGAGTTATACAGTAGATTATAAAATATGGACACAGAGGCTTTTTCAATACCTTTAGGTTTGAGCAATAAGGTCCTGTGGAGCAATGTCTGAGTTTTCCAGGGAAAAGGTCAGGTTTAAAGCTTGGATCGGTGTGAGAGGGGTCCTTTGGCTATGAGCAGACTGTGCAGCCAGCAATGAAGAGATATTCAGTGGAGAAAGAGAGGGGTGGAGACAGGAAAGGAGGGATCAGCGTCAGGGATGAGGGAACGAAAGAGCCAGTGAGAAAATGGAGGCGGTGCCCTCATAGAAAAGTGGTAGTCACTGAGTCGCAGAGCGTGGGCTTGAGGGGAAATGGAGGGCGGGGGGTAGGCAGCTAAAAAAGTGAAATAAGGTAGAGGAGGGGCTGCTTTTCAGGCCGAGGCAAACTTTAGGAATAATGAGCTTTTCAAAAAGCAAAAAGAAAAAGGACCTTCTTGTGTTCTTCTGTCCCTCTCAGCTGTCCTTTGAAACTGTTTTTTTCATGCTTCATAAGTTCAGCCTGACCAGGGGTTCCTGCAGAGAATGAGTCCACATATTAAAACAAACCCCATTAAACAAAACATGCTTGATTAGCAGTGTGTTGTGAAAGTTGAACCATGTGATAGACTGTAATAACAAAGTGCACGGCTCTCAATTAGAAGAAAAATAGAGGCTTTGAAAATATTTTTGCAAGTAAAATCTGGTGTGACTAGGATATGGATTTGGCTGACTGTGATTAGCAAATAAACAGCGTCATTAAGTTCAAAGAACAGGGGATAAAGTTGTGGAGACATTAAACCAAGGTGAGCTTAAGTAGCTGTAATAATACATGCCACACTTTTCAGATTTGTAAGGTGTAACAAAAAACCAACAACAATAAATTTAAAACCATGTAGCCTATTCCTTCTGCTTTTATGTTCTAATTAATTTATGTGGGGCTGTCAAATTGTTTGTAACAGATGTGAAAAAGTTCAAAAGGTATGAACTTTTGGAAAGCTCATTGTGTGTATGATGTGGGAACATCTCCAAGAAGTCAACAAAATAGTCTTCTTTTGTGGCCTTTCAGTACATTTCTGCTGCGCAAAGTCCTCCTGGTGTTTCCATAAAAAAACAAAACAAAAAAAACATCTGTGTAGAGTTCAGTATGGTAAACTAAAAAGAGACAGCAAATATTTGCCAATTGCAAGTGGGGCAGCTGGTTAACTCGCTTCTGCCAAGAAAGCAACGTCATTTGTGAATCATGCTTCATGGAAATTTGTAGAAAATTAGCTGAATGCAGTTACACTTCATGTTATTGAAAATAATGGATGCTTCACTTCCTTCAAGAGCACTATGCAATGGACTGGTATTTAATCTGGCAGAAAAATCCACCAAATACAAAAAGATCAGTTTTAAATAAATGGATTGTTATGTGCAAAGTTTTTATTAAGAACATGAGGAAAACCCACAATGAAACAGTGAATGTATTTGTACTGATTTAAGACAGGATTTTTCTCTCTCTTTGCTTTGTGTTCAGATCAGATTATTTAGATGCACTTTAGGAAAAGGAGCTGCACATTATTACAGTGTTTGGTTTGAGTTAGTTTGAGGAAAATTCCAAGTGGAGCAGTAACATGTTTTAAAAATTAAGAAAGCGTCTCCCACTATGATGTAAAAAACTTTTCAGATATGAATTGTGGTCTCAGAGACCTTGAAAAGCTCAGGGGAATATTACTTGTAATAAGCAAGACTTTTTTTTTCCAAGATGTTTTGTAGCAGATAGGCAGACACTTCAAACGTAACTTTAATACTTAACAAAATGACTCAATATGAACAAGCACAGTGAGTTTTAAACTTTCTTTGTTAAATGTGATTTCTCTAATTTATGTAATTTGACCGTAGGATGATAAATGTAACCAGCTTCATGTAACAGTGAAATGGTCCCAAACTAATAGGTTAAAAAGATGTGTCAAACTTTTTCATTTGATCCTTGGATATAAAGGAACACTTTAACTTAGCTAATTTATCAAAAGGTTCAATGTAGGACAATTAGTAACAGTTTTCATACCTTATGCCATCATGTCATTGTGACTTGCAGATTTAAATTTGTACAATTGACTGTGTAATGGCCAAACATTGACTCTGCCTCTCCAGGACATTCCAGAAATCAACAACCAGGTCACCTGAGCACGTCAACTGTCTATCACAAGCCTGGCATTTGATAGACCGATGATACAAAAACAAACAAATATGTGTTCACATACTCACTCCTAAGATGAATTTATAACTGATTTCTCAACATGAAGGTTTTAATTTTTGGAATGTAGAAGAAAGACCTAGTGAATTGGCTAAGTGTTCATATTACAAAAACCTTACATATTTTGTGACATTAAAATCACACATTTTCAAAAATTTTAAATGTAATTTTATGTGAGGCACCAACACAAAGGACAACTAAAGATGTAAAAATCCTCTTGCCATGAGAACAATCTTCCGAGCAGCCTTATACTGCCACCACTTCTGTCATGGTAGTGATTTGGTTTAGGGTGATGTGCAATGATAATTTTCTGCCTCACAGAGTATTTTGCATCATCTTCCTCAACCTACATGGCTGCTGGCAAGCTATAAAGCTAACATTCTTTCACGCAGCGGGCCACTGCCAGTGGCTGAGTTAGCGTTGGCTCTGTAAATAAAGCACTCATTGCGTGGCCTGCTATTTTGCAGTTATTTCACAGTCAATACATCTCAAATGAGAGATTTCAAAGACATGGATATTGTTTTATATCCATCTCCCCAGCTTCCTCCCTGGATTGTCTTTTGTGGTCTTTATAATGCTGTTTCTTCTCTAATGTTCTCCAACAGACCTCTGAAATGAAAACTTTGTTTGCTAGGAGATAGTTCATATTTAGACAACCTCTGAACACAATATTGAGAACAAACAGAGATAAAACATTTTTAGGCATTGAAATTATACCATAATACAATTAGCTGTTGGTTAAATCATTATTCAGCTGAGGCTCCAGGGTGAGCACAGTTGGTTTTGAGCATAAAAAGTTATTCCCATCTATGACTGTCCTTGAGAGGTAATCTATCAAAATATCTCTATTATTTCTTGGGTTTCAGAAACCCTGAACGGCTTCTTTCAACACTTTAGTCTGAGTCACATGTTGCATAGAATGCAATGTCTGATTTTATGTTGTCAATGCTGCTGATCCGATTTTTAAACATGGTGCTTTATTTGTTTGGACAAAAAGACAACAATGAAGGAAATCCATGGTGGTCCAACAATTTCTTTCAAAAAGGTCTTCTTCAGATCTTGCAATTGGTCACACATTTCCAAGTTTATTTTCAGAAAACTTGTCTTAACGTACAGTTGCTTCAGCAATGACCTCAGCTTTCATACTTGGCCTCCACATCATACATGTTACTGCATGTTAACCACATCTTTGTGGAAGGAATGTGAACATTTTTAAGAGGATTCATCCATTACTTTCATTGTTGTTGGTTCAGTCATGAGCTTATGGAGACATTCTTGAGCCAGCATGCAGGCAATGAATCTGTCTTTACTCTGTGATCACATTTTGTATGTTAGCTTCATGTGGACTACATCAAGAGTAGCAAAATTTCTCCCTGAATATTGTGTGAGCAACACCAGATGTGGCAGGCCGAAACTCTTTATTTAATAATAAAAAGTTTAATTTGTTATCACGATTTCACTCCTTAAGAACAGAGAGCCACAGAGTGACTGTCATACTGCTAACATAATTCACTGAGCCAAATCACAAAAAAGTGGATGCAGAACGTATCACAAAACTTTGATTTAAAACTGTTACCTCAGTATGTGAAAAAGAATGACACTATTTGATCACATTATTGCTTATATGATTAACCTGATTATTTAAATGGCAGCAGGGCACATTTTAGCCTAAACTGGCTCAATTCAGCTTACTCTAATTTAGCTTAGTTTATTGTAAGAAAACAATAAACAGAAGAGGATAAGTGAGTTCAAAGGTGCAGCTTTGTATCTCTACTGAAGCCCTTTTGGCTTTCTCTTTATAAGATTTTAAAATGTTTACTGTGTTCCAAAAATAACCCAACTTCCACAAGAATTAAAGTAGTAGTTAATTGATATAAAGCCTCAATAAAACTGTTAAACACTGAGATTATAATCCCTCCATGTTTTAGTCTCAGAAACCATGGATTGAAACCAAAACCTTTACTGTTTAGTACATTTTTGTTTTAAAATATATTTGCCAAATTTAAATACAAATTATTTTCTGTTGGGGTAAAACATATGTTCCTGTAGGTATTGGGTAAAATATTTATGTATAAATATATAAACTGAGAAGAACTCAGAATTTTTTTTATTTAAAGAACTCAATCAAAACATTGACAGTCTTCTACTAGAGCTCTTTTAAGACATTTTTAAACTAATATGTGAAAATAGTGAGTAAAAAGGAACTGTGCCTATTATGCAAATAATAAACATAAACTTAGAATAAGTTTTCCCAATTATTTATGCAAATACAAGCAAAAATGTTCTCAAAAATGAATAACCAGAAATCGATTTTTGTGTCTATGTGGATGAGGATTCTAAATACAAATATATTCTTAAAACTCATAATGAAGGAGAAACAAACAAACAAACAAAATCTGACTTCTGACACCTTCCCAAACAGGCACTACAATTATTATACACTTCCACTACAGGAGGCGCTGTTTCTTCTGTTATGATAAATTTATATTTGGGTAATTTTTTTTATTATTTTCTTTTTAGTTTAGTTACATTTTTATTTCACATTGTGAGCTACTATTAAAGAAATACTAATAAATGCCCATAAAAAATATGGGCATTGATGCCATGGGCTGAAGCATTTACTTTACTTGTTTAGGTGTGGTAGGCATCAGAGAGTGAGAAAATCACAAAATGTTTTGTTTCCCTTTGTCAAAGAGTAATGAGTTTTTGTTTTTAGATATGAAAATAAAATCAAACCAAATAAAACATTGTTGCTAGAATGTTTTTGATATATATTTATCACTGATATTTTCTGAGAAAATCCAATTACCCAAAAATCTCTTGACCCATCATAATTAATGCATCACAAAGAAAGAATTTGATTTAGAAAAAAGACATCTATATTTACAGTATATCTCATTTCCCTTTTTTATCTTATTTTTAAACTATCCTGCTTTATAGCAAACCGAATCTGTATTCTGTAAGTGACAATAACAATTACACCATCAGAGATCTGCACTCATGAGTTAAACCAATTATGGGTGGAATGTTGAACTAAACTGTTTGTTTTGTTAAGTCTTGGTGTGAGTATCTGTGGATTGATTGCCGATTATTCTGCTAAAGGTGTCACAAGGAGAGCTGGGATTACAGAGAAGATTTCATATGTTGACATAATTTTTCTAAGTCATGACAGAATGAGTAAATTCCCATTTAGTCCAAAATGAAGTTCATTTCCATTCCAACTTGATCAAATTACATAGCGTTGAGAAATATTTTATTTGCAACTTAATGCAAACTTTTAAAATAAGTCATGGTTTGGTAGCCGTAGGGGGAATTTTGTAACCAAGTTCTGCTTTAAATCCCCTCAGCCCATCTTCGTATCCATGCATACTAATACACATTTTATCCATAAACAACAACTGTGGCCCAAATCTTGGTACCAGAAAGAGTATGTAACTCTACCTTTTGCCAGATACTGTACCAAGCCAGATGGGAGTGGTTCATTCCCAGTGGGGAGATGTATCCAGGACAGGTCATAAGATCTGCAGTGTGCAGTGGCCCTCAGGGGACAGTCCGAACTGGGGCTACATTGTTCACCAGCATCATTGTCTGCAAGGGTTTCCCATGGATCAAATGTTGAAAACTTCAAACCCAGAGGTCTCATAGCTGCTCAATGAGTACGCTGGGAGACAGGGCTGTTCACACACGGTTTCTCACTGATCTGAACGAGGCCTCGTTAGACACAGTCACAGTGGCTCATCATCTGGATGCTGAAGAAAGAAAAAGGGGAGATGCTTCAGCAGAATAGGAAAAAGGGGAAAAAGCAGCAGCAAAATTTGCAGAGGAAGACTAAAATGCAGTATTAATATTTCATAGTGACTAAAAGCAGCAAAGCTGACTGCACAGAAAAACTAAATTTGTAATTTAATTTTCAGATGCCAGTCCTTCAAACTATCTTTGCATGAAAAGAGCTGGAAAGAAAGCAACTTAATTTGAAATTTATAAGAAATCCTTTGACATAATGTGACTGAAGACTCAAGATAAAATCAAATATAAAGTTTGTGAACCAATTCTGCAGCAGTTCACATTAAGCAGCTTATGTACAGATTTTGCAATTGCACTTGCTCTATAGTTGTTGAAGGTCATTTGTCAAAGAACAGCAAAAACACAACATTGACCTATAATCTTAAAAAAAAAACCAAAACTGTTATTTCGGTCTGCTTTAGCTTAAAGTGCCCAGCAAAAGCATTCACACCGTTTTGAACATATCACATTTTATCATGTTTCGACCCCAAACATTTATGTACTGTATTGAAATAAAATCCAGATGTCACTTCATTAATAATTGAAGTGGCCAGTACATAAGCTTACATTAGTCTAAATACAGTAGTTTGTGAAGGCCTCAGATGTTTGTCAGAGAACTACAGCATCATAGAAAACAAGGAAGATCGCAGATGAATCAGGGAATAAGTTGCACAAGGTTGAAGCACAGGTAAGTTATAAAACTTTATTGCACGTTTTGAGAATCTGATTGTACAATCCATCACCTAAAAGTGGAAAGACTGTCACTGTTTCATCTTGACTCTTTCCTAGACAAAGTTATCGCTGCAGCTACCTGTGTGTGCTTTCTTCCATCCTATAGCCTTTAAAGGGGCAGTATTCTTTAAAACGGGGTGGGCAATCCTGGTCCTTGAGGGCCGGTATCCTGCAACTCTTGGATGTCTCCCTGGTCCAACACAGCTGAATCAAATCGCTGAATCACCTCCTAAGTGCAGTCAAGTTCTCCAGAGTCCTGCTAATGACCTCATTATTTGACTCAGGTGTGTTGAAGTAGAGACACATCTAAAAGTTGCAGGAGATCGGCCCTCAGGGCCTGGAGTTGCCCACCTCTGCTTTAAAATCAACTTTTTTAAAATGTACATTTCATAATATAACATACTTGGAGTGTTGCCTTGATTCTTGCACATTTGAGAAATCCTTTGATCTCCCATGGCAACTATCCAGCTGTCCAAAATGAACGGTTGAACCTAAGCACCACCTTCAAGGCGCAGCTCCACCTCAAAACTGCAGTTTCTATGCTCCCAAACTTCTGCCTTTCAGAGCAGCCCTCCCTTATGGCTCCCCCCACTCAACACCTCTGACTCGCCAGCAGCAATTAGGAAACACCTTTTGTAATTGCCCATCTAATGAGCTCAGAATAGGAGTTATTTCTCAATGCAACACTAGTAAAAACATTGTTAAATGTTTAATAGAGGAGCGCTGTTGTGATGACTTTCTGAAGGTGGAGTTTCAGAAAGAGCATGCGTTTTTAAAGAGACAAGTTAAATTTTAAAGGAAGTAAAATTTCTTTTAAGTTATATTCAAATATATCTTTAGCATTTTTAGAACAACTGAAGGTAACATAGTTACTTGATTATGCTATCAAGTGGTACTAGCTGCCTGGAAATACATAATTCAAGCAATTGTCTACTGTCACTACATGCCCATTCCAGAGGAGTGAATTTCCTCAAATAGAAAAATATTTTTATTTTTATTTTTTATCAATTTGAATAGTAAACTGAAGTTGATAGACTGTTTAAATAGTTGAAGTGAATGTACGATTGGATAGAACACATATTTTCTTTTTGTAAAGTGACTTGAGATGCCATGTAAATTGCTGTTGTATAAATAAACAGAACTGAAATTGATTTGCTTTATTATGTAATGCTTTGTAAGTTCCCATACATTTTTATATTTCTTAATTTGTGTGAATATTTTATGCCTAATAAAAAGTGCATTTGGAAACCTTCCAAAATAAACATGAATACAATTTCAATGTATTTAAAAAAAAAATCAAAAGTATTAGGTTAAATGAATACAACATTTAAGCTTCTCAAATGATGTGCACTTTATGATCCCAATGGGGATAAGTTGATACCTGATCAGATCTTTATTAAAAGATCTTCTCAAAGATTTGAACTTGACACCTTTCTTTTCTATCAAAAACAACTTCAAATCAAAAGCCACCTTCATAAAAGACTAAAGAGACAAAAGAATAAACAAAATATGGCAGCAACATGAAGAACAGTAGATTATCGTGGCACTTTATGAAGGTTTGTTGTCATCATGTCAAAACAGCCTTTCAGATTATTGTTTTTAGGGATTTATAGTCTTCTTTTACTCTATGTGGCGAATATACTATCAATAAAATAGCCTAATTTTGTTAATCAATATCAATATTACCCAAAATAATAGTTTCATTTTGGTAGCAGAATAATGGTATAGTTATTTGTAATTGTAAACATAATTTTTTTCTTAAATGTTGCTATAACATTTGCTTTGACTTTGGACTGGAAAAAATCTTGAAGAATAACACTGCCTCCCCCTAGTGGTGACAACTGCACAGGATTAGTGTCTTTATAGTTAATAAGAATCCAATAGAAAATAATACAGTAGAATAGTTACATTATAACATTAAAAGATTTTAGCTAAGAGTTAAAATAACTAAATTAATCACATTGACCTAATGATGAACAGATTATAAGAAAAGAATTGACTAGGGAAATGTTAAAAAGCTTTAATATTTGAATACTTACTGGTATATTACACTAGAATGTGAATGAAAACATAAAACATGATGAAATAGACACAAGCATGTTCTACAGTAAGCAGGAAGCTGTGAATTTCTCCTCTTCTAACACATTGTGCAAATTAGATTGATCTGAACCGGTAGGAATTCGAGCGTGCAATGGCTCAAGGAATGAAAGTTTCAAAATCTGCTCATACTGGCCTTGATGATTACAAAAAGAGAGCAGTTCCTGCTGAGGATGACTGGGATGACAGATGATGGCATACAGACACAAACAAAAAAATTGGTTGTTTCCAGCCTTTTAATAAACAAATACATATTTATGTAACAAAATGTTTGTTTTTAAATCAATTGTTTTTCCTAGTTTCAAAATAAATCCACAACAAATAGGTGACCTTTTTGACTTTATTTCCCTGCTGTTCAGATGACAATGAATCATATCAAAACGTACACAACAGAATAGGTAATCATTCTATTGATTCTATATCAGTCATAGAAAAGCATCATATCTCAGTCATGTGAGGTTCTCAATAAGAATCCTTCAGGACATAAGGTTGAACGTTGTGGGCTTGAATGGTCAAACATCTACTACCTCTAATCTGTGTAAGGAGGTTTGATAGGCTGGGACTGCAGGTTAACAGATGGCCTCCCTAAGCACCTGTCAGTGGCTTTTGTTTGTCCTGTGACAGCTCAGATCAGGCCAATCAGCTTGGTAATGCAGAAAAAGCAGACAGAAACCATCAGAGAAACACAGAAAAGTGATTTGCCCTACATGGATGAATGAAGCAAACCGAGTGTGGAACATTCCTCCTTTGAGTAAACTGGTTTGTTTAAGCCTACATGTGAAATTGCAACAAGTTTTGTGGACCAGATGGAACTACTGGGGTATATTCTAGAGGACTGGACAGAATCTTTGGACATTTTTGGATCAGTTTGGCTGGAATCATTGGGTATTTCCAGAACAGTGGAAGACTGGACTCACTCTGTAAATCTTGCAGAACTTCTGCTCCTGGACGTGCTGTGCCACATGGATCTTTTGCTGGAACACCATGCAGTTTGTTTTAACATACTTGGCCCACTCTATGCAGACGATCCATGCCTGTGGCTTTTGCTCCAGTCCTGAAACAGTCTCAAGATGTTTTTCTTTCAGTTTCTTTTTCTGTACGTTTGAAATTTACTGGTTGGAAATCATTTAGACTGAGAGGTACGCTCTCCACTTTGTAGCCAAAAACGAAAAAGAAGACATGGATAGGTTATGAATAAAAGTAGATGATCTGTTATGTTATAATTCTGTTTTCTCATGTAATCTGCTGCTGTATTTGAATGAGCTGCATGTTTACTTGGTAACTTTGATCCTTAAAAATTGGAGACAATTTTGTATTGAGAAGATTCAAGTCATATGTTGAAAAAAAATCATCATAATAGAGAAATACCTGGCAACATGATCTCTGTCCCTTCAAAAATGTGTTTTTAAAGTTATTTAATATAGAGCAAATACTTTTTCATGTTTTCATTCATGAATGTACCAGAATAGATCCATTATTGGTCTTTTTCTACTTACTTTTTGATAAAACTCAAATTCAAGTCAAGGCATGCCATATGCACATTTGCAGTCAAAAGTTTGCATCCAATCATTATTAGTTTTATTTATTTATTTATTTTGAACAGACAAAAGTCAAAGGAATAAACAAACAAACAAATAAAATGTATCTGTTCAAAAAGGAGCAGGTACAATATACAAAATGTTCTGATTTTCTGCCCCTCTCACACTCATCAACTTATAAACATTTAAATCTCCAAATACCATGTAAACTTAAATTATTTCCACATTACATGAAATTTAAATCTAACATTTTCATCTTTAAATGTACAATTAGTTATACACTTTTAACATCATCAATATGATTTCTGGCATTTAAAACATTTTACGTTTGTAATATCTGGAGTTTAATTCTTCAGCGATCGAATCCTACAATACCCATAATTCCTTGTGTTCCTGGCTGTGCTGCGCAGACACACGTTGGAGCGCCTAAATATACGTTCGTTACGCAACGTGGTTTCAAAGGTTTCGGTTAACAGTTGGAGTTGGAAGGGAAACACGGAATATAACTGTCATCTAACTTCTCCCAGACAAGGCATCTTCAAAGGTAAGATTTAGTTTTCTAAGGGCATTTTTAGACTGCGTGAGACTTTATTGTTTATGAAGTCCAATGTTAACACAGTAATTAAATGAAACAAATACCGGTATGTCATCTAGTTAGCTTTGTAAACACTTTAAAAACAACAACAGCAACGACACGTTAAAAGTAACGGTAATGTTTTTTATCGTATCCATATCAGTTTTCAAGGTACAAAGCATGTTATTTAATCATTACAAAGTACCAATATTTCGGGTGTCCTTTCACCCACGTTTTTATGTTTACTGTTAGATTCAGCTTTAGAACTTTGTTATGTTGGTATCAAAAAATCTCCCTGCATTTTTACCTTTCCCCTCTTTTGTTAAATTTTACACATCTCCAATTTTTGCATTGTTTCTTTCTCGTTTTCGGCCATCCTCTCCTCCTTAACTCATCCCAGCCCTTGTGTGCTGAGAAATGACATCAGGCTGTTTAGCCTTCCTCACCCGCAGATAAGAGCTGATATCAATCCTGTAATAATGACTTCCTTTCTTATTTCCTTCTCTCTGCCTCTTCGTTTCCAGCAGACTGACTGTCATCATGACATTTGCCCATATGATTTGATTATTTATCGGCATGTCTGCTGCTGCATTGGGTGCTGTGGTTGTTGTGGTTTTCTTCCTGGCCTTCTCCCTTCTCCATCGTTATGGAGACTTGAGGAAACAGCATCGTCTCGTCCTCTTAGGGACGCTTCTGTCCTGGTACCTCTGCTTCCTCATCGTTTTCATCCTCCCACTTGATGTCAGCACGGTAGGGGTTCATGTTTGCCTACAACTTTTTAAATTTATCAACAAGCATTTTTCATTGTTTGGGTGCATTGAATGTGTTTGTGTCATTATATTTCCGTTGCTCTTTTCTTAGACCATCTACAACCAGTGCGTTCTTGACAATTTAAACCACACTCCCTTTCAAGATGAACTTTTGGATTCAGCTCCTTTCCAGCCTTCAAGGTAAACTCAGTTGTTATTGTGTTTCTCACATTGATCATCATCCCATTTCTTTTCAGGTTGGGGTCAGAATGGTCCTTCAATTGGTGGTTCCTCCAACATAATAACGTCTTACTTTTTAGTTAAACACAACATGTAGTAAAAACAAACAAAAAAAGGGTGCGGTGGGCATATAGTCAGCCTCAGTAAAACGCTTTTGCCCACTTTAAGTGTTTGAAACTATCTACAATTTGCAATTGGTATGATACTGTTAACTTCTTCTGATTTTGGGAATGTTAACCAAAAATCTGTATTAAATCCCTAATTACTGAAATCAAAATGGAAATTCTAACAAGCTTTTTATTTGAGATGCACTGATTAGAAACTCGAGGTCTTTTTCTAATACTATATTTTTGTAATCCTTTAACCAGCTGATACAAATTTTAGATTGTTCCATTTTTTATTTAGTAACTATAGTGTATTATTAGGACATGTAAGTACAGCAAATAGTCAGGGTCTATCATGCTGTAAGTCGTCCGATTCCAAGTTAATTTTCTCCCCCAATTGGTGTCAACACTGTAAAGCTGGATGCCATACTGCAATATATGTTTTATTCACACGTTTCATTTTCCAAACTAAGCCATGACTCTTACGCAGAGTGTCCTTTTGCTTTGTACTGATAAAGTTTTCGTATTTCGAGGTTTCAGATAAATTAAAATATAGAACTTTAAGGAAGCCACAACTCACAATTCCAAATCCAAGCTTACAAAGCTGTTGTGAGCATTTTTATCTTTGTTATATCTGACTTTGTGTGTGTTTGCTTACTTTCAGTGTAGCAAATGTGTGTGTGAAGCCCTGGAGTTACATCCCTGATCATGTCCTGCCAGTGTTTTGGAGGGTTGTCTATTGGACTTCCCAGTTTCTTACATGGTGAATTCTTTTAATCATCCAGGACCCTAAAATAGACTTAGACTTTAGTATATTATTACACTTTTAATGAAGTCCAGAGAAAAATAAATATATAATATATTTTTGTGTTTACTCTGTTTCCTCTGTGCATGACTTCTCAGGCTGCTGTTGCCCTTCATGCAGTCCTATGCACGTTCTGGAGCTTTCTCCATTGTTGGGAAGGTTAAGACAGCTCTTATAGAAAATGCCATTTATTATGGTACCTACCTCCTCATCTTCATCTGCCTGCTGATCTACGTCTCTGCTCATCTAAAGCTGAGGCTCACGTGGTACGTCAATATTGTTTAATTTCACCAGGAAAAACAAAACATTTGGAAAATGTATCATATGTTGCATACATTGGTCTGAGCTTTTGTTTTATATTGTCAAAAAAATATCCAGGACAGAACTCCAGACCATCAGTATCACAGCTGCTAACACCTGGGGCCTGTTCCTTTTGGTGCTGTTGCTTGGCTACGGCTTGGTGGAGATCCCACGATCTTATTGGTTGTCGTCTTCAAATAGTTTCTTACTGGCCAAGACATACTTTAAGGTAGCGAAACTGGCAACGGAAAAAGCTTCAGCAGAGGAGGACTTAGCAGATGTTATGGAGGTGAGAGTTTTTAGATAATATGTTTAATTTAAATCAGAACACAATTTTTTACCTTGCTGTTAGTTCGATCTTTTGTTTTTTTGTTTTTGTAATTACTAAAAAACATTATTTCTTTTATCAGGAAGTTGCAGACCTCAATGAGTCTGTAAGGTTCAACCACAGCCTCAGGAAATATGTAGACACTATTTTGACAAAGGTGGGAATTGCATAAAGGCCATTGTTTACGAAACAGTGCCAATTTTTCTTTTCTTTCACAAAATGCATGTATGCATATTAATATTGCTTGATGCTACCACTCTGAAATATCCTGCATGTGAATTACAGTGTCCCATTAGGTACCAGGAAGAGATGGGAAGAAACCTGGAAAACTCTCATTGTGAAGGTGCTTCTTTTCCTATCAAAAGTGGCCTAATCAAACTTCATGAAAAAGTATATCTTCTCCTTATTTGTAGTGTTGATTTCTCAACAAGTTGAGTGTGTGGAGGATGGTTAAATAAACTTGCACTTGTTTGTGTTCAACTTAGGTAATTTCTGCAGTGCAGAGGCACAACCAGACTCAAGTTCAGTGGTCCCTCTTGTTGGACAAGGCGTTTCATCTGGAAGATATTGCTAAAAGCCAGAGCAGCCCAGTACGAGTCATCACCAAAACCTTTTCTCCAAACCATCTCAGCTGGGTCCGCAGGTTTATCTACACTCCTACTGTAGGTGAGTTTATTCAGGGCCAAAATCTTCAATTTGCAGTTGAAGTAAATCTCCTAATGTTTAAATATTTCAGCAGAGGTAATTCATATTGCTTCTAAATGTATTGACAATTTTTTTTAGAGAAATTTAATTTGCCTCTGTGCATTTTAAGGTTCTCCTCCACTGCTGCTTTCTCAATTGTTTGTTTTGCATATGCGATAACACCACATCTAAACAATCTCATTGGCTAAATGACCAATGTTCCAAGCATAGATACTTTGGAAGAAATACGAAGCGACACGGCAAAACCAGGGACAAAATGCCAGATACATTAAATCAAAATTCAGCTTTTTTCACAAACCAGAGCCATGTATAGTGTAAAGTTTGTCTGATAATAATTTTGAACCTTCAGTTTTTGATATTTGTAATTTAGAGTTTTTCCCCCGTGTTTCTGTTCGTAACCTGTACTTCTGTTTGTCATTCTCAGAGTGGTACTGGGAGTGTGCTTTCAGAAAGACTTTCTACAGGCTGCTGGCGGTTCTCCTTTCTCTCCTCTCTGTAGCAGTCGTCTGGTCTGAGTGTACCTTCTTCAGTGCACAGCCTATCCTCTCTCTGTTTGCTGTCTTTGTCCAGAAAGCTGAACAACATTACGACTACATTTTAATTGAGGTAGACTTCTTTTTTTGTTTCCTAATCCAGAAATTGTCATTGTGAAGTCAGCATTTTTTTAATACGATTCTAATAATCCCACTATCTTTTTCAGTGACCTTTAACTTTTTCTCCACCAGATGGTGTGCTTTGTCAGTATCCTCTTCATGTGTGTGTGCGTGTATTCCACGGTGTTCAGGATACGGGTCTTTAACTACTATCACCTGGTGCCACATCACCAAACTGATGCTTACAGCCTGCTGTTCAGCGGCATGTATGTCCATCAGTTAGAACGCTTGATTTCTTTGGATAATTTCTTATAGAAAGTTTTCAGACGATGCATTTTCATGTTGTGTTATTGAGATTTACATAAACCATCAGAAAAATGTAAATCTTAAGATCAAGCACATTTGGAATGGGTCATTCTAGGAGAATAACAGATCAGGTGACATCTCAGTTTTTCTTTACTTAGGCTGTTTTGTCGTCTGACTCCTCCACTGTGTCTCAACTTTCTGGGGCTGATTCATTTTGACTCTACCATCTCACACCAAGAAAGAATACAGACATCCTACACCTCTGTGAGTTCATATACTGTACAGCCTCATTCAAACTACCAAATACTTCACAAGTTGATGAACGTTAGGACCCCAGCTTAGAATATATATATATATTTTTTATCTTTGTGTTAAATCTAAATTTAGCATCTTGTTTTGTCTTCTTGTCTCTCTGTCAGATTATGGGGTCTATGCGGCTGCTGCCTGTGATATCTGATGGATTCTATGTCTATTATCCCATGTTGGTGGTGCTGCTTTGCATTGCAACTATTTACAAGTAAAGTAACCATTCAGAATTACTCTATATAACATTTATATTTATGTACCTCATGTTGTATGGCTACTCAAACCGGATGTGGAATATTATTGTATAATAGTGATGTGTTGTAGATGTTTTAAGTATTGCTGAGGACCGTAATTTACAGACTACAAGCCTCTGGTTTTTTTCACACTGAAATGCAGCTAACATGAGGCTATTAATCAATGGGTTTCGAAAGTGAAACTGGTTGTGGGGCGATGGTGGGGACAATGGTAGGAGTTTGTTCTGTAATTGATGGGTTGCCAGTTCGAGCCTTTGCTTGGTCTATTTCCATCGTTGGGTCTTTGCAGAAGACTTTTCACCCATTTCACAGGTAATGGTAAGAGGACCTGATGATGGAAGACTAAAATACTAGCACATAAAATCTATGTTATCGGTTGCAACTTCTTCTATACACTGATTGACCTGGTTAAAATTCAACCGGAGAAGTAAAGGTCAATGGGAGAAATCCCAGAGAGCATTCTTGAAGGGAGATGAGAATTGAGTGGAATTGCATTGGAAGGTTAGGTTGAGGGGTAAAACATTTAAATTTCTTCTAGATTTTGGACCTCAAATAAACAATATCAGGTATCATATTATAAATCCAGAGTCACCTTTATGCCACTAAGAATGTTTCATATCACTAACAATTTTCTTAGTTTTTCTGTTATTTGATTTATATCACTGTCTGATCTAAATGCTCTCTTTCATGTGTTCTAGTTAGTAGTTTTTCCTCTGATGTCACTTATTTGGTTATAATTTGCTTACTGGAAGTACAAATTGAATAGAAGGCTTGGCAATAGCATGTAATTGTGTTTCTTTGTTTTTATAGGTTGGGCTCTCGCTTCTTGAACCTTCTAGGTTTCTATCAGTTCATCACTGACAATGAATTTACCTCAGAACTGGTAGATGAAGGCAAGGAGCTAATAAGAAGAGGTATTTTATTTTTTCCTTATTGGC
Organism: Poeciliopsis retropinna; assembly: GCA_010277075.1. Lineage (NCBI taxonomy): Eukaryota > Metazoa > Chordata > Actinopteri > Cyprinodontiformes > Poeciliidae > Poeciliopsis > Poeciliopsis retropinna. The sequence continues at coordinate 13,166,014 of VMRM01000001.1, read as the reverse complement.
TCTGTCACTTGCTGCAGCATTTTTTGATCAAATTATGTTTAGTGTAAAATAATCTTGAAGTTTTGGTATTCATATTTTAATGTGTCTTAAAGCTGCCATGTCCTATATTGCACATTTTATGATTATGAAAATATCACTGTATGCAATTTGCATATCGTGAAGAACTGCCTGGATCACAACAAATATTTTCAATTTATTTAAATACCATAATTAAGGGTCTGTATACCACCAATGTATTTGGTGATGCTTCTTTTTAAAGACAACATAAAAATGTTACAAAAAGGAAAGTGGCGAAAAGGGACAAAGTCACTATACAACTACAACTCAGCTGACGACACCCAAAAGCATATTTTCAGAAAAACATTGAAGAGGTAGAAATAATAACTTTAATTTTTTTTCTATAAGCTGTAAAGTCTGCTCTCTGTCAGGTGTCTATGTTTGATGTTAACCTAGAAGGAAATTAATAGTTAATTTCAATTACGTGTTCATTTATTTCAAGTCATATCGTCATTTCCACATTCACCAGCATTATTGCATGATTTCCTAATATTGTGTAGCCCTGGATTGGATTTTATTAGAAAAGCTGTTTTGGGTGTTTGTGCTCTCAAATAAACACAAATACTGTTACGTAGATTGACTATATTTATTATTTTTAGAATTTGAGGAGATTTTAGAAGATAATATAGTCAGGTTTTTGGTTTAATACTGTATTTACATACTCCTAATCCCCTTTTTGCTTATTCTTTATGGCTCAAAACTCATGGTTTGTGGGTTTTCTTCTCTTTCAGTGTGCTTATAAAACTTTAAAAATACACACACTGTTCCAAAGGATAAAATCAGAAGTTCTTTAAGTTATTCTTTAAAAAAAGATAACAATCCTCCTATACATAAATTGTATTTCAATAGCAATGGCTATTTGAATTAGTAAAAGTCAAAAGTATCAAAGTGCAATAATGTTAAGTGAAATAATGTATATTTAGCATGTAATATTTCAGTCCTGATTTGACTGGTCTAAATAAAGTAGATATGGAAATAGCTACCGTTTATATGTCCAAAAGGCCAAAAGATTGTGAGTTAGTTCTTTTACTAAATGCCGAATCAGAAGCCAACTCTGGCATTGTGGTGTTTTTATGACTTACAATTAAGTCCAAATCAAGTTTTAAATTTACATTTTCTTTTAAATGTTCATGTTTTAAAAGTTTTACAAAAATCTAAACATTTGAGACTGAATTCGGAACTGTTCAATTACCATCTCGTTACATTCGTTATATGTATTTTTGGTCCTTTCAAAAGGAAGAAAATCTTGTTCATGAGTTTAACTGTATGATTAATATTGTTAATTTCTAGAAATGAGAATAAGGCAAAGAGCAGAGGATGGACAAAATCGAAGATGGGTAATACATTCTTTTTATTTTTTTTTATTGTCCAATACATCCTTTTTGTCATTTTGTTTCTACTATGTTAGTTTATGGATTCTGTTTGTTTGTATGAAGTGTTCTCAGGTGTTTATATGGCTGTTTTGGCTTCTACTTTAGACTTGGAGGGAGCGATACAGAGTCCTGGCGACCTCAGAGCGAAGCAGAGGCGATTATAGTGAGCTGGACGAGAACACTGCTGAAACAGAGATGAGGAAAAGTGGTAAGTAATAAGGACCAAGAAAAACTCAACTGCAAATATGAAGAATACGTTTGTACTTCTTGTGGTCTCAGCAGCTAGCGTAACAGGTAATACAGGCATTCAGTTTCAATAAATTATCATGTTAAAAAATGCATTTATTTCAGTAAGTCAATTCACTGAGTGCAACACACAGACTAATGTTATTTGGCATTTGCGGATAATTAAAGCATGACATTTAAGATTATAATGTTACATCAGACCATCAAAAAAATAAAGTGTGTTTATTGTTGGTGGCACAAGGGTAAAGTGTGAAGGTTCGAATCCCAGCCTGATGAACTTTGCCAAATGTCTTCCCCCTCTCACACAATCCCCCTTTCTTGTTTACTCACTGGTAAATAAAGACCACAAGAGCCAAGACAATCTTTTTAAAACCTAATGTTAATCTGACAAATGTGTCTTGTTGGAATGTGTATTTTGATTTATGAAACATGTCTGTAAATGTTTAGTCAAACTTTCTGTAAATTGTATATAGTTTGCTGATAATAATCTGTGTAAAGCCTGACTGTTGCTCTGTACAGAGGGCAGGAATGTTACCATTGAAACATATAGATCTATAGATGCTTCAAAGCAGTTTTGGAAGGCATCGTTTAAAATTTCAAAGTACATTTGAACTTTGCTTATTTAGCTAAGATTTTTATTATATCACGACCTGAATACTTTAGTCCTCCGACTTTAAAGGACACTAAGATCACTTACATCCCTCAGCAGTATTCTGTTTATAAGCATGTCCTTCTTTGTGATTGCAGTCAAGAGAAGCAATGGAAATATAGAAGCACAGCACACAGGTTTACTGCAGGATAACTCCAGTGATGACAGTTTCCCAAATAGAAGGTATTACTTTAACTAAATGTAAAATGTTAAATTAAGAATGTAATTTTTAATATTGTGTTCCAAAAGAACTTAATTTCCAAATTTTTGGGTATCACTAATTTTGTGTTTTTGTGTTAACTCCACAGATCCGCGGCTGGACAGTATCTGTCTTTCTCACCTTCTCTGAAAGGCTTGTTTGACGATGTGTAATAAAATCAGGCTCTCTCGGGGAATCAAAAAGCTAATAAATGCAAGAAAAAAGAATTACTAAAAATTTCTATATTTTTTTAAAGAAATTTTGAATGCAAAGGATTGATTCTGTGGAATAAAAAGTATTGCCAATATCTAATAGATTTTTACGGTTTATAGATAAAACCGAAACTATTTAAACAGCTGGTTTCTTGTTAAAAGAGGTTGGTAACAGACTGGGGTATATTTATTGAGCGTTTTTGGCATTTTATTTTAACCAGCCCTTTTTAAAATGTAGATTTTTGTAATTTCTTCTGAATTAGTTTTACAAGTATTTTTTAATAAACCTCTGTAAATTTTCTTTTTTGATTTTTTTTTTTTTTTTATAAGTGTCGTATTCTCAAATGAAGTTGCATGAGCTGCTTTATCTAAAATGTTTTGTTTAACAAATACCTATTTTTTTACGTTATTTTTTGCTTTAAATTTGACTTAAAATCAGATGTATTTTATTTAGATGGTTTTTTTTATCGTATTTTGTTGTGTTATATTTAATGTATCATAAATTACCTTGGTAATAAATGAAAAGGGGGGAGTGTAATTTAGATGCAACATCTGAGGTAAGGTGGTACTTTCCTTTCTTTAACTTTCTTTTCTTTGCAATTACCTATGGGGTGAATAGAAGGGTATGTAGATATAGATACTTCTAGAGAATTTAAAAAATGAATATGCCTAAGTAACTACATATTTTTCTAAAATAAAAATCATTAAACGTTTTAAAATTAGGTAGTTTAATTTTCTTTTGAATGTTTTACGGATATTAATTACATAAAATAGATGTTTCCAATTTAATATACCTAAACAAGATAATAAAGGAAAGATAAATAAAAGGAAAACAATATATTTTAAAGTTTATAAAAACAGTAACAGGTTGCCTCTCTGTAGAACACGGCATTTTGTTATGTACTTTAATGAAACTGATAATAAAAATAAAAAACATTTCAAACATATAGCACACTAAAATATCCTGATTTCCATAACGGAATGTCAATTAACTTTTTTATCTGTTCAAATTTGATTATCCAGATAGAAGTATATCGCTGTTTTGATTTTGCTACGTCAATATTGCAAATGTCGCACGGTCCGTAGAGGCATCACCACTGACTGTCCTCTCCGTTCCACACACAGACGTTGCTCCTTACAGGCTCGGCTGTTTGTATGGTAGTAATGGATACTAGTGAGCCACCGAATATTGTAGCTTTGCAAATTTTCTGAAAAAAAAAGCAATCTTCTTTTTAAATATATCACAGATTATCACTTTCTTAAAACCAGACATTTTAAATTATTTTTTTTTGACGTTCATATCTGGTAAGTAAATAGTTTTCGACCTGTCTTAACGCCAACATGGAACATTCTTTGTTGCTAGCAGTGTTAGCTTTAGCTTCTGATATGCTGGTGGCTGTTGTAAGTAAATTGACAGCTAATTTTTAGCTATGCGTTTCTTATAAGAGTTTGTATTATTTAGATTTAATTGACTAATCTATATAACATTAGCACGTTCTATATTGTTATTATTCTCGACGTTGATTCGAATCGTCGATAAAACGGAAGCCTTTTTTAATGCTGTACAAAGCTAACCTTTATTACATTGGAGAAATATATCCTTTTAATAAACCCTTAAGCACGTTTTAAACTGGCTTTATTTCATAAGGGTTTAGTGTTCCAGGGATGTACATATATTATTTTTGTACAAGTTGTTTTTTCTCTTCAGACGAATCTATTTTTTGAGGAACATACCAGGATGTGGAAACACCAACAGTTGAAGTTTTAAGTGAAATCAGCATGGTGTGATACCTTACTGAACTTCTGCATTTGTTTATTTGCCTTATTATTTACATTAGCCAAGTACTAGGAAGGAGAGTTTCCATCTTGCATAGCCTTTCAAAAATTTGCATACCTCTGCAAAAAAACATTTTGTCACATTTCAAATCTAGGCTTTATATATTTTAATGGGATTTAATGCAATACATCACAAAGTAGCAGATTATTGTTACGTGGAATAAAAAGGAGGCATAGTGTGTCATCTATGGCAGAAGATAAAGTCTCCACATCACTTTGAGTCTAAATGTCCAGACATAAATCCAATTGAAAATCTGTGACTAGACCAAAACAATGTATTTTCACAGACACCTTCCATCTTGGCTGACTGAGCTTGAGCAACTTGGAATAAGTATAAGGAAAGTTTTGTAAAACCTTCAGGCTTTCCCAAAAAGACTTGCAGCTGTAAACTGCAGCAAAAAGTAGTTCTACAAAGTTCTGACTATATGCATGTATCTATGCTACACCTTTGCTATTTTCATTAAACATTACAACATCCAGAGCTGCACAGTGGCGCAGTTGGTAGCACTGTTGCCTTGCAGCAAGAAGTTCCTCCCACAGTCCAAAAATAGGACTGTTAGGTTAATTGGTCTCTCTAAAATTCTCCTTAGGTGTGAGTGAGTGTGTGCGTGCATGGTTGTTTGTCCTGCCTATCACTGTGTTGCCCTGTGATGGACTGGCGAACTGTACAGGGTGTACCCTGCCTCTCACACAAAATGTATCGCTGGAGATACAATGGTGTAAGAAAATGCATGGATTACCACATCCAATCCTCCCACTTTATAGTTAATTATTTCGATTATTTGGTGCTGTCTGCAATATCTCCCTTGTTCTCTGCAGAGCTGAGTATCTCTAATATCTCTTGCTAATGTTCAGGTATCAGTATAGTGAGGTAGAATTTCATGTTTCAGGTCATCCTTTCTTTTGTTGACATGCAATGGGATTAGTGTGACTTTTACATGAATGCAATATATTAAAAAAAGGTAATTCTGTTGACATTTATTATCTGGTTTGTAGGCTGCCATGGGTGGACTGGGGAATGGTCGTCGTGGAGGAAGAGCCCCTCCTTTAATGGTTGCCGCCCTAATTGCCTGTATCTTGGTTTTGGGCTTTAACTACTGGGTGTCCAGCTCTCGCAACCTGGAGCTACAAGTAGGTGAACATACACATACATGTGTTTGTTTGTCTGATGAAAGCTGGGTTGTATATTTCTCCTACGTACATAAAGACCATTCAAATTTAAGCTTTACACCCTGTGAAATAAGTTTGAAATGTATGCTTGTTGCAGTGGTCGCTTCTTGCTTCATGTATCTGCCACACCCTGTTGTGTTGTTCACAGTTTTCATGATTTTGATTTGGATTGTAAAAACAAGTGGTTTTCACTGACTGGTATAAAGAACACCTATTTCCAACAGGAAAGATTCTTGTAGTTTATGTGTATGAGGTATATGAAAACATTGAAATACTAAATCTTATTTCCTATAGTTAGATCAGACGTTACAGAGTGGACTGCTTCAAAAATGAAATGGGAAACCCTCAAAAAACTCAACACTTGTTTGAAGCTAAACTGAGCGTGCAAAAGTACACTGTTAGAATCTAAACACGTGCACCTGCAGCTTTTATAAAGGAACAACTTCACCCACACTCAAGCTTGACAATTAAAACATTTCAGTAGCTGACATGTGCAATTGTTTGGAAATAAATCGTACATTCTATGATAAGAATGTGCGATTTATTTTAGAAAAATGTATGTGACACAGAGATGCACTCCTAAATCAGCACTGAGGCTTTAAAGACAAATCCTGGACATGGGACAAGATTCTAACATTGGCTCTAAAGTAAAAATCAAATCTAATTTCTTTAGTTTGAGCTGAATTCTAAAAGACAGCAAGCTAATAGTCATAACACTGAATTTGTTGTATTAATATTGATCAGAAAATTGTTGCTTGTCTGGAATTCTGCTGCTAAGAAGGTAGAATAAATTATACTAATACACAAACCATCTAATCCATGCCAATAAAATGTCATTTTAAAAATACCATTATTTAATGTATGTCAGGTTCTAAGACCTAAACACATTTTATCCAGACATGTAGGGAATGACTTACTTTCACAGAATCCAAACAAAGCCAAGCAGAAAACCAGCTTGTCGTTTCTATACACCTCACCTGTCTAATAATTTCCTGTATACCTGAAATCTGAGAAACTTTCAGTGTATTTAAATAACTACTGAAGGTATTGCTCTGGATTTATGAGTGTTGGATGCTGGCATCTGTTTTTGTTCTTTTAATTGAAAATCCTCTTTAGTGCACAATTTGCTTCCTTTTTTAGTGTATTTTAACATTTGTATGTTTGGTTACATATCTTCCCTTTGTAGTGAAGGTTAAGCATCTTCTTGACTAAACGATGCCAGGGCAGAAAGCCTTCACAGGAAAGAACTAAATGAGGCCATGAGTCCCGATAAAATATCTTATTGCATTGTCTAAATTCTTCGTTAATTGCTCTGTGGCTTCTGGAAATGTAAGAAGCAAAACATCTCTTGTGTTGTCCCTGTCTCCTCTCTCGGATAAATACTGCCGCTATCAGATGTGTCGTCTTGTCAAAATGTGAGATGAGCACAAAGGAATGATATGAGCTGATACAGAATCTGTCATTGTGTGTTTGAACAAAGACCAAACTGTATGAGCTGGAAGGCCAGGTGCGACGAGGAGCGGCTGAGCGAGGTGTAGCAGAGATGAAGAAGAATGAGTTTCAGGAGCAGATTCAGAAACAGGTGCAAGAGATCAATCACATGGAAAGCCTTCGCAGGAAACAACTAGACGATGTCCATAACACATACAGCCAAGAGAAGGTAAAGACCATGACCACTTAGCCTTGGACTTGTAATAACAATCTAATGGTCAAACAGTTAAAATAAATAGTTCTATAAGATTCGGAGAGTCCTCTTGTTTGCAGCTGTTAAAATTAATGCTACTTTTGGGTTTGCCTGCAGGCTAAATTGCAGCAAAATATTTCCTCCAGCACCAAAACCATAGAGGAACTCAAAGGTAGCTGTTAAAATGTAACTTCTGGTTCTCAGAAAGTGACTAATCATGTCAGTGTGAAGCTAACTTGTCATACACTATATTTTGTCTGCTCTGCAGGTCAGCTGAATCAGATGAACAATGACTTGGGGAAGCTTCAGAAAGAGCTGCAGCGTTGCCAGGCCAACACAAGCATCCTCAGCAATAAGCTTACTGTTGACATGTAAGGAGTTTGTTAGAAGTTCTTAAAATATGCTTATTATTAGCTTGATTCATAATGAATTTATTTTTAAGACACAACTATACATCAACTAGACTTCTGAAGTTTTTCACAATTAGTTACACAAATCATAATTAATTACAACCACAAACCTCAATAGATTTTCTTGGGATTTTATGCAAGTTACCAGTGCAAGTAAGTAAATAATGGCTTTGTTCTGCTTCCTGTTCTGTGATACACCTAAATGGAATCACTTGCCACCAATTGCCTCCAAAAATTACAATATTATTAAACATATTTTATTTTTTTATTTTACATAAAATCCTTAAAAAATTAATTGAAGTTTGTGTTTTCAATGTGACAAAATATGGAAAAAGCTGGATATCGATACTTTGGTGATTGACTGTAAAGTTGATGGTTAACATGAATCTGATGGATTGCACTTTTCTTGCAGAGCTTACTGTCAGTCTCAGGTTCTGTCCCGAAAGAAGTTGTGTGATGAGAAAGTGGCTGCTGTTAAACTTGAAGTTCAGAAGAATGTTCATAAAGTCGTTCCGCCTGCAGGTGCCCCCACACAGGTAACTCAGCTCACCTGTTTGACTGTACATACAGGAATGCTTCCTTCATAAGTAAAATGATCAAAAGTCTTTAGCTTTGGAATTAGGGTCAGGGAAAAGGTTGGCGAGATCGCCTCGGTAGCTTCAGCAAGAATTCAATTTAAGCCACAATCCCGCTCAATTTAAAACGACCAGGGCTATAGGACCAATAGTACCGGGTCGAACAGAGCTTGGCTGGACAAGGCCGGATCCTATAGTGCAAAAAGGGCTTAATAGGCCACTCAAGTTAGAAATACTCCAGTGATTCAAGAATAGTTACTATTTATATGTGCTGATAAACAACAGTTGCAGTAACAGTTTCAGTGTCCTTATACAATCACAGTGACACAAAAATGTCTCATTTTCTTTTTCTACTCATTGTTGGCCTCAGTAGGCAGTTAGATGGATATTTAGAAATGTTGTTGCGCATTATATATGTTAGTGCAATCATATCGAAAAGAATAGGGGTGGAGGTGAAACACTTTCCTCTTTGTGGGTTCTTCTGCTCAAGCCTTTTGTCTCAGCTTTAATGCAAGTAAGAATAGTTTTTGACAGTTTCCCCAATCAGCAGAAAAACGCAGAGGCTGGAGAACAGAATGAAGAGCCAATAGTAAAGGCCGCTCCCACAGAGGCTGAAGCAGCAGCTGCTGTGAGCCAGAAACCAAACATCCCTCAGGGCAAAGGAAGTAAAGCTTCTGAGCTGCTCAACAACAACATCAACACTGACAAAGGTAACAAGAAAAAAAACAAGAATGCAGAGTAATTCATGAGTTATTTCAGGTAAATGTAAGAACAACCCAACATTATTATTTTTGAAGCATATTTATTAACATAAACATACAATTGTTGGTATTTAGATTTTCAATAATTCTTGGTTATCATTAAAACTGTCATTGAAAATAAACAATTTCACTTCCAGAGTTGACAGAACAACCTCTGATAGATGATCTTTCTAAAGCCGAGTCCGAGACCGTTCCATTGACTGCTTCAGAGAATCAGAACAAACTGCAGCAGAAAGAGGGAGAAGGAAAAATGTCTGAGGCAACGACCAGAAAAGGTTTGACAAACCATCTGATGAACGATAAAGACATAGAGGTGATGGACGTTCATGAGGAAGATGCCCAAACTGAAGGTGATTTGAAGACGGTATATAGAAACGGTTTTCTGTCGGTGTCAGTGATATTACTCTTAACAGCATTTCTTATAGAAGCAGATCCGGGAGTGCAGGACATCCTAAATGGTCAAGAAAAGGCAGAGGAGACGGCTAACGGTCAAAGGCCTGAGGAACCAGATGAATATGATGCAGACGAGCAAGTTGTCGATGGAGTTGATTTGGAGAAACAGAGAAGTAAAACAGCCAAAAATATGCTAAACATGTTCCTTTTCATTTTGTTCTGTTTATATGTAGTTGCAGAATACTTTTTTTTTTACTCCTACTTTTGTATTTTTGACAGATAAAAACACGGAGGAGGAAATAGCTGACTACAATGGCGACGATGAGAATGAAGGAGAGTTTGAAGCTGACAAACAAATTGCACTTGCTCAAAACTGAGGTACATGCTGAAATTTATACTCGGGTTCATTTGGTTTCTTATTGAACTATAGTTCAGAATCACACAGTAATTGTAGCAAATAAGTAAATCAAAAAGTAAACGAGTCCTACGTAGTCTTTAAAGATAGATGCACATTTCAAGCATTTACTTCTGTTGATTTTGATAAATATGGAAACCCAAAATTTGTATTCTTAAAACTTATAATTTTACATCAGGCCAAGGAAGCCTGACGTAAAATTTAGAAGATCTTCAATCTTCTAAAAGGTATGTCCATGTATGGAACAGAATGTGTACTACATCCTTGGTTGGTAACCTGCTCTGGTCTCTCTCATAAGGCAGCCACATTGTTACCACAGTCGTGAAATAAGAGAGAGACCCTTGTCAGTGTGGTCAGGTGGCAAGTTCTTCTAGAAAATAAAAGCAGCATCTCCATAAAGTCTGTTTGTAAAGGGACAGATAAAACTCTGTGGGCAATGTCCGGTGATGGTCTCATGATCTTTTTATCATCATTGACTGAAAACTTCATGAGACCTGAAGCAACTCGGATTCTGCACCTTTTCATCCAACCTGGAACCTTGACTTCCAATTGAAAATAAAAAACAGTTTAATCTGGTAAGAGGACTTTGGAACATAAAAAAGTAGTGCAGTCCTTTTTCTTTGTCAAGTTAGGAAACTTCTGAAGTTGACTATGTTTTTATTTGGAGGCTCTTGGATCTCCAGGTGAACGTTGCAGCTTAAATTTCCCATAAACACTTGACTGAGTATTTCTTAACAATTGTCTTAATCCTACATTCATCCCAGGCACTTCCACACCTTTTTCTATAACTTAATGTTTTTTTTCCTTGCACTTAATTTTCACTTAATATGCTTGGACAGTGAGCTTCACTAGCAGTAATTTGATGTGGGTTACACTGTGAATGACTGCTGGAGAATTGTGTTTGTGTTCAAGACTGCACTATATGTTCCAAATATATCTCGATCACAAAATCAGTCTGTATTCATATTGAAAAGGGCTGTGGAGTGAATAGTAATTGCTGGTCTAAAATCCCAGTTTTAAGAACTTGTATTTTACATTTCAGGGCAGTTAACGCTCACACTGCACACAAATGGCATTACCCAAAACACTAGAGGTTTTATATTGAAACAGATTTTGTTGTGGCAAAATTACCGATATTATCGCCTAATATCATGCAGTCCTATTCCACAATAACATTTCCATTTCCATATTAAATTTATTCTAAAAATCATAATTTTTGAAATTCTCTTAAAATTTTAAAAGGAAAAAAAAATGTGTGTGTGATGAATATTAATATTCATTAGTATGAATATTAATGAATACACATATTAATTAATATTCAATTAATATGTGATGAATATGAATATTATTAGTGTTATATTTTTAATCTAACACTAACAGCATAACACTAATTGAAATAAATAAATGTACGGATAATATTATTTCAGATGCACCAGCAACATGATATCACATTTATTTTGTCTCACTAACAGAACCCTGCTGCTGTTTTGCAGAGACACAATAGAGGAAGAATCCTTCAGAGAACAGGAGATGTTGTGCACCACAGCTCCGCAGCAACCAAGCAAACACAGCAAAAGCACAAACCGGTTTCAGCGTTTTCTTGATCTCGTTTAGATGATCAGATGATCAACTATCGTCATTCGAGGATATGTCATCTGTTTCCTTTCTTTTCTTTTTTTTTAAAATTTGGTTTAGTGAATGTCAGACATGACTGAAGACATCTCATAGCTTGACACCATTTGGACCACGTTGATGTGGATTAAAATGACAAGTATTTCATGATGTGTTGACAGGTCTTAAGGTCATCTGATACCAACTGTGAATTCAGATATCAACTTACCGCTGTAGGGCTTCGGGGTGTGAAATACTGAGATGAGCTTCAAGATTTGAGTGCTTGCTGTGACACGCATCAGCCACCAGAGAGCACAGTTACCTTTTTCATTATTGCGGCTTTAAAGAGCCTTCATCATTCTCCTGTATAGTTTCTTTGAGCATTTTTTTTTAAATATTTGAGTTTATTTTAAGTCAGTTTTCACCCATCTCTTAAACATTCTTTAAGCTAGCAGCCCTGTAACAGAAGGAAATTACCTCTCCTGTAGTTTCCTGCTATATTTCGCTCGTTAAAAAAATGCTATATTGTAGTTTAGTTGAATTATTGATCATTCCTAAACATAAATTTAAAAAACCCACACAAACATAATTAGAGTTTATAGATGATTCAAACGTTTTGCTTGAAGCATGATTTTATTGCAGTACAGTGACATTTACTAATTAATTCTACACCATTGATAAAAAGTTCAGGCACTTCATTGGGAACAGGCCATTCCTCTGAGCTATATTTTCCACAGAGCATCATGTGGGTTACTGTTTGCATCTTTGTGTATTTGAAGTAGGACACGGATATGCTAGAAGCACTGTTCTGCAAATCCTAAATGTTGCTGCTTCAGGATGTATCTGCTTTTGTTGACTGGTTGTGTGTCAACATCTTAATCTGCTGACTGTGGAGGTCAAACGTGGAAAGATGGTGAAATTACTCGGTGCGCTCACAGTCTGCTGCATCCTCTGTGTCAGTATCCGGCAGGGACTTCACAGAATTGCTGTATTATAATTGTACACATTTACACAAAGCAGGAACATGAAATTGTGCATTGTGGCTCCTTGAAGCCAGTAGATGTGAACTACAACTCTGAGATGTGCTCGTGCATTTCATAGTGAAGCTACACTGAGCTGGAAACTGGGTAAGTGCAAATATAAGCTGGTTGTAGATGTCAAAAGTAACAAAAAGTAGATCTGAATTTATTGAAGGAAAATTGGTTTCCTTGTGATTTATGCAGGACAAGATGTATTTTATTTACTCAATGTCTCTGTGATATAGATGTAGTGAAGTAGATTTTAATTTCCAGAATGTTTTATTATCAATTGTCTGTTTCAAGATTACATAATCTAGAAGTTGGAAATGATGTTAGAATGTTTTTTGCATATCTGAATGAGTTCCCTGCTGTACATTGTGACTTTTATATTGTTTTATAAGTGTAGATGTTATGCAGCTGAGTGGCTGAGATGACAAACGTTGAAATGTCACTCTTGAGATCTTGTTCCACTTTTCTGGTTGCTTCGTAAATTTTGCCGCGCTTTTCCTGCGTACTTTGTGCTATTTTCACCATTCAACTTTTATACTATTTAGCTTCCTCTCCTAATGCCGACTATATCTCTTGGTATTCATAACCTTCAGACTTTTTATAATATTCAGCTTTCTATGAATTTTTTACCCCATGGGGGATACCGCTCCATCCTGTGACAGAATTGAGAATTACAATATAAAATGTCCATTGTGTTTCACAGTGGATGGTTTAGGTCTTGCCTATTAATGGCAACCAATCATCTAGTTTCAGGGCTGTCATGGAGGACACAAGGCAGTGGCCATTTTGAAGTTGGGCAGTTTAACACCTGGGAATAATTTGAGCTTTTCACGTTGCTTTTTTCGTACTGCATGTGACATGTTTTTGTAGTCACTGTGCTAAACGATGCCTCCAAACAAATGTTATCTCAGGAACGGTGGTTGAATGAAATCCATACCTTTTATAGTTCCTGAGATATCAACATTTGTTTGCAGGTATTATTTCGCATTGTTTTGCCAGGCAAAAGCCTCTCTGACTGTCTGCTCCTCATGTTCGTCTCTCCCTCTTTCCCCATGTGACTCCTGCACCTGGGAGTGGAAGTGCCACTTTTCCATGTCTGCCTCTCTTCCTGTGTAGGCCAACATGCTAGAGGTAGCCTAGATGCTATCATTAGTCTTTTAGCTAGCTTTAGCTTTTTAGCTAATTTTGGCTTTTACATGGGTTTTTCACACTGCATGAACTAGTTCTTACCTTTCTGCAAGTCTTCAATAGTTGGCTTCAAACGCTTTTGCCATGTTCACCAAACGCATTCAGCATTCACATTTACATTTTCATGGGAAATGCACACTTTCTAGTTACATATTGAAATACAGGACAAAACTCCAAAAATGTTGTAAATGTAAATAAAACTCACACTTTTGCTGTTATCTAAACCTTTTTGCAGCATTCTTGAACTCACACGAACTTCGTAATGTTCAAATTGTCATTTTTCTTTTATCTTTTATTATGCTGAACTATAAGATCTGACACAAAACCCTAGCAAACTGTGGAGATCTGTTAATTCATTAAGCAGCTTTGTTTATTTTTATAATCCAAAGGAAGGAGTTGCCACAGTTTAAAGAAAAATGTCAAACATTTTAGGTGGAATCACAAAGTGACGTACCTGCTGATAACCAGAGAGCCTGTGATGTAATAATTTTACCAGAATTATTTAATATCAGCCTTGATGGAGAACTGTCAATGAAAATCCTCAAGTACAAGATTGTTTCTGTTTTCTTTCTGCTTTTACATATTTTACAATTGTCTGTTAATGTAAAGTTTCGACAGTTTAATTGTGATGTTCTGTGTTAAAAAAATAAAAAAGAGATACTTTTCTAAAATACAAATGTGCTAACCTTAAAAGAAAATGTTTTTTATTTTTTGTCTTGATTCGTTGCTATGACTTTATTTTACTTCTAAAATCATGTTTTATTTACAATAGAGTTGAATAAAAAATGTTTTATTAGTATTGGTTTTTGTGCTATTTTTTGTAACTAAAAGTGATATTTTTCCTTCCATCATTCCACAATTGTTGCATCGTTTCTATTTTGACCAGCGAATATGTTCTTGTAACATTTTGAGGTCTGTCTACTGATGGCATCAAACGTAGTTAACCATATGCCTTCACTGATTACCCAACATTTGATCATTAGATTAGAAAGTTTTTCCATTTTAGTTGATCTGTTTTCTATTAGAGGGACAGGTTTCAGTTTTTTCCCATCATTTTAGTTTAACTTTGCTTTTCATTCACACTACGTTGTTCTTCTGAATGATGTCTGAAAACAACAAAAATTTTATTTAGGTTGTCAGAGAGGAATGCCCTATCACTAGCAAATGCAACATGTTTTCCCATCAAAATAATTTAACTCGCCTTTTAAGCCACAGGACTTTGCTTGAGCAAAATTTCAACTTTTAATGGCAATGTGAAAGCACACAATCTATTTAGTCATAAAACATTTGAATAATTATCTATGCATGCTTTCAGATAAAAATGTACCACAGTATTTAAATAGTACAGTTAGCTCAAATACAAAGCAAGGTGTACAAAGAAAATTCAGTTTTCAGTTTAAAATATTCAAGATTAGCAAGTGGGACTATAAACTGAAAGCATACTTCTTGAAAGGTCTGCAGTTATATATATATTTTTAGCTGTATTTAACTGTACTGTCAGCCATAAACTCAGCTAAGCTTTTTTGCTCTTGATTTTATTCATCTGTGAAAGTTTTAAATTTAATTAAACTGAGTGAACTGATCTCCATCTGATTCACATTACCAGTAAACAACTCTCCTAGTATTTTTACTTTCCACAAACTCTTATCCTCCATTTGCCAGATGCAACTTTTTAATTTAGGCTAGAGGAAAAAAGTGTGAACTTTATGCTGCTGTATGAATAATAGGTTTACTGGACTCTGGAAACTCACACATACATCCATCCCTTTTCTTTTCACCCTTGTCCCAAATGGGGTCAGGAGTTGCTGGTGCCTTTCTCCAGCTGTGTTCAGGGCAGGAGACGGGGTCACCCTGGACAGGTTGCCAGTCTGCCGCAGGGCAACACAGAAATAGACAGGACAAACAACCATGAACACACACACACTCACACCTAGGGAGAATTTGGAAAGACTGATTAAGTCATGTTTTTGGACTGTGGGAGAAAGACGGAGAACCCACTCATGCACAGGGAGAACATGCAAACTCTGTGCAGAAAGACCCTGGGCTGGGAATCAAATCCAGGACCTCCTTGCTGCAAGGCAACAGTGCTACCAACTGCGCCACTGTGCAGCCCCTCACACATACAGTTCTCTGCAAAAAAAAAAGCCTATGTCATAACTTTTACTTGGATACTTATGAAAAGTAGGTGTAACTCTTGCTTTAAGGCCATTTTTAAAAGGTACGTTTAATCTGACAAACAAACCTAATCAAAAAATATATTTGAATTCATTGCATTAAAATTTATTGAATGTATGTAACACTTCTTTGTTCATCTCAGGTCCAGTAGATTGACTTCATGGCAGACACATTCACTGTATTTGTTTTGACAAAAGAGCAAATCAAGTTGGTGGTTATCAACAGTAACAGATGGCAACAGGAAGACGGGGCGAGCAGTCATAAATTTTAATATATACGTTTTGACAAACTTCACAGCTATAATTATGACATAAAACCTTGTTGCGCATTAATGTTTCACAACAACAGGACAAAAATTACTGTGACCTTTACAGAAATTTCTTTTAGAACGAGGTCGTCCTAATTTGTTTCTTGTTGCTAAAACGTTGCCGCTGTCCAGTAGCAACCATTCATTTAACACATCCATTCCTCCATTTATCTTCTGTGCTGTTAAGTTCAGTTGACTGATGCACCATGATAAAACAGGTTAACTTGTAATTGGTTGCCTAACCAGACTAGCCTACGGCAAAAAAAAGAAAAAGAAAAAAAGTCCCCCAGACTCTGATAAGGCCTATAAAAGACAGAGCATGAGCCAGACACCAGAGGTGATCCACATCAAGAGGAACCACGATAGAGCATTGCTTTGTATTGCTTTTGCTGGTTGCAGGTGAGTTTTTTCCTTCTCCAGCTACCTGGACCTTGGCTGAAAGTTGTTCGGTAGACATTCGGCATTGTGTGTTTGATACTTACAGCACGCTGAATGGCTGTTGTTTCTTCCTTTTCAGGTGCTGCATCAAACACAATTGAGAAGAGGATTCTTGGGAGTAAATCCTGTGGCAAGGATCGGCAGTACCACGTCCAGATAGAGTCCGCTCAGGGCGGGAAGTCCTGTGGAGGCGCTCTGCTCAACACCCGCTGGGTCATCACAGCTTCTCACTGTGCAGAGCAGTAAGACATCCGCAGTTCTCTTTTGCTTGTACTTTTCTTTACTTTTTTGAATTACTGACTTTGCAGCGGGGGTTTGATGTGACAGTTTGAGCATCCACTAATTTCACTACAATTTTGTTTTTTTGCAGGACAGTCACAGTGAAGCTCGGCATAAACAATGATGTGTCCTTTGGTACAAAAGCTTTATCTTTGTTAAAAGGCAACTCCAAAAAGCACAAAAACTATTCTGGCCAAACAGCAGCACACCTTCAAAGATGAAGAAGGAAATGCCCATGACATTATGCTCATCCAGCTGAATGAGGATATGTCAGCCAAACTTCCCACCATCAGCCTCCCTTCAGGACAATGCACGAAGCTAGAGACAAGAGCAAAAGTGCAGATTGGAGGAATGGGAGCAAAGGCAATAGGTAAGAATATTAAAAAATAAAAATAAAAAAAAATGTCATAACTGAAACAATTTATTTTTGGTAAAAGGAAGTGACATTTCAGGACTTTTGTTTTTAATCAGGCGGTAAACCAGTTAGTGAGGCAAGATGTGCCATGACAGAGATCTCTGAGTGTGGAGAGAATGATAAACCCAACAGTAAATACAGCAGCGGTGAATCTACGATCTGTGCCTTCACACCTGGAGTGGAGCCCTGCTTTGTAAGACAACCATTTCACTGATATAAATATATAATACTTTAGCTTTGTTTTTCTACACTGTTCCATGTGTAAAACCATCCTGCCTGTGATTTCTGTGTTTCAGGGCGAAGCAGGCTCAGCTGTGGAGTACGAAGGACATCTACAAGGAATTATTGTTAACCAGCCTATGGATACATGTGCTAAGTCCATTGTAATGCTGGACATCTGTCAGTACATGGAGTGGATTGGTAAAACAATGAAGGAGAATTGATTAATACAGTCCAGATATATCTTATTTAATAATTAAAATGGCTGTAATATTTACCTATTTATTTGTGCTTATTAGTCAAGCTATAGCCTATCATCTTAGATGTGCTTTTCAAATATTTCAAAAGTATGACTTAAGACTATAGTAAAATACACTTCTTTTGTCCAGCTGCATATTTTACAATCATTCATCTCCACAAATAAAAAGATATAATTATCATAACTTCATGTATTGTCTGCTGTGTGCTATCTGTCTGCTATCTGAACGTTCAAGGCCTCATTTCCATAATAGAAAAACCATTATCATGTCCACTTTTCAAACTAGAGCATCAAACTCTTTCTAATATCCAGTGTCACATCATACAATTCATTTCCCCACATTTTTAAATACCAGCTCAGATCAACCTACCATGGAGCAGAGCAAGATGCCTTGTCTCAATCCCAACACTATAAACATGACCTACAAGGGGAAATTAACGGGGAAAAGGAAAGCACTTCCAACACAACACCTGAGTATTTGAGGTATAGTCCTAAGGAAATCTAAAAACTAAAAACTTTATTCAGATGTTTATGAAGACAGGACTGATTTTGTTTTAATGATAGAAGTTCAGTCTCTCAGTTGTGAAATATGGATCATTCTGTTTATGTGCTAATAAATCTATGGGAAGCACGGGAAATCTATTTCCTTCTTTAAGAGACTATGACATTGCATTGAACACATTTGTAGGCCTGGCACTATTTGGACTAAATTTAGAGCATGTCCATGTTGCTAAAAATTAGAAGATTTTGACAATGTGTTGACATGCGTAATGGTTACCCGATATTAGCTGTGAGCTCAGTTATGTGCATACCCTTATTGGGTTTCAGGGTGTGAAATACTGTTATGGGTGTCAGAGATCAGAATGATTGCTGTAGCACACTTTACCCGGCAGAGGGCTCTGAAGTACAGGCAACCTCTCAGATTCAGCAGGATTCTCTGCAAGGCCTTAACTTTCTGCATTATAAATAGCCCATTTATTGGTCTGTTGGATGGAGGAGGAAATAACAAGAAGGTCTCTGACTCTGATCTAACCTGTGGTCGTACTGCATGGAGTGTTGCATGTTCTCCCTGTGGATGCTTATCTCTTGATCCTTCCACAGGCCAAAAACACGGTTGCTCTGTGATGGAATGGCAGCCAGTCTCTGTACCCCGCCTCTCACCCAGTGACTGCTGGAGACAGACACCAGCCTCTATGTCCTGCAAGGATAAAGAAGGTCTCTGATAAAGTGGCATAGATACTGGATGGCCGCTTAGCTATGTTTTTCATATTGATCAAAGCTTTAGTCCGACTAATAAATGCGGCATGCCTTCCAGGAGTTTCCCTGGTAACCAGCTAATCAGATTCTCTGAGGTGAACACTCTGCAGACTTGGGGTCTAAGTACCGCAGGCACAGATAGCCGGGTAAGTGTTAACCTTTCTGAGCAGGAAGTGTGTTGGGACCTCGCAATGAAAGGAGCAAGAGCGGAAGGGAGCAGTGCCTCACACATTAACATGCATCTTAATATAGTCTGTTTTATACTGTTACAGATTCTATGTTTATTCTTTTTTGACAGATGTAATAGTCCCACCTTCCTCAGTTAAGGTCAATGTTAGTGAACGTAAGGCTTAAATCTAGTTCAGATAGTTCTAGTTCAAACTTAGATCAGTAAAAACTCAGGTGTTGCTGACATTAATTATTAGATTTAGGAGGCAATTTTTTTTTCCCGGCTGAGTTTCAGTAACTTTAATTTAATGATTTGAAAATTTCTTTTTGTATTTACTCATGTTATCTTTGTCCGATATTTGTGTGATGATCTGAAACGTGTGACAGAAAACAGTAAAGGTGTGGCCACTTTTTCCTAGTAGTATATACGTGAATGTCAAATATTAGATAAATTATATACACAGAGTGACCGATTTCTCTTAAGCTTACTGAATAAAGTTTACCAAACAGCTAAAGGAAACCAAAATTGGAAAAAAAAAAGTAGAACATTACATCAGTCCACCAAAAATAATTTTTAATACAGAAATGTCACATTATGGAGAGAACTGGAGACTAACTTGACAGTTGTACAGTAAAATCAACAGGAGGGTCAGCCAAACAAGATAAAAAAACTGCTAAGACAGAGCTGCATCCAAAAATATAATTTGTGAAGTTGAGTGGAGGAAAAAAGTGCACTAGAAATAGCTGAAGAAGCAACAGAAACAAATGCAGCAATGGTATTGCTCTAAAATGTAGTATTTTCTGAGAAATCAATTTTTTTAATAATTTGACATAAATAAGCCATAATGATCTAAATTAACAGGCAAATATTTTTGAAATATGTAACTGTATATATGACTTTCTTTTTTGAGCTGAATTTAATATTCAGGGTCAACATGGGGCCATGCTGACCTAAAAATTACTCTAGGTCAGCTCTGTCACTGTAAAAATATCTTCTTTTACAAAATAGTTCCAGAAATGACACAAATGGAGCTAAATAATCCTCAAAAAACAACAACAAAAAAATATAATCACATATTTACTTTTACACATTAAGAAGTGGTCAAGGAGACTTAATGCATAGTTTACAGCTAGAAAATAAAACTCTCGTTTTTATGAGCAGACTGAGTAATTGTTGTCCTTAATATGATTTTGAAGCTGAGTTTTTCAGTGTAAAAACTCATGCTGTCATTTGACTCAACACTACCACCAACATTAAAACAGAGAGATTTAATAAAGTATAAAGATATGCACTCATTATTACCACACAGTGTTCAGAAGTTGCTTTTTAATGGGATGATGAAACAAAAATAATTAAAAAAAATAATGTTGCATCCTGGAACCTCCATCAATGTAAATGCTTCTGATTCAGGCCCAGATAAGTTTTCAGGTCTGGTTTCACCTCAGTAAAGTCAGAAATAGAAAACAAGACACAGCTTTATTTGATGTTACAGCTGGGTGATTTTATTATCGTTCCAACATGGACTGGGTCAGGGCGTTTGGGCACTTCTGGTGCCAGACTGTGAGATTCAAATTATCTTGACAATAGGGAAATATTTGTGAGCGGAGAAGTCAAACTCTGGCAGCACCTGAAGATACAGGAAAATAAAATTCATCACATTCCAATAAAGTAGAGCTGATGCATAACAAAAGCTAAAAAAGTACTTGACAGAACAGACTGCTTTCTTTTTAAAAACATAAACAAGTCTACATTTTGAAATAGCTCTAAGATATTTTCATTCTAAATAAATTGTGTTACCTTGGTTTCCTTCTTGTGGCCCCCGGCTAGAAGCTTCATCACTACTATGTTGGGCTTGGCCACTTTCAGCATGCGGTTTACCTGCCATCAATAATTTATTATTTGTTATTGATAGCCATAAATAATGGAGAAGAAATAAATGTGTTGTCATTCCAACATGATAATAATTGCACTAATAGATCGGCAATAGGGATTAACGTTTGATCAAAAACATTTTAAGCCACCAGGTATTTTTATTTAAAATACTGCTGATCCTTCTAGGCATCAAATTTCATTACTGTAGGAACTGAATTATTTATGGATACTTTAATATTTATCTGCTTTTAGAGCTTGCAAAAGTTGAAAAATGTTCCACCATAACGGATTAACAACAGATTGACTTTCTGACCTCAGCGTCCGGGTTTGGTACACTTTCTAGGATGATCTTGGCCTGCTGGAAGTGTTTGCTGGCAGCCAGGTAGAGGTCTGCAGAACCTGGTGGAGGATTGTACTTTTTCAGATCCGACATTTCCTGGAGATGGGAAGAAAAACAAGATAAAACGGTGTGAGATAGGATAGGTGGTCTGCCGAATAGGTCACACACTGACTTTACCTTAAACTGGATGTAGTGCACAGGCGGGGGAGTAACTACACTGTTGAAGGGAGCAAAGCGATGCTCGTAGCGGACTTGTTCGCTGTCCAGCTCAAACTGGGGCTTTCGCACCTTTCCGTCCATATCCAAAGCTACCATGGTCTGACAGAAGAGAATCAAGAAGGACATGGACAACTTGTCCTTTAACATGTCAGGAAGGGTGTCAAAAACATTATTTATTGTTTCCTACCTTGTATATGCCAGCACACATATTCTGGTACGCTTGACTCATGGTAATCTCTTTGCCAAGAGGGCGAACTGCAAAGCAAAATAAAGCAGTTTCAGTTCTCTGGAGCCCCATGTCACTTCCACATGGAAACGTAACAATCCGAATTGTGCTTAGGTTAGACCTAAATCTGCACCTTTCTTCTTCTTCTTGGTCTTTTTGCTGCTCCGTCCTTTCAGCTGTTCCTCCAGAATCCGCTCTTCTGCCATCTGAGAGGAGTCAGCTCTACTTAGTGTCGACATCAGCCATGCATAGAGGAACTCTGACAAGTACCTACAACCACAAAACAAACAAAAACAAAAACAGTTGATTAGTTTATATTTGATTTTTGTTTTTTTTTAGATAAAGCCAAATTAAAAATAATACATGAGCACCAACCAGTAGATGTAATAGTATTCATGCATGCTGTAAAGCTCCAGTTCAAAACCACTCAAGAGATACTGGATCATGATCCTCAGGTTATGATAGAGGATCCAGGTGCCGAGACAGGCCAAATGTTGCCGCTGAGGCTCCAATTTCATCAGTAAGCTGTGCAGTGCTGCATCCACCTTCTCAGCCTGAAGAGCACAAACAAATTTAACATCTTACATTGCACCTAAACTCCCCAGGCTAATTTAGCTTGTGATACACACAACAAATCACTGATATTTTGTTTAACCTGTAAAATGACTGAATCTCACCTCATCCTGTAGCGTAGCAAACTCTTCAAGAATGTGGCCCAGTTTGTCTCTCTGCCGAGCTCGGTTGTGTCCGTGGATCTGGATGAGGTTGCAGAAAGGCTGCACCGGAAAACATCAGGTTTCAGTGGAAGTGTTATGAAACCATAGCAGTTGATATGTAATAATCATATCTCACTAGGCACTAATGATCTAAGCAAATGTTCTAAAATCCCAGGAAGTACATCAATGCACAAATTTGAATATCTAGAATATACCCTGGAGCAGTGAGTAACAAAGGAGTCGATGTAGTCCTTGGCCTGGTGGTTGTTGGAGAGGCAACATCTAGACACAAAAATCACATTACTGACTAAAGACAACACTAATCCTAACCTTAAATGCAGCTAAACTGCTGACAAAAGCAACGACTGTACACATTACTCATAATCTACTGATTGTAATATTATAATAATCATAATACCCTACATTTAACAAACACTTACTTGTAGGAGAGGACTGGTGGGCTAACAAAGTATCTCAGGGCATCTTTAATCATGTCCTGCATCAGGTGAGTGCCAAACACTTTCTTATTGTCTATCAGGAATGTTGTCTGAAAAGAAGAAAAAGAAGAGACTTGAAGCACTTAAAAAAAAAAAAAAAAAATCAACAAATTTACATTTTTTTTCTCACTGTCTTCACATTTAATCAGATGAAACAGTTCTTGTTTCAGGTCACTTAGGATTATCAATATCATTTGTGTTTGCCAAATGCCAAAGCATTAAGAAAACCCCCCCAAAAAACAAAGACATGTTTTGTGACTTTCTTTAAAGTCAGAACTAACCTTAACCCTACACCAAGATTATTATGTCTTTTATCATTTAGAAAAGCCCAGACAAAGAAGTCAGCTATGTGAGCTTTAAATACATTAATTTATAACATTTGGATTCAGCGGTAGCCACAAGATGGGGCTCTAGTTTTTAAGTGGCCCAAGTACAGAACCATGAGGAACCCCACGACTAATAATTAGTTTAGTTAAAAAAACATACAAATTCAAAATTTGTGTGTAGATTTTTAATAATCTACATACAAATTTTGCAATCAAATAGCAACATTTTATGTAGCAACTCAATCCACCTAATGACACAACTGAAAATTTCCATGATGCAAACCTCAGAAAGATTATTAGTTAGATTATTAAAGTCATGCATAATGCTGTGTCTCCTCCCAATCATTACTGACTTAGCTGAACAGAATGCACTTGTCTTTCCCAATTTGAGGAGTGGGTAAAAGACATGCTTCTCAAATTCCTTGATACTCATGCCAAGTTGAAAAGGAAATAATTGCTTCCAGTCAAATGACTGAAAAAAACTTGTTCTAGTTCAAAAAGTACATAATAAATTGCAAAATGAGATCCAATAAGTTCAGTTTTAAGAAATTTTGTTAAATCATTTTTAGGTATGTTTTCAACACCAGCTGAGAGGACCAAAGAGGAGACTCATATTTTCATACCTGGAGAAGAGATCTAGAGAGCACACATGGTGACTGCTCACTGAATTCACAAAAGAAGTCCTGAGAAAAAAACAAGAGTCAGAGATCCTTAATCCTCAAAACATCCTGGAAACCATATTTACAGGACAGTTTCCAGAGAAGCCAAGAATAACTAACTAAGAATCATTTAAAGCATTTGAAATATAGTGACAAAAAACAATCTTGTTTTGTGTTTTTTACTGGAAGAAAGATATAAACAAAACGGAAAAGAACATTTTGTGTTCTGAAGTAGCTTATTGTACTGTGTTTACCAGAATGCCGTGTAGGTTTGTGGTGTTGACCACATCACAAACCGTCTTGACGCGTTCTATGAGCTTGCTGAAGTAAGCCACCATGTCCTCCCTCTTGATGATCTTGGCGTAGCGAGGAAAGGTAGGTGGCAGCAGTCGTTGATTCACTAGAGGCTCAAAGCCCATCATGATGGGGTGGTCTGACATTTTCACACACAAACAAGTACATCATATATTTTTTTAACTAAACACTGAAAAAAGCTTGTACAGATCAAATCTAGTAGAATGGAGCAAGACAAAAACAATATTGGCTAAATAAAAAAAAATGTAGAACACAAAAATGCAAATAATTTATACATAACTTCATGCACAGTTTACTTAAAGCTTGTAAATAATTTCAATGTCAAAGCTTAAGCTTGACTTGATGGCTTCAACTTGTGTGTTACCTCCTTTTGTGGTGTCATTTTGGGATTGGATGCCATACTGGATGCTGGAATGAATGGGTGGCAGCAGGTCAGCTGCCTGAGCTACAAGCTTCTGGGCCTCACTCACTGAGCTGGTCTGGTAAATACACAATTACAGTAGTTTTTCTTTCATTCACATCTGGTTGTGCATCTTTATGTTTCCAAACTAAAAAAGCTTATTTATTTATTTATTTGCAGGGCTCCTTCCCTCTTTTCCTTTCCGAAGTTTATACTTATTCAGAGTCTGTTTAGTTATTAGGCTTTTCCATTGGTTTTTATAACAATCTGATCAGGTTTTTGAATTGCACAAAGCAGTTGTCAATGACTTGTTGTATTACCAGGGTGTTTCATTACTTTTTTCAGCGTTTGCAATAACTTAGACCAAGTCTAATTCAAAACCAGTAGCCTTCTCAAATCATAATGTGCATCTTTATGATTAATGAAAATTCATTCTTGCAGTGTCAGACCCATACTCTAGACCAAACAATAACACAGCAGTTTTAAAGGTCGTTATTTAGAATCTAAACAAGACAAAGTTTAAAAACCTTTAAAAAAATTCTCCAGAGGTCAAAAAGTATTGAAGTTGCTCTTTTAAAAACAAGCTGCAATTTGGCAAGTTAATGTTTAAATATATTTGTAAAAGCCTTAGTTGTTATACATTTAGATTTTTATCTTTTATAGGAACACATCTGAATGAAAGTAAATATTTTCCAGACTTTTCAAGTGTGTATTGGAACACTGTCAGGTATTTTTGTTAAGACACTGACATATTTGTGCATATATTTAATGTTCCAGTCTCTGTGTTTCTGAATTGTATGTGGCTGTTTTTCTGATCTTCCACATTTCTTTGTTTGCACCTTACCTCTTTCTTGGTAAAGGCAATCAGAGCAGTCAGCAGCAGGCGTGTAAACTTGATTCTGTTGAAAAGTGCCAGACACTGCTGATGCTACAAAAAATAAAAACACACAAGACGTCAGTGTTTTCCTGGCATGTATTTCTTACTTTAAATTAACAATGAAAAAGTTAAATATGGAAAATTCCATTTCCAATATTTATTACAACAAAGCTGCTGGAAATTTCAAAACAGTTTTAAAGCTCATTTGAATTTCACACAACCACAGATGAGATAGCAAACAATATGTGAGATATATGTAAAAGTGTAAAGCTACTAGTTTAAGAACAACGGGGCAATCAAATTTACTGCATGCAATCCTACACCCATCATAAGGTAGCACAGCTAAATGTGCGAAAAGAAAATCTATGCTAAATATGTATAACACAGTAAACTCACTTCCAGCTCAACTTCTGGGTTTCTCTGCTCGCCTTGCCGGCTGCGTGTGCTCTGCGAGGAGAAGCAACATATATCAGACATAGAAAGTAGGGGACATTGGGCCTAGTTGAGCCAAAGCATAAGCTAAACCACCCCCGTCTTTCTTTGAAATGGAAAAACAAACAAACAAACAAAAAAACATTGATCATATGACCAAATAATTAAGAGGAAGGCATCATTTAACAAAGTTTTTGAAAGTAAGAACCTTATGGGTAAAGTGGTTTGACTTCTTTCTTAAAAACAGTTTTTCAGTTTTGAAAGTGAATTTATAAGTTTTGTAAGAATTGCATTTAAGAAATATTTAAGAAAGAGGTAGGTGACATATGTCAATTGTAATATGTATGAGCTACAACATGGGGTCATAAACTGAAGATAAAAGTGTAGCAAATAAAGTCGAAAGTTGAGCCATTTAGCCATACGCTGGCACAACTGACCAAATAATTAACTGCTTAATGCAGTTATTTTGGCTGTAGCCTACATATCTTCAATATTAAATCAAAATTGTGCATTTATATGATTGCAGAGTTGAAAACATGCCTTGTGCATGTAAACAAAAAACAATTGCTTCTTCAAAGAGCCACCAGTGACGTTGGAGAAGGGAAGACTACTGGATCAGCAGTAAAGCTTACAAAATAGAGTGACACTGAAAACATACACTGACAAAAAAAGAAAATGCATGTTAAAGGGATTCCTTAGATGCCAAGGAGTTTCAAATTTCCAAACATAATAAGAAAGAAGCTAACATTTCCAAATGTTAATGTTTGGTTCCCAAGGCCACTTAAAAACATTCTGATGTTTTTTTTTTTTTTTTTGATATAGTGATCCTAAATATGAAAATTGGCTGCAGTAAGAGAGCAAAATACCTTGACTTTCCTCTGTAACTCGTCTTCCACGTCTTTGAGCATGCCTACAAAAGATCAGCATGAGAAAAAAAAAACGTCTTATTTATCTGAACACACTGCATATGTTTACAACATACAACAAATAAGCACCTGTCACCCGCAGGTCTGTGATGTTATTGGCCATCTTGAACCCATAAGTCATTGCCTGGAAATCCTCCTATAGAAAACAAGAGTTAAAAATCATTATTTAGACATTGAAATTAAAATGTTTCACCATTTTAATTTCAATGTCTAAATAAACGGCATGTCTCTTCTTAAACGTATTAGTTAATTTACTAAGATGTTAGTAAATTAACCAGTTTGAAATAAGGGAAGAAGGGCAAAACAGGAGGGAGATTAGGAAGGAAGGACCACACAAGAAAAACTTAAAGGAAGAAAAAATGGAAACAAGGGAAGAAAAGAAGAAGACAAGGGAGGTAAAAATAGAATGAAGAAATGAAAAAAAAATGAAGGAGTAAAAGACATTTTTTCAATGGGAATGAATATATTAATACTTTTCTACACTCATATTTTTTTCTGTATTATTAAATACCTGGAACATGCAGTAATCAAATTCCATACTAAATTTCCTGCATAGGAATCTTAAAATTTATCAAGGGATCATTTTTCTCAGAGGTAATGGCCTGACCACATTCAGTTATTTACACACATTCACACCTGGAAGCTGCCAAGTACAGTCGTAGTCAGGCCTACGCTTCAATGAGGTGCTCCAGTGGAGCTGTAATGCGCCACAGCGGTGTTAATGAGTGACTTAGAATACATACCTCAAGGCTTTACTGACTAGACTTCATACCTGGAGCTTTCTCTAACATTTATCCCCACAATGAGCAGGAGAGGTAAAACAGCTCACCTCTTCAAACACAGCTGCCTTGTTTACTTTTTCTCGCGCGATGTCACACACTTTTAGTAAACCCAGGGCAAAGGCCTTGAGTGCTGGCTCCTCAATGAGGTCGGGGTTATGTACATACAGGCAAGTGAAGACGGTCTGTGCCAACGAGTGACCCTCCAGCCATGTTATCTAGGTAAACACATGAAAAAACACACAATGTATGAACACTGGATTTTATGTTTTTATAGTTTTACAAGTTTGTATAAGTTCAAAAACTTTGTACATATTCCCATTAGAATAAATGTCATATTAATCTGGTGATTTGTAGTTGTTTGAATGCTTCTTCATAGACTGATATTAAAACAACTTTAAAAAATGTAAAAACAAGGATCAGTTTCACTGTGGCCAAATAGCTCGATCTTTGTCTCCTCTGGCCATAAAACGTTTTCCCTAAGGAGTCTCACAAGACAAGGATTTCAAATACATCAAAAATAGTTATGGATTGGACAAAGGAGGCCAACATAAAGCTCTAAGGATGCTCAGCTAAAACCAGCTCCACCAATACTGAAGAAAAGTGGTCAAATATCCAGGTGGAATTGTGCCAGAAACTTGCTGATGGATACAAAACCATGTGACAGATTGCTAAAGGTAATATTAACCAAACATTATTTGGGGGCTGATGTATATATTTGGGATTGAAAGTATAATTTCAAAACTTGTGCTCCTGACTGTTGCTTAAAAAAAGAAAAACAAACCAAAAGCACTATCATTATCTGATATATTATTAATCCACTTATAAAAATTAATCATCAAAAAAGCCTCAAATTAATAGGACACTCAAGCATGGATGTATGCAAACTTCAAACCAGCAGAACTAAGAATTTTGCAACAATTGTCTTGAAAAGGTTTTATTAGATCAGATCCTGAAATCCTTCAGTAAGTAGATAAATGCATATAGTTGATGTAATCAACTTTTAATATACATTTTTCTACATCCCGTGAAGTCTCAGAAAACCTTTGAACCATGGCATCTTTTGGCCAATCACTGCTATAATTTAAGAAAAATCCAGTAATATTGCATGTTCACTTGAACTTCAGGAACTATAAATAGGCAATTTACCAAAAATAAAAAAAAAAACCTCACCAAACAGCAGAAACAAGTGTCAATGATCCCAATGAGCTCAGGAAGACTGAGCTCTTTCACCTTGATGGCACCCTCCTGGAATTGATGTCAAATAGTAAATCAAGTTACACAAAGACAGCTGCCTTATTATATTTCTATATAATAGAGCAGATACAGTAAATGTGTACGTAAGTTACGTGGTAGAAATTTTGCCTTTGTGTTTTTAACTGCTGTACCTTAATTGCTTGTTCAAAATTAAGCACTTTCCTGTTGACCTGGTTTCCGATCATTCCTGCATCCATCTTAGGATCCATCATTTCGATAGCAGACATGGCCTCAAACAAGCCAAACCTGCACCATAAGAGAAAACTCACTCTTTTCTCTTCTGAAGAAAATTATATGAAAATGATTTTGTTTTCATTAAACAACTAAACTACCAACAATGTAAAACTGAAAAGTGTTAAGGAATATTAACCAACAACAAATCCTCTTTTCGGTGAGCTAAACTTTAATTCTGATGAGATTTTTTGAGAAGCTGTACCTAATCACATAGTAATGAATGCAATTTTGTCATGCTTACAGTTTATCGTGAAGCAGTTCTCCGAGGTTCAACTCTGCAAAAACAAGATAAGAACAAGTTGGTAAAAATAACGATCCCTTCTGGATCTGCTGAATTTCCAAACAGTGAAATATCAATAAAATATTTTACCTTTGCAGGCACCCTTGAACTCATGAGTGATATCAACCCAATTAACATTGTTCTTCATCTTTTCTGGTATGCCCAGCACCCAGCCAGTATCATCATCTTCAACTGCTGACTTCATCACCATGGTAACCAATAATAACTTAAAGCGAAAAGAGAAGATTATGCCACGGATTTGACAATGTAACATTACCAGAGCTCAAAAACAGTTTACTCAATAATCAATTTCCCCCACAACTTTTTTGAAGTAATATTTGAGTTTGATGGACTTTGTCTACAGCAGGGGTGCCCAAGTCCAGTCCTCGGGAGCTACCGTCCTGCAACTTTTAGATGCAGCCTTACTCCAACAGACCGATCAGCTCTGAACAAGCCTGGTAACGAGCCATTCATTTGATTCAGCCATTCATTCAGCAGGGATGCATCTCATAAGTGGCAGAATGGTAGCTCTGGAGGACCTGACTTGAGCTCCCCTGGTAGACCAGGGGACATGCAGGGGACAACGACATGCAGTCCACCTCCAAAACAAACTGCAAGAGATTTTTGAAATACTTTTAAAAAGTGCATCCAAGTACATATTATTAGTTGATGAAATTATAGACCAAGTATAATTTAAGTGCAATTACCCAGTTTTGATTGATTTCGTAAACTGGTTAAAAAAGAAAAAGAAAAAAGATTAGCTTCATTAGTACATTAATCGGTTCAAAGACCGATTCACTGACGCGTTAAATTGACTTTAAATATTAGCACACTTGGATCAATATGTGGTCATTGGCCAGGATATGTATGGACTTATTTAAATCGATTTCACGTTATGTTCAGGAGTACATTGAATTATGATTTCAGAAACTATGAGCATAGTATGTAAGGCACATACATGGCGTATTTGGGCTTTCTCCTAGTGCTATCAGAAATATCAGAAATCACCTCGTGACATTTTACCTAAAACGTACAAACACAAAGATGAAGCCATCGCGACAGTGTGATGGTAAAGACGCGTGATGATGTTAGCTAGCTTTCGCCAGTTTCACATACCGTGTGCAAACTAATACTAGGAACAACGTATTTTCAGCAAATAAAACATAATTATGAATCTTTTATATGTTGTTTCACTATCTCCAACATAACAAACACGAAATCGGTGATTTATGAATCATTAAATTGTTATAAACCAGCACTAACCTTGTTTTTTAATTCCTTCGAACACTGTAAAGTCTGGAACATAAATTTTACGTCATAGGCTGCAGTCAACCTGGGATTTGTAGTCCAAATGGGTAAGGGGGACGCTCCTATACGCAATATAGCGCGGAATTGACTAAATTGAAATGTAAAAACTGAAGATAACTTAGAAGTTGTATTATGAGACGCGGTTTACATTCGGTTTCATTGTAATTACGCATAGAACAAACAAAATAGAAAGACGTCGTTACTCTCGCGTTGCTACTCCCTCTGCTCTCATCACATCAGCAGGGCGTTTCAGGCAAACAGTAGCAGTCCCCCTTATCTCAGACTTGCTCCTCTCTCAGCTGGACGGCATCTCCTTTTCGTGCAGGTTTGAGAAATTGTATTTTGCTTTTATTGTAAGAATCTGCTGTTTTGTCTTAGCTCGCTTTGGGTTGTAAATTGAGCATTGCTAGCTTATTTCACCGTTAGCTGGCCTGCTGGTGCAGACAGGCGGCCGTTAATGAGTGACCAGCACAGCAGGTGCAGAGGCCATAATCTTCAACTGGGTTATCCAACTTGGCATCTTTAAGATAAACAATAAATTAAAATACAAATTTGAACTTGCTGTCAGAAGCCTCGTTTAAAGAGGAGGCAAAATTGCGTCCTTAGTAAATTCTACATTGTGGGAGAAGACCCGGTCTACCGTCTGTTTTTGGCGAAGAGAAGAATAGGTAATGTGTCAGCTGTTGAACTGGTTTTTGAAAGTATGAGCTACCTTTTGGCTGCAGCTTTACTCCTCCTCAAACCATCATTATCACTCTAAGTTGTCTGATTAATCTTCCTGCACATAGTGATGATGATGGGCTGTTTCAGTATGAATATGTGAAATTTTGTGTGGGGAAAAAAAAATCATAATTAAACCCAAAACTGTTGAGTAAGTTTCCTGATTCTCAGCTGCTTTTGCACTTTCTGTCCATATTGCAACAAAACTTTAGGTGAGGAAAAAAATTCCTTTCTAAATGTATGTATTTTTAAATCTAGTGTTTTTTCAGTGTTTTCCACATTATTTAGCTTTGTGTTGTCTCGGTTCTCATTTAACGTTAAATGTAAGACTTAAATACTGATAGGAAAGGATAAAAACTCCTGAAATACAAGGAAGGTTTATTTTAGGGGAAACTAAACATTTGAAACTTCTGTCTTGCTCTGCTCATGCCCAGGATTTCTTTACATTTTTATGTAGTTAATGTCAATGTTGTCCCAACCTATTGATGTGGGACACCGTTTTGATTCCAATGCAGATTCAGTAAATGTATGTTTAAAAAAGAGAAAAATATTTTAAACATACTTATTTATTCAAGTATGTATTAAAATTATTAAAGAGTAATTTTAGAAAATGATTCTAGAGTAGTGCAAGATGGGCCTAAACATAAGAGCTACACTCCACATACCAGTCTGCCTGGATATGAAGTTGTGAGGATGAATCTTTTTCCTAACATGCACAGCCTATTAATGCATTGCCAAGTTGAAGGCACATCATGTATAATTTTAGAGAAGCGGCCATTGCTTTCCATCAGTCTGGCATGGTTTAAACTTTATACAGTCATATCCAAACAATTTTATGAGTTCATCATAGTACATTGGGTCTGCTACATTTCCTGTCACAGTTACATGACCTGACAAAACGTGATGACAACCAGGAGTTTATTTCCAAAACCAGGGTAAATTAGGCAGTAGCTTGTGTTGTCCTGAGAAGACTCTTCTTTGTAAAGCTGTAATAGCATGGATTTTGAACTTTCTCATTTGGTTTTATAAGGCAAAAGTTTGGATGTTATTACCAAAATTCAACACCGTTGTTGGTGAAAACCCTTTCTATAAATTACCAAACTCCTACTCTTGTAGTTTAGACGAAGATGTAGGTATATCAGTCTGATAGCTGTGCAGTTGTCCTTAACACTAAAGCAAATCTACAACAGAATGGCTTTACATGAAAAGAAACTGGGTGTTGCAGTTCTTATTCAATATCACAACTCAACTCAGTCTGTTTACCTATAAATCTATCACTCTATGACCCTAAACCACAAGCAATGCTCTAAATATAAATCTTACCCATTATCAAATAGGCTGTTTTACAATTGCAATGACATCAAATACTGCAACTATGACACAAAGCAGTTTATTTTGAAACACAGATGTAGTATGTATGCTTATAACTGACAGTGATACAAACAGCTTGAGAAGCAAAAGAAAGCAATCTTATCTTAACCAATTTTGGGGTTTAACCTGAATAATCATTATCACTTCATCATTAGTTGTCACTTTATTGTAATAAATGCCTATTCCTAGTTGGAATGTAGGATTTTAAGAGTTCTGCACTTGCTAATGTTTGCAAGCCTCAGTATAATTGTTTATATAAAAAATATTTCTACCATTTATATACCTCTCATGGTTGTACCAGCAGTGCACTCAAATGAAGTGTTTCTGCATTTGAGTGCAGCCTCTGTTAAAAAATGTAATGTATGGCATCAAGCTTAACAGTAAAAGAACGCCTTGCGTATAAATTACTGAAACTTAAAGAGGAAGTATTTAGGTTTTACCATGAGTGTCGAGACTTTTCCAATGTTTGAGATAGAAATGAATATGCATGTGCAGGAATTTTTCACTCTGATATCTAGTTATAATTCAATAGCATATATTGTTATGCTGTAAAAGATTTTACTGTTTCATGACCGTACACAGGTTGCCAATTTGGAAAATTCTGCACATATTTATAGACTAGTACATTCAAAGCTGGGGACAGATGAGCTTTATTGTCAGCTGGTTTTGCCATAGTTGCTTGGCCGGCTCCAGTCAAGAGTTCTGTGGGAACTTATGTGACACGGGGGGTGAAGGTTAATCACGCTTGTTTCCAAATGATGCACAATGTTTTGACTTGTTCTTTTTTAGTAATGCGGACTTTGTTTTCATTCTCTTGCAGTCGACATGACCTTTTGACGTGGGGGGAAAAATGAACAAGCCCAAAATGGCCACAGAGAAGGGGTGAGCTGATGCATGCACAGCCACACACATGGGCAGTGATGTGTGGGATTGTGTGTAGCTTAGAGAAACATTTTTTTTTGTTTTATGAGCTCATTTGCTTCTGATTTGCTTTTATGATGTTGTTCTGTCCCTGTGCTGTCTTAGCTTTTGACTCACTTCAGAGCAGCGTCCAATCCCATTGCTTATCCTCTGGTCGCACCACTTGTGACCATGTGAGAAGGAGAGACTGCCAGTATTTGTGCCAGAGAGCCCTGTGCAGAGATAATTACATGGCCTCCAGAAGTAGCCATGTGAATTTGTCACAGCTAAAAATAATTTTTGTTCATCTCTGTCTCAGGTTTATTTAGGTTCTACATCTGTTTTTGTTTCTTTGTCCGCTCATGCATTACATTCTCCCATCATTCTTGACATTTTCTTTAATTGTCTGTCCTGATCACTCACTTTCTATTTCTGTTTTCGTCTCCGTCTCTCTCTCTCTTTATAAGGAATGAGAACTTCTGCTCTACTGGGTATAATCAGAGTTTAGATTTTTCTTTGTTTGCCCTTGCTCTACCAAGTGACCTCTAATCTCTCGCTTCTAGTTCAGTGCCAGGGAAGTTCATATTATTAGAAAAATATTGGTCACCCCAGAAATAGCTAATCTCTCGGGAACAGCCATTAAGTCAGCTTTATCAGAATAATAAATAAATCTTAAAGTAGACCTGATGTGTGTTTGGTAACGGTGGGTTACCAGTGAGACTGTTCCTATTTATATTTCTTTGTTTTTGACATGCGGTGCCTTGCAAAAGCAGTGATGCCACTGAAGTTTTTTCTCATTTTGTCATCCTCAGCCTCAGACTTAAATATATTTGCTACTTTGGGTCAAATAAAACCTCAAGGAAATACAGTGAAGCTCATCAAATATAAATGTATTTGTCTATTTGATCCTAGTTCCTCTGTTGTACAGCATAGTGTGTCCAGTTACATGGAAGACAGAAGTGGTATGACATGGACCTGTTGAGAACTTTGTGAATTCAAGTTTCAATATATATATATATTTTTTCCAGTGTTCCCAGTAACTCCAGGGTAGTAATGCTCCTCGGCCAGCTGGAGAAGATGGATGGGGACGTCATGCTGAGAGATGTAGAAACAGCAAGACTGGTCACAGCGAAGATCCTTCATCTCATACAGACACAGGGTAAGAAAAGAAAATAAGCCAGACACTTAAGATTCGCTGACCACTTTATTAGGTACACATGTTCTTGTTAACACAAATAGCAATTCAGCCAATCACATGTTAGAAACTCAATCAAATTAAGTATTTAAAAACTTGTTGAAGTTCAAAACAAGCATCACAATGGGGTAGAAAAATATTTACATTACTTTTAATGTAAATATTTAATGTAACCAGCTCTATTTTCTGGTTCCAGAAAAACTGGTCTCAGTATTTCAGGAATATTCACCATCTTCGCAGATTTACAAGCAATGGTTGAACAGGAAGATGAGGAATAAGGAGGTGTGTGGATGAAAATACTTTTCTTGCTGTCAGAGGAGAGTTGGCAGACTGGACCAAGAAGGTAGAAAAGCAACAGCAGTTTAAATAATTCCCTTGTTAAAACCAAGACATGTAGAAATGATCACTTCAAACACAGCTTGTTGAAACTTGAAGCAAATGGTCCACAACCGTAGAAAAACAGAATGGGTGTCTCTTCAATCAGCTAAGAACAGAAAACCAAGGCTATAGTTCACACACTCACCAAAATTAGACAAATAAGTGCCTGATTTTATTAGTCTTGATTTCAGCTGCAATATTCAAATGATATGGTCAGAATTTGATGTAAACAACATGAATAGCATAGATCTATCCTACCTGTTTGGGGAATATTCTCACTTGAGCATTGTTTAAACGCCACATCCGAGCAGAGTGTTGCTCAAGTTGTCCAACTCTGGGCCACCTGATGTACCCATTTTCTGATGCTTACTTTCAGCAGGATAATGCACTATGTAACAAAAGTCAAATCATTTTATCTAGCACTGGACGGAACAGCTCTAGTATCACGATATAAGCTTTTCTCATCAGTCGTTATCGATAATTAGTCATTAGTTTTATGTTTTAAATATCTGAAATATTACCAAACTAGTCACATAACTTTGCTTCTGTTATCCACAATTTTCACTCCTCGCCATTGTTATAAGCCAGTAGTTATAAGGCGTGGCGGCAAAACCTAAACTGTTGCTGTGCAACTCAACAAATTTATGCTAGGTAACCAAAGAGTGAGTGAGTTTATGCCACTCACCTTACTTAGCTAGTTGGTTGAACAACTTCAGTCTTTTCCCTGCCTACATCCCACAAAATGCTGTGGGGTTTAGATTGGAGGTCTATTAGATGTATCATATAGTGATATGCATCACATCACAATATATTGTCTATCGCGACATATGTTTTTATATATTATGATATACATATTGTTTAGCTCTAATTTCAACTAGCTTCTTGAACATGACAATGAGTTCACTGTACCATAATAGCTTACATCTTACCATCTTATCTGACTCCAGTAGTACCATAGGTATGAAATAGAACAGGACAGGCCAGAAATCTGCAACAGCCGTGTGATGCTATCATCCCTGTCAGAGGATCAGGATGATAGACAATCAACAGCAGACTTTTTTGTTAAAACCAAGACATGCAGAAACAATCAATAACTACACAGCATGTTGAAACTTGAAATGAACTGTACTGAAAACAGTTCAATCAAGGATTGCATTGAATTCAATAAATGGCAGTAAAATGAACAGGCCAAAATAAAGACCCTTCCAAAGAAAATCATCACACAACATGATCGTCATCCCACTTCTGGATCAGTTTTCAAATCTGAGCATGATTATCTTCAGTCTTTGCTGATTCCAGATATGAGGTTATAGTCTGATTTACTTTTAGCTCAGTGTTGCTAGGGAGCCAAATATTTATACATATAAACTTACAAAGTAATGTTTCAGCCCCTTTTTCTTTTTTTTTCTAGATATTTGTTACCTTAAGCAGCTAAACTCCAGCAGAGATAAATATCGGACTGATGAGATCCGATAAGCTCACTTTTTCCTAAAAGTCACTTGTTATTTAGATTTTTTTTTCCTTTTTCTGTCCTAAATTATGTAGTCTTCAGTTTTTAATATTGACATCTCTGTAGACCTGATCAGTTTTTTTTACTTAAAACATTAAAACACCTTATTTTTCTTCTTAGTTTTTCCTTCGCACCTTCAAAAAGTTTTTATCAGGAGTAGTTAAGTAAATTAAAAGCTTTTTTTAGCTCTTTGTGTGTAAATGGGTGCAGCAGTGGCTGAGGTGTAGATTGACTGATCTTGAGCCTCACGGTTTCTGATTACTCTTAAAGAGTAGTCTTGATCTCACAGCGGAAGGAGAAGGCATTGTGCCACCTCACAGTGTTGAACACAGTGTAACATGAGTGCGGCCTTGTTAGCAGGGAGCCTCTGTTGTAAGCTCGGATTAGTTCAAATATCAGTTTCACATTGTTGTTGCACTCTTACACTCAGTATATGTATTTGTCCAAGTGGTGAAACTAACTGACAATTCTGATACTTGTTAAGGTCATTTATCAAGTAAATATGCTGAGCATTCTCAGCGTTTAGTTGTGACATGTCAGGATTGCCTGCTATTCTGCAATTGACATCGCTGTAAATAACAAGTACACTCACAAAACTAGCAATGTAAAGACATAAACTCAGGCTGTTAGATATATGAAGTGTACTTTCAACAACATTTGGCTCAGTCATCTAAAATAATTATTAAATCATAAAAAAACCCAAAAAACTTCATCATACTCAGTTACAGATTATTGACCAATTTCCAATTCTAAGATTTCTTTTAAAATCTGCTATAATTTAATTGGTTTCTTTTTAAGGTGACAAGTAACTGCATAAAAAGACATCTGGCCATTCTATTGTGTTGTGCAGGAGCCAAAATAATAACACTCTGTGATTGGACAGTCACTGTGACAAAGTTGTTTTTTTTTGTTGTTTTTTTACAGAAAATTAATTTGGTGTTAATACTTTAAGCTGTCTTTACTGTCTCACATTAGTGATTTGCATTCCTAACTGATATCAGTCTGCTTGTGACCTTAAGATGTAAACTCTTGCCGTGACGTAAGAGATTCGCAAAGGTCTAAGATTTCCAATTCCAGTTTCAATACATACAGGCTGAACACAAAGGAATTAAATGAAGCCTTGAGCATGCTGGTGTCTAATAAAATGTCACTCCCATGCCATTTCAGGCATGGGAGTGATGAAATTACCAAAAATTCAGAAAGATAAGAAATGACAGGCACCCTCCAAGGACTGACTCTCTGCTCCAGCTGTCTAATTGAACAACCCACATGCCGCCATAGAAAATACAGTAGCCTTTTAAATAGCTTCTTACACTGCTGTGCTTCCTCTGACTTTATTTTTAAACCATGGCCTCTGCAGAACCTTAAAGAGTCTTTATACTTTTCTCCGTAATAGGTCTGAAAATGTTAGACCTTGAAATTATACTAGCTCATCCATGGTTTTTAGTTATGTCAGTCAACTTCTCTGTAGCATGCCAAGTTTGTTTCTGCTGGAACTCTCATACAGTATGTTTAGGCTTTTACAACAAAAACATTCTTTGAATTTTATTTTATGCTTTTTTATAAGGTATAAATATAATGAGCTTCAGCTTAAGGACTGGGATTTCAATGGCACCTGCTGCAGTTAACCATTCCATTACGAATCTCACTGTCTACTGTAAGAAGGTGATAAAGTTGGATGACCAAGGTGTGAAACACTTGAATAAAATTTCAATTAAAAAAAAAATGACTAGGTTATGTTAACTTGCTGAAAACATTGCACAGTTTAAAGTAATAAACACAACTAGTCTGAGTTAATAAAATTTTGAAATATAAAATATTAGTTTTATAAAGTCTTAAATTTAACTTATTGAAACTTGCAAAATCATGTCGTATTAGACACCTCACTGATACTGAAAATTGCTAACTTTGACTCTTCTTCTTTCAGTAGCAACTTCTATACTGAGGAACTCAAGGTGACCTGGTACAACCTCCTTACTTTGTGTTCATTGGTTGTAGAAATATATAATTATTCTGAGTTTCCAATCAGCCAATCATACTGTAAATAATCTGGTCACCAACCATTTTCTCAGTCGTTCTCTAAATATTTGTAAACAAGAACAACTTTCAGAAAAACAACTAGGGAATATTTATTTTATGTAATTAAGGAAAGAATTTTGGTAAATCATTCTTTTTCAAATGCCAACATGCTTTGCATTCCCTCTGACCTTGTTTCCATCTCGTCTTTCCTGAATATCATCTTTCCTCTTCCCATAGTTGAGTTCTTCTCCTCTCTCCAAAGTCGAGCAGCTAATCCATTCTGACTGACGGGCACAGTGGAAAACCGTCTGTCTGTAACTCAATCAATCATGATATACAGCTGTTCCCCTTCTCATATCCTGCTTTGCTATCTGTCAGTGCCTCCCCTGCAACTCCAACTTGAAACGTGTACGAGTATGACGTTGGTCAGAGGGAAGTGGAAGGGGGGCTCTGACCCTGTTCACAGTAACTATACACTCCACGAGGGACTTTTCTGTACTCTGTCTTAAGTTCAGAGTCTTAGGGGCTTAGGAGGCAGTGAAGAGGAACCTAAAGAAAGAACAAGAGAAAGCTAAGACTTATTATAGTGTCCTATTCAGAGTTGTGCATTCCCTTACATCTTACCAGCTTTTACTTGAAGGGATGCATTTTAAACAACAATTTTCTGTTGAAGCAAGCAGTAGTTCAGTTTTTGGCAGAGTTTAAAGGGAGGTGCTTGTTACTAAGTGTGGATATCTGTGCACACATGGTAGAAGAGCAGGTGGATTGTGTTAACATCTAAGGAGATCACTGCTTGTCGTGAAGGGATGCAGACATACCAATGAAGCTTTGGGAGTTCTTTATTTACTATAACATATCAAGCTCAGAAGGGTTCTGATTTACTGCGGTAAAGCAAAACTGGTAATTGGGAGAACAGTGTACATTTTCATTCATCCCATCTGAGAAGTATTAGATTTTTTGTTTTTAAAATGGATTATCACTACACCAAGAGATACTATCCATCGCTGGACTATGCAGGTTCATCAGGTAAGGTGACAAATGGCAAAATACACCAGTAAATTATTTAGAGAGTTGGAATTGACTGTAGAATTTGAAATATGGATACATTCCTAATTCTCTATTTTTCTTTAGTCATTTGTGAAATTTGTCGTATTCACAGGCTATAGCAGCAGATACCAAAAATGGGGACAAAAAGTTGGATTTGAAATGATTTTGTGGTGGATTTTTTTTTAATCTTCTTTTTTCCCCATCTTTTGACCTGATGACACAGACTTTACAAGATCCCAATTTCTGTGTAAAAACAGAGATATAAGAACAACTTTCAAAATGTGTACTTCTAGCCTTACTTTTCTGAGTGACCATTAATAATATTAGATATAGAGGTGGAATCAGACTTTTGAAAATATTTGAAAACTAAGTTATTGCAGAGTTTACATTTAAAATTGGATTTAATTAGGATATTAGCAATAGCTTGACACTACTAACTATAAACACTGGTTTTCTTGTGCATTCTTTTCAGAATTTAGACTCTGAAGCTTTAAGGTTTTCTGAAGGTCATCAATATTTCCAGTTCAGTCATATTCCATGATATAGTTTAAAGCTTAAAAGCTAAAACCTAGCAGCTCTTATGTAATATATTTAGCCTTCCTGTTATCTGTTTTTAAACATCTCCCTGTAATTGCTTGAATGAATTGCTGATATATCTGGGCATGTCATAGAAAATGATTTGCTTTTAAATTGCTTCCTATGCTTTCTGCTTCCTCTGAATTAATTTTAAACACCCCACTCATACAAAAAATGGCAATGTTCATTGATCAGTAATGATCAGATCTTTGTATTCCCAACCCAGTCCTGTCAAAAGTTTAAATTTCTGTGCATCTTTACTTGAATAAAAACATAGGCGTTCACTGTGCTGAGATTAAAACGTAGGTAATTTTGTTCTGGGATGCATTTTTACGGAAAGGCATCAATCACCTTCTAGGTGTCGAGGCGCTGATTTGTTTAGAAGCTCTTTTAAAAGTCTGGCATGGTATAAATGTTTTCGGAAGATGCTGCTCCCCTCTCCACTAGTCTAAAGTATGTGCAAGGACAGACTGGACAGACACGATTCCTCTTTGGTCTCCAGTGTAACTTTGGCATGTTTTCCTTACTGCAACTTGTAAGAGCTGCATACTTGGCACATTTTATCCCCACTTGCACCAGCTAATGACGCATTGCATGTTGTGCCAAACATGCAAAGCTGCCAGACATAAAGTCTAAAATCTCCATCAAGTAATGTAATCCTCCACTTGGGTTTTTTTATATAAGGTCTGCATTTCTGGCATAAACTGCTGACTTAAAAGAAATCTAATAACGACATTTACGTCACATCTGGTTT
The DNA here is from genome assembly GCA_010277075.1 of Poeciliopsis retropinna. NCBI lineage: Eukaryota > Metazoa > Chordata > Actinopteri > Cyprinodontiformes > Poeciliidae > Poeciliopsis > Poeciliopsis retropinna. Next base: position 13,124,556 of record VMRM01000001.1, on the reverse strand, counting down.
CTTTTTGTCATTATTTTTGTGTGCATTTTTTTTCTTCTACATTTATTTGCTTTTTGTCATTGAAACTTATAAGAAATCATATTCTAAAGAGTTGCAAAGCCTTCAGTTTCTGTTCTAGGTATTTTCTTGTTTTTGGGAGTTCTAATATGTTCATTTTTATATGCTTGCATTTGCAAAACAAGACTAAATATCTATTTTGCTTTGCAAAAAAATGAAGTCAGACAAAAATTGAGAGGTCAAGTAATTTGAGTTCTGATATGTTAAAAGTCTTCTTCAGTTGACTCGAAAATGTAATCTTATGTTTGAAGAGTTGTTTTTAAGTTTGTTTTAAAATTATTTAAAAGTTGAACATACAAGAGGTTGGAAACTAATATAGATGAAACAACGCTTTGCTATGTAAAGATACAGTGGATTAAATGTGTCCGCTGTAGAGAATGAAGTCACTTTCTTTGTCTGTTGTAACGTGAGCCTCTGCACTCTGTTGTGGCAACCAGTGTAATTGCAATGCATATTTTTGAATGGGAGACCTTTAAAGTTTGAGCTGTTTAACCAGCGACAATCCTCTACACTTTAGTTCCTGAAAACAAACCAAGGACTCTAGCTAAGACGGCTGCTATAAAGAAAGGATAAGACCTGGCATTATGTTTACTGATGAGATACATCTACAAGGCTCTGAAGGACTCTGAACTTTTATTCAGTTTTTTCTGGCTTTAGAAATCACAGAAGTTTGGCAATGGTGGTCATCACCTGCTCTTATAAAAATTAAGATTAGGAAGTGCTGCTGTTTTTTTTATTATTATTTTTTTATTTATTTATTTTTTTATTAAGTCCTTACTTCAATTGAACTAAACAAGTTTGTTTTTTTTAATTTCTGATTATTTTTATTCTGTTTGGTGTTGCAGAGAAGAGTGGAAAAGAGGTGATGTCCAAAGGCTCCAGTGGAATGGAGGTCATCCTGTCTTCTCTGGAGGTCAGCACATGTTCACTCAACCACAGACTTTCCCTTCACGGCATTGTAACACAATCTGTTTAATACACCACCTTTTCTAAAATTCAACAACCGTAGGTTTAAGTTACTTTGCATGAACAGTCTTACATTTACCCTTTTGGAGTCAACCACATAATGGAGGTTTTTGACCTCTCAGATGCAAGTTTTAGAATAAATAAGTTTCACTTGAAAACCTCTGATTTATATGTCTGAAAATGTTATAGAAAATATGAAAACAAGCAAGTATACAAAGAAATACCACAAAAGGAACCATAATTCAACTAAAACCTTGTAACATACAAGAATTAAAGATTGTTTATTCCTCATCTCTGGCCTGAAACCATCTATTCATTTGTAACCATAAAATCACATAACTGTTCTTAGTCAAAAGGGTTTATTGAAAGCAAATTAATTTATCTTGCTCTTAGTGGACAATTTTTGCCAGTCTCCTTTAAAAACTATAATTCTGGAGCTGATTTCACATTGATCACAAATAGTTCTCCATATAACCCCAAAGAAAACTTCAGAAAAAAGTTTAGAGAGAATTGCGCTTCTTTCACCAATTTGTAAACTGTGTGTATCATTTTAACATGTGTGGTGTTTGTCACATTGACAGAACAGCAGGGATGTCCAGACCACCTTGAACATCATGTACATCCTCAGTGAGCTGCTGACAGTTGGTAAGAAGACTCTTATTTATTTTCTTCACATTAAAATCAAGCTGCCTAAAGTGTGAATATCTGCATTTATTTATAAGTGTAATGAATTATTTTAAAACTTGATACATGTTCTTGATGCATACACAGTATAATGTGATTCCACAATTAATGATGTGGTGGATATAAATTGTATCAACGTTAACTCAGGTGGTTCTAATCTTGTCCTGAATTAGGTTTCAGCTCAGTTAATACAGTTCTATTCTTGGTTTTCTGACTTAGGCCGAGGCCGCAGAGTGGGAGTGTTTGTTTCCAAAGGAGGAACTGGAGTTTTATTCCAGATTCTGATTTCCGCCAGTAAAGAACTTCCTCCCAGTGAGGAACTTATGTTGCAGCTTCACTCACTACTGGCCAAGGTTGGACCAAAAGGTATTTTTATAGTCGCAGTCTATCACCATCTATTACCAACTAAAACATGATCTTGAGCTGTAAGACGGTAGAATGCCTTCTCTGGGTTGGGGAAGAAATCCTGCCCTAAGTGGAAGAATTTAAGTGTCTCTGGATCTTGTTTTTCCCTCTCTGGGAAAATGGAGATGAAGATCTATTGGTAGGTTGCTGTAGTGTCTACAGTGAAGTGGGTGCTGTGCCAATCTGTAGTGGTGAAGAAAGAGCTAAGGCAAAGTTCTTGATTTATTGGTCAATCTACAAGTACTCTCAACTATGATCAAGGGCTTTAGGTTATGACCGAAAGAACAAGATCACAAACACAAGCAGCCAAAACGAGTTTCTCAGAGGAGTCAGAGTAATATTTACTTTAAAGCTTCTTAAAAATCACAGAAAACTCAAACCATCGACCACAAATGTGTTTATCACTCGGAATGACAAATTCTGCCTCCCTTTTAAAATCCTTTTATGACTTATTGTTGCTTCATTCTCTCTTTTGTCTCCTCAAAATTATGTTGAATGACAACCATGTCAGTGTTGCATCCGAATATAAGCTTCAGATTCAGTATTTTAAGAACGGAGAGGTCTAATTAGAAATCTACTTTGGTGTTGTCCTTTTTCTGAGCCTTGCAAAAGATCCATCGATTTGCAGTACCGTGGGAGGTGTAAAAAAATATTTCAAATACCATAGCTTGTCACCTTTACCTATGAATTATCATGCTGTTGTTTGTGCATTTCTTCAAATGACATTTAAATGCTTTTTGAAGGGAGAAAGGTTGATAAGGTATTTTTGAAACTTTTTATGTCAACTTGACTATCAATGATGTAGCTACATAGGTGTAAAAAGGAAAACTATGCAAATACCTGATTTTAAAAAAACATTGGCATGCTGTGGATAATTCAGATTATAATTTAATTATAACTACATGTTAAGTGCATAATTTTATGCACTCATAATTCTTTATGTATAACAAAATCAGTTTTCTTGTCCTACAATGTTAATATGTTTAATCATATAAATGATTAAAAATTGTTCAACAAAACCACACATTGAAACATAGGCAATGTTTATCTACAGTGAGGCACACTTTCTTTCTTGTGCATTGATATTGAACTTTGTGTATGTTCAGACAGAAAGTTTGGCGTGAAGGCACGTCTAAGTGGAGCTCTGAACGTCACGGTCGACGTAATGAAACAGAATCTACACAACGCAAAAGTTCTTCTGCCCTGTCTGCAGGTTCTCAGGGTTTACTCTAACAACTGTAAGTAAAAGGCATCCTCTATATCTGGGAGTTGAGCAAACAAAGTATTTTACGACAAATGTTTTTGTCTCTTTTGAGCATTTAGCACAATTTCCTCACTTTTTTTCCCCCTTATTATATAAAGCTGTGAATGCTATTTCTTTGGGCAAGACTGGTATGGTGGAAATCATGTTCAAGATTGTTGGACCTTATAGCAAGAAGAACACAAGCCTCTTTAAGTGAGTGTTTGTTTTTTTTGTCTGGTAGTGAAGAAGCATGAACTTATATTTAAAAGATACCTGTGGTACCCACTGGCTACATCTCCTTGGCTTTTTTCTGATAGAGTCCTCAATCATCATGTAACCCTTTTGCCTTGCTTTAAAATTAACAGGGTAGCTCTGGATGCACTGGGAGCTCTGCTCAAATCCAGTGAGTAATTGTTTTTGATGAGTTAAGCTTTATTCTGTGGTAATTTATCAGCAGCTTCTTCATGTAGTGTAACTTATTGTTTCCTTTTTCTCATCATTACTTTGAATAACCTAATTTGCTTTGGATCTTACTGCTGTCCTGTATATTATGTCTGCATTTGATAGGTTTAGTTTAATTCATTACACCTTTAGTTAGTCCATCCCATAGTATGGAAGTTATATGTGGCAATACTTTATCAGCTACTCCTTTTACTTCTCTGTGCAGAAACTAATGCCCGTCGTGCAGTGGACAGTGGCCATGTGCCCGTCTTGCTTGCTTTGTATCTGGATTGGCATCGCAACGACAGTCGACACCGTTGTATGTTGATTCGTAAAGGATTGCTGGTATGCCTCAGAAACATTACCAACCTCAAACTGGGCCGTAGGGCATTTTTGGAGGCTGATGGCATGAGAATCCTGTACCACTCCTCCACTGTGAGTAAAAAAATCTAAATGAGAAGAATCGAAAGAAAGCAGTAAAGATGTACAGTCTGGGACTCTGCTGTGCTTTCTGTATTTGGTTTTCAGGAGTGTCTACCCGTGCGGACACTTGATCCACTGATCAACACTTCAAGCCTCATCATGAGAAAGTGTTTTCCTAAGAATCGCCTGCCTCTGCCCACCATCAAGTCAGCTTTTCACTTTCAGCTGCCTCAGGTTCCTCCTGATGTGGCTGTGGACCAGATGTACAGCCAGCTTTCTGAGGGTGAGGTTACACAACGTATTCACAACCTTATGTGGATTTGCAGTGTAGGGTGCTCAGATTATCAATATTCTCAGGGCTTTAAACAATTTGCAAAATACCAAACTCAGTATTTAATGCAACAAAAACACTTAACCTACGCAACAGTTGTGCCACAGATTTAAGTAGCTCTTGAATCTGTGGCACAAGATGTGCCTTTTCAGTAAAAAACAAAAAAAAACATCACAGTAGCAGGCTTTTAAAACAGGGTATGTACAAACTACTGTGATTTTATAAAATTACTCAGAGAAGAACATAACAGTGATGTTTAAGGAAAATGATGTGGGTTTGTCATGATTTGTTTTCTGTTTTTTTTTTTTGTTTTTTTTTTAGAAATAAAAAAATTGATTGTGGCATTTATTTGTATTTGTCCTTCACTTTTTAGAGAACATTAAAGGTATAATTTTATAGCACAATCTTGTAACTATTTTAACAATAGTTAACATAGTTCATAATCTCTGTCTCTTTAAAAAGCTCCAGCTCTTTACAACTCTGGCCTTTCTTCAACAACTTTTGTCTAATAAGCCTTTAAAAACACAGGGGTGTTGCACTGACAAGTAGTTCTTATGAGCTCAGCAGACTCACAGCTCCTCTAAATGTTTGCTTATTGCTGCTGCCACTAGTCTCGAGGAGCTGAATGGGATACACTCAGCTGGAGACTGCAGCTCGGAAAAGGAGCTGAGTGGAAAAGGCAGAGCTTGGTGAGAGCAAGCGTTCAGGTACCCTGACTGGTTGCCAGGGGAGATTAAAGGATTTCTCAGACATGCATGAAAGAATCAAAGCAATATTCCAGGTATTGTTTTGAATGAGAAAATAACATTATAATATGATGTAAACCTCAAAGTTGATTTTACACAATCAACTTTGTGTTGATTATGTAAAATCAACACTGTAAAATTTATGAAATTTATGATGCAGGTTAGGAAACAACCTGCATCATAAAAACCAAAGGTATCTCAAATTTTCAACATCTTGCATAGCAGTTAATTCATCTGAAAATGGAAAGAGGATTGCACAAGAGTCATATTAATTACAAATGTATGCCACAGTTCTCAGATTTTTATTTGTGAAAATGTTTCCATTTCCATTCCACATCACATTTTTGCTTTACTTTATTGTGGTCTATCCCATAATAAAACCGACAATGTATTGAAGATGGAGTTTGTATTATAAAAAAAAAAAAAAAAAATTAAATCTTTTTGTAAGTTACTATTTTTAAATTAAACTGGTTAAACACTTGCTTGGAGAAAGAACAACAATAAACGTGTGTCTATATGTTTTTCCACAGTGGATGATGTTGTGGATGATGTTGTGGATGAAAGCGATGATAACGAGGATGCGGAAGGAGACACAGACACTGAGAACGACGAAGATAAGGATCAATGCAACCTGGTAATACCCAGTTTTAAATTCACATACAAAGTTTGATATGACATATTATTTCTATTATTATTTTAATAGTGAAGTGTCTCATTTTTCCCTTTTGTTTTTCTTGCTAATTTAACTGAAATAGCTTTTTGATGTCCAAACTTCAGTTTCATGCTGCTCCCTGTATTTGCAATTCCTTTAGTTTCCAGCAGATGGCAGTCACTTCAGTTAAATTGAATAAATAAACATTAGGCTTCTTCAACTATGTTTGTTTCCATTTGTATTGTGTTTCTGGTATAATTTTACTGCTGTCTCCTCTCAATCAGAATGATGACATAGAAACAGATCTCAACAAGCTACATCCCGATAGGAACATTGGACGTCCATTTGAGGACCTGAAGGTCTATCAGCCGTTTTTCTCTGAGCTTTCTGAAGACTTTCAGGTGGGCATTGTCTATTTTTAGTATCCATGGCCTTTTTTGTTCTCACAATATGAATTTAATTTAGTTTATGTTGGACTAGTTGGCTAAAATGTCAAATTACAGTTAAAATGCTTTTAACTGTAATTTTAAAAGAATCACACCCAAGCTGTCACAGCTACATGACTCATAAACTCTACATTCAGATGATAATAGTAAGCCTAAAAATTGTTGACACCAAAATTTTATTTGTGCAGCACAGAAGTTGGTGCAAATTCAACCAGCCGTATCTGTGCAACAGTCTGAAACCATGGCTTTAGAGAATATAGAGACAGATTTTTCGACTTAGTCATTTTAGCTGCTCTAATTGTGCTAATTGCTAATATAAGATTCTAAAAACAGTGTAAAGCTTGAAACCATGCCTGTTCTTCAACTATGCTTGCTCTCACATAGTCTGTGACATCACTCCTGTTTCAAATGTAAAAAGATAACAGCTCAGCTCACGACAGAAATTGCTACAAATAACTATTTTGTAAGCTGTTAAAGTTCTTACAAAAATTGAGAAATGGCTAAAGTATACTGGAAAATATTTTAGCAGTGCATTTTCTTAATATCATAAATAACGAGGTAAAAAAATTTTCTCTCCTATTTTTAGAAATATACATAATTCTGTCTAGTGTTTCATAAGATTAAGTGAAACTGAATGCAATAAAATTCACAGAACAGACTGTATGATAGTTAAAATGAATTATTAATAATTAAAATTAAAAATAATTAAAAATGAAACCTCTACAAACTATTTTCCTTTCACTACTAATGTACAGGGCTCTCTAACTCTTCAGCCTCTGTTCACTGAAACCACATGTCAATGAGTTGGTCTCTTGACAGTATTTAACACTATGCTCAGCAGTACAACAATAATTTCAGTTATGAAGAGACCAAGCGGTACCTTTGTGTGAGCCCAACTGTACTGACTGAGCATCGTATCTTAACCTTAAAAATGTAATGCAGTATTATTTGGTTACTGGCAGATTTGTTGTCTGCCCAAGAAAATCCAACATATTTTTCCAACTTTATCACTCAAAACTTACTCTTCTTTGAATAAAATGTACAAATCTTAATTTTTTACAGGGGTATAGCTTTGACTTTTCAAAGAGTGCCTCTACAACATCTTCGTCAACATATCTCTTCTCAACATCCTCTGCTCGGTTCAGTCAGCCAGCTGAAGTGCCCACAGCTCAAACCCCGTCTCCAAAGCAAATACCAGATTCTCAGAACGTTTGCACCTCTGTCAAAGAACATCAGACTCTGTCGTCTCCCTCCCTCACTAGTTCTCAAACTCCTCTGGACCTGGACACAATCCACCTCAGTAAGAGCAAAGATCAACAAGAGGGTATCAACATTCCAACCCCAGATAGACGCACTGCTCCAACCTCCCTCTCAAGGTCTCTCTCTCAAGCTCACATGATAGAGCAGGAACTATCCCATCCACTGGAGGGTGTCTCTCTTGAGGACAAAGGGAATCAGAATGCAGAAGCTGGTTCTGACAAGATCAAACACGAAGGCTCTCCAGTTAACAACTTGAGACACGTCCAACCACCTTTGCTCCTTGGGGGTTTCCCAGTACGTCGCACAGGTGGAGGAGGCAGCATCGTGGGTTCAGATTGTGGGTCAGAAGGTACTGAAGATGAAGGAGGTGATGCTCCGCTTCTGGAGGTGCCAGACACTGCTCGACTCCTGCCACTGCATGACCCTGACCTTTATGTGGAGATGGTGAAGGGGACACAGTCAGTCCCACAGTACGCTGAAGTGGCTTACCCAGACTACTTTGGACACGTAGCTCCAATGTTAAAGGAGCCTCTTCTGGAGAGAATTTATGGTGTACAAAGGTGAGACAACTGCAATAGTGGCTAAAATAAATGTTCACTAGGAAAGTCAATCCTAGTCAACATGATTACCAAAATATTTTTTATCTCTTGAGCCTGAGTATTAAATTTAAAATGTCTTTATCTTGTAATGCAAGTGGTTCTTTTTTGTCTGTAGGTCCAAGATATTTCAGGACATTGAGCGACTGATTCATCCTAATGATATCCTAGATAAAGTAGTTTACGACATTGATCATCCCAGGTGAGTTATTACATGGCTGCTAAAGGTTTTTTCTTAGGTGAAAGAGTTCGATAGATTTCCGTCCAGTGTCTAAGTGTTTGTATTGAATTGTTATCAAAGAGCAATTTTTCATTTTATGACCATTATCTATGCATTAAGAAACTGACCACCATTCTTGTTTCAGTCCTATGATTGAAGAAAACAGCGAATCACTGAAGTTCAACTCTCAGTTTGAGTCAGGAAACCTCAGAAAAGCCATTCAAGTTAGGAAGTAAGTTGTCTTTTCATAAAAGATATTAGCTGGGTCCTCTTACAGACTTATACAAGGTACAGGCATGCCTAAAAGTATTCACCTCTCTGCCAGGTATATGTGTATAGTAATCTTTCAGTTTTGGCAGCATGTTTTTTCAGCTGGAAGTGATTTTGATGTTTTGGAGTGGCCCAGCTAAAATCCAGACTGAAATTTAATGGCAAACCTGTGGAGAAAACTAAATATTTCGGTGTCCTTCAAATGGGGGCAGGGCTCATTATTTAAAAAAAAAGTTGTTTTAAGAGTGGTTTCAATTAAAACAGTAAAGTTTGTATTTTTGATTGAGGTAGGTATCAGAAGCTTCTTGGTTAAACAAAAAATAAATTTTAATATAAACCTTGAAGTAGGATGAATATATTTTGGGCTTGACTGTATGTCCCCTTGTACATTTTCTTTTACATATTTTGTATAAATACATGTGATATAATTAATTGCATGGTATTTTTTTCTGGTAGTTGATATTTAGGTTCATATTTATTGTCTCTGCTTTTTTATTTTCTCCAGATATGAGTACGATCTTGTTCTGAATGCGGATATCAACAGTAATCACTACCATCAGTGGTTTTACTTTGAAGTGAGTGGCATGCGAGTCGGGACTGCGTATCGCTTCAACATCATCAACTGTGAGAAGTCAAACAGCCAGTTTAACTATGGTGAGACATGAAGCATCATCTGAAGGAAAACAAACAGACTCTGGCCAAGGAGATGCAGTATGGTGTAGTGTAACTTTCTGCATAACTCTGTTTAAACATGTTTCTGTGTACAGGCATGCAACCATTGATGTACTCTGTCCAGGAGGCCATCAGCGGCAAGCCTCACTGGGTCAGGACAGGAACAGACATTTGTTATTATAAGTAGGTGAAATCAACAATTTGTAATGGACATGCAGAGAATTTTTTTTTTTTTAAAGAAGCCATTAAAGAAACTTTGCAATTAGTATTAGAGTTCCATAACACCACAGCAGTTTTATATACTTTAACACACTTCATTGAGCCGTGGAGCACATACTTAACTATATTATATTTTATACTTGCTGCATTAATAAAAAATATGAGCTCATAATAACGGACTTAGTGCTCAGCCATTTTTAAAAGGCCTCTTTTAGACAGAGTATCACTGCTTCACTCCACTTTCTAGTGTTTTAGAAAGGATATCCATGTATGATGTTGGAGATATTTTACTGTTTAGATATTAACATACTCTGTTTTATACTGACCTCACTTAATCTCCAAAATCTGAAAGTGATTTTTTTAGTAGACTTAGTCAATGATTTGTTTTATTTCAGGAATATGCAACATAACTTTACAGAATAAATTACCTGCTTTGAGTTTTTTTAGATTGATTTCTTTTGTGCTGTTCATCTAAAATGTTTGTATTCACAGGAATCACTTTGCAAGAAGTTCTGTTGCAACTGGGGGACAAAAAGGAAAATCGTATTATACTCTGACCTTCAGCGTAAATTTCATCCATAAGGATGATGTCTGCTACTTTGCCTATCATTACCCTTACACATACTCCACACTCAAGGTACTACTTCAGTCCCACTTGAAGTCTCACAACTAAATGTTTTGCTTCTCAACATACACTTTGCATGAGAAATATAAATACAAGTATATTGTTTTGGTACTTTTTTGATATGTTCTAACAGTTAGTATCACTTTAAGCTCATGTTGTTAAATATTTGATACTTCAACAGAGTAAATTCTGGATGAAGTATCAAACTATTTTGTCCTTTCCATTATAAGTTTGTACAGCATTCAATGTTCTAGACTATATAAATTTTTATTGAGCAACTTAGGAGAGTTTCATAGCTGAGTCAGTCAAATTTGATATAATGATACAAAAACACATTTCAGAAAGCCAGATTAAATCAGAGTTGGAATAAATTCATAATTTGTTTAGAAAGAGAGAACTAAGGACTTGAATTTTTTTACCTCTTACAGATGCACCTGTCCAAACTGGAAGATATGAGGACTCCTCAGATCTACTTGAGGCAGGATGTTCTTTCTGAAACCCTTGGCGGAAACACCTGTCCACTTCTCACCATCACTGCTATGCCAGAGTCCAAATCCAGTGATCATATCTGTCAGTTCAGTAAGTGAATGAGTTCTGGTATATTGCTCAGCTCATGTCTCATTAGTTACTGAACAATAAGCAAGGTTTAGTTATACTATACTTTAAAAGTAAACTGAAATCTAAGTTCAATAATTGACCATTTTGAGTGCTGAGTCCTTTACTGTTTATACACCAGATTCAAAGAACTTTGGTATCTTTTTTACAAGACGCAACAACCATGGTGTCGGCTGCTATAAATAATCAGTGAAACAAAACTGATGTCCTATTGAACAGTCTGTGATATAATATGTAACATATAATGCCATCTGTTGCTGTCATAAGTCCAGTTTTACTTACTCTCATTTAAGTGTAACACAGATTGTCTTTTGGCTGCTGGAGGGTAAACATTTTATTGAATATGGTCTCCTTAAAACAAGACTGTGAAAGCATAATATAAATTCAGTTTATTAATTTAAAATTTTTATTTAATTGTGAGAAAAATGTAATTAGTGTTTTATTCCTCCTCATGCCATTGCCTTATACACGTGTTCATTCTGTACCTTTTTTGTTTTTTCATGTGCAATTCTTACTTTTCTTATGTTAGCTGTTATTTATCTAGATCTGTTGTAGACCTTAGAGCAATAAACTGTCATAAGAAAAGTACCACATGACATCTTATTTATGGCACCATGTGAATGTTGGCCCATCTAAGCAGGTAAACAAACATGTTTATAAAGGTGGTGACTGCAAACTAGTTAAATACCACACGCTTGTTTATTTAGTTATTGAACTCTTGATCATAGAATATTCTACGTAAATGACTGCAAGATGGTAAAAACTAGAGATTTTTTTTTTCCTTGTTGGAAGTGACCGTAACATCAGATTGATTGGTATGGTCTTTATTCCATTGTCCTCTACATTTGTTTAATCTAGTGCTATCAAACAAGTAAAAATGTAATCAGATTAATCACACTCTAGCGAACTTTCACCTTTTGCTGTTGTTTGTCATGCCAAGGCCATCATGGGTTACTGTGAAGTAACCCATGATGAAAAGGAACTCTGTAACCTTTTGCAGAAAAGAGGCTTTTAGGTCAAAATAGATAGTTGGATTAATTTGCATTTTGTAATATTAGCACATTAAATTTTTCAGATTGTTCATTCTTTACCTTTATTTTTTTCTCCCACTCCAGGGAATCGGCCATTTATTTTCCTGTCTGCCAGAGTCCATCCTGGGGAGACCAATGCTAGTTGGGTAATGAAGGGGACGCTAGAGTTCCTCATGGGCACCAGTCCACTGGCAGTAAACCTCAGAGAGGCCTACATTTTCAAGATAGTCCCCATGCTCAACCCTGATGGAGTTGTTAACGGAAAGTGAGTTCACAGACATGGAATAAAAGTAACGTTTTAAACTTTAAAGTATTCATTCATCTGATGTAGCTGCACCTGCATGGTGGTCATAGCTAGTTTACGGCACATATTAAACTTTGACCGGAAGGAATCTGCAGCTGTGGCTTTCTTCTGTAGCCACATCTTCACTCAGTATCCTTCTTTTCCTTTGCAAATCTTGTTTCTGCTGCAGTCACCGTTGTTCACTGAGTGGAGAGGACTTGAATCGCCAGTGGCAGAACCCTGACCCTGAGCTCCACCCTACCATCTACCATACAAAGGGCCTGCTGCAGTATCTTGCATACATACAAAGAGCACCTCTGGTATGACTTTTAATTAACTAATTACTAATTACTTACACTTAAATTACTTTGGGGCATTTTGCACTTTGCATCGTCCTTTTTCCTTTAACTGCCTAATTATGCTGCCAGTTCTTGAGTTCAGTGGCACACTACAGCATAACTGAGTAATGTAGCATAAATGTACAGTGTATAGAAAATTTTGTGATAAGTCATCTATGAACTCATCCCGAACAACTCACTCTGTTGGCCTTTTGTGAAACTTTGAGATATTTGTTTTTTTTGTGTGTGTAGACTTATTTACAAAGCATGATTGTTTGAAAAAGAGGCTAATTATTATTTTATTTTCAGTAATTAAAATTTCTTTTTATAGTACAATCCCTCTTCATTTATTATTTGCATGAGTGTTATTACTTCCACTATTTTATGGAAGAAGTTACATCATGCATCATTAACCTCTGTTCATCCTCTCTGTGTATATAAATCCACAGGTCTTCTGTGATTATCATGGTCATTCCAGAAAGAAAAATGTATTCATGTACGGCTGCAGCGTGAAGGAGACTGTCTGGCAGTCCAATATCAGTGCAACCTCGAGCGACTTACAAGAGGACCTTGGATACAGGGTAAACTAACACTTGCACACAGGACAAGATACATTCTTGTAACTCTACGAAAGGTTATAAGTACTGAGTCCCACCTCTTACCTTAAACCTGCTATCATGTAGCCCATATTTATATTATAGCACAATCAGATTGTGTTATAGTATTTAATTGTCCTTCAGTAATGAGAAATGATATGGGTCATCTTATTTTTATTTAAGATGAGCAATCCCAATATTTCACTTGTCTCCTTTATATGATCAAGCATTGGCCTTTTACCTGTATTAAGGTATAAATACCAAGGTTTTTTTTTTTTAAAGTTTCAATCCCAAAACCACAAATATTTTCTGTCAAACCATTTCTACAATTTGAATTTCTCTAATTTACTGAAATCAGTGCAGCTCTATGGGCATCAGCGTCTCGGTTCATGTTCAGTTTCCATGAAAACTATCTAATAATTAAGATAATCAAGGGCTAAAGGAGGCACTAAAAACTTTGCACAGTAATTTTTCTGTAAAACGGAGAACAATGATTGGTTTATTTTACAGACTCTTCCCAAGATCCTGTCCCAGATCGCTCCTGCCTTCAGTATGGCTAGCTCCAGTTTTGTTGTGGAGCGCTCCAAAGAGTCAACCGCACGAGTTGTAGTTTGGAGAGAGATTGGAGTAAAACGCAGTTACACCATGGAAAGCACACTCTGTGGCTGTGATCAGGGCAAATATAAGGTAAGAATTTTATATTTTTATATAGAAAGGGTCAATCATAGACCTGACTTTGATGATTAAACCTTGTAATTTAATCATCTTTCTTTGACCTGTTTCTTCTGTAAATAAGTCAGTAAGCTGCTTGTTGCAAGTGTACATTTTTAAATACAATTAATGCTTTACTTAGAAAAATTTATGTTTTAAATGTTAATATCTTGGCTAAACTTACCTGGGCTATTGAGCGCATCACTTGAACATCCTAAATGTCCACCAGGGGGAGCTTTGGTTCTATTTTATTTTGATGAATTCCCATCTTTTCTCCTTCCTTTTTGGAATCATTACCATCTTATGTTTTTGCCTACATGTTTTTCCCATCCCAGCTGATTTTTTTTCCATCTGAATTTTGCCAAAGTCAACATCTAATATATTTAAAGTTCTAGGAGGCCTCTCTTATACCCTTTGAAAATATTTGGCAGGATGTGCAGGAACAATTGTCTATTGAGTTGTGGCTTTATACATCAGTGTCCAGGCCAAGTTTAGGATGTTTCCAGTTTTCCTCTGGAGAAAAGAAACTTGGAAGTTTTTTTGGGTAAGATAGAGGTTAGCTTTGTGTGTGGTTGCTCCCTCTCTGGGAAAATTTTCTCTGCATGAATGTGTCCTACCGTTTTACATGAAGGTTTTCGCCACAAAATATGTTGCATCATTAAAAAATAAGCTTTTTGGATGTACTTAGCTACACCAAAAAACTTAAAATATCCATATTTACGCTAATATCAGCATTTGTGTATATTTGTGTCTTGCTTTGTTCTAATACCATTGCACCTTTGGTGTGCATGTTCTTTCCAGGGACTCCAGATCAGCACCAGAGAGCTTGAAGAGATGGGGGCCCAGTTCTGTATGGCCATGCTGAGGCTGAAGAGGTTGACGAGTCTCCGCAATCACCAGAATTTGCTGGATTTGGAGAGCGATATCATTGGAACACAATCCAAAAACGTCAGGTCTGTCTTGTATGCTACAATAAGGCTAAATATTTCTGCTATTGATTAGTATGAGACTGGAAGGAACATTTTGTCCACAAAGTTGATGTGTTGGAAGGAGGAAAAATGGGCAAATTTGACAGTCTGACAAAGATACAATTGTAATGATTAGATAACTCGGTCAGATCTCCAGAATCGCAGCTGTCGTGATCCGTTACTGGACTACAGTCCTCTGTATCTATTAAAATTGGTCCAAAGTGGACAAAGCACACACATGAACTAGGGGAGCAAGGACAGGCTAATGTGCTCCGATCCAACAGGTGAGACTCTGTTGGCTCAAATTACTAATGAAGTTAAAGCCAGTTCTGATTGAGATGACTCAGAATACACAGTGGACAGTTTTTTTTATTTTTATTTTATTTTTTTAATGAGGCTCCAAAACTGCAGGCCAGCCGGACTACCATTGTTGTTTAAGTTTATGTCTAATTCCTGTTAAGTCTGTAGGAGTACCCACCCATCCTTATTCAAAAGCAGTGAGTTTATTCAGAATATCACGAATTATGCGTAATCTCATTTTACATCGGTAACAGATTTGAAATGTTTGTCCAAATCTGAATCAAAAAATTGTCTCAACGCAAAGTTTCATCTTTGGTCTTAAATGTATTTTATTTTTCAGTGAATGGTAATTAAAAGCTCTGCTCTACTTACCTAGTGTTTGACCACAGCTGGCTGTGGCTGTGTGTCGCGGAGCCTAAGTAAATGTTTTCATATGTGGTGAAGAGGGAAGATCTGATCACAAGTGGACACTCGAGACACATTGTTACATCAGGTGTGAACTGAAGTACATCAGACTCTCCACATGTGACCTGTTCCTTTAAAGATGCTTGTTGAGGCCAGATGTAAACAATCTGTGTTATTATGGGATAGTCTGTGTTGAAAATGTCAAATCCTGACTATTCTTAGGCTGATTCTAATCCTATAAGCTGGCTTCCAATCAAAGAATCACTTTCACAACATCTGGACAAGCGCTGCTTTTGTGGTTGAGTGGGGCTGCTTTTTAAGCATAGTCTAAAAGCCGTTATGATTTGTCAGTACACTCTACATTCCCCTCTGATGCACTACTGAAGATACAAATAGAGACATGCATTTATGCAGGTCTGGCGCGACCATCATTGAAATTCTATCAATTCTTTCTCCCAGCGGAGGTTTTCACGGCCACATTGAGCAGTCAGTGGCACAGTGTGGATTAAATGCACATTGAACATGTAAACTAGCCTTGCCCCTCTGCACGACCGGAATAAATTTGCATGTTATTATGGACTTAAGTAGGAGTCTTTTCAAAAGGAATTGTGCAGTCTTCATAAAATAGCTGTATGATAAAGCCTAGCCTAAGCAATTCAAGCATACCCTGGATTGCTTAGGCAATCCAAGGTTTACTTCTTAAACAATATTTGCTCTGTGAAAGAGATTCAACAAAGATACTTGCGGAGGTTCAAATTATAGTAAATACTTTGTTTTTAGGAATAACTTTTCTTTTCTCCTAAACCTATAGTGTTGTGTGGAGACTTAGAGGAGATAAAAATATTCAAACATCTCCTTGTTTCAAATTACAGATACAAAGACTTGTTTTTGTTTGTAGAAGATAGAAAGATCTCTTGTTGTTTTGATGTGTTGCCATAGAAGTCTGTCAGCAATGCTCTGGTTCCTAGTTAAGAATGCATTGCTATGTGAAAGTAATACATATAGTACTATACAAAAGTTTAAAGCAGGTGCAAATTATTGCACCTGCATTTAGGAATAAAAGTATAACGTTTTTCTTGACGTAACAAAATTTTGTGAATGAACAGAGGATAAATCTTCAAAACACCTGCAGTTCTTCTCTGAACATTTGCACAGTTTGTGAAAGAAACTCAGTGTGTCGTTTCCTGGATAACTGACAGATTTTCCGTAGGCTTCGTCAGATTCTTCAGACAGAACTGATAATGAAGGTCAGATTTTTTACCAATTTAAATAATTTTACAACAATAACACTTATTGAAAGTCACTAGTGTTGTTAAGAATTTCTTTCAGACTGTGCTGACATTCCAAAGCTGAAAAAGATGTTTAAACCACACTGGAGAGACATGAGAGAACTGACTTCTTCCTTCACAGTTTTGCTATGTGGTCCTCTTAATAATTCCAAAATGACTGCAATGTTTTTTAAATGCTCACTGGTCAATAAATCAGCACTCCAAAGAGAGAGAGATGGATAGATGGATGAAGGCAGATGTTTGTGGAGAAAGAAAAGAGCATCATAGACCAGATGAATTATTCTTCATTCAGCATGGTTGAGGTTATCTTTATATCTGGACTTCCAGCATTCTCTTCTCTTGGGATTTGTCAACTCTATTAATTTGAAAGAATGCGTTTATACACCAAACTGCCATTTCTGTACCTCCTTCACTTGTCATTCCCTGCTCTCCTTAGTAGCGTACTCTACTCTCATTTTGATATATTCATTCATCATTTATGCGGCCGATCATTAAGGGACTCCAAAAGTGTTTGTTTGTGTGAGTACCCTTTGGGAAATGGCTGCTCTCATCCTTGATTTATGGTTTTATGTGTAGGTCTTTGAATGGTAGCACTTACCATTTTACCAGGGCATGCAAACAATGGCTTTAGCTTTTGGGAGATCTGCCCTAATGTCCCTAAACATGAGGGACATATTTATTTCTGTTGAAATATGTCAAGATCCAGTTGCAAGGGAAAATACAGAGATTTTAATCTGAATTTGGATGTTTTAAAGCACATGTGACAAATTCTGAAAACGTCAGTGGCGTCTGGAGTTTTTGTAATGGCCTTTAATGGTTGGTGCACAACTTCTGCAATCCGATTCGATAATATTCTGTCTGTCATTACACACTTACTGTACATTTACTGACACACAGTTTCTCTGTATCTCTGTCTATCTCATGCACTCACCAAGGGGAGCTCAGTGGGAGCTCATTGTCTATACACCCCTCTCCTCCCACCCATATGATCGACTGTCTCTCTAGGATCGCATTTCAGACCATTAACACCATTAAAAACCCACTAAAGCCACTAAAACCTCAAAGAACCAGCAACCATTTAACCATTAGGACCCATAGGGAAAAAAACAGCCTCATTGGCGGGAGCTTACAGGCACTGTTTGTTAGCAGCATGAATTTAGTTAGCATTTAAAACACAGTTAATGTTTTTTTTTTTTGTTGTTTTGTTTTGTTTTCATGTTGTTTGAACTTTTTAGAATTTAGGTTTTAAAAATTGGTAATTGATCGGGTTTTTTTACAATTATTATTACTGGAACACTTTTTACAATCTCACTGCAATATAACACCTGTGTGCTTTAGGTAAGAGAATACTTACTAATTGCAGTTTCCTAGAAACTTCCCTCAAAACATTTCCACTAAACTTGTAATAGTTTAAAACTGTAAATGGAAAGGTAGACTGCTGTAGACTGGGGTCATTTTATGCTCTTTTTATTTGAAATTTAATAAATGTTTGGCACAATTATCTTGAGAACTGCATATTGGTCTATGCATAATTGTTATTTAATTTCTTTAAGAAATTAAAAGAAGAAAGAATACCTTTTGTCTTGACTGTAACAAAAGTTTTTTGTTCTATCATTTAAACTCATGTTTTTTGTTTTATTTCTGCAGCAGCTGTACCACTACCTATGTGTTGGAGGAGGATGAACCATCCTTTCTGGAGGCTATAGACTACAGCGCGGAAAGCAACGACGAGGACGCAGAGCCTGAAAGCGATCTCTGCGGTGACGTCCTAGAGAATTTCGATCAGCTGTCAGACTCTGAAACTATTCACAGGAACTAGTGTTAATTTCCCTCATCTGTGGTGGTTTGACAATTAGTGTTTGGGTTATTAGTTGAACAAATTTAAGACTTCACTCTTCAAACAGAAAGATGCATCACCTCCTACTGTGTCTTGCAGATAAATAGTCACACCTGTATTCTGTGATGGATTAGTCTTGGTCTGGCCTCTGTTAGCAGCTTGTTGCTCCTCAAGGTGCATACACCACCTGCCTTTCTCTTCAGCTATATTAGCATTAGCAGCTGCAAGAATAAGGAGGGATTACACTGAATGTTTTCACCGTTTCAGCACCAAATTACAACCCTCCGAAGCCTCAGACACCATACAGCCTCTGAGATTCACATGTACATAATCGGAGTGATAGTATATGAAACTCCTCACCTGCAACAGTATAATTAAAAAAAAAAATCTCCTTTCCAGCGAGAGAACCACCCTGCCTTCTTTGTGAAAAATTGGTGAGCTGTGCTTGTGTTTGTGTAAAAATCACCTTTCTTTATTTTTAACCCTTCACATTTATCCCAAACTGAATCTATTATATCACATGAATGTAAAACATTCACATCTTTATGAAAATGAACCTTATTCCTAAAGAATTAAGATATCTACACACAAACTTTCACAAGCTCAAACACGCACAGACTGAATGTATACCGTCAGTGTTTATTGTTTTCACAATCCACAGTATTCTAAAGCAGTATAAACAATAAGCATGATTGTCAGAAACCAAAAACATTTATTTGCACTGTTTCTACAACCAGTAAACACTTGAAACAAAGAACAAACCTGAGAGTAAAAACTTGTTTTATGCGTTACATATAATCACCTCTGAAGTTCTCTGAGCCCAGTACAAGGTGATGCTCACATTAATGTGACATTAAGAAAAGATAAAACTGGAATTTTTCCACCACTTTATCTTTTTTTTTGGAGTATTCGTTTTGCTGATTTGCAGAATGTCTTGTCAGTAAGAACAGATGGTGCTGCTTATTAAGTTGTGAAATAGTTTGAGTTTTTGTTTTTGCGGATGTGTCTCTTTTGGATTTGTACAGATGGTGCATGGCTTATTGAAATATTTTATTGGAAATACTTTTAATTTATGAAGTCTTTCATATGCATCCTGCATGTTTGTATGACTCATTTTTAGTGTATGAATGCAAAATCTGGGTGCCCATAATTTTAAGTTGTCCCATTATTCTGCTCAGCTCTTAAAGTGTGCTTCTACCAGATCTGTCGTTTTTCTTTTGCCTATCTTATTTCCTCTCTTTTCTTCCATCCTTAACCTCTTTAATCCTCTTCTATCCTTGGACTTGACGTCCTTTCACATTTCGCTCATCTTAAAAGCATCTTAAAAACCCTGAACAATGTGTGTGTGTGTGAGTTTATTTTATTGTAAAACTGTGTGCTATTTTATTTATGTTTGGAACAGTTGACGTTTACACCTTGTGGGCTGTATTTTATTTGATTGTAAACGAGCAGAAATGGTCTATTTAAGTTGTGTGGCATAAAATTGATGGTAAAAGGCAAGTATCAGGAAATAAATTGTGAACATGGAAAGCTGTTGTATTTTTCTTTATTTTTGCCTTGGTGAACTTAATGTTACCAACATTGTAATACAGTTGTAACATATTGCTTCTTGAATCATCAACTAGATGAGCACAAAGATTTGTCTTTGGGAAGGTTTCTTTTTATCCTTTGGGAACCAGCCCTAATTGAACAGACTGAATTATCATGAGAGGAAAATGAGACTCAAATAATGGAGCAAGACTGTTCTACTTACCAACTACTTAATTCAAATCATTTGAACAGGTATTATCACAATGATTTTATATTTTATTGCTATATGCATTAAATTCTAAAATTATGGACCTGTTATAATAAATCCTGATATTAGATCATTTATTTTGACCAGACTAGCTCAGGTAGTCAGGTTATTGGTGATAGTCAAGTTGGTTATGCATGTTCTGTTTTTAATCAGTTTTTTTTATTATTATTATTAAAATCACAGGAGTTTCTTCATGTCCAAAATCTTTAGAGCCAACATATTTTTGCAAAGAATTGGACAAATGTCAACCCTTTTTCAATTTAGTGAATTGAAAAAGGCTGCTGCATGAACCGCAGTAAAATGTTATTTTATCAGTGAGCTTTGCTGCAGGGGCAGATATGCTTGAAACAGTTTGCTTGTGTTAGCAATGGTTATCTCTAAAGACAAGCGTAGATCTAGGGAAAATATCTGAAGGAAAAAAGCATCAAAAAGCAGTTTTCAATTGACGGTGTAATGGTAGAGCAGAGCTCCATATGCAGAGGCTGAGGGGCCATTCAGGGTTTGATTTCTAATCTGGGCCCCTTGCTGCATGGCTTCCCTCCTCTTTGTCAAAAAAATTGTGTGGAGTAAAAGTCCACTGGCACCACAAAACTGTCTGAAAACGTTGGTCAGGTATTTTATAATATAATGAGAACCTGAAAATAAAATCTCTCCATTCCAGGCCCTCGTCATCCTGTGATAATGAGTTTTCCAGAATCTTAGCAGTATTCCCGACAAATGGATCAGGGAAGTTTCTGCCATTGTCCAGAGTAAAAGTACACTGCACTGAAGAGCAAATGTAAGTTAAAAAACACAATCATTCTTTGGCAGCATTATTCACACTTACCAATACTCAGTTCTGTAGACCAAGATTCAATACAACAGCATGCAGAACGCTGTGACCAGCTAAATCATGGTTTACAATAAAACCACCATTAAAAAATTAGGATGAAATTTTGCTTCACATGCTGTTTTCTCAATGTTCAATTTTAACTTTGACAGCTTATTAAAGTTATTTCACTGGGGGAAGAGGAGAAGAGAGCTACCATGAAATTCCTGTGCATTCAATTTATAACTACAACAGATGGAGTTTCAAGAAAAACAACCATGATTAAATATGGTATCAAAAGACCGTAAGAGCAATATTGTCCAATTACAATGTACTTGTTATTTGATATAGGCCTGTTTTTGCAAGTTAAGAAGGTTCAACAGTATACTGTTTGTTTTTAGATTAACAAAATGAAATGTTTTGCTTATCAAAACAGCAGTTCTATAGAAATGATGAATGCTTAATAAAGCATATAAACTTTTTGATGTTAAGCTCCTGATTATAGAATGTAAAAAAAAAAAAACTGATAAATAATTGCAACGAAATAAAAATGAAAATAATTTTGAATTTACATCTGGTTTTAGTTCAGCTAAATTAGAAAACAAATATGAACAAGATTATGTGAATGTAATATCGACACTAAATATCTAAACAAACCCTGCAAACTGAATAGAAATAGGGTGGGGATGTTTTTGCTAAGGATACATTTCAAAGGTCAAAACTGAGCTACACTTTTTTTGTTTAACCAGCTGTTGTATCTTAAAATATAGTATTATTACAGTCAAAAATACTAGAAAACTAGTGTTATTAAAGCAGACAGAAAAAACATATGGTTTCTTGTGAAAACATTATGCGATCAGTTATTGACTGACGCAGTCTTCTAGCTGCTATGTTACCATAGGAATCCAGATTTGAATGTCATCTTAATAATTTCTTGTGGTCAGGTCTGTGGAAGACCAGTTTTGTTGTTAGAAGTAATTTGAAGACAAAAAAAACCCATAAAGGACTTGAAGTAAGTCGAAACCTCAACAGTCCCAGTTATTGTTGTCTATTGTATTGTTTTTGTTATTCAGTGCTGAGCCTCAGGTATGACTGTAGCTTGTCAATTATAAAACATGTCTTCCAAGCACCTGTAAAGATAGCTTGTGTTGCTTTGAATTATAATTTGTGGCTACTGCAGATTTTGCTTAAAACGGCGGAATTAGTTCCTCAGGTGTAAAATTACACCTGAGCCTCCTCTGCTAAGGTCACTCAAGAAAGAAATATGAGTATCCACACTGGATCTTTTGTTCTTTAAAAAAAAAATCTCGGATTGCAAGATATAAGATGAAACCTATACCACTAGTAGATGCTTCTGTTTTTGTGCAATGCTATTTTTAAATCAGTTCCTGGAAAGTAAGTTGATCTAAATCTGGCTTTTGAACTAATTTAAATGTCAGGATTCAGCTTGAAGGTGCATGCATAAGAACTCAGATTTCAGGTCACAGACATTCAAGAGACTCTCAGCATATAAATGTAAAAACACCTACCAAGATTAAAAATTCAAACATCCAGTTTTTGAAGAATGCTTTTCTCAAATTTGCCTACTTTTTGCTCCTTCACTCAATATCAGGAGGTTTTTTAAAGAAAAAAATATAATAATGAAAACAAAGATTAGAACAGATAAAAAAAAAATTCTTTTATTTAAATATGGATGTTTTACATAACATTTAGGCCAATATTAGAGATCTAGAAAGTTATATAGCATTTTAACTTTAATCAAAGTTTTAACCACTTTTAACCACTTAAATATTTTAAGTTGTAGCTTGCTCTCTGATTGGTTGATTTACTTATACATTGTTGAACTTAATGCATCAGTGCATAATAGAATAAGGCCTCCATATAGAGATTGTGCAAGTCTCACCTTTTGCCAAATAATCTATCATCAAAAGTTTAACTACGGTAGTTCAATTACAATAATATGGTGGTTAAATTGTTATTCCAAGGAATTTTTCAGTGAAACTCTTATCAGGATTTAGTTTACCCACAATATGTTATTTAAAATATGGTTTCAATGTAAGGAAGCACAGATAATTATCAATCAATCAGACATACTGCATCATTTTGCCCAGACACAGAGAAAAATGAGCTAAGCAGTTGGGATAAGCTAAGCTAAGCTAAGCTAAGCTTACTGTTTTAATGCTTCTTCAGACATGATAAATATTTTACTGACAGAGTTCACATAAAAGTTAAAAACCACTGCAAAATGAAAGCTTTTTTTTTTACTTGAAACTTTATGCTCACAAATGGCATCTGCTACCGCAAATAATTTAGTTTGATTTAATCTGAAAAACTGTCACATCCTCCATATCTATACATATGCATCTGTATAGATATCCATATCCATATGTGGACTTCTCATTTTTACTAAAGCCTTTTTAAGGCAAACAGGAGGATTTCTGAAGATTTTTTTAGCGGGTCATTTTTAATTAGGCACCACTGGCATCAAAACTATAATGAACCTTTAAACATCCTGAATATATTTAGCACTGTTGGGTCTACATAGTCCTGTTGTCAGCTAATAGAGCAAAAGTAGATACTCAATCACTCTATTTCATTGGCACAGTTGTTCGACCATTTGTTCAGTGTACCTCCGTTGCTTAAGTGCACCGAGTAACATAATCTTTTTCTTCTCAGGAAATGACAAGGGCAAGGAGGGAGTGACAAAAAGCCTCTGCAAATGTCCTGAAAATAAGCTCTGAGTGATGCTCAATCTAAATGGATATAAGTGGACAGGAAGACTCAGAGAGGGAAAAAGCGAGAGCAAAAGTACAGAGGAGGACGAGAGGAATTTGAAGAGGTGGAGAGGCATGTTAATCTGGGAAAGGCAGCGCAGAGAGAAAAGCTGCTTTCCGCTTTAAGCCCCACGCCCTCACTTCCTGTCCCAGCTGTCAATCACAGGTTCTCAAGAGCATCACACAAAAGACGGCCCTCTTTCCTCCAGCCACTGCCATAAACACCAACACACTCCAACCAATTAAGAGAACTGGTAAAAAGAGGGGATATTGTGCATGCGTATGAATGTATGAGTCCTGCAGAGGTAGAATGGTTTGAAGTGCTGCTGCAGGTTTCTCATGTCCAGCGGAGACCACTAATTAGGAATCCCTCTCCCTCTGCTTCTCTGTGTCTCATGCATTCTCGCAGGCACTTTGCCCAATCTCCGTCCTCACACTGATGAGCTCATTGCTGTAGTCAAAGTGTGGCTCTGTGGGCGTCTAATAGTGTAGCCAATTAGTGCTGGAGTCTGACTTGGCAGCTTCTCTAACTCACTGGTGGTCCCACAGAGGGACAGAATGACTCCCTGAAAAGGTACAACTTCACAAAGAACAGCCCAACAAAGACCTGTGTGTACAGGCTGCATGTCATGGCAGAACACAAGAGAAGGGTAGCTGCATGTGTGTGTATGTGGGTGTGTGTGCATGTTGAATATTGTAATTTGTGAGCAGAAATCTTCAATGTGGAGTCACTGCAGATTATGAAGAAAAGAAATGCTTAACCAAACATCTGAACAGCTATTTCACCTGGACACCGATAACAGCTTTAGTTCCAACACTGAACAAACTCTTTCCTTTTTTCTTTGTAGAAGACTTTAAGTAGATTGTATGAAATTAAATTATTAATTGTCAAAGTGGCTACAAAATGTCCTAATCCTGGTGTTATAATGGGTGGGTGGTACGTAGCATTCAGTGCCAAACGGCTTCATTTCATGAAAATACACAAAATATTGAAAATGTATGAAATGACGAAACAAAACGTTTTTGGATTCAAAAGTTAGTACTTTATGTGTGAAATTCCTAAGATAAAGAATTAGTAATGCAACATTTGCCTATAGTAAAAAGACAAAACATATTTGTGTATATATGTTTTTTGTTGACATTGTAACTTTTCAAAGAAAAAAAATCTCATGTCTAGGATTTTAACAAAAATTAGCTGCTCATCAAGAGGTTACCAGATTACTTAGTATTTAAAACAGCAAGGGACAGTCATATTTATTAAATGTAGTGCAATATGATTGACGATGGAAAAATGTTTATCAAATACGCCAATTTAAACAGACTATACTTTATTATCATGTATGTATGTGAATATAGTTAGTTTCAGTTGTAACAAAAATGTTCAGAAAGATTGATATTGTTGTTAAAAAATGCACAACCATTATAATATCCAGGAAATATCTAAGTTACTGTTTTAATTGTTTTACTAAATATTCAATAAGACAGAGAAATAATAGGATCAGAGTGCAATTTGAACCATCAGTGTTTTATGTAGAGCAGCACAAAATGTAAAAGAATAACTGAAAGTGCTTACAAAGGAACCTTTTGCAGGACTACATAGTGGGACAGTTACATGCATGTATGTAACTTATTGTCTTGTGTGGCAGGTGTAGTCTGGCCACTATAATCATTACTATTAGTATTTCTCAGTGGTTTTATATGTGAATGAACTATACTGGTTATAAAACTTGGAACTGCCTGCAGACCTTCGACCTTACCAGTCAGAATGCTGACTACAAGGGGAACTCTTGTTGCATTTCCCACTGGCAAAAATACAGTTTTGCAGTTCCAATGGATTGCATAACTGAACTGTGCTTAACTGAGATGTGACATCATTCTCAGACCAACTTCCAACACAAATCAAACAGCATGAAGCCTGAGAAGGGGTTTTTCTTTATGTTTCATTTGCATTAAACCGTGTTCCTTTATGTGTCACATAAATGTAATGTTATTGTCTCACAGCCAAGATGTTTTTTTCTGTGCAGCTGCACAGGGTGTACAAACTAATGGAACAAGATGTGTCTGCTGAACTTTCCCAGGTCTGCTGAACTTTCCCAGGCCAGTTATCTGGGAACTTGTTGTTTTTCTTGTGACCGTCCCTGCACGGAGTTTAGTTTTCGCATCCCGTAGACATGATAGTGAATGAGCAGCTTTCCTTTGTTTAGACCTAGAAGACTGAGTCTCCGCCTCTGTTAGCTGAGCGAGAGGTGAATAAAGTAACTATGTAACTCTGAGTCCGTTAGAACAGATTTTTCCTCAGTCCATGTATTTACTGTTCTCTGGCCGTATGCGCATTAACGATCGATTTTGCTCCTTGACTTTTGTCTGGATCTCAGTCTCTGAATTGTGCACTTCACAAGCCTTAATATGGGGACCAAGTATGGCCTCCAGCAAGTAATTATAATATGAGTTTCTCTGGATTGCAAGTCAATAAGCTTACTCTTTTCTGTCAGAAAAGCAAATGTATTTTTTTTTCTTAGAATCTAGAAAGAATGATATTGTAATGAGGTCTTGTATTTAATTTTTTGGTGCAGCTCTCATGTCACTTTGGAGTGGTCCATAATGCTGATGCACTAATATATTTTCAACAGGTTAACAAGTGTCAGATTTATATTACATACTTACATCCTAAGCATATTGGTTTTTACAATTCTTCAGCACTTATGAAAGCAGGAAATTAATAAATTAGTTTCAAGCTTGACAGTTCATATTTCAAGAAAGTCCTTCTAATTTGCTTTTCTTATTTATATTTTATTCTACAATAAAACACCCTCAATCCAAAATTTGGTTATTTTGTGGCACACTGAAGTAAATAATTCATTGTCTTTGGATTTTGTAACAGAAATAAATATTTTATTTAATTGACCTTTGACAAGTTTTGTACTTGAAAGTGTTTTCCTAAACTAATTTTAAACACCAAAAGGATGACATATTAACCATGTATTTATTATATGACACAAAGTGTCTGCAAGACAGATGTGAGAAAGAAGATATTGTTTTAAACTCCCCATGCCTAAAGTAAACATGTCACACAATGGATTGCATCTCCTGCCAGAAAGCCACTTGTGACTGTGCTCTCGAGAGCCCTTTTGCCTGGCTTTTTGTCAACTGTCACCAAACAGTGCAAATCATTGGCTTTGTTCACTTGCGTGCGCAATGAAATGACAGAAACGCCAGCTCATAACAGAATGACAGGACTCAGCTTAGTACAAACGGCAGATGCAAAAACACGATGTTAAAGTCAAACGACCTGGAAACATTTTTACAAGCTCACGTGGATTCGCCTTCTCGTTTGCATATCAATAGTCATAGACAGTACACTTACACACACACGCACACATGCATAATTGGTTACACAGGGAGCAAAGCCAACTTGCACCTCTCGTTGCCGTGGTAACCAAAGAGACTGATTTTTCTAGAAGCACTTACTCACATCCCGTCTGTTATTTACTTGTTTGTTCATTCATTCCTCCATTTAGCCTCCCTCTTTTTAACAACACTCTCTTCCTCCCTCTCTCAGCGGCTTTTCAGCCCATTTCCATTTCCACCTCTCATCCAATAAGATGCCCTACTAGCATGCATATGCAAATGAGGAATACTTGACACCAATTAAAGAGAATTGAACAACGAACAGCATTGTGTCCAGCAGCTGGACTCATGAGATAGATGCTTCTATCCAACAAGATGGAATCTAATGCTTGTGTTTTGCACTTCTGATGGGACTGAATGGGTATTCTATTTTCTTAGAGGGAAATTAAAATATTCTTGCTTGATTTGCTCCTTTCTCAAGTACAACAGACTTTTAAGTACATACAGCAATAAAAAAAGTATTCACTCCCTAACTATTTTTTTGTTCTGCTTTGTTTGGCTAAATTGAGACGGGTCTTTCTGTTTTTAGCAATAGCTTTAACGTGAGAAATCCCCGATAAATTTCTCTTTTAACCTGTTTCTTATTGTTGAATACTGTACTTCAGCAAGTGAGGCATGCAGTACTGTCAATGACCTCTTGGAGAAATTTTGATTGTCTGAGCATTTCCAGGAACATGCACTGATGTTTCAAGTCTAACCCGTTGTGGTTTTCAGAATGATTTGCTGGAGCTAGCTTTGTAAACCTTTCCAGACTGATATGTGTCAGCGAGTTTGTTTTTAATTTTGTTCTTGAATTTCTTTAGTTCAGACATTTTTTTATTTTTATGCTTATTTCATATTATCAGTTGGGTTGTATTTAAGTGAATATTTAATTTTACAGAGCTGAGGATAAATAAGGTCAGGCATCACTGGAGAAAATTGACTAAACTTTCCAAAAAAATGTGTTTACGGTAATTATGAATGATACAGAAGATAAATACAGCAGAGTGCTGTTAATGAAAATCATTCTTAGAAACTGTGTGATATTAGAATTTGTTTTGATGAGCTAAAACACTGAAGTGTGACAAAAATGCTAAAACAAAAACATTCCTGTCTATAAAAATCTGTAAGTAAATCGAGTGCTTTGGACGTGTTTACTTGCTTTAACCTCAAGCAGTGCCTACGGCTTGTTTTATTAATTTTTTTTCTTTTTTGCACCCCATCTCTTTGCACACACACGCGCGCACACACTTCAACTCTCCCCCTGCCACCACAGTTTTCACCAGGGTGTATCAGGTTATCACTGGTCGACAAAGCAGGAAACAGGAAGTACATTCTGCTCTGTAGACAGAACTCTGGAGATATTCGATGGCCAAACAGACATGCACACACATTTATGCTAAACAACCCTACAGTGCCTCTGCACAAGTCATGAGAAGGCCATCCAAAAGATTATTTTCATGACATTTAAAAATAAACGTCTTGGAAATTCAACAAAAGAATAATTGAAATGTTAACTTTCAAGCTTCTTTCAATAACTTAGGCATCGTTCAAGCAATTTTAACAAATAAAGTAAAGGCTTTAATACTGGCTGCTAGCCTCTTCTTTCCCCAGGGAAAGAAATGTTAATGTCCACCTATACATGCATGAATTTGGAAAAGACTCATCCCAAAATTGTGTTCTTGAAGTAGAAATTTTAAGCAGCAGATTTTAATAAATTTTTAATAAAATTTATAATAAAAGTGTGTTTTGCAAATGTTCCAAAATACCAGAGAAATATGGACAACAAAACGCATAACTTTGTAAAAAATGTACCTATTATTGTTTAACCGTTACTGAGACATTCAGCAAAGGAGATAAAGATGCCTCTCTTTTATGTCAGCATTCTGTCAGGTTGAGTCTGTGAAAGAAAAGAAATCCCGGGAGACAACAAGCTCTGATAGTCCTGTGTCAGCGTCCAGTAAGACCTCAGACCAAGGCGACCTAAAGGCGTCAATGGATGGACGCCAGTAAGATCCCCAGTCATAACCTTCAGTTTCAGATGTTATGCCTATCAGCACATAAAACAAAGAGACACACACATAAAGCATACTACATTCAGTCATTCACAGTACAGAGATAGAATAAAGTTCATGGGGTAGTTAAGGTTAAACAGAGTGAGTGCTGATGATGGATGGAGGGAAACACAGAGACAGACTGGCACATACACTGTCTCAGGAGGGTAATTAATATGTAAGATGAAGTACATCTGCCATCTGAGTGTGGTCGTCTCCATCCCGCTTCATATCTTCAGTTCTTTCATCACAGTACTTCTGCAAGGTCGGTAGGTTCTGTAGCAATATAAAACAATGGTAAAAAAGTTTAAAAAAAACAGGACTCAGCATGGTGTCTGAAATGGACCTGCTACTAGAAATACAAGGCCATTGTGCATCGGTGGCAGTGAAACTCAGAGCAGATTGGGTGGCAAGTTGTTCTGAAATGATGACAACTTTCTTTAATCGTATTGAAAACATTGAAAAAACACTAATAGTAAGTTAAAGGATCAGCAAAAATTTGACAGCAATAACACACAACAAGAGAACAATGAATGGCTCTAACTGTAATCTGAAACTTATGTTGAATCTGTATCTTGTACTGAGAGCAAAGGGGACATTTTTTTCAGGGTCTTCACTTATTTTCTTGCTTATGTGCAGAAAGGACTTGGAGTAAGTTTGGTTATGACTTATGCTCAGTGGCCACTTTATTTGGTACACTTATATTACCTGTTAATGCAAAACCAAGTCACCCAATCACATAGAAGAAGCAAAATGCATCCAGACAAGTAGATATGTCATTCAAACCAAACATCAGAATGAAATACAAAATGCATGCCTATATTAAGTATTGCCTGTCTATGCTGATTAATATTGACCAATTCATTGGTTTTAATTAAGACATTATCTAGCATTAGTATGTACTATCTAATAGTATAAAACCTAATGTTAAGTGAAAAAAGTTTGCTCTTCATTGTGAACTAAAGTCTTACACAGAACCCACTGAAATTGATAACATCGTACAAATTAATTTTACCTTTGGCACAATTTTTGATCAAATATTTGCAGTAGGGTGAAACAAATAACCAACAAGTTTTTGTGTGGATGTGTGGAAAGGTTTCCCCCATACCCTGAAGGTATTTTTGAGATGGACTCTCTTTTATAAATGGTTTCCCAGACGGTTCTGTCCAACCAACATCTGGCAAAATTATGCTGGGGAATATTAAACATCCATCTCAGGTTAATGGTACCAGTGGGAGTACAACATTTTCAAAGACTTCCCGTGTTCAGGAACATATTGCATGGTTCAATGCTTAACCAGAAATCAGGAAAAAGAAAATCATCGGTTGCATTCTCGGACACTTGCTCATCCCAGGAAAACCCCCTTTGCTCCCAAAGCTCATGCTGATCAGATGTTTGTGTCATGTGATTTGGTTTGTGTCAAACTGAAAGGGGAATTTTTACTTTGTTGTTGGATTTATGAACACCTTAATTTGAGCACTGGTAAAAATAAAAAAAAAAATAAAAAAATTAAGACATTAAGAAAGTACAACTTTAAGTATCAAGAAAATCACATACTTTGTTATTTTTCACAATGTTAAGGTATAGTACTGTGACTGCAAAGCTGAAACAGGATCAGCTTCCCTTCAAAGCACCAGAACTCCTCCACCTGAGATGAAAAACAGAGATCTGACCTCTTCATTCCATATCACATATGTTTCTTGTTGAGCTTGTCTCACCTTGAAATCTCAGTCATGAAAGTCACAAACAGGGATGAAAAAAGTCTGTTGTCTACTCTGGGCAGGTTTGCCTTGAAGTTGTGAAAGGAAACAAACCTTGAAGAAAACTGTCTTCAAATTGTAAACTTAGTGTTTCAAGCATTGTGAGGATAATATTTTATCATTATTTATTTTTACTTACAGTTAAAATAAAGTAGGAGACTGTAGTATGTCCTGATCGTCCACTTGATAAGGTTTTTTGACACCAGCATATAATATACTTACCGTTAAGCTTTTTGACTGAACAGCCCAAATAATGTGAATATGTCATAGTGTAGCTCCTTCTACGTTAACACTGTCTCAGTTATATCCATAAATAACTAAAGCTAATAAGCTAATAACTAAGCTGACAAGATATGTGACCATGATCTGAAGGCTTTTACAATTTTTAGTCATTTTGTGTCTTTAGGATTTCTTTAGAATATATAACGACTGATTTCCTTACGAACCTCAGTTTGTAACTTTGTGGACATCAAGAATTCAGCATATCTGCATTTTACATTAACTTCTAACATTTTCTGTGATTTGCTTTTACGCAGCAATGGGATTTGCCAACCAGGAGGAGTGCAGCACAAACTTATGACTTCGTGCTGCAATAGGTTTCTTGGCTTTAATGCAACAAGATGAACATGAGATGATTCCTGATATCACAATACTAAATAAATTTGTCATTCAACAAAAAAAGATGAGTTCCTACAAAGAGGATGATTTGTTTAAAATATAATTTTATATTAAGAAAAGAACCCAAGCCAAAAGCAATGGGCAATAGGAATGTTTCAAGCATCCTGCACAGGTTCATTTGGTTCTGTAGCATCACAGAAGCAGTGACTTAGAGAAAAATAGTCATTTCAAGCACCTCCAATTTGTGTGGAGCTACTGAGGTGCCAACCATATACAAGGAAATGACTTTTGTGTCTTTATTTGTGCAGACTGCAGTACATTCTGAAGACAAATGCAGAAATCAGATTAAGACTCAGTATCAGCAAATGTAGTGACGGCCTACCCTGCCTCTCACCCCTGACTGCTGGAGTCGGTCGCCGGCCCCCTTTTTGCCACCAGAGGGTATAGAAAACAAATAGATGGATGCAAGATATATTTTTTTCTTCTTGCACGTGCTTCCATCTTGTTCTTTAACTGAAAAATAATCAGATCAGAGACATATAAGGATATAATCTTAAACAGATGAACAGAAGACGCTTCAGCAGGTGGGGAGTTATTGTGACATATGATGAACAGATGTGTTTAAAACCTAAGCATCCCTGAACTGCTCCATCAATGACAAAACACACATGTTTCTTATTTTCCTTTTAATCTAACTTGAATTATAGAAGAAGAGCAGTATGTTGTCCAAAAACAATGCCACAGCATTAATTATTCAAAGCTGCTCTCTATCTAAATCTTCTAACAAAACATGTTTAAAGGTTACAATGTGACCCCCTGTTTGACCTTAGTAATTCACAGAGTGACAATTTTGTTTCTTGTTGGGATACGAGGAAACTTCCAATCCCATCACCCAGGATGTTTTGTGACACTTTGTCAAGATTTAGGGGGTAGTTTAAGGATTAGGGTAGACTTCTTTGTTTGATTAAAGAGTTGTTATTGATGTATAGAGGCAGGTTAGAGTGGAGCCAAAGAAAGAGTAAAAAGGCCCTTCCTTGAATTATTGAGAGTAAAGACTCCCAGGGGCCAAAATGTGTCACTAAGCATGAAATACATGACCCTCAAAATGGGAATATTAAGGCTAGATTTTAGTTCAGAGCGGGATAGTCAGTATAGTCATGGAAGAGCATCATTGTGATTACGCTCTAACAGGAAAGTGTTGGAACAGGCAGGAGATTCTTAAAGAGACAGAGGCCATTTTCAGTGTGTCAAATTTCTTTTAAGTTATGTTTGATGTTTACATTGAGTTTTGTGAACTCAATGTAACTTAGTTACTTGATTGTACTATAAAATAGCACTGTATACCTACCTACCTGTATACCTACTAAATATGTTATGTCCCCACTTTAAATGTACTGGAAGATCAGTGATGCTATTATCCTGTTTTTACCTTTGAAGGTCCAGAAAATCCTGTAGTGTTCATGACATCATGAACTTTTTAAAATATCCACACATCTAAAGGTAAATTTGGATCATCAGTGGATCTTTCAGAAGCCTTTGCATGGCTGAATTTGTCCAGATACCTAAATCTTGTATAAATCTTGATGTGAGCAGAAGAGATGTCAGAATAAGACAGGACACAGGACTCTGAATTATCTGGAGTACACAATATGCAAAGTGGAATGATCAATAATCCCTCTCTCAGTATGCTTTGTGAAATGTTATAGAAGAAGTGCGGTATCATTGTACAAAGGTTTAACAGTGGGGATGTCAGTACTTAAAGGACATTCAATGTCAACATGCTACTGTAATAAAAGATACATTGATTTGAATTACTTTTATAAAGATTTGTTTTTACTTTGAAAAACAGAATGAACAGGGAACAGGGAGGAAGGTTAGGAGGAAGGCCATTGTAGCAAATGGCCTGAGACTGGGAATCTACCTCGCTCCACCATCTGAGTCACCCCACAGGTTTTAAGTGTGTTGCATTATTGCAGTATCATTTGGCATTGTCTTGCAAGTACAAGAACTGTGCTCCTTGAAAACAACATATTTTTTTGTACCTATTGCTCACAAATCTATATAATGTACAAGTTACCCTACTGCACCCTCAGCAAGTACAGACTCTTAAAGGTGAATCATTATTTCAACATCCATTTCCAGTCCCAGTTCACAAATGATGTCTACTTTTTCATGCTTCATGATAAAACAAGCTTTCAAATAGGTCTGCCAATGACACGGTAGAGGTTTTACTTGCTTTTAGGGTTCCAGCCATTAATTATCTTTGGAAATAATTTGATTTTCAGAAACACACCACTTACTGAAATTCTGCTCTCTACCAGAAAATCCTGCGTTAGAATGCCCAGCCATCTATTTGTGACCTTTAAGCTCAAGTGCACTTTGTTATAGAGCAGGGCAGTGATCCAGAGCACACCACCAAGTCCTGCTCTGGATGGCTCAACGAAACAAAACAGAAGGTTTAGGAGCAGCCTGGATTAAAGTCGGAATCTAAATCTGATTCTGATCAAAAGTTGTGGGTCAAAGTTCTCCCACAGTGATGTAAAAGAATCATTGCCAAATATTTTCACTAAAACAAAAACTTGATGATACAAGGGTGGTGTAATGTTCATTCTTTCATTATTTTCCTTCATAAACACAATAATTTTAAAACCGTATATTGTGTTTACAAAAGTCACTTTTGTCTGATTTTAATATTATCTGGTGAGGTGAAATTATTAATCATATTAAAATGTATAAAAACAAAATATTTGTGCTGTAATATTATGCATTTTTTCCCCACCACTGTACAAGCATTTAAAGACTCTGTACATAAAGGGTGTTGCTACATTTGTAGAACAGTGTGTTTTTTTTTTTTGTTTTTTTTTTTAAGATATTCGTTTGTTTTGATGAAAGAAGACTTGGAATATGGCATATAATGGGTTTGTTTACCCCTGTGCACCTGTGCTTTAGTCATTCTAATTACAACCTTTTCCTCCATCTCTGGAAATGTGAGTTAAAGGTTTAATTAGTCTTTCATGACCCTCATCAGAGCCAGTCTGCTTCAATAATGCCTGCCTCAATCAAAGCAAATAACAGCCACACGCAGGTGCACACAGATGCAAAAGGATACCAGGGGATTGTACGCATGCGCACTCACACCTAAACACACTTACACATGCTCCTCTGGGTGAAGAGCCCCCTCCACCCAAGGATTATTAAATTATTAAGAGGTCTAACCCTCTAAGAAAAAGTGTTATTGATTATCGCAATAGATTTAATAATTTATTTGTTTTAATAGCACAGATATGGAAAAGGATGAGAAAATGAACAGACCGGGAATGGGGTGGAGGAGAGGGGGGAGGAGATGGACAGGGAGGATGGAGGAGAGGGGAGGAGATGTCATGTGGAAGCAAAGGAAGAAATCGAGCAGTCAAGAGATGACAGGTGAGTAAACCAGAGTTAATAGGTGATGAACATGTTGATTCCAAGCAACAATCCTTTCCTCAAGGTTAATAACAGAAATCATTAATTCTACTGTCATTCTTTACTGTCACTATTGATGCTTTACTTTAAAGGTCAGTTTATCTTGTTTCAGTCAAGCCACCAGTCAATCAAAACCAGTCCTAACTAAAACCATGGTTTGCTGTTGCTTCTTGAGTTAAACAATAAAAATATGGGATAAATATGTCTGCAGAGAAAATGAACAGACTGGGAATGGGGTGTTTCAGCCATTTTACATTCTTCTCTTACCTCGGGTACGCCGCCTTTATCATTCAAATTAGCTGCCATAACTTTTATCTCCAAAAGTCCTTGTTCATGTCTGAGAATTTGAATTACTTGTGTCCTAAATTCAAACTACCATTTCTTTTTAAAACCCTAATATGTCAGATGCTGCTACAAGAGTTGAGAGCTTATAAAAGTAATTTTATAGACTACTGTGACCTTTGTGTAGCACTTTGTATTTAGTTCATCCCTTAGTAAGGGTATACATTTATGCAAAAAAAAAAAAAAATAAATAAATAAATATATATATATATATATATATATATATATATATATATATATATATATATATCAAATTTTATTTGTATAGCACATTTCAGCAGCAAGGCATTTCAAAGTGCTTTACATCATAACAAACATAAAAACACAAAGTCATGTAACATAGAATAAACAATCAAAACATTAATTTAGACGGCCATCAAATTTATAACTTATCTATTTATCTAAATGCTTTACTTTGTGCGGATCCTGATCTTTGACATACTTCCAGTCGTTTGATTTTAGACTGTCTATTGGCTAATTTTTACTTATCCCTTTCCCTGTCAAGTCACGGAATTTAAGCGCCTGTTTTCGCCGGACTCCGCCGTCCGTTTTACCACGGGTATTAGCCGGGCCCCGTTGCTCACAACAGGACAACGGGGCCCTAAAATAAACATTGTGTATATATACAACGGGGTATATATATATACACAAAAGGAATACTGTAAAGACAAAGAATACACTGTTAACTTTTAAGCAATAAAATTGATTAATTTAATTAAATAATCTTTTAAAAGATATCCAAGAGGAAGTACTAAAATGATATTAATCAGAATTGGACAGTTGAAAATATCTAACATCTTGGCTAAAATAAACGCAAGTTAATTTTCTTATAATTGGATATCATGAACACTTCTTTGCTGGATTTCATCAGTTATATAACAAATACAAATATATGTGAAAACCACATCTGTATTTGATTGATCAGTGATAAAAAAATAATAACATTCAGTAATTAGAATAATAAAGTCTGATTACCCTTGTTACACACAAAATAGATGCTCTACAATGAGCAATAAATTTATGTCAGCATGGCAGAAGAGCTCAGGTCTTAAAGTTCATGAAAATTATTACAACAACACTGTTGTTGTTCTGAAGCAATTTTACAGAGCCATCATGCTCTGTCATTTTTTTAAATGGATATTTTGATTGGTTTTTGTGTGTGTGTTGCCTCTGAATAGAGAACGTGTGTTTGTGTGTACATCGTCCCCCCATCTGTTTTTGTCCTTTTTCCTTTTCCATCAGGCCCCTGTTTCAATTCTCCTCCCCACTCCATGCTGGCATTCATGTGAGCCAATAAAAGACATTTTGTGAATTGTGAAAATAAGATGACGCCAGGTCAGCTGCTCTTACCTCTGCCCTTTAAGTTCGTGGCATTTTGTTTGCTGTGTTAAAAATGCATGAGCAGACTTTACAGGAGAGGAACCTCACTCTGGAGGACTTATTGCTTTTCAGAAAATTCAAAGATTTCTTTTTTTCTTTTGTGCACCCACTGGTTTGTGGAAATTGAGTTGAACAGAAGGGAGTTGCTCTGTGGTTTCAAGTTTGACCTTATTAATCAAGACAAAAAATATTTTAAATGCTATTGTGTAAAACTATGCTTATTGTTGTCCAAGTTCACTATCTTAAGAGTTAAGTTTCTCAAGCATTACATGAATAGGTTTATGATAAAAGTTCATTTTAAAATTCTAAACAAATTTCAAGCTCAATTTCATCTCAGGTGTCAGTGAGTCAGTTTTCACTTTATTATCTCATGGTTGTTTATTTATCCTAATACTAATCATTGATACTAAGGGTTGACAAACTCAGGTAAATATTCTCATATTTAATAAATAGAAATATGTGTTCACATGAGGCTTGTTGTTCAGATTAAAAGTTTCTTTTTGACAAGCAACAATGTTGCAATAAATGTCCTTGAAGCAACAATGTCTGCAATAAAAATGTCTTTTTGACGTTGTATTCTTATCTTAAATATTGTGCAAGCAGAGAGTGAAAGCTAATTATGAAGGTTTTAAACATCATTCTGTGTGTAATTAATCTGCATAATGTTTTTTTCTACTTTAATAATAAATAGAGTTTTTAAAAATATTCTAATTTATTGAATATGAGGCTGTAAAGAGTGACTCAGAGATGGGTGGATCACTTTTCAATATAAAAACGACTGAAACCCTGCTCTGTAAGGTCTGTAACAAAAACAAAACCTCTGAATAACTGCAATAACCGTGGTGTACACGCTATGCCTTTATTTGTAACATCATGCTGATATTAGTGCTGTTGACATGTTTAAAGGATCTTTCCAGGACTAAAATATAATTCAGTCCTGGAACCAGGAGTATTTGCTGGAGCTGCCTGTCGCCCTTATTTGTTTTCTTTATGTAGTTTACTCTACAGTAATAAAGTATCGGTGTTACCAGTGTTTCGCATAGACAATGTTACTATTATCAGTCAGTATGCTGCAGCAGCAAACCTTGGTGTGCAACAGCAAGTAATAGATTTAGTTTGCTAAAACTTTCCAAAACTGGGCCAAATTCCAAACTGGAATTTCTTGCTGAATTAAGTCCAGTGATTTGTTTTTTATTTCTAAGCCGAGACTGAAGATTCAATACAGTTATGCTGCTCAGAAGAGAGTGTATCAATTATACTCGAAGGACCTGCAGAAATATATTTTATTTGGAAACTCATAAAATTAATCTTTGTATTTATCCAGCTGGGGAATCAGCATTCCTGTGCCAGTGCAAATATCTAACTGTGAGGTTATAAGTTTAATGCTGTAAAATGTTTTTCACCTGCAGATTGGGCTTAGTCAAACACTGACTACAGGCCTGTTTCTAAATGTAAGGTTGCACTGAGTCTTACTTATTTCTCAAAGGGTTTAAAATCTGCACAAGATGCTGACCTGCTTACAAATGGTCTGATTATTCAGTCTTCATGGTGTTGAATTTCTCCCAAAAGGAAGACAGATAACTAAAATAAAATAAACATTATACAGCATTTACACATGAGAGATTTCCATTCAGTGAAGCTGTTAAGCCTCATACCAAGTCCCAGTAAAGTCATGGTGGTTTAGTTGCCCAACTGTGAGCAATGTCAACTAACAGCTCCGCCGAGGCTGCTGAGTCCAAACCCCAAATACTCTGCCGCTCCACTCTCGTCCCTTAACCACATGCCTCAGTCACTCTAACAAATCCTAAACATTCACAAGTCCAGCTATTTATAAAGCAGATAACCATTTTGCCCTTAACACTCACCATGCTCACACATGTGCACATACAAACAAACACAAATGAGCAAACCCCTCTTACCTCTGCAAAGGGTTGCTTGTGTGATTGCATTATTGATTGACTTGGATATGTTTTTTTTCTTTCTCTTCCTTCTTAAAAGCATTTAGCAATCTGGCAATTAGTTAGAGCTTAATGTAGGCTGTCAAAACAGTGCTATTGATCCAGTGGGGCAAGGAGAGATTGATCAGTCAACTCATTATGTTGCTGGTGCTGCCTCGTCATAAACACTCCAGATGAGACTCCATCAAAAGCCCATCCCCTGCTCACTGGCTCTGTTCTGCTGCTTGCTCCATTGCTCAGGGTCCCTAATGTTTTCTGCTTCTGTTCTAGGCTCGTGATGCTTTATTGGACTGTCTGTACCTGGACTCGGTTCTTTCTGTTTTTTGTTGTCGTTGCAATTTGTTCTTATTAGATTTCCTTCACTGTTTTAAGCTTTACTTTACCTTGATCTGACACTCTTCTTTCCCTCTTCTTTGTTAAGGTATTTACATCTGCTCCCTTCTAGTTGCTCTCACAACTCTCTACATATCACCTGATGTAGCGATAATCTAAAATAACTCCTCTAAAATTATGTCTGTTTGACAACAGGAGATAAACAAAAATGTAAAATTAAAACCACAGCAATGACTGATTTGGTTTATAGTATCGCTATAATCTATTCATGAAGTAATCTCCCAAAAACAGACTTGATTCAATTTGCTGAAGCATACTGTCATAATCCTATCAAGTGTTCATTTCAATGATAAGGACTTATGGCTCATTAAGTTGACACATGCTACAAAATAATAAGGGCTGACATTAATAGTGCTTTTCACATAAGGAATATTGATCTAATTGAAAGGATCTGCACATGTACGCTTGAGAGAAAAAAAATTACCCCTCTCATTTGAGGGATAAAATGAGAAGCTTCTGATTAAAGAAAACCAAGATTTTCACATATTATGTCCTGCAAAGCCTCAGAAACAATGTCAATTTAAAGACAACATCAGACAAAATATTAATTTGTTTCTGGCTAAAATAAGTAACAACCACTAAGGTCTACACAAAGACTCAGGAAACAGTAGGTGGGTAAAGGTCTTCAGAAATTCATAAATGTAAATATAAAACTGGTACAGAAATTCACTTGAATCCCGAGTTTGACTAAGCATCTCCTGTAGAGCCTTTACTAAGAAGTCTTACTGCATTCTTTTGAACAGATTGTAAATTAAACACAGAGTCGTATCTCACAAACAGAATTCCTGTGACGATACTAAACCATAATTTAGCCTTTTCAAATGCCAGCAGGATAATTCTGGGTGCTACTCCTTCTTATCTATCTTGTCTCCTAACAAGGAAGCATGAAAATTACAATCTTGGATCTCTGGGTGTTCTGTAATTTGTTGCTCCCAATGTACAGTCATAACTGGGAAAGAAAGCTTTCAGGTTTTCAGAACCTATAATAATGCACAATCGAAGCTTCAGCTTCAAACCCTTGTTATAAAAAAATACGGACATTTCATTGCAATTCCACTTTTTCTATTTCGTGTGAGCAAATTTTGATGTGTATTGTTTGTTTTTATTACAACTATGCTGCTGCTGTCTTTTCCAAATCCCCCTTATAGCAGCTATTTTTAATATCTATGGGACTAACCTGGTTAAATAAAAGTTAAATAAAATAAATTACACCTAGCAGATTTTATTAGTTAAAACTAACCAGACTTGTTAAGACTGAGAGGAACATAGAAAATCTCCTAAGCCAAAAAGATTTTGTTTCAGAATCCACAGGGCTTAATTTAACATCCATTACTAAGTCAGTTTCTTGCACACATTTGTTTTCTGAGATCTTTTTATGTGCTCACGTATTTTGGTTATGTTTGTAAAAGAAAAATCTGTAATTTAGAAAAGGTTAAAAAAAAAAAAAAAGCCAGTCATTTGCAGTGAATTAAATTATGTGAGATATATATAAAAAATTAGAGCATCATCAGGAGAGTCTTGCATTACAACAGCTGTGTCTGATCTTAATCTGTATTCAGCATATTTATCCGTTCATCACTGCTGCTCCATAACTTGTTTGCTTCAGTAAACATAACAAACCCAGAAGGCAGAAAAACAGAGGAAAAATATTTAAAAATATGTCTGTTTTTGGGATCAAGACCGGACGTCTGTTAATATCAAAGTACCAATATTGTTTCATATCTTTCTCTTTTCATTCTGATTTAACTCATTACATAGCTCGCTCAACTTTTTCTCTCATTTTCCTGTTCAACTAGCACCATTTCTCTTTTCCTTTGTTTGACCGCTCCCCTTTTTTTCCAATCTGCCCTCATTCCCCAACAAGTGTCTTATATTTCCAATGATGATTTTGCTCATAAATCTTGATAAAGCCACTGGCTGTTCCGTTTCGGTGGAACAAGAAACCCTTGCAGGAGCAGGAGGAGACTGAAGATGAGGGATGGCTCTTGCTCATAAATTTGTCCTCTCTTTCAGAGTTTTACACAGTGTCCTCAGAGAAAAGAGCATTTACTGCATCTTCGGAAAACCTTTCTTCATGAAGAAAGCTACATGGGCGTTATTTGTTGGCATATTAGTATAATACACCCCATCCACTTGAAACTTTATTTGTCTGTGATTTTATATTAAATAATTACTGACTGGATTTTCAGATGCTTTTTAGACATGTGTCACAGATGCATTTTAAAAGACACGTGATGGGAGCAGAAATCACACGTTTTCCTGTGTGCAAAATGTTATAAAGCAATGGGATCATCATGCCATTGATCCAATGATCACTAACACTTGATTTGTCAACAGTGTCACATTTTACTTTTTTTTTTTTAAAAAAACCTGATATTTCTTTTATTTCTTTAATGGCTGGTGTGTGTGATGAAGACTGCCAGTTCCTGTACCACCAAAACCTTCCTATATCATTAATGTCTGAATCATATTGTTATGAATTCATCATGTCTTGCCTTTTACATGCCAAAAATACAGCTGCCTTTGTCTCCCAAAACTCTGTCCTACTTTAATTCTCCTGGGAAATTATAGTTTCTCTTTAATGTCCCTTGTATCAGTGTTATTTGTGTATCACTGGACTTTATGTTGTTGCCAAAATTTTAATTTGAGTCCGTCCATCCATTTTCTAACACCCTTGTCCCTAGTAGGGCGAGGTACACCCTGGACAGGTCGCCAGTCTCATTGATTGAGTCCAAAACAATTTAAAAAAATTATATATATATTATTTGCATTCTCTGTGGTTTTTAGCTCCACTGAGCCAGTGAGAACATACACATTTTAAATAAAATGGCCCCAATGAACCCATGAGGAACACAGTTCATTTTTTCTCACAGAGATTGATAATTTACCAAAAAAGATCAAAAGTAGTGTGGGTTGTGGTTCATGAGGAAATCCTCATGTAATTAGTGCAGATCTTATTGTTGCACCAGTCTCGATCAGATCTCTCAGTAGGTGTCTCACGGTCAAACTATAATTTCTATTTCTAGTCCTGACTAAATACGTATGGCTCTTTAAGAATCTCTTTATAGACAGAAACCCTCTCCTACTTAGGGTTTCTTTGAATGTTTGATTTTTTGGAAGTTTCCTTCATGTATGATAAACACCTGAACGACTTTGACGCTTCTACTGAAACACTTTTGTCTTTTGGAAGATTCAGTACCTTGAATGATGCCATTGATATAAACATTACAGCTGAGACAAGTAAAGGATGAGTTCCTAAATCCTTAATTTGGTTTCAACACTAGAAAAAGCCACAAAAATCTGTAAGTCGGCTTTAACAAAAGACAATCTTTTGGAGTTCAATAATTGGGCATAGCTACCTAAACAAATGAGGTGTCATTATATCTTGTGTATTGTGTACTAGTCAGTTCATAAAGATATATTCCTGAGCAGAAGCTTATTATTTGAACAAAACTTGATCTAGTAAATCTCTAAAACCTTTTAGTGTGTGCATTTATGACTCCAACTGTATATACGGGACTACAGAAACACATTGTTGTGTATAAGAAATGGTGTACTGCATATCCAGACAGCATAACTATATACAGTCATTGCTCAGAGCCATTGACCTTCATAGTAGATGCTCCTGTCAGGCTTGAAGCAACCCAGCTGAGTGGACAAATGGCTCAACATGTGAGCCAAAGGGGGAAAGTCAGTAACACCAGAGGAGCCAAACAGTACATCTACTGGTTGACAGAAAATACAAGTATAGATTTAAAATTCAGACATACCTGCACTCTTCCCAGGTTCACAGCAAGAGCGCTCCATGTTGCACAGATGTTTACTGGAATGGTTTCAACTGTACACCACCAGGAAAAGGAGTGATATTAGCAAGAAGTTGACAGAAATGATGTTGAAGCAACCAAAAATTGTGCCACAAACTTAGCAGATTTTAATGGCTACTACAGTTTCTTTTTGTATAAGGCTAAAAACTCAGAGTCAGATTATATGTCACATAATTGAAGAGAGTGACTTCAATTATCTGTTCTGAAGTAAAGCCATCATCAACCATTTCCTCTGTGGCTGAAATCAAGCTCTGGGCAAAAAGCATGAGACATCAAGTCAATGGTCTGCCTCCAGGATATATAATCAATGTATCCTGGAGGCATCCCATAAAGAAAAAGGATGACAACTGGAAGGTAACAATGCTGTTGCCTTTACAACTAGTAAACAACGAATAAACTGATCGTAAAAGCTAAAACTGATAGTGGACTTGCACCAAACTTCCCAGAATGACATAGA
Source organism: Poeciliopsis retropinna (assembly GCA_010277075.1). Classification (NCBI taxonomy): domain Eukaryota; kingdom Metazoa; phylum Chordata; class Actinopteri; order Cyprinodontiformes; family Poeciliidae; genus Poeciliopsis; species Poeciliopsis retropinna. Next base: position 13,080,912 of record VMRM01000001.1, on the reverse strand, counting down.
AATGCTGTAGATTGTAATGAAACTAATGCAGGTGTGAAAGTCAGGGGTGATGGTATTTGTAGGAGGACAGGGAGAGCAGCATCTTAAAAACCCTCTTTGGTGAACATTAAGAATGCAACAGTCGCCTTCACAAAGAAATTAGAGGAATCAGATTTGACATAATGCAGCAGCGCTCAAACTCAAATTGACCAGAGGCTTTAGGCTTGCATTAATCTGCACAGAGAAGGGAGCAGAATTTGAACTATGTAATATATGTTTTAGGTTCAACATGTCTCTTTCTTTAGTTTTAAAAATATTTAATTTTTAACTGTTACTGTTATTTTCTGATATTTATGCTCCCACTTTTTAAGAACACTCTTAAAAAACATGTTTTTATCCCCAGGAAACTTTTCTTTCTAAATGTATTTAATATATTACTTTAAAGGTGAAGTTTGCAAAAAACAGACTTTTTTGAGTTTTTATCATGCTGTAATGTTATTCCCTCATCAACAAGATACCTGGGGTGTTACCTGGGCTTTTTCATGCATGTTTGAGAAATCTCCCATAATCTCCCATGGCAACCATTCTGCTGTGCAAAACCCCTGGATGGATCTGCCTCCTCCTTCAAGACACAGCTCCTCCTCAGAGCTGCAGTTTCTAAGCTTCTGAGCTTCTGCGTCACAAAAAAGAGGCTCAGTTGCTCCTCCCAGCTCCTTCAGACTAGCCACATCAATTAGCAAACACCTGCTGGAACTGTGTGTCTACAGAGCTCATTATACAAGCTACTTCTTAGTACAACACTAGTAAAAACATTATTAGAGGGTTAATAGAGCAGAGAAAGCAGAGCTTCAGAAAGAGCAAGAGTTTTATATATATATATATATATATATATATATATATATATATATATATATATATAGACTATATATATATATATATATATAGACTATATATATATATATATAAGACTAAGGCTAATGTGTTGTTGTCTAGTAAAATAGTATTCCTGAGGATATTTCTGTGCATGTTTCCGCCTGTGCCTGCACCTCCTCTTCTAATAACAGCGTGTGTAATTATTGGAGTGACAAACCATCTTGTATGGTTAATGGCAGCTGATTCATCAAACCCCCTGCAGTTCTCTGGCTGATAAATTGTGAAGCTTAATGTTTGCAATTTACTCAGTATTTAGTTAAGCCAGAACTGCTCCTCAAATTAGTTCTGGGGTAGAGAGCCCAATATTTACAAAGTCTTCAAATATTTCTAGAGAAAATTCAACAAAGGGTAACAAAGAACTTGTGAAATGTTTGAGGCTGTATGGAGACCCTAATAAAGCCAGATGGGGTCTGGAATAATATACACATTGGTTTCTGGGAAGCGGTCTAGAGTATTTTGTTAATTCAGTGCCACTATTTTATTTTTTTTCTTTTTAAATTTTGTCAGGATTGCCAGAGGAATACATTATAATTTTACTATGAACTGAATGAGGGAAACAACAAACAAAAAGTGACTCTCGGCAACAGAAAGCAGCATTTTCGGAGAAACACATCCGCATTAACTCCCGTCTCTATGTCGGCAGTGATGTCACCATGCAGGTGCAGTGGTGAGGGATTAACCACTAATGACTACTTGTCACTGCCTTTAACATCTCTAATTGGTCGCTCCTCTCACAAAGCAGCTCTGGCATGCCTCGTCTGTGCCGCCTCTAAACCGCTACTCTGATATGTGGTGATGTGTAATTAAGATGCATATCTTCCCTGCTGATTTCAGGTCTTTTGGGATCACACTAATGCTAGAAGGCACAAAAGCACACTATCATGGCTTTTCTTCTTCTAATATATCTGGGCACATATATATCAGTTTTAAACGTACTCAGACTGAAAATAGAAGACATTGGGATCCTTTTTGGAAAAAGTTATTTAAAAGTTATGTTTCTGGTGAGTAATAAACTAGGAGGTTCACATTTATTCAGAATCAGAATTGAATCATCTTTATGGCCAAGTTTGTTTGCTCAAGCAATTAATTTTACTTTGGTTTTCAATCACTCACAGTACACAGACATCAAAGAATAAAATGTTTGTACATTTATGTATGACTAAATTGAAACCAAAATTAAATCCAAAATTGTGCCAGAAAAGCGTAGAGTGCCTTCTCCGGGCCAGGGGGCCTCCATGGGGCCCTAAGCGAAATGTGGTTTAGGGGCCCTCTAGTTCTGCTAACAATGTGGTCTGGCTGCAATCAGCAGTCTGATTATTAGATCATTCACACACCTGCTGTAAACGTATTGCATCACTGGCAGTGCTGTTTACATTATATACATGTACATTATATAAATATAGAATAAATTTATTAGCCAGCTGATTTATCGATCAATTGATTTCTGGTCACCGATTTTCTTAATTTTGGGGGATCGTGATCAGCCGATAATTACATGTAAAGCCCATCTTATTCCCTAATCTTATCTTCGTCACCAAAGGCTTAAAAATCAGCCTCTGCCCTGGTGAAAAATTAATATACTAAGTATGTTAAATTTTAACTTAGTGTTTTTTTTTATCAAGTAATAAAATACTTAAATCTTTTCTCTACATGCAAAATCCTTTAATCAATATTTTTCCTTCTTATTTAGTCACTTAATAAAAATAAGCCCATAATGGGAAACTTTGTTTAAAAAAAAAAACACTAAAAGATTTAAGGGGAATGTACTTTTTTTTTTTAACCGATGGTTTATGTAGCAACATAAGTCGCCAAAATATCTAATTTCAATGTGACAAAAAGTGAATATTTTCATAAGCCATCCATGGCTTTTGTGAATACCTGCCTGTTGTTGCTAAGGTCTTTTTTCCATAATGAGGAGCTGGAGTTCATGAATGTTTGTCCTAAGACAAGGCGTCTTTAAGCTTATAAGTTAAGTGTTACTGTGTTACTGTCTTTTGACACTGAAACGATAAATGGTTCCATATAGATTACCTTCAGACTTCCAAATAGAAGCAATTACATCCCCCCACAGTAAAGTATGCCTCCGTCAAGGTTGCTTGATTTTTTGACCTTCACCAGGCTGAAGAATGGATGTTTAATATTAGATGCTAGAAGATACTGTAAAAGCTAGACAACTACACACAACAAAACTAAATAGACTGTTAAAAACAAAAAGAATGACTGAAATAATTTCATTGTGGTTTTTTTTGGCTTGTCATTATTAACCAGTGCACCCATTATTTTAAAGGTAAGACTTCCTTGTTTTTATTAAATGGATGAAGCTAATAAACTGATTGTTTCATGCCATTGTATGTATCTGCAGCATATGTTAAATTAAAATAAGATAACACTCATGTCCAACTCATCTTGGACTTGGTTAAGAACTCAATCATTTTAGTCAAAAAAACAAAAAAAAAAAACAAAAAAAATCTGTCAATAATGTGGGAAATGATGTGGAGGATGGAGTCTGGAGAGCCAGAGTTACAAAGTAATAAAAAGCTGAGATGACAAAAACATTTTAATCCACCCACAGTGAGGCTGACTGGCCTCCAAAGTCAAGATGACCAATATTCCTAATTCAGTTAATCAGGAGATCTCACAGTGTAGATGACTGAACACTTACAAAAAACAAATAAAAATTCCCTTCTCACCCACCGCGGGTGATTCTTATCCTCTGAGCTTGGGTCCTCTACCAGAGGCCTGGGAGCTTGAGGGTTCTGTGCAGTATCTTTGCTGTGCCTAGAACTGCACATTTCTGGACTGAGATGTCTGATGTTGTTCCTGGGATCTGTTGTAGGACATCAGTGTCCGGTTGAACCAACTGGACATTGTCGTAGTGGATAAACAACAGAGAAAAGCCGTTGTGGTGGATGTAGCAATACCAAGTGACTGCAACATCAGGAAAAAGGAGCACGAGAAACTGGAGAAATACCAGGGCCTCAGGGAGGAACTGGAGAGGGCCTGGAAGGTGAAGACCACAGTGGTGCCTGTGGTCATCGGGGCCCTCTGGGCAGTCACCCCCAAACTGGAGCAGTGGCTACAACAAATCCCAGGAACAACATCAGACATCTCAGTCCAGAAATGTGCATAGCAAAGATACTGCGCAGAGCCCTCAAGCTCCCAGGCCTCTGGTAGAGGACCCGAGCTCAGAGGATTAAAATGTGTGGTAAATATGATTTTATCAAAATAAAACATGACATACCTAAAAGAATTTTGAGGCAGGGTAAGAAGTCTTCAGAAATGAAGAGATTTTAAAATATTTTACATAGCTCTAATTACTTACAAACCAATTTTACTCTGATGTAGATATTTTTTCCTCCGGCAATTAAATTTTGCTCATAAAAATTCACTTTTAATTGAGGTCAGCTGCGTAATAGTATTGCCTCAAGACTGAAAAAGAAATATTATGGTGACAATGACATTAAGCAGAATTTAATAATGTGTCAAAATGAAAATTCCCTGCTGTCTTACAAAAGCTGGCGTCAGTTCTTCTGTTTGTAGATGTCCTCCATCTTTCAGCTTAATGCTTGTTTGTGTCTATGACCATTAAATGAAAGTGTTATTTATATGACTGAAGAGGGCAAGAATTTGTCACTGCACTAAAAAGAGCACCTACAATCACTCTGTGTTGTCTTTGCTGAGTCTGTTTTATTTATTCAGCTACATCCTCCCCACTCGTGCTGACACCAAGGTGAAAATGTATTGTGCATTTCTCATTTTCTATCAAGTACTTTTTTAAACTAGAAATAAATTGCAGAGCTCTGTGTAAAGAGGACATATTAATTCAGCTGTTGCTTAATTGCATCTGGGGTTTAGGCAAAACCTCTTGTTCAATTTGCTTGTACAATTCCCTGCATAGCCCTGAGCCTGATCCTAATTTATAAACCAAGCATTTTTTATTTATTTAAAGACACTGGATTTATGTTGGGATTAATAGAAAATGAAAGAGGTAGCTTTGACTCTATTTTCCTGTCTCACACTTAGAGTGCATTTTTGTGCTATATAAACCTTGTAAAGTTTCAGTCAGTCAGAAGTTTAAATACACTCATAATAGCCATAAATAAAATATTAATTTGAGTATTTTAATATTTATTTTGAATGGTTCTATGTAGACAGCTGCTAAATTAAGTTAATTTTACAGCTTTTTTACTTGGACACAATAACAAGACATTTATCCCGAACACAAAATAACAAATTATTTTAAAATGAATAAAAGGGGCTAACAAGAGGTTTATATGACAGACTTCCCATAGCAAAATCTCATCCAAGTTAGAAATGAGTAAATTAAGCATGGAATCATAGTCTGTAGCAGGAAAAGCACCAACTTCAATCTACTCCACTGATTCTGTCAGGAAGATTGGCCAAATATTATGCAAGATGCTCATTGAAGGCAAAGAGAATTAAAATTGAACTTTCTATGAGGAATTTATCTAAATATTTCCAGGGGTAAATGTATAAATGTATTTGAATAATTATATAATTATGACCTTGTTTGATTTAGAAAAATCTACAAATAAAAATCATGTATACTAATTTAAAGATCACATCAAAAAATATAATAAAATAAAATCATCCAGTTGTTATTGATAATAATTATATGCTGTGTAATCATCTGGCCATGGAAAAAGTCGCATATCAATGTGTTTTTGATGTTTTTACATCAAAAACTATGTAAACATATCAAGATAAAACCAGTGCACCTGCAGCCCAGAACTGTATCTTCACATATTTTTCTATTATTAAATAAACACATTGATTTATTTGCATGTTAAACTTTACCTTAGCTTCACTTTAAGCCCGACCCCTGACATAATCAGTCCGTTTAAAACACACACACGTAAACACACACATTCACCTGGAGGATGTTTGATGTGACATAACAGGTTTTATTAATTACATTGTATCACAACAGACTGGTCCACCTTCAGAAAAAAAGGTCACATGATCATTACCATCATCATCATCATCATCATCATCATCATCATCATCATCATCATCATCATCATCATCATCATCATCATCATCATCTTCACCATCATGAATAAATACTATATTATTATTTCCATCACTCAACTATAATATGTCCAGCTTCTCTCTGGTGTGCATGCGTGCGTGTGTGTGTGTGTGGAAGGGAGCACAAATTAACCATTTGCAAAAGCAAATACAAGTGGTTCAAATTTGCAGTCTCTAAGTAGAATTGACATCAGTGTTTTGATAGTTTCATTCCTCCATTTTCATATCTTTGTGGATTCAGCAAAACATTTTAAGTTCATAAGAAAACCATAGAACAAGAAAAAGAGACTATTTTTAAATCACAGGTTAGATCTTCCCTTTTCTCTCCAAAAAAAAAAAAAAATGCTTTTATGCATTACATTCTTCTGATAGATGTTCTAGGTACTCCAGAGCATCCAAGCACAAAAGTAATCTGAGAGATGACCTTTGTGATATTTCAGCTCGATTAAATCAAAGTTTGATGTCACGGTTGTGTGAGAAAGAGAGTGGGGTGCGGGAGCGCTAAATGTGATGTGGATCATAACGTTTCTAAAGTTGTGAAGTACATACACTGTATTTGAAATGCACCCCGGAGTCACAGAGTCTGGCCAAAAATACATTGAAGTAAGGCAACGGGGCAGGAAAGATTTCTCTAGGTACTGTTGCTGATACGCTATTGTGAAACACAGGCTTTGTTAAATCGAGGCAAACAGAAGGTTAATTTGAGCTTTTATAAAAAAGGGAACGACTGATTCTTTTAATCATAGCTGCCATAAAAACAACCACATTTCCATGAGATGGTTTGCAGTTATTTGTCATGAAACTGGCATACAGCAACAATAAATCAATTTCTGCTTCCTGTGTTGAGTCTTATGACATTTTAGCTTGGATTTAGTCTGAATGCTGCAAATCAGCCAGCTTTTTACACACACACACACACACACGCACACACACGTACACTCACTGAAACCGAATAATCCAAAAATCGTACAGTCGTACCCTGCGGGCCACTGAATGTCATTTTTTTGTCTTGGCTGAGTCTCACCTACCCAACTAGAACCCCCTTGATTCAAACATGAAAGAGTAAAACATTTCAGTCTCAATATCGGCACAGTCTGGGACACACCAGTTAACAATGCTTATTTCTTCCAGCAGCTTATTCACATTTTTTACATAAATTCTTGTTCATCCCTCTTGCTGTTATTTTACAAAAAAAAAAAAAAAAAAAGAAAGAAAGAAAGAAAAAGGACAAAAGTAGCACTTCTAAGGACCGGAGGTTAAGACTATCACATACAGTATAGGCAGCATAGAAGAGGAAAAATTGGTTGAATAATCTATCATACAGTAGGTCACTTGATAAAGAGAGAGAGTGTAGAGAAGTCTGTGATTGTCAGTCCCTTCTGTCTGAGGTTTCCATTCACACAGCAGATGTTGTTTTTACTTTTTCCAGGGTTGTTTTTTTTTTTTTTCTGATCAGAGGCAGTGATGCAAAGACTGCCGATCTGTGCAGACCAATCTCCTCCATCTCTCGCTGTCAAAACATCACCCCTGTCCAACGTCACGCAGTTCATTATTATTTAAAAAACGGGAGAAACAAACACAGCAGGTAAGTGCAGAAACAGTGCTGGGAGCTGGGGGGCTGCTTCAGTGTACGCTACTCTTTTGACATCAGAAGTGTCCGTACGCACTGTATTTATTTTTCACAGTTTTTTCCAGCTTACACACCCTGCCCTGTGTTATTGCACAGAGATAATGTGTGTCAGATTTTGTTTTCAGTGTGGTTGGTGTGCTTCAGCAGGGACAGATTTTTTCTTTTTTTTCTTTTTTAACCCTGTTAGCATGCGCTGTCAATGCTGCAGCCATTAACCCTTGCAGTTATTCTGACAGGTGAGAATAATTTTGGTAAAATGTCAAACTCAATCGACATAAGTGACAGAGTGGTGAGATATCCATCCCTGCTGCCGTGAACAGTGTCCATGAGGACAGGCTCGGTTGTTATCAAGAAGGAACGGGATGTAAAAATACCCACACACTCAAGATTATCTTACACAGTTGTGTAAACATAATCATTAAATTCAAATTCAGTTTGCAGTTGCAAAAAAGGCAACCCTAAAAATAGAAAGAAATGTACAAAAAGGTTTACAAGTTTATAAATTAGATAACAGGAAATCAAATCCACAAACATCAATACCATCAAGTGCTGCAGTTAAATAACAAATAAAGACCTATTATTCCAAATGAAATCTCCACAGCAAATCAAAATGACAGTAAGTGAAATTGCATTTGTAATGACTTTTAAATATGCCTGTAAAGAGTAAAATATGCACAAGTAAAATGCAAAAGCAAACGTTACATGTGTTTTTTTTGCATGCATGTGAGCTGTATTTACAGTATGTCTGTAAGCCAGAGCAGAGCTGTAGGTGGAGTGAAGTGGTTCTGTTATCACAGGATGTGTGATAGATCGTTAAGGATTATTCTCAGAGTTTGTTAGTATGTATGTGAGGTGTGAGGCAGCAGGGTTTCTGCAAGTATCAGTAAGGTTATGTCAAGACCCTTCAGTAGTCTTTTCAAGTCCACTGTGATTTAAAATTACGATGTATGTATGGAGAAAGTTGGACATAAAGTACATCCAACTTATGTTGAACGTACTTTAGAGTATAAACAAGTTAAATCTAACTTTGTCAACATAAATCTGTATTTTACCTTAGTGCTTTTGCACTTGCTATAAACCTCAAATACCTTCATACAGTGTATCGTAACCTTCATAAAAATTATTTCAAAGCTTCAGATATCAAACCAATTTTTACAAAGCCGAGTGCTTCAATAAAAAAGTAACTACAGTTCTGTTTCTGGCCTAACGACTTTTTGGCAAACAGCAACAAATTAGTTCATTGTTGATAAAACGGAAAGAATATCTTTAATTCATACCAGTCCAGTTTTTGATCACACCTCAGCACTTGTAATGCTTTTAAATGTCAATGTGCCTGAAGCTTATTTGTTGTTTCACTGGATCTTAACACAGCTGATCCAAACATACTGATTCACTAGTAAAGTAGGCGGGTGTGTCTGGAACTTTTTCCTGGATTGGTTCAGATGTTACTCACCAGACTGTGATGACTTGTTTCATTTGTTAACTATAAATGTGCAATCAAAGATCACAAGTGGACAAGTGGAGTTCATCAAGGCTCTATTCTCTTCATCTACATGCACTTCCTGATTCAGATTGTAAACTAATTAAACATTGTTTTTATCATGACGTTTGCTGACGACACACATCAGCAATATCACAATATCACCACATTTCATCATAAGCTTAAAGCCAGTGTGTCCATAATTTTAATGAGTGGTAGCCAGAATTGTATTTATATTAATGCTTTAACTGGGCAACTTTAATTGACACTACTGGTCTCTGTTAAAAAGTCAGTCAGCGGTAGCTCATTAAAAATGAGACAACACATTTTAATACATCACACAAGATCACAAATCACTGCACTGGTTCCCAGTTTGTAAAAGAACAGATTTTAAAATCTTGTTATTGGTCTCAAAAAGTATGGAAATATTTGGGCCTAGATCGTTTCTGAGTTGCTATTCAAGGTTCATAAGTTAGAACCTTGACTGTAAACAGGTTTATCACGTCATTTTATGATGCCTTAGGTATTTATTGGTTTATTTTTTTTAATTCTCTTTCTTTTCTCTTTATGCAATGATTTTGCTTTATATTTCTTTCTCAAATACCAAGTTTACAGATGGTGGAAAACAAACAAACAAAAAAATCAGTTGCATTTAGTTACCTAAGTATAAAATTAGAAGTCCAAAGGTAAATTTCACAAGCATAAAACTTCTGCAGTTTTAGGAGGAAGGCTGAATGTCTGAGGATAAATTCCTTGCCATAGGGCTTATTGCTGTCCTGCATTATAGGGTTTGAAGTTTTATGATGGCATAATAATACTGTCTAGACAACCAATCACAGTGCAAAGACATAAAAGAAGTTGATGAAAGTTAAGGAAGCAATAATTGAATGAAGGTTTACATTTAAGACAAAACAGTGTTCAGTTTAAGACCTATTGCAGATCTGACTTCATTAAAGAAATTGTAGGACTAATACATTTAAGTCTTTATAACTTTTTCAGACCCTGCGGAAACCCTGGCCTGCATTTAAGTGTGTGGCTGCGTGTATTGTCTGTGGTTGAAGGCAGCTGTAGGAATGTGAAGGGAGCGTAAAGTTGAAGTTGTGGCTTACAGAACATCTGCTGGCCATAGTAATGATGGATGTTCACACTTCTTTTTTTCCCAGAGGAGATTCTCACTTCTCTCCCTCCTTCATCTTGCCAAGTCTGTTTCCAGTCCCTTTCTTTTTACTTCCCCGTTTCCCCTCTGTAGTCTGCTCAATTGCTTTCCAGGACGCATTAATACATCTGCCCGTATTCCTACGCGTCGCCGCTCCTAAATCCGGCGAGCCTAACTGTTTTCTTCTCCTTCACCTTTCCATCCCTCCATCTCTTCTTCTCGGCCATAAAACAATAAGTCTTGAATGTCTGTGAGGAGACTGTGCTAATGGAGCCCATTAGCTGTAATGAAATATACATTACACCATTACAGGGGACGGGGCCCGGCTAAAGCACTGCACCGCTCAAATAATAAAACATGTACAATTCAATTTCCTTCTCGGCCCATTTTGAGTGTCTTTCAGTGAGTGGGGGTGGGTCTGTGGGGATGCAGGGATGACAGGATGAGGTATCCAATAGATGTGTGTGGGTGTGCTCTCGTGCGCATCCCCTCTTACGCAGATGTGGTTTTCAAGAATGTCTGAGTGCTGAGAGCTTTGAAGATTTAATAGGGGTTGACCAGATGAACCACACCTTCTACAGTGCAGTCACCCACACATTTGACCATGGTCTGACCACTCGATACCCAAACTCCCTCAGCAGCCTTTACGCTACCCAACCCTCCAGCCACCAACCCCCAATTTCCCCCAACACTGTGATTTTGCGATTGTCGGACAGCTGCGGACAAATGAATCAATTGACCTCCGACACAAACGCTTGACATCACAAGTGGAGCATCTGTCGCTTCGGAGGTTTGGGGTGGAGTAGTTATCGTGTTACTCTGCTCTGTATGACTTTGCATCTCAGGCCTGAGGAAAGTAAAATGCAACAGATAACAGTTGTAAAATGCAAACCCATGTAAGTGAGTACCTCAGCATGATGTCTGAAATCTCTTTTCACCACAGTAGTCGGTTGCAGCTGTGTTGTCACCGATTGTTTTGTGCATCAGCAATATTGGCCAACCAGAAATGATCTCCTCAACGCACCTCTTAATTTCATCTGACAGGCAGGGAAGGAGATTGTGTTTACTTTTCTTTCCCTTTCTGGCCATTGTTGTGTCACGCTCAATTTCCCACATGCATACTGATGTCTCGATCGTTGTGTTTGTAGTCCTGCTGGTTGACTGCTGACTGTAATCCTCATTTTAGAGAGGGAGACGGAAAAAAGACAGACAGGGACGAAAGAGGATAACACAGTGTCTTAACGGCACGGCATCTCGCAGAGTCGTTTCTCTGGAAGTGTCCAATCAGTCTCCTATTTACAAGCAAAATGGTCAGAGCTTCCAGAAATTCCTCCTCCTTCTCTTGCTGCTCCGCCTTGAGTTTCCCAGATATTCAAACATGGCCTGTTGTCTTACAGGCAGCAAAGGGATAAGTCAATTAATTTTAAGTCTTATTCATCAGTTTGTTTGTTTGTTTGTTATTTTATCAGTTAAGCCCCAGTGAGTTTAAAGCATCTGAGAAGAAGTGAGAAGCTTGAAAGTTAAATCACTCCTGATAAAAGTCTCCTTGGTGAAGAAGCAGAATGAATCGGATTGCACACAGGTAAAGAACTTGGCCGGTGGGAAAGAGGTGATGAAGGAAGGAGTTGAAGGAATATTTTTTGATTGCCATAAAGTGAGCTTCACATCCTGTACAGTTACACATTCCGGATACGCATACACACTTACAGACACACACACCTGCATGAGCATCCATCAAACACTTCAGTCAGAAGTGTCCCAATGCCCACTTTGACTCACATACACATGCATGCAAACTTTAAACGCACATACATTTAAATATATCCTCACACACAGCTTGCACACACACACACTGTGTTTCATCCTCCTCTTGTTCAGCCCAGTATATCCAGATAAACAGGTGAGGCCTTGGCCAGATTTAGGAGCAGACCATGGATTTCTTTAATGTTGAGTCTCATGTGTGGTTCTCTTTGCCAGCAGCCCAGCATCAGGTCATACACCTCTTTGGGGCAGGTTCTGGGACGCTGTAACACCCGACCTTGAGTTATACACTCAATCACCTGCAGAGGAGAAACAAGAGAAGATCCAGAAACAGAGACACTACCTTCAGCACAAGTTGGGTGCTTCATTTTTAGTATTTAAATCTTATACCTATACAAACTTAGGTTCTCAGTCCCTTTTTGTCCGTTTTTAATATGTAAATGCAAAACAATCGGCCAGCCTATACATATTTCCCCAAACCTATTGAGACCTGTGAAAGGTTTAAATTAAAGGTTCAACTCTCTGGACACAGAAAGCATCTCTTCCACTCTGAAGACAAACTTCACCAATTTCCATCTCACTGAACGAGATAACTCTAAAGTTGTCACCTTGTCACAGGCGCATATAGGAGAAAAATGTTATACTGAATACATAATTCACTAAACTCTTAGCATAATGCAGAGGAGTAGCTATCAAAATGCAAACTTGATGCTATTTCCCAAAAGCAGTCTGCGTTTCAAACATACATTTGCATTAACTTCATTGACACCTAATTTACTGCTTCAGCAACAACCACTGAAATACACACCAGAGTGTTAAGTTGAATAAAGGAATTGATTTCTGTGGCCAAAAGAAGACTAAAGTTCTCCTCAGCACAGAAACCCATTTTTGTTTGCCATTTATAAATCATCTGCATTTTTGTTATTCTATGAAATAACTAAGCTTGTTTTTATTTCCTCCAGAATTAAAATGCGCTCTGTTCCTCTCATGCAATGAATGTTACTTAATGGCTTTCATTAGAATCAGCTGTGTCTAGCAAATTGCTAGATATAAAAGATCTAATCTGTTTTAAAGTAATCATTTTGGTGAGCAATCAGCCACAGAGTCCTCCCTCGTTCTGTGATTGGTATCAGATTAGATGAGGAGAAAAGTATTTGATATGTAATTGAGGAGCAGAACTCTATCTGATATGTAAAAGATATCTGAGTGTCAAGCTGAGGTCAGAGGTGTTGACCTTTAAAACTGCAGAGAGTTTCTGGTTCATCACAGTAAAAGGAGACTGCAGTCTGGGGTGAAGGTTAATTCTTGGATGTAACTGGAGTTGAGAGCACCATTGTCTTAATGTTGGGTTACAATTTAGGTGAAGGCTGAAAAGTTCCAACACATATTATTTTTATTAAATCAAGTTTTAATCCAGTGGGATTCTCATTTTTGTTTTTAGTTCGCCTGTAACAGTTCAGCTGCAGCTGCGTCCTACCTCCAAGTCTCAGTTTTACTACTTTGAAACATAAAAATGTTCTTCTTTCTGAACTGAAGAAATAAGAACTGCTTATCCAGCAGGAGTGAATCCTACAAGTCAGTCTCAAGAAAATCAGCTTGGGTTTTTTTAGATGGGAAACTTTTTAGAAAATTAGAATAATGAACTTAACTTGACTGCATTGTTTAGGATCGACTGGGAATGTATGTGATTGATTTGTCTGTATGATTGACTTTTTAAAACACCTTGAGATGATATTTGCGGTGAATTGGGGTTACATAGATAAACTAAACTGATTTTAATTTTCTGTCGGATTATGCAATAGATTATGGTCAATAGAGAGGAAAGAGCAGAGCAACAAGGGAAGGTAATTCTGTCTAAAAATGGTTTACTTTAGGTGTTACATGTCAGGGTGACAGTTTGAAGAACTTCAAAGTGATGCGGCTTACATTTGTAAAACATGAAAGGAGACACGGGCTCACATATTCATGAAATCATACCTATGAGACACTTCCCCACAAAACTAATAAAATATTTAGATGTACTTCTACAGAGGGGCTGTTTCATCACACCTTGTGGCTACAACATCTCGGTCGTCATCACTTATTAAGATGATAGCGCCCCGCAAGAAAAATGTACATATCTTTTATCTATACCGACATTGTGTGGAACTTTCTGTTATCTTTAAAGGTTTCATGTCAGAGCACATTATATTCTTGCTTTAGAAATGTGTCTAAAAATGTGTTTAGAACTTGACATGAAGGAGTCAAATAGAGAGAAGAATAAGTGTCTTTTTCTTACCTCATTATTGGAGAGCTGGTACCAAGGCTGCTTCCCGTAGGTGAAGATCTCCCAAAGAACGACTCCTAGACTCCAAACATCGCTTTCTGTGGTGAACTTCCTATACATGATGCTTTCAGGGGGCATCCAGCGGATTGGCAGCATGGTATGACCTCCGACCTTTAGAAAGCACAAACACACACAAGGAAAACAAAGTCATTTGAAAATGCGTTGAGCAAACAAGAGTACAACTTATGTAACTAATTTAATCTTAAATGTGTAAGCCGTTAATTTGTCAGAGTCTTTTATTGTCTTCAAAGCAAAAAGCAATTTTAAAACACAAAGAGTCTTTGAGACAGATGTCGTGTGGATGGATGTGTATTGAATTACAGTGCATAACTACCTATTGTTGTATACAGAGAAAATATTATTTCCTTAGCTAAAAAGAGACGAGAATGTGTTGAATTGCTGTGTGGCTGTTTATCGGAAATATACAGTAGAACAGGATGGAGTGAGAGATATGTTCTCCAAAAAAGAGAAAGAAAGTGGAGAAAGCAAGAAAGATTTGTGATAGAGGTGAAGATAGAGGATTTCACCTCTCTGCTGGCAATACATGTTAGCATGGGTTTATGAAACAACTGAAAACCAAAGTTAATGGTTGCAAGTGAGCAGCCAGATCACAGTGGTGTTGGCAAAATTTTTAAAGTAAATAGGTTGTTTTATTTTGGTTTTGAATTTTTATGTATCCAGAGTCAGCATAAAAAGTCTCTTGATGAGCGATGATTGTGTTTAATAAATATATTAGGTGTCAGTCTCTCCCCAGTCTTTAATTAGCTGAACTAATAACTTTTTTTTTTCTGTGCAGTGTCTGAGCTCAATAAATGACAGACTGTGAATCCATATTTCAACCACCATTCCAGTCACCACTTGTGTATCTTCAACTCAAAATGAATTTAAGTTCAAACTTGAAATACTGTTAGTGAGTAACTACCCAGGACGGACATAATGAGTTTGAGTGGCATGAAAGAGGCTGCTCTTAGCATAATACCAGTAATGGAAAGCTACATTACTTCAACACATTAAACCCTATAAAAAGGACAAACAGATTATATGTAGAAAAAAATCACAGAGAGGGCTGCAAGCTTGCTTCTATAGGAGTAGTAGTACCCATCTGCCAAAAAGTAATAATGCTAGTCAGAACTGGAGTGAGAATTACACTCTGGGAATTGTTTTCACAATTTATCACAAATGTAAAAGACTAATGGCAAACTAAAAACTTACTTTAAAACTTACTGTGTATCTAATTTTTATGTATCACTTTTTTATATATCTTGAAAACTATTCTATTCTATTCTATTCTATGCCGACATCCTAAAGCTTTTCACATATTTCACTGCCTTAGTATGCTCTCAAATTCAGCACATTTTTAAAGTGGAGCTACAGTTTACTGCTGCCCGAGGCATTTCAGTGACTTACATTTGATAGCGTGGTGAAACAGATTGCATCACTCCTGTGACTGTAGCAAGCCAAACCAGCTGAGAGCTCACTGCTTTGTACGGTGTTTCTCCAAACAAAGAGAACATTCACACTTCAGTGTATTTGCTGGTAATCTCCTCAGGAGGGGACAGACATTTAGCCAGTAATTATGATTAGTGGGTAAATGTGAAACATTATTTGCAAATGATAAAATGTGGGAACCAGTATGTGGGAGGCAGTAAACAGTCAGCAGCTACGCACTGTAAATTGCTTCAGTAGATTTGAAAGCAGTTATTTAATTATATACTTTAAGTTGTACTCTGGAATAAGAAGATACAGCGGTTGATGAGGAGCAGGACTGACGGGCTCTCTGTGAGACAGCCGGTCATTTTATTATGCTCTAATCTGAACTCAGCCGGTCGAGTCTGTAACGTCGTCAACTTCATTAGCTGTTTTTATTGTTCATAAAGACTGACAGTTCATTTCTACTGAGACTTCAAACACTGTTGTCAAAGGCCTGGGTCGGTTTGGTCTGGCTGAAGATCATTATTGTTTACTGCTCAACTAAAGATAAAAGGTATTTTATGGACAAGCTCACATGTTTCTATTTAATAGTTGACTTCATCTACAAAGAAACAATCTCTTCCTCCATCTCTTCCACTTCCTTTCAGGTTGGAAAATACTCTACATGACCATTTGTAGACGTCTGTGTTGCTGTATGGCGTAAAAAAAAAAAAGAAAACTAAACAAAAAACACACAGTCCGTCCATCAGATAGGCAAATGTTTTATATCCCTTTTAGAGCACTGAATGCACTTTTCTTTTATCCGAATCAAGCTCAAACAGGGAGAAGAAAAGTCATGTTACCAGGAAGAAGTCAAACATGTTTCAACAACTGATGATTGAAAGAGATACCCCAAAGCGCAACAAGCGATCTAGCGACACAAACACATTATTCGCTCTGCTGATTGTGATCTGCATGACAGAGTTAATCTGCTCTGAGATTCAACAGATTTAAGCAGGGCTGGATCACACAGGATTCATGTCGGCTTGTTCAACATGATTCAGAGGAAAGGGGCAAGAATAGTGAAAGAAACAGATGGGAAATAAGAACAAGATAGAAAGGTCTAAAATATTTTCAAATGGTTTAACAGCTCAACTACATCTTCACCCCAAATTGCAGAACTAAAATGCAGCAGTCTTTTAAAAAATATATATCATAAAAGGTACATTGGGGTTGGCTTCGGTATAAAAACTGTTAATTCTTGTTTGTGGAAACAGAATGCGCATAATCAAATTCTTTAGCATGATCATTAAACATTTATGTAGGACTTTTGGTTTTGTCAAATGGTCTTACAAAATATAAAGCTAGATTTTTTAAAATTACATAATTAATTATTATCTGATATTACCCACAAATTTAAGTTGATAAATATTGTATCTCATATTTAAATTTTCTGAGAGAGGATCAATGTTTATTTTGTTTAAAACAGGCATCGCTATGTGTATATAAATGGTGGTACGGTTTGCAACACTTAAGATGAAATGTTACAAGAAAGGTTTGCTCTGCTACAAAAAAGTCTGTGTTTCATCCTAAAGGACAAGAGGATTTTGAGGAATTCTCTCAGGTCTTTGAATAATGTGTAAGCTGCTGTTTTGAATAGTCTATGTCTACTGGGTCCAAAGTTGTGGAATTTAGTGTAGTCATGTTTATTTATTTCCATATTTAAGAATAAAAAAACCCATTCAGAAGTAAAATATCTATTCTTAGGGGTAAAGTATTATTTTTCAACAAGTCTAAAAATGTGATAGCCAAAATTCAGTATCAAATGTGCAGTAATTTGCACATTTGACACTGTCAATGATAATATGGAATGATAATAAATGATAATAGTATCATTTATTGTCATTCAGTAAATGATAAGAAATCATTTATGGAAAAAATTATTTATTATAACATCATTTTTTCCATAAACAACTAACATTGGTTTAGTAAAGGCATTTTCAGTCTTTTTGCAACTTCTGCAATAAAATTCCTGCAATTATAGTGACTCAAATGCTAATTGTCCAATTAGGCAAATTGCAGGAGCTAAATATGTTCACTATAACTATTTTTGAAATTCTTTTGTAGGAAAGCTATGTAGCTTTGACCTTTTTTCTCCCTCTCTGTGCTTTGTGCCAATGTTCTCCTCACTGAAACTCTTCTCTTCTTTCACTCTTTTCTTCAAACATGAATCTACCAACAGAACCGTGCTTCATTGCCCTGCGCAGATAGCACAATACATTTTCTGAAGTTTATGCCTGTTATTAATGGTCTGTCACTCTTCTATTTTAGTGAGTGGGTTATTTAATGCAGTCATAAAATGTGCGCAGTCACATAGATAGCCATCAGGCTCAGTTTTACATGGGAGGAAACATAAATGCCGGCACCTTGGCAGTTTTTACACTTCATAACCAGTCCTGGCTCTTTCTGATAGTGATGCTTTACGTTCTCCTCCGTATTTGGTTCATGACTAAAAGGACACACACTTGTAGTCCCTTTTCAGTTCACCCAGACTTTTGCAACATCAAAATGAAGACAAATGAAGATTATTTTCACAGTTAACATGAAGTAAGAAAGAAGATCTTGCTTCAAATTCAACTTAAATTTAGAACTACGGACAACATTAAGGCATTTGAAATACTATACATTATTCAATTTCTCTTCAGGTTTACAGTCAGTCGTATTCCAACTGGACAATAATCACAAAGAAGCATCAAAACTAGTCATGGAGCCGATAGAGAAAGTGAAAGTTAATCTACTGAAATGGACTCAAACCTCAACCCAGCTCCATAAAACCAAACCGATCTCTGCTTTTAGATCAAAAGAATGGTCAAATGTACAGACAGAATTATTCCAGCACCTTCTTAAACAAAGCATGTTGTGTCTCTGAATATTGCTAAGGTACATTTATCAATATACTTGTGGAAGTGTATGGATGAGGAAATTTAGAGAACTGGATTCCTGTGTGATTTAGATCAGTCCAAACCAGGACAGAACAACTTACATAAATCCTCAAAAGATAACCAGAGTAGCAGCTAAGTAAAGCAGTGTTAGCGTGATAGTTTGTTACATAATGATAGGTAAAATATTTTCTTTAGCTCTGTTGATAGATTTCTGACAGCTCATTGATGCATCTGATCTTGCTCATACCCATTAGTGTTTCTGTTTTATTTATCATGGCTGATAATTTCTTCTGATGGCTTGAAATAATATTAATAATTAATAATAATTAATAATTTTTTTATGCTTGTTAAATGTGGTTCAGATATGTAGCCCAGATGAACCTGAAACTCCAAACTAATGATCAGAATTAAAGAAGCTTTGAGTTTAAGAAGCAAAGGATCAAATGTCTCCTCAGGATATTCCTTGCATAGACAACAAAAAGAGAAGTGATGGACAATCTTCTGTGAAAAGCTACAAAATAGTACAAATAAAAAAGAAAACAACGTTGAGGAGCCACAAAAGGGAAACTACAGATTAATAGTTTTTGTCAACCACACTCCATACCAGTAAGTGGCGGTAATGCTACTAACAGTTTGTTGCCAACCACCAGTAAAACCAACAAGAAGAAGATTAGTTTTTGTCCATTGGGAGACGACACATCAAATACTGAGTAAATTGTGGTTACACTGATGCAGTCTTAAGTCCAAGTGTTTGCAAGGACATCTCCCCGCACGTGAGTTGCTTTGTTGTTGATCTCTGCCTCCTCCCCTCCTCTGTTTTCAGTTTCCTTCCTCGCTCTCACCTTCCTTCAGCCCACCTGCCATTCCCTCCAACACACTGTTTCATAAATATTCAGCAGCTCAGCCAGACCTCTGGCTAGAGTTCCAGGAAACCCCAAAAAAGGTAGGAAAAAACCCAGATCAAGCATGTGGTCTGGACTGCAACTTCCCTATGACTACAGTACCCATGGTGACAGGGTGAAGTATTATGGGATGTGTTGTCATGGGGACCTGTGAAATCTACCCTACTCACTGTTATACAGGAGATTTAATCTTTTTCATCTCATTTTTTGCCACGAAAAAAATACTACTAATAAACTATAGTTGGTATCTGCTGCAAAGGTGGAAGGGGTCATTTTCAATTGTAACCATTTCTTTCCATTTTAAGACATTTACTTAAATAATGGGTGTCAAATTCCAGTTCTCAAGTGTCAATGTCCTGTCAGGTTTAGGCCCTGTTTACACGACAGTTTCTGGTGAAAACGGAAGAGTTTTGTTGTGTTTGCACTGCACACTTACATGGAACCACCGAATGTTTTCTCTGACAATGGCACAGTTTGAGAACGGGCTCCAGAGTGCAGTGGTCCTAAAACGTACCAGTGACCATTGACCATTGCCATTTATCTAAACAGAATAAATGGATATTTTCTGTCAGGGAATCCCTACAACCTACAGAAGAAAAAACTACTGACAATGCTGGTGTTACTACAATTTGTGTTTCCCATCAAATAATTTTCCCCTAGCATAGCCAAGGTGGCAAAATACACATGTGCTCATTCAGCACTGTTACCTAGAGAACTATGGAAACTGTGAAAGCTCAAATAACGTGTTTCAGTGAAGTTAAACTTTTTCCAACTGTGCCCTAATCAGGCACACATAGTGCGTGTTTCCCCCCAGTATCTGGGGGTTCGGTATCTGATGGGGAAACGCAAATCGACGTGCTTTAAATTTGTTTTTAAATACATGCGCACTTCGTTTCAAAGAACCTAGCACCAACTAGTGGCCTGGCGAGGGCATTGCATCTTTCAATGTGTGCCGTTAATGTCTTCATGTAAATGTGTTAACAAAAATAGAACAAAAATTCAATTTTCATTGGATCACTGTCATGAAAACAGGGCCTTAGATTTGCATATTCTACAAACCCACACCAAAGAGAAGAAGATTTTAAAACCTCAAACCATTGCTCTTCCACTCCACAAATTACACTCCATTGTATTGGTTTATCATACATGAACTTTATAACATATTTTGAAGTTTGTGGTCATATGGAATAGATTATGAAGGTATTCAAGTGGTATAAATACTAACATTTTATAGAAAAGCAGTAGGCACAGGCCAAAAAAATGGATGCAGAAATGGATACAGTTTATTTCTGGATTGTTCCTTCTTTTAGAAATGTTAGAAGTCCCCATGGCAGCCTTTTGGGGGTGCCTAAACGCTAGCTCCCACAAGGAGGCAGAAATTTTATAATGAACGGACATTTTTGCGATGACATCCTGAAGGTCAAGTGTTGGAAAGAGCTTCTTAAAGAGACAAACAATTTCAAGGTTTAAATTGGGAAGATACATTTCTTTTAAGTCATGTTTGATATATGCAGCATTTTTAGAACTGAAGGTGCTTATTGTGCTATGAGATGGCTCTATGGCACTTTAGAGACACTCTGAGTCCTTATGATGAATGTTTGAGGTAAAGGGGGAAATACCTGTAAATATGTTTTTAAATCCTCTTTGAAGGAAACTAGAGCTGTAAGACAGAGTACACCCACCATCAATGGCACATCGACCCACACTGAAACACTTCGATACCCTGAAATATGGCTGAAGGTTTGATACGAGGCAGTGCCCATCAGATTCCTTGTGTAATAGGGGATTCGGTGACGTCACTGCACCCCCTTCATTTTATCGCCTCTGCTTCTATTTCCACACACATGCATGCGTGCTGAGAGGTGGGGGGGCTGAGCTCCAATTCCTTTATGACTCATCTTTGCTCCCGTCTGACGCAAGAGCATGACTGGGTCCATACACACTACCTTCCCACACACATACACTAACACCTCTGTCTCTTCTAGGTGCCGAGATGCGGCCACCATCCTAAAACTGCCCCTCTCCTGTGCTATTGTTCTCCTCTGTATTTATTTAGTCATTCTTTCTGTCTCTGACAGAGACCCTGTTGCAATTTCTGCTTTGTTTTGTCTTCTGCATGATGCCTTTTCTAGGCTGCTGAGCCTCTACACTCTTCCTCCTCCAAATATGCCCCTTTATTGCTCTATTACTGCCTTTTCTCTCCTTTTTTGTATTTGTTAATCTATTTTCTCCCCTGTCTGACATCTCACTTTTTCCTCCCTTTTTTCCTCCTGCTGTTTTTTGTCCCATCTTGTTCCTCCTTTCATCTTTTTACTGCTGTCTCTATCCCTCCTCTCCTTCTCTCTTCCTCTACTACTGCCTCGGCATACTAAGCAGAAGTTCTCTGATTACTTTTCTTCCTGAGAAACGATGAATTCAACTCCAGAGCTCACCGCCGCTACCTTCACCCGCTACCCGTTGCCATGGATACAGCCTCAGCACTTGGCATTATTGAGGAAGGGGTGAAAGGAAGAGGGAGGAGGAGGAGGTTGTTATGTGTTGTCACACAGAGACCGTACTGAAGAAGCCCACTCAGAGATTTTTTTTTTCCTGATGCATTTAATTTTCTAAATGCAGAAATTAAAAGTAAATAAATAAATAATTCCACCAAATGTTAGGTCGCAATGCTCATTGTCTCCATTTTGACACTGCAGCTGTACTTTGTGTTCATGAATCAGTGACATATTACAAAGCATAATTTATCTAGCTAATATACTTCCCAGTATATTAGCTAGACAATATACTATTCCAGAGTTATTACTTTGGAACACAAAGTACACTGAGCGTTTCCTTTTCTGGACTCTGTTCAACAACAAGAACAATACATCCATTGCATGTCATATAGATTATTATCTTTCAAAGTGTCATTGTTAATGTCATTATTTATTCCAAACAGAGATTTTTCTTGTCACTGAATGAGCCCTCCTCCCTCTCTCGCCTCCTCGGAGTTATCTGTCACTGTCAGTCATGTCAGTATGTCACAACGGATGGGGAAGAGGGTTGGAAAATGGACAGCCACTATCGATCACTCAATACAGTTTATTAGGCCTTGGCCCTTTGGGAAAGTGACAGATAGCTGTACAGCAGGAGAAAAAACCCCCACAGATTTACTCCTGACTCACTCATGTACCCCTGGGTTATCTTGACACTCCGAGTAAAGGCGGAGAATGACACAAATAAGGCAACGTTGACAGATAAATGTGCGCTAACGCTGCTCTGTTTGTGTGCAGGCACATTTATTTTTGCCTCTGCTGTTTCTAGATATGCGCTCATTACAATAAAACTAATGGATGCCCTTTATGAGTGTTACACCCCAATGGTCTTCCTCTGTAGCATAAAAATGTTCTTTGTCCAACTGTGTGTGCAAGACAACATTTCTATTTCCTTTTTTTTAGACTGTCTTCACATATATTAGAAAACTTGGTTACAAGCAAGAGATTTTCTGCCTCACAACTGAAGATGTGAGACGGAAAGATGGCAATCATTTTATATGTTATTCTTTCTTATAGTTGAGGTCTTTGGATTGATTGCAAGGCAATATTAAATAATTATTTGGTTGTAATGTTGACAAAAGAAATTGAAAAAAAAAACAACAAAAAAACAATTACCGCTATGCATCACAATATAAGTAGGTAGTTGAAAAGTAACATATCTGTTTGAAAATATGAGGTAAAACTTATCTATATTGGAGCAAAGTGGCAGACAAAAAGCTTACAGTAACAAAAGATGACTCTTTAGTTCATGCCCATGCTCAGGTGAAGGGTGGGGCTGAAGAGGCGGAGGGCAGGGGGGGGGGATGCAGATGGAGACCCATGCAGCAGTAAACAGGAGAGGGGTCGGTTGAAAAAAGGGCCAGAAAAGATATCGACACATACACCTACCCTGTAGTAGTCTGTGCTGTAAACATCTCTGGACATGCCAAAGTCTCCGATCTTAACTAGCAGGTTCTCACCCACCAGACAGTTCCTGCAAAAAGAGTAACCAGATAAATAAAATCATTGATATATTACAGAGGTTTGGCTGGCCCTCAGAGGCTGAAGTCTTGTGTGTTTTGATGTTTTCGTGAATCAAATAGTTTAATTATCTCTCTTTACTGTCACCAGGCTTTACAGGAGTCTGCTGATGACTTATTCATTTGTTTTCAAGTGTTTTTAAGCAGGGAAAGATACAAAACACACAAGACTCCAGCTCCTCAGCATGGAATTGATCACCATTGTGTCATAATCTTTCATTTTTTATTTTATTTTACATGGGTTTCCTCAAAAGGTGGTAAACTGTTAATATGTAATTGTGCTAAAAGAAATTTACTCCCACCAGTTAAACAGGCTTCAAACAGGCTGTTCACACCATTCAGTGTCGCTAAAGTCAATTATTCTGCAACGATGAGGGAGTCAAAATGCCTCCACAGAGATAAAAAATTGATGTAAGTTTGATTGCAAATTCTTGCTGCCCTAATTACTTATGTTATTTTTTGTCTGATATTGAAATTTATTCCACGTTCTACAAAAAGTGGAAATAGAACAAATCTGAAATATGTGAAATGCTTTTCATGTCTCAGTATTTGAAGGGTCATGTCTCAGTATTTGAAGGGTCCATTCCGTTATTTCCTATTGTGATAATGACTGAATCTATCAAACAGAAACCACATAACACGAATCTGATGTACTGCACACCGTGTCCAGTATTTTTTTAGGCGGCTGCTCTTTTCTAAAATATTTCAGCTTTTATTGCCAATTGTAGTGATTGTCTAAGTCTTAGAGATGACTATTTTGATGAGATCTTTTTGGACACTTATGTCCGAATGTTTTCTTGTCTTTTCCAACTAAATTTAGGAAAAGGACAAAACTAAAGCAAAAACATTATTCATTTATTAGTGTTTCCATTTAATTTCACATATTTTTTCTAAATATTGCCTGTTGATAAAAAAAAATTTAAATAAGTTCTTTCAGCAAATAATAACGCAATAAATGCTGCACCTGGTGGCCAAGTCGCGGTGCACAAAGTGCTGTGATGCCAGGTAGACCATGCCAGACGCTATCTGTTGGGCAATATGGAGCATCTGAGACTGGGTCAGCTCCACGGGTCTGGTGGTCTGGCCTTCTGCCATCAGAACTGCATCTGGTCCGTGAGCCCTACGAGAGAACAGGTGACAAATGTTCAGATGTGCTTTGTACGTTAAGCCTCAAACAAAACACGCAGAGCAATATTCAGCTTCTCTTGAGGAGAGTTTTTAAATGACAAACTGCTGCTGAACATTGTTTTCAATTGTCTGATTATGTGTGGCCACACTGGCAACACTCAATGCAATCAGGAAGAGAGACGTGCCTGAGGAACTTGTTCAGGTCTCCGTGTTTCATGTACTCAAACACCATGATGAGAGGGTCGCTCTCCACGCAAACGCCGTAGAACGTGACGATGTGCTCATGCTGCAGGTTGGTCAGCAGCTCGGCCTCTCGGTGGAAATCCTTCCTGGCATTTTCACTAGCCTCTTTCAGTGTCTGCAAACACATACACACATATATGCACATAAATGGCATTTTTAGCAGAGCAACAAATAAATAAACTTTACACTTTTTGCTTTCTATACTACTGGTGATTGGCAATTTTTTATTCTGGGCTTTCAACATATTATGTTGGTCCTTTTTCCTTAGTGGAAGCAAACAGAGTGCTCTTCCTATCAAACTGCATTCCAGCTCAGAATACAAAGAGTTAAATTAATATTACATTGACAAAGGCGAGGCAGGGAGGTAAAAGAGCCTTTTTCTAAACTAATCTCAATCTCTTCAGTGAATCAGGAAATCTTTGAGGGATGTTGAGCAACACAAGCATCTGTGACGGAGAAAGAAGAAATGAGAGAAATGTCAGTGTGTGAATAGGGCATGAAGAGTTGCAGGAAATGAAAGTGATAGGCTATGTATTAGTTTCCTTTGTAAAAAAAAAAAAAAAAAAGATTGAAAAATTCTCTTGTCCTACATGAATAATAGATTGTCTTCCTACATCATATGACATGTATATACATGAGTCGGTGTCTCTCTGTGTGCCAAAACACAGAAATAAACTCAGATTACACACACAGAACAAGAGGTCATTGACTTCCTGACCTTTGGCCCAGAAAGCAAAGATGATAGAAAACTTGGCTGCATGCAACTTCTGCAGTCAGCATTAAAGCAAAAGCATCTGGAAATGTTTTTCTGGTCATGTACTGTAAAATGATACAGCTTAAAGATTATATGCAGGACTATAAGAACATAGAGAGGGAACGAAAGCCTGTGCTTTAATCCACATTTGTAATCTAATATCAAACCTACAACACCTGACAATACATCCCTTGAACTTTTTTTTTTTTGTATTTTGTTAACATATTTCATTGTCATTTTATGTGAAAAAACATCATAGAGTCAAGTATAATTCTGAAGTGGGAGGGG
Organism: Poeciliopsis retropinna; assembly: GCA_010277075.1. Lineage (NCBI taxonomy): Eukaryota > Metazoa > Chordata > Actinopteri > Cyprinodontiformes > Poeciliidae > Poeciliopsis > Poeciliopsis retropinna. Next base: position 13,054,877 of record VMRM01000001.1, on the reverse strand, counting down.
AAGAGACACTTGTTTTTTGTCATGAATATGTATTGTGCTGCTTCGAAGCCGTACTTTTGATGCAGTGTACAGTATCTCTTTCAAATTTGCATGTTAGCAGAATACATTTTTGTAAGTTGTTTACTCTCTTTCAGATTTGTTGAAAATCACCTCTGCCTCAGATTTAAAAAATGAATTTAGCTCTGTATTTTAACTTGGTCATGAATATGCTATGATTTAAACTATTTCATTGCACCTCTACATGTATGTTTAGACGTCTGCCTGAAAGGTGAAGCTCCACCTCATCTCAAGTCCTTTGCAGCATGCACTGCATGATGATTTTAGTCATATTCAGCTCCAGCTCAAACTGTACAAACCACATCACAGGGTTAAATAATTCACAGCTCACAAATCATGTTCTCACACCCAACAACTAGATTCTTGGATGCAACCTGTATACACAACAATGTATGCGCATTTATGGCACGTTGGAGCCTTTAATCCAGAACTATGAGGAAGAAGGAACTTAGAAGAAACAACAAAAAACAAAAGTTCCTCCTTGCCAAATCTTGCCCTTCTGCAAACGGCAACCTAATTTCACTACAGCTGACTGTATGCTTTTACCGGAGTTGTTTAATGCTAATGTTAGAAAGACGAGTAAACCTTAAATTAAATGCAAACAGAAATGCTTGGGGGAAAAATATTTTATGTGCTCTTGTAGACATTTGAAGTTCATAAACTTAAATATTTACATTTCTGTCTTTTGTACTGACTTGTGTACTTTCAAGCAAGCAACATTTAAATCATATTGCTGGTTGCACATAATTTTAGCAAGCCGGGTTGTTTATAGACTTTAGTGGGAATCATTTTTTGAGCGTTTCAAGTGAATTTGTGGTGCTGCTTCAGCAGTGCGACACCCTTACCAGAGGGTTTAATTTTTGTGTGACTGTATTTCTGATTGGGAGCTGAACGCGAGGTGTTACAAACTGATCACTACACAATGTCCAGCACACAATTAGAATGAAACTCAGCTGGATCTCAGAATTGTTGCACAATTAAGAAATCAGGTGAAAATGGATCAACAATCACACACTGTTACCTGGCCACTTCCTTCCTACTCCATTCCCATTTCTCTTTGCTGCTTCACCTGGGGTCTCCCTGTTGATCGGAAGCAATTGTTTCTCAACAGGGGAGGGGCAACACTGTTCAAAGTGAAGTATAGTATGGGCCTCAGTGTATGCTCAAGTTGAAGGTTTGCTCAAGAAATTATCTGCATTTAGCTCCATCCGCCTTTCCTAAAAACTCTGGCCAGCCTCCCTGGCCTCACAACACGAAGCTGCCAACTCTAAGTTCAGGTAGGGATGGTGCATTCAGGGTGATGTACATGTATAGCTTTTCACCAGACGTAGCATTTTGCAAGTTTGATCTCAATTGTTGAGATCAAACTTGCTCTGTTTTCCCACACGTGCTCTGTTTGTTTGATTATTCAATTAATTATTTTTGTTAAGTTTCACAATCATGTGCCATGGTGTGTTGGTCTATTACATAAACTCCACATAAAATCCAAGTTTGTTATTGTGACACAGCAAAATGTGCAAGGGTTCAAGGTGAAATAATATTTTTGCTAAGCACTAGATATAGGAAGTGCGATTTGGCTTCCTGCTTAATTCCAGGATGTTGAAACCGACAATTTCTCTCCACGGATTACACAGAAGGCTTCTTATAAGCATGGATTTACAGATGGTCAAATAAGGAACACATTTTGCTTCAACAAAGATCCTGTTTACTGTTTGTCTCTGCTTAATCATCGAAGAGCATCAAATAACCTCTGTAAAATAATCATGAATCACTGCACGGAGCTGGTCATAATAATGCTAAATCCAGGGCTGCTTGCTGCCGCCGAGTCTTCCCTGTGAGGCAGAAACGTCTACAAGCAACCTATCACGCTCTCACTCACTGAACTCAAAGTTGATTTAATTCCCAGGCCAAAAAGTCACAATATTACTCTGTTAGTCATCCAGTCTGAGCACATTCAGGTTCTTGGACAGATAAAAAAGCAATCAACAACCTCTAACTCAGAAACGTGGTGGCTCATTTACATGTGAGAAAGAAACATTATTGGACGAGTTTGGTGTTTCTGATGGATGAGATACAGTCAAGTAAGTGTGCTGCATTCATATGGATGTGAATATTTTACTGAGCATTGGTACTTGCTGCGGCGTGATTTTGACTGATGGCTCCTCTGTGTTTAATATACAGTAAGAGCAAAATAAAGTAGCTTCCATGTAATGGCTGACTGGGTGATTGATAGCTGACTCCCAAACTGACACCATTAAACTTTCTTAGTGGGTGCATGTTTTAATATGATAAACAATCAAGGACATGTTCCCGTGCGGCAGCGCAGACAGAGTGCAATGTACGGACAAAATAATTATGTGTAATTATATATTTAAATGGCGAGGCTGTGGCAGATTGTCAACTTATAAACCGGTGCTCAGGCAGCTCGTCTGCCATGGTGTTTGAATTTATGAAAGGCGGAATAAAAAAATAAAAAGAGTGAAAGGTGATTTGTAGATAGAGACAGCATGAGTGAAGAGCATTTATTATTTATAGGACAAGCATAATATAAAACCAAAGTTGTAAACCGCCCCATCTTACTTTAAACTTTGCTTTTCCCTCAGTAGCTCTCTGGGCTTTCTCTCAATATTTTAATATTTTTATTCCAACATTTTGCTTCTTTTCCTGCTATTCCTTTGGCAGATTCTTTGCACTTAAAATTTTGGATCATGGTGAGGATTTAAGAAATGATAACATAACAGTTGACACACGATTTGAAAGATTGATTGTTCTTGAAAATATTATATGCCATTGATCTACTTGCTTAAATATGTCAACCAGATTGTGTTTTACATATCAAAGATTCAACCAAAGAAGTGGAACAAATACTGTTGCTGTGTTTACAGTAAAAAAAAAAAAAAAAAAACAGAAAAACTGATTAATTTCACAAAACATTTAACACAGTTTTTGCAGTTTCTTAATCCTCTCTGATGAGTCGTGTTGCTTATTTCACTTTTCGCTTGCCTCTTACATAAATATTGTCTAATTTTGTAGATGTGGACAGAGTTAGGTTGCAATCTCAAATAAAAAAACTGCATCAAATTGCTGAAAGAAACAGACAAAAGCCTGACTTGCAAATCATTAAGTGATATTTGGAGGTTTGCTATAACATCACATAGAACGTCATAAGAAATGTAGTAAAGAGTGTTGATGTTAAACTTTTAAAAAACTCTTTTTCTGGGTGCCAAGACTCCTGCTTTTCTCCCAAAACAATTAAAAAGACTGACATTTTGATTGTAATGGTGCTGTAGCAGAACAAAAAGCAGACTGAGCACCTTTAAGACGTGTTTCTGGGACTTATGAGAATTAAACAAAAGTCACATCAACTACCAGAAAAAAATATTCTATAATTTAATTAGGAAAACTGCGTAAGAGTTTTCTTTAGTTTTTATTCAAAAAGTCTGATTTTGATTGACACTCATTTTTTTATATAGAGCAATCAGACAATTTTCAGCTTCACCATACCTCACTGGTGATCAAATAATTCTTAGCTCTGTACTTACTTTACTAGTTAATGCAAAACAAAGTTGTTTAAAGTGGGAGTCAGACTCAGAGTTCCAAAACGATTAAAACTGTTTTAAATTAAGTCAGTGGAGGAACAAAAACAAAAGGAAGTTGTAATTTTGCAGTTTGGTGGTCTGGGAGTGCTATTTAAGTTCACGCACCGCATCAATAAGCGGCGGCCTTGGGGACATTGTTGAATGAGCATAGAAGTGCATTCCTCTGAAGCCCACTTAATGCCCACCAATCTCTAACAGCCGTGACCTTTCTGCTCAGAATGCATTAAAAGGCAGGCAGCAGGAAATGTAACTAAAAGAAGCAAGTCATTTTACACCAGCAAAAATGAACAAGAAGTAAAATAAAATATTGTAACTCAACTTTTCACCTACGTCATGTTTACAATCACATGAAAATATTAGCAGCAACATCTCATCTGGATTTTTATCTATGGACAAGAAATTAATTTCATTGCATGCAAACAAAAAGCAACCCTAATTTAAAAAAATTAATAAAACATATCAATACTTTTCTAGTGGAACAACATCCAACACAATAACAGGTTCTGTTGCACTTTAGATGTGCCCAATGTCCTTCATCTACACTGTTAAAGTCAATGTAATTTAATAGAAGTGAGCTGTTAGAGCGTCCTGCAGCAAAGCTTCCCAAACCATGGCACTTCCAACTCTATGCTTCATAGTTGGTTTGATTTCATTATCTCGGTATACTCTGTTCTGATCTAGACTAATCTGTCAAAAGAACATTATTCCAAAAATCTTGGTCTACACGCTCTCTTGTCTTGCTTTTTTACTCTATGCCCAACTCGTGTCAAAGGTAAACTTGTGGAGTCGCATGTATTTTCACATTATAAGGAACAAGATCCCCTGTAAGTCTTATGACTACCATCTTTAATTTATTGGAAACTTCATTCAGCTTCATTCGGTCCGCTAACAGGGTGAAATTGTTTGGACAATCACACCTGGGCATGTAAGGCAGTTTTCGAAAATGCTCTCCACCACTCATTTCTTTTTATCAGAAATGGCTGATTTTAAATTATTTTGATCTTTTTCACACACCCATTCACTGCCATAGTTTTCTTTCCAAATGTCTCAGAAAGGTATGGTTTTTCACTCTCACTTAAGCTGTCAGAAAGTAAACCAAACTAAATATTTGAGGCTCACTCTTCCTTCATCAAAAGGATGAGTAAGGTTGCTCCAATAATGTGGACTTGATATGATACATATGTAGGAGGCTTCAGCAATTTTAGTCAGGTGAAATATGAGGAAATACTAATAAATTCCTCTCCAGAAATTGCCTGAATAATGTATTTTATTTCAAAAATGACTTTTTTCTTCAGGATTATTAAATTTCACATAAACGCCCATGCATACAAATAAATGTAGCTTTTTCAAGTTGGACAAGTGGGCTTTTACAAGTGGGAACTCTGGTTCTAGAGATTTTTCAGGTGAAAATTTGGTAGAGCAAGATGACTAAGCTGAAGCTAAGCTGGCAGGCAGCATCAGCAGGTGGTTTCAGTTATAAGCTGGAAGAAAACAGGAAGTTCAAGAAAAGAAAAGAAAATATCTGTGGGTTTTCGTGAGGAGGATCTGAGCCAGGATGATGAGTCAGAACAGGGAGAGAAAATAAATACTGCAGGTGCAAGCAGGAAGTGTAGAGGAGAGGAAGCTGGGGAGGAGGAGAATGGAAGAGGGAGGAAGGGTGGTCCTGTCACAGTTCATGTATTGTTAATGCAAAATTCTTCACCATTCAGATCCTGTTTCACTGCAGACCTGCACAAAGAGGAAGCACTGCCTTGGTGAGGAGGCTGATGGGCAGATACATGTCACAGAAGGATGCTTCTTGGGATGCCACTCAATTTCATCCTGGAAGTCAGCGGTTTTAGCTGTAATCCCACCTCCTCTTACAGAGAAACCCTTGATAGGGACGACTTTGTCATGATAGCAGTGGAAATGGAGGTGAACATAGATTCTAAAAACGGCACCAGAGCCATATGAAGGATTATATCTCGGAAGGATGTGTATCTTTTTCAGTAATATAAGATTATCTCCTGTAGGTTGCTCAATATTTTTGAATATATTGCAAGTATCAGATATCACTTCTTAATATTGACCTGGCAATAATTTCACCTTCAACTATCCGCTCACTAATTAATTTGAAACCAAAAATCTTTTTAGACCAAATTTATTTTAAAAACTCATCATGACTTGAATTTTATTTTCCATTGACCAGTTTTTTAACCAGGACACTCCAGTCTTTTTCTGGACAATGGTCACAAAAACAAAATTTCGCAAAATTTGCAATATCTGCATCGCTGCAGATATTGCAGCAATGCAATATCTGCTTTCTAACAGATGATTACATTTGTCAAGAAGATTAGAGAGCAGAATAAGAAACACTGGTAAAAGAGATGAAGATTTAACCCAGAACAGGTTCATTTCTGTGCTATTTCCTAAATTCCTATACAGAAGCAGAAATGTCTGCTCATGTTTCTGCTTAAAAGGCGTTCTGTGCAACAGTAAAGTGCAGGTAAGGAAGGAATTTCATGATTACCTTGACAGCAACGAGTATCTTCTCCTGGTCAGGTGAAAGGTTGTAGCACTCAGCCAGGAAAACCTTTCCAAAAGCTCCTTCTCCCAGTTCTCTCTTCAGCACGATGTTGTGTCGCTTAATGTGCTGGACAACTAGACAATATGAAACAGACAGGAGACACGATGTAAAAAAACATGAACATAAGGCAACTTTTGCTTATGGCTGACGCATCCAGATTTTTTTAATGAGATTTAAAAAATATGGAAAATCTCAGATGTTTATGACTGAGAAGAAAAGATGTTCAACAGATTTACATATTGAGAAATGTCAAAACCAGACGTTTGCATATGAACAACAAGTCCGTTTTGTTGTTTTGTTTTTTGTTGTACAGTCGTGTTGAAGCCTACACTGTTTCCACAAGGTAGGAAGCTAGAATTTATCCAAAACGTCCTGATATGTTGGAGCAATGAGAGTTCCTTTCACTGGGACTAATGGGAAGAGTTTGACTGCTGAAAAACAGCCTCACACCATCAACTTTACTCTTGAAATGGTGCATTCAGGCAATTACTGTTCTCCTATCAACAACCAAACCCATACTTATTTCTTAGATTGTCAGACAGAGAGGTATGATTCATTATTTGACTGCCCTTGGAGTCCAATGAAGACATCAATTGCAAAACAGCATCTAATGCTTTGCATTGGACTTGGGGATTTAAGCCATGAAACTGAATTTCATGAAGTCTGTTTTGCATTGTACTTCAGCTAATCTGAAGGCACCAGGAAGTGAAGGTCTGTGACTCTGTGACTCCTGACTCTGCTGAAAGTTTTCAAACTCTGTGCACCAACATTCAGCAAATGGTAATTTAAAATGGCCAAACATTTTTTTTGGCCGAGTTGCTACATTTTTTGGCAAAGTGATTGCTTACAAATGTTTGCTTTCAATCATTCGTAATACCACTAAAAATTGACTGTGGAATATTTAGCAGTGAGGTACTTTATGGCCAGACTTAGACAGAATGATGATGTCACGCTTCTTTTCCCCAAATACCTGAGAGTGATCCATTCTTTCACAAATCTTAGTAGAAGCAGTCTGTACGCCTGAAAAATACAGAGTTTCACAAACCTAAAACCATGAAAAGCACTTAAAAAGCTGAATTTAATAGTTTGTTGAGTTTAATTTTGGCAGCATAATGTACATAAAAAGTAATACCCCACCCCTCTTTCCATGGCTTTAATAGTTTCCCACTATTTCAGTTTTGGTAGCTATTTCAGATAATAAATTAGATTTATTCAAATCTACCTTTCTACTCTGCAAGGGGAAAAACAGTCACAAGAACAACACAGTGTCCAGTAGTTTTAAACTACTTGTAATGTTTTTGCACTTGCACTAAATTGTTCTAGTTTTTTAGACTTTTATGATCAGCACCTGAAAAATTACAGCATATTGTCTAAAGGGAAAAAAATGACAATGGAGACAAATTGTAACAAATAAATGTCAGATACAACAAGTATAAGTAGTTACTTCAAGAAACAGTTTAGAATCTCAGGAATAGACACATCATCCTTAAGTTGATTGTTTATGTTTTGCCTCGTTTTTAGCAAAGAGCTCGTTAAAAACTATATTGTAAGGTGGTTTTATCTTTGGTATTTTTCAATGTTTAGACTAAAAACATTGGAACAAATTAAGTATAAATTGTTGCAGTGCAGGACAATGTTGCCCCATTTCTCTTGTTTTTGTTCTATACCACACAAAGAGAAAAGATAATAAATCCATAGAGAGCAGAATTTGACCTTGTCTTTTTTATACTGCATTTTCTCTCTGCATTAAATAGTAATGATAAGGCCTGATGACTGTTATATAAGGTGCTGCTATTATCCTGTAATTAGTATGAAAACAAAGTATGAACAACTGGTAGCTGTAGATGAGCTTTCAGTGTTGTTTCTCTGTCGCTACATTCATTTAAAAAACTTCAGTCAAATATTTTTTTATGCCTTGTTGTTTCCTCCATATTCCCCACGGTGCTTAAAACCTACAAATTATTACTAATTGGTCATTTTCTCACAATTTTCATTTTTTTCTGGCACAAAAACCTGATTTGAAAATCCTTCTTGCACCACATGTAGTTTCTGTCATAATAAATAAAAAACAGCAACAGTTTCCAATCCTTGAGAATTGTTTTTGCTCCTTGAAGCTTGGGTTTCAGCCTGCAGGTTTCTAAGAGAAACAGTAAAATTGTGAAAAGTAATCAGTAGTTTTGGTATGTATCTGTTCAGATGTACCATTATACACTGTGCCTCTGTTTTCCTTAATGCATGTAATCTCCTCCTGCTGCCAGCTCACCCACAGTTGGCTCAGAGGGAGCAACGCTGCTTTCTGTTGCTAAGGAATTTGTGACTCTATGCCAGCTGATTTCAAGAAAATTTGGCTTTTCACCATAATTATGACTCAATGTCTTATGATACGGGATGATTAACCCTGTGTTATCCTTACTTAGACTTCATTAACCCCTGGCTTTTATGGCCCAGATGTTGACACATACGAAAACATGGAGCACATGTGTTGATGTGTGTTGATGTGAAACACACATCAAAACATGAAGGAGGATAAAGGAGACTTATGCATGATGAGATTAGGAGGCATATTTAAAGAAAAGCTGCCGCTCAGAATATCACATTAAAGCCCAGCTAGTTCCTGAGAATCAGTCGCATTGATCCACACTGTAAACTGGTGATGTTAACCATAACAGTGTAGATAGAAACAGAACAAAAGTGTTATTATATATTTAATACTCTAGAATATTTAACATCAGTTTCAGACTACACAGTATTCCTTTCTTGTGATATTTTCACCAGAAAGATCAGGCTGTTATCAAAACCGTTATAATGGATGTGATTTGACCCAGATACACAGCTGGCCTCGTCTCCTCACTGACCTGTTTGATGTCAAAATGAACGCATTTAAAAAATGGACTTTATGAAAGAAGGGCAATGTTTAAGACTGATTGCATATGTCCAGCACCTTGCCTGCTCCATCGCTATTCTGCCATGTAGCAATTTAACAATGCCTCAGGCGGTGAGTTCAAGGTATAAAAAATCGCTTTGATAAAAAGTTGATGTCATATTTTTAAGCCCATAACCTGATTATGATTTATAGGAGATAATATTTTCTGCTGTTTATTATTCCTTCTAAAAGTGAAACTACAAATAATAAATCTTTATTTGCTTCGTTTAAAACATTTGACAAAGCGTGTCTGCTTAACCTAGTTTGCATCTATGTTTGCAACAAAACAGAAAATCAAAACAGGAGGGAGCTTTTTCTCCCCAACTGGATGAAATATCTGTTTAATTTGTGAGCCAAATCAAATGCAACATTAAGCTAAGCTTTCACTTATACTTTGGTCATAGTGAGCGTTTCAACTGAAATTAAATTGATGTTATTAATTACAGAGGGTGCAAATGGAGTAGCAACTGCAGAAATGTGCTAAACAAATAAACTTGACCTGATTTGACTTGGTTTAACTCCCACTGTCTACGAGTTGTTTTTTTTTTTTATTGAGTTCTTCCGAAGAAGGAAGGGATCTTCTGTAGCTGTCTGTGTTGCAGCTACTTTTAAGCAGCTCTGACTGAAAAATAAATGCACATCTCAAGAATATTTACTTTACTTTTAAATGTTCCTATTAATGATCACCAAATGATCCATGTGTTTGCTGAAAACATCTACTGAAAAACAATCAGCATGCTTCTTTGTGATAAGTTACAAAGAAAAGACAAAGCCAGAGATTTTTGTGGTTTAAAACAGCAACAGAGAAATATTTTTATTAGCACTTAAACATAATGTGTACAAAGGTTGATGCAATTTCGTGCTTTCTCAGTTTTGTTTGTAAAATAGCCCTAAGTAGCCTCAGAACTGTAGGACAATTTTTGGTAACACTTTATTTTACGGGGTATGCATAAGACTGACATAATACTGTCATAAACATGACAACACCTGTCTCGATCATGAAGGAGTCTTCATCAATGTTTATGACTGTTGTCATGAAGTGTCATTCGGTAAATAATGACACTTTAATGCAAAACTGACACTTTTAATGGACTTTTAATAAACTTTTTAGTGCAACTTTGCATTAATAGTGTCATTATTTACCGAATGACACTTCATGACAACAGTTGTAAACTTTCATGAAGACTCCTTCATGTTCATGACAGTTGTTGTGTCAGTCTTATGCACAGCCCTTCAAATAAAGTGTTAACAAATTTTCCACTGAGTGTAGTAGTGAAGGAAAAAGCAGATCAGGGAAGTTTTCAGCAGAATAATATGCGACTGGATTCAGTTCTGAGTATCTACATAATACATCAGAATATCTAAATAATAAGAAAATTAAAATGTTATGCAATGGCTAAGCACAGATTTTTTTAGGTGGAAAACAATATCTAAAGGAAATGGTGATTTCAAACAGGAAAGTGGCTAATTGGTCTGGTTCCAGTCTAAAACAATAACTTCCTGGAATCATGTTAGTATTTATGGTTTACCTTTGGTTTCTTCAAAAGCTACAGACAGAGAAGCAATTCTCTTTCCTTCAGTGTGCAAAAAGGTCATGTGTGTCCACTGATGTGATTTCTTTCATCTGCTTTCAGTCTTCCTCCCAGGAACTTCAGCACCAGTCACAAATTAGTTACAATTCTCCATGCAACAGCAGAATACAATGAACCCATGTTCCCTAAAAGACAGCTATCTGCTATTTAACCATCTAATTACCCCACCACACCATTTCCTACTGTGGCTGAAAGTATTTGTCCAGGAAAGTGCCTTGCGCCACTTCTCCGTAATTAACATCTTCAAATAGCAAATAAATTGATGTGTGCGGACCAATGCTTCCTCTGACTCTTTTATTTTTCTTTGGCGTGAAGCCCTGTTGGCTCTCTCAGTGTTTTTACAGTGGATTCTCTTTTAATTGCACAAGTAATGTGTCAGTGTAATTATTATCCATTTATAAAAGAAGGATGTAGAATTAAATGTCATTTCTGTACCTGGCAATTTAAGGTTTTTGTTTTACTGTTATGACAGCAATGACAGATGCTTGTTAAACCTCTGCTCTGGATCGTATATGATGTGTAGTCGACCACATTTAATGCATTTCACACAAATGATATCTGGCATTACAAATTAGTTATTTTTTGTATTTATCTTCATTTAATGTTCCTCAATCTGTTCTTAAATTTTCTCCTCTTGGCTCAGCAGTTCTCATCAGCATTCAAATTGTTTTAAAAGCAAAGGGAATAAATGTCCCCCAACTACTTTCTCTAACAGCTTTAGCATGGACAGCTCTAAATGTCTTTATAAACTCCTAAGACATCCAATTTATCAACATCTTCTAAGCACCTAAAACATAAATTGTAGCCTGTTTGCTGTCTGTCCTTCTCGTTACTCCCGATTGTCTCATCTGTCCAAAAGACTTTTTATGGTGACATAAAACAACTTCAGCAGCTTGGAAATAGTGTGTCTCTTTGCTGGAACCAGGCAGTCCAACAGGTCATATGAAACAATGTTTGACAGATGGTTAGTGAGAAGAAATCCAGCTATGCCAAATTCTTCCCTGATATAATCTGAGTTGATCTTGTGTCTCTGGTTTTCCTCTGCATTTTCCTATAAGTGAGCCACCACATGCCCTCTTACTACAAGGCGTAACTAATTGTGACCTACATTTTTTGACATTTGAGTGCTTGTTTGTGAACACTGTACTCTTCTGTTGACATATAAATAACATTTTCCAAAAGTACGGTAAACCGTGGTTGAAACAAAATATCAATCTTGAGATGTGACTGGATAATAATGATGGAACAACTGAGTGATTTAATATGAGAGGTCGTGAGAGGAGCATTGCTCTCTCAATCCAGGGCCAACTCTAAGGACCTTGTCTGATCTTGTTTGTGAAGTCTGATTTGTACAACAAAAAAATTTAGATATTCTAGGAATTTCAAGACACACTTTTCATTCATATAGCTAAACCTTTTGCTTCTAAAGTTTGAAAGATAGAGAAATCATCTACTTCATCATGAATATGTCAATAAAATGAACAGATTCTTAGCATGGCTTGTGGAGCATAAATAAGGAAACAATTAGTTTTCAGAAAGCTGGTGTACATGGCCAAGAAGAGTCACCTGCGTCTTGTTAAAACCAGTAATTCAGTTTTTCCAATTTTATTTTGTATAATTTGCCTTTTATTGATTCATTGGCAGTTTTATAATCTGGGCTGAGCCAAGATTTTTACACTTGTATAAGTTTCTAGTTTAATTGCTAAGTCCAGCAAACTGACTGTACAACACGAACCATCAGTGTTGTACTCTCTTTCAAAAATATACATTTTATAAAAGCAGTGGTTCCCAAAGTGTGGGCTGCCCCCTTAAGGGCGGCGCAGTGTCATGGCAGGGGGGCGCGGGAAGCAGAATGGATGAATAAAAATAAAAAAACAGTTACACAACAGTGTCTCACTGTAAAGTTGGTTTGTAGTGTGTTTTGTTGCAACCAGAAGTGTGAAATAAACTTCAGTGGATTTTGAAAAAAATATATGTGTATAGGTTTCTGTCTGGTTGAACGATGTGTGTGCCCAGTTGATTTTTTCTTTTTCTTTTTTGGGGTGATTTTATTGTAATCCGTAGGAGTGCCCAGAAGAAAATCTTTGAGAACCACCAAAAGGAATATAGAAACATTACCTTATTCTGAACATATGTACCACTTGGTTAATTTAAACCATGAAGGTTACTAATAAGCAACATCGTCTTGTGTTTACAGACATTAGTTTTACTGTAAAATGTTAAAAAGTTTAGTAAAAAAAAACTAATTCCATGTTGCTTATTAGTGACTCAAATTGCATACATCTAATTAAAAATGTTTTTTTTATTCATTGTTACTAATGATGATTAATGATAATGTCTGTAGTAGTTGCAGTTCTTTCCAAAAAAAAAAAAAAAGGCTTATAGACCTCTTGAATGTGAAAGCTTCCTGAATGTAAAATTAATTTCTTCCACAAAAAAATGTCATATGGAAGTAATTTTGACAAGGTTAATAAATACTGGAGCGTTCAAATGACAAAAATCTGGCCATCAGTAAAGAACTCCATTTTGGGACTCACACCAAACCACAACCAAAAATACCTTCAGCCTTTATTCATACCATAGTGTCTCTAAAGTGCTCAGTAAATAAACTATAAACTGAGTTTAAGCCAAGATTAAACTGGTCAATCATTACCACAGCAAATTGGGCCTTCACAAACCTGCACGTTTTACAGTAACTGCTTCCTAATGCATCTATTATGGTTTCCAACAATCATGCCTCCTCTGATGTTATTATTGTTAATGAGGTGTTCACTTCTGAAGAAAGCTGCACAACTGAAGCTGTGCAACACATCTAACGTTTCCCGTGATTAAGCATGGATCCATCATCTCTGCACAGTAATTGTTGCTTCTCTGCTGCCAGGAACAGATCTCTGCAATCATTTAAGTAGCAACACATACACACTACTGAAGAGACAAGCTGGTTAAAGCCATGATTAAAAAGCAACCAAGAGCCACTTTGCCAAACTGTCTCCATCAAAGCCAATTGTACCTGTCTCTAAAGGCCCCATTGCCAAATAATCGCTCAGATACAGGCTGTATTTAAAGCATATTGCCTGAATGTGGCTGAAAGAGGCACACAGAGCAATGATTGTAATCACTGCAATATTTTTTTTTAAATACAAAGAAGAGGACCTACACAGCATGCTATTGATTAGCATTGATCCAGAGAGCTTTCATTCTTGTCTTTCAGCTGTAAATCCTATCAAGCTGTTCAGTTATATAGCGGGACCAAAGAGGTCAACCCGGAGTCTCTCATTAGTATACCTTCTAACATACCTACCCTCCAAAAAAAAGCACACGGACACACACACACACACCCACACACACACACACACACACAGAGACAAATGCAAATCTATTATTTATTACTACCCAAGGCCAAAGCCTAAAGAGGCTTTTATTACTCGCCAATAATCATAATGTCATATTGATGGAGCAGGTCAATATCCCTGCATATTCTCTGTTTATTTGTCTGTTGCTTTGTTCCTTCTGTTCTCCTTGAGTTTTTCTTTCCTTCTTCATTTCACTATATTTTAATCTCCTTTTTATTTCTCCTTTTCTTTCTTTATTCCATTGCTATTTATGATGTAAACATTTTGTACAACTGATTTGAAAAGATTTCAAATAAGATCTTCTAAGGTGCATTAATAGATTCTGAGCTGGAGGTGCTTGTTTGTACAAAAGGAATTTTGTACAAACATTTCTGGAATTTTGTACCTACCAACTCAAAGGCCAGTGTCTTGCAGAACCAAAGTGTTTGCAAGACACTGGCAGAACATATCTATTCTTAGTAATTGCTTCCAACTTCAGTAGTTGTGCATGTGTAAGTTTACTTACACGTGTCAGTCTTCAGCAGGCTGTTGGTGCTCCTAAAATACTGAGGGTTTTCTATGACAGGGATCTTGGTCATGCCAATGATGACAGCATCAGGACCCATCTCTGAGGAAGAGGGAGTGTTGCTGCCATTGGAGACATGATGGAGAGGAGAAGCTGAGTCGTCATCATTGCTGATCACTGAAGATGGTCCTGAGGAAGCAAAAATAAATCACACTGTCAGACTGAAAAATGAAACCAGCTCATAGTATCAGAGCGACCTAGGGCTGTGGGGGTGTTGGAGGCTTTGCTGCTCACACACAATGAGGTCCACAACTAAAAATTAAGCATTTCCTGTAAGATCCATCCACCCATCCATCCATCTATCCATCCATCCATCTATCCATCCATCCATCCATAAAACCATCCATCCATCCATCCATCCATCCATCCATCATGGGAGCAGCAGGTAGCATTTTGCAAATATCTATTTTCTTTTAACCACTATCACATTGTTGCAAAAAACAAAAAACAAATATTTCTAATTGATTTACAGAACATATTTTACATTCGGGAGATTTGATGTATGCTATGTAAACTTCTAAAATCTCCAACCTGCTTCCTGACTGTTCAAATCAGTCGTAAATGTTTCTCTGATTTTTAATGCAGTTATGACTGGTCAAGTAAACCTTTTTTTAACTCTTTACATTTCAAAGTGATCTTCATGTCATTCACTCTAACATGGTTCTCTGGATAATTAGAAGAGAAACAGGCCAATGACGTTACAAACCCTTTAGTGTACTTGAAAGTGGGCATGAAGTGCTTGTCCACATATTCACCATTTGTTTTAGTGTTTGTTGAAAAAAGCTCAAACTTAGCCTCATGTGACCAAGCACACAGTCCCATTTAAAGTGTCAGTAGAGGTTTGCAATATGATATTGTTTATCTTTGTATGACAGAAAAATCTTCTTTTTCACATAACTCCTAACAAACAGTTTGCATAAATGTGGTTTAATTGTTGTTATGGAGGCAGAATGATCTAGGTGAGGTTTTCTATGTGTGCTTGAAAAAAAATCTTCTTCACCATCGAGCTTCCTGTGTAAAATAAGAAGTTCTTAGAAACTATGTTCACCTTAAAAAAGTGAAACTCAATGTAAGACAATGCTAAAATACTCTGAAAGGCTTTTGCCCACTAATTAAATGCACAAATGTGCTCATATGAAAACAGTTTGTCTTTTTTGTTGTTCAAAATACTACTTCACCTTAAGGTTTTTATAAACCTCCTGTAGCAGTGTTTATAATAAATGGTTAATAAGGGCCATATAAGCCAAGCTGAGCAAATACTGCATATGTATATTTCATTATCAGCTGTAATGTTTAAAACAAAAACTTTGACTCTGCAACACTGATGTTAAAGCCAAAGAAAGGCAGCAGGCAGTTTTTTTAAAAAAAAGGAAATTATCCCATTGCAAGTATGGGCCAAAAAGATCTTTCACTGTAAAGTTATGCAAATTGTTTTGAAAAAGTGCAAAAGGAAAAACATTAGGTGACGAAAAAAATATGAAAGGTGGGATGGCATGAGTCAGACACTGAGCCCACACCTGTTAGAGGGAAAGGGTTTGTGTTGGCAGCACAACAGAGGCTGATATTAGCTTTTAATTAAGAAAATTAATACAGTGACTGAAGTTTGTCTGCGACTATAAACCCTTGTGACACCACTTCAAATTTTCTGCAAATATAAGAGCCGGAATAAGCAAACTCAAACCTTTTATTGCAAACAGACTGTATTATTAAAGTGCAGTTACATTTTGAAGATGCATCGATTCTCAATTTTGGGCTTTTTTCCATCACCTTTAACTCCTAGAAAGCCACTTAAAAATGTGCTATCTGGTTGTGCAGTCTTGTTCACTGAATACAAGTTACACTAACGTGTTTGTGCATCAGTTTTACACAGGCAATAAAATGTGGATCTACAGTGAAAATCCCTCAATGCCCTCCAGTAGAACAATGAAGTGGCTGCTCACATGGTAAGAGGAGAAATGTATCTGTAAGAGTTCAGAACGCTAATGAAAATTTGTGATTTTCATTGTGTTAATTATCCACAGTTTAAATAGAACTGTAACACCTCCTACATCTTTCACTCCTTTGTTTACTTATTTTAGAAACCATATAGAGATTCCACAGGGCATTAATGGCATCACTAACGAGCATTAATGATCTTTAACATTCTTGCATAAAGCTGTGTAAATACATTATCTAAACTCTGATTTTCAGTGTCCGTCTCTTCAGCAAACCAATAAAAAACGAGTGAGTGAGTCTGCTTCATGCTTCCAGCTCTGCACTGTTGTCCAAGTCTTTTGAGCAGTCTTTCCATTTGGACCATTTGGAAACGGTCCAAATGGTCTTAAAAATTTTGCAACACACTGTATAATGAAAAATACACACAAACATAGTAGAAGTGAGCTCAGTGCCGTAGACGTCTACAAGATAGAAAACCTCGACCAGAAGAACAGAAAAAGTTTCCAGTGACTTCAGTTCTATTTCCCAGAACATGAAGTGCAGTAGATGTTTTCCCTCTCATGTGAAGTTGGCTCTGCTGTATCAGAATAATACTTCACATTGTTCATTTCCTCTGTCCCTGGCCTCAAATCAGGCTCTAGTGCTGTTGACAGGCTGGATTGAGAGAGTGGAGCTGAGAGATTGTGTTTGTGTGTAAATCTAAAGCACCCTGTGTGTGCGTGCGTGCGTGTGTGTGTGTGTTGGTGACTCATGAGGGGAGAGACGAGGCCTTGAGAGAGGGAGACAAAGAATGAAAGCAAGAGCACAATAGTTTGTTTTTCTGTGTCGGGAGGTTTCAAGCATGTGCTGTTAAAGTGTGTGTTGGCTGTGAAGTCTGGCACCATCACCTGAGTCCAACACCAAGATTTGTAAGTTAATCTCCTGTTTGCTTATGTTATTTAAAAGTATTTTTTGAACAGATAATTCTTGGGCCTCATGTCTTTGACAAAAATACAAAAATGTGCAAACCATCCATGTCTTTTTATACATGGAAAACAACTAAAGTAATAAAATCAACAATATTAAAATGCACAACAATTTTATTGCAGCATGACCTACCAATGTTAAACCATTTTACATCAACATGAATCAGCATACTAGACTAAAAAGGCTCTCAGGAAGCGCTTGCCACGAGGTGTTGATCAACCAATCGACGACAAACTTGGGTTAAAGTTGGAGCCACTTCTGGTTAGGTAGCCGGTAAAATCACTTTTTAAAGTAAGAACTCTTAAATTAGCTCATTACGGTCAGAATTTGTTTTGAAAAGATCAAAAGGCAAAAGGGAGCCTGGAGAAGAGCAGTTTTTGTCGGTGAAAGGTCAAACCCGAGGTGTTTGAAATGTTCAGGTTGTCTAACAGCCTCAGAGAAGTAACATACACAGAACCAGTAAATGGCACAGGGAGAGTCAATGCTATCACAAATATTTTTTTAAAAGATGATCCATCTTAACCAGAAACAAAAATGCTGTTTCATTTTTCTGGAGATAGAAACGCTTCAAACAATTTTAATTTTATTTGTGGAAATGCTCAAAAGCGAAACAGATTTTATATTTTCATAGGAAGAAGGCAAAATATTTAATTTGATATGAGGAAGAGTAGCTTCACTAGAATATCAGTTTCCCAAACGCCATTAAAACAACAAAATGTGAAAAATTCATTTTCTCACTGGAGAACGTTAATAACTCTAAATCCATCTCAACATGAGGAAGAAAACAACATGATGGAGACAGGAGTGCAGGTTATTGTCTGTCAGCTTGTGCGTGTGTTTGTGCTGGGAGGGGCTGCAGATCATTACCACAGAGAGGTCCCAGGGTCAGATCGTTATAAATACCGTTAAGCTCAGAGCTGACAGGAGCCTGTGTGCATCTGGAGACAGAGAGAGGTGGCCCAACCTCCTCTGGGAGTCACGGTGTAAAAGGGGGATGAAAAGATGTGAAGAAGAGAGGCAGGGAGAGACGGTAAGCAGACACAAAGGCAAAAGAGGGGTCAGGTCATGACCCTACACCGTTAATAGACATGGAACTGGTGTTTAAACTGGTGGAGAGTGGTGGCCTGCGCAGCTGTCAATAAACTATGACGTCTCGTGTTCAAAATGCAGGCCACAGCTCAGATGTGGGTGGCAGGGAAATGAGCTCTGAAGCTGCCAGAGGCTTTCTGTCATTGTTTTCAGATCAGCAAGTGCAGTAAAAACAGGTAAAAGCTCTGCTTTGTAGAATGACTGATGTATATTCAAAGGGATGCTTGAGAGAT
This sequence comes from Poeciliopsis retropinna, assembly GCA_010277075.1. Lineage (NCBI taxonomy): Eukaryota > Metazoa > Chordata > Actinopteri > Cyprinodontiformes > Poeciliidae > Poeciliopsis > Poeciliopsis retropinna. The sequence continues at coordinate 13,035,999 of VMRM01000001.1, read as the reverse complement.
TGTGGTTTTAAAAAGTGATCCTTCAACCTCTGCCAATAATAACACTTGAAAACAGTGGTGAAACATAATTTATGAGCCTTTGCCCTTCTAAAAGGGGCCACAAAAAGTCCCATTCAAAGATTAATCTGGTGGTAGACAGGGCAGATCCATGAGCAAACAGATGGGGCCTCAGGAACACTTAGTTGGTTTAAACCTGAGTTTGACTGCAGACAACCTTCTGTGAAAGAAGACAAAGGATATATAGATGCTGATGATTGAATCTCTCTAAATGCTTTCACCTGCTAGTAAGATTTCAGTTTGCACATCAATGTCACAAAGATGTTGATCAGTTTAAACATATTTTTTCATCCTCACAATGAAGAAAGGGGATGTCACATAACCTTTATGTATACATTGTCATTTCAACAAGGGAATAGCATGATGTGGGATGCTAACTCATGAAAGCAGCTTTACAGGTTCATGTAAAATTTCTTTCTAAAGATCCCCACATAGCTGGATATATTGTGAGCCACTCAGACTCAGCGTGTACTGTCCGTGTAGTTCAGTCTTTATACTCTAGCGTACCGATTGCCTAAAATTCTCTCATGACAAACTCCTTCATTTCCTACAATCCTAGTAGGTGCTAGAAAGTTTGATGAGGTAATTGGGTGCGTAACCCTGTTTTTTCTCGGTCAGGGAATCCTCAACACACCTGTCAGCGCGTGACAGTAAGTGGAAATCACGCTGCGCTTTCTTGCGACTGGGTCCGCTGACTCTTAACTTTATCAGCTTGATGTCATACATACAACAATTCGGTGCAAATATTGTTTTCCACCAAGCAGTTTACTGTGCAACACTTAGTACGTGTACACGGTCATAAAAATGCCAAGGACGCACAGACATCAGTGGATTGAAGTAAGTTGAGTATGTTGGGCTTTAACAGTCAAGTAAGAGGTATGAGTGAATTTCCACCACACCTGATCTGTTTTTACCTGTTTGCACTCAGTCAGGCAGTCCGAGAATTTATTTATATGGTATCTTTAAGTGAAAAGGTGCCTTTCTGTTACGTACAGCAGGGACACAAAGGGATACAATCAGGGACTCTGGAGACAGTAGATTGATTTTCTTGACACTGGATATCTTGTTCGAGATTCTTTGGACATTATTTTTGGACATTTAACTAAATATTAAATTCAGGGTCTCTAAGGAATCTCAATCATAGCTTGCAAGACACATCTCCATATTTTTATGTTTGGTGTTTAGAGTCTCAAATATGACTGACTGAAAGGGCGGAAAAAGAAACATCCCTGATGACGTAGAACACACATTATAGTCTGAATTACTGCCAAAAAGAAACTGTCCTAAAAACACACATTTTTATTGTAGTTTTTATCTTTTTTTTTTTCTTTAAAAACCAACAATGACTATAGTTGTGTTTAACTGATTGAATCAATTAAACATGAGATGGTGGTTGGAGCTCTCAGGCTATATACAGCACACTCTCTCCTATGGTAATATTATGCTTCTAGAGTTGTTGAATCTAATTTGTCTTCTCATTTACATTTTCATAGTAGTACAAAGCTGTTCAAACAATCTCAAGAGCTTCATGCCTCGTGGAAGAGTGGAGTAGAGTGGAACTTTGGAGCTCACTTTGCCTATCAAAACCAGTATCAATATAAACACAAACTAACAGTAAAGGAAAATCATATTTGGTTGATTTCATTTTCACTGTTGTCACAGGTTTCTTTGCACTGGATCTCAAGCTGCAGGAAACTGGGTTTGACGAACCTTAAACATCTGCAGGAAAATATTTTTCTGTTAGTGGAGCTGCAGAGTTGAATGTGTGACTTATCAAATCCTCTCTGCAATTCCAAACAACTTCTTCTGCAAATTAGTCTGGTTTTGTTTCTTAGATTGGCTGAAGTTTGAAGTCAACAAATATTAGGAACTTAACTTGTTCATTTAAGAGAAAACAATAGCTGTGGGTGGGAGAACCATTTAAAACCACAACAATCTGACACCTCTTGTTAAAATTGGTCACCAGCTTGATCTCACATTGTGGTAGGACGGCATCTCATTCTTGATCCGGCAACCAGAGAGGCATTTTTTTATTATTATTATTTAAATGAAATACTATTAAAGAAAAATGAATAGGCTTCCAGTACATGAAGTTTGTTATCAAGAAGATTTTGAAACAAACATAAATTTCCTTTCTAATAGTAGCTTACAAATAGAACAGTAATGATTTATTGATAGTATAAGGTTATGTTTTGACTTGATTTGATGCAGCTACCTTGATGGCTTTAGAAAATGAAACATAAAAAGATTAAAAAAGGGTTAGTCTGGTTTTTCCACCATGTTTAATTGGTTTTTTCCTAGACCAGTTTCATGTCTGGTTAAACATCTGTTTCTGTCAAATAAACAACAGGTGCTCTTCCATCCAGTCATTTGCAGCTCTTGAAGTACGGTGCTGTTAAATTAAAGACGTCCATTTAACAGAGCTCACTTCACTTGAGGTTTCCTGGGGTGCTGTAAACCAGATTCTTAGTTAAACTGACCAGATGTGGTCTGTGGTAATAAAGTAGCTGTCAACAAACCAAGTCTGAGAAACAAAACACAAAATAATACAAAAAAAAAAAGTCCAGTTTTGAAAGAGCTGGTATGGCAATTATGAAACATTTTAAAGCATATGAACAAAAAGCAGGATGAGCATCAGTCTGTTTAAACAGAGTAAAGGGAAGCCAGGGATTAAATCACCTGTTCAGCCAAAAAGCAACCCTGAAGCCTTCTGCAGGAATTCAGAGTTATTGCATTCCCTGCAGGAGAAATGAGTTTGACAGAGCAGAAAGAGCTGCTGCACACTGTTACACAATTATAAATATGACAGTGTGGACTGTCATACTTAGTAGTTTTTTTTTTTACATTGCTACTGTGGCAGAGCTTTTGTTGAGTGTGCCCTGGGGTTCAGGTCTTGCGTGAAGCTGAAGTTTTATGGCAGGAACCCACGCTGGAGTCGAGATAAAATGATGAGGGTCAGGGATTGTATTGATCTCTCTTTGTGTCTTTGTGTACACTCTGGACAAACAGAAGCCATATGCCTCTGTGTGTTGTCCCAGGTGATAAATATAAGGAGCCTATTATAAGAGTTCAGCAATCTGTTAAACCAATTTGGCTGTCACAAGCTCAAAATACAAACTGTAAAAAGATGAGAACAGGTTTTATGATTTGAGACTTTTTATAATCCTTGGCAGCAGAAAACCCGCTAAAATATGGTTTTCAGGTATTCCTTTCAGATAACCTAGATATCAGGTTAAGTTGGGGAAATAAAAACCGACTGAACAGAAAATTGTTAATCTTTCAAAGGCATCTGTACCAAGTCCATTAGGCATATTTTTAGTCTTATTCTTGACAGTCTAAGAACTCGATAAAGAGTTCATATGATCAGAATGAATTAGAACAAATGTAAAAGCCAACAAGACATATTTTTTTTCTTCAGTTTCTCTGTAATAAATGTTTAATCCCAGCAGGCAAAAGTCAACACAGCCGTCACTTAATAGTTCAGGGCCAAGACTGGCATGCTGACACAGTTGACCCTCAAGGCCTTTGTTCACAATTTGTGTGTGCAGACCAACACACGCTCATGCACGACTAGTAACATGAACCCCACAGTCTCTTTACTGTGCTGTCACCCTGCAGAGCACAGGAAGTAATCAATTGATCCAGGAGGAAGAGGAATGGAGGGATGGAGCGGAGACAGACGGGAGAGGAGAGCATGCAAGGAAGTTTAATGAGTGAGGTAAAAGGAGCTGCAGACTGACCACAGAGTGTTTGGTTAAAGACATAAAAATACACAGGAGTATACAACTCTGTGTAGTGTCTGCCTTCTCTGCTGTATAAAATGATGCATTAATGTACACGGGCAGTGCTTTCTTTTTGAAGCACAAGGATCATTCCTTTTATGTACTATGTATTTTACGCTTATTTGTTCATACTTTCAAGATTCCTGTGTACCTGAAAAATCTGCTTTTCTTTAACTTGCTTAATAGATTTAAGCCAGTTAAAATGCTAATGATGGAGTCCTAGACTACTTTGGGGGAATTAAATGTTAGCAATTGAAAACGTTTGCATTTTGATCTAGATACTTTGCTAATTGCAATGTTCAATAATAGTTCAATTCTAGCAATATAAACCATTGCACATGCTCATGCATGACTAGCAACAATTTATTAACAAATTCTACCCAGTTATTTTCATTTCATTCAGTGTTTAGATAAGTTTTCATTGCTTGTGAAATGTAGGAATTCATCAACTCAATAAAAGAAAAGAGCAATATTTGCAGCACTATCATTTGTAGGAAATTCTTTTCGGCAACAGGGACTGGAAGCGTAATTACCTTTAATGGCAAACACAGATGCTAAAACATATTCGTGTCTCTGAAAGGAAGCTTTCTTCTCTAAGTCTCAGCATCTCAAGCTGTGAACAATTCCTCATTTCAAAAATCTGAAGTACAGCCACCAAGGAAACAAGGGAGTGGCTTTGGAAAAAAGTCTCAAGTCCAAAGTCTGAACTGATACGCATGAACTGGAGAACTCCTTTAGTTTGGGTGTGTTTAAATATTTATGCCAACAAAATCAAATAAATTTCATAAAAAACAGACATGTCGAACTTGCACATCTTTCAGGGAAAACCAAAAACCATCAATGTTGCTAAAGTAGTTCAAAGCACATAGCGAGATGTTTGAATATTTATGCAAATCAAATATTTCAGTTTTTCCATTTCAAACTTGCTTACTCCACTCCAGGAACCAGCTTTTTTTTCCTGTATGAAAGTGGAGAGCAGGGGGAAATGAACCAAATTCAATTTAAATCAGTCTGGAACATAACAAAATAGAAAAAAAGCTGAAATAGTTTTAAAACGTCCCTTTCGGTTTTGAAGAAAATACAAGATTTTATAGAGAGTTAGTAGAAAAAAAAAAAAAAAAAACAGCTTGCAGCAGGAGGGGAAATTAGAATGAAATAGCAGATAAAATGCTGCCAAAACGTTTCTTCACACAGCAGTTGGGTTAAATGTTAATTTAACAGCAACAAATCCCTTTTCCTTGTTTTGTCTAACACAGGGGCCTATCACATTTCCCTTTTTGTCTTTCTCTTTATTCAACCGCCCAGTAAAAATAGACATTTCTTCTCTCCCTGTCTCACATTGTGCATCTTCCTTCTCATATCCATGTGCGTGTCTACCACCTTCTTTGCTTTCGTCATCCTCTTCTTTGCTTCCCACATCCTCCTCTCTTCATCTCTTTCTTCCTCTGAGCCCCCATAGTCAGTCCTTTTCTATTTATAATACTCAACCCACATTCACCTTCTCATATGACACACTGCAAGACCAGTTCCTCTAACTCAAAGCAGTCGGTGGTGGTCAGAGATGTGAAAATGAATAAAAGTGGATAAAGGTGTAAGAAAAAAAAAAAAAAAAATATATATATATATATATATATATATATATATGAATGAATAAAAGTGGATAAAGGTGTAAGAAAAAATAAATAAATAAATAAAAAAATATATATATATATATATATATATATATATATATATATATATATATATATATATATATATATATATATTAGATTGAGGAGAATTGCTGTGTAATACTGTGGAGGTGCAGAGGATAAAGTGCTGCCAAAGATACTAAGTAAAGGGAAAAAAATACTTAATACTTTTATATAGTAATGCCATCAACTTCAATTGCCTGGCATTATAAACAAAAAAAGAAAAAGAAAACCTCAATAAATCTTCTTAACCTGTCCCTGATCTCACATTGACGACAACATTGTTCCTTTTACGGATATTTTCTTTAATTATAATATTCTACTATAAAAAATATTATTATTATTACAAAAAGAAAGAGAAACTTTGTAATACTAAACTGACTGAAGACTTAAAGCAAACTAACCTTCAATATTCTATTTGACGCTGAACATTTAACGTCCGTTCAAAATTATCAACCACAAGAGGCTGTTGCAAAGGCTTTAACGTTTAACAATTTTAGCACTAACTAACTAACTAACTAACTAACTAACTAACTAACTAACTAACTAACTAACTAACTAACTAACTAACTAACTAACTAACTAACTAACTAACTAACTATTTGATGGAATGGAGATGAACAGAACTTTGCTGGTTTTTTAGGTATGTTTTCTCAAACAACTATACAAGTACATACATTTAAATGGTTTATTTGTACAATATTCACCAAATTAGAATCATTTGATGAGGAAGAAAATGTCCATGTATTTGTTACTTAAGGTTTTTTAGTTTTTTGATGATCTAAAAAGCCTTCAATAGATTCAAGAGAACTGGCAAGAAAGTCAACATGCTTTACAGATTTTGTTTGTTTCCATTACTCCCTCAATAGCCACAAAATGTTTAAATTGTGCCAATCAGACAGGAAACACAAAATCTTGACAATCTATCAAATTTCAAAAATGATTATTTCGACTAATCTAATGTGTTGTTTCACTCATTAGATTGATGATTCCTGAAGTTTATAAAACCGACCTACAGACAGAGCCTTCGGGTTTTCAACTGATGTCTCTCTTTCTGGACGAAGACACTTAGTCTGCATTTATTTCAGGAAAACATTTAGTTAATAGACAAGGCTTGAGTAATCTATGAGCAATCCATCTAGTTAATGGTTCTCAACCTAAGTGGTCTTGGAACCCCCCATATGCTGACCACATCTCCTCACTCTGCTGTCTTCACTTTCTACGTACATAATGCGTTTACTTTTGTGTCTTTCATCTTTCCTGCAGGTATAGGTATGTCTTCTGATATGCTTGGCTTGGTGCTCCTGGATTTGTTTGTTTGTTTATGCCTTTTTTTTGTCCTTGCAACCCCCAGCTGGTAGATACAGACGACTGCTCATCCTTAGCCTAGATTTGTTGGAGGTTTCTTCCTGTTAAGGGTTTTCTTTTTTCCTCTGAGCTTCCCTGATGGTGTTTGCATATTCGGCAAAGTAATTAAATCTAGGCACCAATCCCGGGTCATCCACTGTGTTTTTTTTTTAGTTGTAAAACTTTTCTGTTCCTACAAATTGGTATTTAATGACCATAAACATACCAGATATGACTGCACAAATATTGAGCCTATCGGGGATCTGTAATGGCCCCCAGAGTTGGTGTGAAGTGGAGGATTTGCTTCAGTGTCATCTTAGGTGAACAATGTAAAAATAAACTTCAAAATCATCTGCAGATCCTCACATACTGCTGTTTGTTTCTGCAGACTTAGCTTTTATAAAACAAAAGGAATAAATAAATCAAATAAACAACATGGCTACAGAGCTGTCTGAGAGAAGTAATGGAGTGAAAAATACAATAGGTATTCTAGAAGAATTAGCTAAGAAGCAATGCAACATACAAGCACCTGCAAACTGAAAATATATGCTGGTATTGACTATTTTTTTATTTAGCTTACATATTTTATAAATTAATCATATTTTGCTGAAGTTGCTGAAGTTTTATGATTTAAATTCATAAACGTATATAGTTATAGCCTCAACTTTCTTCACTATAATTCTCATCAGCGTAATTTGAGCCTTGTCAACAACCTTTTTTCAAAGAGTTCACAAATCTCTTCAACTGGTAAGAAAAGGCAAAGCCTTGATGATTTAGACATTCATAGTATCTACAGTTAAATTTTCTGAGAAAAGTGAGCAAAAGAAAGAGGGCAAAGAAAAACAGATCTTTTGATTCCAAAGGCAGAGTGGTCTGATAGATATAATGAGCTTTATTTCAAGTGTTTAACTGAGTCTATTTTTAAAACTGAAAAATTAACTCTTTTCAAAATGCTCAGTGATAAACAAAACCTCACCTGAAAGCACTTTCGTTTTCAGATGAAAAGGACACATTTACACAATATACATGACTTCATTTATTGAAAAGAGTAACCCAGTCTGTCTCCTGAAAAAGGAAATCTAATTTTCAAACAACTCCTTCAGGTAATTATTTAAATGAGCTTCTTCAACACAGCTTTAAAGTAAAAAAAAAAAAAAAAAAAACAGCTTATGAAGCATGCAGTGACAGGTTTTTTTTAGCACTGCTACTTTGCCTTTTCATAGCTTAGATGTTCTTCCGTTTTTCAAAATATCTGGAAAAAGTGAAATAACTTTCTTTCTATGTTGTGAAGAAAGGTACATGTCAGAGAGGAGGCAACAAATAAAAACAGGTGTGATCATAGCTTTGAAACATCTCAAATATATCAAAAAACAAATGTGTCACAGAATGTACAAAATAATTAAAGAGAACAAAGCAAACAGTCGTACTTATCTGAATAACTTTCATTCAATATTACAACGTATCCCTCTACATTAAATGTCATATTTTCCAGTGTTAATTTTTTTTTTAGTTTATTTTAAATTTTATCTTTTGCTTTCCGTTTAAACTATTGTCAAAGGTGTCTAAAATATGTAATGGCAAAATATGTACAATGTGCAAAATGAAAAAAAAAACATTCTGTCAAAATAATGTAAGAGATGAACAATAACTCTGTGCTAACTCTGTGCTGCGCTAACATACATACTCTCTTGAGATCTGTGTTAAAATATACAAAAATATTTAATTTTATTAATTTGTATTGCTCTCTCATTTACCCAATTACAAATTAAACTGTGTCCATCTCACAGCAGCCATAAAGCTCGCTTTATATTCATACATGATTGCGTCATTTGCCCATGGTTAGATTTGTATGCAGGACTCTGCAATTACAACCTCATTTCACTTAAAATGGCAATAAAGTTAAAATAAATGAGTGAATTCTTAGGTTTGCAGTTATTAAGTAAGGCCATAGATCCAAATTCTGACTGAATCATGACTTTCAATCATCTTTAAGTTTTCAAATACGCCTCATCAATTCTTTCCCCTTCTTTACTGCTTACATCAGATACACCCCAATGCTCTTATTCATTTCATTTCATGATTACACTTGTCTTTTCTTACCTATTACAAATGAGCAAATTGACAATTTTATTGTCTTTCTTTATTTCCAAAGTCCAAAGCAGCCTGCAAATTCAAATTTGGCTTTGATTTGAATTTATATTGGTTTTGTATAAATATGCTGATAAAATAAGCAGACAAAGTTGAAACAGGAGGATTGAACGAATCTTGCAGCTTCATTAAATCAGTCTAACATGATAAAGACTTAAAGAGAAGCATAAAATAAAAACTGCTTATGTCGTTGTAGTAAAGGTGGGTTAACATCCATAAAAGAGCAGGAACCCCTTCTTAATTGCACTGAAATTTGTCTTGCATTTTGCAAAGATTTGATTTTGTTTCGCTTGACTTAATTAAACCAGCTTCCAGGGGTTTGGAACAAATAAGGGTGTTCTCTATTGAATGGTGACTCATTTCACACCAGCAAAAGCATCACTATGTCAACTCTGCAGCTCTTTAACCAAACACCAGCTATGACTTCAGGATCAGCTCTGTTTGTGTCCTCATACATATAAAGTGGGGTCCAAGCAATACCTTGCTACTGTCATATTATATAAATTACCATATTTGAAACAATTTTGAGGCTCATCAAATGTATTTTACATTATCTGAACGTGTAATTTGTCAATATTAGTTGAGATAAAGGCTTTAAAACATCCTTCTATTTTCCTTAATAATTAAGTTACAGTAATAAATAAACTTTTCTGTAAAATTCAAATTTGTTGAACATTGTAAATTGTGCACACCTCACCCACTTGAACGAACTCTGGAGAAGGGTGGATCCTCACTGGATTTGTAGCTGTGGTTATTAATTATTAGATGAACAGAAAAATGCAAAAGGTTGAAAACATTAATGATTTCCTCATGCTTTTGTTCCAAGGCTCCAGTATAAAACGTAATCATTTGAAGTAGTCTTTATCCTGATGGATTTCCATGTTTCTTTGGACCTTTCTTACATAATTTCAGTCTAGGCCAATTTCTTACATAATTTCAGTCTAACTCATATTGTGAAGTGTTTGTGTAAAAATACTCAGAACATGACCTACACTGTTTCTGTGAGTAATGCTCAACTTAGCATTACTCAATTAGCAGTTTCAGTGGACAGTGATTTCTTGTTTGCTGTTGTGTAGTGACTATTTTCTGATGATTAACAATGCTATAAGAGATTCTCAGAGCTTGGAACATTGTTTTACAGCTTAACCCCGCTTTAAATTTTCCCACAACCTCAAGCCTGACCAATCTATAGTGTTCTTTGTTCTTCATGGTTCCGTTGTTTGACAATGTTCTCCGACAAATGTGTGAAGCCTTCACAAAACAGGTGAATGTTTACTGAGGTTAAATCACAAATATTGGACTGAGCCAGGGGACAAATTGAAATATAAACCAAATTGTCAATTGAAATCCCCCCAAAATTCAACAAAGTTTGTGAATATAATGTGGTAAAAAGGTGGAAGAATGAACTGAGTGCGATTACTTTTACACATCAAGTTATATGCATCTGTCTGGACTAAAACTCAACACGAACATAATGTACAAGTTCCTCACAGATTTTTAAGAATCTCCCAACCTGTCGTTATTATAGCAGTGTTCACGTGTTTGAGCTATTTGCTGCATGAAGTGTTAGCATGACTGTCTCACCTTAAGGTGAGGCTTATTTCAGAAAAAACTTCATATGAAGGTGTCTGTGTTCAACACTGACAATGTTCACGTTCTGTAATTGGCTACAGGTGAGTTATATGCCATCTTATGTTTGCTTTTACTTAAGGAAAATAAAAAAATAAAAAATAAAAAAACAGCAGCATACATTGATTTCCAGAGCTCTTAAATCCAGCTGCTGGCAAAGCAAGAGGAAACTGTTTCACGGTGGATAAGCTAGATGTTTTGACAGCCGGGCTTGTTCGTACCTGCAAAACTAATTTGATGGCCACATGGCAGTTTGAAAGTGTAAACAGTCGGCTGATTTTCCTTGCCGCTCCTAGTTGGTGACAGTCTGTAACAAAGACTTCCAGAATCTTGCACAGCTCATCAAGCAGTTATCCATTTCATTAATTGCTCCATGCAGAAAGCAAAGCCATTGGAATTGAAGCCATTCTCTTTCAAAGGCTCTCCAATATCTCTGATCACTTTTATTATTTGCTCTAAATGAGACTCACACAGCAGTGCAGACTGTAGTAATAGGAAGCTGGTGCCAAGTTCAAATAAAATCACTTTTCGTCTTCAAAGGGGAAAATTTTCCTCCCAATCTTGAGGCTGTTTTTAAAACCCTCTCCTCTGTTCTCTAAGTAATCTCTCAGCACCAGTCCTGGGATTTTGGCACAATTATACTGTCTCAACAGGAATTAGAACAAGGAAGTGAACACAATATGCACTCGCTATTAATGTGTGGAATACATGCATAAATGTAATGTGCATGACAGAATATGGGCCTCAAGTAACTGGGAGGTAACTGACTCAAACAGGAGAGTAAACCTGCAGAAGCGTGAGTGTGTGTTTTTATGTATGATTGTGTATTGAGGAGAGTAAAAGCCTGCGTATGTTAGGGGAGGATGTAGGTTAATGGTCGTCTCTGTGCCTCTGATGTGAATAATTTATCCAAAGGGAGGCTTTTATGTGTCTCTGAAAGCTCGCTGTGATTGGTTGATTGTGCTGCTTCATCTTCTACCTGCTTCCTCCACTTTTTCAGATGATAATGGAGAGCTCCACCTGACAACTGGCACAGCTTCCACTCTATTTATTTCACACGCTGTGTTTGTTTTCTTCTGTTATCCTTTTCTCCTCTTTGTTACATCCACTGTTTTACATTTTCACGCTGCAGTTTGCAGTTTCTTAGAAAGACATGCAATGGCACACACTCACATAGACATAAACAAACACGCAACAATCTTTTCAGTCTCTTGTGTGTTCGTATCTGCGTGACATCACCTCCACCGGGATGTTCTGAAACAACACACAGCCTGAAGGAAAACACAAAAAGCATGAACAATGACAAAAAGAAAATTGACAAAACAACAGAGACTGAAGCAAATAATAATAATAATAATAATAATAATAATAATAATAATAATAATAATAATAGTAATAGTAATAATAATAATAATAATAATAGTAATAATAGTAATAATAATAATAATAATAATAATAATAATAATAATAATAATAATGAAAGGTTCTAGGTCTTGATATGTTAGTGTCACAGAAAGTTCTAGTCCTAAGGACTGAAAGTGTTATTTATCCATCCTTTAGCTAAATATAAGTAAGCAGAAAGAAAAGAGCGCTAAAAGTGTGCAGTATCCAGTGTTAGAACAGAGGGGTTTAGTATATTATGTAAGTAACACAGACAGCCCTGATAAGACCTGTTTTGTGTGTTTACTGAGGTCAAGATCAGACATAACATGTAGACATGTATTCAGCTCTTGAAGCATCTTTTTCTTAAAACATTTTCAAGTATTGTCAGACAGACCTGTGAAATAATGTTGACATACAAGCACTCCTCAGTGAGTCAGACAGATTGCAAAGAACCATTGCTCTAAAGTCCATAAATGGGAGCGCTCAAGCTGTTGTAAATCTTCCAGCGCACAATATTTCACCGCTGAAACATTGAAGAGCTTGTTACAAAAGCAGCAGAAGAAGAAACCTCTATTGGTCCCCAATCACAGCCAAAACTCGGTACAAGAGTGAGACAACAACCAGCAAATGCAGAGCAAAAAAGTCTTAATAAAAAAAAGTTTAGCCAAAGCTTTTTCTCAAAGAAAAAAAAAAGAAAGTAAAATCTATATCTCTGTTGAAGGCTGTGGTGTATAATCGATGAATTAAAAATGCTTCCACTTGGTTTTGTTTTACTTGTGTTACTAATAAACAAAGACAAGTGATATATTTGTAATTTTCCTGATATGAAATAAGAACAGAGGTGCAAAGGGCATTAGAGATGGCATTTTAATCCTCTGCCTCCACCTGTGCCAACATATTTCAGACAAAACACGCCACAAATTGTCATGTAAGAGTTTGTATCCTAAAATATTGCTTTCCTTACTTAGTTTTCTCTCTCCCTGGTGTTTTCACAGCTCAGATGGGATGAAGCAAACTGTGTGATGATGTAAGCTATGTTATCATTAAGGTAATGAAAAGCTATCCACCTCCCTCATCAGCTGCCTTCCACCCAAATCAAGATTTCGCTGCTCATCATTTGCTAGATTGTCTGAGCCTTTCAGACTCCTCGTTGCCAGCTTTGACCCCATCTGAATCCCTCACTAATCTCTCCTTCATGTCTTCCTGCCTGGATTTGTACCTTGTAAGAAACACTTTGATGTGAGTAAACTGAGAGCTCACTTCTTTTTGGCACTTTTTGTGTCTTGCTGGTGGGTTTTTTTTGTCTCGTATTTAGACTGAATGACAGAAACCTTGACAGAAAAAGCCTTACTATATCATATTTCTGAATAAAAATACGATAGTTTCAGGTTATTGACACACAACTCAAAACCAGAAATGTATTCCAGGTTTATTTCTTTGCACCTGTGATCCCCGATCAAAATGTTTGATAAGAAGACCAAAATCAAAAAAACAAAGCTTAAGATAAAAATACAAAGTACTGATTCTGCAATCTAAAGTTTTATAATGGGAAGTTTTAAAACCTCCTTGTTGGTATGCTAATAACTTAGCCATGCATATGACAAACACATGTTTTTTCAAAAGTACTTAAACATATTTCATTGCTGATAAATAAAAAAAACTCACCAACTTACTGCCAAAACAATAAAACCTTGTAATGTCAGATTGAAATAGGAATGCTCAATACCCCAACCTCACCAGAACAAAGCTAAAACGCCTAAACTTTAAATTAACACTTCTTTAAATTTCTTTGAAACATTCTCTCTGGGATGTCCGCTGTGTCTCTTTATGATGTTGTTTGTTCACTAATGTTTTTGAACAAACCTCTGAGCCCTTCACAGAGCAGCTGGATTCTCACTGAGACTATATTATACACAGGTACGCTCTATTTGCTATGATCCATGAAGGCAATTGGTTTCACTACATTTCATCTTAAGGTATCAGATTAAGGGCTGCTGAATGCAACTGCATTAAAAAAGTTCAAATGTTATGAAAATACTTTTGCAGGTTACTGGAATTCATCTGCTCAACTGGCCTTCAAGTTGAGAGTGATAATGATGAGATTTTTCATTAATCAATAATGCAGCAAAGGTCACACTCACTCTGATATTTCTCACAAAATCACAGTGGAACATTTTCCAGTAAACTGTTAAAAAAAAAAACACTTTACCTTCACCAGTGTGCGTGCGCGTGCATGTGTGTGTGTGTGACCTTTTGTCAAACATGTAGCACAAACACATTGATTCTACACATTTGAACTTTACTTTACAGTACATGGACTTCACACTGGACTTCAAACAAAGGACACCAGGATAACATGCCCATCACATTGAAATGTTTCATTGCTATTCTAAAGCAAACTGAAATGCCATCATGTTCTTGATAGAGGATGAGTCCCATTATGTTAAAAGCAGCAACACATGGCAACGGACAGAATCTGTGCCTGCTAAGCCTTAGCAGTGTTTGCAAAACAGGCTCAGTTTACTGACGTTTCTCCTATGAAATTTTTGTCAATTTTATTGTTATTATTTAAACATGAACACCAACTTTAACCGAGGCAAGTAAGGTCTGCAGTGCTTTAGATGTTTTGAGTTGTTCTGAGTGAATGAGTTGTTGATTCACTCTTAAGAATAATTTTGGAAGGTCATTCACTCAAAGAAAAGTTCACAACTATTCCATGTTTTTCTTCACATTTGTGGGCTGTGGTTTGCCATTCTTAGAAAAACTATATAACCTTTTCGACAGACAGATGCCAATGACTTTCTTTCTGGTTGCTTGAAAAGACCAGTGTTATTTTTCAAATAACTCTAATCTTGAAAAATGTTGCTCTTTAAGGTGGTTTTGGCCTCCTGGTGTGAGATAAGTTCAATGTAAGATCTTAATTTGAGGAGGCACTGGTCCTCAACCTGGCTGCTTCATACTCAGCTGGACAACACGATATGATGAAGCTACTAGAGCCACATCATCTGCATAAAGCAGAGGTACGATTCTAAGGCCATGCAACCCATATCCAATTTTTTTTTTTAAATTAATTAATTAATTTTTTATTTTTGCCATTTATGTATCAGATTGTTTTCAAAGCGCCTGCAGTCTCAATTGTCATTTTGCATTTTTATCCAAATTTGATGTCATTACTGTGAGGTGAGTATCAGTTCTCCCCCAGAAGAAATCCAGATATGAACAATGGCTGACAATCATATTTATGAAATTATAAAAGAAGTCTGTATAATGAATAACTTCACAATCACACCACCCCTGCTTTGACTTCACATCCAAACAGACTTCTCTACAGAAGTTGCAATCAATTCTCCACCAAGGGCCATTGCTATTAACTATGCTTTCTTTTTATTAGCTTCCCTCATCTTCTTGTGGTTTTGTGACAATACTCTCAGTGCTGAATAATTGTATCCATAGATGGTGGCATCCATTATTATGGTAGCGTCTATTTTATTCTTCTGTGCATGGGTGTCACTTTGTGGTTATAAACTATTGACACAGAAGTATCGCTGTAGTCACATTTAGTTAGTAAAATGAACAATAATGCAAAAAAAAAAATTGGATTGTAGCAAAAAATCAGAATTGAGCATTAAGACCTGCTGTGTGACTGAATCTTTAGTTATGTTAAAAAAATTATTTCCTGGTTTATTAATCCAAATATGTTTACCAAATCTGGTTATTTAAAAAAAAAATCATGCCATTACTGAGCCTTTAAAGTGTCTGTGCATGGAAGAAATTGTGACTATAGCTTTTGCAAGAAATTCAAACTTGGTTCAGGCCTAACCACCCCCACGACATTCCCTCCCTGAGCAGAACAAAGAGCTTTTTTCCTCTAACCGTGTCTGCAGAACATTAAGATTATAAGTTAACTGTGTGATGTGGATTTGTCTGATATGGCAGTAATTTTTCAAACAGGATAAGATCTGTAGAGTGGAATGAGATAATTGGAGCAATTCCAGAAACTTCCATCCAAAAATACATTTGAAGAATAAAGAGAGCTTAAGATGGTTGCTCCACCATGTCATCTTACTGACACTGAATAAAAGACACTAATTAGAAGTCACCTTAAAGAGTGAAATGTTCAAATTGTGTTTATGATATCCACAATTGCAAGCATGCTTGTTAAGTCTTGTACCTTGGCAATGTGTCCAAAATACAAAAGCATGTATTTGGGAAGCTTAAGCAGCAGAAATAAAGTCAGATCAGGGAAAAGCAGCAGCAGGATGATGGCTGATTCATCTGTCAGGACTCAAAGGAGAACCCCATTCCAAGCAGCTGACACTTCAAGATAAAGTACATACTGAGTTGAGGAAAAAAAACAACCTCTCCTTCCCCTTAAGCTGGCTTTGCCATTTCTGTCTGTGAAAACTGAGGGACAGGCTGGCAGTGGACTCAAGGTACACAAGCCAAAAACAACACACTCAGATGTTACTACCAGTAAGCAGTGACCATCAGACAGAAAACACACTGTGTTTCCCAATGGGACAGAGATTCTTCAGCTTCCTTGTGTTCATGTCACACAGCAACAGAAAGAAAATCCTCCAGGGAGCTCTTTGAGGATCTAATTTGCAACTTCGCTCCAGGAGACGACAATCCAGTAACATTGGTTAGCCTGTGTACTGTGGATGTTTAGTGGATTAGCTGTCCCAGGATACGGCAGAGGAATGTGACATCAGGGGGTTTATTGGTGTCGCAGAAGTAATGGTTTATGCATTTAACGAAGCCACAACAGGGTGTGGGGCCTATTTCTTAATTGAAAAAAATTAGCCTATGATGTCTGACATAATTTTAAATGCAATGAAGTAACAGTGTTGCTAAAATAGTTTAGTTTCAACTTTTTAGTTGTTGAAACTAAAAAGATTTAGTTTCAACAACTAAAACTTTGAACATTGTGATAGAAGTTTTTCAACATATTATAAGACTGTAAATAGACTAATTCTGCTTTTTTTTTGTAAATATTATGAACGTATTGTATGTTGATAACATTGTTTAGATGCTGCAGTCAAGTTGTTGCAAGAACTGGAATATAGTGATAAAAATGACCCCAAAGTGGAAAACTTTCCAGCTGTAAGTTGTGATTTTCTATCTGTTCAGCCAACTACAGGCAATATGAAAACAAGACAAAAAAACACTTTACACTGCAAATTTCTGGACAAATTTTGTTAAAATTTTGCCAAACCTATAAGCCCTTCAGAGTTGTCTGGTTTGTCTGTTTTACATAACTAGTTTAACAAATTTATTTGACAAGGGATGCAGTTGAGGATCTGCTTCGATTGTGTTTGGATTTTCCTAAATGTTGGGGCTGTGCAAATTAATGAAAGTTAGACACTCAATAGAAACCAGGTAATCTGAAGCACTGTTATAAATGAGCTTGCGATTGAGCAGCCATAGACAGATTTACTTTAAACATTTGCAGCAATGACAATATTGTTATAATTACAGCAACACTCTTGAAAATGGTCTGACATATGTTTGGCCTTAATCTTTGCCTTGGTCATAGTATTGTCAAATCGTGAACCAGATTTTACCTCCCTTAAATTCCTGGTCTCGTCTTAATCTAGGTATTATCTGGTCTTGGTCTATCCTACTATAAAGCTAAGAATTTAAGATTGAAACTGGTAGGGTATTTTGAAAAAAAAAAAAAGACTGTGCACATAAGTCTTTTGGCTTTTCTACTAACGTAGTTCAAGTTCCTAATCAGGGCTTCTGCTTAGAACATTTTCATTTGGTTCTGTTGTCCACAAGCCGACCCGTAACTCCTGATCAAAAACTGCTTTCCTTTTGCCCAGTTTCAAATTGGTGGTAGGACAAAACCAACATTTGGGGCTAGATTCAGTCTGCAGCAATGGAAACACACAAAAAAACTGATATCAAGTAAACACTGGAATACGTTTGAGGTTGTTAAAGCTTGATTTCTATTTCAAAGCACTCACATGCCAGTAATTTTACCTAAAATGCTCCATGTAATAACGACCAAGAAATTACTCTTTTTTTTTTAAATTTGAGTATTTTCAGTTCCTTAAAGTCAGATTAGGCAACTGTGGGAGCAAACTGATGGCTGATTCATCTGTCAAGGTCTCAGCAATACAAAGGAGAAGCCCAATCCAGACAGTTAACATGATAAAGTAACCAGGAAGGTGAGTGAAAAAAAACCCCATCAACCTTTGTGAAACCCGAGGGACATTTGCAGGCTGGCAGTGGACTCAAGGTACACAAGCCAAAAACAACACACTCAGATGTTACTACCAGTAAGCGTTGACCATCAGACAGAAAACACACTGTGTTTCCCAGTGGGACAGAGATTCTTCAGCTTCCTTGTGTTCATGTCACACAGCAACAGAAAGAAAATCCTCCAGGGAGCTCTTTGAGGATCTAATTTGCAACTTCGCTCCAGGAGACGACAATCCAGTAACATTGGTTAGCCTGTGTACTGTGGATGTTTAGTGGATTAGCTGTCCCAGGATACGGCAGAGGAATGTGACATCAGGGGGTTTATTGGTATCGCAGAAGTAATGGTTTATGCATTTAACAAAGCCACAACAGAGTCTGGGGCTTATTCTGTAGCTCCAATTTCAAAATCTGAGCTGCAATAAGATAGATGCCTGATATTATTTTAGATGCCATGAAATGACACCTGAAATAGTAAGTGAACAACTTTACAGTGCAATTTCCATTACAGAGGTAGAAGTAGGCTCTCTTTTTTAATCCTCCACCTCTTGAAAACAGAATTGTGGTATACAGAAGGTTTCAGCTTTGGCATTCAGATAAATGATATACAGCAACATCTCAAGTAAAATAAATTAAATCTGTTTCATT
Organism: Poeciliopsis retropinna; assembly: GCA_010277075.1. NCBI lineage: Eukaryota > Metazoa > Chordata > Actinopteri > Cyprinodontiformes > Poeciliidae > Poeciliopsis > Poeciliopsis retropinna. Next base: position 13,017,110 of record VMRM01000001.1, on the reverse strand, counting down.
GATTGTTTTCTATTTTTTTGTACCTATCTGCACTTTTTTACTTTTCAAAGAAGCTTACATCAGCAGTTGAATGTTTGAATTTCAACCAAACATTCAAACAGGACATAGTCCAACTCTTAATGCACCAAAACTGTGAAGTTTTGTATTTCACTGACTCAAATCAGCTCCAATTCATCTTCAAAGTTCCCATGTCAACTTCAAACATCCGTACCAGCGCCAGGCCTGGCTGCCATTCATCCCCTGCCCCTGTAGAAGCAGTGAAAAACCTGCTTCTCTGCTGTGACTACAAACAAAGCTGATAAATGGAGCAAAAGATGCCTCAGCTTGAGGCAAGATGGAGAAAAAAAAAAAAAATAGCCCGAACTTTGGATTAATGATTTGACGTCTTTTTTGTGTCGACTGATGACTTTAACTGGTTGCAGGTGTTGTTTTATCTGTGCATATGTGTGTATGTGTGTGTGTGTGTGTAGGTGCGCGTGATTGGAAGTAGTGATTCACTTCTCTCCCAGACACAGCTAGTGATAATGATTTCGTTTTGGAGCAGCGCAGGTTGGCAATGACGTAGGTTGTCATGGCAACAGCATGCGATGGGCAACGGAAGTTGACCATATAATGCTATAGACCTTTTGACAACTGCATACGTGTACGCCGCAGACGTTTTATTCTTTTGTCTTGTTTCCATCCACATTTTTTTTATTTCTCTGACACACAGACACACACCAATGCGCTCTACACAGGAAAAGAAGAAAAAAAACACAATCCAGTGTGTCACAGCTCCTCACACAAGCAGCACTAAGCAACTTTTCTTTCTTCCTTGTTCCCTTTTCGAGAAATTCTGCATGCTATTTACTGATGATGTAACCTCCCCTCAGCATCATGTTAGGTAATTTCTTCCATTTTTCCCTTAATTTCCTTTTCATTATTCTTCATGATTTCATTCAAAACATATACAACAAAACAGTTTGATAAAAATATGAGAAAATATCCTTGCAACAGCTGTTAGTAACCACAGTAATATATTTCATAACTTGGTTAAATAAACTAACAGGACATAAACTGGTTCTGATCATATTAAAAATGTCATGATGAAGATTGTTTTCACTCCTCCTCGTCAGAGGAGTGGATCGCCCCATTTCTGTTGCCTACGATGTTGTTCCCAATTACCAATTAAGAGAAGATTGATCGGTCAAAGTGAAATCTTTGGCAATTAAAGTTTGTTAATGTCTTATTATATTATTCTTTGATCAACAAAGAGTTAGATCAACACAATAAAAAACAGCTAATTGATAACATAAGTATTTCCTGTAGCACTAATCTAAACATGCGATCTATCCATTTCAGACTCTCTTGATTGAAATCCTGGGTAGAAAATTGTCCACATTAACAGCATTTGTTCTATTTCATAGAAATACCTGGACTTTTAGGTTATTGCTATTGTTAATAAAATCTGCTTCATTCCAAAACAGATTTTTTTTTTTTTATGAAAGCAGAGGAGAGAGCAGGTGAGGGCAGGCAGTTGCTTCGCAGAGGCTGGTTGCATATCAGATACTATTTTAGAAAGACTTATGTATTTAAAAAAAAATCCCACAGCCACAAAGACACACAAAGAGAGAGAGACAGTAGCTTTAAAATTGAGTTTCAGGCACTATATAGCCCATATGTGTTTATTATTTTTCTCTATAAGCCTTTGAGATCTGCTGTAAGGCAGGTGATACAGCTGCAGAACAGCATTAAAGTAAAATTATTGAAGACTCATATTAGGTGGAACTTTTCCTAAACACATGAATTTAATACGTTTTCAGATCAGAGTTATTTATTTCAATGAAGCATTGAGGGGGAAAAAAACACCAAAAAAACCCTCAATGTAACATAGAAGGTGAAAGTTTCCAACTAAAACAATACCCAGCTTCTGCCTTTTTCATCAATTAAACTAGATAATTTTACAATTCATTTATCAGTAAATTTCTGAAGCAGATATAGGGATTTTTTTTTTCATTAAGCCTAATATTTATCCAGTTGGCAGGTATTCATATTCATATTTCATATTTTATAAACTATTCACATTTTAATTGATATAAAAGATATATCAAAAAGATATATCCAGTTCAGAAAAAGATACTACAGAGAAAATTCTGAGTGGCAAAAATGAATGTTAAAATACACTTCAAACAGCTTGTGTTGTATCAGAGATTGACTTGTTTTAGTATTATTACACAAAGTATGTCAGTGTTACAATTTAAAACTGTCAAACAGATACTGACTGGTATTTAATATGTTGTGAATAAATTCTGCGTATTAAAACCTGAATAGCTAACAAGCTTCCTAATTCAAAACTGCAATGATTTAATTTAAGATGAGGTGCTACCACAAGTAAGGGAACTCATGCTGAGAGTGATGAAGGCCAAATGTCAGAGTAAGAGAGGGAGCAGAATAGAATACTGTAAGATGGATTTTTCAAATTAAAAGCATTGTTCTTTGTGCATGCAACTGTTGTGACATAAATATCTTGGCAAATCAAATACACAGCTGCAATAAAGAAAACAACTAACGAACATCAGCCACAAAGAACTTGCATTCTGTCATTATGTTTACTACATTTGTTGAGACATCCATCTTTATAATTCTTTTTTTTTTATATTGCTTTGTTTGACAGCAGCAGATGGACTGGAATGGTGATGAATCTAGTGCAGCATTTTAGCACAATAAGGCAAAAAAGAGAACAGATTGTTGTATAAATTAATACTTGCACAAATTCTTCATAGGTATAAAAACAAACATAGGAAAATTACAAGAAAAAATGCAACCACAATCAGTTTTCCTCACAAATCTTTTCCTTGCTCCACACATACACACAGTAGAGCTGTGCTGACCTTAGCACTGGACAGTTCTCAAAAAAGCAGAGCTATGAAGTCGGCAGCATCTTGCCTCAGTTTGGACAGGCAAACGATCAATCGATCCATCAATAAACTTCTATCTGTTTTAGTGCCTTTCCATCTGGCCCAGCACTGCTGCTGTCTCTGTCCCTTTTTGCCATCTTTCACTGCACAGCAGATCCACACACATGCAACAACAAAGCAGCCAGACATGCTAAATGATATTGGCAAGCAACTTTGCCAACTCTCATGCATATTCAGGACAATAAGGACTTTGTGTCTTGGCTATTTGAGTTTCTACCTTAGTATAGCAGGACTAAGTGCTGATTGATAGCAATAGCCTCATTAACATAGATTCTGTCATACAGATATTTACTGCACTGGCTGCCAAGAAAAAGTCACATTGATGCAACACACTCGCTCTCTGGCAGCAAAGACCTTTCCGGGCTAAGCGGCGGTGCCTTGAGAGCCAGCTCACTGTCACGGTGTCTGAGCAAAACTACCAAGCTGACAAGCTGTACATGTTTACATGGTAAACTTGCCTGCGTCGGCAAATCTCAAAGGTGTGAATACCCATATGGCTCAGTCTAAATTCTGAGGGCTCATTTCTGCTTCATTTGATATGAAGGAACATTGGTACGAAAAACACGGACAATAAATGTATTGCAGTTTTAAATGCAATAACAACAGTATAATGTCTTTGCATGTGTAAATAATTTGTAAATTAATTTGATAGAAGCTTGGAAACACTAACAACCTCATACAGCGATGTACAAAAACACCTAAGAATGTATCGATCATCTATGATTTATATCTGTTCAAAATATAACTATCTAGTATATTATGAGTGGTAATAAGCAAAAGATTGATTTCCCCTTCATAAATATTAGCAATTTTAAATTTGGATTATTTCAAACCTTAAATGTGGATCTGTCTTTCAGCCAAGGCCATGATTATGTGTCTGTAATTTTGAATAAGCACATCCATGCAATAGTTATTATGTTGTATCTTCGTCCTCGATGCGTAGCACAACATAACTCCAATGCTACGCAAAATTAAGCTTCTGATTTGCGGTTCTTGTGATTACGCCTCTGCTGGAAGGACGCAGTGACAAAAGAGGAGCTAGGTCTTAGTTTGGTACCACAGACATTTAGCATCCATCAAAAAGGCCTGCCTGGTCAAGCCTGACAGAACCAATTACTATTTCAGATTCAGTCCTGACTGAATCTAGAATGTTAACACATACAAAATAGTTGAAAGTGCTACAATACTGAATATGGACAAAAGGTAACCGATACTATCCACTTACGTAATGGTCTTGAAAATGTTTACATTAGTTTTTATTCTCTTTCAGTTCCTTCAAGTAATTTCTTATGTTGAAGTAAAATGAATAAATTAATAAATAAAATGCAAACTAAACCTGGCGTCATTGGAAGCTCTGTTTGGTGTAATTTTGTGGTCTCTGCTTCTGCATCTTTCCTCCCTTTTGGCTTTCTCTCCAGCTGGCTTATTTTGCTCCCGTCAGTCACACCTTTGTCTAATTGCCTCCTTCCCCGTTGTGTATTCATTTTTCATGCTCCCTTCCTCCCATGTCAGTTCGTTTCTGTTTTTGGTGACAAGTGTTTCAGCTTTCTCCTAGAGTAACTCTCAAGTTTTCTGGGTTTTTTTTGGATTCTGCGTCAGCTTTTGTGATTTAAATATCCCTGCCTGACTGATTGCTCTCCTGTGGGCTGCCCAAGCTTGAATAAATCTCTGGTAGTTCAACTTGCCGACTGCAGTTGAGCCCAAATTCCCTACTGCTGTGAAAAAGTACAATCTAATCATCTGGCTGCTGCACTCCAGCTTGGACCAAGCAGATCAATCAACAAGAGTCGTATTTTCACCGTATGATAAGGAAACTGGTGGCAGTAATGGAGTACATGTTGGTTTCACAGAGTGAGCAACTTTTTGGAAAATCAGATGCAAATTTCCAACTAAAACAGAAACATTCTTAAAGAACACAGAAAACATTCAACAGAAAACATACAAGTTTAAATTATATTAACATAAATATGATGCTAAACAATAAGCAACTTGTCCAAAATCCTTAACACTAATAAACTCTGCCCCAATAGTTCAGGGTAAATGAAAGAGTACACTTGCCACCTAAAGCATTTTTCTGGGCTACATTTCGATTTGTTTTTACCTGCTTTATTATATACAGCAGAAAATAAGGGGTTAAAGAATGACCCAAGAAGACAATCCTAGTTCCTGGAAATGTTTCTTGCAGGTGAAACATGTCCTTTGCAATAACCACACCTTTCTTGCTTTCCTGGAAATCCTTTTCATCTGTTCTCATAACAATCCTTTACTCTGGATTTCCTCTGACTACACAACAATCCTCAGATGAACTGACCTTCTGGAAATTTCTGTCTTGTTGAGAGAAGACCACAGGAGTTGTTTTTCTCTGTAGACTTCTGTAAAACCCAGGTGTTTCTTCTCTAAAGGAGCTCAGTGAGAACTTGATTGATTACTCTGACCTCTTTGGTGCCCTTTGTTTCACATAACAAGTTCTTCCAAGCAAAGCAAACCTTTTCCACCCACCATCAATCTGTGTGTTGGATTGACCTCTCATATGGCACTTCTTGGTCCAATGGGAGACTTTATGGAAATGCAAAAATCCACATCCTTCCACCTCTTCTCCCCCTGAGATAGAGATGACGTGGATGTTGTAGATTTTTGGTTGGGGTCTTGTTGCGTGCTTCCTTAATTTTTACAATGGTCTAATTCTCTTTGAGCAAAGGGCACGACTCTTTTTCTACATCGACTTCTAACTGCTTATTACACATATTTTCTTTTTGTGATGCAATGTGGACTAACTATACTGACTCCCAGGCTGTAGCTAATGATGTCTTTAGAGAATTGCTCAATGTCTGTGTATTAGTTTCTTTGGATGATATTGTAAGCATATGTTTTTTTTATGGCCATATCCACATTCAGAGGGGCAAAACAAAACTCAAGGCTCAATTGCAGTGAACTCAATCTGAACTCAAGTCTTCTGACATGGTTCATTATTTCACAGAAAGTGGCCACCATGATGGTTACACTCTGGACTCTACTGTGTTTCCCATTTTGATGCTCAGCTTGAAGTTGCAATCAGACCGCTAGATCTTTTCTGCCCACAGCCGTCACCATCTATGATAAATCTTTGAAACATTTTGATATAATGTGAGTTACAGCAACATTGAATTTCCCTTTGGGATTATTGAAGTATATTTGAATTTTTATTTGAATTAGAAAAAGAGTATAAACTGACCAGCTACTCATTCCTCCATTCAGGGATAACTGATGACCTTCCATCCAGCTGGACTGATCATCGTAAAGGATGACCCACCGTGCACACATATTCATGCCAGTGTAGAGAGACCAATTAACTTGACATGATATTTTCAGACTGTGAGAGGAAATCAGGGTAATTGGAGAGAGCACACGGATTCAATAGGAGAACATGCCAACTCCATGCTAAAAGGCCCTGCCTGGGATTTGAACCCAGGACCTTCCTCCTGCAAAGCAACAATGCTGCCAGCTGTTTTACTTGCTAATAGTCTAGACAACAACATAAAAGTTGTTGTGTTTCTGAGAAAACCAGATTACAAGAATTTTGCATCGTAATTCTATTGTCTCCTCACAAATAAAAACATTGTGCTGGTGCTACAATTGCCTTTCTGAGTCCCACCAACAGACATCATGCCCAGGGCAAATCAGCATATGCTCGGCACTTACAGGCTCTTCCACTGAACCAAATTATGTTGATTCTTTTGGGGTGACTGTGGGACTGTGAGGCTAGACTTTCTATTTTGATCCATCGTCCGGGACACACAGCTGCCTGAAAATATGATTAAAGCGAAAGAAATATTTGCATTAATGAATCGGTGCTGCCGCCAGAAAACAGCACGTCCCAGACTTTAAAAGCTCTAATGTTTTAAATATGCACATTGGATAATCATGTGTTGTTTACGTTTCATGACCCCCTGGCTTCCTGTAAGATCATTTAATGTCCACTTATGGTGTCTGATTTTCAAAATGAGCTCATGCAGAACATTTCAAAGTGCTATCTGTTTGAAGTGGCAAGTAATCAAATTGTAAACCCCCACATCCCTCAAATCCATCTCTTCAAATGGAAACAAATTCTGAAGATTCAGCTGCTCTGCAATAATTTCATCTGAGCCATGCTTTGATTGTATGTATACACCATGTCCTGTTCCTACACTGCTCTCCTTGTTTGAGTCATCTCATTTTTCATTGCTTTGACAGTTCGCAAAGGTCAGACTGACCAACGCAGGACAGGAAATGATGTACAGCTATACAATACCCTCCCTAGCAAAGATGAGGGAAACAACAGTTAATAGTGACTATTTTCGAACTTTTTGACTGTTAATCAACCAACAATGATACTTCTTTAGAAAATGCACTTTTAAAGCTTCTATCTAGGAATGCTTTCACAACCCTACAAAAACAGTCGATAAGTTAATACTTTCCCTTTTTAGACTTCCCGGGAATTTATTCTTTACACAGACTATTTTTGAAGAAATTATGAATTAAAAAGCCATTTACAGTTGACGCTAAAGCAGGGATACTGTTTGTATTCTGTTGTCTTCACTCTGCTGAGAGAAAGATGAAGAACACAGATGAGAAATTAAAGTGGTAAATGCTAAAAAACTGATCTGAACCAATTAATTCACTGAACTATCTCAGAACCATATCATAAAAACCTAAGTCTTTGATTTGACGCCCTTCTCTCTTTTTTGCCTAATCCAAGTGACTCCTAAACATTTATTGCAATTGTAAAAAAAAAAAAAAAAAATCTTGTGTTGAACTTACATAATAATATAAGGAAAAAATGCTAATTGCGGCTGAGTGGTTCTGGGAATAAATCTTCACAAACCAATTTTCAATATAAAAAATTCTCATTCTTCCAAAGATAATATATTCACAAAAACACAAACATAAATATGTTATTTGTTCTTCTTTGAAAATGATAATGAGCTCACCCACCTGCCTTCAAAATGATTTGAGATCAATAACTGTCTTGAAAAATAACACAAAAACATAGCAATATCTAAAGACATATATATGTTTAATAGAGATTTAAGGTTGCTTAGGACACAGTGGCATCAATGTCAACAAAGTCACTGTTTTATCATATCCATTACTGAACCCTGAACTCAATCTTATGAAGATTGTGGAGGGAAATCTTGAGAGGCATGTGCGAACAAGGCAGTCTGCAAACTTAGTTACACGTCAGAAGGAATGAGAATAGGAAAATATTTGAATGCTCAATATTATGTCAACTGTGAACTTTCAAAGATTAATAAAACCTAAACCAGTGTCTACTACTATCTTCACAAAATCTTTCCTCAGATAAGAGAAGGTGTCTCTTTAAGGTGCTCAAAACTGTCTGTCGGTTTTTCTGCTTAAGAAGTTCTCTCCAGAAGTATATTTTACTTTACTTATGAAACGCTTCACTTTACTTGTAAAGCACAGCAGGAACAAAAAGCCGTCAGGCAAGTGCACAGACAAGGTCTCCAAGCAGCATTTGACTTTGTAAAAGAGCACCTTCCATCTTCAGAGCACTTCAAACAATCATTGCCCTCAGGTCCTGCCATAGGCTTTAAAACTTCTCTTCCTCCTGCTCTGCACGCTAAAACCATTAAACACATTAAGTTGACTCAGGATATAGAATAAAATAATAAAACGGAAGCTTGGGTCCTCTTCCTCTTTCATCCAGCAATGCTGAGTATCGAGTTTAAAGGACTAATCAAGGCGAAACATCATTAATAGCTGCATTTGTGTTTAATACACTTAGCAGCCACAGTAATCACTGCAGAGTATAACTGAAGTTTAGTGTGGAGGTAAATTGCTACAGTTTTCTCCATTTCCATCCATCCATCCAACCATCCATCCATCATGACCATGGTCTCAGATGTGGATATATATAAAATAAAAATGATGGAGCTCAAATATGCAAAACTGTCAGCTGGCTCAGCTCCATTATTGGACAGTATGTAACAGTGAAAAATACTTCTATGTTTGGATGCTCTCCAACACTAAACTGGAACATGAACAGACTGAGAAACAGTTGAAGGTGTACACATCCATCAACAAGAATTCAGTAAAATGTTGTTTCTTTTGAGTAAATATGCATTTTCTGTGTTTTGTTTTTATTGTTTTTGCAACCAGGCTTGTCAGCTGCACAATAATTGTGCATGAAATTGTACAGCACTTTCAAGGTAGGCCTTTAGAGCAGCAGAGGAGTAAGAGCTTCAGGCAATTTACCTCAAATAACCCGTTGTCCTTTACAAATGTTGTTATGGTTACTGAAGAGAGATTCATTTAAAGAGGTTTTCATGACATCTTACATTCAAACTTAGGTTTGTGAAGACACTAAACTAGTGCTTAAGAAACATTTAACAGAACAATAGCTTAGAAATTATAAAATTTTCACTGAAACGGGAAATATTTCATCAAATAGATACAAGAAGGTTTTTGTTTCAAACCAGCTCTGTCTCTGCCCACACTTTAAAAAGGCTCTCTTATTGCTGTTGCACAGCAATAAGAGAGCCTCAAAGCTGGAGGCTAGAGCTGCTTTTCAGCAGGGACTGAAGAAGAAGAAGAGGAGGTGGTGGTGGTGCCAGTGGATGTGGTGGGTATGCTGAGCATGCTCTGTGAAGCCTGGGGCCCAGAATGAAGCTCCGCTGACCTTGAGGGTGTCATTTCGATCGATCAACCGAAAGGAGCGGTGTATGCGTGTGAGGGAGACAGAGGGAAAGAAAGATGGAGGCGTGCAACTCCACCAAACAAGGAGAAAACTGAAACCTGCACTAATGATGAATCATTGATAAGTGGACAGAGGAAGTCTTTGCCTTTCATCCCTGATTTTATTTTTTCCTTTTTGTGTTCTTTGCCTTGTTCCATCTTTGTTTTCGATGCCTGCGGTCTGTCTCCAGAATCTTTCAGCATTTTATTACATCTTTCTTGAAATCCTTTGATATTCTCTCATTTCTGTTTTTCTTCTCTGACTTCCTCACGAATGTCAAATGTCAAATTTAGCATTTATTTCCCTCTTCCTCATCTTCTTCCTCTTCACCAGCTGGCTCTCACTTTCTGTACTTCACAAGTGCTGATCATTTTGGCCTGCCATGACATTTCAGTTTCCCTGTTGTGTCAGAAACAGGGTTGATGATAGTACATCTCTTTCTACAGAGACATAAGTACCACAACAGCAGCTCTGCGTACAGGATGCAGCTACAACAGCTGCTGATACACCTTGAACACTTCGCTTTTTGTGATATTATCAAAAACCTGAATGTATTTTGTTAGAATTTTGATCAATAAAACTAAAAAGGCCCATGGTAACTCTGAAGCTGCTTATTGGCGACACAACAAGTGGAAAATATCCCTGTCTATGCAAACTTTTCATTCCCTTCAAAATAATAAAACGTTTTGCATCAGTCAATCACATGAAATTGTAAAGAAAAATATTAAGGTTGTGGAAGATTTGGAATGGGTTTTGTAGACAGCCTACTGTTTTCCTTCGTTTTACATTGTGTGACTTTCATTTTTTTTAAGCATCATATGAATGTGTGTTACTTAATCCTGGGCAATTATGTGAACATGCATTGTCTTTTTAAACATACCTAATTTTTGTATGTCTATAAAAAATACGTTTAGAAAATTAAAAATAGCATTGCCATGCTACAAATGTGAAAATTGAAAAGCACATTTTGATGTATTACTTTCTAATCCAGTGACTGATAATGTGGCACAATTACACCAAACCTCATTTCTCTCAAGAATCTTATTGATTCAGAACGTTCAGTAACTTAACTAAATTGGTGTGCAAAATATCTCCTTTCTGCATCTTAAGCTGCAAAAGATGATTTGATTAAGTTTTTGTCAATGGTTAGTTAGAACCACATCTACCAAGAAACAATCAGGGCCAATTTATGGGCGCTCACTGGTGTTTATTTGAAAAGCTGTCTGCCTATGCAGGGAAGATTATGGGCATTAAACCAACACAGAGCCTACAGAGACACATTTGCATGCAGCCCTCCATTAAGCCAACGGGGTCTCTCTGCTGCAATGATGTTGCACAAAGGATGCCTTGAAGTTAAAAAGCACCAGCTGCAGCACGGTTCCTTTATACAAGATGGGATGTCTTCATCTAATTAGTCCAATCAATGTTTTTTTTTCAGATTGATCAGCATAAGACTCGCAGAAAGCATTTTCTGCTATCTTGTTTAATGTTATACTCACCACAGGAACAGAAAGAACGTCTCGTCATTTCTGAAAATTATGTAAATATTAAAACATAAATGATCCAAGTCATTTTGTGAAGCATATCTGCCTTTAAAAGTACAGTTCTTTCTTGTGGTCAATTTATTGACAGCAAGAGGTCCCAGTTTGGAGAAGCAGCCAGGGGTGCAGACACAAAGAGGAGAAGAGACATCTAGTAACCAGAGAAAACTCAAGTAAATGTTATAATGACTCTTTAAGATGATGATGGGTAATCACCAACAAAACAACCAAAATCTTACTACATAAGACACATTTATCATCCTAGTGGCTCCTAACATCTGCTCAAATGCAAAGCTTGCATTTGAAGTTTGGCTCATGCATCTGCCCACTACAACCTGATAGGTCTCTCTTCAGACATCCAGAGTTTTGTGACTGTATAGACTTAACAAAATTCCTATTCAAAACAGTGCACCAAATACACCGTCTTCTTTTGCCTGTGTTTTTTATTTTTGTTTATTAAGAACTACAGCTGACCATCTTCCTTGTGCCTGATATAAAAAGCATCCCCACAGCATGATACTGCCAACACTGTTTTGCCCTGGGAATGTTATGCTTATGAGTGACGTTCCTATAACACATTCCACCACACTTACAGCATTGAGTGTCAGCATTAAAATCACAGTGAGAAGAGCACCGCTTATACACTTCAGGCTTTCAACTCAGAGTTACCTTGGGCTTTAGAGTGAAATTGTTTACCAATTAAACAGTCTAACAATTAGTTTGTTAGCCCTGCGTTTTATATATGGACTTGAAAGTAAATAGGACTTTCTACAAGACACTTTCCTTTCTTTTCTAGGGTGGTGGTGGGTGTTTGGGTGGAGAGGACGCTGTGAAAAATGTGTATCCCTTCTTTCTACTTCACTTTTATGCAGTACTTTGCATTTGTTTACCATGTAATATCCAATTAAAATATACTTTGTGTTATATAATTTGTGGTTGCATCAAGACAAAATGTGAGAAAGTTTAAGCAATGTAATGAAAATACATTACACTGCACCAGAAAACTATCAAAAAAAACCCTGCTCTAAATGTCTTCTGTGGTTATTAATGATGAAGAAACAGAATGTTGCATTCATTACAAAATGTAAACGAGCTACTGCAGCTATTTAATTTGCAATCAGAAAGAGATACTGCCAGCATCAGCGGCTGTGCTTATTCACTGCACATCTGTTGGACAAGTCACAGGGCCCAATATATGCTGATTACACTTTTTGTTCACAAGTTCATCATCATTGTCAGCTGTGACTGTGCTTATGTGGGTGAGTATGTCTGTGTGCACAAGTCTATGATTTAGCAAACATGTTCTAATGAAAAAATGCTAGCTATTTTACATTAGCACCCACAGTCCTCTGCCATCTGGGATTAGATTTCCAGAGTTAAGAGGAACTGATCAATGGTCAGCATGAAGAACTTTAAGCAAACAGTTGTGTGGACTCAGACCTTAGCCTCTATCTGACTCCAATCTGCTCCTGCTGAGGCTACAGTTATTCCCTTGATAAAGTCCCTCCAATCTCAACATGCTGTAGGCCGCACTCATCAGGCTGTTTGTGGAGTATAAGGATGGGGCCACATCATAAGACAGAGGGCAAGTGTAGAAATAAGAAAAGATAAAGACTCAAGGCGAGCAATCAGAAGGAGAGAAACAGCAATGGGATCTAACATCTTTCTTTCCACATGAGTGGAAGTGCATACATAGTCAAGGAAAAGTGTTTGGCTAGCAAAAAAATACACAGCCATTTACATTTTACACAGTATATTAAAATGCAGAGAGCTTATTTCTTTCACTTTTCTTCAACCTCATGTAATTTTGCAGGAGCAAAACAAAACTATGCAACTCCATAAATTGACAAAATGCACATTTGCTCCCCCTGCCTTCCCTCCATCTTTTCTGGAGGCCAAACTACTTCACATCAGCAATAAAATGCACATACATTTGCAAAACACATTTATTAAGTCCCTAAATATCTAAATTTACATTTACTTTATGTCTGCTCATTTAAATTTTAAAAGTTCAAATGCTAGCAGAGCAGATGGTGCCAAAATGTAATATAATTTTGAAACGGCTATATTTGTAAATGGCACAAAATGACTTCCTCAAAACATTGCTTTAATTCCTCACTATATCGGTAAGATGAACCAAGCTAGAGTCAGCCGAATGGCAAACACACAAAAAACAGCATCAACTAAAAGGTTCATATAACTCCGGTTATGCACACAAAATTTATCTAGTATAGATGTTACTGTTAGTGCACAAGAAAAAGAAAACATCTACCGAAGAGTTCAGCTAAATCCATTCTAATAAATCATGAGGTTAATGCCTACAAGAGGAATCTGATTAGTTTCTTATGTAGCCAATGCAGAAGTCAGTGAGTGAATGTTCTTAAGATACATTTGAAAATTAAATTACAACAGAAAATTCAAAAAGCAAGCATCTGAGAGTGAAGGATTCAACAATGGCTAGAGCAGCAGACTTGCATTACCATGACAAAGGTTTTGTAAGTTTAACATGCATGCTATTCACCAACAGACCTGAGACTCAGAAGAATGACTAAACGATAGCAGTTTGTTTCTACCCACTGAAGGAGGATTCATGGATACATATTGATCATTGTACAAAAAAATCAAGAGTCAAAACTGAAATTAGGTTGCTACTTACATTACACAGCAGACTGTGTAATGTAAATTAATATTAATGAACCAGTCAGAGCAATGTAACTTTTATATGAACGTTTTTTTACATTACATAATAGACAATTATGCAATTTGATTCACACACTTGCAAACCAGGGATATTACTGATTTGACTGATTTTTCAAACTTTATTGGACAAGTTTTTCCAATAAAATGTTTAGGATAAAATATAACAGAAACACTGTAATCAACCCTTAAAACTCTGACCGAATAATTTCAGAATACATGATAAAAGTTAGTTAAGCCCAAAATAATTTGTCTATGGTACCTCTCAGCTTAGGCTTAAAGGAATCTTTTAGTTTTACTAAACTGTTTCTTCTGACTGTAAATAATGTTTTAGATAGGCCCAGCCAGACTCCTGACATGAATCTAAAAATTAATCTATAGAGGGAGCTAAAGATCAGGACGGTTTCAAGGTCTTTCAACCTAAACGACTTGGAGATTTTCTAAAAATAAGTTTCCAGTGGAAACATGCAAATAACTGGTCAGAAATTGTAAAAACATGGGATTAATTGCTGTAATGGTCGGACAAGTTTTTCCAATACTTCTAATAAATAATCATTCGGCATGGTAATTTATAATAAAATAGAAATAAAACTTCAAATGCTTTTTTTCTTCAGATTTGATATTCATTTCACATTGTTTGAAGACATGTTCATCTCAGTCAATTTCAGATAAACAATTTTAAATCTAAATCTGCAAGGGTGACATCTAAATTTACATTCCACCCTTCCAACCATCCTCTCATTGGTTTTAGCATCTGTCATGCCTGTTGGAACAGAAACAACTGTTGATGGTTAAAATGCCTTTTTTGATTACAGTTATTGGAGGACATATAGTGAATTGTCTCCAGTTAGAAAAGTAACATATTTACCTTTATGTTATTTAAATGTAAATAATTTATTCTCTAAATAAACTTTACATTTGCAAGTTTTTACAGTTAATTGAATAAGATTGAATTCCTTTTTACTCAATATAAGACTAAGAATTATCTGGATTATGTTCTGCTGTCATCTGTACTAAAATAACACAATGTCCTAGCATTAGAAAATAGGACCTTGCACCATTATAATGGTAAGGGTGGCCAAAATATTCATATTCATTTAAAGTAAATGTTTAAAAAAAAAGACTTATTGGGCAACAGATACTAGTTTCAGACTTTCATTCTTTTAGGTGAAACTAACACAAAACCTGATATTTCCACTATTATCTGAAAACAATTTGCTTTTTACAGTGCTGAATAACTTCCAGTTTAAGACGGTTGCGGTTTTTTATTATTATTATTATTATTATTATTATTATTATTATTATTATTATTATTGTTATTATTATTTCAGACTTTGCACTGTAAGGATGAGATAAATAACAAGCCCAGCTGGAACTGTTTTGGAGCTCCTCCATCTTGTGACTCATGTTCATATTAGTTAGGCTTCACTGTTAACTTTCCCACTGTCAGCAGGAGACTGTGGGGATAAGCCCCATGAAGATGGAGTTGTTCTAAGAGATAAAGTGATGGATTTCTCACCCACATACATATTAAACACCTGACCTCACTTTCCATTTCAATCCCAACAAGTAATATAATATGGGCTTTTTAGTAATTGGGAAAATCAAGTAACCAAATGATATTCTGAACAAAATATTTTATATTTTTGTAAAGCTTCAGGAAATTATGTCAACAGTTCTTAAAATGGCAGAATCTATATTTTTTTAATGATTAGCAGTGATTAAAAAAACGAAAAAGTTTATGATCCTGGTGTATGATATGTGTGGTGTATTATAATCCATGAAACCACCTTCATTTTACCACCCACTTTCAGCAATAACCTCACAAGTATGTTGAAAATATAAATTGGGAGTCATACCTTTGATGCCAAACTTGGAATTTCCTCCAAACTTTAGGATAACCAGCATCAGCAAGAAACCAGTGAAGGCTACAGCAGCAATTCCCACGACTACGTATACCTGCAAAAGCACAAAGCACCATTATGTCTCCACATATCTGCTGCAGAGATATGTGGAGACACATCTGGCTCACAAAATCAAATGCAACATAAAGCACAACAAAAGACAGAAGATGCTGGTTGTTCTTATTTCGCTGACAGTAAAAACTGAATTTTCTGATCTGGGTTCATCCAGTCAGATCTAACTTAAAGAAGGAGATGCACCACTTTTAAGACAATAGATACAAAGAAAGACACT
The DNA here is from genome assembly GCA_010277075.1 of Poeciliopsis retropinna. Lineage (NCBI taxonomy): Eukaryota > Metazoa > Chordata > Actinopteri > Cyprinodontiformes > Poeciliidae > Poeciliopsis > Poeciliopsis retropinna. The sequence continues at coordinate 13,001,007 of VMRM01000001.1, read as the reverse complement.
CACAGCAACTCTGTCCTCAGGTGGGTCTAGAGGAGGATTCTCTGTGGATGAAAGAACAAAAAGGAAAACTGTCACTTTGCTGTGCATTTTGTTTTTCATTGGTAAAGAATATAATTTGGAGTGACTAATCTAAATTCAGTGATTCTTGAGAAGAGGGACAAAACAGGTCCCATGGATAAAGCACACAATTTGAATAAAATATACACAAAATATAATTTTTTCAAATAAACTAAACTAACCTGGGCTGTGTAAGCACACCAGTGTATGTTTTCCTGGTATTTGCTGAATATTTTTTATTTTAAACTTTGCAATAGGTGGATGGTATCTTTAAAATCCCTTGTCCTGGAGCAGAACTCAATACATTATAATAGTTTAAAACAATTAAAGGAATGCTAAGATAATATATTATGACAATTATAATATAATTGTCATAATATTATATTATAATATTATACACTTGCATTTATTTAATGCAAGTGTGAAAGGAAAAAAAAACTAACTTTTAGGTGTTAGTTTCACCTACAAGAATGAAAGTCTGAAACTAGTATCTGTTGCCCAATAAGTCTTTTTTTTAAACATTTACTTTATATGAATATGAATACTTATTAAAATAATACTTATTTTAATAAGTATTAAAATAAATAATTATAAAATTATCAATAAATTGAATTAAAAATATTTTTTATATATTTTCCAATTCAATTGAAATTTGTCCCAAGTTTTTGTCAACACCGTCAAACATAAAAAGAATGTTAAAAAAATCAGGCATTTTTGAAGGCCTTCAGAGGACCCCATGACCTCTTCCTTGTTCTTCCTTTACAAAGAGGGCTAAGCAGCTCTAGTTAGCTTATGTTATTCCTTAGTTTTTTCTTCTGTTTTATTCCTAAGTTGCTCATCACAACCATGATGTGACGAGCAACATCATGACAATTTAAAAATGTAAAACTTTTGATGAAATTTTGTGAAATAAATGCTTAATTTTAGTGTTCTGTAAAGATTTCATGGACCTGATGAGCTACAATATGGCCTCCTTCAGAACAACATCATAGAAATTGAACTAGTTTGACATTTTGTTTTGTTAGTTTTTAACTGAAGTGTGACTCTTTCATTGATAGTGTTGACAAATCTCACTTAAATGTGCAGTTACTTAATTTTAATTTTACATAAATGGCTTTACTTCACATGTATCAAGTATTTCTTTTTACTCACTAGTTTGTCACCACCTTCAGTTCTGCGTCAACTCTGTCAGACTTTATGTTGTTTTTTTATTTTAAATAATATTTCTTTTGTTTCTTGAGAAGCATTTTTCTGTAAAACTGAGTAAAAATATCACCATTAACACCAAAAATTTTATTTTATTTATTTATTTTTTGGCAGATGGTGTTGGCAAAGTTCTGGATCAGGTCCATTAAAAAATGTAATCTTCAAAAGATTATTGCAACTGGGAGCCTGCACCTTAGCATCTTTAAATTTCCAAAACACTATTTGTCATATTTGAAGACATAAGCTTGAGGAATAATTACATTTTTTGGTGAGGGCAGGGGGTGTTTAAACCCATTATTAATTTCAAAAACTGCTGCTGGTAATTTATAGTTTCACACACAACAGAAAGCATAGCAAGGCTATTATTTCTTACATCCAAGTTAGACACTGGCAATAACACATCTTGAATAAGGTATGATAAGGACCTCCGTTAGGACTGAAACAATCTTCATCACTGCATAACTTGTTATAACATGTGCAACATTCAAGGAGCCAAAAGACTTGATATTACTCCAATTTCAAGTCATGTATAACATCACCTGCAGCCTACTTTTGTTTTGTACAATAATTATTCATATTTGCATTCAAACTAAAGCTAAAATTACAACGAGATAGATTATTCTCCCTTGCAAAATGACAAATGTAACTTTTTGACAAGTAAAATGTGAAAATTATTTAATGATGTGATCCTGAACTAAATCCTCGATCCATAGTAATTATTTATTATGGCAGTGTTAATGTTTGAATGGGTTATAGATAGTGGTGAAAGACTTCAGAGGACTCCACCCCTAACTCTGTATAATATAGTCCCATTTGCGATAGATTTAGGGCCCCTACAACACATATCCTGTATGTGTCTGCTGCTAAGGTGATGATCTTGTTGACACAAGAGAACCAAATCAGCAGCAGGGCTCAGCCTTCTGCAGTTCGATCTTTGAAGCCAACTTGAAGGACTTAGTGCCAATGTCTCCCTGTCTCAATAATACTAAGCACTGCCGCATTGACACCTTGACAAGAGTGACTGAAGTCTTCTTCTATACACAGTGGGGGTGTTTTAGATTACTGACCAATTATTATTTGTAGGTGAGAATGATGGGAAAACCTGACAGTTTAGCAAAGGTTTACTGAAAGCTTGTCAGTCAGTTTACAACTGTGATATAATCCCGGGTGATCAAATAAAGGGTATATCTGTACCTGGGGTTACATCTGCTGGCAGGAGGGGGCATCAAAGAAAAAGACAGAGACAAATAAGATCCAAAAGAAAAATACATTTTAGTTAAAAATACTTTCGACATGCAGCACTTAACAAGTAACCTTGTGAACCATGCTTGCTTTTAGAGTTATTATAGGAAAGCACAACCATTTCACAAACACTGCACACAAACCAATAAACAGCACAACAAACATGCACAGCATCTTAAAGAAAATATAGACAACATCAAGGAGACAGTGAGGAAAAGAAGTTGTGTAGGTATGTAACGCACCGTCAGGACCTTTAAAGAAACATAAGAAAACAAGAGAAAAACAGATTTCTAAAACAAAATTTCAGTCAACTAATGGAGACAATGTGAAAAAAAAATCTAAACACAAAGACAAAATGAACAGACAAGTTATATCTTTTACATTTGAGAGAAGGAAGGAATGAGGTACAACCAATGAGTATGGGATATTACACACATGTATGTCCTGGCTGTAGTCACACCTAATCACGCCTCCTCAGCAAATGACATGATGACAACCAGTAATAGGCCCCACCTGTACTAGACATATGCCTGTGTTCACCACCATTATTCAGTTCAGTAGCTGCTCTTCACCAAGCTCAGCTGAGAAGAGGGCCAGCCATGTGTAGTACCTCGTTCCTCTCCTTCAGGGAACAGCAGTTATATGCATAACATGATGTTTCCCTTTCAGTTGATTCACTCAGTACAACACAAGTATGGAACATATATAAATGCCCTGCAGAGCAACCATGAAACCTGGGTCAGGCACAGTGAGCTAGTCCAGCATGTTAGATCCAGCAGAAAGAACAGAGTGAGCCACAGAAGCGTCTGTAACACCCAAACCACAAAACTGTAGAAATGTGGGCAGTGAAGACCAACTCAATGCAGCACAAATATCACTTATGGACACCCCTCTAAATAGGGAGATAGCTATGCTCTTGGTGGAGAGAGCCCTCACACCTGAGGCATTGGGAGACCTTTGCTGCTATAAGCCAGAGATTTGGCCTCCAGCTACCAGTGGGAGAGTCTCTGTCTGGATAGTCTTCTCCCTTGCTGGGCTAGCAACACAAACAATTGATCCCATAGCCTCACATTCTGTGTGTGATCAATGTAAAGGAGCAGTGCATGTACAGGGCATGTGTGAATGTGTGACCTCCTTTGTTTCACCAATGCTAAAGGAGGTGGACAAAAACTAAAAAGCTCTATTGCCAATGAGCATACAGTCCAAAGTTATAACCTTAGTAAGTTATTTTGCATTAGGTTGCAATGTGACCTTGCAGCTATCAGGAGGAAAATCATCACAGGCGGGATTTACAGACAATGCATGAAGGACCTAAACCCTCTTTGCAGTTGTCAGAGCAAGGAGCAACGCAGCATTACATAAAAGAAACTTCATATTTGCTGACTCCAAAGTTTCAAATGGAAGATCACAAAGGGCTTTGAGTACCATCATAAGATCCCAGGAAGCTGGGTTTATTCAGAGGTAGGAGTCAATGCCAGCACCTGGTGTGACTTCATCAAAACCAACATGCTAGGCAGAAACTGCAGCTAGGTAAACCTTAATTGTGCATTAACTGCACAAAGAAACATTTGTTCAGTCCCTGCAGAAATGTTAAAAGTTCTACCACTGAGCACTGAGGATAGTATACTTATCCTCACACCATTGATCAAAATGACTTTGCTGGCCAATGTGGTGCCAAAATCAAGGACAGATTCTGTTTGTGTACCCTTTCTGTTACAGGCAGTATCATTTACACTCAAAAGTGCATAAAGGAGTACACAGGATTGTCAGGCTGCTAGAGCATCTACCCAAACTGAACATTCTAATCCAAACCCAGAGGACAGTGGGTTTTAGCCCTGGAGGACTCCATATTTGTTCCACCAAAGAAGGGTGAAGCCTATAATCGGTCACCTGAGGAACACTTGTGGAGAGCAACACAGACTCAATTGTCCAGGGACATAAATAGTCCTAATAGACCTTCCTTGGGAAGCAATACATCTCTTTTATTAAACCTTGGCACCACAAGCTTGGTTTCCACCAAGGGCACAGAGGTGGCATGCAAGTAGCAGTTGTCAGCTTTCTGTGAAAGTGACATCATGCACACAACTGAAGGGAGCTGATCTACTGCTGAAATGGATGCATCTTCAGAAGACCAAGTGGTACCACTGCGATCATAGTTTCCATCAACCCCATCAGTTTTAAGATCATCCAGAAGCTCAGTTTGTGTCCAAACTGAAATTGAGCTCGACAGCCATGAAACGCAAACATTGAAAGACACACTCTGATTGTCAGGGAGTATAAGGGACATGAGAGGCCCCCTTTCTGGGGCCACTGCAGAAATGAGATCTGCAGTGAGCAGGGATCAGTGAGCTTTTCCTGAAGTTCACCAAAAACCCCGGAGTCTAAACAGAACCTGAGAAAGTTGCGCTATTGTCTGCTTTCCAAGGCTGGCTATTGCAGCCCGGATAAGTTAAAATGCAGACGGCGGTTTCCCTCAGTTTTCCCTGAGGAGTGCCAGCACAGCCTTCACACATTTTGAAAAGGTGAAAGATACTACAGACAGTCTGAAAGGGTATAAAAGGTACTCATATGCTTTACCCTCGAAGGCAAATCTCAGAATATGTCATTGGTCATAGTGTATCAATAGGAATCTGTCAGGAAAACCAGCTCCCCAAGACGATAGCACTTAAAAGCTGTTTGATTGTTAGCATTTTGAACTTGTTTGTTTGGAAGTATTGTTTCAGAATTCTCAAATCCAAGTTTGGACAAAGCCCACTCACTTTCTCCAGAGCAACGAAATAATGACTGTACCAACCTCTGTTCACCAGCTCTTTTTGCAAATAGCATTTTTTTTTTCTACCTCACAACCTCCATTTCTGTGGCTGTGACTGTAGAGTTTCCTACGGTGATAAAACAGAGCAGCATCTGGGAAAACTGTAATTGCAATTTCCACTCCAGGTTGGTGTGTGCATGAGTGCCAATTGTGAAGATGTGCAGCTGGACGACCAGCCTGCTGCATGGTTGGCAGGTAGGTTTTATATCCTCTCAATGGGTAGGAGAGATGCAGCCTCATTTGACTGTAGCCTGTAGCTTAACTTTTTTCATAGAAAAAGAAGTCTTTATTGAAACGATGTTGTCGTCCTGGTCTGCTGGGGTGGCAGCCGACCCAGCCTGAACTGGTAAAAATTCATTCTCTTCCTCAGACAAATCCTTCTATGTCTCTGTTGATGTCCAACATGTCCTTTTCTCCCTAAGGAGGGTTCAGTCAAAGCTGAACCTGATCAACTTCATTGTCAGTTAAGTGATCGACATTCTCCATTTGGTCTGCCGAGTGGAGATTCTGACTAAATGGTCATCCTAATTGAAATTGGATGGAAACAGGTTTCCTGATGCAGAGAGCAGTGGGTCTTGCTGAGACAACAGCCTCTCCCAGAACTTCCTCTCCAGCGTGACGAAGAGTGATGAAGCTGGCATTGGAATGTACATGCTTCAAGCTCCACCAAGGCTCTTAGAGTATGAACAATCCCTAGGCAAATGGGAAAGGCTTCATGCTGGTCCTTGTCATTAAGAAAGAAACTGCACTCCTAAGGACAGGGACAAATTGAAGGCTTTACTTGTGTTAGCTTTGTGCTCATTCTTAACCACAAAGCCGGACCGGAATACTTGAAATCAGCGCTTCACTCGCAGCAGTAGTTAACTCCTCACAGAAACACAGAACTCACCAGCAGCAGCCAGGTAGCCTGAATCCAAAAATTCAGGGTGAAAAGCAGGGTAAAGAGCATAAGAACTGAGTAATAGTAGTGGTTACAGACAGATATATAGAGCAGGGGGGACCTGTTACTTGCCAGGATACACAAGGCGATGATATCCCACACGCATGTGTTGTATTGAGTGAACAGACTGAAAGGAAACAGTTTACTCACCATAGTAGGAAGGTTCGTTTTCTACAAATTGGGAGAGCAAAGAAAAAACACATTAAGTAAAACCTTTTTATTTCCGTAACACACAAGCTTTATGTTTTTCTGGTAAAATTACACATTTGTTCTGTTAGCCAGCCAAAATGAATAGAACAAGAGACAGGAGCACCTGCAGCTGTATGCTGTACGCACTATATGTACGTTGCAATTGTCATATGAGTTAAAAGAAATATCATTCTTATAGTTATTTGATTTCTGATTATTTTTCCCCTTTAATTTTAACTAAATTATGGACAAAAATTAAAAGTGGTCTTTTTGTGTCAAAACATCCTGTGCGTCTTTGGGGGTGGGCCTAAACCTAAATTATTTTGGTTAGTTTACTTTTATTTATTTGGTGGTTTGACACTCTGTAAGCTAAATGTGACTGTGCATTGAAGCTAGCTAAAAGTAAGCAGACTTTTAAAAGACTGTAGTCAGATTGTTTGCCAAAAAGAGTATAAATGAAGCACACATTGTTGTTTCACCTCTTCCTCTGGATATCTCAGACAATCCAACTGAGCCTGGGACTCTCTATCCTCCTAATCATGTGGACAGGTTTGCTTTCCTGTTTTTAATAATTAAGGTGTTTGTAAAATATCAGCAGGCTACGAAGGCATCTAAATGTGTGTGTCGCATTGTGTGGATGACTTCTACTGTTATTGTGGGCCATGCACATTGCGTTCATGTGGCATTTTTGGGTTGGTGAGTTCATTAATATATATTACGTATCAATGGGTCTGGGTTCAGAGTCAGGACCCATCATCGGGCAGGTTGTGAAACACTGTGTTTCAATGTGCTAAGCGCGTCACACGAATGTGCCCTGTATTTGTTTGGTTTGTTTGTGCTGGTTTTTTACACCACACACGGCGCATGTTGAGGATGTGGTTGTGTTCGTGTGGCTCAGGTACAGTGATGGTTTTGTGCGCACCCCACGATAAACTGCAGGCACCCCTGACCAGAGAGAATAAGTTCCAGTATTGCTCCTCACCATCGTCTGGCCTGCGCATAAAGTGAGCTGTGATCTCCTTTTTGTCTGAGCCATATTTATTTGTAACCTCTAGGCGATAGACCCCGTTGTTGATGTGTGTGGGATTGTCCAGCTGGAGGCAGCCGTGGTATTCTCGCTCTGTGATGTCGTGGATCATTGTCATAATGTACTCCCCCTCTGTCACTTCCACATTGTCCCGGTACCACTTGATATGTGGCTCTGGGTTTGCTGAAAACAGAATAAAATTTGTGCAAATCACTAGTTTAAGATTGTGGAATTCACAAGGAAAATATATTCAAAGTATAGTTAAATAGTAGCAAATGGGTTTTATTTGATTGTCATGCATACCTGCTACACTGAAGGGTATGCACCAGTGATGATCTGCGATGGCATCACTCAGTTTTGTGATTTGGGGTGCAACTATGAGTATAGTCAAGAGAAGATAGAGTTTAGTTGCAAATGGAAAGTAGAATAAGTGAAACATGTAAAGTTATGGATTAAAAGATAAAAGACACTCCTTTGAAGCCTTTGTCTCTGTTTAAAAATCTATTTCTGTTAGACTTGAATTAAAACAGCATGGCAGAAGGTAAACATACAAAGTATATCCAGCAGCAAAGAGGACTCCCTCTCTCCAACAATATTTTCAGCCGTGCAGCTGATCTTCTTGTTGTGATCCATAGATGACAAGTTTGACAGCCGCAGCACCGAAATCTGGCCAGATGTCTCGATCTGCAAGATTAAAAAATATAATTGATATAATAATATTCAGTGATTAGTTTGTTTCAATTGCATCTGCTTGTCTATACAATGTTTTTCAGTAAAGTTTTAAAAGGTGTCCAAAATACAAAATTTGTTTAGGGTTGTATGGTTTATCAGTAAATTCGAATAAATGTTTAATAGATACATCAGTAAATTTAGTACAAAGCTTTCAACAATGTTTCATATTAATTACAAATAGATGGATGGTAAAATTGGATGCTTGGTGGCACAGTTGGTGGTTCTTTTATCATGGGTGAAGCTAAATACTGGGCCTCAAGAAAGACTTCACACTAAAACAGAACTTCACATTCATGCAGGGCAGAAATTGTTGCAGCCAGAGACACAATGTAGTGATTTAGATCAAACAGTGGTGTGTGTTAAAATGGCCCATTCATTGTCCAAGCAAGAATTTTATCATTATTCTTTTTTTGAAAATTGTGGTTTTTATTCAATATGATGGGCACAAATTTCACTTCTAGATGAATAATGCAATCAGCAGATTACCCCAAAGGACTTGCAGCAGTAATTGCAGGGAAAGGTTATTATATGAACTATTAACGAGTTTTAGAATGTTTTATTATTAATATTTAAAACCACATATCCCTTTTTCTCACCGATTTTACAATTAGTGTTGGTCTTTCACATGAAATTCAAATAAAAGTAACTTGGAAATGAAGCAATTGAAAGCAAAAAAAGTTTAAACCTGCGTTTATCTTTAACAATTCTTAGTCTAAAGTGACCTCACATGCTGCTGCACTTTGTGTGCGAGAGCTTACCACATAGTTTGTGACAAGTGCCATGTCCCAGATCAACTCAGGTGAGGGCATGCCCGATGTTGTACAGAAGAGCTCAACATTATCCTTTTCCATTCTGGTCACTTTGGATGGGCTCAGGATTGCCATTGGAACCTCTACATACAAAGAAAGAGCAGGAAAGAAAGAGAGTCAGTGATGGAGATGGCGAGAGGAGAGGAAGGAGTTGCAAAAAGGAGCGAACTTAGGATTCCTGACCAACTCTTGTTTATCCGGTTAAAACACAGGGCACGAAACAAGCTCAACAAGGAATGTGGAGGAGCAGCCAAACATACAGGCAGCAGAGAGTAAAAAGAAAGATACACAGGGAAACGAGTTCAAATTCAATCTCCCTGTCCCCCACTCTGTTTCTCCTGCTTTCATTATTGCACACTCACCCCAATCACACAATAAGACAAAGAGACAGAGTTCAAACACAGTGATGGTTACACTGATTACCAGTGCACGTCTATAGCAGGCCAGGCACTAAATTGATTGGACACAGTCTGAAGCCTCTGTCAAAGCAAAGACACTGGTGACTCTGTGTGTGTCTGCAGCTTTGACCAGGAGGTGACCTGGGTATGACCAATCAGCTTCAATAAGGACTTCGCCACCATTGTCCCCCACATATAAACTCTATTGGAAAGAAGAAGAGGAGCTCAAAGAGGAGAGGGGAGAAATAGGCATTGACAGCTGCTGCAGATAAAACTGGAAAGATTTCTTATCAGATCTAACTGTCCAACCTCTTCTATCCGTCAGCAGACCTCTTATCTGCAGGGGAGCCCACTCAATCACCAGGAGATGCTGTAAAAACCGGTCATTTTGCTGGTGGCAGGCCAGCAAGCGTATCAGATTCAAATATCTTAACAGCCTCTCAATGAATCAGCTTTCTACAGCCACTGCAACCGTCTGCAGGTTAGATTAAGCGCAATACAGCAACATGGACACATCTCTAACCACACACCATTCTCATGATTCAGTATAAAAAACCTGCAACTCACTTTGAAGGTGCAATTCATAAAAAATCAAATTGCTGAAGGGTCACTTTATCAAAACGCAACTGAATCATCCAAATAAGCTTTGGATGATTCAGTTTGGACTCAAAAAAAGCAAATTGCAACATCTGGAAATTCTGTGGAGAATAATAAAGTTAGAACACACAAATATAAAAACTGTGAATTAATTCACTTGAGACCTATTATAAGTTATAATGCGTTTTTACCCTATTAATATGGACAGTGATTGTAAAAAGCAAGTAAATTCTTTATCATTGCTTTATCAGGTCAATGATCTGCTATTAGTCTGGCCTACAAAAATTACACATTGCACACTGTACCACATTATCAAAATTTGAGGAAAATTATATGCCACTAAACACCTAGATACAGAGGGGTCTCAGCTACTGAAAAACAATTGCTTCCTGGAGGAGTGGATTGTGTTGAAGTTTTAAACTTTACCTAAACGCTACCATTTGGCTGTGATGCCAGTTCAACGCTGTGAAGCTTACAGGAAATTCCCTGAGCTGTAAAAATTGAAGTCAATAGGAGAAACCTCAGACTATTTATAAAACAAGATTGTAATCGAACAGATTATAACAGAACCTTGCACATTAAAGTAATGGATGGGCTAAGAGACTAATTTAAGATTTGCATGGTGCTGAACAAATTTTTCTGTCAAACCGTGGTTAAGGTTAACCCCATGGATCTGAAGGCATCAACTGAATTCATAGTTGTACTTTTTTAGCTGATAGATTTTTCGCAAAGATGGACTCCTACTTTACAACTACTGTGTGTCATAAATCAGTATTGTTTTATGGATAGAATATAACACCAGAATGGGCTGCATAGTGGCACAGCTGGTAGCACTGTTGCCTTGCAGCAAGAAGGTCCTGGGTTTGATTCCCAGCCCAGGGTCTCTCTGCACAGAGTTTGCATGTTCTCCCTGTGCATGCATGGGTTCTCTCCAGGTTCTCTGGCTTCCTCCCACAGGTTAATTGGTCTTTCCAAATTCTCCCTAGGTGTGAGTGTGTGCATGGTTGTTTGTCCTGTCTGTTTCTGTCTTGCCCTGTGTACCCCGCCTCTTGCCCGGAACGCAGCCGGAGATAGGCACCAGCAACTCTTGACCCCATTAAAGACAAGGGTGAACATATAATGGATGGATATAACACCAGATAATATGTTTGTCTGTGACATAATTTGTATTTTATTTGCCTAGATGTTGCTTTTTCATAAGGAGTATGAATAGCTTTGCCAGGACGTACCAGGAGCATTATAAATTCTGATTTGATTTTGCCTTCTTTCTTCAACTTAATGCCAGCTGCTTTTATTCATTTAAACCAAGGCTTTTTCAGGGGAACAAATTAAGGTAAAAGGCTTTTAGTAGTACAAACTGTAGAAGTATGAGGCCCTTGTTCTGTGACTCATTACAGGTAATTTCTGCATTATTTTCATAACTTAATTTTTTTCCCTCTTGCTTTTTTTTTTTTACAAGATGTTTTTTTAAGTTTGCTGAAAAGAGGAGGCTTCTTATCTGGAAACAATGACTTGCATTTGGAAAAGATGACAAATAATTCTACTTACATATATGCAGTCTAACAGTTTAACACTTTCTGCATGTTCTGTGATATATCACTGATATAAGGACACTACTGATGAAAAACCTCCACTGTGCATAGTTTGAAAAGATGACTATAAAATCTCAAATTAAACTTTAGACATAAAAATCAGTACATAATACCAATAAGAAAGGCTTTTAGCCACACTTTTTTTCTTTCTCTAGACTTACTATGCTAATGCAAGGATGCAGCAACTTGTGGAAGACAGTTTCTTTAGAGATGACCTTTTCTGTCTCACCCTCGTTGTGAAGGGTGTCAGCGACCGTCTCCTGAGCAACCTTTATGTTTTGTCATGATTTTATCGGTCACAAAAAGGCCATATCATTTTATACAGAAAAAAATAACCCAATAAATCACCCATATCCAGTCCTTGGTCTTCATTCAAGACCAAGGACTTTCTTGAGTCAAGGCAACAGTAATACCAGCTGTGGAGTCCCTGAATACACACACACAGATATATATATATATATATATATATATATATATATATATATATACAATCTGTACATATTGATGATCATATCGATGATGTATACATGTTTAATTTATTAAATGGAACTGAATGCACACATTCTGCTCAGGTCTTTCCGATCTTGGGTCGGCTCTGCAGTGAACTTTGCAGACTTTCGTAAGCTTAAAACAACCCTAAAACGTCAGAGTTTTAGATTAGCAAGTAAGTCACGTACAGCTGAAAGAAGACTGTTAGAAGCAAATTATGCTGCAGTGAGAAGTTCATAAGTTTTATGTGCCAGTTTTATTGTTTCAGACAGTGTGAGCCTTTAACACCTGCAGCTGTTGGAACTCTAACATTTTTTATGTGTCGCACAGTGGATTAGATTTTATATTACACAAACAGGACTGTAGTAAGTCAGAACAACACCTCTCTGTAATAAATTGCATTGGTCAGTCGTCTTTTCAGCAAGCTTTTTCGAGCAGATCTCTGGCAGTATTCAGTCAGTGAACACTAACAGATAGAGATCAGTGTCAGCTCAGCCCTGAGGCTTCACTGGGCATTTCCTCTCTTTTGTGCCTCCCTCACAGTGTCAGTCAGAAATGCTCAAGCACACAGACAGAGGGACACACATGAATCAGACAGACAAATGGAAAAAGAAAATAGAATCGGCCCAACAACCAGCAGTTTGGCCAGACTGAGAGGTTCTTTGGTGTATCGCAGTTCGCCGTAGGGCATCATTTGGCACTCCTTTCCCTCCGTGTCCTCCCACTCATATGTCACTCTACCGGGGGTCCCCTGCCCACCTCTCCAGAGGCCCTGCTGTGACTACGCTAATGCCAAAAATAACGTCTGTTAATGGAGGGTATGCAGAGGGGACAGATCAATAGGAGTTATCAATGACATTGTTAGCTTCCTGTAAGCGAACTTATTGTTTGTGTTCTAAGTGCCCTGATGGCCCTGGGCTATTTCTGTTCAGTTTACACTGTCAGCAAAAACATGGAAATAATTTTTTCTGAATGCATCCTTTTGTTCTTTTAGACCAAGCTGCTAAAAGTCAAGTTAAATCACAAATATATTTCCAAGCACAAATACCTAATAATCAGTAAAGATTTGTGAACATAAACAGTTGAAGATAGATTTTCCTTCAATGACCAAAAATTGTTGTTCAAATTGTTCGAAATCCTATTTGCCTCAGGATTATGAAGCTTTTTTTTTTAATATACACAAGGTATGGACACAGAACAGTTTGTGCCAAAGGCAGCTCTAAAGAAAGCAGCTGCTGGGTTAGTGAAGGAAACACTGGGTGCTGGTTGTGGGGACGTTTCTTCGGTAAATAAATGCAGTGTTTATTTCTTCATATATATTCCACAGATTGAGCTTTTAAATTATATCAATAACTGCTCTCTCAAAATGATCCTGCCACATGTTAAACCACATTTTTAAAAAAAAACTCTATTACATATAAAAAAGGCAGACTTTTAGCTGCTTCCACTCACTGCTGCTGTCTGCAATGCCCATACGTTTTTCTATAAATGGTCAATTGATAATTATGATGAAATTTAGGTAGACTAGGTTTTTAAATCTCTTTTCTATTTTGTTGTTTTTTATCTTTCTTGCACAACTGTAACGTAAACAAATTATACAGGTAATGCTTGTTAGGGGAAAAAAAATAATAATTTGTAGCTAAATAAGATCAAACACTAAATCAACATCAAGCAGCAGTCTTAGTCTTATACTTATGGGATGCTAAAACAAAAACAGAGCGAGAGTGGGTCCAATGCAGACGTCCACAGACAGGTCAAGCTGTAATTCGACCCTATTTATGAGAAGAAGTGAGTCCAAAAAAAGAGGATTCATGAAAAATTCATGCAGCGTATATAAAGCAGAGAGGAATAAAGTGTCAATTAACTGCTGACATTTATACATTCAAGCTTGATAAACCTTCCCTTATGCAGCACATAAAAGGCACAGTCTGTAGGAGTCTGCCATGCAGTCGGAGAAAACTTGTGGGTAAGGTTCATAACACACTTGTGTATAAATCTATGCTCTGTTAGGAAAATATTTGCAAGTTATACAACATAATTATTCCTAATAGAGAGAGTATAAACTGTCACTCACTACCGTTGTTAATAATGTTTTACAGTTAAATGGATATAAAAAGACTTTATTATTCTTGCAGTTCAACATATACATGCAGCTCACTATAAACACAGGACGGATTCTTCACTTTATGAAGAGGGCATGATAATTCAAGGAACAAAGGGGAAATACATTCTGCTGGATGAAAACATGTCACTGCTAGTAAAGGACAAAGTAAAGATGTTCCTTTTTACAGTAAACTTTAAACAACTTGAGATTCAATATTGTTGTGGGTTTTTTATTATTATTATTTATTGGAAAGTGTCTTTTCTAAGCCAAACAGTAAACATTTCAATTTTGATCTTTAAGAGCATCTAAAATAATTTATAATTTATACACAACCCTGAAGTACAAAAAATGCCTGCAGCATAGTAGTGTACATAAACCTGTTTGGTGCTGATGTCACCTCAGTAGAACAAAGCAGCAATATACATCAACACTTAAAGTGTGTGTGCGTGCTTTCTTTTTATTTGTTGGGGCATTTATCTGTAGGACATTGCAGCTTTCTCTGCTCTTTTGTGTGTGGGGGGTGAAATTAGAATATACAAGCTAAGCACAGTTCTGTGTAATTGAAATAAAGTGTGGGCAGCATTTTCTTTGCAGCCTGTGCAAACATAACACACACACACACACACAATCGCAGATACGGATAACTGATTACTGCAGAGGCTGTTGTCGCTGTGTGAATTGTGTTCTTTGTACAGTTATTCTCTTAGGTGATAACAGCAAAGCTCTGTTATTCACTCATATATTCTCCACACCCACTGTGAACTGACAAAACACTTAGCACATTTGGTTCACAGTACCAATTCTCAGCCAGTGCTTAAACACCAACACTTCTCTGCAACACCACAATTAACACAGCACATTAACACAGAAAGGAGGAAAATATTAAAAAATGCAGAACTTCATACAAACATCTATATCAAGGTAGCGATTAGTATGACTGTTTCCTCCAGATGCTGAACAGCTTGTGGGTGTTTTTTTTTTTTTTTTTCCACTTTCCCTCTCCGTCTGCATGTGTGTGCATGTATGTGCGTGTGTTTTGCGCGTATGTGTGTGTCCCCTCACCACATTTCGGTAGTCTCAGTTTTGACAAAGGCTTGCGTGCTCCTCCGTCCTCGATGCAGCGCAGCTCCTGAGTGTCTGCTTCCTCTCCTAACAACAGCTTGATCCACATGTTCTCACAGGAGCAGTGCAGAGGGTTCCCTGACAGGATTCTGGATGGATGCGTACAAACACCTGGTGACGAACTCTGACAAAGACTGAGTACCAAAACAAAAGACTTAAAGGCAAGCTAATGGTAACTTTCTGATCTCTGGTTTCAAGAAGACTGATTAAAAAAAAGCTAATATTTCACATAATTTCCTCTCTAAAACATCATATTCATATCTTTTTTACAAGCTAATTAAAAGGTTTCCAATATGAGAATATGAGCAAAAGAGATTTTGATTTCCTACAGATAAAGTCAATAATAATAATAATAATAATAATAATAATAATAATAATAATAATAATAATAATAATAATAATAATGCTGTTAAAAATAAAATACCTTTGCTTTAAACAACAATTTTGATAAAACTAAATATTTTTAACTACTCTTGATCTTTATCAGGGTAATTGTGTGGTATGGTAAAAACCCCACCACCTCCAACTTCACCTTACGTCTCACTGAACAGATTGAAACACAGTTTGATCACCAGGCAAGCCAGCCAGGTTTTCAGCTTTTTTGGTCATGACAAAAAATTTTACTGCATGAGTGCAGCATTTCTCACATGCCAGGTACATCTAACAATATGCACCACTCCCACAGAACTGACACAACTGGGTCTCAAAAATCACAGCAATGACTCCATAATAATATTTGTCACTGTTTTATGGACAAAATCACAGTTGTTTAAAATAGCAAAATGTTGTTTTTCATACCTCAAGTAATTGATGGAGAACAGGTTGATATTCATTTTTAAACAACACAATTCTGAAGTTTGATCATTGTCGAGGTTCAGAAATCAATGTTTGGTAGAAAAACTGCCAAAACAAAATATTGTGTGAAATTAAGAAAAGTCATTGTGACTGGCCTACAGTGTCAACAATCAAAGCAGCAATTATGTTTGATGTATTTCTAATCAAAAATAACTGCAATCAAAGACCACTGTTATGTTGGAAGTAGGTAGTACTTCCAACATATCAGGTGAAAGTTCAGAAAATAGAGAAAATAGGAAACTGGTGGTGACCAACTGGAGCATGAGATGCATGGACCAGCACAAAGGAGTAACAGAGAAGGAGAGAGTGCTGAACTTTGGGCTTTCAGAAGACAGATGGATGGGCAAAAGAGGCAACTCAAACTGCTGCCACATTAGTTTTTGGTTCATTTCATTACTTCATTACTGTATCTTATTAAGGAAAACTAATAATAAAAAAAACATATCCAGAATCTGATAAATATTGAAATTTATCAGATATTGGAAATGAATGGAAGTTATATACATAGAAATGCTGAGTTTTTCCCAAAACTTTCAGACTTGTAAATAATGGCTTTGAAGAATAACATAAATAGATAAGATAATTAACTAAGTTTGGTAACACAACAAACTTTATCTTTTAAGAATGTGAGGCTAAAGGATCTATATTTTAGCAATTTTCTGTGGGATTTGGGCATTCCTCTTTCTGGCTTTTACACTGATGTGTTAGCTCATTATGTTAGTACTGAAAGACAGAGAAAAGCTGTTTCCAGATGTTGCTATTCTTTCTGAAGACAGATATGAAATCTTTATCAATCCTGCTGATCTAATTCTCTTCCAGAAACCCAATTACAGTTTCCCTGCAAGTGCAAAACAGCTTATTTAAAAGGATCACGAGAAGTTCAGAGACACCGTGGGACATAATCAGACACTGAGAGGTAACTCTAAATGTTGTCTTTGGGCCAGCATGGGATGTATATTTTTCAACTCACTATATACTAGCTAAACACTCCTCCAACAACGAGAGGCATTGATCCTGATGGGTATTTTATGAGTTATAGTAGTTTGGAGCTAAGTGGCGCAACTACTAGCTGATATTAGTATGAATGTATTTTGATATCTTTGCTGCCTAAATCTAAATGGTAAAATAACTGCTTTAAGATTTTTCTAAGCCTGACAGTCAATTAACCCAACTTAAAACAAAACTTCAGTAAACATCAGAGTTGATCTCATGATGAAGGTGAAGGTTTCTGTTAACTCACAGATATGAGATGTTGAGGTGCTTGAATATCCTCCAGGAGAGGGATGACAAGTTGTTGTCTTTCAAATTCCTGTATATGAAACCAAGAATCAGTGAATGAAGTTCAATATAAACAAACAAAAAGTATTGCATTAGGTTGTTTTAAACTGTTACTACATCCAAACCAATTGATGTTTTGGTACAATACACAAATGTTGCTGTGCATACATAAGATTACAGCAGTGAATAAAATTAGGAAATACTTTAAGTCATTTTGTATCAAATGTAGATTCATTATCTTGCTCATGTTTCTAATTTTCATGTCTTTTTTTTTTTTTACCTTTACGACTAATTTCACGATTATATTAGATATCTGGTTTTATTTATTACAATAATATATAAAATGTATGCAATAGTGTGTAAGTCTATTTTCCCATCACCCCTAAATTCACCATACAACAAATCAAATATTACCTTTTTATATAATGATAACTCTTAAATGCTGTCTTACAAAATGATAACTTAGCACATAAAAAGCACAGAACTTATTTGCACAATCCTTGTCGTGTCAATAGAAAGAAAGAAAACAACAGTTTTACTCACAGATACTGTAGCCTTAAGTTGCTCTGAAATGCCAGTTTTGACACGTATGTCAGCCTGCTGTTGGTCACCGTACTGACACAAAGCAAACAAATACATCAGTATCATTAGAGTACTTATGAACATTAAAAACCCAACACATTATTAATATTCACAGCAGGCAAAACCTTTCAGCAAATTACAGGGCATCTGCTGGGGGTGTTTATAATGAGCAAAATGCATTCAAAAGAAAAACAGACTCCAAAACAAATTCACTTTTCATTAACTCTGATTTACTGACCTGTAATATAATTTTAGCGAAATCTTTTTGAAACCAAGTTATACGTTTACTGCTCTAAATGCACAATATGACGATAGTTATAATAACACCAAGCTGATCCAGAGGCATGAAACTAGCAAAAAAAAATCAATAAAAAAATTTAGAGTTCAGCTTGTTTAGAAACAACTAATGTTTGACTGCTCTTTGAAAAAAGAGTTACTGCATACCATAAAAGAATAAATAAGCTCAAAATTATTGAAAACCCTGGTAGATTTGGGTGTTATTGTGTTTTCATTCATCAAAGAAGTAAGTTAGTGATAGAAAATATGGCATTACTTAAAAGATAATAAACAATGTACAGAAAAATGGCAGAGAGAAAAGGGGAAGGCTTGCACTTTGCTAATGATGCACCTGTTCTAGCACTGAGCCACAAGGTCCAAATACTTTCTGTGAATTTAGAGTTATGCCACAGCAGAACTACTGCTAATACAAAGGAACCGTAAAAAGACAAACACGATGATGCACCTCAGCCTTTCTATGGACTCTTTTATGTTTTTTTGCAGTTTGGTCTCAGACTGTCTCAGTGACATTTTGAGAGAAATTTAAAAAAATAAAATGAAATTTTTTTTCTTTGACTCTAAAATTTCAAAAAGTCAAAAATGTTTTGACTTTTAACTTTTAGAAAAAAGTATCTTTGCTAAAGCTCAACATTTCTGAGTTTGTTTGTTTTTTAAGCAAAATTCGACTCAGAAATGTGCATGTTTATTTTCTACCAAATTTCTGACATTAATCTCAAAATCTTTCTATTTTGTAGCAAAACTTCAGCTTTTCAAACTGATAAATTCCCAGGTTTTTTCATCACAACGTCTCGTCTTGTGACGAGATGTTGTCATACTTAATATTATGTCATATATTAAGTATGACATAATACACTTGGTCCTAATTTATTGTTTTTTTTATTATTTTTTTAAGATCTTGTAGTTTAGCTATGGAAACTACAGTACCTATACAAACAAAAGAAGCTTATACAACATTTTAAAACTTTTATTATAATGAGGCACATGTGTTTAATATGTCTCTCTGTTAAAACAAGAAGACAATGCTTGAACTTAAATATTACATGTAGTTTCCCATGTAAAATAAAGTCATAAAGGACTCACAGGTTCCTGAGGTTCTTGTAGTAGTGCAGGTCTTTGTCGTTAATGGAGGAGAAGCTGCTCTGGTTTGCAATGTAGCTGTCAGGGGATACAAGCGTGCATAACACAAAGATAACTTGTTAGTATGGGGAAGTACAAGCAGAAACTTGTCTTCAAGATGTAAATATGTTAAACCGACATAAATGGACATGTTTTTTTTTTGTTTTTTTTAAATATACTTTTTGAAGGACTACATCTGATCCACAGCACACAGGGGAAAATTGTTGTAGCTTCCCAGACAGAGTGAGGTAGCAGAATGTGTTATCGTCTCGTTTCCTCAGCAGCATCTGAGCAAAACACTTGACCTGTTTGTGTTTGAGGGGCCAGCAGGAGACGGTTTCCGAGCAGCTCCCATGTGTGCATGAAAAGAACGGAGCGGACATATTCTGAAAAGCAGCATACGTACTGCTCATGTATTACAGCTCTGGGATTAGATATCTGAGAATATTTCAAGTCAAACAAAAGACTATGAGAGGACTAAGAACGCGCTACTTTACTGGGATAACAGCTACAGCAGCACTTGCTGTATGGGTCAAGTTCTCAGGGTAATTTTACATAAAACATTGAACAAAAGTTTACAAATACTACTGAATTCCCATCAGCCCCAGCAACTAAAAATTATCTGAAAATGCTTAGCACAGAGATGTTTTTGCTGTACTTATTTTCAGTGTAAAAATGACCTATTAGATCATGTACTGTAAGTGAAAAGGTGTGCAAAGACTATAAAGACAACAAAATATCTAGTGTTTGTAATATAACGCCTGCGGCAATTCCCCAATCTATTTAATTTCCCAGCTTCTCTGTTTTTGATGTCATGAAACTAACTAACGCAGTTACCAATCAGACATAACATTATGACCACTGACAGGTGAAGGGAATGACGCTGGTTGTCTCTTCTTTAAAGAGAGGTGTGTCATCAGAAGCTGGGCCAGACCTTAAAAAGAGCTCAAAGTTATGCAGTCCAGGATCCCAACTTTGTGTGGGTCTTAAAGATTTTTATTTATTTATATATTTTTCAAATGTCTGTTTTACTGCAATTTAGATAAAACTTATAGGCCCATATCAGATTACTTGTATTCATATTTAAGAATTTTTATGAATATGAATAATATTCAACAATTTGAAAATGATGACGTTACAGTCATTTTTTTTTGGAAAAACATATGTAATAAACCAAATTCATACTGCTAATGTAGCTATGGATATGGACAGCAAGACTGGAGCCAGCCCAGAGGCCCATAACTTTCTAAGTTCAGCCCTGATACAAAGCGATGTGCAAGAAACAGGAGGAACACTTCAAGAGTAAGTGTTGGTCATAATCTTATGCCTTATCTGTGTATGTATCTGACTCTCAAACTTAATTTCAAGAAGTTCTGATTTGGAAGAAAATTCAAATTAGTGTTCTAACAATAACAGTAAAGAGGTTTTCTGTCTGGTTAAATGTATTAAACATGAAAAAAATACCACAACTAACTTTACCCAGTGACTCAACACACACACACACACACACACCCACACACACACATATATATATATTTATATGGTTTTTGATATACAAAATCATATCAAAATTTACTCTTCATAACCAAATATATTTAAGTGCAGTTGCCTGTCTTGGACTGACAGCTTAGTAAATTTTGACCAAGCGCTGACATCTCAAGGCATATTTTAAAAAGAAATCAGGAGATCTCAGCAATTAATGCAGACAAGATAAACCATCTCCACTGCTTTTGGCAAGGTCGTCTTTGGTTCAAACTCAAGCCAAGCACTTGATGATTGCTTCTCATGCTCATTTAAACTGCCTCCAAGGCCGGTGATAAGGATTGTTTCTATCTAACCAAGCACATCAACAAGGCCGTTTTTAACCTGTGCCAAAAAAGAGCTTATCTTCAAGTTTTCTTATCTAAAATGTATAAATTTACGAAGTTATGACGCAGGGACGCTGCAAATCCTGAAGTGCACAAAAAAAGAATACAGTCATCAAAAATGAGCAAAATATTCAGTCTGGGTAGAAAATTGTTGCCTAAGCAAATCCCGTCCTTCAGCATAAATTCTCTCATTTCAGTTCATCCAAATACTCATACTAGCCATCTTGGGAAGTGTCTGAGCTAATATTTGGACTGTGGAGTCTGACGAGAGCGCAGCCAACTACACACAAGCAAGCACAGATTTGTTTTTGACAGACTTTTTTCTACACTGATCGCCCCGTGGTTGCAAAGGGTGTTCTATGCAATGCAGGTTAGGCTGCACACTAATCGTGCAGATAGAAAGGGTTCTATCTGTACGATAGAACCCCGGACTATTTCAAAGAGTCATGAATGAGGTTAAGGCTCGTTGAATGAAATGATTTTTTAAAAATCCGCCTTCTTTTCAGGCTCCTTCGTTGCTGTGCGAATGATCAGCAACAGATGATGTTTGGAGGGCTGAGCATTTCTTTATTTGATGGAAGCGCAGCCGCGATTAAATGCTCTTTAAAAAAAGAAATGGGTTAGGCCAAATGGAGATACGGTTCTGACAGCTTCCACACTCACATGTCGGTAATGTTCTCCATCTCCGCCTCGCTCTGCAGGACGGGGAACGCGCTGATCCCTCGCTCCGGGTCCACGCAGGAGATCCTGGTGCTGCTGCAGGAGCAAGTCGAGGGGCATGCCTCCGCGGACATCCACGGGTCCCCCGAGCCCACCGTCACCCCGAGCGCCACGACCCACCACCACAAGCACTGCCACGAGCCCGAGGTTCCCCACGCCGAGGGGGGAGCCCAGATCCCTGGTCCCGAAGCGCACATCTCAGCTACAAGGCTCGCCGAAAAGCCCCACGGCCCGGCCCGGGTTGGCTGGGATCAGCCCCGGTTCGGCCAGTCAAGGAGAAGAGAGGGGAAAGAAAGGTGCGGGGTGATAAGCAGAATCCGATGCTGAGGTGGCAAGAAGCGGGGAAGAGACGCTAGAAAACCATCAGAGGTCTCCGAGATGACAGACGAGACGCAGAAAAAGGTGTGAAAGGGATTAGAAGAGATGCGTTGTCCTCCAGAATCCTCCGACAGTCAAAGTCTCTCTGCCACAGGGGCGCTGTGTGCCAAGTAGAATCGCTCTCTCTCCCCCTCTCTGTCTGCCTCTCTCTTTCGCTCAGATGTCACTGACCGGAGCGTCCTCGGCACAATGTTCTCTGTGTATGGATAATTGTCTGCTGCTGCTGCTTTTTGCTTGGTGCTCGGATAAAATGCGCGGCGCGCAGAGATAGAGGCTGCGATGAGGACAGCTGAAGGAGGAGAAAGGGGGGAGAAGGGGAAGGATGCGTACCCGCATCAAAGCAGATCATGTACAAAGTGAGACACCATTGATCTCTTTTTAAAAAGGAGATGTTCTTGATCTGCTCTCAGGAAGGTCTGGGGACAGAGCTGGAACATTTCATTACTGAATACAGTTGTTTTGACTTGAGGTTCTTCTCTACTGTTTGGTTGTATAGGACCAACATTATTTGGGGACCAAAGCCAAAATTGATTTGATATCTAGTATAGATTCATTACCTTGCAAAGTACCACAAATCCTAATTGTCCAACTTTGATTGTTTGTGTGTTGCGTGTTACCATCCTCATTCATGGTTTACTTGTAACCCAACATATACAGTATATTGAACAATTTGTGAAATGTGTCACTTGACTGTCATGCTTTTCACTTTAGCTATTAGAGACATATTAGACTTAGCACCTAGGAAGTGGACATGGAGGTGGTCTCAATTTTCAAGAAAGAGGACAGGATCAATTTATCAAGGGATCACAATTGTCCATCAACCTTGGAAAGAGAAAACAGTTTTCACTGAGTTTAGGAAAAGAATAATGAACATCACACAATAGGAATGAATTACAAATGCAAATGTGAAACAGTCAGATTGTTCCAGAGCTGATGGTTCTTCCACCATCAGCTCTGGAACCATCAGTGGGTAAACAGGTTTCTCATAACCTGATGGGTCAACATGCTCCGTACCAGCAACTCTGAAATGTATCTAGGCCCAATACCTGCACAATACTTTAACGTATTATTTTATTCACAGGGGATCAGTGCAGGTATTTAAAGGTTGGTGTAGTATAATCCCTTTTTCTTGCTCAGAACAGTTTGAGATGAAGGTTCAGGTTCATGTTGCAGGAAGTAGTTCTATCCAGGAGCAATGGAGACTAGGCGAAAATTCAAGCTGTGAGACTCGGTCCAGCTTCTCCACATTATCTAATCACCACGCCCCCGCCACAGCCAACCAGGACCGGACCGCCGCGCCACTACAGCCAGTCATCATTCAAGGATGCCTTCAAAAGTTCAAGCTACCTTGGGTCCACCTGCTCATCAGCCGCACTTTGACCCACCTCCTTCCCATCTCCACCTTCGTCCCGACAGACTTCCTCCAGGAGCTCTCCGCGCTCCTCCATCTCCAGGCTCCGCTCCACCACCAGTTTGCGGTCCTGGGGGGAAGACTATCCAGAGCTCGCCCGAGCTGATCTCCTGCTCGCGGTGATCCTCGGCACACAGTCTTCTGCCTGGTCCGAGCGCCAAAGATCTTGTACCACTAAATCCTTTAACTGCTATTTTCTTCTCTGTGTGAGTCTCTCCAGATTGAATTGACTATCTAGGCATCATTCTGGTAGTTGTATGCCCAAAGTCAGACCTGTGTCCACATTCTCAGCAGAAGTCCCTAAAACTGCTTATTGTTATCATAGACAAGAGCTCTAGGCATGGTCATTGAGAGACTTGTGCACTGTAAAAACGAATCTATCGAATTTACCTAATAAATCTGAGGTAACAATTTGCATTGACTCTTTTGGGGTAGATTCAATTCCATATATTGAGTATAAAATAACTGAACAAAAAATATATGAAATACTTAAAGAAATTGGGTAAAATTTATTTCATATTTATGTATGTATTCAACAGCTACTTACTGTTAGTTAAAACTTTAAGTTAGTTAAAACTATGTTAAGTTAAATTAGGTAAAACTATGTCTTGTTTGCTAGTAGGTAATACCTGATAATTACAAATCAAAGTTAATTAAAATCAGTTAATAACCATTACTTATTCAGAGAAGGTAAGATGTACCCCCCAAAAAGACATTCAGATCGTACACCTTCTCAATGTTTTTAATCCATAAAGTCATCAAAAACAAAAACACAGAATAAACTGCAGCACAACAGTGTCACACAACATTTCAAATAATGAACCTGTGTTATAACCTAACAACTTCAAATGTTGTTTCAGTAATGTTGGACAATAAAACATATCCCTGTTTCAGGACATCCAGACTGCTCAATAAGAAAGGATCAGAAAAAAGGAGAAGTGAGGATAGAAGAAAAAATGAAAGAAGTGAGGTGATCAGAGAGGAGGTACAACGGATGTCCAATCACATGAAGATTTTCTTGTATCGAAACTCTTACTTGTGTTTCTTCAGCCTCACACAACAGTGACTGAGTAAATCTGCAATCTGCAGATCTGCAGGTGTATTTATACACAACAAATAACTTGAACTGTCTTGTTAATATGCAGCAATAATACACTAAATTATCAAAAAAATGAATAAAGTGCAGCACAACAGCTTCACACAACATTTCAATGAATAAACCAGTTTTATAACTCACTAAGCTAACGGCTTCAAATATTCTTTCTGGATAATTGGTCAATGCAAACAACACTTTCAGAGGCCCCTTATTCTATTTTAAAAGCCACAAAACCCCCACACAAACTCTACAAGATTGTTTCTGTGTGTGTACAGTATCAAACATCTGGATAAAGACAGATCAGAAAATCAACATTCTTTAGTTTCTGTGCTTATTCTCACTCTCAGAGATAGGATGAGAATAAAAGAAACAAACAAATGGGGAGGGAAAGAGGGTGAGTTCAAAATTCTTCAGGATTCACTCAGTGGTATTGAACAGACTGGCCAGTTTCTATTTGTTTTCCATTTCTGATTTTGTGGAGAAATCAGAGAACAATGGAGTGGGCTGAGAGAGACTGCAATATACGTATGTATCCATCTGTACATATATTTCTGTGTCTGTGTGTGGAGCAGAGGAGGGAAGAGAACAAAAATATTAAACTATACTGCATTAAAACTCCCTGTCCAGACAAAAGATCCTCTTGGAACAAGAGGGGAAATGTATGTCTATTGCATGAGCTTGTTTTTGAGGTTGTGGACCTTCTTCAGTAGTTTTGCCCCATCAAGTTCCAAAAAAAGTTTTTGAAAAGCTTCAGATGTGTTCTTGAGCTGCTTTGGATAGTCAAGGTTCAGGGCATATATCAGTCCCATCAGCAGCACACATGCCTTTGTTCAGTTTCCACATCCTTCCGTCACTTGGTTTCCCTCAATCACAATCGACACATCTGATGGATCCTCCTCAGCCTGCTTTGGAGCTCAGCTCAGTTTTTTGCAGATGATGGGGTTCTATTTCCGTCTTCAAACCATGACCTTCAGAGTGTATTTATGTAGTTTGTAGATGAGCATGAAGCAGCCCTTTAAGTCTGAAGCCATAGGTCTCAACCAGGAGAAGGTGAATTGTTTCCTCCTGCTTTGAGGTCAGATTTTGGCTCAGGGTGGGGATCCTTGTTAACAAATGATGGAACAGGACATTGATAATTGGATTCAAGCCTCATCTGTATAAAGGTGGGCCCTGCTTCAGTTGGTTGTGGTGAAAGAGGTGAGTCAAAAAGTAAAGGTCTCGTCTTTCTGTGTGACATGAGACAATGGTGTATCAATCTAAATATCGATACTATCAATATTGATTTTAGTACCGGATTGATGCAAACATTGTTCTAGCTTCTCTTCTAAATGCTCAGCGAATTACTCAAGCCAATGCATATGCAGGAATTAAAATGCCAAAACTCAAAAGCTCACATTTTCTGTTTGACAGCAGGATTTCATACTTTTGTTATGTTTGCATTCAAAACGTCTGCTTTCATTCAAACACAATCTATTCACTTTCCCCATAAGCGCAGCTTCACTCCAGCACTGTCTGCACAAACACTGCACCTCTATCTTGGCTCACAGTGTAATCTGTGATCAGAGTTGCAATTTTAGCATACCAATTAAACTATTAGCATCTATCCAGGCAGCTGCAAAAAATCTCACTGAAATCAAAAATATACACTTGTGTAAAGCTTTATACCGCAAACCTGAAATAGCTCACACAGTTTTGTGTGACCTATTGAAGGTAAAATAGTATTCCTACTAAGGTCACATGCAGATTACAGTAACAGACTCAGTTATCCTAAGAAACAATTGTGTGTAAAAGAAGGTAAAATGGGAACTATTTTATTTCAATACTGCTACACTGTGTTATATTGCAGTTAGTTCATAAACCTGCATTTTATCATAATGATAATCAACTAACTGAAGTCATATCGATACCAAAATTCTTTGTATCACACACCCCTAATGGATTATAAAACAGTGAGATCCTGGATACAATGACCTGGAATGAGCCTCCTCTTCAGTGTGGATGGACTCACTGTTAAAGACAAGGTGAGGACCTCTGGGAAAGCTCAGCATAAAGAGGCTGCTCCTCTGCATCAAAAAGAACCAGTACAGCTGGTTCAGGCATAAAACCATGATGTCTCCTGAGCTCCTCCTTTTTGGAGAACCAAAGGCAGAACCACATTTAGTTTGAGGTGACTATATATCCCATCCAGCCAGGACACATCTTGGAATGGCTTGGATTTTGTAGGAGAGTGTCTGTAGGAAAAGGGATGTCAGTGTTTCCCTGCCTGAACCTCTATACATAAAACATTTACTGTTAAGATTGTAATAATATTCAAATTTCAGCAGAATTAAAACTACATTTGGTTTCTATTTTAAATAATTTGTAATTTAAATAATTTGTAAATTTTATACCATCTTATTCAGAAAATTATCAATATTCTGTTTGAGAAGCCAAATGTTTCTTGGGATTCCCTGCATGACAGGAAGCCCAGAGCAGCAGGTTTGTTTTTGTGAGCCTTAGGCTGGCTCTGGCTGGCCTTACACTAACAAAGATGGATAAAATCTGCCTTTGACTTTGCTTCATTCTGCTGCCTTGAGATCATTGTATGAATGAGATTTAAGAGCTTGTCAATTTAGACGCTATAATTGTCATAATCGTTCTCATCAACGCTGTGGTTGTCATTATTATCATTTGGTTGTCACGCTGGGCCTCTCTAAACCTGCATACGGTTAATTAGTTCAAATCAAAGCTGTCCAAATTAGGCTTCTTCTTCCACACAAGTGCAATTGTTCAAATCATGATGAGGGAATATTAAAAAAATATAATGGAAGGTAATGTACATGCAAATCTCCAGTTAAGCAACATGTTCAGACTCTTAAATGAGATGACAGAAGCTTACATCCAGGTGAGATTTGAATGAGGTTTCTACAATAGACAAGAGAGAACGAGAGACAAAGAAACCGAAGGACTGGTTTCCAGTCATCAAGTTTTTAGCTACAACTACAAGACCAAGCATCACATTTTAAAGTCATTAGGTCATATTTCACAACCATGTGAATTATATGTGGCTTACAGCTTTACTGGACTTGAATCAATATGTCATCTCAGGGTGGAGGCTGGATGCCAGTCACTCTGCAACAATACATCTCTTTCAGCTGGCTGTATTTCTAGTAAGAGTGGATCTGTCTTTAACACGGCCGAGCCAGCGAAAGACAAAGCCACTTCTCCTCAATCTATTACCTTGCAGCTGAGTGACAGAGGATGACAGCACATCTGCCTGTGAGCAGCAGCAGCCTTAGCAGCAGCCAGCCCAGCATACCGCAGCATGTGAAGAGCCTTCTCCAGTGTCCTGTCTCTCCCCGTGCAGCTCAAACATGACGTTTGCGCTGACGCACAGGCAGTGCTGCTGAATAGGCTAGCGTAATTATGGAGCTCTGTCTGTGTCTTAACCAATCTGGATCCCTGCCTCAGAAACTGAGTGTACACGTTTCACACAGACAGAACACGGTGGGCGGACCAATTAAGTCACTGTAACACAAACATAATACTCCAGTTGCTCTGTGTTCCTTCTGAAATCTAACATAGGCCTGATTTAAAGGTCTCTGGCATTTAAGCAAGTGATAACCCATTTCAGGGTATGTTGACACAGAATACATCAATTCAACATCAAGTTCTGTGTCACAGTATCTCATATGAGGTTCGAAATCATGTAGGTTGTTTAATCCTCTTACCTCGAAGGTTTTTCAGAATGCAATCTACAAACAAAAACATACATGTCAAAAGTTAAAACTGTGGAAATGACACAAAATTCCTTATAATCTAAAGAAGACATGTATTTTTCACAAATTACATTAAAAACATTGCATTAAAATTAGTTTTTTATTTAAAATTCTGTCTTTATCTGATAAAATACACAGCCAGCTACATGAATATCTGGCTGTGTATTTTACGAGGGAATGGATTTTTTCTGAAGCCATAAAAACTAAAGCTGCATCACAGCTATAATCTAATAACCCTGTCTCACTAATGGGATCTTTTTACACCACTGCATCATTATGACTTATATTACTGATGTAAGTTTTTTTGTTTTAAACCCAGTCTCATTTGCTTTCTCGTTTCATATGGGTTTGATGTCAGAATTACTTGCTTCTGTTGCATCACAATTTCATGTCAGTTCATCAAAATCTCTTCTTGCTATAAACAGTGAAAAAAATAGTTAAATTGTCCGGGAAAATAATCTGCTGGAATATGACATGCTGTTTTAAGATTTCTTTTGTGGTACTAGTTGCAGTAATCAAGCAGGAAAGGGGACAGGGATGGGGGCATGTAGTAAAGGTACCAAGGTTGGGAATCAAACCCCAGACAGCTGCATCAGAGCTAACAGCCTCAATTGAAGGGGCACCACCTCTTCCTCTACACCACACACTGCAACTGCCCCATAAAATAGCTTATAATGCTAAGTTTTGCATTACATCACAGCTTGTTGTATTTTTGCATCTGTCACAGTACTTTGTTTCAAAACCCTTTAAATCACCTCCATTCTTACATCACTTGTACCTCCTTTTGCCTGATGGTCACAGAGGTTGTCAGACCTGTCATCACCTCCATGTAACTGTATTATATGCGGGTCTTTCTGTACCACATCATGCTCAGTTTTTTATTTCTGAAGGTAATTTACTTGGCTTATTTCCCTCAAAATCATCTTTGTTTCCTGACAATCAGTTCTGGTGTTGAAGTGAATCATTAGTCCTGCTACACTACAATCACCTCTATTTTTGAATGACATTCACATTTCATTTGATGAAATCCCTTGTCTTGATATATTGCAGTTAACTTTGCTGATGGATATTGATCATGTTTCTTGCTGCATGATGTTGTATTTCATTGTTACATCAGTTGTTATATATTGCTGCTGCAAATAGACTGTGTTTTCACTTCAGAGTCAGATATAGTTGTTTTTCAATGACTGGTTATGCTACTTTAAAATCACTTGCTGTTCAAATATTTTTCTCTGATATAAGTATTTTATTTCATCGTAGTTAATGATGCAATCTTTCTAAAATAACAGTTATTTATGTTCTTCCTTTTTATTTAAATCCACCTGTGATACAGATAGGATAGATTTTATAAAATGTAACTTTTGTAGCTATGTTAATGAACGTTGTTCAAACACAAACAAGTTCATTGTTATATGCTTTTATTACAAAGTACATTGACTACTAAATACCTTGGTTCTCTTCTCCTCTTAGACGTGTACAAAGAAAAATAAACTGATCAAAAGCTTTAAAAGTTATCAGATTAATAACAGATAAAGTAAAACAATAATATATTGTAGCATATGTTATTTTGCCGTAACTGACTTAGAGTTACAGCAAAATAACTGCAAGTCAGTTATTTTGACTTACATTTAAGTAAATCAAATGTACAAGCGTGGACCTAAGAGGAGAATAACATGCAGTTATTCTACTGCATGTTATTCAGTAGCTGCAGTAGCTGCAGACTAACATGCAGCTATTGCATGTTATTCTGCAGGAGAATAACATGTCCAGTTTCATTAGTGTACTGCTTTCCAGTTAGTTAATAGTTTTGTTCTCAATATGTGAAATACAGAAAAGCTGCGTGTTTCCAGCAGCTTTTTTGATGTAACACAAAAAGGGTTAAAAAAACAAAAAAACAAAAAACAAAAACGAAGACAAAAGTGTGCCAAAAACATTGCCATTTATTTTCAATGCTATTCTGTCCTCCCGGAGAGAGTTTTTAATCAATGATCTTTGGACAAACAAACCTGAGTCTGTCTAAGCTATTTTCCTGCAACAACCATGTTTCCTTGAACTTTTGGGCTTTGGCTTGAGTAATGTTTTTATCATTTGGACAATCTGCAGGTACGAGCAGCTTCTTTCTATTCAAAATGAATCTTTTTCTGCAATCTCACCCCAAATGTATGAACAATAGAACTGAAAACCATATGCAAAGGATAGCATGAAACATACAGGTGAGAAAAAAACCCCAAAATGTTTAACTTATGTCAGATTGTGTGCAACAGACAGGTTACTATTGTATCTGAACTGGAAATTATATGTCCTATCTTTCTAATAACAGAGCAGATTCAAATGACTGCTTCTTCATCCATCATCCAGACTGCCATGTAGACTTGAGTGAACCTCAACATCACATGATGTTGTGATCGTCATGATGTTACTGTGATGACAAATTATACACCACTGCCCTCTACTGGTTTCCCAAAATACCACAAATCGCCAATTTGGATTTCAAAAACATGTGGCCTCAGTTCATACAGGGCTTTGCCTTGTATTTCTGCTATACGAACTTATTCACATTTCTTCACTTAACAATCACTAATTTTAGTTTTCAGTGACTTTATGTAAACATAGCAAAACAAAGTGACGTGTAATTGCAAATTGGAAGGTTAATATGCATAGTTTTGCTTTTTTGTTTTTTTACAAATAAAAATCTCAAAAGTGTGATCTGCAAATGTATTCACTGCTCCTCTAAAAATAAAATAAAATCTAGTGAAAGCTATTATCTTTCACATAATTAATAAGGAGGATCCACCGCTTTGTAATTTGATTTCAGTATAAATTTTGCTCCCTGAATGCCGCAGATATTTCTGGAAGAACAAACAGCATCACGAAGGCCAAGAAACAGAGCAGAGAAATCAGTGAGAAACTTGTGGAGGAATCTAAAGTTTGTTCATAAAACAAAATCCCAAACTTTGAACATCTGACAGAGCACTAGTTAACCCCATCACACAACTGCAACTTTTCATAATAAGGTGTACAGAAATTGTCATTCATCTAACACAGACCGAGCAAGAAAAGCATTAATCAGATAAGCAACCAAGAGTCCCATGTTAACTGGAGGACCTGCAGAGCATGGCTCAGGTTAGAGAAGCTCTGGACAGGGCAGTTTTACACTCCATGTATCTGCCCATTAAGAAATGGTGCGAAAGCTAAAAGTAATTTGATTTCCAAAGGACACGCGGAAAACAGAGGAGATATGTGAAAGAAAGTTTCTGGTCAGATTAAATGAAAAAAAAAAAAAAGACTTCTTAACCTGAATGTAAAAACAGTGTGGCAAACCGAAAGCTAAAAATGATACCTGGAACATACCAATCCCGCTTTAAAACATGGTGATTACAACACATATCATTTTTATTCTACATCATAATTACTAAAATTGGCAAAAATTGTATAAACTACAATTTTTGCCACTACAATTTTATGAACTACAATTTTTGCCAATTACACACAATTTAAGCAAAAACACACTAAAGTAGGTATTTTTCATTTAAGTTACAAAAGTTAACCTTATTTGAATATCTTTGCCAGACTGAACATTGAGACATTAAACAAGAACATGTCTGCAAATATTAAACATTGCACGTGTTTCATAACAGAAAGAAAGAAAGAAAGCAGATGAGAAAGAAACAACACGTTTCTTTTTTAAATTGAGAAAACATCAGTAAAAAATTGGAGAAGGGAAAGAACAATAGCATAAATAAGAAACTCCAGAAGGGACAGAAACGGGAAAAAAAACACAACAGCAATGAAACTAAGTCAGGTCTCCATATAAGGTCTGACAGCAAGTGTTGGAACATTAATGGAACATTAATATGACAGAACATTAATGTGACAGAAAGCCATGGAGCAGACAATTTTGCATTCCAATTAGAGGTAAGCAAAAAGTTTTACATGTCCCAGTGTTTTGTCCAAAAATCATTCAAATCTATCATCATCAGAAAATTTTGTTTTTGTTGGTTTATCCTTCTTTAAAGTATGGCTCTTCAAGACATCCTCTACAAAATATAAATACTGATATGAATATGTCTTTAGCAGCTCCTAAGATATAATTTGTGGTGTTTTAGTGTGGTTTCCGTACAATTCTCATGTTACTTCCGACTCAAGCACCTGTTCTTGTGCAAATACTGAGTGGGGGGAAAAAACGGTCTTTATGTCCAATGAATTATTTTCAGTGTTCATCTGTCTGTGTGATAAAAACAGAATCAGATAAACCTTGATGTTGAATGTGCCTTCAAAGAGACAAACAATTCACCAGAGGAAATGGTTTGTGATTTGTCTTGTTGATATTTGCCAAACATGCAATATTGCTTCATGTCTTATAAATGGCCGGCCTTTCTATTGTTCTTTCAAGATAACATTTATGTCCCCTTGTCCTTGTCTCCCTTGTCATCTGTCTTGTTTTTGTGAGTCCAGCTTGCTGGGAAGGAAGCTGGTGGCAGTCTGGGTCTGTTTGGTACAAAGACCAAATTAAACTCACTGTGACAATGGCTTTGGGAGCAGGTATGGATTGTCTTTGTTAACATCAGTTGAAGTGTAACTGAGGTTTTTATTAATAGGTCTTTTATTTCTAAATTTTAAATACCAAAAGTGTTTGCACATGCCTTAGTACCATGGTGCCTTTCTACTGAATATGCAGCTGGAAAGTTTGCAAATTTTTTAAATTTAATATCAGGATTTTATATACAAAATATGCACATCTGATTTTGCTTTATGTAGTCATTTCTCAATTTCTGCACCTACATTGGATCTGTTTGCACCGCCTTGAGAAATCTTTATTCAAAACAGAAATTGGTCAAATAAAACTCAAAGGGTTTCCCTTTGCAAGAGATGTATTTAAGTTTCTTGTGTATTTATAGCTATGATAAAAACAAAGTTTATGAACGCAAATGTTTCAGTATAAAACTGACCCGTCATTCATCAACTGAACACACTAAAGGTGTGTTTACACAAACACACCTTTTGCATGAGGATAACTTGATATATGCACTTCCTGGGGTTTAAGATTTAAAAATGATCATCTCGCTGTTTGTTAGCACAATGTTAAGCTGGAAAGACTTCAGTAATGAATATAAAGAAGAAATTTGGTTTGCCTAAAAGTGATGTAAGTGTTATATACAAATTCCAAACAATTTGAAGTCCATTGAAATTGCCAAAGAAATTTACCTCAAAATCAAATCCCAAGCCACAACGTCTGCACTCTAAACCACAGCCAGCAAGTTGAAATAAAGTTCAAGAAAATTAGAAATGCAGCATGTTTGGTGAGAACCAAATATTGTACATCAGCAATAAAATCTTATACCAACTGTCCAGCATGGTGATAATTTGGATCTGTTTGGAAACTGTGGGACCTGGGCAGATAGCTATCTTGAAGGTCATCGACATGAATGTTTTTACAGACCAACATATTCACTGGTCAAATAAGAAGTTATCAGCTGAAGATTGACCCAAACTAGATCCACTTCCTGAAATGATTTACAACAGCTTAAAAAAAGGTTAAAAGTTGTTGAAATGGCCTAGTCAAAGTTTTGTTTGTAAGTTGAGTGCAATATTGTATCAAGATCATAAGAAAGTAGTGCTGAACTGAATGTCCGCAATCTGCCATATATCAAGATAAGTCGCTACAGGACTGTCCTGTCTTCATATGTGTACATTGTGTTTAAACTGAATGGATATGACGAAGAAACAATGTTTCTCTGCTAGCTGTTAATTGATGGGCTCAAACTACTGATATGGCTACATGAGTGCTTTCATATAATCCTAATCTGCTACGTTGAGATTAGCAACAAAGCAGATTTATTTAGCTGTTTTATAAACAACTAATTTATTTTAGCTGTTTAGCTCATTTATTTTAGCTGTTTATAAAACAGTTAAATAAATTAGGAGACTGCATTTATTTTAATAGGACATGTAAAATGTCACCAGTTTTGCAGTATAGTTTTGTTCCTAATTAAAATATTGTTTCATTTCCATGGTGGTAGCAGCATGTGTTCTGAACTTCCAGCGGGCTGTAGGGCTCCTGATCATCTCTGTGGTAACCATCTCTTTCCTGGTTTGGGATTGGATGATGGCGCAATATGGTGACTGTATGTGGGAGGCTCTCTCTTTTACCAGACACCTTCTCAGTAAAACCTGGCTTTGGATCAGATGGTGAAAAAAAAATTCGCTTTTTTCCCCCCCAACAACCCTGTCTTTTAGCTTCGGTTTCACAGGACAATCAGAGTCAATGTTGAACCGTTATGGTGAAAATCTCTTTCAGGTGATGTCATGAAAATTATGCCCTGCACAGTAAGGACAGGAAAGAAATTCTGTCGCCTAGTAACAATAATGTCTTCAAACAAGTCCTGTAGCGTACATAAATGACAGTAAGTTGAACAGAAGCAGAAATGCAATTAATGTATTTCATTTCAGATACAGCCATTTGTACAGAGCCAAACCATTCAGTACAAAAGAAGAAGAAGGTAAAGATAGAAGACTATTTTGAAAACAAAGTCAAATTCCTTCCTCAGATTTACATAACAGTTCAGATAAATGAAACCTCTCCAATAAATGAAAAGACTAGCTGGCACTGTGAAAATTACTAAGTAAATAAACCAGAAGCACATTAAGATGTGAGTGAAAAGCAAATTTCCTAGAGAGCTCTGACTTCTTGTATAAATCTTAAACAGAATAAAGTGCTGCAAAAAAGTCTGTCTGCTTAGATATTTTCTTTTTGATTTTTTTCACACCTTGTTTCAGACAATATTTTTAAGAATAAACAAAAATTCTAAATAATAAGTGATTAAAACTATTCCTGCCAACCTTGTACACTTAGTATCAACAGCCACTGTCAAGTCCTTGTGTTGGAATTTTGCCCCTCTTGTTAATTCAGCCACACTAGAAGCTTATCAAGCATAAACACTCTGTTAAATGTCATACCAGCTTATCTTAATCTAGTTGTCTTTGACTAGGCCACTCTAAGAGCGGTTTTTTATTTATTTCCACTTGTTACACTTTTATAAAATGAGTGAGCAGAACTCTCAATCAGCAAAGCAGTCACAAGCTGAGTTTCCATTAACCACAGAATTGTGTAAATTGAAATTACAAATTTAAATTCACTTAATGGAAACAGTTTTGAAAGGATGAGGTAGTTTTTCAGTCGCATTGAAATATTCGTCTTTCGAACTGTAAGGGAAACACTTTTTCCACCTCACGCTAGTCACGTGATCACCAGCCAGTTACCACTGGCAAAAGCCACAAAGAAGACAACAGGAAGTAGTCTTCTTCATGGTTTGTAGTTTGTTTTTGTACTTTTTTAACAATGTGCAGCTGGCTCCATCAGAGGTCTCGCAGAGTCACACAGTTCATAATGTTGTGTGTCATTCCAACGTGTTATCCATAGTTCTTCTGTAAAATCGCTGACAGTAGGACTCCAGTGTCAGCTTGAATGTATGTTCTTGCGGAGGCAAATTCAAGTTAGATGATAGTCTACGTGAGTGTTTATTAAATGGGTTAAGCTGTCCTTTGAGAAACATTTCTCCAGACAGTTAAGGACACTACAAAAACACTATAAAAAATGAATGAAAATGTTTAGATACTTCAATGGGAAATTTTTATAATGAAAATGTCCAACAATATTACCTACCAGCATAAGTTAAAGTTAATGTTAGCCACAAAGTTTAAAGAAAGTAAAACTCACCATCATGTCTGTGAATGTTTAGCGAAGCATATATCTTAAAAACTTTCTCCAGCTTACTTGTTTGGGCTTTGGATCGAGGTACATCATTAGTTGTTACCTTGGGCAAGCACCTAGTGTAAAACCCATTAGACCGGAAGCGACCGAGCAGCTTATCCCCGAACACGGAAGCTGAAGTGCAAAGAGCCTAGGCTTCATAACATAACCACATAAATGTGTAGGGTTTTTTTCCTTGTGTTTGGATAGCATTTACAAGGTGCACTAGATGCACTTCCATTTAAAAAAGTTTCTCTCGATCTCTTTGGTAGATTTCTTGAATCATCCTCAACATCTTGCAAAACAGTAAGTTCATTTCTCAAAACAAATTAACTTTGTTTTGAGATACATGAAAAGCCAGTCTATTTCTCAAATAAACTCACTATATATAGACACAGATTTTCTATATCTGTGTCTATATATATGTGTACGTGCAGTTCTGTAGGAGTTACAGTCTAGTGTTCCAGCACCTTTCATGAAATTCTTCGCCACTGTGAAATAAATTATCATCCACGTTTCAAAGAATATCCTCTGTGGCGATGCAGCATGAGAAGAATCTTTTAATGTTATCTGGTCTCTAAAGGTATCTGCTGTGATGTCATTACACACTGCATCCATGGTGGCCAGAGAGTTTCACCAAAGAGACTAAAAAATCTTTAGTATGCAAAAGATGGAGTCCTTTCTTGGTGAATCCAACGGTTTCCTTTTTGACCAGTAGATGTCACTGTTGACTTTTAGTTCCTGCTCCACAACATTGACACCTGAGACCACTTGTTAAAGCTCGCTGGTCTGATAGGCAGGCCGATTTTTTAGGAATCCAGCTCATTACCACTAGCCAATGTGATAAAATCAGTCTGCTCAGGGGAACAAAGAGGAGGGTTTCGAGAGTGCAGTCATAGAAACGCCAAATGACAGTGTCTTCATTAAAAACGGCACAAGCAAAAGGTCAGATGGCTCCCTTCTCGGTGGGCAGGAGGTGCGTTCACATGTGTGAATTTCACACACCCACAGAGAGGGAACATTAAAATCAGCCATCAGAGACTGACACATAGGGCATTTTCGGTCTCAGTGTTTCCAAGTGTCCTCTGTGAATAAAAAAAGAACTCATCGTGTTAATATTTAATTATGAGAGGGGGAAAAAACTGAATTTTAATCATGAGATATATGGAAAACGCCATACTTTTGTATTGTTTTGTTGTTTTGATTCGGACGATAAAAAAAAAAAAAAAACTGATTTATTTGTCGCTGGTACATTTAATCCTATGATTCATATAAATGTATAACCAAATCACTGCAAACCATTTTCAGAGCATTTGGTTTTTGACACCAGTTGAGCTCCTTCTGTTTGAATTGGAAGAGCACATGAGTGAATATCTCTCCATGTGCTATCAAATAGACAGTTCAAATATAAAAGAACTGTCAAAATGAATTTTTAATATGTGTTTTGTTATAATTAGGAAAGAAAATGTTGACAAAAGACAATAAAAATAGTACTACATATATGTTGCTTATTTTTCATATGTTGCTTGTCCTTGGGTGATTTGCTCAAAGTTGCTTTGTGAGGATTTGCATATCAAAAAGATTTCCTATGAAGTTTTTGAATAAGCACTCCAGAGAAAATGGCTATAAAGAAGAATGAAATATGCCTTAAATAGAAAAGTTAAGCCAATTAGTACCTTTAGTGCTAAAAGATTTTAAAAAACTGACTGAAAAAAGGAGGATGAAATTTCTCAGCCAAGTCGTTACTCTGTGGTTCATTATTTAAATCTCGTTAAAGTCTGCTGTCAGAACCTTTTTACTAATAGCAGCAATTTGTCTGGATAGTTCCTATAATTGTCTTTTCTCTGTGTTTTTTTTTTTTCTTTGATCACAGTAAAGCCACAGGTGAATGGGATAAGAAAGATCTTAAAAACATGTCAGGGAACATAAAAATAACAACTTGAAGAAGCGTTAGGAACAAGTAAAAGTCAAGTTCAAAAACTGTCAGGGCTGTTAGTAAATGTCATTGTGTGAATACATCAAAGCCTATGCTTCTACTACTCCTCAATTATGACTTGTGTTTCTGTTTATCTGTGACACTGTGGAAAGGCCTACGGCTGGACTATTGCTGCCAATAACCTGCGGAAACACAGAAAGGACTGCAGGACCAGTGTTTTGGTATTTTATACTCTGTCATCCCCAGTCATTTGAGGTTCTGCTTGAGGTTTCTTATTTTTAAAAGAGAGTTTTGCTATCCACTGTCACCACATGCTTGCTCACCACAAAGGAATAGCACCAAAGACTCAAATCATAAACGATATAAATTCATATTCATGGAAAGGCTTAATTCATTAATGTGCTTACTCCAAATTTAACAATATATAAAGCTGCCTTTTGTCCTAAAATCTGGTTAATACCACCACTTTATATACAGGAGAAAAGACAGACAGTCAGAGCACCTGATCACTGTATCACGTTTTCTGCGTAATAAACACTAAGTGATCCTAACTACATCTTTAATTGCTCGTTGACACGTAATTACATGGACGTGTCCTTGCACAGAGTGAGAAATTAATCAGGAGAATCCCTGACAAATGTGTGCAGACAAAGAGATGAAATGCATCCTTAATTGTGTCTAATAGGTTTATGACATGTTTCTCATCAGTAGATTATGCAAAAAAGCAGTAATTATGTTCTTCAGATGAACATAATTTACACAGACAACTTTACATTAAAAAGAAAATTTAAACTAAAACTAAATATTTTACAGTCATTTGCCTTGGCATTTATTTATTTATTTAAAATAAATAATTCAGATGTAAATGTATTTTGATAAGGACTTTGTTTTGATATTTAACAACAACATTTAAAACTTTAGTCAAAAAAAAAAATATGCTTGGACATTGTAATTTGTTTTAATCCACACTATCCTGCTTCATGGATCAGAACCAGGTTTTAAGTGGAGTTTTGAAATGAAAAACAAGAATCAGGAGCAAGAGACAAAGAAATAAAACATACAATTTATCAAAAAGTCAATGTTCTCCTTGAATAATACCTATAAAGCCTTGGCCAGCTAATGGAAAGTGTGTTTGAGTTCAAATGTCATTTTCATAAATATCGTAATCTGCTTTTTGCTAAGCAGAGTTTTGAAACTCTGCTTACTGCGTGGGTGTCATTTAGCAGTGTGAAATGCAAATATTTGTAAAACTTTCATCAGGAGATCAAGATTTTAAACAGGTTCAACATGTTTTGTTGTTTTTTTTTTTACATAATTATTTGATAAACTACAAATTGGGGGGGGGGGGTTGTTGGTATTTTTAATGTATTTGTACACTTGGAACCTGATTGGTATTGGAGCAGCATTCATATTTTATTCTATTTAACGACAGAGTATCTTGATCACAGATTGGCATACTTGATAAATATGTTCTATAAAAACAAAAAGAAACTCAAGGTAAGTTTTGTAGTTCTATTGCAGTAACAGTATCCCAAACAAAAGAAAAAATCTAATTTGAATCTAAACACATTAATCAAAAAAGTTTTAAAAATTATCTCAAGTTAATGAATAAATCAATTGTCCTAAACAAAATCAACAGTGTCCCAATTAGCGGCACTCTTAGCCTGAAATATTTTGCAGCCAGACAATGCTAATACTGTTTGAATTTGGTCAGAATAGATGTGCAACAACTCTGATATTTGTAACTAATGCAGGAATGTTTTCATCTCTATCTGTAGAGCCTAAATTATTGTTTGCAGCATTGAACTCTACCTTGTTATATTGTTTTGCAATCAAAATGTTTTCATTCTATTTATGTTTACCATTTTCTGTCGGAACCGCCAAGCAGTATTTTACTGTAGCCACTGAAATGAGAAATAAAATTTAAATTATGTTATGTTATATTCAATCATATTCTACTCCTGGTGTTAAAATGAATGTGACTGAAATAAGTGTTACATGTTTCAAACTTCAGCAGACTTTCTGTCAAGTCAGAAAGTCTTTTTCTTGACAGAAAGTCAAGAAAAAGACTTTCTGTTTTCTTGAAGTATACCTGTGATGAGGCCCATTTCATTTAGCTACAAAATTAGAAAGACAAAAACATGCGAAATGTATCAAGTAACACTGAGAGGAAAAATAGCAACTTTCCTCCACATGCCCATATCTGCAGACAGAGCAATAATATAAAGGCTTGAATTCACTGGAACTGTGGCGGAAAAAGCTGTACGAGGAAGTCTCACGTTCATTCAACCATGAAAAACCCTTTGAGGAAAATTGTGAAGGAGGAGAATCAGGTCTTCATAACTAAAAACGACAATAGTTTTAATGGGCGATAATGCAACTAAAAAACAAAAATAAATGTTATATTTTAAACCTTGAGCTGCGTCTTAAGAGGGCCTGAAAAGAGGGAGGTGTAGATGAAACTGAAAATAAATGAAAGGTTTTTAAAGATGGGTGTATTTAGGGTTTCTTCATCTCAAAAGTGAAGTGAGTACGGATTATCATCACTCACTCATCACTGTTTAATATTTAGTTCCTTCAGAAAAAGGAAATAAATACTATGTATGTTTACCTTATCAGCATTATAAATGTACTTATATATATATTTTGTGCAGTGTATATCTGTAAGTATCTTTGTCTTTGACACATTTAGTTAGGAAATTTATTTGAAAGAATAATCAAACTTTTTATTGTTATTATTGTTATTTTTGCTTAGTTTCTACATTCCTAGCAAAATGACAAAGACAATCTCCTCCTCCAGGTCAGGGGTAACATTGGTGCTCCTTGAATGATTTAGCCGGAGCTGTATTCAGCCTCTTGTTTGCAGTTAGTTCTCAGAAACTGTGCAGCCTTGCTCTCCTTTAACAACACAAATCTGAAACAGCTTCTGGGAAAAACCTCTGCTGAGAGACTGTTTCATGACTAAATGTGTGTTTAGCCGCATGTGCCCTTCATCCCATGTGCTTTCACCCCTGCTGAGAGTGTTCACACACACACACACACACACGCACACGCACGCACGCGCACGCATAGTGGTTGCACTGAAACACACATCCACAAGTGTGTGCTTGCTGACCAAAGCCCAAGATGGTCAGGCACACACACACACTCCCTGGAGGCCAGGCGGGTGGTCTGGTTGGGATAGAGATGGACACATGCTGGGATCATAGCTGCCATGTGTGATTCAAATTTCTCCTTACTTTATCTCCGTCTTTCTATCCTCCTCTCATCCGTCCTTCTCTTATCACCAGCGCTGTCCTCCCACCTCTGCCTGCTGTGTTTATGGTCCTGCGTCTTTAAAAACCTTGACTCTGTCAAACATATTCTGCACACCAACTCTAGCCAACTGTTCCTGAAACCCATACAGGCAATTAGACACTTGCGATTAAAATCTGGGGGGTTTTTTTGCAACTCTTTGCTCTCTCTCTCTTTCTCTCTATCAAAGAATCATGTGTTTTCTGCCTTGATCCCAGACTCCACTCCTTCCTTCTGTTCTTGGGTACCAAACTCCTCATTACTCTAATTTAGAGGAAAGGCTGCTCCCCCCCCCCCATCTTCCCTTCTCTCTAATGGGTTCTGGAGGCCTGAAGAATATCAAGTGCTGCTTAATTCTTTAATTCTATTCAGCCTTTACATTCACACCATCCCTCCACCAGCTCTTTGGTCCCTTTTTTCATCAATTTGTCTCCCATTTAGTATCCCAAAAGAGCAGCTACTAAAACATGTTTTTTTTTAAATTGAGAAGGAGAGAGATGTAAGTTTTAAAAGCATATCAAAGCATCACATCCCATCCCTCTTCATGCATGCTGTTGTTCCTGGTATCCAACAAGTGTTTACATGTTGTTGCCGCTGCTCATGCTCCACTGAATGTGTACTTATTTAACCCTATCGTTTTGCTGAAATAGGCTGATCTCCATGGTGACGGTAGCAGCAGAGAGCAGGTGGAGGGCCCTTGAGGATGCATTAGGACCTTCTTGCGATGAGCAGGATGCATCTTCACTGTACGCTGAACTGTGTGTCTGGGCCCCGTTTCAAGGGCCTGAGCGGAGTTCATTGTCTCGGCCTGAAATTGTCAGTCACTTGGCATGAAAACCTCAACTTGGAGCAATCTAAATGACCCGGTTACTTTGATTACGAAGCAAAATGTTTACATCCTGTACGAACTTTACATCAGGGAAAAGAAAATTGTAAATAATAGTCAAAGTACAACTGAACACCCTAATCAAGGACAATATGCTTCCAACCTACCTTTGAAAAAGTAGATGAAAACAACTGAACTGTGGTCAATATATTTGACCACAGTGGTCAATATATGGTCAATATATTTGACCACAGTTCCTTGTCACCAAGATATTTAATGGTTTTTACATGGTACATTTTCCTTTTAAAACAGTTAAATGTCTGTTGAATTTGATGCAAAAATGTAAAAAAAAATTGTTAAAAAAATGAACAAGGAAAAAATGTACATTAATGAGATACACTTTGAATACACAATAGATACCATGAGATGATGGAAAGTGAAAAAAATCTGCCTTCAAAATATGAATAAATTAAAATATCTAACTAATTGTCCTGTGATGGACTGGCAATCTGTCCAAAGCATACCCCATCCCTCGCTTTTTATTTATTTATTCAAAGTACATTTTTTAAATACATTTTGTTGATGTATTTAACATTTTAAGATTTTTCTGCAGTTTTCATTGTGCCTCAGTTTATTTGTATATTTAAAAACATCTTGTATGAAGCTGTAAGGACAGAGCAGCACTCTACCCTCTGCAGTATAAGATTGCAGGGTAAGGAGATGCAATCTTATCATACAAAGAGCTATTTCTGCCGCTTCCCTCTCCATTTCAAATTTGCCTTGAGCCAAAGAACCAAGTAAGACCACAATAAAGAATAATTTTTTTGTACTCAAAAATAAGTACATCCCAAGTGCTTAGAGAAAAGTGAAATCATGTAGAGAAAAATAAAGCATAAACTCTTTAACCTTCTTAATTTCCATGACCGTTTTTATGTTCTTAAATTATATTTTGCGTACAACTTTGGCTGTGTTGGTATTTTGTGGAGAATTAAAATGTTTAATAAACTTTTATTTTTCTATGTGCTTTTATCCCTTTTGCTATAACCAAAACACAGCAATTTGTGCCTCTTTCGCAGTCACTCACACATGAGGACAATTTAGACAGCCCAATTAAACTAACAGTCATGTTTTTGGACCGTAGGAGGAACATGGAGTACCGAGAGAGAAGCTGTACATTCACAGGAAAAACATAAAAACTCCAGGAGTCAACCCATTAGCTTCTTCCTGCTACCAACTGTGCCACTATGCAGCCCTCATTTATTTTTATCAACATGCTATTTTTATTGTTTTGGCATTGCAGTTTGAAATTAGGCTTCAAAATACAAAGGTCACAGGTCACATCACCTCTATAAAATAAAACAAAAAGCTACCATTAAAAATTAAACAAAAAGAACATATTGTAATGTGTCAAAATAGTTTTCTTCTCA
The DNA here is from genome assembly GCA_010277075.1 of Poeciliopsis retropinna. Taxonomy (NCBI): domain Eukaryota; kingdom Metazoa; phylum Chordata; class Actinopteri; order Cyprinodontiformes; family Poeciliidae; genus Poeciliopsis; species Poeciliopsis retropinna. Next base: position 12,957,099 of record VMRM01000001.1, on the reverse strand, counting down.
CCAGCAAAAAGTTTATAAGACTGTCCCAAGTTTATAAGACTCACTACAAACATTAGATTTTTATTTTTTTATTTTTTTTTATTTTTTTTGCTTTAGCAAAGTTACTTTTAAAAAGGAATAAAAAGTGAAAAAACCTTTGTGAAGGTAAATCAATCACTTCTTTCTGAGATTACCGACTAGCCCTTCAGACTTTGATTCAAGTCTGAAGCTTGAATCAAATATACAGGCAAACAATTTGACATGAAATTTATGAATAGCTTTACAGAACATTTATAGAACATTGAATTTATGGCAGCACTATCTCTATCATTCACTTTCTTCTCAGCCAAGAAACACAACTAAAGTGAACAGCACAGAGCCAGTAGCACTTTCTATGGGTAAAAAAGAAATAAAAATAAAGAGATTACACAAAACTAATGCCAGTAATAGATCTGTCACTAAATTTGTCCAGGAAAGAAACACTGCTAAACGGAAGCATGTAGTAAGATGTACTTTCTAAACAAAAGAGAAACAATGATAGAAAAGAAAAGAGAAACACAGGCACATTGTGCCAGGGGTGCTTTTTATGGAAGAGAAATACAAATAGATACAAAGTTAATTACAGTATTGCTTTTTTATTTTTAAAGCACTTTAAAAGAACAATACTAAGGCAGGACTGCATTGAAAAAAGTCCAGACTCATGAAAAAAAAAGACTATATGTGGTGTTAAAGGCAGAAATAGCTCTGTCAATTATTCTGTCCAGGAAAGTCACTCTTGTTAGACTGAGCTAGTCTTTCATGTGATACTATATTATCAACTCAACCTGAATGCACAATGTTATAATTTGCATGGTTATGATTGACTGAATGATTTAGTTGATCTGAAATGTATTTAGACCAAATTAGATCTTCATGGCATTCTATGATTTGAGCTTACATAATGCCTTAAGATAATACTTGTTGAGAATTGGGGGTCTATTATTTGTCTTAGGTCATTGAATTGCTGAAAATTCACAATTACTGGCTGTGTGGTTATGAACTTGGACAATTAAAAGTCTGCTTGATTTTGACAATGTTTTCAGCTATTATTCTAAAATTTTCAAAACATATACATTATAAGTAAAAAAAACAAAAACCTTTGAAACATATGTTGGACTACATGAACTTTGATGCATTTTCTTTTCCTAAGATCTAAAATTCATTATGAAATCAAACTCTAAATAAATATTTTACTCAAATATATTCAACATAGCGTTTCATAAACTGATAAAACTGCTTCTAACTAAAGAGAAACAAGTGAGATTGTCACCATATTATTTTATAAATGGCAACATTAATTCCTTCGTTGTGTCTCTATTATAACATGGAGAAATTATAACTCCTTCTCTGTGCTACGTTCCTCACTTCCCACATCCTGTCACTCTCTCCTCATGCCATCCATCATCAGGAAACACCTCCTTTTTCTCCTTCTGCTTTTTTCTCAACTTTGTCTGCTTTCTTCGGCCACCCTCATCACACATCCATGAAAATTCTTCCCTTGTCTTTTAGTTCTCCTTTTTAATGCCTTAAAAACTCACTCAAAATGGGGTTTGGAGTGAAAATCATCCCAGTTTTCCTCAGCAACTGATGATTTTATTGAGTAGCCTGTCAGAGACGGCGCAACGAGGAGGGGCAGTTTAATTATAACTTTTCAAAGGCACTAATGTATGCTGTTGAACTTTTGTTTTGACCTGTGCAAACTGCAGCGGAGGAATGATTCTCGGAGAAATCTTGAACAAACCATTAATCAGAAACAAAAGATCATGTTGCTTTAAGGAAGCAGGGAGAAAATACATAATGATTGCCCCTAATGTTAAAATTGGATTCATTATTTTGCAGATTCAAGCAGACTCCATGGAGAACCTGGTGATATACAAAGATGAATTTCTGGCATCAATAGAAAAACAAATGTGGTTACAGGGCAAGACATTTGCAAGAGTGTGATAATGCATTTTAATGGGCGAGCAACAGTTATCAGCCAGCTGGACCATTTCTGGTCATTAATACAACTTGATTATGTCCCTTTAGGCACCCAAGATTTGTTATCTATGTGTGAATGGGCATAAATTAACTACTGATTTTGATTGTTTAAATTTGCTTGCTTAAGTCACTTGCAATTATTTTCTTATTTACTTTTACACATTTGTGTGGTAAGTGTGTGTGACTGCAGATGAACAGAAACTAAACTGAGAAAAAGAACAGAGGTTTAATAACTGATTAAATTCACAGGCCTTTTCAAAATTAACATAACAGTAAGCATCACAAAACTATTCAGAAGATACCAAAATTGACCCAAAAGTATTAAATCTAAGTCTCCTGGAGGAAGTGCTTGTAAAGGAATATTTACTATTATGGAGAATATTTCACTTGACTTTACTGACAAGGAGAAGCTATTTGTGACAGTCTTTGTCATTTAAAAATGATTCATCTTTATGAATTCGTGCTTTAGTCCAAAATGTCATTCATTGTGAATCTTTGTGTTTTGTTTCTAACTTTGGTTTTGTGTTTGTATCCCTTTGGATTGTTGGGGTAACTCAGCCTTCCGGATATGAGTTTGTGTTTGTCATTCTCAGTTTGTTTTTGTTTTTCTGTACCATTTGAGTTGGTTCATGTTTGTATTAGTCTTTAGGTTTTGGCTTCGTCAGGTACTGTTTGCTCTATTCTGTTCATAAGTCACCTTCCTGTAGCCTTTCAGTTTATTTAGGTACTCCATTCTGTTAACTGAAGAGTTCTCATGACATTGAATCACCTCCTCAGTGTCTGCAACCTCTTTGTCAGATCATTCCAGAGCATGTCACTTTCCATGCTGGGTTACCTGCATCCCTCTTCCTGTTGCTTTGCTCTTCCAGTCAGATGTTCTTTAGTTCCTCTCGTGCCTGTGTAATAATAAATATTAGAAAAAAACTATATATTTAAAAAATATTCTAAAACATTTCTTGAAAGCATTATTGGACTTTGTTGAAAAGTTGATTTATTTCAGTAACTAATTTCTTTTGTAGATTTGTCTTCTGAGGAAATATCAAGGATGCAACATGAGAAAAACAGTCGTATAACATTAAGACACCTTATGACACCTACATGTTTTCTAACATATTCGAAATAAGGATGTTTAACATGTATGTTTTATAGATATATAAATACAAAAATTAAGCAACATGTAATAAAGAATGTTGTGAGGAATAAATCGGAATCCCCAGATTTTTTTTTTAAATTTAAAACGTCATTAATTGTTCAAATTTAAATAAAACATATCAAATCCTCACATCCTTTTCTGCACAGAAGCTCACTGCTAACCAGCGAATAATTTCTCTTTCCATCTCGACTTGTAGTCTTTTCTAACGGATCTCATTTCCTCTTACTTCCATCTTTCTCCCCATGCGGTTTCCTGATGTTAACCTTTCATTTCATTTCCTGCATCTTGCATTGAAGTCATCTCGTCTAATAAACACGCACATAAATTAAAATCTTAATGGCATACATGACTGCAAGGCATTTGTCTGGCCTAATGAGCAGTGGATAATAACCAATCAACATGTGCTATCTCAGGCCTCAATAAATTTTGGGAGGATTTCTGTGACCGTGTGTGCAAATCCACTCGTCCCCCATATTTTCCATCGTCGTCAAAGAGCCTTGCTGACCAGATCAGAACATAAGATCAATGCACCATCTGTCTTCGGTCCGTCTGCTGTGGTCTTTTTCATCTCTTTATTGTCTTAATATGAACTGAAGCTACAGAGCTGGGCTTCAGAATGTTCAAGAGGTGTAAGGACAAAGTAAATGCACTCTGCACAGCTTGTCAAATTACTGTCCTAATGGCCAGCTTGACAGGCTGCCTCTGTTCTGAAGAAAGAAAGGACAAGTGGAGGGGAGCAAATAATTCTCTCTCCTGTCATAGCAAAATCATCCATTCATGTCTTTATATAGTACTATGTTTCTTTTCTTTTTAAGCCCTGAATCTGAAGTGCATCATGTTCATATTGAAATGGTAGTAATGACTTGGTGGTCCGGGAGCAGAATGTGGGGAGAGGGAGCAGCTGCATTGTTGGCCTGTCAATCGTTTGTCTTCATGCTTTCAAAGCCACTTTGTTAATGGGACTTCCTATTAAGTCTAGTTAATCATTCACTTGGAGGTTGAGCACTGGATTAATAGGACGCCTTCAAAAATAATTGTGATCTTTTCATGTGATTCTCGTAACATTTACTGTAAGGGAAGTTCCATAGATTCATGTGATGATTTTTTTTCATTAGATTTTACTTTGTTAGGTGATGATTAGGTCAAACCTTGATTTTAAGGTCACAGCAAAATTATATAAGAAATATGGAGGTGCAGATGTACAACTACCATTGCAGGATTGCTTTTCTTTACAATTTGCCCTCATTTATTTATATGCTTATAATATTACACAATTAGCACCGTCCATTAGTTGGAATAACAACTATCTTGATTTATGATTCGAAAAAGTTTGAGTCTGGTTTTTATTGCATTTATTGTCCTAAATGACAAACCTGATATTTAAAATGAAATGATAAAAGAAAAGAGATTGAAAGACTGTGGTAGACCCTTCATTTCAATCACAAAGGTGATCAATACGTCTCATCCAATGATTTAAGTCAGCCTGTAACAATTAAAATTAATTTTCTGCAGCTCTACAGCAAAGCAAAGCATTTTGAAAAAAAAGTTACTTTTTCATTTAGGCATAGTTTCAGTGAGTTAGTTAATCTATTCAGTATTTCTGAGATTTTTTTTTTTTTCTTTCATGGTTAAAACTTAGAGCACATCTGTGAGTAAAGACTTGATCACAATTATGAACTAGAGGAGTGAATATTTATAAAGAAATATTTTGATGAAAACAGAAACTATGCAGAATTTCGTAGTTAAATTTTGTTTGAGGAAAAAATAAGTTGCTTCTAATCTTTTCTTCAAAACATCAGTAAATTATTTCTCTGTATATTGACATAGAAACAAAACATACAGTAAGATATTGTGGGTTATCTGTGTGTGTTTGTTTGACAATGCTTCATTATTTTTTATATTGAGGAGCATGGTAAAATAGGATTTTTTTCTAAGTGCCCGTCCGTCCAGCCATCCATCCAGAAGAGGCCAATTCAAAATAAATAAACGCAATTTTTCGGATTCTGTTCTTTAATGATTCATATCTTAAAGAACATAAAGGAAGCTTGCATAAACACACATACATGCACACACACAGTCCCACACTCATGCACAGGTATAAAAAGCTATGCTTTTGCCATGACGAGAAACCATTTGCTCATTTTGATGGAGGCCTAAAAGAGAAGTTGAGCTGTCTAAGTGGATTTTTCATTACTGAATGTAATAGGGCAAAGAAAATTACAGCTGCTACAGCAGAAAGAGCATTAGGATTGCTCATGTACTTTTTTCCATGGATATTTGTAATTGGCAGAGTGCAGATAGATGAACATTAGAGAAATTATCACGGTGCTCATGGTGCTCTGTGTAGTGATGTGTGTGCTCTGTCCTTCCTGTCTCAGGCTCCTTCATTTGCCTGCTATCAGTAATTTGGGAAAGGTACTTCCAAAACTCATAGGGGATGATTTATTTTTTTTTCCTTTGACTACTCCAAACCAACACAGAAGTGGAAAACTAACATAATCTAGAAAAAAAAAAAAAAAAGGTTCAAAATGGAAAGCTATTAGAGCAGGCAGGCACTATCTTGTGCAGACTTTGAAATATATCAATTATCCTGTGCCCCTGCATGAGAAGCTTTTATAGACTCAAAAATTGTAATTTCCTCATCATATTCTGCTGTCCGGTACTCCAGTGAACTCACAGACTCACAGAATACAAGTATCATAGTTGATAAGCAAAGAATATTTTTAAACATACACCAGAGAAAGAAATTTTAGCTATCTTTTTTCATCTGAGTCTTATTTTCTTCTTTGCTGTCCTCACAAATGAAATCATACTTGTAAATAAAGTACATATAATTAGCTAGAATTTAATTAGACAGTAAAAGCATTGCACTGGAGTGAAAATGATTTCTTTTTTCTTTTATTAATATTATTCTTCACAGTATTACATTTAAATGGGTTTTTCTTCTAAAATGTGCACATTGAAATCTAGTTGGATTAATTTGTACTTGGCCACCCTTTTTCCTATATCAAGCTTCATTAGTCCAACTTTCAAAGGCTATTTTGCACATAAGTCATTTACTGTCCAGTAAGAATAAAATTAACTTAAAACCCCTCAGCTTTTGTTGTTGTTCATGACTGCTGCCAGCTTCTTAAGGTTTGTCAAATTGGAATAATTAGATTTAATAAAAAACAATAATTTGAAGGGGTGTTTTGCGTTATACAGCATACTTTATATTTTAAGCTGAGCAAAACTTTAAAAAAAAAAAAACTCTCTTCTGTGACTAAGAACAATCGGACCTTAGTTCTATTTTTTTCCTTTGCTGGTTCATCCAGCAGGAATACAATACCCATATATTGTAATTGTGTTGAAAATAGACAGCCATTGTGAGTGTTCTGTTCATATGCCGTTTGTATTCTCAAATACTTTTTCAGAAACAGTATTTATAAGTTTGACTGCAGCAACATCTTTGCTGAAACAAAGCTCCTCTTTCTCATTTCACTTACTCTATCATCCAATATTTATTCCACTTGTATCTGCCTTTGGATTCTTCTTTTTTCTTTTTTTTTTTCATTCTTGGCCACCCTTTTTCCTATATCCAGCTTCATTAGTTCATAACAGGCCATCAACATGCATGGCAGGGTCCTGATTTAGACGTTCAACTCAATTAGTCCCTAATGAGCCGAGAGCGGCTACCTGAATGGAAGTGTGCACTGAGGAGCAGGATAATAACCTACGTCTATGTGGAACATACAGTAACACAACAGTAAACAGTAAAACATCAGGTTTTAATGTGCATTCCTATTTCCTTCCTGTAGCTCATTATCACAAACGGGCAGTTTTAGTCTTATGAAACTTTGATTTAACTAAACTTTATGAAAAGACTCAAAGTAATTTGTATTTTATGAAAATTGTATACAACTTTATGTTCTTGAAAACGTGACGGCCATAGTTCTGATCATTAAATTATTGTCGGTAAATTAAAATTCTGAATAAAACACTAGCTGTAGCATTTATCAGAAGATCCTAAAGTGTTATATATTCTCTTATATTTTCCTTTAATCTTTCAGCATAAATATATTTTAGGAGATGCTTGTTGAGATGTCATTGGGTCTGAGAAATATTACTTCAAATTTGTTGTATCATCTGTTATTGTAAATAAACAGATGATGCAAATCCAGGTGTGTTCTGGAGTTTTTTACAGTATGAAAAAGATATTTGAGCTTTTTAAAGGTCAGATATGTTGGAAGGTGTGACATTGTAATCACAGATGAGTGAAAGAGGAGCCAATATGGATATATGTTATTTTTCTATGATTGTGAGGAGCACATGATCACTGGTAAATAAAACACATTTGCTCGTAAGAGTAACAAATGTGGAGGAACTTTAGTTTTAGTTACTCTGTAACTAAAGAGTAACCTGTAGTGAAAGATGGTTTGAAATAGATCTGAACCCAAATGCACGAGTTTTGAAGAATATTTTATTGTTAAAAAAAAAAGAAAAACAATAAAACTCCAGCGGTCAAACAAAGTTTGTCTCTGGAAAAAAATAAATCTTTCTTCTGTTTTTTTTCTCAATAATATTGGAACACATCAGCTTTCAGCCCCTGACATCCACCATGAAGGGTTGGGAGGGAGCAGTTAAATACTGAAAGAATCTCGTGACTCTCTCTATTCCCTAAAGGGTAGAACTGATGGCATTGCAACTTCTCCAGGGTTACGATCTTCCCTGGTCTCCCCTATTTTGACTTGGTCTGTCACAAAAACATCCAATAAAATACTCAGAGGATTGTGGTTTTACTGTGACTTTTAAAAAAAAAAGTTCAGAAGTTGCATAATCTGCATCAATCTAAATCACACTATAATTGTGAGGGTTTTGTCCACATAGTCCACTTAAGACTGTATACTGTTGTGTTATCAGTGCATTGCATAGACAAAAGCCTAGCATGCAATAACATTGTTTTGATGAAGTCCCACAATACATTATTTCAGATCCCAGTTGTGGTTACTGACAGGTTCCTAAAATAACAAGAGAAAGAGTTGAACCGCTCTGTAAAGTCTTCTCCAGCTCACTCAGAGATTCACACTGTGTGGTCACCAATCCATGTGTGAAAATGGCATCTCATGCTCACTGAAGCACTGTGCTGCACCACGAGCCAGATGACTTTTAGACTATACCTACACCATGAGCAAAGAAAGAAAACCTAACAATAAAAAATAAATACATAAACTATTACCTACATGCGTTCAAAAGTGTCAGATTACCTCCTTGCGGTGCTGAATTTAAACCCAACCCTCTGAAGCAATCACAGAGCAGCACACTGGTCTCACTAAATCATGATAATTGCATTAGTTCACCCACCACCTGGTGTGCTCATCTCTCAGGATCAGAGAAAACCAGGAATCATATGATCACATCAGGGTCTCTTTTTAGCATTCCATCAAAGTAAAAATATTTATGGCTCAAAGTAAGTTCAACAAACTGAAGCCACAAACAAACAATATTAATTTTAAGACCATTAGTTCAGTCCTTGTGTCTTATGTTTGTGCATTGTGCTCGCAGAAATTCTCCTCCCATTTGTTCACTTTCTAATTTTATCTGACCCTCGTTCGGGATCACAGGGAAGCTGGAGCACATTCCCTTCAGCCAATACAGGACCGTCATGACACACCACAGCCAAGTTGCTGGTCCATCTGACAATGATTCAAATCCATACATGCCCAGACCTAAGACGCATGGTTTTAGACTTTGAGGGAAAACTGCAATACCTGGAGAAAAACCAAAGATGCCTGGAGAAAGCATACCCTATTTTGCCAGAAGTATTAATCTGTCTGCCTTCATGCACAGATAACCCTGAGTGACATCCCAGTCTTAGTCCGCAGTGTTAAATCTGATATTCATCCACCTTCCATGTCTACATCAGCTTAGACATTTCTGGAAGATCTTTAAAATAAGGTTTTGGATTCTTCCAGAACAACACTAGTAAGATCAGACACTGATGTTGGACAAACAGGACAGCATCTGCTCTAATTAATCTATTCTGTTGTGTTGAAGTAACGCGGAGGCCACTCAGGTTTTCCACTTCAATTCTGCTCAACCATGTCTTGATGGACACCACTTTGTGCACTAAGGCTCAGTTATGTTGAAACAGAACCATCAAAAAGTTGTTCAAACAGTCTAGGTATGTTGAAGAATTTTAAAGATTGAGTTTCTGTCGTTCCCACTTTTGTTTTGTCTGAATACAGCCTAAAGTTGATTGAGGACATTTCACAACTGGTTCCTGCTGTGATTTTATAGGTTTTCTCCATGTACTCCAGTTTCCTCTCACAGTCCAAAAACATGGACATCTGGACATAGTTGGCAGCACTATGAGGATCATGTTTCTTCAGTCCTTTCATGGTACCATGAATTGCCTATCAAAATTCTTGATAGACTAATGTGAGAGAAGGTCTCTTCCAAATACAAAAGGAAGGACTATTGAACTGCTGGATTATTTTACTTTACTGACAAACCAGTTGTTTAACACACAGCTGAGGAGAGAAGGATATAACATCAGCAAGACTTAGGAACACAGCAGACAGAGTTGTGGAGAAGTTTAAAGGAGGGTTGGTTTATGACATTGTAAATCTCAAGCATCTCAAGGAATACTTTTATATCAATCAAAGAAGAATGTCACAAATGTAAAACCTACAAAGGCCTTATCGTCTTCCTTATCAAATCAGCCAGAAAAAGAGAGTATTATTTAAGAAAGTAGCCAAGAGACCAAAGGTAACTCTGGTTATCTCTTGAGATTCACGTCAAGTTGAGGATTCTGAAAACAGTCGTACGCTCTTCAAATGTGGCCTCTATGAGAAAGTGAAAACATTTGGAAGAACATGCTCTGGTTACACCAAAAGATAATTTTCTCGCTTAATTACTAAATGTCGTGCATAGTGAAAAAATAAGACTGCATGTCACCATAAAAACACTAGGCAATGAAGCATGGATAAGCCTAAATATACAGCAAGAGTTACAATGAATTTATTTATATTATGGCATCTTAACATTTCAGAATAGTTCAAGCAAAGCCCAGACCTAAATCCAATTGATAGCTTTGGCAGAACTTAAATAGTCTCCGTTCTGGTTGAGCTTGAGAGGAAAAAGGTTTAGCCTAGAGAGAAGCAAATCTGGCACAAACATGATACCTCAAAAGATCTGCAGCTATAATTGCGTCTGCAAGGTATTGACTCTGAAGCTGAATATATATGCATAGAGAAGTTTAAAAAAAAAAAAAGTCCTTATAAACATCACAATTATGCCTTAATATGTAAACAGTAAATGCTTACTGTATATATCTGGGTACAGAGATTGAGAGGGCTGCTTTGTGGAAGGGTTTGGAACAATCACCTCATTATGAATGCCTATAAGAAAAGGAAATACCTTTGGCTTAAGAAGAATAATTTAAAAACTAATATCCTGTGAAAAAGGTGATGGATAATAAGTATGAATAAATGTTCACTGTGGATGACAGGCTGCACTGGAAAGCAGCCTGTTACAAACCTTGCGTAAATTATGGGATGGGTAAAGTTAGACCCTTCAATATTAGCAGCAAGGTGTTTCCACTATAACAGAACTGTTACAAACCATATGAAGTAGAAGAGAAAAAGCTGGTTTTGTCGTACGTCAGCGCAATAGTAACTTAGTTACTAAAATAAACCTTAAATAGATGTTCCCCAAACTCACAGATACTACAGGTGGAAAAAACATTGAAGCAAAGTCTGATATGATAAACCTTTTGATATCTTTTTATTTCTGGTACTTAGAGCAAAAAAACAAACAAATCATTACATTTAAAACCAAAACCATGGACGTGGCTCTGGAGAGGAGAGAAATAATCAAAGCTCATCGCCTCTCCTTTATCCCCCGCTTTCCTTTCATTCTCCTCTGAGGAAGTTTATTAAAGACCCATGCTGCCCTTGCCTATTCAATCACTTTTCAGTGAAAAGTAATGGCCGTGCTGCATGAATGCATAGACTGGCAATTCATTACTGTAATCAGAACATGAACACCCCCGAATCCCTACTCTCGTCTCCACTCTTCTCTCCATGTAGTTTTCAATGTTACACAGAATGTGTCATATTTAAAACTGGGTTGTTTAAACCAACATTCAGTTATTAGGTGCATGTGAGTATTTAGATACCCTCTTTCTTCTGTAAACTAAAAGCAACACAGTAGATTTACAGCCTGTAATAGCACAATAAATAGAAGGATTAGACCTTCTAATGCCAAACAGCAGAACGCTGCGTTCGCATATAGCAGATGGGAAGCATTGCAACACAAGATCATCAGATCATCAGACTCCCAGTTCACACCTTCTGCTGTCAAAAATGTAGCAGAGGGGCAGGTTGATCATCAATTTTGATCATAGCTTTATTGGCAATTTTTCATCTCTGCCGAAGGGCAATTTAACGTTTCCATTGGAGGTAATTTTCTCATTTTCACCCACTTCCACTCAGCTGCGTTTACTTTCCCTCACCCTCTGCTCCAGCTCCCGCAGTACTCTCTCGCTGACTGGTTGAGCCTTGGCCACCACAGCTCTCCCGCCGCTTGGCTTCACAACGATAGTCATGATGCAGCACATGTCCACCAGCTCTTCCTGGCATCTCCGCATGCCTGAGTCTAGCTCCCCCCTGCGCGACGGGTCACGCTTTAGAGCCGTCTTCTCTGCTACGGAGAACCCCAGTAAGCCTGTCAAAACCTCATTGGATAACTCCACATCCAGGTAACCAGTTCCATCAGATATAGAAGCAGAAACACTCCAGACTCCATTACTGCTGGTCAGCTTTCCCAGCAGAGTCACAATGAAGGCTTTGACACAGATCTCAGTGGGTTGTGAACATGGTTTAGACACAAGCTTGTCAAGTAAGCATAAATAGGTAAAAGGTGCAGAGGTCAGAGTGAGTGCAGAAAAGCTGGGATCACCTTCTGCAGCATTTAAACTGTGAATTTTCTCTTCAGATGTCCCAGTCACAGTTTTTGGGGACATGCAGGAAAGACTAGAGCTGGTGTTGCTTTCTCCATCTCTTCCACATTGTTTTTTAGCAGAGATTTGAGCCAGTCCTCCAGACCTCTCTCTTTGCACTGGATTGGGCTCAACCTCTTGAAAAAGACAGTCCATGTCTTCATCCATAAAATCATCATCATTAACAACCAACCCTAACTCTTTGGATGGCTTTAAGACCGATGGAGAAAAGAAGGCTTTGGATGTCCTTGAAGCCTCCCTGCTGAATCCTTGATGATCTCTTTTCAGGGATCTGGAGGGAACAGATCCCTCAAATGTCCCAGATCCATGTGAAGTTTGTACCTCAAACCGAACAGGTTGTGCTTTTGTTGCTCTTTCCACACTGCTTTGATTTTCTAATATTCTGTTATTCTGATGTGTGCTTCTATGATCGTTATCAACATTTTCACTTTCATGTAAAATAACGCTGTCTAACTCATCCAGGGGAAAGTCTTCATCAGGAAATTCATCGTCTGCCATGTTGTCTTCTTGGCTATTTTGATCCATCACATCAGAGTGGAAAAGCTCAACGAGGTCCTCGTCATTCTCGTTTCTTCGAACTGACCCACTCCTGTTGGTTTGTGTTGAATTAATTCCGTGAAAAGGGGTGGAAGTTTGACTCCTAAAAGATACAAATAAATCGATTATTTTCCAAAATATTGCAAAGAAAAGGTTTCTGGTAAAATATACAGTAGCTGCTGTGAGATTATACCCTCCAACTTGCTACATTTGCATTTATGGAACTATAACAACATAGTTTATAATTAAAATTATTAATTGTTTTTAGAATTTAGTCTAGACATACATGCAACAAGAAATTTGTAGACGATCAGAACAAAATGATTTCCAGCATGACCAGAAATCATGGAAACTGAAAAATCCCAACTTTTCTTCGAGCCAGTAAGCCCACCAAACAGAAGCACAACAAAGGTGAGGTTAACTTATTTTTGCTGGTCAGTATTTGTTTTTAATATACCATAATAGGAATGCACAGAAATTTAAAAGGCTATTCTATGGACAACTGTGTTTTCTAAAACACGTCTGTGGTTCATTCAGGCTGTGAGGAAGCGAGAGAGCAAGACTTCACCAGGAAAGCTGAATGTCTGATGGTAAAATTGCTCTCTTTTGTCATCCTGAGCTTTCAATCTCTGTCTGTCATGGAATATTATCTGGAAGTGTTAAAAGCCTGTTTGGAAATCAAAGGGCTAAGCTAATTTGGTTTAGCGATGTGGTAATTAAAATACATATAAAATCTTGGGTTACAGTGACTACTCTCTTGCAGGCGTTGTGCTGTCACCTCTGTTTCAAACAAAAAATTATATACTTATTATGGCAAGAAGGCAAGAAAATTATGTTCTGATAGCAAACCATACATCACCTTAAACTACAGTAGTTAAAATTGTCTAAAATAGGTGTTGGGAGGCCAGCACTGGAACTGATTGGTTAAATTGGAAGAAATTGTTAAATTTGGGCATGATTTGGTCTTTAATTTGATGGACAGGAATTGAGTCGATCTGCAAGAAAGACAGTCACCGGAGAGGCCAAATTGGAAACTCTGAGAGTTAAAAGACAGAGTGGAGATGCTACATTGAATAGGTATTGCATTTGTTGTACCAACTGGCATGATAATGCCAGTTGGTACAACAACTGGCATTGTTGGCATCAGGGACTGGCATCAGGGAACCTGAGAACACCCACAGACATGTCACCCCAACATTTTGTGCATTTTCTTCAAAGACGAGTATGTAAACAATTTAATTTCACTCGTATATAACCGTACAAAAAATAAATTAAGCACGACATATTGGGACAGTTGACCACTGACCTGAATGAGACAACATCGCCAAGGATGGAGGACAGAGTCAAGGTCTCCTGCATGGTCCCATAACCACTATCTCTAGATGGCTGAACCTGAATGACTTCAGCATCACTGTGTTCCTCCAGACTGGCCAACAGCTCCGCATCGTCCACCTCTAGGTCCTCCGCTCCCTGGCTATCTTCACAGACAAAAAAATAATAATAATAAAATTAAAAAAAAAATATATATATATATATATATATATATATATATATATATATATATATATATATATATATATATATATATATATATAAAATATATATATATATATATATATATATATATATATATATATATATATATTTTTTTTTTTTTTTTTTATTACAAAAGACAGAATATTCTCATCCAGCTGTAGTGATTATCATAAAAAAAATTATGATAAGAATTTAGATTTATTGTTGCCATACTAAATTGAAAAACTGACAGTATTTTCAAAATTGTTATTTTTATTGTTTGTTCCATGAGCGCATCAATAAATATCAGTAAATGAGAATATATGATTAAATGCAGTTACTGTATGATACAGTAGTGATACAAATCAAAGTTCTCTATGTGGCTGGTGTTGTGAAAAAGCCCATTTCAAATGTCAATATATATTTCAAGAGCAGCATTTGTGGGGCAGTCATTGCTGTAACTGTAGTCACAGCCAATTACTTAAAATAAGACTGAAAAGTAATAATTTTTTTTTTGACATCCCTCTTATCATTAACATAATGTTACCACAAAATATAGTGAAAACTTTGAAGTTCATATCGCCCTTCATCAAAGATCCATAAACTCTTGTGGTTCCACCTTGTCGTGGTTGTATCAAAGCCTCTTCGTCTTTTTGCTGCTCTGTCTCTGGGAGGCCCAGCGTCCGGCACAACACCCGGCCCTGTCGTGGAATAATACATGTGCGCAATTACTGTGTTATACTCATAAAAATACAGAAAGAATGAGTTTTAAAGATTCAGAACAAATACATGAAAAATCCAATATCTCTATGTACAGCTAACCTGAGTATTCCTCTCCACCAAGTCCTCTACCTCACCACCCAGGATCTTTACATTGGATGGCCCCAAAAGCACAACACCAAGTCTGCAAACCATCTTGCCTTGCAACTGTAGCTTTGCTCCAGGCCTAAGAAAGTTAACAAGTTGGTAAAAATGCACACAATAATATGAAAACACAAATTAGTAATAAGCTATAACAGTTACAAAAAAATGTAACTGTAAATGTCATGTTTGGTGATTCTGTAAAGATAGAAACAGTGTTAATCAGTCAATGCTTTGTAAATCTGTTGTTAACCTGAGTGCTGAACTGAGCGCAGGGATGGACTGATACTCCATGGCCTCCAAGCTCTGGACTCCATCTGTAATCTGCAGAACAAATATGTAATGTTTTCATGTTAACTACAGCATCTTTAGCATTCACATATTCAAACCTTTACAGAAGTCATAGAAAAAACTACAGTATTTACATACAATAAATAACAATTAAAAATTACTTGTTAAATACCAGAGTAAGAATAAGAATTTTTAAGGCTGTTGTTTAACTTTCCTCAACTTCAGACATTTTTCACATATTTTCTCAGGATTGAAAAAAATTGTATAATTAGTCTGAGGGCTGCACAGTGGCGCAGTTGGTAGTAGTGTTGCCTTGCAGCAAGAAGGTCTTGGGTTCAATTCCCGGCCCGTGGTCTTTCTGCACGGAGTTTGCATGTTCTCCCTGTGCATACATGGGTTCTCTCTGGGTACTCCGGCTTCCTCCCACAGTCCAAAAAAACATGCAGCAAGAAGGTCCTGGGTCCTTTCCAAATTCTCCCTAGGTGTGAGTGTGTGCATGCATGGTTATTTGTCCTGTTTGTTTCTGCGACAGACTGGCAATCTATCCAGGGTGTCTCGCCCAGAATGCAGCTGGAGATAGGCACCAGCAAGTCCCGACCCCACTAGGGATAAGGGTGAACAGAAAATGGATGGATGGAGTCTGAGATCAGGGTTTTGTGATGGTCACTCCAAAACATTTGATTTTTGTAATGATACAAAGCGGTATGTTTGCGATGTAGCTGACGTGTGCTCTTAAGTTAATTAGAAACTCACAAAATCCAAATACCAAAGCTGTTTAAATTTATAGTTATTATTCTGTGTGCAAACTTTTGATCTGGAAGAAAGTAATTGCTAAAAAGAATCCTTTATAATTCTAGCATTCTATAAACAATTTTGGTAATCCAAACTGACCTTAAACAGGAACAATTTAGTCTAAATAAATATCAGACAGAGAGGGTTATGTGTCTTTAGACAAAGTGTATGTAAAGTTCTTGTTTCAGTTATGTGTTAATGGTCTTTTGGTCTGGAAAAATAAAAGGCAGCAGAAAAAACAAGAAACTACTCAAACTTTTCAAAATAATGTTAGCAATACAAAATATGCACAAATTCAGAGAAAATGATTGTCTTATGATAAACATCACAATAAGACATCTCTACAATTTACTCCTCTTTGTGCTCTCACTGATTGCATCCTATCACTCTGATTCAGAAAGAGTAGCAGACGTATTCACCATCGTACTAAATAAAAGATGAAGTGGGGTCATAGCAGCAAATATTGTGCAACCATTCAGAAGTTCGGTGTTCATATTCTTTTAGCATCAAAGTGCTAAAACCAGTAAGCACGTCAATGAAAATCGCCTTCAATTAAAGCCCTCTTCTAACGAAACCGTTTGAAAAAAGAATCAGGTTGTTATAACTAAGAGAATGAGAAAACCTACTTATGCTCTCACATGTTTATGTCATAAGACATGACATTCTTGTTTCCTTTAATTTCTAAAGAACAACACAGAAATGTATTTTTTCATAAGCCACAATAAAGAAGTGACTGTGACCTGGAGTAGCAGTACACGGGTCGCTTTGGCCTCCCACGGCCTCTGAGTGGTCTGTGTGACAGCGGAGACCTCGTCATTGGTGCAGTCTGTACCCCTCCACTTCTGCAGCTGACCATATGCAGGCTGACTGACATCCAGCAATGAGTCAACCTGAAGCAAAAGGAGACTAATCAGCTATGGCTCATGTTGCCTTCACAATTATTTTGTGATCATCTAGAGGCTTTTTTTTTTCACATTGTACTTTGTGGTTAAGAGGCTAAGTTTAATTTTTTGGCTGTACTGTAATGGATGAAAATTCAATTATCCCACCATACCTGACTATTAGGTAAAAATATTAAATTATAGTTAGTCTAGGACTATCATTTTGAACACTTTTGAAATTGTAGGGTTTGGGGATTTTAAGCCACTTTAATGTAACCAATGCACTTAGGGTATTAGTTTTCCACAAATTTCCCCAATTTGGCTCCATCTTTGCTTCAGAAATACAGAAAAGGCTAGAGCTGAGATGTGTATTTCTACACACTTGAGTTGGTGTTTAAATAATTTCAGAACTAGATGTACTGCAAACCAACAGATAGTGCGCTTCTTCTTTTTTTGTAACAATCACAGAACTCAATTATAGCCAGAAGTGTCCGGTATGAAGGAGTTTTCTTCTGGGGATTCCAAAATACTTTAATTAGTTTCTCTAAAGAAATAATAATTTAAAAAAACTTAAAATTGTTTTCTGCCACAATTCTGTTTTTGCATTTAAGAAACTTGTACCCCTTTTTCATAATGTTTTTTTTTATATACAGTTGTTGAATTCAACAAGGCTTATTGTTTGTCTTTATTTCCTGAGTTTCCTTATTTATTTGAGATTATAAGCAATAACATATAGCCAAAGCTGAGGAGGGAAAGGATTGGGACTGAGAATCCACACTAAACTATATTTTATTTTTACCATTCTGGTCTTCAATAATCTAGTTTTCGCAAAAAGATTTTATTTTTTTTCTGAAAATGTACCTAATATGATGAATCAAGGCAGCATGCCGGTTATATAATTGCTCATCTTTTTCTCAACCGGACTGTGTGCTGTCTATCTAAAATCTGATTGATCTTAATTTGCTGATATTTATGCCACACAAAGCATCCATACTCATAATAATTCATAGTTCTGCAGTCCTAATGGGTCACGTTGGCAATATGAATATGTACTTACCTGAAACCATGTTTATTTTTGCTGTAATGAGTATTTTAAGATGAAGCATTCTATTGTTTTATTAGATTAGGCCTCAAGTGGTTTTTCATAAAAACTGCAGTTGCTGAAAATACTGTAGATCTCTTTTTAAACACAAAATGTTACTTTTCATTATCCTTTTTTTTTTTGTTTTAATATAGTTTCAGTTTTTTGGCCAGACTTCCACAATCCCAAGCAAGAGAGAAGATAATGCATTTAAGGAAAAAGAAAACAGCACCTGGACACAAAAGGTGCCATTGAGTTCTGTCTTCTGGGCTTGAGCGAGCCCTTCAGGGAGAACAGGGTGATCCAGGTCTCTCAGATCTGTCAGGAGCCACTGGTCCAGGACCTAAAATTGTACACCAAACAGATAGTTTTAAGTGACACTTGTACCAAATCTTAATTTCACAAAGATGATTAACCATCAAATAATTCCCAGATGACTAATCAAAACTGATCATTTGACCTCCTTGGGGAGGTCAAATGATGCATTTTGAAAAGTTTGAATTAGTCAAAGCTATGATTTAACAAAAACATGAGCTTCGTCACGGGGTGTTTGAGGCGCAGTGACTCAGCAATCTGATCAAATCCCTGCAGCTTTTTCATTTCTTATCAATGACTGTTTGCACACGTACGCTTGCGTCATATAAAATAGTGCTCTGGAATGATTGGCATCTGGGAACCATGTGGGTTACTTTAATAAACTGATAACATGGTCATCCTGGAACCATAAGGAGACTATGTGCCCCCCACCCCTGAAAAATGAAGCAATATATTCGACAAGTATCTGAAAAGATAGACTTTGGCCCTGGAAGGACACAGCTGCTCAGTAGCAATATTTCAGTCCACTGTGGCGTATGAGAGATGCGTCAGTGCAAGAAAACATACCCCACATGACGCCACCACCAGCTGGTACAGCTGACACCCGGCATGATGGATACGTGCTGTTTACGCTAAAATTCTTCTCCTCTATCTGTTGCAACAGAAACCAGGGATTTTCAGACTAGGAGGTGTCATTTTATTCCACATGATCAGCAAATACCATGATTTGATCTTATTGTTCTCTGTTGTAACTATTAAATAATTATGGTAATGGGCTTTCAAAGTTAAAGTGAAATGCTTTCAATTGGGAAATAGTACATTTAATTTTTTTGATAAAACTTCTGATTTGCAAATTGAAAAAAAAAAACTACTATAGCTGCATAATATTATAAAAACAAGCACGCTGTTGACACTAAATATTGCAATGATGATGCCATTTTCCATCACCATTATGTCCCTTAAACTCTCCATGAGTTTTTGCTAGAGATGAACTGAGGTTTGTGGTCAATTATTGATCTGGTTTTTGCAACGCTTGAATGTACAAATTACAATTTCAGCAGTTTATGTTTTTTCTTAATTAAATATAAAATAACAAGGTATAAAAATTGAACATATTTTCCTTGGTCTTCTGGGTCTCGGTAGGTGAAGTTAGCATTCTAAAAAGCAGTGGTACTCATGTATATTCCAAAAAAGGTAACATTTTAATCTGGGAGTTTTCTAAATGATTGCTAACATATTTCATTACATTATGTGTCAAACCAGAGGTTAAAAAGTTAAAAAGGATAAAGCAAGGCCAGTTTTGTAGTTCTTTGTTTAGCTTTTCCATTATTTGCTAAATGTTTTTCTCTCGCTCTCTGCCTGACTAACCCACAGGACTAAACAATTAATAGAAATACAGCTTACTTTAAAACAGCATCTTAGATCTCTGTGCTTTCTCTCCCTTTATCGTAAAGGAACAAGGCAATATAAAGTGTTTTACAGGAATTAATTAAGAGGAAATACAAGCAAAATAACAAACCAAAGGAAAGAGCAAAAGAAGAAAAAGAATCTAATGTTGATCTAAAGTATGAAAACTAGATACTCCTATTCAGGGTTGCTAGATAAGTATCCTGAGGTTTAATTCCATCTGTGGGTTGGAAGAACAGGAGTCTAAAAAGTAGTCTAGTAATGTTGATCCAAAGTATATAAACTAGATAAACTAGGTGTTCCTATTCAAGGTTGGTAGATAAGTATAAGTAAGTATCCTCTGGTCTAATTCCTTTTCTAGGTTGGAAGAACAGGAGTCTAAAAGGTAGTTGCTAAAGTAGTTTTTTCTGGATTCTAATTTGGTCTAATCCCTGTTCTGGGTTGCTAGATAAGTATCAGTAAGTGTATTCTCGACTTTCTAAGTATGCTCTAAATATGTAAAAGTAATGAGTACTCCACAGTTTCTAAGTAATAATAAAAACTAAGTGTTAACATCTCACCGATTATTAAAGTATCTAACTCTCCCCTTTGAATGTTATGTAAAAACAAATAGATGTTTGCCAAGTAAAGCAATTGTGCTACCTGTAGAGACAGTAAGAAAGAAGGAGACAGAAACAGCACTGAAATGGATGTTATGATGTGATTTGTCAGACTAGAGTGTGGTGACCTGACTGTACCTACCTGCTGATTGATTTGCTGCTGAGACAGATGATCTGCTCCTCCAGTCTCTCCTTGAATCCACTCAACGCATGCTTCAAGCCAGGCAAAGGGAACCTGGACATGGTGAGAGGACTGCAGCCAGGCCTGAGTAGCCCGCATTACTGAGGGTGTCTCTGGGGCCATCCTCCTCTGCAGTTTATATCGCAGCTATTTTCTGCAAGTATTCTCACTATTATCTGGAATTACATACAGACAACTTTTAAACTTTGTTGTGTGAGCCCTCTTTAATTTAAAGTGATCACTATTTTAAATTAAAAGTGATTCAATTTAAAATAAATTAAATCACTATTAATTTATAGTGATTATAACTATAATCACTATAAAATATAAGCAACTTTAAAAAAAATCACTATTTAGTTAGTTTTCTTAATTTCAGGATGTAATTACACAACGGAAACAAATCCAATGTCATAGGAGTGTGAGTGTTACGGGTTCATTAGTCCCTATCATAATATGTATGCCTAATATGAAAGTGTAGCGTGAATGTAAACTGAAGAGGAAAAAGAAGAAGAGGCATCAAAAACAAGAGCAATTACATACTGTGATTAATGAAAGTATGCGTGCTAAAGTAAGTTTTGCCTAATGTTACCTAAGCAGAAAATGAAAGCGTTTCATCCACAAGGCGAGCGAGTACGAAACGAAGGCGCCAAAGTTGACTAACCAAAACCTCAGTTAGCAAGACCGAGGGAATAGCTGTTCATGTTCTCGGAACATAGCAAATGCCCAATAAAACATTACAAACCTACGATAAGAGATGTCATAACTACAAGCAGATTACTATCAGGCTGGTAGGTAAATTATTTTTACCTACAAAATAAACCCGAAATACAGCTTTGCATATACACATCCGGAAATAAGGCGTTAGAAACTCCTCTCTTCACACGATTGGCAATAGTTTCACACAATGGCAGTCGTCGTACCGTTGACGTGCTTTCCATTTAGCCAATCAGGACACAGTACATCGAGTTGTTAGTTTCCAGGCTCGGAAGAGAAGGAAGGAAGGAAGTAAGCAAGCAAGCGAGGTGATATCGCTGCAGGTTTGTGTTTTTTTTGGCGATATTTTCAGCTTTTTTCCGAGCGCCGTTGGTTAAAAATAATTGGTATGCATACGCAACACTACGAGAAAGTACGTTCTATGCGTGTTGTTTCAACTGTGTCCGGTGCCTTAAAGCTGGCCTACCTAGCTACGGTTACGCTCTGCCTTGACAACATGGCGAAACTAGCTAGCCTTTAGCTTAAATCGTTACTGTTGGTCTTTGTACTGGACATCGTTCCAACTGGAGTCGCCAGCTGAAATTTAGATCTATAAACTATCTCAAAACAGTATGCTCGTAGTAGTTATGGGCTACTTTATATTAAAGTTTGAATTCAGATACGGTGAAATGACTCGCTAAGCTAATGCGTGGCTCCGTAGGCTTAAGCAACGGCTGCCATTTAGCACGACGAAGCCGGAGTCCGACTACATGGACTAAATCGATACTTACCAAATTGTCGTTTTAGTATTCTGTTAACTTAAAGTTACAATATTTTTTTACACCGACTAGATCTGATGTATTCCACACGCCTAAAATAAGTGGAGGGAGGTTTTGCATATTTGCCGAGCAGGAGGAAGTAAATTGTGAACCAGCTTCCACGACATGCCTTCAGTTTAATTTGAACTAATCAACTTCCAATCTTGTCAAGTCTGATACGTAATATATATTTTTTGTATTTTAAAACTAAACACTGAGGTTTGTTAAGCGATCAGCGCGTGCGTACATATATATCTTGTAGCATGTAGCGATCGATATAATTGAGCAACGATTTGATTAATTTATCCTTTGGTCTGTGTATGCGCCCTCCGATCTAACAACAGAACTTTGTCCCATAAATATCAGTTTTTATCGCTTACTGTTCATAAAGCTTCGTTATGCAACATCATTGTTGTACGATGCAAAATGAAAGTGCGATCAGTTTTGTTTGGCTGCATTTCAACATTAAAAGAAGGAGCTTCCTTCCCTGACAGGTTGCAAGAGCTGTTTGGTCCCCTTAACTTGATCCGCCTATGAACACGCCCTTTTCCCTGTAATAAATATCGGTGAGTCCAGGCTGTCTAATCGTTTTAACAATTCTAATGCTGACTTCAGACTAGCTGATCTGCCTTTTTCCTCTCCCTTTTTCTTATCCCATTTTAATCGCCTTCAACATGCCAGGAGAGGAGAACACGCACAGGGGCTGGTTTCCTGCTACTTTTTCCTGCTCCTGTCACCTGCACATCAGATCAAGGTGCTCATTTTCCACTATACAGTCTGAAGACCATGGACACAGAAATTGATCAGCAAGATGAGAGCTCATTCAGCAACACAGAGACGAATGGTATAAAGTGTAACTTATTTATGTTGTGCGTTTTAAGATATTCATATTTTTGTCTTTTGTGTTGTACATGCACATGGTAGCAGTAATATATTGCATCCCACTAAAACTAAATGTTATTTGTTTGTATTTTTGAGACTTGCATGTTTTCTTTTGTAATTAAAATGATAAATTTCTATAATCATATTACTTTTCTATTATTACATTTTCAGTATATGAATAATTAGACATTTATTAAATTATTTATTATGAGTAACATTATTATGACCTACAGTGCTGTCAGTGTGTCTATTTTTATTTTATCTTCTTATTCCAGGTAAACGCCCTGCTGAGGATGCAGATGAGCAGAAATCATTCAAACGCTCCAGAAACTGTGATGAGATGGTAGAGCTCCGCATTCTCCTGCAGAGCAAAGTAATTCAGCCCTGTTTTGTTTCAAAATTTAGTCTAATTGTAAATTCTACTTTTATTTTAACATTTTATATTTTTTTTACTGGTATGATTTCTGATTATTTGATCATACTTAATCGTCTTTACTTTTTTTTTTATTTCTAAACTTCTTATGATTATGATGTTTAATTTTTTTGTGTATGTGTTGCAGAATGCAGGAGCTGTGATTGGGAAGGGTGGAAAAAACATCAAAGCCCTCCGTTCAGATGTGAGTACATCATAGTTTTCTTATCACAGCCAGACATTCAAAAAGAACATTTTTGTGTTCACTGGCCTCTCAGACTCAACCTTCTCTGTTTGGACAGGACCAGGTTTTGCCTCAATCCTTTTTAAGTGTTAAAAATTATTGCAGTATTTTCAATTACTTCATTTATTGTAAGCATAACAAACACCCGGGCCAGCCAATTTATTCCTTTAGACCTTCAGTCAAAATTCTGGAGTTAATTTCATCCTGTTCTTGTAGCTTAAACAACATATATTTTTGCATCCATCTAAACTGGACAAAGGCATAAAAGCCCAATTTATGTTTTATAATGTGAAAATATTTAATCCAGCTGGCAATATTAATGCTCTAGTTAATTTAGAATGAAACTGGCACAGTGCTGATTTCTTAATGTCACAAGCTAATATTATTTATATTAGCTACATATAGCTAATATATTTAGATACATATATACATACATATTTTAATGTTGCTGAAAACAGGCCAATTATTGAATAATTCTATGTTATTGCCTCTTTCTCTGGTCATTTACAGTTTGTTCTCCCCCTCTTTTTTCACTGTCTCTGGTTTTATTCCCCCAACATTAAATTTTCCTGTTCTTTAATATGCCATTTCCCTTTTTTCCAATGTCAGTTTCTCCTCTTCTCTCTTTGACAACCGAATCTCTGAGAGAATCAATTTAAAATCACATTTCAACACTGCAGAGCCTGTATATTAAAAATGTATTCCTCTCCCCTCTTCCTTGTTTATTATTTTTACTCTTCACTTTTTTTGCCCACTTCCTCCTCCTCCTCTGTTGCCCATGTTCTGGATGGCCCCTCCTGCGCCCGCCCACCTGACACCCTGGTTGGCCCTGCCCATAATCGTGCCCTGTCCCTAAATGGGCGTGTTACTTGATTGACATCTGTGCTCGAATGGCCCTGGCCCCTGCCCATGCCACGCCCAGTACAATGCCAGTGTGTCAGTCCCAGACAGCAGTGGGCCTGAGCGGTATGTCCCTAAGCTCCTCCCTCTCAATGCCTGACTACAGGTCAAACAAACAAGAAGAAGTGAACAATAATTTGTAGTCCTACCTTTTGTCAAGTCACTATGTTTAAACATATTTAAAGTTTATCAGACTGAGCCTAAATGCGATTTTTATCCTAATCTGCCTGTTAAACATCATGTTAATATCCTTTCTATGCCATTTTTAAAGTCATGTCAGGACTGTATCTTAAGTTGGTGCTGTCAGGGTTATTCCACTGTCTTTGAAAATGTCTGCTATAATATGTGTAGATTTTTTCTTTTTAAGGTTTGTAGGTTTCTCTTATGTGTGGCCATCTGTCCTGTAAATCTTCTTCATTTTCCCTTTCTAAAAGCTCAGTGTTTGTGTATAAATAATGGTGTTTTTGGTTTTCTGTTAGTTCTATGAGCTCACTTGCTTTTAGTCTCATCCCATTTTATTTTCTTTTTGAAGTCCAAATATCAAAATTTAGATTTTTTTTTATTGATTCTTAAATAGTGAATGTGTCTGTTTCCTTGTCTGTCTTTCATGTAAGCAAATCCTTAATTGCTGGAGTTTTTGAAACTAAAGGTTTTGATTTAGTCCATCCATGCTTCATTTGAGTTCAATATAATTCAATTTCCCTGACCCGGTTATAAGCATTAACTCCAGCGACAGCAAATTTACAACCTTACAATAGCATAATTTTCTGTCACTTTTGCTCATCTGCAGACTATGTTGCTTCCATGTGTAATCTGCTTTAGTTCTCCTTATTAGTATAACTACTGTATCACCACAGGTGGGTGCAGACAACAATATTTCAGCCACTAGATTTAATTAAAATTAAACTTAAAATCCCCTATGGTAAAAACAAAACATCTTTGTCATTTTGGCTTTTGTGTCCTTCACCTCATTTAGAGGGCCATTTTTTGTGGTGTGCATCCACCAACCTATACCATAAACCTTTTAGAATTTTCTCTGGCACTTTTATCTCTTCCTAAAACTTCACTTTCCCCATCTTGCTTCCTCAGTGGTTGCCAAATCCAGTCCTCCTTTCTTTTGGGTCCTTTTTTATTTTGCCACTGTATTGCTTTTCTCTGGGAAAGGATGCCTTTTTATTGTACTATATTCCTCACCTTCCTTATAAACGACCACCAACTTATTGTGTAAAATGCTAGAAAACACAGGACCTTATTATTGAGATAGCTCTTTATTCTTCACTTCTAGCAGTGTTAGCTTTTTCATGAGTTAAACCAGAGGTTTAATGAACTTTATGATCTGAAACTTTGTTTTCTTCTCCCTTGGGATGCCTCCGGGGTACCCCTACCCCATACCGTCTCTGTTGCCGTGCTCTGTTTTGTCATTGGTGGATAAACCATGAAGAATCCTGAGTATCAGTGCAGACATAGAGACTATTGGAGAAATCCTACTGAAGATTATCCCTACATTGGAAGAAGTGAGTTGTTTTGACTTTGATTTTTATGAATCTTTAGTAACACTTTAAAAACATTTCAAATAAGTTGTACTGAGAGCAGTGACTTATTCTCTTGCTGTCATTTGTTTATCTGCTTTGTCGGTGATGTGGTTCTACTATTCTGCTTTTGACACTGTCAACATGACTAGTTTGATTTTGGTTTAAAGACTTGCATTAGTCATGGGTTTTTCGGGTTCCCACAATGAGATGACCATGACCAACAATATAAAGGTTTAATTGTATTTATGCAAAGAAATTAAACAAATTTTGACCACACAATATGAAGAAAACATACAATATACAATAAAGACATAATTTGCAGAAAAAAACAAAACAGTTGTGACAAATATGTAAAAAAAAAAAAAAAAAATTCAGAGATGATTTATTTATTTATTTTTTTAAGTTTGCAGTGATTGTGTTATTTTTCGGCCAGAATAATTTCCAAACAGGAGAATGTAGGAGATAAAGTAGAAATCTAAGACAAAACATTTCAGAAAAACTGTATTGATTTTTGCCAGAATGAAGAAAAATGGTTCAGGCACGTTTACGATCTTGTTTAGGAAGGAATGCGTGAAAACTGTCATCAGCAAATCGCTTTTATTCTGTTTTTACAGTACCAGCAATACAATGGCAATGACTTTGATTGTGAGCTCCGTCTGCTGATTCATCAGAGCCTGGCAGGCTCCATCATCGGTGTGAAAGGAGCAAAGATCAAGGAGCTTCGGGAGGTATACGAATATACACATTTAATGCTTTATTTTTCCTTTTTTTTAAGACATTGACATTCTGACATGTCCTCTGCATTCTATCCATTGAAAAAGTACCTTGTGAAATTTCCTGGTTTTTCTTCTTTTTTTATCATACCTTTTTATAATACCTTCTGATATCCTTTTTAAGTGCCTTTGTTTTGTTGGAGCTTTTTTTTCTCTTCCTACTCATGTGTGTCTTTCATGTGTGTCTCTGCAGAACACAAAGACCAGCATCAAGCTGTTTCAGGAGTGTTGTCCCCAGTCAACGGACCGTGTGGTGCTGGTTGGTGGTAAAATGGAGAGGGTGGTGGAGTGCATCAAGACCATGCTGGAGCTCATCTCTGAAGTAAGAGTGATTTCCACCATTAATGAGTGAATTTAATGCGTGAAGGCTTTACACATTAAGATTTTATTCTCTTTCAAAGCCCTTTATTGAGTGCGTTGTTCCGTATGATATAGTAATGATTTAAAGATTTAAAGACTTAAATGTCGTAATTGATGGTGTGGTTTTCTTCAGTCATATGAATATTTATTTTTAAAAAGGTTTCCTTGCATATAAAACAGATATGCTACTATAGAAAAAGTGCTTCACATATTTCTTTTTGTTTAAAATGTGATTATATCCGCTTTAGGCTCCAATAAAAGGCCGTACACAGCCCTATGACCCTAACTTCTATGATGAGACATACGAGTACGGTGGTTTCACCATGATGTTCGAGGAGAGGGGAGGCGGCCGCAGGCTCATGGGAGGCTTCCCCATGCGTGGAGGCAGGTCCAGTGGCGACCGCGGGTATGACAGAATGCCTTCCAGCCGAGGGGCGCGTGGACCCTTGCCTCCCTCACGCCGTGATTACGATGATATCAGCCCCCGCCGGGGTCCTCCACCCCCTCACCCCAGTAGGGTTGGCAGGGGAAGCGGGCGTCCTCGAAACATGCCAATGGGTCACCCATACAGGGGAGGGTAAGCTCAGTGCTGCTTTCTGAATCTGAATTTTGGAGTAGCAAGCAGCCTGCATGCACTTTCTCATTGGTTTTATGTAAAGTTTTTGAGTTTTACCTTAGTAATATCTCACTTGTAGCTATTTTTTTGCCGTCTGTCTGAAAATGTTAAGCTTTTTTTTTGCTTTCTCTCCATTCAGAAAAATTCTAATTTCTACCAAAACAATTATGTTTATTATTTAATATGTGAGCTAATGTTGCTTTGTTAGTGAAAATCTATTTTTCGTATTTATCATTTCATTAAGTATAAGTGCTCATCGCTGTATGTCTGGTTGTTTTTTGTCCTTTTTCTTCCTTTTCTTTTTCCCATTTCCATGTTTCAGCAGAGACGATCGTTACTATGATTCATACCGTGGCTCAGATGACAGGTCAAAGTAAGTCTTTGTTTCCAAACCTCTGACTAAACCTCCTAACTCATCCTAAAAGGAATGTGTTAAGATTCTTGTTTTAATTTATGTTGCAAAATAAGTCATACCTAGGGCTTTGTTTATCTGCTCTGTTCCTTACTATTGAGTGGCATGTTCTTGGTTCAGTACTAAGAATAAATTTCAAATTCCTAAAAGTGTTTGTTATATTTTGTAATCAGAATTTTTGATTGCATGCATGGTTTATTTCTCGTGCTGACTCTCATTCTCTTGACAACTTGGGACTGCACAATAGGTTACAATTATATTTCACTTTATCAAAATTGCAAATAACTACTTGGACTTCAAAGTATCATCTGGCCAAGCACTTGGTCAGCAATATATTTACTGATGTCTGTTTAATGCAACAGAGGATGTTTTATGAGAGCTTTAAGGTGTTCTGGTAAAGTCATAAAAAAAAAAACTCAGCTAAGTTCTTTCTTTGCCAAAATGACAAATTTAACCAGTCTCAACTTTTTCAACAAATGTTGCTGAACTGAATTTTTTTTTTATTGAACTATTATTTTACCAAGATAAAAAATTAATTGAAATTATAAATCTCTTTTTCAAGGGAGTCCAAATAAAACACCGACAAGTACACAGGTAAAGAAGAAAAGAGAAGAAATACAAAATTTAATATTTTGCCATCAGCAGTCTGTTTTCAATAAACTGAGGGTAGAAAGACGGAAACATTGTTTACATAAGAAACTGGTATTTTCATTTCATTTTGTACTCTGTAATAGTGTCATAGATCTATTGGTCAATTCTTGTATAAGCTTTAGAATCTCTGCTGCTCAAATTTTCTCTCTAACATTTTTTGAATATTGTACTATATAATACAACTTGATAATACAAATCAAATATATTGATATTCTATATCAATATATTGGTATACCATACAAATATAGTTATTTGTATATTATCAATATACAAATCAAATTTTTGATTTGTATTATCAAGTTGTGCAAAATGGCAGTCAAAAATAACTTATTTGCACCAATATTTAAGCGGTTTATATTTCATGTAACATGCATTTAAACTCCATATTTGTCCAGTGGGATGGCCCTTTACAACCTAAGATGTCCAAAGTAGATATAGATCACAGTGAAGGTGGGGGTGAAATTGTAAAGATAAAAAAGTAAAGGAAAAAAAATCTCCACCAAAACAAATCCTTGCAGTAATAAAAAAATACAGTGGCATGTTTTTCCAATATTGTGCAGCTTCAATTGTCAGGCGTGGTTTGTAACAACAAATTGGGTTACAGGACTAGAGGAAAAATGTTAACGTAAACAGTTACTTGATGCTAAAATCCTCTCACATTTAAGGTCTACTCGAAGTTGGCACACCCGCATGTGTTTTTATGGAGTACAAAAGTACAATCCTAATACATTTTGTCGGCTATTTTCACTATTTGTGCTCAGCTTTTAGGAGGGAAATAACAGCAGCCTTTGGCTCTGATCAGCATCACCACCACCTGTCACTCCTCTCACCATAACACTGTCAGAGCTGTTCCTGTTACTGTGTGGGAAGATGGTTGGGAGGAAATGTGTTTATACTGTAATCTTGCTCAGCGTGTGTGTGCAGTTTGACCTAGACCAGAAATTTTTCATGGAATATTTTCAAGATTTTTTTTTCCCTCCAAGTATTTTGTATTTCTTTCCTGTCCAATTCACTTTTTTTTCTCTCTTTCCCCCGTTTCTCTTTCTGCCTGTCTGTTCTCCTCCCCATCGCCAGTGACAGAAGAGGCAGACCGGATCGCTACAGTGATAACATGGTTAGTGACCCTTTGCTAAATGCGTGCAGCTCTGGTGTTCGCATCCTATTAAGTGTGAGCATCCTCAGGCTAGCACAAGACAATATGTTGTGATTGTCCATTGTCCTGCCATTATATAGTATTTTTGTGACAAAACAATGAGGCAATGTCCATAGATCCAAGGCACTTTTTGGATGGTGTAAGCCACCCCACCAAATGACCATAATCACCTCAGCCGGAGACACCCCATAATAATCAGCTGTAATTGCCCCCTTACTGTGTATTTTTCATGGCCAGCTTGTTTTTCCTGTGAAGAGAGAGAGAGAGGATGTTGGGAGTGGAGAGGGTGGGGAGGTGGGGGTGGCCATGGTTCGTTGCTAAGCACTAATAATGCTTTCTTGACAGACTGGAAGGTTTCTTTTTGCCTTTTTCTCTCTTTCCTCTCTCTCTCTCTCCCTCCGTGAGACCTGGCAGGATACTGCCTACCGTTGCTCGGCAACAGCTTTTTGAATTGCTTGTTGCCCTGGTAACAGCAGCAGCTGAAAATGGGGGCTGATAGAGATGCAAAGAGAGACAGGAAAAGGGGCAGGAATGGGGAGGGGGGAAAGGAGGTGGAGTCTGTCTCATGGATGAAAACTGGGTGGTTTTCAATTGGGTCTACTCTGAACGAAGCTGCCTCGTTAGGTTTCTGCTCACCAACCTGTAGTGATTTTAATCGGCTCTTTAGTCGAGGGAGAGGGATGTATCTTTTTCCTCGCTGTAACACTTCTGTCTTTTTGTTTGTTCCTTGCAGAGTGGTGGTGGATATGGTAAGTACAACGCTCTTTCACTCGCATTGTGTACATGTTGTTACAAGGCTGCTGCATTCATAAGACTGCAGGCCTCAGATTTTTCCCCAGCATAAGGAAGCAAGAAGACAAAATGATAGAAATTGATGGGGAATCAGACTGAAAGGAAATAGCAGATGTAATTTGTGTAAAGCTGTATTAACTTGAGATTTCTTTTCCTATTCACATTAAATTGATTGTGTGGTGTATTTTGTAGTTTTTAAAGTACATTTTGAATTATGTGGCAAATTAGTGTTTTTTTTATTTTTTGTTTCCTGTCTTTCTCAGATAACAGCTCCTCCTGGGATAGCTACCAGTCAGGTTAGTATTCCTCCTTTGCCCTCAATCAGTTCCAGTCTGAGACATTTACAGAGTTCTGCTTTGTTTCTGTGTATTTATACTTTATTCACTCAATTCATTCTCCAAGCACTCTACAAAACAACAGTTCTAACCTCATTGATATCACTAAAAATTTGGCCGAAGGATGGAATGTTGTAGCAGTGTGTAGGAGAAAAAAAATATTGCTCTGGTTTTGTCATTGGTAGTTTTTTCAGTCACCTTACTTCTAAACTTTATTGGTTCCAAACATCTATGTGACTCATTTGTTGGTGTAGCATAACTCATGTAACTAACACACCATGATGCTGTATTACTACAACTTGGCAGCTTTGCAGTCACAACAAGTTTTTCCTTGCCTTTTTGACAAGGCCAAATTGTCGTTTGATCTGTTCTTTCAGTATTCAGCAGTTTTGGTAAAAAGACATAAGTGTTTGTCTTGAATCTTTTTATCTTCTAACAGTCTCTGTATTTTGCGTGCCTTCAGGTGGACGTGGATCCTATAATGACATGGGCGGACCTGTCATCACCACACAAGTGACAATCCCTAAAGACGTGAGTTTATGACCATGACATCAACAGCTTGGCAACCAGAAAGAGATCTGTTGGAGCTGAAGCCTCAGATAGTACAAATCTAGTTGAACTGTTTTTTGTATTGAAGTTCTCCCTTTCTTTTTTGCTATATTTTATCTGCTTCTGCTCAGCTAATCTGAGTTTTCATTATGAAGTCAAATTTATTTAATGTTTACTGTGTTTAATTGTAAATAGAAAATAATTTTAGATTTAAATTAAAGATTCACCAGAGGTCAGAATTGACCAATTCCACAGTTTTGATTGCCTGGTTAAATACAGAAAAAAGTTTTATATATATATATATATATATATATATATATATATATATAATTGTTTTTAAATTAAATAAACTTGTCTCATCTAAATCTGGAGCAAGCTTTCATTTTTACTTGTTTCTAGTAGTTCAGTAAAATTCTGATTGAGGACATGTGATTTGATGCGTAAATGCATGTGTTCCTTGGATTCAAAACTCTTACCTCTACTAGAGGAACTGCAGCATATTTTCTTTCAGTCAGTAAAGTAATGTGATTTGGAAGGTCAGATCCACCCTAACCCCATTTCTTTCCTGTGGTGTTCTCCACAAACAGCTGGCTGGATCCATCATCGGTAAGGGAGGTCAGAGGATCAAACAGATTCGCCACGAGTCGGGGGCCTCCATCAAGATAGACGAACCTTTAGAGGGTTCAGAGGATCGCATCATTACCATCACTGGTACCCAGGACCAGATCCAGAATGCCCAGTACCTTCTACAAAACAGGCAAGTTCTTGCTTGGTGCATTTATTCCATCCTAACTAGTAGAAATGCCTGATTCAGAATCCTATTTGAAATGCCACCATTTTCTTTAAATTATAACTTTTAAAGTCATAAAATTGTATTCTTAAATTCCAAACAGGTGAAAATGTTCATGCAGCAGAACCCGAATTGTGCAGGCCTCCAACATGCTGAAGCTTTCCAGCTTTTTTTCTGTGCAAACATGACTAAAATAACCTAATTGTTCAATTTGTTCAATCACACATGTGATTCACCAATTAGCATAATTGTAGTAAAATTACATTCCAACACTAGATAGCCAGTTTTTCTTGGATTTTTACATTTCTGTTGCCTGCTGTCTCTCTTCACTAACCCCCTTCCTTTCTTCCCCATGCAACCTGCAACTACTTCTAACCTTCCTCTTACATGAAATGGCTGTGAAGGAGTATGCATGCTTAAAGGTGCATATTATTAGCTATTTTTATAAAGGGACAGTGCGGGTGACAATTGTGATTGACTCGCACTAGTCTGGTAAATCTGATCAGTAGACAGAAAAGACAAATAGGATGTCTATTTGCCATCAGAGCCGTTTCAATGTGAAGCAGGGAGTGGATTGATTCTTCCCTGGCTGCTGCTGTGTGGAAGACTAGTGATTTTGTTGTTTTTAGTTAGATTAAGCGACAACAAATCACAGTCTGCCAAATAGCACAGGCTCCTCCTCTTCTGTCTCCCTTGGCAACCAGTAGGCACGTATAATACACACCATTTCCTTATTGATGCCATCTGAGCTTTGCCTGATTGCTAATACATTCTCAAACCCTCTGCCCTGTCTCATGAGTAGTGTACTGTTGCCATGATAACAGACCCCACCTCCCTCTTCCTTCCTGTCTTTCCTTTTCTATGTTCTGCACCTGCTAGCCACAACCATCTTTTCCTCCTTTCCAAATCCCAAATCATATATTCTCTACTGTGCTCATCCTGCAGTTCGTCCTCTCATGTCATTATCCTGCAACAGTTGCAGTGTTTACTCTGTTAATTTTGTGAAATGCAAATATTTTTTGGTATTCATTTTTCTGCTCTGTTTTGTTTTCATTTTAGTGTGAAGCAGTACTCTGGTCATTTGCTGTAGACCTTGAGGGAGCAGATTGAAGAAAACTCGGATTGAACCCCGCTTCCTCTTCTCAAATCTTTTTTGCCCTGGTCCAACACCCCCTTCTCCCCCCTTCAGACTTTTACTCTGGATTGTGGGTGTCTTTTTTTTTTTTTTTTAATTTTATTTTTGTATTTTTAATTAAATGTCCGACATTCCTGTGCATCCACAAAAATGTAGAAGATCTGCATTTTTAAGAGTGTAGTCCAATAGTTTGTCTGATTTTTGCTTTGATTTTTCTTTTGTAACTCATATATCAGAATATTTCCCTCAGACATAAAAAATAAACCTAACCTTTATTTTTTGGATGGATTTGATTTGTTTTTATGCATAAATGTGAATGATTGTGTCCGTGTGGGTGTGTGCATAAATGTGAATGATTGTGTCCGTGTGGGTGTGTGTGGCTTGGTATGCGTTCAGTTGTCTCCTACAAATTTGTGCAACAAACAGAATGTAAGATGTTCCTTCTGTTCTAACAGCTCTGGGGAAATTTAAATATGTAGAATTTATTTTGCATTGTTTGTTGGGAGTCATGTACAAACAAAACACAATTTCTACGAACACTTTAGCAGTGCAACAAAATAAACCTGGATTATTGAAGTAACTCCCAAAGTAAGCATTTATGCTGGTAGTTAGAGTTGAGGCATTTTATTGGTTATTGGACACACATACTAAACTTTTCTACTTTGTCTGCAAGTTCCTCTCCTCTGAACTTGCTTGCTCTTCATTGTTGTGAACTTCACAATGTCAAATTTAATGAGAAATAAAGATGCCACTTTTTACTGAATTTTTTTGGGGTGTTTTAATAGCCTTCTGATTTTCACTTTTACTTTGACAGCTAGATTGACTTTTATAAAGGGGTTAGTGCAGGTGACACTTAATTAAATTAAAGTTAATTAAAATCTGTCAAAGTAGTTCAGCAGTTTAGCAGTTAAACGAGCCACTCCTTTTAGAAGAGAAAAAAAAACACATGAACGTCAGATTTTTTTTTTTTTTTCGTTTTAGTTCTATGTAGCTCCCTTTGTTTATTTGTAAAAGGCCTTTTGAGGATATACTAGCAGAAAAGCAGGCATCTCGGCGCTGGCGGCAAACTGCTTTTGCGCAGGCTCAGAAGATTTCCCGCCTTACCGTTCTGATTGGTTGACCGGAGGGAATCTAAACAGTGATTGGTCAGCAGCTGAAAACCCGGTAGTACAAAGTTTATAAGATTTTTTTGTATCCTTGCAGGAGCCACGCTACTATGCTTTACGTATAAACAAGCTACAGTTGAACAGTAAGTTTGGAAAGAAAATCATTGTGTTTATAGTTTGAAATGCTACGGATGGATCATAAATAGCAAAAGTCAAAGCTGACATGAATGCTCGATTTGTTGATGTACTTTGCCCTTCCAGGTGTTTATCGCAAAATTACTTACACAAAATAGAGTTGTTTATATCTCGTCATACAAAAAATGAAGAAATGAATTACAATTATTAACCAAATTGAAAAAAATGATTGTTGCAAAAATATTCATGTCAATCTTTTAAACAATTTGTTTCGTTCTTATTACAAAATAAAAACCTGAAACGTTTTGCACAATGACAGTCAATTAGCCTCTTTAATTTACAGGACTTGGAATAAAAACCAGTACAGCCGTCTGTCTTCAAAAGAAGACAAACTGGTAAATAAAATCAACGACGTGTGTAACTTAATTTTTAAACCTTAAAGTATATAAATATATACTTAATGAATATAAATACATAAGAATGAGCATCATTGTGTAAATGCAATAATGATGATGAGCAGGGCACCGATAATAATTATTCTACAGGGTGATGGAATATGGCAGCAAAGATTTCCTGAATCTGTCTAGGGTGCAGTGGATGTCCAAGTCCAGGTTGTCCATGATGGATGACGGTTTCTTAGTGTCTCTTACTCTGCTGCTGCTATGAAAAATGTAATGCTGGAAGCAATTGACTGATAGCTCTCCAATATCAATAAGGAAATCTTTAAACTTGCTGGAGGTGGCAATTAAGGCATGTTCCTTCTCCTGAAGTCCATCACTATCCCTATGGCCTTGCTGATGCTCACCCTCAGGTGGTTCAGTCCTTTGACGAGACTTGGAAATTTCTGTTCAGACATTATCTATTTAATTTCACTTAACTTGAGCTACTTCACCAAGAAGAAAGGTCAACAGAAACCATCTCAAGATGTACAATGCGATGCCTCTGGAGGGCTGGGGGCTCATGAGAGACTAATCAATCACTCACCTTTATTTATTCCATCAGGTAGATTTGGTCAAGTGAGTTCAGTATTCTTGCCACACAGGGAACTTTACATCGACACACAATAAATATAGATATAACATGATTCAAAATGGCCCAGTGACCAATACTTTAAAATAAGAAAAAACAAAAAAGATTGATATTTGGCAAAATCCCGATACCTATGCCTGATACACCTGGCCAGTAATATATATAATATGGCCTACTTCTCTTTGTTCACTTTTATTTATTAAAATTGCTTTCAAGTGGCACTTGTTTAAAAGCTTATTGAATGGTTTGGTATGAAAAAGGGCTTGTATGCTGGGAATAAAATCCTTCTCAAATCACGTAATAATTGAAGCTGCACCTAAAGTCATTTTGCCATTTATGGCCAACAATTTTAAACCTTTAAGAAGCTTATAATCTTTAAATTTAGCTGTTGAGAATTCAAAGCTTTTCATTGAATATAAGATGTGCTTTTTTTCTGTTTTATTTCTGCACCAGTTATTATGGAGAAGCCTCTCCTTCCCAGAGAGTCTGGGCAGTTTGTGGCCGAACGAAGCCGAGATGTGTCTATCAGGGACTCGGGAGTCCAGAAGGTAGCAGAGATGCTCTACAATCTCAGACACGGTGACGCCCTGACTGCTAGTGGCTGGAAGGTGGCCAATCCCCTGGCTCCAGCATCCACCTCTGATCAGGGGAGTTTCTCAGCACAGCGGGGCTGAATTATTGTTATCCCTGTGCAAATGCAACAAATCGATCGGACAGTTGGGTTTAAAGGAAGGCAGTGAAAGAGTTAATACATTTTTTGATTTTGGAGAAAGCTGATATGTGTTAAGTGCTGAATGAAAAAAATATGATTACACAAATAATTGCAGTTGAAGGTTTAGCGCTCGAAAATAAAAAAAATATATAGAAATGTTCAAACAGCACAAGTTACTGTTTTGAGGATGCTACATTGGTTCTATGAAATTTAAGTTAGGCTCTTATTCATAAACTAAGATATTTTTTTAATTTGAGTTCTAAAAAGAAAATGATATCAAAATAAAACATGTTAGATAGATTATTGCTTAGTTAAAGTTACTATTAATAGAGTGTAGCTTTTAGACACTTGTAAGAAAGACACGTAACTCCAATAATTAGGGTTCTCTTGAAATAATTGATCATGAAACACCATTATAACTTAGAATATTGGTTAACAATAAACATTATTAGATTTAGACTTTTATTTCTTTCATTTAATGTAACAAATAATAACACTTTTAAAATCTGGGAAAAGTATGAAGTGTTTTTACTACATTCCTTAGCGATGCTTTAAAACGTAGCAGTTTTTTTTTTTTTTGTACTTTTTCAATGTTGTCTTTCATGTAGAACTTTGTAAACAATCTTACAGAAAAAACTGATCACTTATTGAAAGGTTTATGTTGTGTTTTTGCTCCTGGTGTTTTATAAACCCTGCAGGCGTCAAACTGGGTGTTTGTTGTGGATACCGTGAATTTCTCCTTTTGGCCTGACAATGAAGCTCAGCAGTGTGAGGTGACCTATAAAGGCACCACTTACACAGGCTACATGACTCTGTGTGCTGCTATCACCAGAGCCATGGAGGAAGGTGAGACCAGTTAAATATATCATGCACCACACTTCCAGTATTTACAGTTTTGATCAGGAAAAAAAGAGAGTGTCTTCCTTTCTAAGTTGGCAGAGAGTTGTGCATGAATGCAGGATGAGGATAATTAATAGGGATTTTTTTTGTCAGATCACTCTTTGCTCCACACTGCAAAGAGCTCCACTCTTTGCAGTGTGGAGCTCCACTGCTCCACACTGCAGTGGAGCAGTGTGGAGCATCTGGTTGCAAAAGCATTATCTCTGCTTTTGCAAACTTTGGGAGGTTTGGTAGGAATTTTTCTGCCTTTATTTGCAACCACCTTCAGACTGTAACTTCAGGCGAACTCTCGCTTTTCCCATTATGCAAACATCGATACAGAAATATGTACGGAAAAACACAACATGTACAGTATACATAAACAGAGACACAACTGCATTAAAACATGCACCAGCTAATACATTTGAGATTACAGTCTTCATTCACTATTTGTTTGATAAATCAAAATTACAAAAATTGGTGAGCTACTTCTATAAATTTGTGTTTAATTTTGCATTTCTCCACCTGTCACCTTTATAGATGTGAAGGCCTAAAATCAGATGCTATCTGTTGCCATGTAGTTTAATACATTTATTATAAATTAGATCTGATATCCCACTGATTAAGAGTGAATTTGCCCTACCACTGTCAGGGAGCCAGACCCACCAATCGTGTGATTGAAAATGTCTAAACAGTGAGCCACGGACAGAAAATTGCTGTAACTGTGTCATAATACATGACAATGTGGCCTTTTCCTTATTCTCAAGAGAAAAGGAGAAAATTGTGGTTTTATTATAGTCACTTATTGTCTGTGTGCCCTTTGTGAGTTCGGAGTTCGAGGAAATTGCTGGTGGCTCTGCATGATCCTGATCATCATTTATAATTAGCAAAAACGGCTCCGGATATGAATCAGAATCATGTCTCCAATGTCTCCAATACCGCTCTCAAAATGTTGTCACTGTGCCCTTTATATATGTAACTGCTCTCAGAGAAGCACAGGTAGTCCTGGCCAGAGTTTCTTTTGAAAACATGAGATCGGAACAAATCACTTTAGTTTATTCTTTTCTGTACTGCACATTATAAACCAGAATTAATAATAATAATAATTCCCCTCTGTTCTCCTAGGTGTACCCATCACTGATCCCAAGTACTTTTCTCAGATGAGTGTGGAGGAGTTGGGAAAAGTTCTCCGATCAGACAATGAGACACCCATGCCAATGGTTCAGGAACGCCACCAGGTTCTACTTTTATCCTCCACATTTCCAGTTCACTTTATATAAAATGGATGCTCATTTTAAATACTTGTATAGCACAGCAAAAAAAAGTGGTAATTTTATCCTCCAGCAGCATAAGCAAATAGCAGCCTAAGTATAGAGGTAGCTCAGGATAATCAAAGTGAGAATAAGCTTTATCAATGAGGAACGTTTTAAGCTTAGTCTTAAAAGTAGACAGGGTGTCTGGCTCATAGACTAGAACTGGGAGCTGCTTCCACAGATAAGAAAAGGATCTGCCTCCCATTGTTCTTTTAGAAATCCTGGGAACAACAGTAAAGAGAGTGAAAGGCTCTGCTAGGAACATATGGAAGAATCAGATCTCTGGTGTGTGATGGAGCTTGATTCTTGTTGGCTTTATATGTGAGAAGGAGAATCTTAGATTTCATTCTAGATTTAATTTTCATCAGAACTCTTGCTGCAAGGGTTTGGATCAGCTGAATGCCTTTAACTAAATTTTTTGGACTTCCTGTAAAGAGTTTTAATAGTTGAGGCTTTAAGTAACAAAAGGATCAACTAGTTGCTCAGCATCATTCTGACAGAATATTTCTAAGTCCTGGACCCTTAACATGGGATTTAAATGACATGTCATGGTCAAAAACAACTCAGAGGTTCTTTACTTTAGTACTGATTATCAACTTGTTTATGAAAAGCTCTGGACCAACATCGACCACTTCCATCTTGTTTGAATTTTAAAACATAAAACGAATGTCTTTAAAACTAATTTCATCCTTTAAAATATTATTCGCCTGAAAATATTTTTTATCATTGTTATTTATCAAGCTTCTTTTATTACATGCACGTTACTTACTTCATAAAGAGAAAATGAAAATGTGCAGTTCATCTCCTGCTCATCATGGGTGTCGAATTTGAATCTTCCTTCTAAGGTCCTGACCGAGGGCGGGCGGGTGCTGCTGGAGCACGGAGGAAGTTTCCGTAGTTTTATCAGCCAAGCAGGAAACGATGCTCAGAAGATGGTGGAGCTGATTGTGGAGAAAATCCCATCTTACAGGGATGAAGCTACATATGAGGTCAGAGGGCCAAATGAATAGAGTAATGTCTGAACGCATGGAAAGATGTTTATAAGTATCAACTGTTGCTAAAGCATCTCCACAGGTCTTGCTTTAGTCATGGCATCTTGAAGGTTAGCGGCTTTTCTTTGAATACTAAACTTTTTACATTTTTAATTATGGAGTTCATTCCAATGTGCAAATTTATACCACGTTTAGTCTGAAAATTACGCCATTCTCAATATGTGATGTACATTACTGTACTCCAAGTCAACACTAAGTGGTTAATTACTTAATTACTCTTAAAGCCTGTAAATTGTCACTTGAAACACCTTGAGTAACCTCTTTTGGAGGACTTTGAATAAATTTTAGCATGAGAGTTCCCCCTGCTGGACAAAACCAGCATCACAGCTGTGTAATCATCTGACCAAAAGTGGCAAAAGGGATTACAATAAGTTCAAAAAATTCAACAATTTTTTTTTTTTTTCTTTTAGCATATTAGCTTTAATTTGGTACCTTTTCCAACATTACAAAAAATGAAGCAAAATTAAATGCTATTTACAAACCAATAATTTACCAAAAAATGAATAGCCTGAAGCTGATAGTCGGAAACTCATTGATAATGAATCTGCTTTTGTGTTAATCTGCTGTTTAAGGGCAAAAAAATCTCTTTCAACAAGCGAGCCCAGATCCTGGTGGCAGATTTCTGGGCAGTGATGGAGGCCAGAGGAGAAGGGCACATCATCAACATGGACTGTCTCACCATGTTTGCAGACTACAGGGTTCCTCAGGCACTTGTCTATTTAGGAGTGTTGCAATACTCCGATGCACTGATGGAGGCACTGAAGAACGGTGAGGGACCGAGCATGTGTTTTCCCTGATCTTTGTAAATATATGGAGCCTTGAAAAAGTACTCGTACTATTTTCACTTTTCAACATTCTATCATTTTTAAGACAATGAGTTTTCACATTTTTCTGACGAGCCAGCACAAAGTTGCACATAATTGTGAATTGTAAGGAAAAGTCTATATGGTTTTCAAAAGATTCTTGAAGGTTTTTCTCATTTTTTTTTAAATATCCTAAGTTCTCTCAGGTTAGTTTAATAGCATCTCTGAAAAATAACTTGATTTTTGATGATTTTGTTTATTTCCGGTACTGGGCTGCTGATTAAAAGAGGTGTTAACGTTAGTTTTCTGCTGTACTAAGTATTTTCCATGCAGGCCAGAAAGTTCCTTTTAAGTCTCATTTGACCAGAGCACCTTCTTCCATGTGTTTGCATAGTTTTCTCTTGACAAATGTTTTCTTACGTTTCCACAATGGCTTGGTTTGAGGAGGATGCAACTAGTAGTTCTCCTGTCTACAGATTATTCCACCTGAGCTGGGAATAACTGCAGCTCCTCCAGATTTACCATTACTTTGCTGCTACATACACATCACACTTTTCAGATTTGTATTTGTAAAAGAGCCCTTATAAACACATCATTGCACTTTCAGTTCATTCAGTGTTGATTTGCTTTCATAAATTTTAATAAA
Source organism: Poeciliopsis retropinna (assembly GCA_010277075.1). Classification (NCBI taxonomy): domain Eukaryota; kingdom Metazoa; phylum Chordata; class Actinopteri; order Cyprinodontiformes; family Poeciliidae; genus Poeciliopsis; species Poeciliopsis retropinna. The sequence goes on along the minus strand of VMRM01000001.1, from coordinate 12,915,765 downwards.
ATAATTTCAGTTTTATAGTTATGATGTAACAATTTGAAAAAGTTCAAAGGTAAGAATGCTTTTTAAAGCCAATGTAAGCCAATCTAAAAATCAGCGGGTGTGAACTGTCTCAGGTGAGCTGCTGCCTTCAGGGGATCGAAGAGAAGTCGAGATCCGAGGATGTTCCATTTGGTCCGTGGAGCTGATCAAGGAAAGACTTCATAAGATGGTACAGGAGACAGACGGAAATGTCTGTAACATCAATTCTGCTATCATTGACTTCTACCTTTGGCCTTTCGCTAAGCAGCACCACAAAGAGATGGCCCACATTCCCATTCATCATACACGCTGTATTTACTACTGACAAATAGACTGCAAGCTGAACATACAGAATATTTCCTGCTTACTGGTGGCTTTCCCTGCAAAGAAACCAAACATGGTAGTGATTCTATGAAACAATTGTCTGTGTGCAGTCAATGACAGTCTGTTGTATTAAGCATTCTGTTTTAGCTAAGCAAGTGATTACATTATGCTATTACATAATCATGCTATTACAACATGCGTGTTTTGTAATGTCTAGTTAGTATGGCGTTGAATTTGTGACCTTCAACATCCAGATGGCAAAAAAAGATGTTTTTTTCTGTTTGTTTTTCGTCTAGTCCTTTTTTGCTACTGTTCAAAATCATGTAACTGTGCTTCATCTTAAACTGTCCAAAGCTGTGTGTGTGTGTACAGTGTTTTATTCCACTAAATCCAGAAAAATAAATTACATTACTTCTGTTTTCTCATTTCCTCTTTTTCTACCAATTAGTTTTAAATTTTAAGGCTTTATCTATGACCTTCAAGGCACACTCTGACCTGCATCTCATGTGTCCTTTGTTGAAACCTGAAGTCATCCGCCAAAACACTTCTGGCTCTTCTACCACAATCTTTTTTGAGAATTCCAAAATATTTATTTATTACTTATTTATTTAGGCTAGTTTTATTAAATTAGTAAATTCAGTACTATATTCAGTAGATGGCGCCATTGCCCTCGCGGCAGCTGTCCAGTGCCATCTTTGAACGCCTCTTCCTGTTTTTGGCTGCTACGTCACAGTGGCGTCTGTCGCCCGGGCAACCCAAATCGACAACAAACCTTTACAGACGAAGTGACCAGAAACTACGGGGAAAACGACCACGAGAGTTAAATACGGGCTATGTTAAATTTGTTTTTCTTCGAGTAACCGTGAATTAGCAATTAACTGTTTCGAGACCAGAGTTTCGAAGCATCTCAGAGGTTAGATGTGAGCAAAAAAAAAAAAGTTAAACCCTAATTGACGTAATTGGTCTATTACGGCCTCATGAGTGAGGTATGTGTCCGGGTGGCGGTCCGGATCCGTCCCCTGCTCCGCAAAGAGCTCCTCCATCAGCACCAAGTGTGCGTCCGAGTGGACCCCTCCGGCTCCGGGCAGGTGAGGCTCGGCTCGGACCGCCTCTTCTTTTTCGACCACGCGTTCGGACCGACAGCCAGCCAGGATGAAGTGTACGAGTCTTGCGTCCAGCCCCTGGTGGAGTCTCTGCTGGACGGATACAACGCTACCGTGTTTTGTTACGGACAGACTGGGTCTGGCAAGACGTACACACTGGGCGGGGGGAGCAAAGGCAAGTTATTAAAAAAAAGTAGATTTATTTCAATTGAAAGAGAAACTTAATGTAAATTTATTGCACATAGTGCTTTTGTATGTATTAATTGCTGTTTATTTGAATGACAATGGCTTACAGCTAATGAAAACACAACAAATACTTTCTCAAATACTCTATTAAATAAGATCTCTGAAACAAAAATTTTATACAGTAATCGTGGAGGAGACTGCGTACTTGACAGATGTCCAGCAAATAGTCACTGATACCTCTCACTAGGTGGGTAAGCCACAAAAAAAAAAAAAAAATCAATGCTAAAGAAGATGCCTATTTACCAGAGTTTTGTATCCAAGCATATTCATGAAAAATTTAGCTGAAGAATAAAGTGTGATGAAGAGAGGTGCTTATGCAACAGAAGTGCATTTTAGAGGATTGTGAAAGAAAACCCATTCAAGAATTCAGGAAGTTTTTATGGCATGACTAAGTGGAGAGGCACAGACCCCATGTTGCTTAAGGTCGTTTTGTGAGACATGTTATGTGCTTCTTTTCTCTACTGTATTTTCAAGTCCAAAGTTGCAGTTATCTATTAGGATATGCTGGAGCCCTCTTTGCATCTCTCTGCTGACAAGCACATAGGCATACATATTTAATTTGCAAGCAGAAAAAAAATACAAACTAATGGTTTAATCTCCATGGTATCTCTGTGCTTGAGTGACCAGTAAACTAGGCAGTTAAGAGCTTTGGGTTTTGCAGACTTCTGACTCCTTCCATGCAACACAGTGTTGAAACAATAATTTCTCTAAAAGGAGCATTGAGAAACTCAAATCTAGGTTTTTATTGGCTCTAAGCCATTATCAAGCTTAAGAGTATCAGTTATGAGTAAAAACTTGAGATATATCCCTGTGTGGAATAAAAAAAAATAAAATTTTGACTGAAATAAAATTAACTTTCTGATTATTTTTTAATGAGTAGGATATAGCCTGTATGTGTTTTTATGATTATCATTTTAACAAAAAAAATAAATAAATAAAACCAAAAACTGTGTCATATTTTTGATTCTTTCAGGCTAAATATTCTAATGAAATCTTTGTCTATATTTTGAAACCTTCTTGCAGATGAAGGAGGAATTATTGACTGTGTAGCTCAGGATGTGTTTTTGTTGCTGGCAAAGTGGAAGAACGATGATAGCATTGAGGCATCAGTGCGGATTTCATACATGGAGCTGTACAGAGAGGAACTACGGGACCTGTTGGACATGAACACCAATCATAAAGAGCTTCTCATCAGAGATGATGAAAAGGGGAACACAGGTAAAAAAAAAAAATTGTGACATTTAAATATGGCAAAAAGATGAATGCATTCATGGAAAGAAGAGATGACAGATTCATTTGGTTCAAAGATTTTGTGTGTATTGACATGAATTAATCCGACTTTTACCTGGTTGTAAAATTGATTAAATTCAACAGCCAGTAAACAAAAACACACAAAAGATTTATATACTGTGATTTTAAAAACAAAAATTTTGGAGAAAACGAGTGTTTGTTAGCAGAATATCAGTGAGGAAAAACCCAAAACCCCAAGGGAATTCCACTAAGTCCATATCCCAGATTTCATTGGCATCACTTGCTCAATGTTAAAGGTAATCTGTCATCTAAACCTGGTCATAAAACTGGACAATGAAATACACCCACAGAGAACCCAATGCAGTATATGCAGTCATAAATTTTTACAGCAACGAATCGAAGCTATGTAAAATAGGAGTGGCTGAAAAGTTTTCGTCAGTGATCAGAGAAACTGATACCATTTTTTCAGAAGACATCTGCTTAAAATTCTTGCTCTAAATGCATGTCTACAAGCTATTAAATCATGGGGTACACTTGGTTCTTTGCATCATCTTTTCATTTTTTTTGGTTTATTGTTTTTTGGTTTATTACATTTATTAAATTTTTTAAATTGCTCTGCTGTTTAGTCAATTAACTGCCTGGGTTTGTTTCCCTTCCCACCCTCCTCCAAAACACATTGTTTTATTGATTGATTTGTTGTACATTTTCATGTAATGAAATGTAACTAATTTTGCAGCCTGGTTTGCGTGCTTCGTTTTTATTTTAGCTGTAGAAGGTAGACAGTTCTTCCTATCTGTCTCTAGATAGATAATAAATACCCTTATTCTATCACCTTCGGTTCATAGTCTGCACTAGTCTCATTAGTTAAAACCGTCTTATTTTCTTTTTTTCACTGTGTTTTCAGTTGTGATTGGTGCCAGAGAGATGGTTGTCACATCAGCTGAAGAGCTGCTTGGTGCTTTGGAGATGGGAAACGCTCTGCGTCACACTGGTGCAACTGGAATGAATGAGCAGTCCAGTCGCTCTCATGTGATCCTCACTCTTCAGGTCCACATCTGTTCTCACAGCAACAAGAACCCATCCTTAAAGACTGTGCGCTCATCCAAACTCTGCCTGGTGGACCTGGCAGGCTCAGAACGAGCTAGCAAAACTGGGAACACTGGAGCTCAATTCAAAGAGTCTGCATTCATCAACACTGGCTTGCTCGCCCTTGGTAATGTTATTCGCGCCCTCTCCGACCGTGGGCGAAGTCGTCGCGGTAACGGCTACAGCAGTCCACATGTACCATACCGTGATGCCAAGATCACTCGACTCCTCCGGGACTCACTGGGAGGCAACGCCCACACGGTGATGGTGGCCTGTGTGAGCCCGTCCCACCACTTCATTGCAGAGACTTTGAATGTTCTTCAGTTCGCATCCAAGGCCCGTCACATCCGCAACTGTCCAGGACCAGCACTCTCTCTAACAGATGTTAAATCAGATCCTAAAACCTGCCAACCCGCTGAGACTCGATTGGAGGAGCTGGAGTTTGAAGTTCAGACACTGAGAGAGCTTCTGAAGGAGAAGGAGAAGGACATGAAGGAGATGGAAAGGGAGAAAACAAGGGGTGGAGGTGGAGATGGGGATGGTTTCAACCAACCCAGTCAGATTACAGCATCCACACTGGATAAGAGGCTGAACCAAGACACAGCTGCACAGTATCTGTTCTTGGCAAAGGAAGCAGCATCTTTACTTGCAGATATGTTCAAAGCATTTCCAAGTGTTATGTTCAGGCAGAGACTGCAAGAATGGCAGGAGAGACTGGCAGCTGTCAACCAGTCACATCATACAGGTAGTATAGACTGTTCAGAGGGGGTTGGAGACCACCAGGTCCATGTAACCGCTTTAAAGCTGAGAGAAGAACTCCGCCAGTGTCAGGTAAAAAGAAAAAAGGGAATTGGTTTAGTTACATTTAAAGTGTGCATGTGGATTTTAAATGTGATGTTTTATTAATAATTCACTCCTTAAAGTAATAAATACAAAGTTTGTTTTCTCTTTCCACAGCAAGCCCTCCAAGAAAAAGAGCAACTTCTGGAGCAAAAAGATGAAGAATTGAGACGGATTCAAAGAGAAGTTGAGAAACTGCTTGAAGAGAAAAGAAACAAAGTTTTAGCTTCAGAGGAAGAGAAGGAACATTCTCGAATACAGGTGAGAAGAATTAACAGAGTTGAATGGCCTGCTTTCAATGCCTTCTTGTGTTTCAAGAAGTTTTTTATTGTCAAAAAATACTTTTGACAATAAAAGATTTTCATCTACATGCATATTTTTGTATTAATTTTCAGACTGAACAACTGGCAAGTCAGCAGATTCTGACTGATCGCCTTCGCAGCAGCCTCGTGCCTGTTCGTGGGATGACTCCAGGGGCAACCGAAGAAGCAAGGCCTTCTGGGAACTCGTGTGCAAGACCCCAGAGTGTCCCTCTAATCACACACACCTTGCTACACAGGCCATCCAGAAAGGTATGACATTTAATCCTAAATGGATATGGGTGTGTGTTTTATCTGTTGCATGCACCATGTCTATATATTTTTTTGTTTGATTTGATGTGTTTGTAGATTCACTCCAGTCCACCCACCTATTCGCTGGAGAGGGTGATGACAGCTTTTAGGATGCGTGGTCATCTCCTTCTGGCTGAGATCGAGGAAAAAGATGAGGTCTACTGTCCATTTGTTACACAACAGGCCGAAAGCAAGAAAAGAATTCAAAATAATCATGAGGAGGAGACTGAAATGGAAAAATCTTCGTGCAAGAAAGAATTTAGGTGAGAGCCTTTACTATAGAGCTTTTCATACAGTTTACCATATGAATAATTATAGTTACAGGTACTACGTCTAGGAGTGAAGGTGTTATTAATACCCTGTTTTCCAGTAAGAAAAAAAGGGCAAATCGTTGTTTGATTGAATTAGTATCGCTGTATCAGTGTGTGTAAACATACTGACAGACACACTGGGTCCCTGCTTGGATGAACAAAATTGTTGATCATATAACTCTCTGGTGCACTCAATTAAAACTAACAGAAATATTTTTGGCCACTTTAATGGAATTTTACTTTCAACTTGCTTTACGTGACAATTTGGTCTCCAGTTTTCTCTAAAAGCATCAAATTAATCTGAATTTTCCTTTAATATTATTTTGTTATTTTAGGCTTCCTTTAAATCGAACGTGGACAAGCTGGGAAAAGAGACTACTACTGAAACCCAAAAGCACTAGACTGGAAATGTATGACAGAAACACAGCAGTACCCGAGTCTTATTTAGTCAAAGGTACTCTTTATATGTTCACTATTTTACATTCATTCAGTTTACACAGTTTATGCCATCCTCTCATTTCTGAATTCTATGCTTAACTATCCCGTTGACATAAACTGTACCCAGAAGTTGTTTCCTTTTCCAACTTATCAGACATAAAAGAAAACCCTGTGAAGAAGATAAGGCGAGCCAACACTGCTGAAAGAAGAATCCATGAACTGAAGGTCAGCATGCTCTTAAAGGAGGAGCTCATCAAAGAACTTGACAAAACTGGTGAGTTAACATGGTTTTATGTAGAGAAATTGAACAAAAGATTCCAATAGGTTTGGAATTGAACCCATCTGGGCTTTATTAAGTCTCCAAAGGTTTGATTAGTACTTCAAGGTTAACAATGACTAAGAGACACTATCAGGAAGTAAATAAGATGAACTTGATGTTAATTACATTGTTTTTAAAGAAAATTATGTAAACTGAACATGTTTAAATAGATTTATAAGTTAATCTTTTTTTAATAACATAAATAAACCTGAAAATCAACGTAGTTGTTTCTTACCAACAGAAAGAAAAATCCAAGCAGTGGACAGCGGTGAAACGGGAAACGTGTTGGAGAGACTCTCCATGCAGAGCCAGCAGATCCGAGCCGAGGTCTACCACAGCCTGCAGAGCATGAGGCTGGAGAGAGCCAGGCTTCAGAGCAGCCTCAGGGAGTTGGACGAGACCAGCAACAGAAAACCCCATCAAAACAGGGTCAGAGCAAGTCTAAATAGTAAAATGTTACCATGTTCATGGTGACTGAACATGGTAAAGAATTTCACTTAATTTAAATATACCCATTCCTGTCCAAATGTTGCATTTTAATTGGGAAAAATTCATTAAGAACTAAAGTTAATGTGGATTTTTAAGATAATCAAAGATCATTTCAGAACATTAATTAGGTCAGACAAATATATTAAATAAAAAGGCACTGTATTTTTTCTGTTTATGAGAATAACTTTTATTCCATTTTTTTAGATCAGTAATTTAAAATAATTATTCATTAGGCGTTAAGAGTTTTATAGTTTTATTAACCAAGAATTTCAGTTTCTCATAATTTAAAATACAAAACCACTTAATTTTTGCAGTGTGGAACAAAATTAATTCTCTACAATATTTAAGATTACATCTAGACATATATAAAATATTCTGAGTTGTATAAGCTGCTTTTCTACTCCTGACTCCTAGCCAGCTGCACTTAGTAACTCATAGCCTCATAAGAACAGTTTTCCTTTGTGTAGGTAAAAGGGAGGACCAAGGCCAGCTGCCTGCAAGGGAAGAGATAACAAAGAGTTAGCGCATCCCCAGTATGGGAACGGGATGAGATGCTCAACTTATCTGTGTATGAGTAGTTTTGGAGGAAGCTAGGTAAAGGCTTCCCCTCAGGGCTGTCTATTTGGTTATGTTATGTGTCCTAATTTGGTAATGGGCATTTGAAACAACTCCCACTTCCTGTGCTCCAAAGAACTGTATATGATTTTGTGATTGTTTCAGCCTCCCCAGAACACACCTAGAGTTTGCTATCATTTTATCAGTGTTGTTCTCCACTTGCAAGTGATATAAAAAGTTTTTGTTCTTCGCACTTTTGCTGTCTCAGTATCATTTCTCGAAAATCCGTGCATTTCAACAGCAGGCCATCATTGCATTGTGGTGTAATAATCACCATTTTTCTTAAGTGAAGTATTTTGTGTTCTTGTGTTCAGGGACAAGGTTTAAAGAGTTCATCTGTTCCTGAAAACTTTCCCATGGAAACAAACAGAATGGTAAAGTATTAAACAGACATTATTTGTTTTTAGACACAATTATCTTCTTGTAAGATAAAACAGAAGTTTATCTTCTTTTGTCATCTTTCTTTTTTTTGCCCTTGCATTTCCTTAATGTAGATCCATGACAGTAGTTGGATTGAAGAAGAAGAGGAACGGGCCATTCAAAAGAGAGCAGAGCTGCAGGAGCTGGGAGAGGAGCTGAATAGGAAAGTGGAGGTGCTGCAGCACAGAGAGGCCTGTGTCCAACAGAAAAACAAACTCCAGGTCAAGATGTTGCAGTCCAGTCAGGTCAGCCTCTGCTTCCAGCACCATCCAATGGTAAAAGTCCGTTTTGAAAGCTGGAATTGTTTTATTTTTAAATGTGTTCTCTGACTTCCAGGCTTTGAGTCGGGACTTGCTGCAAGTGTCTGTTCAGTTGGAGTCTGTGGAAGAGCAGCTTCAGAGTCAGAGCAGCGTGAGAAAGACCAGAGGAGTTACAGTCAGGGAGCTGGAGAAAGAGAGAGACATGCTGAAGATGAAAAGAGACACTCTGGAAGCCCAGCTGAGGGACAACAGAGTGCTCTCTGTGGAGGTAAGACATCTCATGTTTTGATTATTTGGTAAGACTTCGGTAGCATTTTCTCTATGCTCCTTACATTATTTTTCATTTGTTTGATTTATGCTTGTTGTATAGGAGGAGCATTCCCTCCTCCAGCTTGAGGAAGCTGTTGAGGCTCTTGATGCAGCTCTTGAATTTAAAAATAACTCCATCCAGGAGCGGCAGAATCACCTGTTCAACGGAAACTCACCTCTGCTCGAGTCCAAAGACACAGAACCCGCTCAGCACTGTGACATTACCAGGAAGCTGAAGAAGCTCTCATTACCTGAGGCCATTGAGCTGTTGATCAAATATTTCAACAAGGCAAGAGGAAATTATCTTTATCGTGTATTTAATTATCTTTACATGTACAATATTTAAGGCATAGGCTGAGCTAATTTCCCTCCAATATGGCTGTTTTACACCTTGCATCTCACTAAAATAAAATATTATATATATTCATTTATTTTAGTAATTCAATAATAAATGTAAAAACAGAAATTGTGTTTATTTCTGCTAATTTTGATGGTTATAGCTTATAGTAGATGAAAATCCATATGCTGACTTGACAGCTAGTCTCTCACTGCAAGGAGAATATGTCACAAAAGGTCATTCCTAAAGAAGCTGGCTGTTCACAGAGCACTGTGAACATTCACATTAATGGAAAGTTTAGTGGAAAGAAAAAGTTTTTTTTTTGTTTTTTTTAAATAAAAGAGCCACAAGTATCAGATATTACTGCATTTGAAATAGGATTGTGATGAAAAGCTTATTTCAAAGTCATGGGGAGAATCAAAAGTTGCAGACTGCTGCCAGAGTCTTCAAGAGCCTTTTAAGCCACTCCTTAACTGTGTGTTGGGTTGTTTAAAGCCTGCAATTCTGATTCTGGATAGATTTAAGATATGTTTCAACTTTTCTGATTGTCCTTACAGCATGCTGTTATTGTCCCACCCTGTTTGTATGGTGTGTTTCTTTCATGCCTCGAATTTATATTCTGTCCTTTGCTTTCTTGTACTAAACCACCACTGTCGTCAACAACTCCAGGTTGTTTGTCTTCGAGAGGCAGAGCGTCATCTACATTTGCAGTGTGAAGAGCTGGAGCTTCATGCCAGCGAGCAGGAAGCTGCACTTAGGGAGATGGAGGCAGCCATGCAGCGTTTTGCTCTGGATGCAGACCGCAGGCTCACCCTGCAACACAGAGATCACCAAAACAATGTTCGTCTGCTACTACAGGAATTTAAAGGTGAGGATCCAGAGTATTGGTGATATTTTACTGTTTCATTCATGTTTCCTTCTGTACCGTTCATGTTTTTCTGGTTCTTTAGAGGGGATGTCAGGAGAGGCACAACAAGCCATACAAGACAGAGTCCAGCATCTGGAGAAAGAGTTGTTTTTCTACAAAAGCTCCAGTCGGCAGCTGAAGAAGAAGCTAAAAGAACTTCTAAGTGATGCTCCCCACAATGACATTCAGTCCTCACACACACAGGAGAGCAGAGATAGGCAGGGCACTCACTTACCTTTAAGTGTGAATGAACCCAAAACACACTGTGAGAAAGGAGATACGACACACATTTCCACCACATACACAAAAATATATACAGAGGAAATAGAATCTAAACCAGTCAAGCCATCACTTTCTGTCATCCAAGCACTCCCAAAGACAAAAATCTCTGAACACAGTCAAGCACTCACACAGTCCCATGAAAGGTATACAAGAGGTCAGCCTGAGGTTAGTTTAGAAATGACACCCGTCAAACTGTGTCGCAGGGAGCTGAGGGAGATTCCTGCAGCAGACCTGCAGCTCCTTGGTGCTGCCACTAGGAGACACCAATCTGTGGTTAATTCAAGCTCTGAGTCAATGATGGAGGACTCTATAGAAGTGCCCAGAAACACATGATTTTGCTTTATTTTCTGTCTGCTGTCTGTGGCAGATTTTGAGTGGATAATATTAAAGGCTCTATTTTGTAGATGACTGATTTTTTTTTTTTAAATGCACTAAATATGTTGTTAATTTTTTTTTAAAGATTTTACAATTTCCAAGTGAGATAAAACATTCAAAATGATTAAAAAAAAAATAATAATTAATTGTCTAAAAAATATATTTGAATGTGTTTGGGTTGATTTCATATGAAAGTGAATTTTTTTGTTTTAAATTATTATTTGTTACAGTAAATTTCCAAATATTGAAAATAATTAAATATTGTACAGCACTACATATTAGAAGGAGGATTCGTTCTTTTGCGTTATTTGGGAGACATAACTATATGCTCTTGTCCAAAACTGGATTCATATGCTAAATGTGAAACATGTTTTTGTAAATGTTAAATTAAGTTAACGAGGCAAAGCTCAGCACTTTTCAGATTATACTTCTCACATTATTGCCTTGTATTTATACAGTTAAAAGTCTCATAGATAAAGGGATGTTTTCCCTTCGTTTCACTATATAATTAGCTCTTCTTTTTATGCATTCCTAATGAAAACGTATGTATTTTTGTTGATCTTTTATTTTGTACTAACTTATTAAAATCTGTAAGAATCACAATGGACTGTTTAGTCTTTTATGCGGTCTTTCCACTTGGAGTTTGCAGATTCTCCTTATGCATGCATTGGTTCTTTCTGGGTATTCTGATTGAATTCCATAATCTAAAAACATTGGGTTAATAGGCCTCTAAATTGTCCACAGCTGTGTGTGTATGTGTGTGCATGCTTGTCTGTCATGTGTGTCTCTATGTTACCTTCTGATGGACAACATAGAGACTTACCATCAGAGACAGCTTATTGGATTTTGACAGCTGTCAACCTTTTAGAAATCTCCATCGGATGATTACAAGTGACAGATTTGCCTATTTCCTTTTAAATCTTGGAGAAAGCATACCTTCAGAACTCACTCAATTTGTAAATAAATACTAAGTAACCGGATTTACCTTTAGCCTGTGTTATATTTAATTTCAGTCTCAATGTATTTTCGTCCGTCTTTTTGGAGATAGGCTAATTATACACAACTGGTACAGTTTCTTACATATTTACAATGTCATTGTTACATTTTATTTCTTTCATTTTTAGTATTTTTAATCAGCCAATGTCTAAGGAAATACGAAGATTTTAAGGTCGCAGCGGAGGAGGCCAGCGCCAGTTGAAATGTAGTTTCGTGCTGTTTAGAACCACCGGGCTTCCGTACCGAGTTAGACAATCGCTAGTAGCACAACCAACTGCAGCTCAGTTCCCTCAAGACGTAGAAAGAAGTACTTTTAGTCAACTTCTCTTGTCATCGCTGTCTCTGCAACACAGCTCTGTGAGTGTAACACAAACAAAGGCTTAGCCTGAGCGTGTGAAGGTTTTGTCGACTTTTTACACTTGTTAGTGCGCTAACAAAAACCTGCTAGCCCGGTTGTATCGTTGCTGCTTCCATCAGCAGATTGTTACTATCGGCAGAGTTGAAGAAAATTGCTGCAATTTTAATTTTCACTGTGAATACAGATTCAGGCGGATCTGTTTCAGGACTATATAAACATCGTTCCACAATGTACATAACTACTCCTTGTTAACAGTTATTTTTAATGGGACCATTTCTTGTGATTTAGTTTCCCGTTACATGATGGCATCGTCTGCAATGATCACTGTCCCCACCACCGCCTCTCGGTTCGCCCTGCTCCAGATTGACTCCGATTCGGATTCGGAAGCCTCCGAGCCGGGGAAGTCCAACACCAAACGCGGGAGGGACTCCTCCGGGAAGCCCAGACAGGGAAAATCAGGGGCAACGACCGGACCAGGGGGTAAAGGTGGTCAAGGTGGCGAGAAGAAGAAAGATAAAAAAAAGAAGAAGAAGGAGCAGCAGCAGAGTGAGGCGAACGAGGTGAGGCAGTCTACCGGCCTCATTTTTTTTCTGTTTATTAATCAGCTATACAGCAGAGCGACTGACTGCTCCATCTTTGTTTCATTTAACCGGAACTGAAACTGCTCTGCAGCCACAGTCAGGTGTACTCATGCCTAAAAACATGACCTCCACTCTAATTAGCTGAAAGCAAAACAATAAAGAGTTATCCAAGCAAATGTTTTGAAAAATTAGGTTCATTCTGGGGTTTTTTGTTTGTTTGTTTGTTTGTTTTTGTATTTGTAGCACCAGTTAAATTGTCATCACATATTTAAATCACAACACAAAGACCAACAGTCGTGTGAAATGAAATGAAACCTGCCCTACTTTGTGTTTTCTCTGGAAAACTTTATTCCACACCCTCAGTGTTTCTCTTTTCTTTTCAAAGTTTTCTTCTTTGGACACCTTCCATCAAAGTTCAACTTGTACAATCACCGTCTTCAGCAAGAGGCTACAGCAGGGATTTGGAAACTTCTTTTGTAGTTTTTTTCCCTACCTTTAGAAATTGCTTGAATTGCATTCAATACTTGTTGTATTGAATGAATGACGAAGCTACGTCCTTGTCTAACAGCCAAGAACAGAAGCTTGTCTACAGTTTTTTTCTTCTTTTTTTTTTTGGACAAGGGAATTGATTATTTAAAATTCATTTGAAATCTGAAATATCTAACCACATTCATTTGCTGCTATGATGATCTCACTGAAAGCCTCAGGCAGCTGTTTGGATCTAATTTGTGTGACGATATTTTACTTTTTCTGGTTCATTCACACCAAACGTCTTACTCTTCAAGTGTCCACTAAAAGTGTAGTTTAGCTCCAGTTGAGCAGTTTTTATGGACCCACCCTTCCTGATGTGGATTGGTAGCTTTGTTATCATTAATTGAAACAAATTACCTTTCAGTTTCTGAAACATTTTGGATAAATGTTTTGTCTGTCTTTCCTTTAGCTGCGTAATCTGGCCTTCAAGAAGATTCCCCAGAAGTCCTGTGCCCCTCCGCCCTGCATGACGCTGTCAGGAATAGCCAGCGAGCTCCTTAGCCCGGCATCAGTGGACCACAGTTTACCTTCAGAGGGCTGGCAACAGTGGAAACAGAGAGACGAACAGGTTAGAGAAAATGACTTGAGACTGTGTCCTGATTTTGGAATCACACTCAAGGCTTATTGAGGTTGAACTTTTCCTCAGCAGTACAGAAGCTTCTGCAGTGAACACTTTTAAAGGATTTCCATTGTTACAATAAAAGAGTAATATACTTGTCCTTAATATTTATATCACAAACTGCTCTATCAGGGCTAAGAAGGTTTTTTTTTTTTTGTCCAAGTTCAGGTTGACATAACCTTGTTTTCCGTGTTTCTGTAGATAACCACAGAGCTGTATGAGGCAGATTTGGAAAAGGCCTTGATTCTAAGTAAACTGGAGTATGAGCAACATAAACAGGTACATAAACTGCATTCACCCACTAATAACTGATGAATGCTTGAAACAGCTGTAAATTTCACAGCTTAAAGATCTAGAGAAGTGTATCACTACTGCTTTCTAAAGCAAACTGAAGTTTGTAGTTAGAACATGGGAGAATCTGAAAATAGTCAAGAAGAATAAATACAGACAGGAATGTATTGTAAATCAATTTTAATGCGAAGGCTGTTAAAATTGTTAAAGTAAAAAAATGTATTTCACCAATTATTAGGCATAGAGCCTGTTTGAGTCTTCAGTGTAAAACACGGTGATCATTTTGACATGAATAATTGGTCATTTATGTTCAACAGAGTTAAATGAATCGCTACTGGCATTAATAAACACTACAGATTACTGGTATAAAAGCCATAAAAATGAATCAATAAGAGGAAAATAATGTGTTTGTGTCAGCAGAGCAACACAAACGTAGCTTCGCCAAAGTCACGAGGAGGAAAAGAGGGCGGCGGGAAGAAGGACAAAAAGAAAAATCAGCAGGCAAAAGACAAAAAGACAGTTTCTCTGCAGGACTTCCAGGCTGAAGGCTCTGCTGGTGGGACAAACTGGTTCATCACTTGCAAAATCTTTTCATACAGCTGCACTTTTATGTTAAACTTGCAACTAACTTTTTTGGTGCAAAAGAAACACTCATACAGTAGATTAAGTGTTATGATGGTTTTTACTAACGTCTGTTTTCTGTCTTGTTATTGCAGAGCAATTAAATAGAAAACAAGAGGTGAGAAAGAAGATTTTTTATTTACCTCAATAATTTTCTGACCATCACCAACATTTTTAACCCCTTAATTAATGTAAAAAGAAAAATAGACAGTTTGGTTTTGACAGGGCTTCTGCATTGTGTGGTCTAAAACAGTATTGCATTTTTGTTTTCTTCAGCTCTGAATAAATATAGAAAAACAAAGTAATGATGTGGAAAAATATGCATTTGAACACTGTAGTATGTCTAAAGGATCCATCCATTTAAAGCCTGACTTTATTTTAGTTATGCAGCATAATAAACTGCTTCATTCTGCAGCAACTCATTTATGCCATGTACATTTTATTATTACAATATAGCATCGACAGAGCAAATAGCCTTTTCCTCAGCATGAATAAACAAAACGGAAGCTTGTGTATCTTTATTTTGTTACAAAGTGCTTATAACTTCAAATCTTTGCATAATTTCCAGGAAACCAGAGGGACAAACTTAGTGCCAGGAATCGGACAGGAGGAACGTTTTTTTAACAAAGTAGAAGATGATGTGAGTCGGATCATCCAGAGGGAGAAAAGACTTGAGCAGTTTGTGAACAGCCCGGGACAAGAAGTCAACACATCCACAGAACATGAACCGGTGAGTATAGATGTGGAAAGAAGCTCTAACATGATTTCATCTTTTTATTTTTCACAGGTAACTTAAGAAAAGTTACCAAGTTTATCACTTCTTTTTGATGTGTATTTCCTTCAGATGAACTTGATGCCTATTGCTCTACATGTGTGAAATGTTGAATTGTTGTTTTGTAGGATCCCCGGGCAGAACAGCTGAAATATGAGCTGGAGAAAAAGGACCAGGAGATTAAGAAACTGAAGAAGACCATCTCAGAGTGGGAGGTCAGATATGGAAACAGCTGAACAGTCGTTGCTCTGAATGAGCTAAAAAAAAAAAACTTTTTACTTCACAGACGTCTGCTGTTCGGATAACGCACAAGAAAGTGAACTAACGCAATATTGTGTGATTAGTTCAAATTTGCTTTATAATTGTTTCATGTTGTAAATATTACTATTTATGGAGAGAGATTTTAGAAGAGCCAAATAAGCCGTTATAAAAAATCTTGAATACTGAACTATATAGGAATAAATTAGGACTTTCCATGTTTTACTCCAATTTAAATGAATACAGTTACACCATATCACATCAGGAGCTTTTATTTGTGTCTCTCCTGTTTGAACTCATCACTAAACATCTGTTCTGCTCACATCTCAACTTTACAGGGAAAATACAAAGAGGTGAAAGCAAGGAATTCCCAACTTCTTAAGATGCTCCAACAGGGGGAGAGTGAGTTTATCAGCACAATCCTTTTCACTCCTCAGCTTCCACTTGCTCGGCCTCCTCTTTTCTAATGTGATCAATGTCTTTTTGTAGTGAAAGACAAAGCAGAGATTCTTCTGCAGGTAGAAGAACTGTTGCACATCAAAGAAGAACTGTCCTCGCAGGTTTGTCATGCGGAGACAAATGTTGGATGGTTGTGTATTTCTGAAGACATGAATAATATTTTTGTACTTTTACTCAGGTAACATTATTACATGGTGCTCTTGAACAAGAAAGATCAAAAGTTAAAGGGCTCCAATCAGAGCAACCCAAACATCAGGTGAGGGCAAGGATAATCGTGTTTTGTTTCACTTCTCTGTGTGGCGACATGTTTACATAAAGAGGAGGAGCTGAGCTCTTAGTTTAGTGCATGTAATAATTCACACTGGTCATTAGAAAACCCAGTCGCTTGTTTAGATACGATCTATAATAGATTAGAAACGTCAGACAGAAACCCCATATTGTTCCTTACTGGGGAAATTCAAGTGTACCAGCAGCAAAGGTACAGGTAAACTGGAAACATTTAGACTTGCATAAATGTAAATCTATTGACGGCCCGCTGGCTAACAGTGCATGTTGCTTCCTCAGTTGTCTTTTCCTTATGTATTGATTTCTTTGTTTATATGCTTTGCTTGAATCATGGAGAAAAATGCATATTTATGTAAATTAATTTCTACCATCATCCTAAAGTAATTATGTGTTTTTTTCTGGTTTGCAGGGAAACAAGAAAGGGAAGAAAGGCTCTGAAGTGGATCAATGAAGATTTCTGAAGGAGAAAAAAAGGTCTGGAGGAATAAAAAATGAACAGAAAGAAGAAAAATGAACAAATTAAATAGCACTACTGATTATTAAGGTTTTCTTTTTGTTTTATTTTTTTTATTTTTCCCCCTTTTATTTTGATTTTACTTTTTATAGTCTGACTGTCAGCTTGCATGTCCCATTAAATACACAGAATATACTCCAGATGTGGCATGTTGTATTAAACAACCAAGTGACATTTATTTACCGCTTTTGAAATAAATTGAGTTCAAAGTCTGTTTGGAAACGGTTGCTCTGCTGAGCCGCAGCATCTCCAATGCTCCAAAAGCTGTGTGCCTCTTTTCATGGGTTCTGATGCCAAATTGACAGATTGAAATGTATGTTAATGGAGGTGGTAGGCTGTTCTTGCTCACTGTGAAGTAAAATAAAATACTTCTTCAGTGAGATTTTGTGTGTCTATTATTATTATTACTATTATTATTATTGTACTTTGCAAAAAATAAAAAAATTGTGAAACCATGGTTCTCAAAGTGTTGTTCTGGAAGCATTCATGATACTGAGCATTGTTTAATGATACTCAGGAGAAACATTGGTGTCCCATTTCTTGCAGAGTAAAGATTTTAAAAACTCCTATTTCGAACTGAAGTGGATGAAAGTGAACCTGTAACAAGTGCTGGTGGCTGTGTTTGTCTTTCCATTGAAAGACAAACAATCATCAGACATCCTAACTGGTTGCTATGGCAGTACAAGCAAATAAATATGTATTTCTCTTCAATTTATAGTTTATAACCTGACTTAACACATTCACAAAGGTAACATGAAGGATTTATTGAAATACAATTTTTAATAGCAGCCATGTTAGATTTTGAGGGGGTTTACAGCTTTAACGGGCAAACCAGAGAAACCTGAAGAATTAAATTACATACTTAGAATTTATAAAGATTTTTTTTATAACTAAAAAATTTTATCCTCCTGGTTAGAAGTTTAAAAAAGTCAAAAACTGATGGAGACAGAAAAGAAAGCTTTTTCAGGGAGACCAACTAGTAAAAAAAATGTGCTGCATTGTAATAGTTTGTTCAAATTTTTGTAAAATCTTTGACAGAAAATATAAAGGTAAAATCTTTTGCTATTTATTACTAAGTATTTTCAGGTACTCTTGAATTTTATTAAGTTGATTAGGATTCAAAAATGCTGCTTACATAGAGAAATTCTCTAATTCATAGAGAAACTGCATACAGCCCTGACTGCAGTTCTAGCTGGCCCACATATTCACAACCTTCTGCCGAGTCATCCAGACACACACACACCACACACACACAGAAACACTCAAACACGCACCCCTCCACCTGGAGCAGAGACGACTGCTCCAGGTCTGCATTTTATCCTCATCCTCTGCCCGAACAAATCTGAAATGTCGGACTCGGTGAAAGACAAACCGGTAAACCCTGAAAACCCCCTCAGGTCGGACAGGATCCACGTTATCCTCAGAAGCGTCTCGGCGAGCAGAGCCTTCACCGTCAGAGGAGACTGCACCGTCACACAGGTCAGGAAGCTGGAAACTGTTTCTGTCGTCTGCAGACGGTCTAGTGCAATCCTCAAACTAAGCTGTCATTGCTTTGGTGTGTGTGTGTTTTTGTGAATGCTTGAAACAGCTGAAACTGTGTCTGTCAGAGCGGCTGCGTGTCCCAGCAGAGCAGCTGGTGCTGACCCACTCCGGGCGGGTTCTCAGGGAGTCAGAACTCATGAGTCACCTTAAAGAACAGCAAGGATCGATCAGCCTCTGCATGATTCGAAGGTTTGAAGCACAGTGATGATCAGTGCATCAGTGATGAAAAGTTATATTTATAGGAATATTCTGAAATACATAAAGGATGACAAATTTGTAGCTATTTTACAAAAAATTACAAGTGTTTTAAAGACGTCAATAAGCTAAGATGGAGTACCTGTTGTGTTTCAGTTGTAATTTATTGTTGCAGTGCAGGATGGAGGCGACTCCTCCTTCACTTGATGCTCATAAGACGTTCAAGGCCTTGACTTAGACTAATCTATCAGTCTGGCCTGTGTGGCTCATCATCCAGAGCATCTTTTTGTCTTTTTGTCTGTGAGCACAAATCCTTGAAATAAGGGATTTTATTTCAAATCACATTTCAAATTCACCGCCTCCAAAATGTTTATGACAATGTGGGAATGCACTTAATTTCAAACTTAACAAGAGCCCACTGTCAGAATGTTGTTAATTTTTTAAATGCTTTGTGAGTTTTACGCTGGACTGATATCTCCTCTTGAATTTCTTTTGATTGAGACTTGATATATTGTTTTTTCAGACTCTTTTCAGAAGTTTTATTTACAGTAAATGTTTTCTTATTTCTTCAGAAATGTTGTTACAGTTAAATCACGATTTAAGAAGCGGGCCAAGATATTTTCTCATAGGACTTGATGCAGTCCGTTTTTACATTCAAGAAAGTTGGGACATTACCAAACAAAATGAATCAAATTTTAAATAAGCAGGCATACTCAGATTTGAAGAACACATCAGAAAATGCTCTTAAAGTGAGTCACTTTGATTCTGAATGAAAAACTGATTTTTTCAAGACATCATGCTGTTGTCTGAAATTTGACGACTGTGGGTTGACAGAGCACAACTAAGATGCTATTTTTATTTTCATTCTGGCAAATAAGACCACAATAGATCCTTTTTAGATCCAATTGGTTATTAATGTTTTTTTTGTCCCCAAACAGGCAGACTTTTGTTAGAAAACCGCTTCACTGAAATGATTTACAAGACGGGCTTTTCAGTGCATACATCAGGTTTAAGCACGAGTTATAAACTCAGTTCGTCTTTCTCAGGCCTGAACCTTCATCTGCTCGGACCTCCAGTGGTTCAGTTTCAGAACCTGTTGAGTCAGAGCTAAAAGCTGTTCCTGACCCAGAGCCCAACCAAACACCAACTCCCACCTCGCCACTCTGCTCAGGTAAAACCTGCCAAACATTCATGTCTCTCCAGTCGTCTACCCTCTGTTCTCCAGTGTTTTTAAGTCCTTCTGTTATTTCTCGTTCCATCATATCTCAGCTGAGGGTTTGGACAGTCTTGGCTCGGAAAACACCAGATCCAGCTTTCTTACTGCCACCTGGAGTCAAATGGAGATCCAGTTACCAAGTGACCCAGAACTGATGCACTGTGTTCTGGCCAGCCCACTGGTGCAGAACGCCCTCTGCACCTCCAGCCCTCAGCTAACAGGACAAGGCTCTCTGTCTAATCCTCAAATTCAGCAGCTGCTGACAACAAACCCTGAGGTGGAGGACATGTTGAACAACCCAGATGCCATAGAGCAGGTGAGTGTGTGTTTGAGGTACAGTTTTTTCTTCTTTTTTTTTTTTTGAGAGTTGTGTAAGTGGTATTTCTATTATTGTACCTTTCACATTTAAACGTAAATAACTAAATGATTGAGGAAAGATGTTCTTCTTTTGGTGGTGTGCCTCAAACATCACAACTCCCTTTGTTCCTCTCCAGGTGCTGGGACTCATCAGGGAGCCAGAAATGTCAGCAGAGGTGATACAAAAAGAAGACGGAGCTTTAGGAAACGTGTCCATGGTGCAGGATAACCCTGCGAACGCTGCTCTGCATGTCCTTCAGACAAATGATGCAAAAATGCAGCCACAGGATGTTAAACAGACTCAGGTAAAACAATAAAGGTCATGATTAGATGTTTCACGTAGTTCATCTGTTATATCAGAGGTTTGCTTCTGATGCCTCTGGTCTTTCAGGAAGCAATGTTTCCATTATTTACTACATCACATGAGGGTCACCAGGGACCAGGAGGTCGGGCCAGCCCAACATCACCTCCGTCCACTGACTCCACAGATTCCCTTAGAGAGCTGGCTGCTTCTCCCAGAACTGGTTCTCTTAATGCAGGTAAGAACATGTACATGCATCCAGTCAACTTATGCATAAGGCATGGATGATTTGTAGAAAATCATAATCTCAATTCAGTCCTGAGCATTTCTCCCAAGGTTAAATATCAAAATGTCGGAATATCGGAAATGTGATATATGAACATAATATGGCTGCTGCCTTCAGGTCTGCAGTCGCTCCTGCAGGAGATCACAGCCAGTCCGGGTCTGATGGAGACTCTGCTCTCTGGGCCGCACATCAACTGTGTTCTGAACTGCCTCAGCCAGAACCCGGACTTTGCTACACAGGTGAAGAGTGGATGGGTCTGGACATATACTGCACAGATAAGGAGCAATACACCTTTATGGTTGTATTTATTATCTGTTGTTATTTCAGGATAAGTAGTTTTCTATCATTCACCACTTAAAAGAACAAATTGCTGCGACATGTAGTTTCACCACTAGATGTCACTAAATCCCCACACATTGCTTTTTTAACCACGACCTTAAACCAGTCCTTCCTTCTGAGAAGCTGAGAAACTTCAGTGCTGATGTATTTCCTGTTGCTTCAGATGCTGCTGAGCCATCCCTTGTTCTCAGGAAATATTCAGCTGCAGGATCAGATGAGGCAGCACATTCCTCTCTTTCTGCAGCAGGTTTGTCTATTCACTCCAGGGTTATTGTGATATTATATTTTTCATATTTATGAGAGATACCAGAGGGAGTTTTTTGTAATTAATATTTATTTATCACTAAAATAGATGTGGTATGGAAAGAGTTTGGTCTTGACATACCGCCATATGTAACATACAGCTATCTCTGATACAAAAATGTTATTTATTATTATTCAATAAATTATAGATGCAAAGTGGAGAGCTGCTGTCCATGATGCTGAACCCCAGAGCCATGGAGGCTTTGCTACAGATCCAACAGGGGCTGCAGACTCTGGCTGTAGAGGCTCCCTCCCTCATGCCTGTGTGAGCAAAAATGTCTAAACCCTTTATTTGTTCTAGATGAGTTACTAAAGTAAACCACTGTCTCATTAAGAGGGTTTTCATTGAGCCTTCAAAACTTTGAAAGAAAATTGTCAAATTTAACAATTCAAGGTTTATTCTTTGAAAAGTCTCAATTTTCCAAACTAAATATTAAATTACATTAAGTTCCACCTTTAATTCCATCCATCCATTTTCTATACACCATTGTGGTGCCTATCTCCAGCGAACGGGCGAGAGGTGGGGCACACCCTGGACAGGTTCCATCTTCATTTGTACATTTAATTTGTTTATTTGTATTTCAACTTTTTTTTTCCCCCCTCATTGATACAAGAGAAAAAAAAATGTGTCCAAAGTTTTTTTAGGCAATGAAAATAAAAATATAATTACAATTTCTATTACTTTTCTTGAAAATAAAATGTTTAAAGAGTTTTGGTATGAAAACTGGAATATCAGTAGTTGGTAATATATATATTATAAGTCACTGTTCTGGTGTGTTTTGTATTCTGTAGAAAACCTTAAATTATGATTGCAAGTCAAAAAACATCCACATAAGTAGGTACAAATATATGTTCAATTCATAATTAGTAAGTCAATTTAATTTATAAAGCTAAGCTAGACTTATTTATCTGTCCTATTTTATGTAATCCATTCATTTAAATGATCATGTATTATATCCATAAAAGTTTGAAACTGAAATGACCTTTTTCAACCATGTACCTTTTTGGCAGTGCTGGACCTGGAACCAGTGCGGGTTCTGGTCTTGCTGGTTCTCCTCAGCACCCATCTGATCCTAACTTGAACAACCAAGACGACCCATTGACAGAGCAGCAGCAGTTTGTACATCAGATGTTAAAGGCACTGGCTAACACCAACAATGGGGTAACTCACTGATTCCCTGGTGACTACAATTGTTTAACTCTTTTTACGTGTAAAATTGTAATATTAGAAAGCAGAAGCCCCTTAAATAACCCAAATTTTATTGTTAGCAAATGTTAGTATTTGCTAAATGGATGTTCCTGCATTGTCTTGCCAAATGTTTATACCTCTTTTCAGTTTACCACCACAAAGCTTAACATGTTTTAATGAGATTTCATGTGAGCAACCCAAACATTCTTATCCAGTTTGCCCAGTATTTACCTCTGTTCATCAACTCCAACCAGCTACATGATTCAACTATGAAACCAGTTTCTCTGTTCTAGTTGTTAACATTTTTAAATTGAAATAATTAAATAACAAAGCAATTCTTAAAGATTAATTGTCAAATAGCCTGTTATAATAACTCCTTTTATTGTACAATGTACAAAAATGTAAAATTGCATTAATGTTTTAGAGATTTGCATTTTGTCACAAAACATTCAGACTGTATTGAGAAATTACAGTACAGATTGTAATTGTTTAGTCACAAGATCTTCAAATAGTTTCGATTTTGTTGCCTGTCAGGTCCGTCGTGAGGAAGAGGAGGATTTCCAGGAGGAGCTGCAGCAGCTGAACTCAATGGGCTTCAGAGACAGAAAGGCAAACCTTCAGGCCCTCATCAGCTCAGGAGGAGACCTGTCCTCTGCTCTACACCTGCTCAGTCCTTAACAATTAATTATCAGTTATTAACAAGTGAATTACCAAAAAACAGATGTAATTGTAAGCCATATTGATACACAGGGTGTCATCTAATATCTATGTAGTGATAAATCACTGGTAGAAACGTGTATCCACCAACACAACCGAGTAACAGCGCAGATGTATATTACAGGCGCTGAGTAAACAGAACTCACAGGAGAAAATAACAAAAAGTATCTGTATTTAACTGACTTATGGCAGGGATCTACACCACATATTCATATTTTAGTAAACAAACCGAGTGTTTGATAGGAACCAGATGAATTATTTAACAGAAAAATAGGAGTTTGTCATGGAGAAAAAGAAAATAGCTTTAATTTTGTCTGCTCTGCTACTTCAGTTCTACTCTAGATGCAGTAGATTCATAGCATCAACATCAATATTTAAAAGCAGGTGATTTATTATGAATGTTTGGCACACGGTGGTGCCTCTTTGGTTTGTTACCTCCTGGTCACCATCTCACACCCAGGCAGATGTCCTGCAAGTTCACACATGCTTCACAGTCTAACAGATTAAACCTCAAACACAACAAGTCGTGATGTGTGTCCCGACACTCCCAGGTTGTTCATGTGTGTTAATCACAGACTAAAGCAGGTGTAGTTATCTAAACATTCAGGTTCTTAACAAAAGTTCACATGTTGACATTTAGCTATTTTTATTTAAATAGAAACAAAGACATTTAATTGCACTTAATAAAGTTGAACATAGTTTTTTTCTCATTAAGCAAAAAAAACAAATTTGTTTTCCAGCTGAGAAAAAAGTTAGGACACCATAACAGTCTTACCTGTTTCCTGTGAGTCATTACAGGAGTCACTTTCAGGGCCGCTCTCAGGGCCAACCTGTTTGGATGGCCAGTCCTGAACATGTTACTGGTTCATTTTAATATCCTGCACTTGCTGACTACCTTCTACACACTGAAATGGCTAATGTCTAATTATTTTGAGACTTTTTAAAAATCTCTGTGTAGACTCACAAGCTGATGAGTAATGATCTCTTGTGTGCACCGGATGTGATAACTGATTATGGTTTGAGCCATTTTAAGTGGAAAGAAATGTTGGGGTATCCTTATTTATTCTACACCCGAACTTTAATTTATTTTAAAATATCTTCTCTTCAGTTTGTTTTTATTTTTTACAAATATATTTATTTCAATGTTGTTAAAATTGATATTTAATCTCAATATATTTATTGATATTAAATGTCCGTATAGCTACCAAATAGTCATAAATGTAACGTTCTAAATAAAACATGGTTGGATGTATTTATTTTTCTTGTCCAATAAGGGAAAAAAACAAGTTTTGTCTTTTTTTATTGTTACTGTGAGATTTTTTTTTGTCTAAATCGCATCATCAAACATTACCTGCTTTATTCTTTCATTCCCTTTAATGAAATTTTAAAGAACTGAAGATGAAACAAACTTGTATTTGTTGCAGTCCTGTTAGTATTATTTATCATCTCAAGGGGTCATTTCCAAAATAACATCTCTGTTTTATTTCCAAAATGAGACATGCATTTTGCTGTTTTATGGTTGATTTTAATGTATTAATCAGTCACACAAAACCCAACAGGTAAATGTATTATGGTGTGAATTTGTTTCAGCTGTATACATTTTCTCAAAATACCTGCAGTAACTTTTGTGTCTGGGTTCTGAAAAGGCTCCAGAAAATATCTACTCTTGATGAGCTTATGATCTCTACAGATAAACACTAGAGGGCAGTTTTGTTGCCTTTTTGTTTTGTTTTGTTTTTTGGTCTGGGATTTAAACAGCACTGCAGGTTAATTAATATCTTCATATTTATCTGCAATGCTTGACTTAGAAATCATTAACTTTACAGTTTAAATGGTTAAATAAAAAATTATATTTTAATGCCACCTTTAGAAGCAATCTTATTTTTTTTTAACAATAAAAGTTGTCTACCTAAAGTGTATCCTAAATTTGCAAGAGTCACTCTGAGACCGTCAGCTTCCTGACAAGCATGAGGCGTTCTCGACACGTTAAACACGAGTGTGTGTGTTCTCCACTTGACAACCTGCCTGAGTTTTTCTGTGGCTGCCAGACGGAGGGGGTTTAAGCTCCAGCTGTGTGAGGGTGAGAGATATGGGAGTAGCTGAGGGGGTTTTCTGGATTAGAAGCTCCAAAAATATTCAAGTTGAGGTTTGAAGATGAGTCATGGCACAGAAACAGCTCTTCGGTATGGAGCGGAGCGCTCTCTCGCTCAGAGTGTGTCTTCTGAAGATACCAACAGACCTGACAAATGAGGTTACAAAGTTTCGACCCCCTTTGCCCTGCAAGGTAGCGAGAAGAGTCAAACTTGCCTTCCACCTGTGTGCTTATTTTGAATCTGCAGGCATCTTTGGTCTTATTAAATGTGAGGAATGCACCTTTAAAATTTGGTCGCTGCTTTTTTGATGTTGATGTTGTTGGAAAATGAACTTGGTGTTTATTTCAAACATTTTCCAGTGGAAATTAGAACAAATATATGAGATTAAATTTTCAATATCAAATAATATAAAGAGAAAGATGTCTAGTAGAGACCTATATTGAATAATGTTCTATCATGCAAGTGTGATTTTCTACATTATAATTAACAGGATGGTCAGGAACCTCTAAACTTCTCTAAACACCTTAAAACATGGACTCTGTAAGCATTAAGGTTACTTAGGTTGGACTCAACCAGCTTTGTGGTTAAACCAGGACAGATCAGGACATACAAACATTAAACCTCAACAGTTTTGATTCACATCTTTTGAGGTTTCAAACATTTTAACTGTACAAAATAAGAAAGATTCCCTATTTTAGGCGGAAGGGGAAAGACTTTGAAGTGGTGTGTTTCTCAGCTTTAATACACGGACACAGATTAGAATGTTATCCTGAAGTAACACTAGAGCAAAGCTTCTCAGTGCTCGTCTAAGGTAGAGCGTTTCTTTAAAACTGGACTGAGCTTTAGAAAAACGACAGCAAAATCCCCCAAATCAGGTGTGTCAAGTCTGCAGAGAGACGCCTGAGGCTGAACCTGCAGCAAAGTCGAGAATCCCTCCAGCTAAACCTGAAAGGTTTCAGACAATTTATAGATTTAACATTCATTCAACCAAGAAGTTTGTTTCTGGTAGGAAGTGGAGCAGGCATACCCAAAAGAATAAAACAGTTTTTAATGAAACATAAATGTTTAATATTTTATACCCTTCTCAATAATCAAAGGCAAAGTCTTTATATGCATCACAGCAATCAAACTTTTCTTACAGCTGTGGATAGGCTGATTTTTTTCTATAGGACCTTCAAATGTTTGAGCGAAAGGGCTCCTTGTCATCACCCTAATCTTTAGCTCCCTTCACAAATTCCCAATCAGATTTAATTCAGCCATTCTAAAAAGATTAAGATTACCTCCAGTGAGAAGAAACAAATTGGCAAAATTTAAATATTACTTTAAACTTAAATCTGCCAGCAGTATGAATGATTTCAATCTTAACTGTACATACATTTTTACTTTTTATCATCTTGAACTGTTTTACTGCAAAAATCTTTACTTTTTGTGAGAACATTTTCTAGGAATGCACTTAGTGAGCAAGTATGTGATCATAAAGTAAACTTCTATCATGTTGTTGATTCCCATAAAAAGACAATTGATTATAAAAAATATTTCTTTCAGGGAGAAAAACACGAACACAACACTCAGGATTAAATTCTGAACTTAATTTTATGAAAACAAAAAAGTACGGTAGGTTAAAAGAAGAGGAAAATGATCCAAAAGAGTTACTGCTATGTAGCAAATAATATGCTTATTACTCATATGAAACATTTAAGACATCTGGATTTGAGGACCTTTTCAGAGCAATAAAGCAAACGTTCAATTCATTTACCCATGAAAAAATGGGTAAGAATTACTCAAGTAATAAACTACGTAGTGTTCCCATTCGTTTGCCACGTTAACAAGTTCACAACTTCAGACTCTCAATGTGCTTCTCTACTTCCAGGATCATCTCGTTCCGGCTTTTCCTGATGTCCAAGGTGAGCGCGTTTTCCTCGTCTGACGGAGGCTCCAAAATGTCAAACTGGGAGCGCAGCAGATCTGCCTTCATGTAATGTCCCTGTCGGGCCACCATCCTCTGGTGAATGAGATCGTAGTCGCCATGCAGGTAGAGGAAGAAAACCTCTGGAGAGGAGGAAAGGGAGACGCTACTGGTTTGTGCTACCACTGTGGAGCCGTGGAGGAGAATCTGTCGGTAGAGGCACTTCAGAGCTGAACATGCTAAAAGAGCATCTGAGCCTGAAGACCTTTCTCTGTGATGGGAAAACATAAACATGCATTTAAATATTGAGATGGCAGAAATGTCCCCTGATATACGAAATGGTTATTAATATTTTTAAAATGAGAAATGAACTAAAATGTCAAAGTTTACTTTGGTCACAAAGCAAGGGAGAAAAGAGAGCAGCACAATGAGTGTAAAAAAAAAAGAAAAAAAAAAGGACGTACGAGTGCCGAGGAGAGGCCGTCTTTGATGTCACTGGAGGCATTTTAACATCTTCACTTCTTCTCCTCACCCTCTCTCTCTAAATCTGCTTCTACTCCCCCAAACTCCCTTCCCAGTCGCTTCGGTTTTCAGCTTAATTTTCAAACCCATTTTTGATATTTTTTGATCTTTCTGAACAATTTTATGCCTGCTTCTTCCTCCCTCGCTGCTATGCTTTTGAGATTTGTAAAACTGAATCTGGTTTGCTTCCATCAGTAGAAATATCAAGTACTTCATTGCTGCATACAATAGCGCAAAGAGTCTAAACGTTAAGGATGCAGTTAGATTTTATCTAAATTATGTTAGTATTAGCACAGATGTGAGTCGATGTAATAAAAAGAATATTTGTTAGTCTCTGTATGGCACTGGTTCTCACCTCTCAATGACTTCATGTAGTCTGAGAAGCCAAGGAAATCTGTCCTGAAAGACAAGAAATAATAAATTACGATGTTTTCACTTCAATGCCGTAGATGCTGAGGTGGTCTGAAGACAAAATAAATCCTAAACATATTTTAAGAAAAAAATGTGTTAGTTATTTTATGTAATTAGGTCAGATATTAGGTAAAAAATCTGAGAACTTTTCCAGTGCCAGGCAGATTTTTTCCATGCAAATTGAAAACAAGCTAGATTCCTTTGAGAACTAAGAAATAAAACTAACTTATGCAATGTCTGTAATTATAAAGTCTCAATACACTAAGGGCTCGTTTTAAGAAACTCAACACATAAACTTGTTTAGGTGATGTCAGTAAAACTCAAACAAACAAATCAGGCAGAGACAGTGAGATCTGAGATCAATGAGCTCCATAATAGAGTCTCACACCTTTAGGTCCTGGCTTTGACTCATTTTGTTTATGCTAGCCTCATTCTGCCAACTAACACCAGAATGAAAGGCTTGTTGTCCCTAAAGCCTGACGGTAATCCTTTATTTACATTTCTGCTTCGCTCCATCATTTAATCTCAATCTGCCAACTGTTGACTGTCACTGAATCATGGCGGCATGTGTTGGACAGAGGTATTCCTCCTCAGCTTTCTGAGTAAACCTCTGCGTGGGAGGTTATCGGCTGTCACCAAACAGCAAAATGGCATCAAATGCTGCCAGATTCTCTCTGCCAGGAAGGAAAGACACAAAGAAAAAAGGAGAAAATGACAAAAGGGATGATGGAAAGAGACAATAGAGAGAGGATTCTTTCTTTCGACTCAAAGAAAGAATGAAGTATGTTAAGACTGTGTGGTCTTAACATACTTTAAGACCCCACAATTTTATAAAATGGGCATAAGCGTTTGGAAATATAAGTGTGATTCAGTTGGCAATCCAGTTGTCAAGCTTTGTTTTGGTTTAGGAGAATAATTTAATTGTGAATTGAACTTTGGTAAAATTTTTACACGTAACTAAAGGTGACATGAAAACCTATAGGACATCGTTTGTGTAAAAACACTAATGGCATGGTATACACTGTTTGTCCTGTTATTGTACTATTTTAATTGAAGAGTCCTGGCAAAACTACAGAGCTCCCCTATGTTTATAAAATCATAGTTTCCGTAATTGATGGGTGAAATATGTATGTTTATGCATACATGTGCATAAACACATGTATGCAGACTCCTGAGCTGACCTGGTCTGTGAGCGGTTCTCCACGAGCCATCTTCTCAATGTTCTCCTGCGGGTGGAAGTTATCGCCTTCATAGAAGGGCCAGCCAAGCTGAGGAGAACCATGCATGACAAGGTCAGTATAAATGTCCTTCCATAGGAACACAACGCCATCAGAGAGTTTTGTGTTGTGAGCCATCCAAGTTTTTACCCTTTCAGAAAGGAATGTCCCCAAACTGGTTCTGTTTTCAAAAAAAAAAACAAGAAAGAAAAACAGAACTAATGTTCACAATAATTGCTGGAAATCAGACAGTGTAATGTTAATAAACCTCATTTCAGACTGGTGGAAAAAACCCATATCTTTCACTACGAAAGGTGAAATATACACTGATCTCAAAATGAAGAAATGAATCCTGTTTTCAGAGATTTGAAGTGAATGACAATACCTCATAAAGGTTGAATTATTTATTAAATGTTTCACTTGATAAGCTACTTTGTTACATTCATGTATCAAAAATCACAGAATTATAAAGAATAGTTAGTGACCAAAATAAGAAGACATACGTACTTTCCACAACCCGAGACTCCCATTATGATGTAGATCATCTTGTCTGTGGCCTCAATGCACGCCCTGTGCTAAAAGAAATTATACAAATCAAATATTGCATAATCAAGAGTTGAAGGTTGCAGATTCTTCTGTCAACTAAAATAATAATACCATAGCTTTGAAATGAATGTCTTTTTATTGAAGTAACATATTCTTACACTGAAAAAAATGAAATTGCAACCTAATATGTGTACATTGATTTATTTAGCAGAAAAAGCATTTAGAAACATAGTTTTACATAAAACCAATGGTTCCTCAGTCACTGCTACACTTAACTGCAAAATAAATGTAACTATTTTTGAGCTATATTTTGAGCTATATATACTTTTTTAATTGATCAGCTTGTCTAGAAAATGTCTAGTAAAACCATGCTGTTATGTTGTGATATAAATGTGTAAAGCCATAAATGCCAATTTCAAGGTGTAACCACATTTTATCTTGCCATTATATACAGTAAACAGAATAAGTAAGGTTAATAAAGTCTCAAAAGCTCAGAAGACCAATCTAATCAAGTCTCTGTAACAACCATTACAATTCATCTACATGCCAACAGATTTTTATGGCCTGTTTTCATTCGTATCACTGCACACATAGTTTTGATGAGTTTTGGTCAACTGTGACCAATATAGAGCTTTTCTGGTGTCCACGTAAGGAGCGTTTAGCTTGAAACAGAGGCCAAATATGTGGAAAATGAACTCAAGCCCACTGTTATGTATGGTGGAGGATTCAGGGTGCTGAGGGCCTGTTTTGGTTTTAAAGGACCTTGTTAGAAAAGCAACGTATCATGGACTCTTTTAAATACTTTTGAATCCTAAATCATGTAGGATTCAAAGGAGAAAGAAGAACAATATATGCCTGTTGGAGAGAAAAGAGTCCAAAAGACCCCCACTAGTTCTTATCCAGCCTTGTGAAATGTTACAAGGCTGAGTGCTTTCCTGTTGTAAAAGGGACAGAAGGGGTAGCTACCTGTAACTGCGCTGTAAAACTCCCCTGCTTTTTAGTGTAGGATTCTCTAACAATTTAACGTTGCCAACTTTAGTTCAAGGCTTTTTATGCATCTTTGCCGGCGGTCCAAACAACTGCACACTGTCTACTGACTCACCGTTAGCCTACCGACAGTGATTGAACAGGTGCCGTTTCCGTAGCTTCTGTCACAGCAGCAGCAGCAAAACAATAAGTGGAGAAACCCTGCTGACAAACGGCCCACTTTATTTATTGGTGTCTGTAAAACTCTCTGAGAGGGAACAACGCCTCAGGGCGACCGAGCAGCAGGACTCAGCAGAGGCAAGATAACCCAACGAATGCATTACTGCAGCTCCGAAAGCGCTTGGACCGTGGCCACGGCTTGTTTTGATACGTAATGACGCACGCCGCTTACGTCGACAATTTAAAGGTACAGGGTCCTGGACTCGCGTTACGTCAAAATAAACAGGGACGTCTAAGCTGGCCTTCACGTCATTGTTGCGGGCAATTTCGGGAGTTTGGACAAGAAAGGCTTAAAATAAAATAAAATGTATGAATATATGCAAATTAGGTAATCAATTATTAATGTTGTATTATTGTTTTATTCTATTAAATATATGTGATTGCACTTAATTACAAAGAAATATATAATCCCATTATATAAAGAGAGATATTTAGAATATTGTTTGGAAATCTGAATGCAGTTTATCAGATTTTGCTGCAGCGAATTCAGATTAATCTTCGGCATAAACAAAGTGAAGGAGCTGAAATTTGATGGACACACACAGCGGAAGCAGGGTTAAACCAGACGGGGAGAGAGTGAGAGAGTGAGGGAGAGGAGAAAAGCCATCATCTCTCCTGGAGATCAATAAGCGGGCCACACAGAGAGCAGACGGATACAAGCCCTCTTCCCTCCCGCTCTGTCGCATCCATCCATTCTCTTATCCATCCATCTATCCATTCATCCATCCATTCATCTCCAAGGGCGGTTCAAGGGGTGACGAGACCAGACGGACACATGTTATGCCGTGCGTAAAGCGTGACCCCTCGGTGTGTTTTTTACACGTTTTTTTTTGCATCTGTTTCGCACTTGGATCCACTGACATGAGAAGCTGAAACCGACACCGACCCAACAATGAAAATGCTCCGGTTTCGCAGCCCCAGCATCCGCTCCTTGGACCAGGAGGTCCTCTGCACGATCCGATTACTGGACGACTCCGAGATCTCCTGCACCATCCAGGTAGAGGAACGAAAACCTTGTTGATATTGCTATTACTTTTACATGTACAAACAGACAAGAGGCTGACATGAGACCGTAACAGTCTACCCTTATGGTGAATATCATTATCCCCATATCATGATGTTTACTTGGAGGAACAGCATTTGCGCGCATCAGTCCTGCAGTTTGCATGCCGTATTTTACTGTGGATTGCTTCTCTTTGCTCTGTATACTAAAGATAGACATGCATTTGTGATGAGAAATATTAATGTGAGTCACAGTGAGAGAACTTATAGTGAACTTTGCTTCATCGTCAAAAAAGACATGATGGAGCTCCACGGGATTGGTGGGAAATTTATATTTAGGGGTTGTTCATTTCAAATATCCAAATAAAGTTGGATTAATGGAATCACAGAAATTACTTCTGTGATTTAGGCACCCACAGATGTGATAAATTTCACAGCTAAAAGTAAGAAAGTGATCATAAAGCTCTCAGAAGAAATTAATTTGGCTTTGTTTTATTAAAGATCTTTGGACTTTATTTTATGCACTGTAAAATAAAACGTCACTGTTGCCAGTAACTTACTGGCAGCAGGGTTGCCAGCCAGTTACTGTAATTTTTATGGGAAAGAAATAACAGTAACTTTAGAGAAACCTTGCTGTAATTTTTTTTTTTTTACAGAAGCCTTACTGTAATTCTGTTACAGTTTTACAGTGATTTTTTGCAGGTTTACTGTACTTTTATTGCAGGTTTACTGTGATTTTATTGCAGTTTTACTGTAAGTTTTATTACTATATTACTGTAATTTGATTAGTGTTACTATAATTTCTTTAAAAGAGCACACTAATTATATGACATGGTTACTGTGATTTCATCACATTTTCATCATAATAAAATTAAAAATTAATTAATAAAACCTTTGCCTGTAGTAGAATTACAAAATGTTGTCATTTTACAGTAGTTCTTGAAATTGTATACTTTGCTAGCTTTTAAAAGTTTAAATGTGAACTTGCAACTTAATTTACCAAACTCTCAAAAAAAGTTTTATTCTTCTAATTAAAAAAATAAATATGTATAATTTTAAATCACTTTATTTTATTGACAATTTAAATCTGACAAACTGAAGCAAAACAAAATATAGTGATTTGCAACAGCAACATTTCCTTGTTACATAGAAGTCAAAGTATTGCAATCAAATTGAAAAATACTCTGATCTAAAAACATAACCGATACATTTACAATCATGGTAATATTACATTGAATACAATTAATTAAATAATCTTTACTAAAACAAAAGTGCCGAAACATCAAAGTTTCCAAGCAAACTGCACATTAAAGTCGTAAAAACAATGTTTTACCAGCTTTTCAGGTAAAACTTGCAGGTAAAATTCTAAATGTCTGTCATTTTCTTCTGGAGGAAGGAAGGGATCCACCAATGTCAAATATTGAAGTTACATATTTTTCAAAACTTTATTGGAATCCTTACAGTACATCCTAAACATTTAGGCAAGTTTAAGACTTAGTGAACAGGCCAAACAAAACCAACAGAGATGAGCTCTGAGTTGGTCTCAGTCCTGGACTTCTCCA
Organism: Poeciliopsis retropinna; assembly: GCA_010277075.1. Taxonomy (NCBI): domain Eukaryota; kingdom Metazoa; phylum Chordata; class Actinopteri; order Cyprinodontiformes; family Poeciliidae; genus Poeciliopsis; species Poeciliopsis retropinna. Next base: position 12,882,029 of record VMRM01000001.1, on the reverse strand, counting down.
GAAACCATCAAAGGCTTGCTGGAAGATAGAAAGAAAAACATATTTTAATACATGAGACAAACAGCACAATAAACGACATTTATGTCAATTAAAGACAGACATAATAATTAATTAATTGTGATTAATTAATCAGAAAAAAATCAAAGCAGTTGATCAAACAACTTCCACAAAAAGACCAGAATACAGCCATCTGCATATTCTTGGTGGACTGAACTAAAAAGCACTTGTGTTGCACATAATGCTAGCTGAGAGATAACCGAAGTTAACTTTAGCAAACAAGCGAGAGTAGCTCAATATAACCTCATAAAATATATTTTCGTACATAAACACAAAACTGCAATACAATGTTTTTTAAAAAGTACTTACCCGGTGAAAGTCATTGTTGGTCCGCCCTCTTCCTGTGAAAGTTCGCCTCCGGCCAGTAAGTATCCCACAATGCAACTTTACATTAAAAATTTTCAGTACAGCTGTAAATTTCCGCACGTGATCCAGCGGTCCAACCATGTCCCATATACTTTCCATACGCATTTCAGATCACAGTAAAGAGCTGTATTTTCGAAACCCAGTCACCTTACTGTATTTTCATGCTGTAGTTTCTACAGCCATTTGTTAGTGTATAATGTACTTTATATTTCTCTCTTACTAAAGTTATATGGATTTCATCTGAGTTTATATCCATTTTAAATGCAACTGCTTGTGGAGTCTGAGTTCACAAGATTCGTATCTAATTTCTTACCTGCTACTGCTGTTGCTGAAAGATAATCCTCAGTATGAAAGCACTCCAGTGAATTAAGGTGTGGCCAGTGATAGTGTTTAGTTTCAGGTTGCAGTATGTTCCAGAACTGCAGCTTTTTTCTTCAGCTGAGATCAGTGGGTTTTTTATCCTTAAGTCTGATTATTAGCTGGTAACAAACACTGGTGCTTACAAGTTTACATACATTCGTCATAAGCATGAATGTCATAAATTTTCCGGGCTTTCCTTTGGCAGCTCGGAAAGGAAAGCTGCTGTCCTTTCCGAGCTGGAATGATTCAACACATGTAACATAAAAGAACAAAATTTGGGTGTACAAGTTAGAATTTTTCATGAATTTTCTCTAATCCTAGATTGGTTGAAATTATACATACATATCAATTGCATTGCACACCCCAACTACTATTTGATAAAATGTCCCCAGAATAACCATGCACTCTGTGTGGCTATCAAACTTCTGACTTAATTCTGCCAGGATATTTGTTAGCTCTTTTTATCATAAATGGTAGAACAGTTTCTTGTTTTTTGGGGGGGGGGGTTTCTGGCAGAGTTTTTTGAGTTTGAAGTTATTCCAGAAGCTTAATGGTAGTCTTCTTTTATAATTCAGAAACTAGTTTTGATGTATCTGTGTTTAAATTATGATAATCAGCCATTTTATGATTAATTCAAACCAAACATAAGTTCATTTTACATCACTTGTCTGTTGATTAAGAAAGAATCACCTGCTCCAAAATTGACATCTAGGTTTAGATTGAACAAAAAGTTTCTTGTCAGAGAACACAAATATTGAGTTGGTCGGCCATACTCAGTAGAAGACTGATTGTAGGAGTCAGCACTGTATCAGCTATCATCCATGGTGGTGGCAGTGTCATGCTGTGGGGTCTAATTTCTACATGTGCTACTTGTACATTGTACAAAGTGGATGTAATAATGAAGATGAAGAGCTACCGCCTTACATCAAATCAACTACTAGTTAAAACAAGACACAACAGGATGTTTCAACAGCAGAACTAAATAATTAAAACTGGTTCTGGGACAGATATAGCAGGCTACAACATTTTAAAAGAAAGTCTGTCAGCCCTGCTTAGAGCAGCTGCCAAATGTCCTGACAGAATTTTGCTGGTGGAGCTTGTTGATGGCTAAAGAAAGCATGTAGTTGATGTACAGCTTACTAAAGGACATTTATGCAAATAGTAGCTAGTAGAAATATATAATTTTCAGCCTGAATGTATAACTTTCCATACAAGTCACAGACAAATAGTATCTAAAAAGTGGTTGAAAAACCAAGAGAAAATCATTGAGGGCATTAACGAATATGTGCTCAACATTTATCTAAAGCTTTGTGAAACTGAAAAAATCATGAAAGCGCATGCTGCTGGTTGAGGTTTCGAGATCTTTTAGCGCAGTTGCGTATTTCTTTTTGCAAATGGCTAAATCTGTAAGAGCAGCACTTTGTCTCAGAAGTAGTTGCCTACATCAGCATTGTTGTTTCACTCCGGATGACTAAACAGCCTCACTCCGTGTCGTGCTAACAATCTTTGTGATACGCTGCATGTACCCAATCAATGATTTAAAAAACAGCCTTTTATGCACAAGGAGAAATGGATGGAGCAGAGTGTGACATAGATCATGTTTATTTGTTTTCACAAAACACTTGTGTGTTTGTCTCTTTGAATACTCAGAAACATATTAAGGTGTGTGTACACATCAGAAAACATAAAATGTAGACTTTCACCAGGAGATGCAGAAATGCACTTTGAAATGGGTTTTAGGGCTTTTAACCAGATGCGTGCATTTGTCTGAATTATCAAGAAATGGAGATTTATGTTTCTAGCTGGCTGCATTTTCCTGGGCTTTCTTTAATGGCTTTGTGTTCCGGTGCTAAGCTGCTTCTTCCTACATATTTTATGACATCCTGATCTCGTCACAGTACACTTCGGCTGCTCAACAGCACTTCTCTTCTTTCTATTGTGTAAAGACTATCGGCTCTGGAATTAGTTTTCTTTCTTTCCACTGTATCATCATCTGTCTTATTTTATATATTCTGCCGTGCTGTGTATGTAGGTCAGGATAAAATATCAGTGGCAGCGCTAGATTAAACAGATGGAATCAGAAGAATTGGATGGGATTTAGCATTTTGAAAATTGTCCATGGAGTGAGTCTGACTTGACTTGTTCATTCCAATTTTCAGACTTAGAAATCTTGGGCCAAACTGGTTTTCTACTGAGATGTCCAGTCAGATGGGATTGGAGATTGTACAAAAATGTGGCTTGGCCAGCTAAGTGGCTTATACCAAAAGTGGTATGTGAATCAAAATTTTTACTTCTATCTAAATCCAATAGATAATTGAAGAGCTTTTTAAGGCTTTTAGAGATTTTTAGATTTTTAGATCTTCTGGTGTAGGAAAAAATTGAACTGAAGAATAATATATTCAGACCAGCATAAAAACTACAGCAATGTTTTTATTTTATTTTGAATATCTTAAAAATAACTAGTATAAAAGAACTTTTTAGGCTCTTAAACTAGCAACTAGGATATTATGATACTGAAAATGATTAGAAAGAGGCAGGTCTCTAGTTAGTGGGAAAAATGTGGTCTTTATACTTATCTTCAAATGCAACAATCATTATAATTAACTGAATATTATTAAATGTGAAGTTTTTTTTTTGTTTGTTTGTTTTTGTCTGGATGTAACATTTTTTTGCCCCACTATTTGACTTTGTGGTAATTCCTAAAATGAAGAAAAGAGAATAAATCATAAAGGCAGTAGGATTTAGAGCAGTTAGGCCCTGAAATGCAACATGAAACACACAGTTTGCATTAGAGCTATAAGTGCAAACAATAAAGCAGGTTCAGTAAACTGACTGACACACAGTGCTATCTGCTCACTGCTGTTCAGAAAACTGTAACACAATCATAAACAGCATATTTTGCCAGCCAATATATCTGTGGTGGACAGAAAAATGTAAAGTAAGATTTTTGACCTAAATAGACATATTTTTCAACACCTTCATATTACTAACTTACGGTACACACAAACTGCAGAAGAATCAAGCTTGAATCTTTGTGTAGTTTATTTATTTATGTAATCTTGTATGCACAGCTCTTTGAATACAAGTTTGAATACAAGATTAAAGGAATTTCAACTGGTGTGTCACATGACCGATGGCAGACACTCTATATGAGTCCTGGGTTTGATTTCTGGTCCGTTTACTGCTTGTTTTCTGTTTCTCTTCCCAATGTTCCTCTTTTCTAGGAGGAACATTTATTCATTCTTTTAATGAATAAAAGACACCAGTGCTACAAAACCTTGAAAAAGAAATAAAGTGAAATGAAATAAAGCATGTTCTTAACAGGATTACCAAGCAGTGTCAGAAGGGAGGAAGGTAAGAGAAGAGCTTGTCTTGCTTTATTAGATTACTGTTAGAATAACACAAAGGTTTAAATCTGTTATCCATGCCCAGGTGAAGCGTCCTACCACTGTCTCTTCGTACTTTCACAATTGTACGCTATTCATTTCAGCAAGTTTTATTTTATCTAATGTCAGTTTACTTATGTTTTCTTGGTACTAAGTGAAAATGTATTTTAAAGTATATTACTTGTGTCAAAGATCTTTGGTATCCATGGATTTTTGGGCCATTCCTCTTGAGTGAATTAGAGAAACTGAGTCGGGTTTGCAGCCAGCCTTGCTCATGCGTAACTTTTCAGCTCTGTAGGACTGAGATCAGGGCTTTGTGATGGCAACTCCAAAAAATGCTTTAACCAGTTGTAAGACCAGTTTGTGCTCAAGGTTTGACTTCCTGGCTGAAGTATTGGCATGTTGCTTTAATATTTCCTCATAACATTCTCTCTTCTTAATGCCAGCAATTTTGTAAGGTGCACCAGCCTTTCCACCTGTAGAAAATCACCTCCACTTTATATGATGTTACCTTCAAACTTCAAAGTTAGAATAGTGTCCACATTCATATTCACCAGTGACTGTCCTTTTATAATAAAATATTTACAGTTTAGTTTAGTTTAATGTTCCCAGATATTAAGGTTTGTGTAAACCGTAGTCCAATTTTTATTTGTTTTTCCTTTGAACCAATTACTTCTTCTTCACTAAAGAAGTAATACTGGACTGGTTTAACTTGGGTCGATGATACTATTTTACCATTTTTCAATGAACCATGTTGAGTTCTTGAACACAGAGCCCGACTTTTTCCTGAACAGTATATGACGGTTAAACATTCCTATGAATTTTATGGATAAAAATCATGGCGGTTAGATAAATGGACTTTAAACAATAGAAGCTTAGTCTGATTTAATGTTAAAACATGACAGAAAGTGTAAGGTTTCCTTCTAGACAGGTAATGTAAACATCTGCTTCCAAATGTATATCTGTGGTCAGATGTAGATAGCTTACTAGAAAGACGGATAGGAGGTCTGAGGACATGTCGGGGTGTTTATGTGTGTGTTTGTTCATGCATAGTGTGTGTTCCTCATGTTTGTGTTGCGGCCTGCAGGGCCATGTTCAGTCAGAACTGCTGCAGGAGAGACATGTCAAGATCAATACACTCTGACCTCTTCTCATTTCCCCTCCTCTGTTACTCTTACTCCTTTTCTTCTCATCCTCCCATCTGTCCCTTCAGAATCTTCTTCTACTTTATTTTCTTTCGCTCCCCCACTAATCCTCTGCTCCAGTTTCAGCTTCATCCCCGTCAGACCACCTTTTTCTGCTCAATTATCTATCCTTTTGCTGCCTCGTTCTCTCCTGCTTCTCTGTGACACATCATGTTTAATTAAGGAAGATCACTGTTCTTCATGAGGCCAGCATCAGTCAGCTGTCAGTGATAAAAGTGTGTTGGCGTGTTCGAGGGGGTGTGTGTGTGTTGTTTGAGGACAAGTGAAGCTCTAAAAGCAATCAAAGTTATTCCATAAAGACCTTAATTTACCATGGAAGGGATGATTGGATTTTAGTGTGTCAACTTTAAAATTATGATCTGAGATGAGTCAGCAATAAATTATAAATGCAGTATATTTAAAGAATCATTAAGATGATAGAATCACCTCATGCTATCTCTGCAGTTTGGGCAAATAGATGTGCGTCTGTGTGTTTGTGAATAAACCCAACACTCTGCTCTTGTTTCAGCTTGCAGGCATTATTTGAAGCAGTTTATAAATAGCATCAGTTTTCTATTCTTATCCCACTCGCCGGCATCTCTTTGATGTTTTGCCCAAGATGACTAAAGAGAAATAATCCTTTCTGTGACTGTTGCTTGCAAAACAACAGGAAGCAGCAAGAGATCAGACGGCACCGTATAATTAAGGAAGGGACTTGTCAACAGAAGCACAAGTGGGCACCAAACTTAGAAGGCTGATAAGAAATAATGTGGGTTATATGTATATTGTAGCTGGGAGAGAATGACACTGAAAATCAACAGCATGAAGGAAAGGAAGAGGAAATGTGATGGCGTGGCTGTGGAAAAAAAGATTAAGTAGATTAAAACATCAAACGGATTCAAAATGAGGCTGCGCCAGCTCACAGATTTCTTTTTTTTTTTTTTTTGAAAAGGAAAATGGGCAGGAAGAGAAGAATAAACATAGGAATATAAACATATAAAATAAAAACTATTTAAATTGTAATCAAAGAATTTAAAAAAATATTAAAAGAAGGAGACAGGTGTCATAGGGATCCATTTACAGAAACCAGTTTCCTTTGAGACTCTAATGTGAGCTATAGCACATCAGCTTTAAAGAAGTAGTCTGTTAATGTAGCAATCAACTCGTTGCAGAGATTAGATATATTTAAAAACTATTTGTTTCAAATGTAGAAAGTTAAACTCAATTGTGTAATTTATCACGATTTTTGTAGTGTTTTTTATTGTTGTGTTATTTCATGAAGGAGACAAACGGTTTTCCGACCTTTGCGCTTTCTTTAATCACATTGTTTGGACCTAAAGTCTCTAAATTACAGCACAAGCAGGAACTGTAAAAAACCCAGAGTAATATGAAACATTATTTACTTCTACAGTTTTTTTTCTTCCTCTCTTTTTGTCAAACACATTTGGGCCATCAAACTAATTCTAGCATCAGACAAAGACAACCTGAAAGAATACAAGAAGTACTTTTAAAATTGCTGTTTGCACAAGTAAGGGAAAAATTGTATAGCACTAGCATCAGAAATTTGGGGTTTTCCTTACATGTTCAAACATGTGTGGCAGAAACAAAGGAAATCTGAAGGACAAATTGTTTTCAGAGCACTTGTTTTTTCCCTTTATCTAGATTAAAGCATAAACACTTTCTTTTTGCATGTGACAAACCTACATACAAGGAGAGGGAATAATTTTCCTCTAGCCCAACAAAAACAAAGTCCGTAATAACCTAAAGGTATACAACATATCTTTTCCTTCACACAGTTCCTCCTTTGCGTGGGCATAGTTTTGAAATGGTAGGAAACTAAAAGAGCTTCATACAGTCAGTCAGTGCTGCATCTGCCGTCGTGTTGGCATCCTCATACTTTGTTAAATTTCCAACTTTATGGAGAGAGATGATGTTCCATTAAACGCAAACTGCTTCAGCTTCATATTTCATAATTTATAGCTCTTCCTGTGAGTAGATTAACTTGTGTGCACAGTCAGGAAATTCAGTGTTTGGAGCTGCAAGTAACGTGCTTTTATGGGTTCATTTGTGCAATCCTTTGTGTCTATGTGTGTAAATATGAGCATCTTCAGAACATGACAGGCAATGAAAAGGTCATTGGTTTCTTTCCTTGGACTCTGGGACAAGGTCACTGTTATTGCTCAAAGGGATGTAGAGAGTCGCCAGCATAACGGCAACAGAAACCTAGTCTAAAGTAGATTTAATTTAATTGTTTAAAGCCTGAAATTGCTTTTTCATAATCGCTCTCAATCCAACATATTTATAAATTATTTGTTCTTTCTCTTCACAATCATGCACCACTTGTAGTTGGTCTATCACATAAAATCCCAATAAAATACTTTGATTATTTTATTCATAACAAAAAAAGAGTATAGGTTACAAATTCTGTTGAAATGCAAAACAGAAAAAAAATGGAATAAAGCTAAAGCTTGTACAGTAAGTACAAGACCACACTAAAACAAAATACAATGTGTATTATCAAAATAGGTTACAAAAAGAAGCAAAAAGTACACACAGTTGCCAAAAACCTGCGATCCCTTTACCTCAGCTCTTGTTATGTGCACTGAAACACTCCATTGCTTTTCCAGCAGACCACTCCACATCCAGCATATTGATCTGTCTCTGTTATATCCTCATCAAGGCCCCAAATTGATCTATTCATTGGCTTCAAGCCTAATGTGTTTGGTGGCTTTAGATATATTGGCACTCTTAACAGTAGGACAAGAATGTTGCCACACTTGCAGAAAAACCTGCTCGTATAGTCCTAAACCTAATTGGGGAAAATGTTGGCAAATGGGTCCAAATCCATTTTTAATATTTATTTTCCCTGAGGACCAGCATCAGTAAACATATACATGAAAATAAATCAGTTTGGTATTCATCTCTTTTAGTTGCTATGCTCTAAATTACTTTGCAGTCAGTATTAAACAGGACATATCCCTGTATTTAAACACTTACTCTCTTTTCTCTCCCCTCTGATTCAATTCCTACGGGGTTTGCAGACACGAACACAAACCCCATTTGGCAGGAATTTTACAGTTACTTTCTCAAAGCGTGTCAGCTCAGCCAATTAGGTACGCCGTGTCATGAAATTTACCTTGTAGCAGTCGATAAGGAGCACTCATAATTGAGCTGGCATGCAAAATGATTAAATAACAAGCAGTGCTTAACTGGGGCAAGGCATCTTGCCAGTGTGGGAGTTCTAGTGGACACTGAGTCTTTATCTGGTCAAAGAAATATCTTTCAGCTCTGTCAGACGACTGCAGTTAAAGTGTGTTTTTAATCAACATCATTTACATTTTTTATAAGAATAAGCTGAAGGGTCCAGGTGCTCTGAAAGAGTTTTTTATTTTTTTTGAATATGCACGGCATCTTAGTAATATCACTCCGTCATTTATTCATTTATCCCGCAGCTCAAGGGGTGTCTGCAGCTCGATGTCTGCTCTGCCTCCTCAGCTAATTGAAGGTGTCTGAATCACTGACTTTAAAGTTTGTTTATGCAAGCACCATTTATATTTTCTGCACAACTGAGCGTTAGCAATCTGACAAGCTATTGCTGAAAAACTCATTTTACAAATCAGTCAGAGGGAAAATGAAGGACAAGTACTGCTGGAAGTTTGAAGCTATAAAACTGTATTTTTTAATGCCATGAAGTGGGCATGTTTTAAGTATTAAAACTGATTTTAATAAAGACGCCTGCAATGAATTGTTCATCTATTTTCTGCACACCTTTGTCCCTTGTGGGGTTGGGAGGGGTGCCTGTCTCCAGCGAACGTTTGGGGAGAGAAGCGGGTCACACCCTGGACAGGTCGCCAGTCTGTCACAGTGAAATGACTCAGCAATGTTTCAATTAGATTGAGTCTATCTAAGGCTTTTACTTTTTTGCGGCTCCAGACAGATTTGTTTTTTGTTTTTTTGGTTCAATATGGCTCTTTCAACAATTTGGGTTGCCGACCCCTGAGATAGACCCACAGCAAACTATTGTGAATGTGTTACTGATGCTAATGAGAAAGTGGCTGCATAAGTTTAAATTTTATGAGAGCTAGAACAGAAGTCATGTTTACCATAAACTAAATAAACAGCATTTTGGTAAAAAGTGAACCTCATCCCACCTGTGAAGCATAGAGATGGAGGTGTCATGATGTGGGACAGCAACACCTGATCAGCTCATCATCATGAAATGTATCAGAGGGAGCTTGAAAAATGTGAGATCATGTATACAGAACTAAATACAACAGAACTGTACCTGTAATAGCACTATAATCCAAAACATACCAGTAAACTGGTTGAGAATTTTGAAAAATATAATGTGGGACAAACCAGGAATAGCGCAAAAGGCAAAAAATGCACATAAATGTGTCCTCTCCTTCAGGATGGAGTAAATTACATTTTTACCACATCACATTTTCTGTTTTTTTCCTTTTATGATCATTGGACCATCTTGTGCATGATATTTAATTATCTGTACACTGAAACAACACTTTCTGTTGATGCCCCAATCAAACGATTGTTAGCAGCAAAATCAAAAGGGTCAAGTCCCAAGTGACTGTTGTAGCCACTTCAAGCTGGCTACAACCTTGGTGCTAGGTGCTGAGGTGAGTGTCTCTTAATCACTGCAGACAGGATGTCTGCATAGTGTAACATGAGACATTGGCAATTGACAGTTGTGTGTCTCTTGCGTAATTTTTGTGTAGTAAAGATCAGCAATGGAAATGGTTAAGGTTTAGTTTTAATTTTACAAAATGTTTTCATCCAAAAGTTCAGTCGCAGTCATGCCTGTGCATCAGATTACAAAAGCTTTAGTATCAGACGCATGGAAGTGCGATGCATTTATTTTTTACATATGACCAAAATTCAGGACAAAGACGCAGCTGTGTGAGATTTAGGACAGAAGGAGCTAACAAAAAACAGTAGAAGCTTCTTAAATCTCACCTCAGAAATGTGCTTCCCCTTCGTTCTTTGTATTGTTCTTGGTTTCTTTCTTTACTAAACTAAATGTGCCTTTTATTATCTTTTTTTGTTTGTTTGTTTGGTTTGTTAATCAATCATTTAGGTACAAAGAAACTACCTTAAAGGTATAATGTTGCATTTTTTCCAGTCTAACAAAAGTTGAGCACCAAGTTTAGTTTAGATCCTTGGATTTTGTCAGATGTTTTCTTATATTGACAATACATTTAGTCAAAAATGATTAATAAAAAATTGTTAGTTTATTTTTATAATTGGGGCAAAGTTGTTAAAAGCTTTTCCTCTGTTTGCATGTTGCGTTTGCATGGCTTTCATTGAGTGATCTGACTTTCTTTGCCAAACCAGAAAACTGCATGTCTGAGTAAGAAGGTGAATTTAGGAGCGAGTGTGTGGATGGATAGTTGTTTGTCTTGTGCATTCCTGCGATTACTTTCTTCTTGAGCAAGACAAATTTGGTCCAGAAAAAGGATGACTTTTGCATTTTTCTTATGCTTTTAGAAGAGTTGTTGCTCGCTTGTTGGCCATCATGTCAACTCAGCCGGCTGTGACGGTGCTGTTTTACACAGGCAAGAAAAAAACTACAGAGTGGATTTTGACCTAACCGATGTCAAAGTGCACTTTGCCTTTGCTGAACTGAACACACTCACCACTGCTGCTCTGTTTAAAGTGTGCGTGTGTGTTTGTATGCGTGAGAGAGAGTGGACTGAGAGAGTTTGGGAGAGACAGCACTTTGCTGTCATTAGGTGAGATCATGTAAAGACAGTATGACTGGGTTAATTTTTAATGTCCAGCCTTTGGAAATATAAAATATGCATCCAACCCTTGTTGGACATGAAATGGACTCTTTACATCTCTCTTACACACTTTGTCTCTTTCTCTGCCTCACTAGTCAACCTTCCTGTCTCTCTGTTATATACTTTCTTTTTTTATCCATGTTTTGCTTTCTCTCTGTTTCAGCCTCTCAGCGTGTATGGCCTTATTTCACTCTCTGTCTGGTCGGGTTTTCTCTCTTTTTACTTGGCATCTGTCCACCCCTGTTCTTTCTCTGAATGTTTGCCCTGAGAACCAGACAGAGGGAAGGTTTTGTTTGATGATCTCACTGGAAAGCGCTTGAAGCGTTGCCGTTTTCACTCTGATTCTTCTATTCTCCTTCTCCCTCCCTGTCTGTTTGTGTTTGCTTGTTATATTTAACAGCTTGGTAGCAATGTTGTCATGGATCTGCTGTAAATCCTTAGGAGATATGGCCAAATACACACCGACAGAGATGTGGAGCTTAAACAGAAAGAGGAAAGTCTTTCTATCTGTTCTGTAAACGCACTTGTGTTTTCTCTCTTTTTCTACGGACGAATCAATGGTGCATGACTCCAGAAATCTAAAACTATGCTTTCAAACATCTTCACACAACTATAGCAACTTCACAAATTATTAACCCTACAAACAGACAGAAGGAATTCAGGCAGACACATTCACATGCCCCAGTTGCAGGTTGTCATAAAGACAATCACGTATTGCACATGTACATGTTTCTTTTGAGAAGAATGGACAATGATTGTTGAATGAAGGACAACTTAAAGGCCCCAGAGATCATAAACTGAACTCTGTTGCTGATAGTTAGAGGTCAGGGTTGGATAGTGCTGTGTTATATTGAATTTTATTCCCACTATATGATGAACATATGCAGCATCAAGATTACCTCAAAAGAAGGCTATTTTATTTCATAGTGCTATGCTTTTACACTTTCCATGTATATTCATATTTTAAGACAACAGGACACAACTAAGCAATGATTTATTTGTTAAAATGTTTCAAATAGTGGAATATATTTTTATTTGTCTTTATAAAAAAAATTGTTAATCGTTAAACAAAAGATATAAGCAAAAATGTGTTTTGTTGCTGAGGAATATGTTTGGACACTGTGACAGCTTGACTTTGCTGCTGTGGCTGAAACAACTAAATGGTCCTTCTGTAATCCTTTTCTTCAGCTGAGAGATATTTTATGGGTTACTAAACGGTCCAGTTAAAGTAGCCCACACAACACATGTCATGATCTGGTCCTTGACTTGATTTTCCGTTCCAATTCTGCTTCAGCTTTAGTATGTTTTGACAGTCTCACATTTTCCTCAAATAAACTTTGGTTTATGGTGGAATTCATACTGGATTTTATGATGGGAAGCTGGACAAGACAAGCTGCACCAAACCATCCTCAAATCATGGCACTTCCACCTCCACCATGCTTCACAGCCTGCATGAGGTTATTTTAATATAATGCTGAATTTGGTTTATTTGTCAGTTCTAGTGTTATTTTTACTCTATTACAAAATGGCTGATTTAAAATTGTTCTAACCTTTGGAAAATAAATTCAAGGTCTTAAAGGTAATTTCTTAATTAGAAATGTCATATTCTCATAAATATGAGACATCTTGCTAGTACATTTGATAATTTAGCAGTCCTCCTGTACTATGTTTGTAGGATGTGCTTTTATGTGAACTCTTCTGTGTAATGTGCAGTTGTGTGCTTGTTTCATGTCTAATTATGTTTCATTGTGGAAAGCATTGACCTGAAATTTCCAGCTTCATCTATTTTGCATTTCATGTTCATGTTTTTTTTTTGTTTTTTTTTGCTTTGCTTATTTTAAGGGTGAACTCAGGTATTGTAATCGGAAATGTTAAATACATGCAGTCCCTTAATGTACACACAGAGATGTAAGATTATGTTTTATTGTAAAATGATTCTGGCCCTTTTAAAGATTCATCTGTTTTGAGGCTTTTTGCTCATATTTATCAGCATTTCCAGTGACTGTGGAAGGTGCTGTATTTTTGGCGAGTTATAAACTTGTGCTTAGTACTTCCTGTTCTATTTGATCCTTTTTGCTGCTACACAGTGTAAATTTCCCTTCTTTTGGGGATAAATGAATGATTGTTCTTTTATGTTTTATTTTAACTAACAAATTTGTTTCATATGATGGACTACTAAGTTGGCAGAAAAAAGATGGGTTTTTTTAACAGTCAATAAAAATGTAATGTAATGTCCTGTGAGTAGCTCTTTAATTTATCAAATTTATCATTCATAAGTTTTACAGTATGCACTGGACACATGACTCATAACATTACTTCTTCAAATCACCAGCTTCAGCTAATTCAACTCAGTATTTTACGGTGCGTTTTAGTCACAAATGTTTTCTCTCAGAAGATGCAGACAGCTAATGACTTCAGGTGCAATCACTCTCTGGTTTGCTGACAAGGGACTGGACTTCTCTGCTATTGAGGATGACACTGGACAGAAAATAAAATAGCTCTCATGCAGGGTATAGATACAGGTATATCTTAAAGAATATTACTATCATGTAGTTTAATATTTTTTCACTTACTTCAGAATGGTAAACTCTGAATTTATTACACAAACAGTAAACTATTTAAAGCCCTAATTTTTATGATTATGGCTTACAAATAATTTTTAAAAATCTAAATGATGTGTCCTATTTTTGCCTCAGATCAATAAGAAAGAATACTTTAAACAGAAATGCCAACCTTCATGAAAGATTGGTAATTCTATTCTTTACACAGAGTGTTTGGTCGTCTTTTTGTATGAATTACTACAGTGTCATGTAGTTTAAAATCTCAGAAAACCTTTGCAGGTGTTTTAAGTTCATTAGCTCATTAGACTGTGACGCCTTGAGTTTCCTATTGTAACCTCTTCACAATATTCTCATTTTCTGTGACACTGAGTATTGTTTTTTTTTTTTTGTTTTTTTTTATCTTTAAGCCATTATCACTAAAATCAGAAGTAATAAAGGTTTGCAATGTTTCATAAATGTGTAATTAATCTATTTCACTTTCTATAAGAAGAGGCATAAAACTGAACATTTTTAACAGATTATAAATGTTGGATATGTATGTAATCAGTGTGAATTGTTTAACAGAGCAGCTGAATAAAACAAGAACATATTTAACAACTGGTTGACTGTGTGGCAGCTCGACATTGTTGTTGGCCAGTAGTTTTACTTCTTTTGTTTCCATCATGTGGCCAAAGACTCAGCAGCAGCTGTGGCTCCGTTTGTGTGTTGATGAGAAAGGGGTTAGTAAAACACATCAAGGGCAAATGCAGGGTTTTATTGGATCAATGAGTCTTGCATAACTGAGCACAGAATATACTGGCCCTGGGTGGCGTGATGAGAAGCTTTGATGCATGTGAAATGATGAGACTTCAGCCTTAGAAATACTTACAACTTCATCATTTATTATAATTCATAATCAAAGGTTATGACAAGAATGAAGTCTTACTAATATGGTAAGGTGGCTGTATGAGCACAGAAACATTTAGGTTGTTATGAAGTGTGTTGATGTGGAGGTGATTAATATTGATGCACTATTGATTGCTTTGAGCCGGCTCTGTGTTTATGAACCACTGCGGCTGAGTCAACACTACAACTACTGTAACTACATCAGCGCCAAGTGGCTAAAAGGTTGCAGACACAGTTCTTTATGTTAGTGGCTTGTACTCCAGTGAAATAATGTGTGCAGCACAGGAAGATGGTCCAACTAAGGGTCATTGTCTTTAAAATGTGTGCTGGAACAACTACCAGCTGCAACTGTTTGTGTGGTTTGTTGTTTCTTGCAGATGTTACACCTAAATAGTGGTTGATGTATAGCTGCACAAGAAACGCAACACTTTTTTTGCTTTTTGTTGCTTTACAGAAAGAGACCAAAGGCCAGTTCCTGTTGGACCATGTTTGTAATCACTACAACCTGCTGGAGAAGGACTACTTTGGAATACGATATGTAGATCCTGAGAAACAAAGGGTAACTATGAAACACAAAATGGACTGTTTTCATCTTTCTTTCACATCATTCAGTCAATTTCAGTGACAGGTGGTGGAGGGTAAAGGATAAAGCTTTACCCTCCACATATATAATATATATTATTATATATAAAAAACATAAAATATTTTTTTATATTCTGTTTGAATATAAAAAAAAACATACTGAGCGACCAATTTGTGCATCTTCAAATGCTTGTAAACACAAAATCAAATCAAATCATGTTTGATTTGTGTAGCATAATTCAGCAACAGATTGTTGATTGTTGTTTCATTAATTATGTTTCAAGAGCAACTCTAAACAAGCGGGTTTTTAAAAAGCGAATGTATTTGGTTTAAAAATTTAAATACTAAATTTTGATGCTTAAATGAGAAACCGATCTCATCTAGCTTCACAAAAGTCTGTAAATCAGCCCTGTCTCCTATTGTTCAGGCGTGAGGGACAGACAGACAGACCTACCCACCAGGTCTCGTCTCCACGGTAAACAATAGTCACCCTGCTGTGGTCAGCTTAGCAACTTTGTCGCCATATTAGCAACTTTATGTGTAGCATCCTCTGTTTGCTTAAAATAATATATTCAATCAAATCAAAATAAGTGGAAATAACCCAAACTAAAACCAGTCAAAGAAGCACTGCTTAGTGTTTTTTCAGCAGACCTTGCAGGACTGTCTCCAGGAGCTACTGGTGACGTTTTACCTCTATTAACAAAATGAAATCGTCAGCAGAAGAACAATCGCAAACAAAATCACACTCACTGAGAGAAAGTAGTAGCACTGAGTCAGCGCTGCCAGAATAGCTCTGTTAGATATTACTCAGACAGCAGTGGATGCATTACATTACAGGCTCAAGTGACAAACAATCAAGATCAGTCTCAATATTTCAAACAGCCTCCGCACACAGACGAGACCAGATGCTTCATTCAGCTACACTGAATTTACAGTGAGGAAAACACACCAATACACAGCAAATATTGTTGGAAAATAATACTGCAGACAGCTCATTAAACCAAACATGCACAAAAAAAGCTCATAGGTTTTGTATTCCAAGGGAGGATGACTCAAAAATACTTTAAAAACCACACAGAAGTTGAATAAACTATCACTATTCAGAGAAATTCTGTTCTGCATGTCAGTTCAATAAACTTTTCCTCTCAGTGTGACAAAAAAGATCTACTAAACTACTACTAAAGTCAAATCAGATGTGATGAAATCATTCTCCCATACGAGTATTTAACAAAAACTTTGTCTATTTGCAGGTAAACAAAACAAAATAATGTCATTGAATTTTTCCACAGATTCCATCAAAAAACTCCAGATGTGAAGAGGTCACAAAAACACAGATGTCATGTTGCACAAGCATCTTTAAACAAAGAGGAAAGAGAATAGAAATGTCTGCATAAATATGATGTTGTCTTTATTTGCCTTGCTCTTTCAAGAGGTCTGACATGTTTAAGTTTGCTTCATTGTGACTTTCATTCATGTCCTATTTTCCTCTCTTTCAGCATTGGCTGGAGCCCAACAAGCCTGTGGTGAAGCAAATGAAGTGTAAGTGTCCCTTCTGCTCACCTTGTTGCATTAGGGCCTCTGGAAATGCAACAGCAAGTGTACTACAGTGCCCTCCATAATGACCAGCAGCCTTGGTACAGAAAGCATTGCATCAGAAACTGACACAACTTTAACCTGTGGAGATTTCTTTCCTCCTGTGTCATCTTATTATATGTGAAACTAAGATGAAATGAGTGACATCTCAGAGTGTCATTTATTTATTTATTTATTTATTATTATTTATTGACTATCCTTTTGTATCATCATCCATCATGCAAGTTTCTTCCCTGGAATTTGACATCTTTGCCAGCTTCAGGTTATAACCTAAGACTCAGATGGAAAGAATAATATCCTCAGAAAACTCTTGAGGTGTAAGTTCTTGGACAATAGGTGTAACATTAAATAGATTCTTCCATGCTGTAAGGTTTGTGTACAGGGTGGCTGAAACTATAAAACCTTGTTGGACTCTGGCCTTGTGTTCAGTCAAAGATGTTGCAGAGACTTTGATCCTGAAATATAGCAGCTACTGACTGAGTAACTCATCTCCAGTAAGCCATAATGAGCCCCATTTTATATATTAATTTCAAAACTTAGAACAATGAATTTTGGCTCAATCAAATGAAAAGCATCACATGTGACCAAGATTGAAAAATTCTGTGAAATGACAAAGAAAAAAAAAAAAAAAAAAAGATTTAGAATGATGTTTGCGAAACCTACCTATTGGGTACACCAGTATCAAGAAAATAACATGCTAAAACACCCCTACGGATCAGCAGAGGTGTAGGACAATCTGGACACATGTACCACCACGACAAATAAACAAAACATAAACATTCGCCTTGGTTCTTACAGGCATCTTTTGGTAATCTCTGAAAGAGTAAGCATTACATTATTCAAGCTTGTTTGTCACAGTTCCAGTTCTTTTAAAGTTTTAATTTATTGCTCCGACTGTTTTTTGGCAGTCAGAGCAAGTGAAGTGGCAAGTTTGAGCCAGTTTCTATTTTTCTGCAGCCATCTCCTGACTTAGTAAGCTCAACACAGAGATACTTTATTTAAATGTCATGTTCTCTTATCTTTCGAATGTTGAAGAAAGGCTAACAGAAACAGACCTCCATGGAAAAAAAGGATTTGGTGGCTTGCCAATTCAAATTCACACTTTGGTTAATTTTAGAAAGTTAAGTACGAACTTAAACAACTTTAAATACTGTATTTCAGCTACATGTTTAATACTCATGTTACTCTAATAGAAGTTAAACTTGTTCTAAGACTCCCACAGCTTTCCCACTAACGGGGGAAGGCACTGTGTGTGAATGTATTTGTTTGTTCTTTGCCTATGTCTTCAGAGGTTCATTTAAGCGTAAGCAGGTTAAATCTGAAGCAAGCAGGCAGCATCACAGTGACCCGCTGTCATAAGTTCAGGCACAAACGGGATGAAGAAAGTTTTTTTCTAGCCGTCCTTAGGACAAAGTGACAGGACTGTGTTTTTGCTCAAAGGCACATAGATAAAGGGGGTTGTTTTCTGTGGAAGTCTGCATAAATATTTAAAAGCTCCTGGAAAAACGAAGAGAGTTTGCTTTTACTCTACGGGAAATTAGCCACATTGCAATCAGATTGTGATTGCATCCCAGTAGCTGTGGGTTTTTCCAGTAGTATTTCTTTGTTTTGGACTGGTGGGAGTTTTCCAGCACTTTTCTGAGTCTCACTCAGAGTTTGATGCTTTAAAAGCTGCTTGACTTATGAGATCAAATTTCATTGTTCCGAGCCGGCACAATAACTTAATGGACTGAAGTGTTAGATCTTCTGTCATATTTGTTACGTTTTGTTTAGAATAAGCAAGATCTTGATGTCTGAATGAAAAAATCTGCAGATACCTGAAGGTTAACTTGGCTGCTTTTTCCATCACCTATTCATCAGCGAGTCAAGTTTTGAACACATTAGTTGCAGAAAGACAGACTTCAGATTGAAGGTCTTGTGAACAATATTTATCTGACTACGTTTTATGATTCCCAATATTCTCCAAGCAAAATTGCTATTTCTGAAAGCCCGGGTGATGATGACGATGCCATGGCTTTGAAAGCTGTTGAGAGCCTCGGGTCCTAATTTTCACAGATATGTCCTGTGGCTTTATAAAGCTAAAATTAAATTATCTGGCCAAAAATGCTCATTGTTACATTTGGATAAAAAAGGGAGATGCTTGCATGCCCAAAAACGCCATCTCAGTTGTGAAGCACAGTTGTGGCAGCATGGTGCTTTGTGGGAGTTTTGCTCCAGGAGGAACTGGTGCACTCTGCGAAATAGTTTGCGTCATAAGCAAATGACATTGTGAAGTAAAATGAAGGTGGTGTCTAAAAACAGGTTAAAATGGTGGCCCAAATGGACTACAACCTTCAGAATACCAAATTATTTACAAAGTGGCTGAAGAACAGTAAATGTTTGAAAGGGCCTCATAAAGTCTCAGTCCCCCAGAATTTTCTAAAATCCTACTTGAGCTCCTAATTCTAGCATGTTGCACATATAATTAATCTTGGTAACCCTAAGTGACCGAAAAACAGGCAAAAACACTTCTAGGAAATAGTTTTAGTGTATTTTACGCAGAATACTTAAATATACTGTGCTGCATATCCTATCATATTACCATCATAAAATAGTCGGTTTTACAAAAATAGCCAGTTTGTACCATAAAAGAGGCTTTCATTTGATCGGCTTCTGGAGGATTTTGCAGCAGGTAAAGGATTTATTCACGTCTGCTCACGATAAGTTAGCAAAAAAGTCTTTAGACAAGTATTTCTTTGTAGTTTTTGTTGTGATGTTTATGACCTGATATGTGACATTCAGGCTGCTTATTTCAAGCTTTGTGTTTACTGCAAGCGATTGGAAACAGATACTGCACCTATTGAATCTGTACTTATTGAGAAACAGCTTCAAATTTCCCTGCAGCAAGTTGCGGGACATATTTAATTTTGGTGAAGCTAAAATGACATCAAGGGATAAAAATCCGCCTTTGCTTGATAAAAAATTTAAACAAAATCCACTTTGGGGGTTTTGAGATCTTCCTTACAAAATCCCAGGTTTAATGTTTCCTGGCTTCCATGTTTTTCATCCGTCTTTTTTTGTGTTCTCTCATAATTTTCCTTTTAGTCTGGATGTTCTCTTCGTTTGTTATTTTCTTCCTTCCTATGTCCTCAATTCGCTATCTGAAGTTCTCCCACTCTTTTAATAATGGCACTGTTCTTTCTGTCCTGTCATAAATTAATAAAAGAGCTATTAGTTGCATAGTCTCCCTCTATGAAAATGGGAGACCGTGGATATCTCTGCAAACTGAAATGGGATGTTGGAAGAGTAATAAAGCCAATATATTCCAGGGTTAATTCAGACTGACTGAGCGACACTGATTGATGATGTAGCTAAAGAGGGAAGTCACATTAGTGAATAGAATAGTAGAAATTGGCAAGTTTGAGATGAAAAAAGCTGACAGAGACTGAAAGAAGGAGAAAGAAAAGAAAGAAGAGGATGGAGGAAGAGCGTTGAAAAGATTTGATTTGAAATGACACATCAGCTCTGCGTGTAGCAGGATTTCTCTCCCTAAATTGAGTTTTGGTGGCTTGTGTTTTCAGGACTCTTTGTGGTTCTCAGCTTACGTACATCGGTAGACGTCACATTCACCCGACGTTTGTACCAACGGCCTTTCTCAAGAATGTTTTCAGAGACTCTGTTGCCATCCCATAAACCCGAGCAAATAAGCAGCTCAAGTTCTTTGGGAGCTGGTGGGAGGATTGCATCTTTCACGTTGCTCAGCATGTATTATGTAGATGTGGGTTGTTTTTTTTTTCCCTTTCTTTCATGGCTAGATAATACCATGGGGGCTCCTGCTTTTAAAGGCAGGCTGGAGGGGGCACACTGTGAAGATTACTGGTTATAGGATATTCATTTCTTCCACAGTAACGCTCCTTTTCGAACATTTAATGTTGGAATTTTGTATCTGTGCCCCTTTAAAAACTGCATAAAAGTAGGCTGCAGATTCATTGGAAACAAAAGTTATGGATCTCACACAGAGACACCTGTTTTGGTGTCTGTGTAGACAGAAAATCAGTACACCCTGCTTTATGACTTACTGTCATAATCAACTGACTCTTTTTTGAGACGCACTAATTTTTTTTAATTCATTCTCAATTTTTTTTCTGTTTTTGTTCTTATTTGTCATTGCTCTAAACTTTGTCTACACTCATTTACCCCAACATAAGGTAAAAAAAAAAGGGTTCAAGATCAAATAAAATGTAAGAATGGATGAATTTCAACATGAATGACACAAATTCAAGTCTGTGATGGACTTAAACAGAGGAAAACAAGCAGTGTTTATCACTTGAAAGTTATTTAGAACATTATGTTCCAGATACATCACATGCAGTTATAGGAAAAACTACTTATCAGATTATCAAATAAATTATCAGAAGATACCCAGTGTAAATTCGAAAAGCAGCTATAAAAAATTTCATTTGTTGTGGAAATAAACTATCCAAACCAATCTATCCCTGTATGAAAATAGCCCCCTCCCCCTCTTCGATAGCTGTAAATTAGCCACATTATTTTTGGTACAGTTTCAGTTCACACATCCAGGCCTGACTACTGATAGACCTGCAGCAATAGTTTAAATAGGAACTGTCAAACAGCAAGATGTAAGGTGAACAACGCAGATTAAAGCTACTTTTCGAAAACATTTCTTTATTAAGAATGTTTTTTATTAGTTTTATGTAATATTCTACTGTTTAATATTATGTTTTCATTAGCTGTAATCAGAAAATCCTCAACTAACAGGAAGAAAGTCACTGAGAGCATCACCTATAATTAATAAGTCTACAATGTGTTAAACTTAGTGAGCTGAGTTAGAGAAACAAATAAACTTTTCATTAATATTCAAATGTAATAAAAATGATTGTGTTGCTGTCTTTTGTCCTCAGCAGCTCTGCAGCCGTTCACCATGTGCTTCCGGGTCAAGTTCTACCCCCACGAGCCGATGAAAATTAAGGAGGAGCTCACCAGGTAAAAACTAACACAAATTATTATAATTTATTCATGTAGAAATTATTTAGTTCTATGCAAGAGATAGTGTTTTGCTTACAGAAACATTTTTTGTCCCAAAGTTGGGATATTTCAGTTGGACCAGCAGGAAAGTGAAAGGCAAATGGTGGCATGCATATTCACACAAACGTCACAAATATAAAACCTAAATAGAAATGAGAGACAAATTTATAACAGACGAAAAAGTTGAACCAAGATGACTTTTTATCACATCAAAAATCTTTTTTGTGAAAAAATGAAGCAATGCTGTGCTTGCAAGAGAAACTTGTAAACATAGTATTAGCCTATGTGCCAGTAGCACCATGTAGCAACAATATGCACAGAGAAGAAGTAGGAGGAGGTGATCAAGGAGTGTTTAAATTAATTAACAAATTGAATTCTTAGAAAAATCAAGAAAAGAAGTCCAGATACCTTCTGAGCACCTTGAAGCTGCTCACCAGTGAAGCTGGTTAGAAGAGATGACGGCTCAGGAAGAACAAGTTGTTTTCACTGCCAGCTCTGGTTTTTAGGAATTTCTCATCTGCTGAGCATCATTCTTTTATCATAAAAATGATATTTTCCTAATTACAGAGTTCTTTTACTTATATATTTTTTTCAACATTATATAGCAACCCAACAAGGTTACAAATACCACTAACTTAGAGCACTGATGACAGTGACAAAAAATAAGTTATATTGTAAATAACTAAAAAAATAAATACAAAATAATAATAATAAAAATTAAAATAAAAAACGAACTATTTGTTGCTCAGAGCACCACATATTGAAAAGATCTGCAGACTGACACAAAAAGTCAGAAAGTATAATAAGAAATTGATGTGAATCCCTTCAGAGAAGAATCTCATCATTACATTTAGGCTTATACATCCATGCAGCTGCAGCCTACAAATAAAACTGTTTAGAGATTGCAGCAGTCTTTTATCTCTCCATTCAATCTGTGATGCTTCCTTCTGCCACTTTTCACCGTCCAAGCTGAATCGGTTTGATCTGATGGATATCATCTCACTGGTTGATGTGATCTCGCAAGCAAACTCATCTGCATCCATAGCAACAAGTGTCTCCGGTTTCAGAATGGCTGTCATTTTTTTTTTTGTCTCTGTGGTAAAACCAGACAAATCAGCATGTTAGCAGCATGGATACATCTGCGGTAAAGCTGTTTCTATAGTAACCACAGCACCGCTCTGCGGTGTGGTCGATGTCGCTGTGGCAGGGCTCCTGTTTAAATAATTCTTAAAAAATATATAAAAATGTTGACTATGGATGAATTCAAAACAGACAAAAATGCACGTTTTAAGGATATTTTTTTGTGCAAATCAAAGAATTTTCCTCTGTTTAGTGTTCATGAGTCGCTTTGCGGATGTCTGTATTCTGCCAGGTATCTCCTCTACCTCCAGCTGAAGAGAGACATCTACCACGGCCGCCTCCTGTGTCCCTTTGCTGAGGCGGCGTACCTGGGAGCCTGCATTGTACAGGGTGAGGTGGACCAGAGCGGCATGGAAACTATGTGTGATCATATAGTCTCTGCTGCTGGAAGAATTATTCGTTTTAGGCTTTTTACTCATCTTTACCTTGGGGAAATGCGTCCAGCTCTGCATGGTGTTTCAGCTTGACCATTACAAAGAGCAAACCTTATATCTTGAAAATCAAATCCTTACAAATTACCCAAAGTGAAAATGTGACAATTCTGCACATAAAACAGAATGTCCCTTAAGCTATTTGTTGCTTAAATAAATTACCAAAATGATGGACTGTCTGAAATAAACACAAACAGGATTTTTCATTGTCAAACCAGTTAGTTCTTGCCCATTAACCAGCTGCAGCTGAAGTTATTAGACTTATCTCATAATCCCTCATTTTAAAACACCAAGAGATCTCTGTAAACCTCTGGGAATAGGGATTAAAAATGTGTTTTTTTTTTTCCTTCTCTCAATTAACAGTAGCAGATAAACGTCATATCACAGCCACTTTGATATGGATTAGGAAGCTCTACCATATAAATGAAGCCTCCTGGCTGATCCACACATCTCTGAGCTGTGCTAACATCGTCTCATTGGCTCATGTCCTCAGAGAGCAAAGTGTGGCTCGCTCAGTTATCTCAACCCGCAGCGTGTCTGCAGCGTATCATTGGCTGCTCTGACTAACGAGGACACGTCCCCATCACACTTTGTCAAGGTGTTGATTAGGGAGCTGCAGAGCAGTTTGAGGATTATTGTTAAATTAAACTCTGGGCAAGTTTTTCATTTAACCTTTGTTATGGTTATTAATTAAGAATGGATCCAGAAATAAGTGTGGGTGAGAGGGATTTGCTCTGAATCCAATAAGCAATTTTCCCTCTGCTGCACATTGACTGTTAAATACAGCAAAATAAAATGTTGGTCATTTTTATTCTAGCTGCAAGTTTATTGACAAACAAATTACATGTCTCTTTTGGGCATAATTTGTGTGTTTTTATTTTTTTTTTACATTGGACATCACTCTCTGTCAAATACTACTAATTTTGGAAATCCTAACTGACCTAAGATAAGACAAAGTTCTGTCTTATTTAACTGTAAACAGTGAGGAAAACACAAAGATGTGTGTGTTTTTCTGTTCAGTGTATGCAATCCTTTGGTTATAACTTTACATCAAGCAACCTTGTGGAACTCCATGGCCTGCTCCGGTGCAAGAAGAACATTTATTATTGACATATATAAACTGGAATCTGCCAGATAAATGTTATTAAAATCAGCCTAGACTTGTTTCTTAAATCTGTACCATGTATTCAGCAATCTGCTTTGTCAAACACTCAAGGACTGAGACATAATGGGACAAATCTGAATACTGCCTCAAACTTCTTCTATAAATAGTTTCTTTACTAAGAACAAAAGGAAGATTCAACAAAAAGGCTGTAAAACTTCAGAAGCTTACGTGACTTGCCTCCATATTTTCTTCTAAGATGATCTATTTTACAAAAACAATGCTGCCAGATGTCAGAAATATAACATATATATATATATATATATATATATATATATATATATATATATATATATATATATATATATATATATTTTTTTTTTTTTTTTTGCAGCTGAGCTGGGAGATTATGACCCAGAGGAGCATCCATCAGACTACATCAGAGACTTCAAGCTGTTCCCTAAACAGTCCCTCAAACTGGAGAGGAAGATTATGGAAATACACAAAAATGAGCTCAGGTAACAAAAGATGATGGAGTCTGGTGGGGTTGCTTGTTATCTGGACCAAGGCCCGTGTTTTCAGCTTGATGCTTGTGAAGCCAGATGTTCATTGTGTGGACAGGGTGTAATACTCCATAGACAACAAAAGAGTGACTTATTCTTTTTGTGATACTTCATTTTATCTGGTAAAATTAAGTTAAAAATAGAAACAGCCTGATATAATTTAAATATTATTTAGGCAATAGTCTTTTAGACTAGAATACAATAAAAATAGCAAAATATTAACAAGTAATATTTTCATATTTCTAGTCATGCCAGATATTAAGTTTGGATAGTGAATGCCTTTCCATAACAAGATTATTTATGTAGTTTTATAAGCCCTCTCCACTGGGGTGTTTGTTTATCATGCCTGTGTTGAATTGGCTCTTGTCCGTCACACTTTATTCCAGAACATCAAAGGCAAATCCTTAATTTCCCTCTTGTGCGCTCTGTGTGTCCCGGCAGATTCGACTGATGGGATTAACAGCATGTAGATTAACACTAAACAATAGAGAGTTCAGGTGAATGAGTGTGAGAGTTCCCTGACTGTCTTGAGCATTCACAGATCTTCCACCCTGACATTGTGGTTGTTAATTTTAAAAGATGGATCATATCTGGGTCTGTCTGGAAGTGCCTGGTAGAGGCAATGATGAGCTGTAGCCTTGGAAAAGTTTGCTATACCCAACAGGGCTCCATGTCAGCTAATGTAACATTTGTAGCAGCACGGCTGCTATGTTTGTTGATATAAACAATCCACAGTGTCTGTAACACAGAGATTTGGGGTTTTGTGGGCATTATTCATTTTGAGTGCATGAACCAAAATATAAATTGTATAAATTGCTTAGCAGAGTCAAAATGATTGTTGAAATTATTGGGCAAATGGCCTATTAGGTGACACACTGTGTCTTACATCCAACCATTAAACTGATAAAATGGGGATAATGTTGGTTGTCCGTCCTGTGCCACAGCAACTTGAATTTTGTATCTCCATCTGTCGTAGGGGTCAGTGTGCAGCCTTGGCGGAGTTAAATATGCTCCAAAGAGCCCACAGCCTGGAAACGTATGGAGTCGACCCTCATCCATGCAAGGTGATTAATCTAGACTGTGAAACTTTACCTCATTGATGAAAGTGGTCAAGGTGCTGCAAGTCTATTTTTTCTGAAAAAAAGAATGTTTTCCCTATGATCAAAAGGGTTGCTATATGAATTGTGTTAATTGACGGAGAAGAAACGACACTGATTTGGAAATTTTTATGTTTCCATTTGTTTCTCACTGTGTTTTCTGTAAATTCAGTCATACTTGTGGGTTTGTATCAGGTATATAAAAAAAAGGTTTAACATGTTTGCCATATAAAGAAAGTTCTTGGGAACTCAAAAATATTTTTTAATTTGTCTTTATTATAAAAGTATAAATGAAGAAACTAGCTAATTCTACTTTTCTAACATTTCCACAGTAATTTTCTACTAATGGATATTTTTCCATTATGACCTTTACAGTTAAACAGATAAAAGGACGTACACAAACCCAGTTTGGTTCTCTCAAAGTCTTTTGAGGGTGAAGCAGAAATTAATGAGAAAAGGCTCCAGAGGTCAGATCCCAATTACTTCCTGGATTTTAATTTCCCTCTGGGGATATCATTGCAGCAAACGAAAAAAGAAACATTCCAGGAATCAATAATCTTGTTGATCGATCTAAACATATCCTTGATGTAGGCAGTTGGATGTTTTTGCTCTCTTTTTGTAGCTGGACCTGTAACAAATACTGCTGAGTTTGTAGTTTACAGCCTGAAAACACATCTTATGCTGGCTTTTATAATCATGTCTGATAAAGTTTCTTAAATATATAATTGTACTGTTTCAGGAGCAGGAATATTATAAGTTAATTTTTTTTTTTTTTTTTTTTTTAATGTTGGTATGTCTTCTCAGTCATTTCACATATTTTATCTGATTTGTTGTAATGACCATTTTGACTCAATTAGGTTATAGATTATAGAGCAGCATAAACAATTAAGTATTGAGCATATCAACATTTTCCCCAGACTAATATTTAAAAGAGCCACTGACAAAAAATTTAAACCAGAGGTATTTAAGAACCCAAGAGATCCACTGAACAAAATCAAAGCAGATTAGTCCACAAATCTAGTTATGACTACAGAAAATTAATTATACAGAAAATAATAATTAAACTCATTGTGGAAATTCCCTTTTATGGTAATGATAACTTTAAGACTCCTGTACAGATACATGAGATACACATACATTACTCAGGTGTTTGACACGCTCATCCACACAAATTATGTTTCCATTAAAACATGACAAAACTGTGTTTGATGTCTATTTTGTGAGCTTTATGCACAAACCTTTAGAGATGAACGATGGATAAAAGATGAGAGGTTTGGTGAAACAGTAGATGACAATAGAGAGGAATAGTGTTATTTATATTGAAACAGCAACAACAAAATGTTTTCAGACTGTAAATAATTAGAGAATAGCCACGTTGTTCTGATATGCTGTCATTTAGTTTGTCTCTCTCCATCTTACTAAGTGACTTTGTGCAGGTGTCATTTTCATGGAGATTACTGACACCCCACTTTCCCCCTTGTTGTGTTTGTGTTTCCAGGATTTTACAGGCTCCACTGCCTTTCTGGGCTTCACAGCCACGGGATTTGTGGTTTTCCAGGGAAACAAGAGGATTCACCTCCTCAAATGGTAAAAACTAGGGTCTGAAATAAAAAATTACATATGTGATATTTGACTCTGGTTTCAGAAACAACTAACCAGTTGTTGGATTGTCCTTCATATTGTCTGAGAAGTTATGAGCTCAACTGTATGTCATTCATTTTTTAAATTCTCACAATACTGCGGCAGAGTTTCACTACAAGTTTTACTATAAGCATGTCTAATATTCTGACGGCGACTTGTTTTTGCAGGGGTGACGTAAGCAAGCTAAAGTTTGAAGGCAAAACCTTTTATGTCATCGGAGTCCAGAAAGAGGTGAGCATTGTTCCTGTGCATTTTGAAAACATTAAGTTATTATTACTATGGAGTCAAATATGATGTGGATTTCTCTGACTGTCACAAGTCATCTTCATCACCATGTTAAATCAATATCTCCTCGCTCTACCATTGTGATTTAGAGCCACAGTTATCGTTCTGAAACAGATAAAATCCTGCTGAACTCTCCTCCGCCCCTCATTCTCTCTCTTTCTATTCTTCCCTTCTCCTCCGTGTTCCTGTCCGTCATCTTTGTCAGATTAACTGTATTGTTTGTAATCCTATCCACCATCACACACAATCTATATGTGTGTCGCTGTTTCAGATCTCCTTAACAGGCAGGATTCAATGTAACAGGATGGTGGGTGTGTTACGACTAATCTCCTCCTCGCATTATGTGTTTGACTGTGGTCCAAATGAAACCATTACATCACAGATAAATAACGTTGGAGACATGCATCGCACCGCGGCAGGTGTCCTAACATTCGGGACACATGCTTCATCTCTGTGTTAATCATCCTGCAGAGTCATGGTAGATTTGGAGCAGCATTCTCAGAACTGTGCATATATGCTTTGTTTATTTTGATAAAACTGTGTTTAAAGCAACCACAGCGTGCTTGCTCTTTAATCTACCTTTCAGCTGATTGGTTTCAGCAAGACTCAAAAATATTCTCCTCATTGCAGCTTAAACCGGCTCTTCCATCGCCGCTTAGCATGTCAGTGTGCCTGCTTGTCTGTTTGGCAACTCACAAAGGGCTGAAGATGCAGATTTATCTTTGTGTTTCTGTCTTTTCTCTCTGTGTAAAAACATAGTCTTCACTGGTGAGTAGATATAAATAACCGCAGTAGCACCAAGCATTAAATCCTCAACACAACACCTCTCCTTGCAGACCTGCCCTCACCTCAGAGAATGATTACAGTGACGTTTTCTGTTGTTTTATTGTTGTTTGTTAATTCTTGTCTTGTATTGTCACTGTTTTGAAAGGATTTGTAAATTTATTTTCTATTATCTCCTGTAATCTTTACAGCCACATGACCAAAATGACCCCACTGCTCCATCGGCAGTTACTGTGGATTATGCAACTTCAAGATGCATAATCAATTCCCTTTTTTCCTGTTTCAACAATGTTCCCTAACATATTAATTTTTGAGTGTTTCCTTTTATGTCTGTGGATGTGTGTCTGTGTGTGTATTTTACTTTATTGTTCTTTTACAAAGATTTCCCACAAAACTGATCATTTTTTCCGTGTTTTCCACCTTGGGCTGATTGCAACTTTTCACTCCCCTAGTAATACAACACTTGCTTGAAAAGCCTGTTCTTCCTCGTCTCGTAATCTTTTCAGTGTCATTTTAAATTGGAGCAATGTAAATGTTTACATCTTCTGCAGAGTCAAAAATACACACATGACAATAGCTGCAAAACTGAAGAATATTAATGTAAAACAAACCTCAGATTTGTTCAAACTTATCCTTGAAACTTGCAAACTTACACTCTACCTTTCATAATTGCTTGTATCTTATCTGTTGTCAAGGACTAAAGAGGTATAATTAGTGTTATAAATACATAATTGTCAGTATAATAATAAAAAAAAAATACATTTAAAGTTTCTCAGTAGATATGAGGCTGTGGGACATTCTGACAGTAAGAAAATCTTACATCAAATCTTACATGTTTATTTAACACCGACTTCACCAGTGCTGAAAAATTCAAGTAGCAGGGACAGTAAAAACTGGAGAACAGGGACTTTAATTTTTCTGTAAAGTTAAACATGAATGTTGTCTATTTCTATTTTAGTCTTTATTTTATTCCTAACCAAAAAACTGCTCCTAAATACTGTAAGGCTGTCCAGCTCTCAGGCAAAGGCTTGTTTAAGATAAATTTATATTAGTTAATCTGGTTTCCGATAAATTAAGGTAAATATAAATCTGCCTTGCTGTAAAGGCATGTTCCAAATTTGAGGCGTAGTTAAGAGAAATGAACACTCAACACAGTTTTCATACCCCAGAGAAACAGGAAATCGTTTATTACAAAATAAAGTTTCAACAAAACTCTGATCAACTTTATAAATGGTCTAAATATTAGTTCAAATGTTTCAGGTACATTTGTTTTATAAGATGCAATGATTTTAGTGTATTGCTCTTCATGAAATTTGTTTAAAGATTAAATGCATTCAATGCAAAATCATGTTAGTGCAATTACAGATGAATTCCTTTTTCATCTTATTGTACTTCTGGTGTTTACCAGAAGTACCAAGAATTATTGAGGGCATTATAAATATATTGGGTTATAGAACTTGAAATTGGAAAGCAGTGTATACTTCCAATGGAACTATTGAATCAGCATGATAAATGTAATCTCGTCCTTTAGAGCACTTCAGCATTTCAGCCAAAGTGGGACCAAAGATTATTCGTCAATAATTTTTAAACGTTTCATCTCTTCTACACACATGTAAGCACAGATGTAGCTGGCGAAGTTCATGTGTGTGAATCACAGTACAAACCTAATACACACAGACCCTTGCAACAGTGGTCATTCACATGCAATATTTTCAGATTTGCTCACACTAAAACCACAAATTTCAGTGTATTTTCTTGGGATTTGTTGTGAAAAAAAATTATACATGGGCTTTATAACAGTTTTTCTATTTTGTAAAATTTCAGGGATGTCATTTTGAGTGGTTTGCAGGGATTTAATGTAAACATGATGCAAAATTAAAGATGTTTTAGAAAAGGATGTGATGTAGGTGAAGACAAGCGTCGTCTAAAATGACCAGCAGATTAGCAGAGGATTTCCTCTTAATATCAACATCCATAGGAAGCTTCTTGCACATTTTAAATAATGGAAGTCTCCTCAGAAGATTTTTCCTGCTGTGTCCCTTCATGTACAGAGACCAGTTCAGTAACTCATTGTTCAGCCACAGTCCTACGAGGATTTGGATTTGGACTTGATGAAAGTAGCTCTATAATGCTGCCAGTGTAAATGGAGCTGTCTGTGTCTTTGTAGGTTTGCAGTTGTGCCATATCTTTTCATTTTTTGCATAATGGCTTGA
Organism: Poeciliopsis retropinna; assembly: GCA_010277075.1. NCBI lineage: Eukaryota > Metazoa > Chordata > Actinopteri > Cyprinodontiformes > Poeciliidae > Poeciliopsis > Poeciliopsis retropinna. The sequence goes on along the minus strand of VMRM01000001.1, from coordinate 12,850,977 downwards.
AAAGTGCTCTGAGATGTTTGAAGCTTTGGATGTTGTTTTATAATCTACCACCGCTTGATCTCTGACCTGTTTGCTGTGTCGCTTTGCTGGTTGTTTATTAATGTTCTCCAACAAACCTTCACAAGAATCTGTATTTATATTCAGGTTACACTTCATAAATGGACTCTTGATACTAATCAACAAGTTCAATAGGCTCTTATCAATTCTTTCAGATTTTTACTTCTAAAAGCATTTGAGAACCATGTATCATTTTTCTTTTACTTTACAATTTTACACTAGTGTATGTTGGTCTGTCAAATGCAAATTAACATCAGTACACTGAGCTTTGTGGTTTTAATGTGAGTAAAAATGAAAACGTTGGGGTGTGAATACTTTTGCAAGGCACTGCCCCTGCTGCATGACAAAGAGGGAGCTGTGCAGGAAAAGAAACAGACTGGACAAAAAAAATAAAAATACATCAAAGCCGTTTGTACCACTTCCATTTGGCTCTGACGTACGCCTCATATTGTGTTACTGTAACTCTCTCCATGATATTGACTTCACTGTTTCCTCTCTGCCTCTCGCTCACTCTGTGCCTTGCATTTGAGCGATATTGATCTGGTATCTCATGTTACTAAACACGCAGGCCTGAAAACGAGACATCTACAAGAATAAATCCCCTCTCCCTGTACATAAAGACCCATCCTCTGCAAGCTACAAGCTCTTTTTACTGCTGAACACAGTGGCCAAATCACTATATCTGTCTTAAATCTTGCTAAGCTTACAGCTTTGTTATCTATGGGTCAGCGTTTTGTGCAGCTCCCTCACATTATGTTCAGCACTTCCCCTTATTTATGCCTCTCTGGGCAGTCATTCACTCTTTTTTCTTTCTGTCTCTCTATTTCTGTGCAGAAAAAGCTGGTGTTGACATTTCACACCTCGACTCCTGCAGCGTGTAAGCACCTATGGAAGTGTGGGGTGGAGAACCAGGCCTTTTACAAGTGCGTCTGCAAACACACATGCATTATTACAGTATATACATTTTCTGGATGTACTTTTTTTTTTCATCAAAAATTGCTGTAAATAGTCGTCTCAGAGTGAACAGAAAACGTTTAGCAAAGGCAAAACAGCAGAAATTAAAAGTCAAACAGCTAAAGAAGAAAATAATTCTAGATTAGGGAGAAAGCAGAACTGTATAGAAATATATAAAGTATTCGTAAATGGTGTTGGATTAAAGGAGATAAAGCAGTGATTAAGTTAATAAGAGGTAAAGACAGATGAGAATGTTTAGGAGTATTGCAATTAAGTTCAAACCAATAAAAAGAAAGATAAAAAGTAAAAAGATCAAATCTAGATTTAATTTCAAGGACAACTATAAAAGTTTATTAATCAACGAAATTAAACGAAACAGAGTATAGTATTTTAGACATCACAAAGTCAACTAAAATGTGAAAATCTAATCATATTTATTGCAGTATTAGTGGAAAATTTTATTAGTTGGGCAACTTTATAAAGTGAAACACAGATAAGTTATATACACAAACAGATGTTTTCAAGCCATTATTCCTGTTAATTATGATAATTTTCTGTTTACAGCTGTTGTGGGCTTAATGAAATGTATGTCTTTACATCTGCAGAAAGAATATTTGCACTGATCAACTTACAAACCTGATTCAGTCACACCAGTCCAGTCAGGAGGAACGGCCATGAGAAATTTATCTAAGCATCTAAATTCAGCCATTTAAGGTAGAAAATGAAGAGGCTTTGTGCAACTCTGCCCCTCAATTTATAAAGTTTAGCCACTGAGATCACATGGCTTAAAAAAACATCTCTGTCAGACTTAGTCATGATTTGACCCACTTAGGAAGAACACACTGCCACAAGTCACTGTCTGTCACGATGTAAGGCTTCATCTTAAACTTGATAAATACATTTTTCTGAAATAAATAAGTATCCATTCACACAAAAACAATAAAGTGCAGCAGGAATCAACACTGAGGTTGTGGAGAAGTAGATGAATACCATAAAGGGTGAGTGTGTCTCTGAGAGAAGGAGGGAGTAAAAGTCAGCTCAGATGTCAGAGAAGCATCAGAACCTCGAAATCAAATTACAATAAATCAAGTTTGGAAATGGCTGCCAAAATTAAGTTGTTGATCATTGTTCTTATTATGGAAAACATAAAAAAAATATTCACCTTAGCCCACATTGTTCTGTAAGTACTGCTGGAAGACAAGGAATGGAAGCAAGATTATTAATAAAAACTTTAAAGAACATTTTAAAAGACCTAATAATGTTGTTGGATTTGTTTAGAAAAATATTCCCACAAGTTTCTGAATTCTCTAATGTTCACTGAGTCTGTGAAACTGCAGTGTGCGTCGCATTTGAAGCTATGCTTAAAGTCTGCTGCTGTTTGTTCCTCTGTCTGTCTGTCAGATGTGCAAAGTCGAGTCAAATAAAGACCGTCTCAAGCAGCAACATCTTCTTCAAAGGCAGCAGGTTCAGATACAGGTGAGACAGAAAACGGTGCGGAGGCGTGGTGTTCGAGAGCAATGTGAAAAATATTTACAACATGATAAAAAAGCAAAGTTCATGCTTGGAAGGAAGGCTTCCTACACATTGTTGAAGTCCAGAGAAGTGTGGAATTTTATTTATATTTTTCCGTGTATGGAAAAATAAGAGGAATATTATTCTTTGTTTAGATAAGGTTTCTAGTCTGAAGTCTTTAGCATGAGCTAGTGCTACTAGTTCACATTAAATCTTATCTCAACATCTTTACAAGAAAAACAATTTAATCCAGACAGAATCAGATTCACTTACATACGTTCCAGTTTGATCTTAGCCATTTCTTTCAAGTTCAATGCATCAAAATTGGTTTTTGTCTTTATAGACGTTCTTGTATCTTTTGAGTTTCTTGTGTGTTACTTGACAGACTTTTGTCTGTTATCTTTGTCTGTTTATTCATTAAAATAAAACATCAGAATTTCCCAGAATAATGATCTAATTGGCAACTAATGATCCTTGGTTCCTTCAGCCATTGAAATAGAATTCATTCAGACAAATGATAACTCTTTGTTTGTGAAATTGCCCTGTAGAGAAATACAGGAAAGCAAAAAAACATAAATATAACAAGTATACGTTTTCACCATGCAGATCTCTTATTTTACCTTCAGTCTTCACAAAAGGAGCAGATGTGATGGTGGAGCCTGCTGACCCTGAAACAAACCTCTAAGCTCCCATTGTTCAGAACAATGGGAGCTGCAATGCCTCACAAATGTGTTTATCCTTTCTAAGTTTATCACGTTTTGTGAAACAACACTGCTGCATTGAAGTTTGAGGTTATAATGTTACAAAATATGAGAAGGAATTGAAATGAAACAGTTAAGAATAGCACTAATTATTAGCAACATCAGCAAAACTAATAAGACAAATCTATTTCAGTCATTTTCTTTGCAGGCTTCTGCAGCTAAATTAGAAAATTGCTGAACGGTATATTCATTATAATTCACACCACACACTGAGGAAACCTCCTTAATCTCAGCCAGGTTTTTGTTTCCCAACTCTAATATGCTTTTTGACATTTTAGAGTCTCGTGTTTTTAAGAGAGTAACTATTAGAGGCTTCACAGCAAATGAAAAAATACAATATTTAGAAAAGTGACATGTTTGTTAGTAAAACCATCAACATGTGTGTGATTCTCCTCCTCAGTGGAAAAGTAGCAAAGGAAGTGATAGAGGCCAGCTCCAAGATTCAGCGAGATCCACCCGAGGTTCACAGGTAGGATTGACACACCTCCAGTTGTTCAAGACTGCACAGCTGGATGCTCTGAAGGACAACACAACAACTTTTCATGTTGAATGTGCCTCAATGTGTGTTTTTTTTTTTTTTTTTTTCAGAGCACAGTTTGGTCAGAGTCGAAGCTTTAACTCTCTGAGCCATAAAAACCTGATCATGAACATGGAGCCTCTGGTACCCGCACTGCCATCCACCAACGAATACGAAGAGGCGGCAGCAGACCCCGGTAGGGGGGACTTGTGTACACATCACACCCTACAGCTTCACCCTCATGTCCTCCTGTAACACGCCTCAGAAAGTCACATTGGGCCTCCCTTGTGTAAGAGGAAGCTCATGTGTGACTCTCAACCAGCGAGTTAATTGAGCAGCTGATGCTCCCTCCATCAGCCTTGTCTCCCTGGAGACTCCAATTGCAGAACGCTAAAAATACCCCTCCCATAATCCTCCCTGAGGATCCCCCCCATGCCTCTGAGTGTCTGCATGTCTGACTTTGTGTGTGTGTGTTGTTTTTACAGAGTCAGATGTACTCTTTGTCATCTCAGAAACACAGCCGCACAGCAAACATCTGCCACCATATCATTAAGGAAAACTCAATCACAAGTGATGCATTTGGCTCCAAGGAGTCTGTCTGTTTACGCCCCTGTGAGCATCTGGGCCTGCAAGTTTTTGTTAATTCTGTTTGTTGTAGGCTCTGCACTAATAATAAATGATTGCATCAATCAGTGACTGTAAAATACATCAACTATATTAAGAGAATCATTATACTCATCTTAGTATTTTACTTTACTTCCACTTACTTATTCTTGTGTTTTATTTACCCTGCCGTGTTTCTTTGTTGTTCTGTTTATTCCCCTTTGTTTCTGTCTCCATTTTGCTCATTTATTTCTCCTCCATTTCTTTATACTATCAAGTATTTTCTAATATCAAATTAGAAAATATATACATGAAGCAACAAGGAAGGTCAAAATGTATCAAAACCCCTTGGATATGTTTTATGTACTAATTTCCAGTTTCATAGATGTCTTTTCACATCATAGATGAAGTAGAAACCCTCCATTTGTATGAATTTTTATGTTTTCTAACTGATTCTGAATTAGGCTAGATTTCCAGAATGATAACACTAAAGAAAAACTTTAGGATTTTCTTAAAACTAATATCTGATGAGAATAAAGTGACCAAATATCATTTTCAGTTGATTCCAGTATTTACCTAGATCCATATTAAAGCAATTAGCTCTTCATTAAAATAAAAACAATCTGCAACAACAACAATCTGCTGTGTGAATTTTCAGTGTAATTAAAGTATTTCAGTTTTGATCTTTAACAAACCTTGTATTTCACATGTAGTTTTTCCAACTTTGTTCAGCTAAAATGGATAAAAATAATAATAATAAAAAATAAATTAATTTAAAAAAACTGTTTATAACTGAACTTAGGTTATCAGGTGGCAAATCTTGTCTTGTTGTACACAACTTGTTACCTTAGACTCACATGGTTAGAGAGAAGAAACAAAGCATTTGGCATCTTGTTGCATAGAATCTGTGGCACTGGCCACAGATGTCAATTTAAATGTATTATGTATGCGTACTTTGCACTATTTCCAGCATGTATCTATTAATCTACCAGGGTAGTTGATAGGACAGGAAGGGAAACCGGTGTGGAAGAGCTCAGGGTAGGATTATACGAGAGCAGAGACAAACAGGGCGAATGGAAACAAGACAGGGCAACATGAGAGAGGAGCTAAATGATAGGAGGGATGTGCGTCACAAACCCAGTGAAAGGCACGGAAGTGGAAAAAAAATTATAAATAAATGACAATTTATTTAAAGGGAAGCAAGTAAACTAATGTTATGTTGACCTTGAGAAGTCAGAAAACTAAATGAGAAGAAATTGATCAATCTTACCTTATTAACGCTGATTGAGGGCCACACTGAAGAGATAGGAGTTAATTAGTTTAACTGAGTTAAGAAAGAAAAGATAAGTGCAAACAACAATCTGGAGGATTCTCATCTTTACCTTTTCAGAGTCAAAGATCAGTGAAGGTTAGGATGGAGAAGCCAGACACTCAGACAGAATCACTCTCAGTGGTTCTGGAATACAAAGTTGAAACATCAGAAACGGAACAGAATAGTTTGAGGGATAATAAAGGATTAATGACAGATGAAGAGGATGTTCAGCAGGAATGGAGTCCATTGTTCAGAGGGCTGAGAATGAGAAGGATCAGGAATCTTTCCATGAACATCATGGTCCATAATAAAACCTTCTTCTCTTTTCCATCAAAATGGTTCAGCTATTTTCTTGCCATCACTTTCTGCCACCATATCTCTATTTGTATTTTTCTTGATTTATTTTGTTCCTCCATCACATCTACTTGGATTCTCCTGTTTATGTCTTCATATAAACATCATTCTGTTTAACCTCTTGCTCTTTATCCTCGGGGACAGGACTTCTCTACCCCTTATTTAGTTTTTCTGTCATCCTCTTTTCCCCCTCTTTTCTTTTCAAGACAAAACAAAACCTCACTGCCCAAAGTTTTACTATAAGTCTGTAAAGGTTAGTATTCTCCTTCACATTACAAAGCATTACCTGATCTGATGTGAAAAAGTGGAATAATGAAAATGATTAGAATATTTCTGCCATGTTTAACCAACAGCTGCAGGAGCAGTTTTGCAGAAATCAAATTCTTCCACATCTGATTTGTAATCCACGTAATGCAAAGGAGCAACATTTTTGCCAAAATCCAACCCTTGATAGAGGGGCTCACACCCTTCTCCCCATTAATTCACATCATGAGTTATTTTACAAATTGAGAGCCTATTAATAGAAAGAGTGAGTATTAACATAAAACTAAATTTAAAAATGTTCTTATTTGCTCTACAGTGGAGAAATCACTAAAGTATCATAAATTTTGCAGCCAGTATAATTAAATAAGCCTTTTTAAGCACTTTCTCGCCAATAAACTGTCCGATGCTGACTGAAGAATCTGCAGCAAGGACTTTGGGATAAAGTGTCCTCAAGATGGTCTAGGATCACCATCTATATTCAGAGCACTAATCTGAACCATTAGTGGGGGAACAGGAAGCTGACCCAAGGTCAGTGATGTCCTTGTCCTGCAAGTGCAGCTTGTTCCAGTCTGAAGCACCAAATTCTTTACAAATACACACAGACAAACTTTATATGTCACAGTTTGGTCTACAGATACATTATTTCAATGGCACTATAAATTTGGACCTCCATCAGAGACAGTAAGGACATGGGAGTGATGCGACAAGTTGTCACCTCTGGTTAATCAGGGGCTTGGAGGAAGCATTTCAGTGAACAATGTTTGTCTTTGCCTTGTAACTAATGCCCCACAGAACCAAATTTATCTCTGGAGGAAAAGAGGCAGATAAAGTCAGACTTATAGAAAGGAAAAGAAAGCGATCCCCATTGCGGTCGGGGTCAGGCCTGCCCCTCTGTAATCACAGCTAGATTAGCTGCTTCTCTGCAGCTAGGACCACTTGGTTATATATAGAAAGTGCAGCTTTGGACCTGATCCGCCTCTAATGCCCCCTCCACTCCATGTTAATATCCCTGACATTCACAGGAGGGCCCACTGTGTCTGTGGATGAGTGAGGGCATGTGTCTGGTGAATGTCTCACGGCGTCTGTCTCTAGCGTTTGAGTCCAGCTGGCAGCCCAGTCCGAAGTTCACCATAAAACTAAACCATGGAGCTTCTTGAGCACAGGAATGGTGGAGATGTTGGCAGGGAATTCCTGCAAAGCAGCTTGGAGCTGAGAGTCAGTGATCACCCTAAAGTAGGCGACACTATAAGGTGTGGAAGTCCGGGACAGACAGGGGGGCTGATGGTGGACCTGATGCCAGAGAGACCACAGGAAGAGGGGATGGAGCCGGGACGGGTCGGACCTATTGAGGTTTTTGAGGAGCAAGCAGCCTCAGTGGTGGTGGCCGAGACTGCCAGATGTCAGGTTAAGATCACAACGCGGCGGAGCATCCATCTGCGAATAGCTAATCACACCGCAAGAGACGTTTACGTGAGATTGGTGGGGCATGGCGGACGGATCGCTGGAACCAGAACGGTACATCAGAGAGGTTCACTGGAACAAAGTAAGAGAGAAATGGTTTGACGTTTATCAGAGGCATAGCCACATACAAATATCCATTTCACATGAACTAATTTAGGTGTTATGGAGCTGAAAATGAAATTGCATGATGAATAATAGTAGGCATGTGTTGGATAATCAGTGGAAACCCTTCACTGTGTGTACATCGTGGATTTTATGTGGTGACCACAGAGGAATCTTACACCTTGTAGTGCTTTTCATCTCATCTCAGCAGAGGTTTTCATCAAAGCATGAAGGACAGTAAACAGGAGTTGCTAAGAGACGATTCCTCCAGGCAGTTATGAGGATTCTTAGACTCAGACTTTTTATTTTAAGAATTATTTGATCATGATGTGAACCTGGTCCTTATAAACTGTAAAGTGAATAGCCCAGGACTCTAAACAATGTGGTTTGACCACATAATTATGAACTTTAGTTCTCCCAGTTAACTTATCAGGTGCTTGTGTTGTTGAGAGGAAAGCACCAGAAAACCTGATGCGTGCAGGACCAAATTCTACAAACTACAAACCATAAACCTTCCAGACCTTTGTCAGCTAAAGAAAGCTGAATACAGAAAAGAGGAAAACAATTTGTGTGAAACATTTTGGACCAAAAAGTGTCAAATTATTAAAAGTTCATAAACAAATTTGTCCCAGTCTTGCAAAGTTAGTTCCCAGTCCCAGAAGAGTGTTTAACTTTAAAGTAAGCACAGTTTATCTCAAATAAATGAAGCAATTATATTCTGGTATATTTATCAAAATTAAGGTTTACTTATGATTAACACAAAAAGAAACAGAAACTTTTTTATTCCTGAATTAGTAAAATAAGTGCATTATTTCAATACAAACTTTGAAATATGCAGCATCAGATTTCAAGGGTCAAAGAGATGAAAAAGTTCATTTTGATTGTGGGATTCAACCTGCATGGAATAAGAGGATATATTTAAGATATAAGCGTGAAAGTGGCATCTTATATCAGTGGTTTAAGAAATTAAAACAGAGTCCTTCTTTTTTCCACAGTACTTTACTTCTGATTCTGATTCCCATGTGTTAAGTTTTGCACACATGTTGTTTCTTTTGGCTGTGTTTCTATGGTTACTGTCACCCCTAGCTTCCCATCCATCGGCACAAGCTGTGATTTTGGTCATGAATGTGTGTTTCATCTGAGTCTTATTTCTCAAGACGTTTACCCCCCCCAGCCCTTTCCGTATCTGCTGCAGGATGACAGCTGGCTTTATTTTTAACACATACATCACTTATTTAGTCAGATTGTATTTAGATTCATTATTTAGATTCATTCACTCATTACTGAGTCGACACCTTGGAGTTGAGTAAATCCGCACACAGCTGCTCTCCTGTCCGTCCACGTCACATCATCAAAGAGATTTACTTCGCCACGAGCCTGAAGTTGGACGAGACAGAACCACAAACAGCATCTCAGAATTGATCACAACCTCAACTAATGCACGGCAAGATTCCCCCACCGGCCTCTGCAGGCCGCACAGAACATCCTGCAGCTGCGACATGCACTTTGAACCAAGCAGATGGCAGCTCTTTCATGTCTATCACTCCTGTATCAACAAGTTACATAACTGACCTCATTTTCTTTTACATTTAATTCAAAGCTGGTTACTTCATTTTTATTAGGCAGTATTTCTTTTATTGTATGCAGCGCTTGTTCTGGCTTTAAGTAGGATAGGAGCGCCATCATGTGGTTGATGAATAGGAAAGCTAATGTTTGTGTGTTTTATGAAGGTGACTTAGGTTTTTGGACTACTCATAACAATCCAATAATTTTTGGGATTTGTATCCAGTGAAGCTTAACCTTATTATCTCTGTGTGATAATATTTAATTTCCATTTGTCTGAAATTATATTTAACTTCGCTGAATAATGAATGACTTTCTTTCTCTTTTTTTTTGTTGTTGTAATTGTCCTTTAGCAGGTGTTGTTGCTGTGAAGGATCCAGTTCCTCTGTCTCCTCTCGAACCCTCAGCGGCAGCAGCAGCCGACACAGAACAATTAGAGAGGGGAAGCTCTTCTTTGATCAATGACCTGCAGCCTCACTGTGTCTCCATGGAAACACCATACCTCCCACCTCTAACACCAAAAGCTGAAGACGGACTGGAGGAAGACGACGAGGGCGGCGGTGCACTCACCATCTCTGAACTTGCATACAGGTCTTTAAAGTTGCATAAACATGGATCATAATTATATTTTAAATTTGTTTGTATCTTTCTAATTTGCAGTAAATCAGACTAAACCTTTCAGATTTTAGATCAGTTAGAATTTACATTTTTATTTATATTTGCTGACTGCTAAAATAAGGAGGGAGAATGTCAAGTGTTTTTTAACTCCTTCATATTCAGAAGTTCAGACAAATTTTCTCAGTGTTTTCCACTGTTGCCTTTTTAACTCTATGACCTGGTCAAACATTTTTGGGTATCCTTCCACAAGCTTTTCACAATAGCTCGCTGAATTTTAGCCCGTTGATCCGGCATGAACTCATCTAACTTATTCAGGTTGAGAGGCCATCTTGCGAACAGCTTTTGAGCTCTACCTAAACATTTTCTTTGCCATTTTATGATGTCTTTAACTCACTTTGTAACTATTCTAGTGGTATTTTTAGGCTAGGATTTCTGCTGTCACATAAAGTGAAGCATTCTTCAGCATATGTTTGTAGAAGCAGTTTACATGCCTGGTATGCACCTGCAAATATTCTCTGAAAGAAATTGCCTCATTGCATTTCGTGCAACGAGTCTTTCTGATTTCATGAACATCTTGTCTCCCCTCTCCAGCCCCTGCGCCAGCATGCTTCCCACCCCAGTGGAAGACGGTCAGGGAGGGGTCAACCAGCTCTTCTCCAGTCCTGTCCAGAGTCCCGCTAGATTGCTGAGAGAGCTCCATGCTGACCCCGACATCCAGGCCCAGTTGGAGGCCGAGAGGGAGCGAGACCGCGAGTTTGAACGCACTCGCCTGGCCGCCAGAAGTCGAATGAGCGGAGTCCTGGCCAACAGCCTGCGGCTGCTTTCGTCCAATGAGCGAGTCAACACCTGGGTGCTGGGGGTAGCCAGGTTCGTAGCTGTGCTCATGGGGGTCCTGCTTATCACTGTGCCCACACTGCTGCTGCTGCTGGAGTCGGACATCGACGTGTCATTCCTCCACGAGATCCGACAGACACCAGAGTTTGAGCAGTTCCACTACGAGTATTACTGCCCGCTTCGACGCTGGCTTCTGTGCAAGATCAGCATGGCCATGGAGAACCTGTGGTCTGACTAGGCAAGACGGAGAAAGAGAGAGAAATCAGTGATGAGTCAAGGAAAAAGGAAAAAGCTGGGCCCAAATGTCTGTCTAAACATGTGATTTATTGTGAGAGTCTTAAAAAGCGATGCCTCTTAAGGTGGACGATTCAACCTGCCAATGAGGTGAAGGAAAATCGCTTGTTGGAATTGAGTCAGTGCGTGCTAAACACTTTGGAAACAAGTATTGTTCTTTCTCCTCATTGGTAGAACGACTTACCTCTTAGTGAAACTGAAAATAGGGAGGGAAATCCTTTATTATGAAGTTGAATCACTTGATAAGACTGACATTTCTGGCAAGAACTACCTGAGAACAAAAAGGGAAGTCATGGAGGGAAGGGAAACTGAAAAATGTATTAGTTTTACTGTTTTTATTTTCCTTTAGATTTTAAGGCCACTCCTGATGCTGACAAGTTCAGGCAAAGCCTCTACAGTAGGCTTCACAAACTGTTCTGATTGGTGTTCGTTCTTCCATCCAGATCACCTGATTGGCTAGTAGTCATGACGGAGTGGGTGGGAAATGAAAAATAAAAAATACATACTTACCAGTAAACAAAAGCAACAATCTGAGCAACAGATTTAAAAGAAAATACACCAAGATGTTAAAAATTGCTACCAATATTAAATAAGTTGTTTTTAAAGTTTTGTACATTTTTATGTGATTCAGATCTTTCAGGAATTTTTCAGTCAAAAGATCTACTTTGAGCTTATTTTCAAATTAAAGAGTTTACAAAAGATTACTAAAAAAAAAAAAAAAAAAAAAAAAAGCTAATTTACTGAAGTTTGTCAGAATGAAGGATGTTGAGAAACTATTTTTTTAAGACTACTGTCAACATGTGTTGTCTTTGTGGTAGAAGTCTGGTTTTACTCCTGCAGAGTTTAGAGCACAAATCCTTCAGCTTTTTCGGATCATTTGATGTCATTATGAAGGAAAGCTGAAGAGAAAAACAAACCAGTTTGTGACGTTAGGATGTCCTTTGTGGAACCGTTAAATGTTTTAAATGTTAGCTCGTGGACTAGCGTTCATCTATCAACAAATGCAGCAAAGAAGAGAAAAAGGAAGTGAAAACGCTTCTAAATGGCTGTTTGATGATTTATCATTTTGAAGAAATTTGTGTTGGCACAAAGTAAAGAAAAACATAAGTGATAAGTGAGTCTTTAGGTTGGTTTGGTTTGGTTGAATGGTTCTCATACTTCTGATTACAAGTACCACCTTATAGAACATTAAATACTACTAACTGGGTCAGTGCTCTTTTTGCCATTTTACTTTGCCAGTGAAAAAGCCATTTTTCACACACCCAGCTCAAACCAGATATTTACATACACTCTGTAAAAATTTGCAGATTATTTTTTCTCTTTCTCACAATTAACAAGTCTTGATATTTTGCTGCGGTAGCTGCCAGCAGTATTTTTATTTGCTAAATGTCAGTAATGAGAACAAATCACTGTCAATTATAGCTCATTACTATAAATTCAGAGGTTTATAGACACTAAGATTTGATTTAGCCCAGATGACGCTGCCATGGCTTTGTGAGCTTAAGCTGCTTGAAAACATTGGCCTTGTAAAAATCTATCCAGTATTTGTTAGTTTTATAGTTTAGGGAGGTTGGACACGTGTTGAATTATTAGTTGCTGCAGTCTTACTTAAGACAATTAGTAGGTTTTTAATTTGGTGCCCATTTCTAATAGTTATCTTGCTGGTAAAAACAGATGCGTTTTCCTTGTTTAGGTCACTGAGATAGTTATTACCCAACTAAGCCACTCCTAATTCAGACTACATTTGCTATTTGGTTTCTGTTGTATGCATCATGTCATTGACTAAATCTGAAATCTTATCTGAAAAACAGTCCTGTTTTACTTTAAGAGCTATTTTAATTATTTCTTTCTCCAACATTCCTGCATGTGTTACACTCGCTGTTTGTTTGCCTAGAAAATTGGCCGTTACTTTTTGTAAACACCCTAAATTTAGCAAACAACACTGATTTCCAACTCATTTTCAGACCTGATTCCCTTGATGAACCAAACACTGCATAATATTAAAACTAGCAGTGGTACTTGTACCACAATGTGAGAACCACGGGCCTAGTCCAATCATGCAAACAGTTCACTGGTGTAAAAGAAATAATACCAAACATGTTTACCCATCACAAACACAAATTTGAACTGATTTGTATTCATGTTCAGGATGATCCGTAGAAATGCCTACTCACTCCACCTTTGTCGTTGTTCTAAGTAAAGTTACAAAAGTATTTAAAGAGATAATTGCTTGGAAAAGTAGATGAGGAACTTGCTGCATTGGAATATCTTACTGTCGTTCTGATCTTTGTTTTGCGAATCATTAACGTAATACAAGAGAAGAAAGTCTGGAATAAAATCACCTGTGACTGAAAAATATACAACCATCAGTAAATTATTAATATGTAAAGGCTACAGAAGACAAACACTGGTGAGCATGGGTCTTAGACGAAAAGAAACTTATGTAGCTTACTCTCAGGAAAGCTCAACTGCATGTTGACATGAAAACAGATGTCACACAAAGAATACATCAACACACATTACAGTCACACATTGTGCTTTTCTGGACACCAAAGCAGTTTATGTGGAACAAGATATTATTATGGCTGCAGATTGTCTGCTTAATTTAATCAGCTGTCTATGCATCATGTCATTCTAATAGGAACTGGAACGTAAAGTGTCTCCTTCAATGCGCTTTTACTGACTAAAGTAACATTTAGCTTACATGCAGATGTCACGTTTCATACAGTCTGTGAGGCTGCAGCACACAGTCTAACATCAAATTCTCTTCTGATGTCTTATGATCAGCTGTATTGCTATGTGACTTTGTACACTTTATGCATTTGCAAGTTTTATGCATAGAAAATATGCAGTAACAACAGAAACATGTACTTTAAGACAAAGCATTTATTTTCCTACGACAGCACGTGCACTGACTTTCATAGGTTAAACTGAGCAAAGGGCCAAAATGCCATAATGGCGTTTACTTTAAATGTCACAGATCTGAGTTCAGTTTTGCTCCACTGTGGAGGATAAACCTGACCCGTATGCACTGACACTGTAAAATAATTCCCATCCAATGACAGACGAATATGTCTTTTGTCCTAAATGTCATGACATCAAAAAGACCTGTGATACTTTGCAGAACAAACAAGAAAAAAGACTGTAAACACATAATTTACACGTGTACAGTTATAAAGACATAGTTTTGTCACTGGTTTTAGTCTTTGATTGCTGTGCTGCAACTTTTATATTAGTTCACTGGCTCCATTGGCTCTCAGTGCAAACTGCATGTTCTCATCTGTAAATATTGTGTTTATAGTTGTGGTTTAAATAAGAAATGAAGAAAAAAAACAGGCCCACTGCAGGTAAAGGTTTTCCTCCTTTCTTCCCTTTGTATGTCTTTGTGTAAAGAGGCTTGGCTGTCTTATCCATTTTAAAATAATGCATGTTATCTGTGTTTTTATCAGCTGAGAGAGGAACATTAATCCCACATATTCCTGGAAGCGTTTGTTCTCATTCATAATTAGGCTTTAATTTTATTTATCCACTTGATATTGGTTACACGTGGTTCTCTGTACCAACTCTGTAAGAGCTTCCTTTCAGATAAAGTAGAAAAATCTTCTTAAATAATTCAAGAAATTTTGGAAATGTACATTTCTTCTGGCCCCCAAAAAGAAGCTGAAAAATACTTGAAGAGTTAGCTTCATCATGCTATGCTATGTCACTGTAAGCCATTAAAGCTAAACTAATGTCATCGCTAACAGCATGCTTGCATGTTAGCTGCCAAAAACTGGATTCATGTGATTTTAGTTGAGAGAAACATACATTTAACAAGATTCCAGTCATTGTCAACATATATGTTCAGTTTGTGAAAGCAAATGTAAAAACCCCTAACCTCTGCAAACAATGAAAAAACCTTTTGGTTATGAAAAGTCACCATAGCCTGATATGACATGTAGCACGCCACTGTAGCTCATTTATCAGTTCTGTTAGCATTCTTTGATGGCATTATTATTGATTTCAGTATGTAGCTCCTGTTTTGAGTTAATTAGCCTCCCGTGTTTGATAACCCAGTAGTTTGATGGAGAGTAGGCCTAAAGCTGTTGTTGGTTGTGATTTGAATCATGATAAATCACAAATTGGTGCACCAGCTGATGTCACTTGAGTTGTTAATAATATGGTCCATAATTTCAAATTTAAAACTGAACTTTCTGTCATCAAAATCAAATTTGACAAAGAAAATAATACCTGGAATTTAAATTGTATAAAATTAGCAACTGTTTTTAGCAGATGTATTTAAGATTATAAAACTCAGGTCTTACATATGCAAAAAAATGCTGGATAATAAGTAAAAGGGTGCGGGAAGTGTATTAATTCAGTGTTTTATGTGCATGTACAGTAGCAGATTATCTTGCCCGGTTCCTCTGGCGTTTTGTTTTTTTTTAATTGTCAACCAAACTGATAGTTTTGAAGGTTATGTAGTTACAGTTCCTGTCAGAAGTTTACATACAGCCATCATGTGACATGGATGTAATATTGATTTGTGGATTTTACTTGAACATTTATGTTTTGAGTGTGGACAAGTTAAAATTATTCCGAAAGTTAGTAGGTTTCCTGAAAGACAGTAGCCAAAGAATCATATTAAGTGATATATCAGCCAAATGTCAGTGGAAGTTTCTAGCTATACATTTTATGATTAATTATTTATGAATTAAACAAAATCCACAGTAAACCTGTGCACTCAGTTCCTATCCTCCAATTTTTTTATGTTGTTTGTTGTATTATCCATCCAACCTGGAAAAAGTAAAATTTCAATGCATTTCGAAGAACCCAAAATATGATGACTGTACGTAAACTACAGACTGGGGTTGTAGCTTTTGTTGTTTATTTTTTTATTTTTAGACAGTTATTTCTGTTGTTTGTCTGTTTGGGATTTTTTTTTCTTTCCAGTCTCTTTGACTAAGCCACTCTGGGAGATGTTTCTTTTTAAAATCAATCTGAAGAAAAAAAAGGAATAAAGAAAACCAGAGACAACCAAGCCTTATAAATTTTGTGGAGTAAAACTTTGAATGTTTGTATGTTCTAAAAATAAACATGGATTGTTTTCTATGTTAATACTGCCACAATAAAGATCCCTAAAGAATATGGTTAATAGGGTCTTGTTTATTCTTTTAGCAATAATCTGTTTTATTAAAATAATCAGAAAAGATCACAGGCAATTCAGGACTGTGCCATTATTTAATGGATTTTATGCCAACCTTGTCTCCCTCTTGTGGTACATTTTAACAACTACATTGTCTGTTCTCATACTGTATAATAAAATATATGGCACCGGCACTACTTTAGATTAGGGGAATACGATGATATGTCCAGTTTTCACTATCAGAACCAGTTTCATTATTTCTTCATAAACCTTTTGAGAAACAGGAACCTTATGGTGATCAGAAACGCTCAAGATCCTCCTTCTGTGTAGAAAAGACCAGAACAATGCAACTAAGATAAGATAAGTAAAAATAAACAATCACTTTAGCTGATAAGACTTGACTCATGTCAGCTCATCTTATTGTCACTCACTGTCTCCCTTATCAGGCGCACCTTGCTGGAACCAGGTTGGAAAATCCGGTTGCCTTCATAATTGCATTTTATGTAATAGTTGGAGGCATTTTTCAGATATTTTTGGTTCATTTCAAAGGTGCTCTGTTGGACTGAACCTGACGGCCTTTGGAGCTTTGTGAACAGGTTTTTCCTACAGGAAGTAGCCTTCAGAAGATGATTACAGTGTGGTAAAGAGATGGACATGGCTACATTGATGCTCAGTTTGACTCTGGCAACCAAACAAGGCTCAACTGAAATCAGCTTGAATCATGAAAATAATGGGGAAAAAAAAGTCACACCGTTAAATCACTAACGGTCTAACCTCTTGATTCAACCCAAGGATGGATCCTTGCTATTTGTATAGTTTACACCAAAAACTGATGGTTGCATCTGAAACCAGGCAACATATTTTAAATCTATTTAAAATGTAGACTTGGTTGCTTATTTTTAGTTCCACTTTAGTTCTTCTGCTTCTGTCGCCCATCTTCTTCAAGTCTCGGTGTTTCTATCTTCAGACCTGGTATTCTGCATAACTTGTTAAAAATGAATGGTTATTTTAACTACTTTTGTATTTTACTATTGTATAGTTAATACGCAGACTAAAACTAGTCTGCATATTAACTGGCACTCTTTTTAAAAATTCAGTTAGGTTTTCTTTATGTGCTGTTACTTTTCAGTAACAGATAATAAACACCAAATGACAACAATGGCATTTTGAGGGCCATTTCAATGACCCAACGTGATTACAAATCTCCCTCGTTGTGTGATATTTAAAATATTTGCAATAAAAATAATTTCACATGAACTGAAAACATGTTGCAAGGTACCAACAAACCAGTCTACATGTTTAATCAAAGGCACCTTTACAAACACACAGCAAGAAAAATCAAGTTCTTACATCAGATGCTGCGACAAACTGGATCGAGGAGTCTATATCGTCAGTGGGAAATGTTTCTTACATAGAAGCATGGGGTTGCATGCTGCGAGTGCCTCACCACTGCAAAAAAAAAAATTACTAGAATATGAAAGTCTTGCTTTACAAGCAGCTCAGTCAAGGATTTCACTGTTGGGAGAAAAAAGCAAAAAATAAATGGTGAGTAATTTTTAAAAGATTAAGAATCCTTGTTCTGCATAAAACAGACACCACAAAGACAGAAGATTAAATTCAGCATTAAAATATGCCACAAATCCTTTAAAAGGTTTTAAAAATTAGCCACATTTTGTCAACATAAAGAACCCAAGTATTGTGACAATTTGACTTTGAAAGACACACCTGCAGCCATCAGAGCTCAAAGCAGATATTTGTGATGAAAGAATGCTCCTGTCAGCTTGTGCTCCTGAAACTTTATGGCAACAAATGCAGTGATTTTATAAGGACTCTGATGAGGCTGTTCAGCTCACCTGCAGAGCAGATCCAATTCAGGAAACACTTGCATTCATAAGTAATAAAGGAGCCAAAATATAACATCATTTTTACAACTTTTCTTCTTACAATTGCGTTTGGCAGAGCCATCTCCTCGTCTACAGTAAAGAGTAACAGGAATGAAATGTTTATAACTTACATACGTTGCTACACAATGTATGTAAGTTACATATGTAACTAAAGCTGAAACATTCTCCAAATTTTGAGGAAAATCTTCATTTTTCTAAATCCCAATTAGAAAGTAAACCAACAAAAAAAACATGTTGTTGCGTCACGTTATCTGAGTTTGTTGCCTTCACACTTCTCAGTCAATCACCAACCACACCATCTAAAGCTCTGACACAACATCATGTCCAGGAACGTATCCATAGGATTATGTGATCCAGTATTATAGGTTTGGCACCGACTGGCCTGCAGGTCGCATATCACACATTCTGTTAATAAGCCTGATAAACACCCAAACACAGAGCATATTATTTCGTATACAGTCTATAGGTGGAATGTTCCGAGCTTTTCCAAGCAGCACATGGCGTGTTCTCATGGTGTGAGTATTTCCAATGCATCAGCGAACTGCACCACTCCCTGGACAAACAAAAGATATCCGAGAACTGCGTTTTCACATGCAATCATACCTGCACACAGCCTGCAGAACCTATGTTTCCCAGTGAAGGAATGAACAACAGTAACGGTAAACAATAGATAAACAACTATGTGAACAATTAAGCACAAATTTTTAAAGAACACAACACAAAAAAATATAAAGTGTAACATTTTTCTCAAACAGTTATTTGTTAATTACAGAAACTCCAAGTCACAAGTTAGTGCTGTTCCTGATTAGACAGACTGCTGGTCGTGTCATCGGTTGGTGTGAAGCAACAGATTCTGGAATCAAATCTATAAACTGTGATATGTGACACAGGGTCAGTGCATGCTCCCACTTATACCAGGCTTCTTCAGTGATGGTTTTGGATTTTTGAGGAAGTTGGAGAACCCACACAGATCTGCTTGGATCTGCTGGGATCCAAGCAGAAGATCCCAGGCTGGGTCTTGAACCAGGGCATTCTCTGTGCAAGGCAACAGTGCTCCCCAACTGAGGCTTTGTGAATAATTTGCAAACAAAATTGTTGCGTTCATGGAAAAAAAAAAAAAAAAAATCCCAGAGCTAAAAAATTTGCAACTTTTTAAACCGAAACGTCAAAGAAAGTAATTCTGAGAAACAAAAAGGAAAAGTTTTCAAGAATATTATTGCTATAAAAGAAGACAGAGAAATTTATACAAAACCACGTAAAGAGCATATCCACAAATCCACGATCAAAACAAGGATCAACTGTATGCAGAGACCTTTTTGAAGAAAGAGGAAAGATCAGCTGCTACTGGTGTGATTTAATGGAAAAAATAAGCTAGAATACAGAGATAAGGGTATTTCCAGAAATACTGAGCAGAAATTACAAATTAGAGCAACGCTACTTACCCAGTGTTAAAATGTTGTAAAACATAAACATACACAACGCTGTGTTTCTCTTTTTTTAGGTCAAAGGTTTTGATCTTATTGACTGTGCTTACATCCCTTACTGAGAAACCTGTACACATGCATTCATTAATTTAACTATCATATTCACTGTGTTAAGGGTCGCAGGGGTTTGAAGCTGTTAAGACAATGGATGGACTCTGCAATAAATGCCTTTTAGGAGGAAAAAAGCCCACGAAACCATAAAAATTAAAAAGAGGGGGGCTTTTATCTGAAGTTATTATGTGAAATGACCTACTATAATGAGTTCAATAAACTCTATTGTTGTCATCTATATGTGATTGATTCTTTTGTGATTTTTTGGGGCCTTGTTTCAGAGGTATTATGACATCAGGGCAGCAAAATGGAGCAGCTGGTGTTTCTGTTGCCTTGTAGCTCCAAGTTCCTGGGATTCAAATCCCAGCCTGAGGTTTTTCTGCTTAGTGTTGCATGTTTTCTCTGTGCATCTCCGGTTACTCCAGCTTCCTCTCACAGTGTTACAATGTGACTTTAATGGCTGGATGGATTATCACATCACACCTTGACACAGCTTTACTGGCTTCTTTCTAACTATATCTTTGATGACAAACCTTTAATTCGGGTGTGACTACAAAGAAACTTGAAAAAGGCAACTCAGCTGGATGAAACTCCTGATTCATTTTCTCTTCTTGGTTTTTATTCGTCTTTAATAACAGCCATGGTTTTAACAGCATTTGCAACACCATCGTCAAGGATCCCATCATTGGTTTATCAGGACATTTATCATGACAAATAGATGAAAAAATGAAAAGAGAGGGATATAAAGGAGGAGGGGGAATGTAAAAGTGAGGTAACAGGATGACAGAGCATTAGCTATGAAGCTGCAGTCTTTTATTAATGGGGCTATTCTTCCCCCCATAATCTCTGAGTGTCTTCGAACATGAAATGCAAGTTGAACTCTGCAGGAGAGTAAAGCTCCAGCAGTCTGTTTCTTTTTATCATCAATTCTGGGCTCCTCAATCTCTGTTAAACTTCAAGCTTCACGACTATGGCATCAACAAGCAAGGCGGTGGAGGAGGAGCAGGGCCGCCTGAGATCACTTTTTCACACCTACGATGTGGACAACTCAGGACGGATAGAAAAAAATGAATTTTCTGCTATCTGCCAAGAGCTCCAGGTTCCTACTGAAGAAGCAGAGAGCATATTCAGCCGCCTGGACGCTGACGGTGATGGCACGGTTACCTTAGAGGAGTTCCTCAGTGGATTCACAGACCAACATGAGAAGAAACAAATAGAAAAAGAAGAAGAAGAAGACATGAACTTACCGGTAGAAGAATTTTCAATCAACAAAGAGCAGGTCATGATCAGGTGAGCTGTCAGACTTGTTTGTATAAAGGTGTTTAGATTTACTGTCAAATGTAGTTAGAAACAAGTAAACAGTTGTTTCCAGAAGAAATGGATGATATAAGAGAGTTTAAAGCCTTGACCTAATTTTAAGCCTGTATCTTGCACAGCAGCATAAGGTCATCAGTAAATACTGTGCTTACATGCTGCATTTCATCATGCTGCAACCACACAAAGTGGGACGTGAGATAGAACAGAGCATTTTAAAGCTGGCCGTTTTGTAAAGTTTTTTAGTTAAAAGTGCAACATTTTTATTCCTTCCAAAGACATAGATAACAAAAAAAAAACTCCCTGTGCATTCCTGTCATTGTGCTTACAAAAAGAATATGTATCTCATAATTATGTGATAAGCATTATGTGATATCTTATAATAATGAATCATCCCGTACTTTGTAAATTAAACTATTATTACTTGCACTGAATAATTAGTTTGAGCACTCATGTCTTTAGATAATATGGGATTCTATCCTATCACTCTGCTTGGCCATCTAGAAATATGAGAAAGTATAATATGACAGTGGCCAAAATTGACTTCCATATTTTTTTTTTTACTGGCCCTCTAAATTCATTCAGTACAAGATATTGCTGCTACTTTCCTTCTGCGTAAAGCCTACACCTTCATGTTGGAATCAGAGGGAGGAGTGAGCAAACACTGAGGGCAGGTGCGTTACCTAAGTCCCACTTTTCATTTGAGACAGCTGGGATGGATTTTACGTCGCTTTACTTCGAATTTAATCACTTTTTACCCAAAATTTGATCGATGCAAAAAGAGGTTGGAAATGGTTGGCAGAAGCGTTTCCAAACTGCGGGTTACACGCTAAACCTTTTTGTTTCGCGGTCTTCCCGAGGAACAGACACTTGCCACTTCATTCGGATTTCTTGGCATTCCCCTTCTCAGTGGTCATCCTAATTTTCCCGCGACGTCCTCATCTTCCCCTTCAGCCAGCCGCAGTCTTCCGTCAAGGGGATGAGCGCGGAGGAGAGGGACAGGCTGCGCGCCCTCTTTCGCGCGTACGACGTCGACAACTCCGGACGCATCGAGAGGAACGAGTTCCTCACGATCTGCGCGGAGCTGCAGGTGTCGGCGGTGGAGGCGGACAGGATCTTCCAGCGGCTGGACGTGGACCAGGACGGAACCGTCACGCTGGAGGAGTTCATCCACGGTTTCCACGACCGCTACGGAGAGGACATGGAGTCCGACGGGGGGCAAGTGTCCATCGCCTGGGAGACCTTCGAGAAGAGACTGGGCGAGCAGGCCAAGTTCATCCCGAGGTGAGAGAGAGAGACACACAGAGAGAGAGAGCGCGCACCTGTCCATGCGTTAAAATATGGAAATGTCCAGAAAGATAGGAGGCTGTTCAACAGAGAGCGCAGTGTGCGTAAAGCACCGACAGTTTTATCGTTGCTGCGAACTATTTAACATGATAAAGAAAACAAAAAAATACGAAAGACTGCTCTGAATGCAAACATTTAAGTACATGTTGTGGAAAAAACAAACAAACAAAAAAGCAAATGGGTGATTGCGTCTGTTTTCTCGGGCAGTGGAAGTGAGTTAAGAGTAATTTACTTGAAACTGAGTCAGTAGGACTAATTAATGGAATGAAGTTTTTATAAAAAATAAAATTGTCTGAGAAGAACCACAATGTAAAAATAGACAACTATTCAGATTTCTTTTTCTTTTTTAAAAAAAACGCCAAAATTATATAACTTCCAGTTTAAGATGCTTAAACCATAAATATCCCCCTACAAATATTGAATACAAAATTAAAGCACCAATTGTTGAACAGCACTTAATAAACCATGGATAAACAATTATTAGTCATTTCTTATGTAAAGGTCTTACATAAAAAGTGTAGGCTGCCTTATCCAAAAAAGTGATTTTGTATCAGGACGTGAACAATCTCTTACAGTACCTCTTCATTAACTTTTCGTTATGTGTTGCCAATATCAATAATTGTTAATTGTCTATCAATCAAGTTTATTTGTGTTGCTCGGTTGAGCACCAAGATGGAACCTTTTTTTTTTTTTACATCAGTAGTTTATCTGTTCTCTCTTAAGTGGCTTTACTGAAGAGTTGCACCTTTTCTCTTACACTTTGTCAAACATGTTTAAATTAGTTACTGGTCAGTTTATGTCTGTTGTCTCAGATTTTGTGGTTTAATTTGTTTTGTACCAAGTTTTGTCCATTATTATTCAAGGCAAGTCAAAATGTACTTTTTGATCACGCGTAACCATAAACTTAGTTTACTTCAAAAATACATTTAAAAATTAAACAGCAAGTATATGATATTTTAATAATAATAATAAGAAGAAGAAGAAACTTTTTCTAGTATAATAGTTATTTTCAGTGCTTATTCTCCTTTCATTGGGTCTCACTGTTATCCTAACAACACACATGGTTCCAATATGGCTGAACATGCATTTTAAACATGTTAGCTTTGTCTGTGTAGCTCATCTGAAGGTTTATACATGTCTGGTCTTCCCTCTTTTCCCTCGCTAGTGTGAACAAACTTGTCCTTTATGCTGATTCTGATTCTCACTGATGTCTTGCTGATTGGTCGACACACAGGTAGCTGTTGGTCTTGTGAGCCTCTGTATTGTCCTGTGATCTGTCCAACATTACCTATCACCTACTAATGGCTGAAGCTCATTCCCCAACACACAAATGCATTACCAATGGTGATATAAATGTACTTTTCTTAACTTAGATGATCATACATGAGTTACTGCATCAATGCAGAGTAGCTAGCTTATATTATTAGAAAACTTCACTTTGGGCCCTAATCCACTTGGAACTTGTGAGTCTCCTGATTGGGCTTTGGGTCACAGTCTTCACAACGTTGTGGTTGTCCTTGCTGTTTTTTCTTTTTCTAAGATATATTTTTCTTCCACTAAACTTTCTAACATTACATTTCTTTGGTTTTATGTATGAATTTTCCAAGAAAATTCTAATTTTCTTAGAAACTGACCTTCATAAAATTTAAATTAGTAGATTTTCACTAAACAGGTTGACTGCAAGTCCAGCTAAAGTAATCAGGACTTGGAGTCTTTGAGAACTTCTGGCTCAGCTTCAACCAACTCAGGCAAAATGATCCCGATAACAAGATTTGCACATATTTGATCACATTTTCATTCATTTTGCTGAGCACATTTTCATGTTTCAGGTCTTCCAAGTGACTTATGGACTTATTGTCATCAACCCAACAACTTTGTGTTGTCTTTTTTTTCTCTTTTGAAACTAAAGCTCGGCTGCTGCAAAACTAAACAAATATTTCTTCTTACTCTGTGGCACTAACTCTGACTAAACTTTTCCAGTTTTTGTCAGCAAGGATTGTCGAAATGTCTTCTATTTGCTCATGTCAGAATAACGAAAAAGAGAATTACTTTGAGAGTTTTCTCCAACTCTAAACCTGCATTTTTGCAATACTTTGCTGGGATCTTGGTCCATTCTCCCAGACTAAGAACTGCTTTGCTGTAAAATTGATATGGCGTCATAAACCACTAGGAATACTCATTTGAGCCCAACTTTACCTTCCTCTTTGATATTTTGAATTGTTGCTTCTCTATTATGCTAAGATGATGCTCTTTTCTTATGCTCCCTTATATTTAAGAGATGCACTGGTTCCACCTCAAGAAAAACAGTTTGGGCAGCATGACTTGCCAGGTTTCACTGTTTTTCATTTGTATTACTACACAAATGTAGTAATAGACATTTTGGGCATTACT
This sequence comes from Poeciliopsis retropinna, assembly GCA_010277075.1. Taxonomy (NCBI): domain Eukaryota; kingdom Metazoa; phylum Chordata; class Actinopteri; order Cyprinodontiformes; family Poeciliidae; genus Poeciliopsis; species Poeciliopsis retropinna. Next base: position 12,826,155 of record VMRM01000001.1, on the reverse strand, counting down.
AAACACTGTGAATCTAATTTGAAGGTCACATGTAGCATATTTAAAGCTAATGAAGGAAAGCTGACTCAAAAAGGGTGACTTTGTCTACGTTTCAGAGGATGTGCGTGTGCGCGCGTGTGTGTGTGTGTGTGTGTGTGTATGTGGCCTCGAGTCTTGCATGAGACTGATCCTCGCGCTCCTGCGCTGTGGCATCAGGACATCAATTGTCACAGTGGTGGTCTCTTAAAAGGACTCATTTATCTTCAAGTTCTCACAATCTCTGGTTCATTAGTCAGCTGAGACAATCATTTGCACATGAGCTCATACCTCACATCTGTTTTTCAAATAAAGATGGGATGTTTTGTTTCTAAGAATTAATGTTAAAAAAAAAAAAAAATGTTATTTGCCAACAGGGAATTTTATTTTAGTTGAAGTTGGGGGTAACTAGAAGATCTTTTAAGGAGATCTTGCTGTTTTCTCACACCTGGTTAAAATGATTCACATGTTTAGGTTTCAGAAAATCTTAGGGGATCCTTTTTATAATTGGATAGATTAGGTAGCTGTTTCTCAAATCCAACTTATTTTAATTAAAATACATAAATTGCTTGTCTGCCCTCATTGGTTTTGTATAAACCACTTTAAGTTTCATCAGAGACATTTTTTAAACTTTTTCACATTTTGTCACTTTACAACTCTTCAACTTGCATTCTAGTACAAAAAAATCTGAGGCATGCCGTGAATTTATATTCTGCTCCTTGGGATGCTATTTCCCATGGGAAATGTGAAAACGTTCAAATTTCATTTTAATCTTGTGGGGTTTTTTCACTTTTCAATTTGGACTCCAACTTTCGATGTTATAAACGACATCCTGACAACCACCTCTGTTTGTATCTGTGTACACTTGACCTTTGCTCTTCTGATCCTGTGGGTTTTTTTTCATTTATTTGTGTGTATTCTGTCATTGTTTGACTCTGTAGTGACGCTGCAGAAAGATGTGTGTCACAAGGGGCTATCATCATTACTTTATGTAACATTGTCTGTTTGCAGAGGATTATAGCCACTCATCCTCTTCACTGGACAAACAGAGTCTGACCACTCACAGGTTCTACTTTTACCTTCCTGCTGAGTCAGAGAAAATTGATCTTGTTATGTTTCTAAAGCGACATTTGATCAACATCAAATGGCTGTAAGGTAGATATTTAGTTCAAGTTGACATATTATTGTAGGGTTTCTACTAAAAATGTCATCATGTTTTGAGTGAGAGGTAAATCAGCATCATTAAAAGTTAATTTTTGGCAAAGGCTTCAATAAAATAACAGTAAGCTTTCCATGTTTTCTCTAAAACAGACATGACTTAACAGTAAAAAGAGGTCATTTAAACTCAATATTCAGAATCTGAGGTGTAAATGTGTTATTTTTACTCAAAATAAAGCAGGAGAGTTTATTATTCTATCAAATTACTCAGTCTCTCCACAGTAAGGTTTATGCAATCTGCAAAGTTCAGAAAAAACTACAAAAGTAAAAACTAGTAAAAACTACTAAACCGATGACATTTTTTGTCCCGAGAAATTGACAAACCTTTATGATATTTTATGCCCCGCATAACAAAAGCATTTTTGTTCATTTGAAACTACAATCATAAAGCATCAACAAATAGATCTTTGTGGACAAATGCTTTTAAGTTTAAGATCAAATGTTGTTTTACTCCAAATTAGCTACATATTTGATCTGTCTCTGTCACCGCCGTAAAGCCATCCAACCAAACCAAAAGAAAAGTGTTTGGTAACCTGATTTTTTTGGTTTGTTTTTCAGGCATGAACAGGCAGCAACGTTGTTCCAGAACATCAGCCTGACTGAGCCCAGACTGATTCCTCAGTTTGAGAAAGTCATCATGAACTTCACTAAGGAGATCAAGCAGCAGAACTCAGAGATGGAGAACCTGGCTCTCGCCATCAAGAGGTGAGCAAAACAAGCACACCTGAATGGTCCCGTGATGGAGCACAGAATAAGCCTGTGACGGTCGTGAATTATAGCGAGCCGATTCTTTTCCAGAGCACAGGACCAAGCGTCAATGCAGCTCAGTGAGATGGAGGAGGAGATGGACCAGCGAATTCAGGCTACAGAGAGAAAAACTCGTGAGCAGGTGGGGCATGGTCTGAACTGACACATGGAAAAATTACAACTTCCAAATGCATTCAGAAGATTACCATGTTTTGGCATGCCACAATAGTTGCTGTGAGCTGTTTCTGCTCCTTTCTCTGGAGTTTGTGTAAGCAGCTTGATAAGCAGGCTGCGTTTGTTCAGCTCTTCCCTCATGTCAAACAAACACGCACAGCTGTATATCAGATTACCGATCCAAACTCCGACACGCCTGCTGATCAGACGGATTTCACAACTCTGTGGATGTAAAACCAGTTGGAAGGCAGATGGAGGTGCTGGGGCATGGTTTATCCTCCAGTATAAATGATAAGGCTGCACATATTTGGGGTGATAAGAGTTGTGGTGTGAGGATAAAGCGACAATGTGTGTGTCGTCTGCCGGCGGGCCACCATCAATGTGGTGCCAGATAACAGCCAGCACTTCAAATCTGGATGAGTGAAAGGCAATGCGACTTCAGGTGTGAGTCTGAGATTTCAGTGTCACATACAATTTTTCTGCAGCTAAAGTAAAAAATGTAACAAAAAGGAAGGACATTCACTTTACAGACTAAATTTTACTTTACAGTATCTTCGAATCGTCCCATTTTATGGTTGGCCAAATGTTTTCCTTTGATTTTGAAATTTTTCTGCACTAGATGAAGTTCTTTTGTCTTTGCTATGTTGAAAAAGTGGATTCAGATCCTTGAATTTTGTGAAGTTACAACCATCAACTTTCATGTCGATAAATAAATAAATAAAATCTTCTTACTGAACATAAGGTTGATCTGTATTGGTTGAGAAGCTGCACCAGCAGACAACTACAGTTTAATTCTCTAATGTTTCAAGTACAAATAGAACACAAATCAGTTCTCAGAAAACTATATTTAGTTACCTTAATTTAATTTTGAGACCCTGATGTTAATGGGAGCCTTGGTGGCTGTCTTATCTCTGTTCCGGTGTGTTATGCAAGTGTTCTCTAGCGAAGGAGCTGTTGTTTGTTTTGTCCTAAAATAACTCATAAAATCAGAGGGCGCTCACCTGTGTTCTCCCACAGTGCGAAAAATGTGCATACGGTCTGTATCTGAGCACTCTTTGAACCTCCTGTCACTTTATATCGGTGGTGCAGTGATAGCTTAAGGTTCATATTTAAAGAGAGAAAACACATTTTGAAGGTAAATGTAATTTTGGATCTTGTGTGTGTGTTTTCTCTAGGAGAAGAAGCGAACAGAGGCTGCACTCAATGAGTTGCGGAGGAGTTACGACACTGAAGTTTGTGAGCTTCAGTGTAAAATCCAGAGGATGCAGATGGTATTTTTGATTCTGTCTTACCATAACACATCAGCAGTGCAAGTCGCATGTTTCTGAAACAACTATGATAAGCAGGAAAAACACTGAAACACAGCAGAGATTGAAAAATGTTACATCATCAATCTTGTTTTGATCCACTCTTTGTTGTAATCAACAATAAGTTGGTGTGGCATAATCCCGACTGAAAATTTGACTGCTTTTCTTTGCTAAATGAATTCATTTAAATCAGGCGGTTTCCTGACTCTGACTGATCTTTCCTGTAAGCAGCTGCCAGCAGACTGGCATGCTGGAATACCAGTGTCACTTTCACAGTCAGGCCAGTTTAACTCCACCATCATGAATAAAAAAATCTAGAGTAAGAAAGAAGAACCTGTTCCAAAATCTTCATCTAAAATTTACCTTTGAACCAAATTCCTTCAGGAAAAAAGCTCATAAAATCACACAACTCAAAAATTTGGCTTTAAAACCTGAGAACACTTAATCATCAGTCAAGCACAGTGGTGGCAACACAATGCTGTGGGGTTCTTGGGCCATACTCGTTTACAACATCTGTGTCTTTGCAGAAACCAACAAATTCTGCAAAGAAGGATGTGAAAACGTCTAACTAGGATTAAACCTGGTTAGAAAAGGGGTATTCACTAAAAGTTAGCGGGGATTTATGCAAAAATAGTCATATTATAAATACACTCCAAAAAACTAAACTTGATGCAAAATGTTAAAGGTCTTTTAAAATGCAATATTTGAGCAAGTTTTTTGCCCTAAGGTGTGAACAATAAGATGCTTCAGATGGAAACTGGGTCAAAGTTTGACCAAATAAGATTAAAAACAAAAACTGCCTCTTAAAAATTTGTTCCACCACAGTCACACTCTGTCTTCCCAAGAAAATGAATCTTGTGAGTAAACATGTTCATTTTCAACACTGAAAAAAGCCAAACTAAGATCTTACTGTTATTTTTAGTAAAATATACAAACTGCAAGGACAAATAATCTCACATCTTTGACCTTTGACAGATAGAGCAGAAGTACAAGAACATCACAGTGAAAGATGAGAGCCCAGCTTTAAAGAAGAAGATCAATGAGTTAACACTGGTGAGACCAAATACACTTTGGTTCATTCATGACGCAACGTTTGTTTTGCTCTTTTTTTCTGCTCTTCTGCCAATTTATTATGATTTTTTTTCTTCAGGAAAACCAAAAATTAAAACAAGAGCTTCTGAAGTCTCAGACCAAAATTGCCTGTCTGCAGAGTGAGATGGATGGATTAAAGACAGAGCTAAGTGATCAAAGCATGAACTCAGAACGGTAAAAGAAACATCATTTGACATATTTTTATTCTTCTATGTGATGCTTATTTTAGTTTAGTTTGCTTTTTCAGTTCAGTGCTGTTATTACATCGAAATATAGAAGTAGCATCCAGAGCAGGGAAGCTCTGTTCAAAACAACAGTTATGAGGAGAACTTTGACATTTTCCGTGAAATAAAATGTTTTTAAAAAAGGTTCTTTCTACTTAATGAGGAATAAATTAGGATGGCTGCATCACATGATAAAACCTGTCACTTAGGTTGGTGTACCTAAGTATCTCTCACTTCCCTCTTGTTGAAGTGAGAGTGAAAACCATGGTGATGTACAAAGAGCCTTGGCAACCCATCAGAAAGAAGATCGTTTGTTCACTACTCTTTTATGAAATTCATGGAGGACTCAAAAGAGTTTTAAATTAGTCTTTTCACTGTACACAAATTACAGTGTAGCCAAATTTATGGGTTGCAACATCCTGTGGAGCCAACAGTAAAGACTAAAAGTGAGCAGCCAGGAAACTGGACAGTGTAGCCTTACCGCGGCATATATCAGCCAGCAAAAACACTTGAGTCGTCACAAACATCACAACACTCCAGCTGGTAAAAATGGAGCTTGAAAACCTGCAGATTTTTTTCTATCAAGTCTTGAATCATATTTACTTTGCTAAACTAACTGTTTGTTAAACTCAATAATATCTATTCAAGTGATAAAAGTGTAACAACACACCGCTTTAAGCTTTTAACTTTGTTACCATCAGATTTTACTGCTCACCTGTAAATCTGTGTTCGTCTTCTGCTTCATGCACCACTAATGCAAGTTCAAAAATCTCTCATTCAGCCCTCAATAAATGTTCAGATAGGGGGAACTGGGAAGAACCGATCAGCCCGGCCCTTAAAATGAAGGGAAAGGAGAACATACTGATGGAGGAGCCTTAATCACATCGACTGGCCTTCCAATATGGCCTGACGCAGCATGTAAATTTAAAATTTAGATATTTCATTTGAAGGGATAACACGAGTCATCCATGTGTGTAGTATTCTAACTTTTTTTACTATGCACGGCAACTTTGTGTTGACATATTGTTTATTGCACTAAACAAGAATATCTGCATTTAAGTTCTATGAGATTACTTTCTATCTTTCAGAAATTAAAAATGACTTCAGACATCAACATGTGAATGTTTCTTAGAAAAAAACTGACTATTTCTAAGAAATAGAAATGGGGTGTCTTGATTCTTTTATGGTCTGTAAAACCCATAAATAGCCTGGAGTTTCTGTAACTAAACGGCCCCGTGTGAACTGAAGCACAGAGACTGGGAGCTGAGGGCCCAACTCGACCTGTAGAGTGACGTTGGTTTGGCCTCGGGAGGTTTTGTTTTGTCAGAGCCGAAACAGGATATCCTGGAGTGACTCTGCACACACAATAACTTTCTCAGAAGGGTTGCCTGGAAACAGATGAAACAAAGTCACTGGCAGACAAACACTTCTGCCCATCATCCTTACACAGTCACTTCTTTATCTTACGGCTGTTATTCAAACATTTTATTACAGCTTGGGTATTTCACTGCTATGGATAAACATCTAAACTTTATGACATATGTTGCACAAATGCCTTTTTAAAGTTTGATATTTAACATGGTTCTAGAGACTGAGGGATTTTTAGGCCTTGTTTGTATCTTGTGTTTTGCTGCAGAGACGAGGAGCTCATGAAACACTTTGCCGACGAGCGAGACATCCTGGAGAGTCAGATTGAGATTTTGCAGTAAGTCTGACATTAAAAGTAACATAAAGACAGGAACACAAAACGTGCAGTCTTGAATTTTTATTTTATTTTTCTCTGAATGGACAGGATGGCCAATAGGAAGCTCCATGACACTAACGACAGTCTGAGATCGACTCTGGAGAAAATCACAAGGGTAAGGACGCTGAAAATACCTCCCGTGAAGTTGATGTGATTCTGACAATTTGTAGGCAACAACATGCCATTAAATTTCATTTTATTTCAAATTTAAAGTGAAACTTGCTTTTTAAATAGATCTTGCATTAAATCGTGTTGTTTTTGTGGTACAGTCTGGTAACGGTGGATCCCCAGGAGACATCAAGAACAGAAACAGGAGTAAAAGCATCTGCTACCCATCACCACATGCATTATTAGACAGGTAAAATAAAATAGACAGAGATATGTCCAGACTGATCTACATGCTGTTTTTGTAATCTGTAGATTCGCTGCAAAAACTGTACAAAGTCAGAAAATTGAAGTGTGAGCTTAGATACGTTATGACACTTTTATTTAAAGTATTATGTAAACTCAAGGAAGGTTTTTCTCCTCCATCCTATCAGGAGGCAACAGACATTTTTTAAAGGATTTATTTGCATGTTCTGTGAATGTGAGTGAAGGAAACATGGCTGTCCACTTCAGCAGTCTAATCACATTGAATAAAATAATTGTGCTGTTTTGTTTCTGTAAAGCAGAGATGGACATTAGAATGAGTTATGTGGACTGTTTTGCTGCTATTGGTGTTAATACGGACGGTAAAATATTTATTAAACAATGAATGAAGATTAGGAAGGAAGTTATGGTGATGAGAAAAAGTCAGATTTATTTACACAGCCAGGTCATTGCTATAACATATGTATGTTGTGATTATAGCAGCAAAATAAAATAAGGATAATATAAAACAAAGTAACCTTCAGAGTAGATCGTGACTTGGCAACAGGAGCAGGTCCAGGATGGACTATAGAGGAACTCCACATGTAATCCCAACTTATCCAGCCTGATAAACTCCTGTCAGCAAAATTTGACTTAATGTTTTCTCAGGCTCGGCCAGCGTTTGGATGATTTCCCTCTGTACTCACGTCGACCCAGCTGCGATACTCTGGCCCTGGCCATCTGTGACCCTGGGCTGAGGCGAAGACACAGCAGCGAGTGCGAGGAGGACAGCCTGGCTGAGATCTACGTGGACAGTGGCATGTCGACACTTCGAGGCTCGCATGGCGGCTACGACTGGGAGCCGGAGGTCCAGGGTCAAGACGGCGAAGAGGTTGAGAAGAAGGACAGCATACTGGGTGAAAGCTCTGACACAGAGGTCAGATAATAGAGGTTAACGCTTATATATGGTTCTGTACAAACTTCTTACCATTAAAGTCAAGAACTACAGGAATATATGTTCAAGAAAGTACACACTACTTTTTGATATTTCCAAAAACCTGAAGTAAATGCCAGACTTTTATTCAACGTCTACAGATTTCAATGTTACTGTTAAATTGCTCGGTATGTGTGTTTCTGTCACAGCCAGCAGAGCCTCAGGACGGCGAGTCAGCGATCGGGTCGGACTGCAGCTCAGTTTTGGATTGGAAGCCCACTGACTCGCTTGGTGCCACTACGCCTCCCGCCCCGACAACAAAGAAAACTATCAGCGCCATCAGCGTTCAGGTGAGAGAGTGACACAAAATATACAAACTATTTCAAGTAACCTATCCATGAAACATATGAGAAATATAGCAATACTTTATAATGCATTGTAGTTTTGTAAACATTTGTAATTTTCAGATGAAAGTGTTTTTTAGAGTTTTTGCCACTCAATTGTCAATCTGTATGTTGACCATTTTCACAGAAACACTTGCTTCTTACTACTTTATGAATCCACCTAACTTTGACATGAAACTTTCAGAAGTTAAAGACGCCTAAGCTCAACATTGTTAACTAATCAGGATTATGTCAATCGATACACCAGTGGATCCAGACTTCGTAGTCCTTTGTTACTGCAGGTCATATTTTAGCAGGCTCAACAGTAAAACTACTCTAAGCTGATAAAATGTTGTTATACAATTTGACATTAAGATAATTAATGTCTGCCTCTTCTGCAGAAATGCAGGCATTGCTCTGGTATGTTGTGATGAAGAAAAAGGAGAGTCAAACTGTTTCATCTGCTTTTCTGACTCTCACCAGGCATGAGATGTGGATTATGGGTAAAAGAATAAGATCCCAAACACCAGCATGTCGAGCAAGCTTCCTATTTAAAGTGGTTGGAATCGGCCTCAGAGATGAGATGGGAGTTTTGTCAGGATCAGAGTAGAGCTGCTGCTCCTCTGACAGGCATTGAGCATCTAAACAGTATGTCATCCCTAAGGGCAGATATAGAATCTGCTGGAGGGACAACATATACGTCCCTTTCTTTCATGGGAACGCCTTGACATCCCTCAGAAAGAGCAGGGAAGGTGCATCGGCGACCCATGTACACAGCAATGACAAGTTTGAGTCCTGGCCTGTTAACCTTTGCCGAACGTTTTCCCTCCCTCACCTGCTTTCCTGTCCACTAACTATCAAAGAAAGTCATTTAGAGCCAATAAATCCTTTAAAAAAAAGCGGGAAGTGCTATTGGTGAGACAGATGCCTGGGTTTCTCTCCTGCATATGTTTCTCTATCAGTAGAGGAGTAAAGGACAGTGGGTAGTTGGATGGATAACCAGAGCTGATTGACTCTCTGATGGTTACTCTGATGTTTACTCTGCTCGTCTTTCTCTTCTGCAGAATGACGACAAAGAAAACACTGACCTCGGCTACATGACATCAGAGAAGGCCTACAGGATCGTCTTAGCTGGAGACGTGGCTGTGGGAAAATCTAGCTTTCTGCTTCGCCTCTGCAAGAACGAATTTAAACTGAACTCCAGCACTACTCTGGGTGAGCTGGAGAAACTAAAGCCTGCGCTACCTGCTGATAAATATTGTATCAGAACCAGGACATCTTGATTTTAAGTTAGCTTTTGTTTTCTCAGGCGTGGACTTTCAGATGAAGACACTCATTGTGGATGGAGAGCCAGTTTTATTACAATTATGGGACACTGCAGGGCAGGAGAGGTGAGTGAGAAAAACGAAAAATAATATTGGGTACATGCACAATAAAGGGAATTGTTCTACTCCATAACAGTGCAATAGTGTCCTTGGAAAGTTTTGTTTTCTTATGGTTTTGTGAACCTCGTCTCTTCTTCTGTTGTCCTCACAGGTTTCGCAGTATTGCCAAGTCCTACTTCAGGCGTGCAGATGGTGTGCTACTGTTGTACGATGTCAACTGTGAGAAAACCTTCCTCAATGTTAGAGATTGGGTGGACATGATTGAGGTAACACACTGGGTTGCTTCCCTGCTGTTTCCAGTCATTTTCACATTGAGCCAAGTCATAAAACTTTGACTTAAAACTTTTTAATCCTTCTACTGTAAAACTAAGTGGTCCTACATGTTTCTCTCTTTCTATTTGCAGCCGATATGTAAGTTTTTGATGGACAGCATGTATTTGGTGTGTTTTGTTGTCCTGTGAACTTTGAGTTTTGCATGCTGGTCTTTGATAGTGGTGTGATGTCGGTGAAAAGAAAATAGAAATATGTCCATTCACTACTGCACCGTGTTGAAATGCTAACCAGTCCACACCTTTTCTAATTTTCATGCTCTGCACCATGACATCATCAGAGCTCTAATTGTTATTTCTTTCCTAGGATATGTCCCATGATGATATTCCCATCATGCTTGTGGGTAACAAGTGCGACCTTCGAAAAGATGGAGATAAATCTGTTCCTACCAGCTATGGACAAAAGCTTGCAATGGTAGATACAAACAAAATTATTTTATTACACTTGTAATTTTTGAATTTATTCATTTATTTGCCTGTTGATACATTTGTATTTATCACAATATGTATTTATTGCAGTTAAGCCCAATACTATTTAATCTTAACATTTTGGAAAGGTTCAGCCAGAATCCTGACTTAAACTTTTTAGAGAATTTGCGGAGGAAGCTAAAGATTAGGGTGATGGCAAAGGGGTCTTCCAACCTCAAAAACTTGGAGCCTTTTACCTGAGACAAATCCTCAAAATACCAGTGGAAATGTGCAGAAAGTTGATGCAGGAACCTTTCTGTTAGCTTTTCTCTCTTAAGTACAGATAAACATGTCAGGAATAATGAGTTATCTAATTAATAAAATCTTTTCTGATCTATATTCAAATCCTCTTTCTATTTAGTGTTCAGACTGAACGTAAATAGAAACAAATACTTCATAATAATCATAATATTATATCCCTGCCTCCATCCGCCAGACCTACAACACTCTGTTCTGTGAAACCAGTGCCAAAGACGGCTCCAACATCCTGGAGGCTGTGCTGCACCTGGCCAGGTGAGGCGCTGCCTGTTTCTTATCCAGGTTTAGTTTAAATAATTTATGTCCTCCCTAACTTAATTTTTCCTTGAAAGCTTAAAACTTAGAATGCAACAGATTGCTGTTAATTGAGTGACTGATCAATGTCACTAGATTCTCTTTTGCATGTGGAAACTGGTAAATGTATTATTATTATTATTTTGTCTCTGGCAGGTTGGTAATCAAGCAGGCCAGCTTTGAGGAGAAGCGCTATCAGTCGCTGACCAGTTTAAATGCTCCCAAGAATAAACCGAAGCTCTCCTGCTGCACCTGATCAAATACAACTCCTCGTCTGCCTTAACGTGAAGAATACAAGGAGCAGAAATCTAACAAAACAGCAACACAGAAATAATTGTTAGAGAAAAAAAAATCAACAACCAGAACTGTTTTATTTATGAAAGAAGTGGCAAAAAGAAGAGAGATAAGATTCAGCCGCTGTACATCAAGAAGTTTGTTATTGCCGACTTTTTCTCTGTGAAAGATAATTTCATTGGTTTTTTTACAGGATGTATTTATGAATCGTTTGCCATTCAAACATTTTTCTTAGAGAAAAACTGAATCATGATACTAAAACTGGGAAAATGAAGAGGAGTTGGAAAGTGAAGACGGGGGAAGTGAATACAATGAAATGATGTGAAAATAATGTAAGAGGTGCAATCGGTTTATGTGTCGCATTTTTACTATTGGGAAAAGATACAAAGAGTATTGATGACAAAAACAGAGACTGAGAATTGAGGCAGATTTAAGCAGTAAATGTCCATGATGGTTTCAGGTGCAATGTCCCGACCCACTTTTAAAAAATACCAAGCAGTGTTACATTTTTGTTGTTATAAAGTTTCTACTTGTTTATTTCAGCTCTACAAATGCTATTAAGTTCAAGATGTTCTCTAAATAATAAATAGATAAATAAATAAGAGAGTAGAACAGTGTATAAACTGTTATTTAGCAATGCACAATTTTAATTCAATAAAGGAATTATTGCGTGCTTTCTGTTTTCTCTGCCAAAAGGGCAACAAAGGTGTGATTTTGAATAAAAAGCCTTTGAGTGTGAAATATCTAAAACACAAATAGTCTCAAGATGGGGGATATTTTTTTTGAAAGCTCTTCCAATTTTACATTTACTTAATGTTTAAATTATAAATTAAACAGAAACACTAGAACTGTCAGTGTTGTTTGGACTGGAGAGTCTGAATAGTGACCAGCAAAGAGAAATTAGGCTGAAAGAATGTTGGAAAAAAGAAATCAAAGTCCAGTTTACAAAACCCAAATATATGAAGAAAATTGAAAAATTATTGCTGACAACCAAGAACTGGAGACAGCAAAACATAAAAGGTAGATCAAGATAAAAAAAAATGAATAAGCCAGAGTGACTATATATATGAAAAAGTATGTGCGATAATTAACTAAGTTGAAACCAGACGGCTGAGACAATTGAATCTAGAGAAATGGCTGAAGGTACAGAAAACCGAGCAATCACAGAAACAGAACAGATCTGTCACAAACAGAAACACAAAAACACTCAAATGATTCAAATAAAAATATACATACAGTGGATACGCACCTGTTCACTGTTCAGTATTTCCAAATTTACCTATTCGTGGATTTTACAATGGAACTTAACTTCAAATAGACCATATTTAAATTATTCAACAACAAAAAAGTGCAGCTGGAAAACTGAAACTCCTGGGAGCAATGATACTTGACACAATGTTAGGGTTTGCAAATCAGCCAATCCTGAAGTGTCATTCATTTTTCCTGGCACTGATTGGCTGTACCTCTAAGAACTTAAGTAAGGAAGACTGTAGAAGTTAGCTTTTGCGGTACAGCCAATACGGTTCTCACTGTGCGTTTATTAAGGTATAAACAGAAATTAGAGAAGCGTTTTCAATGTGGTCTCATGTATTTGCATATTTTAGCCATTCATAAGTTGCTGTGGTCTTTAACCCCCATGAATAGTTTTGGTTTGCTCTATTATATATTTAGTTCATAAAAACAACAGACTTACATAAGGAGCAAAATCTACTCCCTTTCTCCTTTGACAGGATGTGGATATAGGCAAACAATAACTTTTACAGTTGACAACAAACTGAACTGCAGACTCAATAGTGAGGCTGTTTACAAAGTGGGAAAAAGCAGCATACTTACTGAGAAAGATCCTTCAGTTTTTACACCAAGAGATGGAGAGTGGAATCTGTTTGGCCAGTATGTTTGAGGCAGCATCAGAATTAGGGACTTAAAAAAACTAAACAAGCCGATAAAGAAAGTTGATTCTGTTCTGGGGATTACTCTGGGACCTCTGGAGAATATTGTACACAGAGGGATTTTTCATGAAACAAAGAACATTATGGACATCCCTGAGCATCCCACACAACAGAGCGTCTTCAGTCAGAGGCCTCTTCAGAACCGCTGTAATACTGACCACATCAGGAGAGCTTTCTTTCTCAAAGCCATCAACAACTCCTTGAAGAACCTCTTATTTTATTTGAAATGAATTGAATTTGGATCATTATTTGTCCTGTGTGTGAACATGGAATATTTCTACTGAATATATTGGTGAAATAAACTTTCAGACAGTCAAGAATTTATTTAAAAACTTGCAGCAGTGATTTATAAGTGTTTACATGTAATTTATTGAAGCTATTGGAAGTGTTTTTATTTTCTGACAGAAGGAGACATTAAATCAGCGAGTTTGTTCTCCGGAGACACTTTGAGACACCCTCCTGTTAGCAATGAATCTGGAGGTTGCTCTAAGCACAGTTGTTTGGAAAACTACAACATATGTTGGGGATTCTGCACTTTGTGTGTTCGAGTTGGCACAGATCCCTGTCTGCACCTCCCATCTGTTTACATTGTCAGGTGCTTGATGAGGCGAGACTGCTCATTTGTCAAACAACATGTGGGATAACAGAAGTGGAGATGGGGCGGGTGTGTGCGTGTGTATGTGTGTGCGCGTGTGTTTAACGTGTCTGCTGTGGGGTAAGCAGCAGATAATGATTTTTCTGAGTGTGTGCGCGTGTGTGTGTGTGTTCAGCAGTAATAAGGGGATAATTAGATAAGGGGGACTGTGCAGCCAAAAAGGTTAATGACAGTAATGAATATATTAGTGAAGAGGAGAGCAGGTTCTCTTTCCTGATGTGCATCTGCTCTCAAATCAGTGAATGCTTCTGGGGAATCCTGCGTGTATTTTGTTTTATTTATTCTAGACAAATGTATGAGGTGCAAAATAAAGAATCAAAATGTTTGGAAGACGACTGGCTTTACTTTTATTTACTTTATTTATGTGCATTTAATCACATACAGTTCTATGGAATAGATTTAAACCAGCAGTGATTGCACTTTTCCATCATAGAAGTCTGGTTTTCAGAAAACCTCTGGTTTTTCTTTCAATATCTGACATCACGCACAAGAAACGCATCATCCTCATGATTGCATCTACTAACCTTTTGTCATTCATCATCATTCTAGTAAATAATTGCTTTGGTGGAAAAAAACAAACCCTTTGTGCTAAAATACAAATTTTTGTCTAATAAACTGTCTATCTTTGGAATAGAAGCCATAAAAAAATTTTAGAGCAAGAAATCTTGAAACTTTTAAAAGTTTGATACTTAAATGTATTAAAATGAACTTTTGTAACACAAAAGTCCACCAGCCTTCTGAAATGTCTCTGAACAAGACTTTCTTCTCCATCAATGTTGTTCCACATTTTTATGTTATGTCTATCAGTACAGAACATGTGCTAATGTCCAGTGATCACATTCAGTTCAAGAGGTTAAAATTATTAATTATCTTAATGTCAAATTGTATAACAACAGTTTAGAGTAGTTTTACAGTTGAGCCTGCTAAAATATGACCTGCAATAACAAAGGACTATGAAGTCTGGACCAACTGGTGTATCGATTGACATAATCCTGATTAGTTAACAATGTTGAGCTTAGGCGTCTTTTAACTTCTGAAAGTTTCATGTCAAAGTTAGGTGGATTCATAAAGTAGTAAGAAGCAAGTATTTCTGTGAAAATTGTCAATATACAGAATGAATATTGAGTGGAAAAAAACATAAGTATTAATCAAAGTCATACAAAAAATTTAAAGAAAATCTTGTCCTTTAAAGTATAAAATTATATCTATGATGTTTTAGGACCTAATTGGGAAAAATATTGCACAATTTCTCTTTTTTACATGAGAGTGTGAAGAGAGATTTAATTAATTCAAATCTTCTTCCTCCCAAGTTTGGACCGCATCAGAAAACACAGACAGAAGGTTTTAAGAGAGGGCGGGCGCTCTCCCACTGCACGAGGGGAGAAGTGTTGTCACCATCTGGAAAGGTTAAGGGTCAGACAACACGTCCAGTTCTGATGACATCTGGGACAGCATACTGTCCGTCGAAATCGCCGCCCACTTCAGACATGCGCCACTTTCATGACACACATTGGCACATGCTGCTGTCTGCTACACAGTAGAGATGTTGGTCAAACTGTCGTCTTTTATTAGAATCTCTAAATATGTCCACCAGTGTGTTTGATGGTGCAGCAGTGATAATGTGTGTTATTTTTACAATTTCCACAGGAGCAACAATTCATTAGAAAGCTGTAACAATAAATAAAAAAAATTTATATTAATGATACATTTTCTTATAAAACTTTAATATATGGTTAGAAACAAGCTGTTTCTTAGTGAAAAGTCTTAGTGAGAGCATGTGAATCCAGTTGGTATTTAACCTCCTACTGTGCTATGCCACTTCTGCAGGCAAGAGGGCAGCAGTCTGCTATAGTGTAGTATTTGGTAGCATTGTGCATGGAGAATTTTTTTGTCTTGTTTTGTGAGCCACACTTGAAACTACTACAGTCCCTTAACTGTTTTCACATTTTGTAACAATCTTTAAAGGATTATATTAGGATTTTATGTGCTGGACCAAAAATAAGGAGCGCAATTTTATACTAAAAGTAATTACAAAAGCAAGTCTTTTGTCATATGCCTCTAAATGCTTTAAACATCTAGAGATGAGTGGTTTTGCACATTATTTAAAAATAATTTAGTCACATTGGATGGATCACAAGCAGCAGTTTTCAAGTCTGGAAAAAAGGTGGCAATTAAGTTTAGATCTGGACTTTGACTAGGTCATTTTAATGCATATTAAGCTTGATCTGAACCGTTCCATCGTTGCTCTCGCTGTATGTTTTTGGCCTGTTGAAACTTCTCTGAAGATTGTTTAAAATTTCAAACATCTTCCCATCAACTCTGACCACCTTCATGTCCCTGCCAAAGAAATGTATAAATTTAAAGTTGTGCATCTTTTTCCTTCCACCTGACACTTAAGCACTTCATCATGTTGTCATGTGTTACATAATAAAATGCAGTGTGAGAAAATAATGTGAATACCTTTGCAAAATGGTGTACATCTCACAGTATAAAACACTTTTATTCTGTTTTGTCTTGAAAAGTTACCACAAAAACCTGACAAAAAGCTGGAGTAGGTTTAATACATTCCCCGAAAGGAAGACTTTGTGTTCAGGATGACAGAGGAGTCTGAGTTCATTCAGAAATACACAAGATGATATATCTAATAGCTCTAATTAAAAGTGTCCTGAAGACAGCTCAGCTTGTCCCTAAAGATGTTTCTTAGAATCAGTTTAAGTTTACTGGGAAACTCTCATTGGACTCTGTGGGCTCAGGTCCAATGAGAGGGAATCTCCTGGTCTGTGCTTATCTCAGTGACCGCTCAATCAGCTCTCCAGAAGGACGAGCGTGGATTAGTGACTGTTTTATAATGTGTGTTAATCTGGCAGATTAGCTTCATTAGGTTAGTTCATAATTCTCAATTTATATGTGGGGTAGTATGAGTCAAACTGATACAGCACTCAGTGCTTTTAAATGCCTTTCTTGCCAAAATTCGGACTCATTGTCCACATAGATCCTCCCTGCAGTCCGAACATAATTCACTCTTTATGTCAACAGTCAAAACAGCCAAATTTACTGGAGTTTCAGGAGGCCTTAGAGCTGGTAAAACTGGATTATTTTTGCATTACAGCACAAAAAACCTGACAGTCGAAGTTTTTATTAAGTGATCAAATCTATTGGCAGTTTAATTTTGTTGTTTTTGTGTGTGTTTTTCTGAACCCGCTGACATATCGATCCACGCAATACTGAGATCTGTTTTAACGATGCAGAATATTGACAGAGGTAATCTCAGACAAGAGCAATCGATAACAGATAGAAACCTGTCATGTAAATCTTTGATCTCCACTGTGAACTGCAAACTAATCAAATGCATTTTCATGGAGCACAGCAACACAAGGATTGTGTTTATGGTGAAGTGCAGCTTTTATGCTCAAAGCTAAGCAGATGGAAACTAACCAAAAATAATTTGGTTGCCATTAGACTTACGCGAGTCAAGATAATTTTGCTATTTTGGCCCAGCCAGAGTCCATAAAGCTGATGGAGAATGTGTGGAGGAAGCAGGAGATTAGGGTGATGGCACAGAGGGCTTCTAACCTCAAATACTTGGAGTTTATCACCCAGGATAAATCATCAAAATACCAGAGGGAACATCCAGAAAACTTGTTGGCAAAACATGTTCCTTTTTCTGTGATTCCAAATAAGGTTTGTTAGCAATTGAGAAGGATAACAAAATTTACATAATTATTTTAGGTTGGACGAACATAGAGGCATAAAAACTTGGGACTAAGCGGTAATCAGCCATGTAATGACACCAGGGCATCTCATTAAATATTCAATTCTCACTCAAACATCAATATCCATTTTTATCTCTCAATTTACACTCAATCAACAAAATGTATTAAGTTTACATGCTCACAAAAATAAGTTTTCCAGCAGAGTAAAAAATTTGGAACACAACAATTTAATTTATGAAATATACGTAATGTTGGTAATCCTAACTGACTCCAAACAGGAAAAGTTTAGCCGGATTTATTTCTCACTGCCGGTCAGAAAGTTTGAAAAAGTCCCGCGTCTTTTGTACTATTTATATATCTGTAGCTTTGGCAGTTTGCTCTACTCTGTTTCACTTAAAAGGATATTAGTGTTGAAACGCTTGCATGCTGTTACGCAGAGAATAAAGCACTTGTCTGCCAAAACACACGCACACACATCACAAAATGCACTTATCAAGTGATTAATTCTCAAACTGCACAGCCAGAGTTCAACAAAGGTCAGAATTGATTTACATAGACAGATGGAGAGCCATACGAGTGGATATCTGTGTGTCTGTGACTGAATGCGTGTGTGTGTGTCTGTGTGTGTGTTCTCGTCCCTAAATGAGCTCTGCCACAATCACACACACACATTCAGAACATACTCGCACTCATACATGCACTCTCTCTCCCCTGTGGCGTTGTTTGATGCAACTAGTTCATGTTACTATGGAGACGATGAGCTTGCTGTACATCATCATGATGGGGTCGTGGCAGAGTTATAGGTCAAAGGTGACGAGCAGAATGGATTCAGTGTCTCAGTCCATCAATATTACTGACCTGAGGGGAATAACCTGCAGTGTGAGGGCAATTTGTGAGCAATCAGCATGAAAAAGGCATTTACATCAGACTACAGCTATATGGTTAGGAGTTAAATATTAAATAAGAAATGAGGGGAAAGTGTCTACGCCGTCAAGTTTTTTTATTCTATAACATTAATACTTTGGGAATTTTATCTAAATGAAAACAACTGTGAAATTTTAACTTTTCACTTTAGTAAAAAGGCTAGAACTCCCGAAATATTAAATAACCCAAAACAAAATTCAGTTTACCACAATACATATGTATTTAGAAACTCTATGAAATAACTCCATGTCATTTCTGTCACTCCCTGAAAAAAATTAAACATTCATATGACAAAGAAAACTGACAAGCAGTTTACACTGCAGCAACATAGTAAGGATCCATAAATGACAACATTTGTGGATCCTTTGACGATATTACCTTCAAACATCGTATTTTTCTCAATTCAAATGTAAGAAATGCTCCTTGACGTTTCACCAGCAGGTGAAGATAAAACATTTTTCCCTGAGTAAATACAAAATTTAGTTTCAAATGACAATTTTACTAATCAAGGAACATGGCTATCCAAACCAAACCAGTTCTAGATGAAAACACAATATACCCACTGAACCTAACACATTTCAAGAGAAGTTTAATTGAATTTCATTCAGCCTGATTACTGCCAAACTGGTATAATCAAGAAATCACCTCAACAAAACCTTCTGACTTTATTGTAATTAATGGAAGAAGAAAATCATAAAGGAGAATGTCGTCAGTTTTTGACCCTGGGCTTAAATCCATTTATTCAGCAGAATGATGATCCAAAGGCAGCTCTGAATGGACCAGTGGCCTAGTAAAAGTCTGGATTTAAATGAAGGGAAAAGGCCCATTGCAGGTTAACATGAACATTTGATGGCAGGAAAGGTGGAACAAAGAGCTATTAGATTTGGTGAGCAGCTACCTTTTAAAATACTTTTCCTTCAATGCAGAACCTACAATTACCATTTTAAATATCTCATGTTGTATGTATTTTGCTTGTCTTTGACATCATTTTATAATCGAAAATATTTAAGCGAGGCAAAGAAAATGCAAAAATGGAAGAAATTTGGAAGGGATGGGCAACACTTTTTCACAATCCTAAATGTCCACAGTAATCTGTAATTGTTTTAGATTGAAACTGCAGTTCATAAATTACCACTTCTCTTTAGCAAGAACATCTTTCGCAGCTGCAGTAAATATAGCACTGCTCTGGTTTGTGTGCGTCTGTGGTGCACAGAGAGGGAGCGAGAGAGAGAAAAGGAGAGAGAGGTAGAGCAGGAAAAAGAGATAAATGCTGCTGTCGTACTGTGCGGTGCGCCCCATCACTTTGATAAATCTCACAGTGAGCTGACGACACCTGCTGACAGCACACTAAAATCTGATTGGTTGGAACAGCTCCAGGTTTGGAGGATGTTAATGGTTATGATGTGGACAACAAATCGAGCACACACACACACACTAACTCACACACGCAAGAAAATAGGTCACATTCTGACATACTGTATGAAGGATATCCTGCGCATATTAATGCACATTCACCTCCTGTCTGACTTTGTGTGTATCATTAGCATGGCAATTATTGCTAATAGAAGATAGGGTATCACTGGATAATTAGGTCATTAGCTCTATTTTATGTTTTCATTATTTTTACATAAATGACTCCTGCTGGACAATTTCAGTGGAAATAACCCAGGATGCGAATGTTTTCACCCAAAACGAAAGGATTTCAACACAACATACAGTAAACTGCCTGATCTGACCAACAAAAGAAAAACCTTTATTCACTCGTTTCAATACAGACTCATTCCTCTCTGATCTCTGCCTTGCTTTGTGGTTTATCTTGTAGGTCACACACTCTTCCACTTGTCTCCCCGTATCTGTTCCCGCTGTGTCTCCTTTGAGCATCACAGCCCCCCCCGTCACCGAGCATTAGCAGTGATTTGACTTCAGTCTGATTGCGACTTGATTTGAGAGAAATCTCAGTTGACAAGAGGAAGAGGCCCGACAGGAGAGAATGCAACGTGAGCGAAGCATCAGCGGGAGCAGCGAGGGGAAGGTGGGGCGGACGGGTGATGAAACGCAGAGTTTTCCAGTCTGACCTTTTGAAGAGCTGTTGGAAAATGTAGGTCCGACTTCAAACGAGCGCCATGAAATATACAACACACCCCTGTCGCCCGAAATCCTCGCACGTACAGGTGTGTTTTCTCCCTTATCAACTGCTGCTTGCTTTCTGCTTTGGATAAGATTGGGTAAGCAGACATGCCCGTGAGAGGCAAGTTGCTTTTATCGCTGCTATATCTCCTGACTTTATAGGAGCCAAATCAGATGCAGCTCTTCTTCCATTCATCTTTTTTTTTCTTAACTGTCATCTCTCCCTCCATCCCAATCTAAGGCTTACATCTCTCACTTTCACTATCTGCAATCCCCTAACTGTTGCCGTCTCCCCTTCAACTGCTGGGTGGAGGTCCTTTCTCTTGATCTTCCCATCTATCTGTCTGTCTGTGTGTGTGTGTGTGGGTGTGGTGTGTGTGTGTGTGGGTGTGGGTGTGTGTCGTTTTGATGCAGATGAGACAGTGATACATGATTTGCTGCAAGTCTTTCCGTCAGAGGACATCAGATCATCAAGCACACACATAGCAGCAGGCAAACACATGCACACTGAGATACACATGGCGTCTGAGGAGATAAGGGAGTCTTTGAAGGTGGAAATTAGTTTTGGCGCCTGGCTGCTCCTGTCTTGCAGGTCATGTGACTAAATCCTCCAGTCACACCAACATAAACTGATAAGACAGCTCCTCTGCGAGTGTGTGCTTGCAGTTGTGTAAGCCTGCGTGTCTGTGTGTGCCTCTACCTGAGTGTATGCACTCAGTGTGAGTGCTGGTGTATGTTTATGGATTGCATTTATCCACTGTGCATCTCTTGTGGCAGGGCGAGGTAATTGGTGGCAGATAAACAGCGCTTAACACAAACACTCACTCTCTCAGACACACACACGCACACACAGAGTAATCAGACGGGATTTACAATGTGTAGTTTGGAGCCTAATTGCTCTTCAGGTCCCTATGCAGCGCTGCCAAAGCCATTAGTCGCTGCTGTTCTCAGAAAATTCAGTGTGTGTCGCTTTGAGTGTGTGTGTTTGGTCTCTTCAAAAATGAGTGTGCACATCATCTCAGTGTATGCGTGCGCGCACGCATGTGTATGTGTGTGTGCGTCTTTGTTTGCTTCCAGTGGGGTGTAAGCGTGCTCGCCACTTTTAGTGTTTTTCTCAGGGACTTGGCTTCCTTCCAAGCCTGAAGAGCTAATTGGAATTAGAATAACATTCCTCAAAGGCCGCTCGTTTAGTGCGGAGCTGAGTGCTAACGATGGAGTGGTGGGTGAGGGAGAGAAGGGAGTTAGCGCCCTAACGATCTGCGCTAACAATGTTTTATTCTGATTTTTAATGAGGGGTAATCACTCAGCTGTATAAGAAGAGCAACGAAAAAAAAAAAAAAAAAACTGAGGAAAAAGTCGAGGTGGGAAGGGGCGAGGTGAGGAGGAAACAGTAATTATCTCCTCTCAGAGCTGTGAATCACGGCCCGTGTTGAGGTCTCTCCCAGGGAAATTAGAGATGCACACTAACTGCCTTTATTCGGAGCCAGAGCTACCTGATGGCGCCATGATAATAAAACAAAAGCACTGCAGAACACCTGTCTTATATATGTCAGGTCTTACATTGGGTTTTAAAATCAAAGCACAATCCTAGATATACTCAAAATGTTCTGTCTTTCAAACTTTGTTCTCAAAGCTCTTTTAAAGAAGCCTTATAGATCAATAGTAAATGCTACGATTTAACCTAAACGTTGTGGCCAAGATCTCTGAAAAGGCTATTTATGACCACATTGGATAAGAATAAAAAAAAAATCTCAGTTTTTTTCTAATCAGATTTATGAAGGGTTTTAAATTCCATATGAACCAACAATGATGAATTTGAAGCTTCTGTGTCGATTTTACTGAATGTTAGATCTGTTTTACCCACAGCTGTGCTGCGTTGGTTCAGATTATACTGGACTATTTTGTGTCATTTGGCCAAATCTCGCCAAACAACTGTCATATGAGTTCTAGTTCAAATGTATTTTTGAAGCACATTTCAGGAACAAGACAGTTCAAAGTTATTAAAGCATAGTCAAAATCATAACTGCACTATCAAATATATTGTTCAATGTTCCATTTACTACTAATCAAAAGCAACGAATATGAGGAGCTCCTCAAGGCTTCCTTCTTGGGTCACTGTTATTTAACGCATATATTATCTCCAAAGTTCAGACAATGCAGCACTAAAACATCTCAGTATGCTGATGACACTAAACTTTATATTTATGTCTCAGCATTTAAAAATAGTCAATTACATTCAGACAGTAACTCCACAATATGAACAAGTGAAGAATTTCCTAAAACCTATGAAGGAAAGACATTTTGTTTTCTTTCACACAATTACAAAGTAAACGCTCAACTAGACTTTTTTGGCTAGATGTCGTGCTAAAGAAAATCCAGCTGCTGTGAGCAAAATAAACATACTGCCTTTTTAAAAACGTAAGATTTTCCAGCCACAAACATAAAAACAGAATTGCCCACCACTAACAAGAGGTTCATCAGCTTGTGACGTAGAGCAGCTACCGTTTTAATATGTAACAGAAACCACATCCCACCCCAGGAGGCCAGTAGACTGCATCACAAATATTGTTTGCGTGTTTAAGTTGCTGCAAACGTCCCTCAAAACAAGCCGTAAATCTCATCAACATAAAGAAACAGTTCATATTTTTTCACTCAGTCCAAGAAAACAATAATCAATTCAACCCGCCAGGGGAAACAAACCAGATTTTGCAAAAAATAAATAAATAAATGAGAGAATCACAGAAACACTAACAGACAAAGACGAGAGGACAGCCAAGGAGAGATAGAGTGACATATGAAGCCGGAGAGACGGTGTGATGGAGTAATATGACATACAGCAGAGATGGAGTGTGAAACAGATGCTGCTCAGTGGAGAGTGAGAGGCCAATGGAGCTTGTAGAACGCTTAGAAAGGGCAGAGGCTGAATCGATTCACACACAAACACACACGCACACATTAATCTCTGCTACATGTGGCTGTGTGTGCGGCTGTGCGAAGTGGGAGGAAAGGGTGAGAGTGAAGGATGGAGGATGGAGGATAAGCGGGGGGGGAGCGCGGCAGGGAAGGAATAGAGGAGAAGATGGATCAGGAGAGATAGAGGCTGATTATCGCTGAACATTGACAGAGTAAAAGCCCAGTGGGGGTTTTACAGACATGCACACACACACACACCACTAGCCTTTCAGGTAAATTTACACATTCACCCACAAAGTGATGGAGATGGAGCTGCCAGACTGTTATACACCTAGACCTCTATTTCAACCAGCATCATGACTGAATGTCTGCACCCCTCCCAGCTGATCTCCTCCATCTTCCTTCTCCTAAAAGCTTTTCTGCTGTCGTCCACCACATCCCACCTTCCATCTGTACTCCTCGTCCTCCTTAAGCAACCTTACCCCCTCACACCAATACCCAAACCTACCCCACTTCTTTCTGCTGTTTCCTGTCCCTCCTCATCCTCCGCCTCCTGGCTTACTTTATCACAGCTTCTCTACACATGAGGAGATGCTCTGGACCCTCGGAGCAGAAAATGGAGCCTAGTGAAGGGAGACTCCAGGAGATAAAGGAGAAATTCACACTGCTAAATATGTGGCAAACACTCACACACTTACACAAACAGGCATAAACCTCCCAGCTAACCGTAAAAACTGTTACACATCAACAGGGAATGTTTAATACCTCTAAATTTAGCTTAATATTAGCTTAACCAATGTCAAATGCAGTCATAAAGATTACTAAATGGGCTAACGATGAATTGGCTAAATTAACCTGTAATCTCAGTGATATTTGTATTTAAAACAGTTAAATAAAAATATTGAACTCTCTCTGTATATTAATTCTAAACATTTCATGTTTTTATTGCTGGGCAAAATAAGTCCTGAAAATGATCCATAAGCACTGAATACGATGCTGTAAAAATAAGTAAATATTTATTTTTGTTAGTTTTATTCACTTTAGTTTGTTTCAGTTATTATCTTAAAGTTTTTTTTGCCAGTCTGAATAATATTCTGTACTTCAACCCAGGAAAGATCCAACTTCTTCACATCTTTTCACTTTGATGTATTAAATTTGTGTCAACCCGTCTTCTACTGGCTGCATTATTTCACCTTACACTGAAGAATTAAGTTGACTTTTTTCACAAATATACATGTCTATTGTTACAAATGTTAGGAGTTAAAAGACAAAGAGGAACTTTTAGCTTTTCATTGCCCTCTTTTGGTGTATTTCTGTGTAAGGGAAAAGTGATTAAAAAAGCAGGAAGCAATTACAATCCAGTTTTTAATATCCATTATGATTATAATTACGATAAGCTGACGACCTGAAAATATTATTTTGCAACTTAGAATTTGCAGCTCTTTATCTTTCAAACTTAATGTTAAGAACTAAAAATATGGCATTCCAAAGTAAAATATCTTAAAATGAAACAGACACAGATTTTGCCGAAATAAATAAGTGATGTTTCACAGTCTAACAAAGGGACAAGCTGGGGGACAAACAGAGTTTTATCCGAAGAGGAGGATTATGGAAATCAGGATGTGATCTCTGATGCGGTAATCCTTGCAGCAGCTAGCAATCTCATAAAAAAGTGTTAGTGAGATTAACCAGCAGATTAGACACGTAGCAACGCGCATATTTAACTGATTAAAATCCTTGAAAATCCAAACTCTTGGGAGGACCTGCACTATTTAGGATCTGTGTTTCCTTTTAGCGCTCACTGGGAGTATAATTATGGAAAGCATTCTCTGTTTCAAAGCTAAAATCTTTTTAAAGAAAATATTCAGGATTAGTACGACCTGGCGAGTGATGAGAAGCTTTCATTTGTCTTTGTGTCCTGACAAGTGATGAAAAAGTGTTCTTGTTCTTTTTTGCAGTCCATTGTCAAGTATGATAATAGACTCAGTCATAAAACTGAGATGGCATGGAGAGCAGGAAGTGATGCCATGCAATAGCAACCATTGGCTCTGATCAGCAGACCTGGTTTATAACTATTGATTGGGTGGATCAATACACAATGAGCTTTCAGTCCCTGGGGAAGTGCTCTGGGAGCTGCGTGAGTTTGAAAGGACCTCGCCAATTTTCGGATCAATTCCACTAAAACTGGTGGAGAAGGGAATCACTGTTGTGAACCACTGTTCTCACAGAGCAACAGCTTTAAAAACAGCTGTTAGACCGACTGGGACGCTGGTGGTTTTCACCATCAGGTTGTCTGCAGAAGAACCTAGTTTCAGGGTTGAGCCTCTGACGATCCAATTCATCTTTTGAGCACATTTAACAACTGGAAGCTCAGTCGGTGCCTTGACTTGTGTGTTTTTATTTCTGTTTTCTACTAGACTTAAATTTTTCAAGCAGACTAAGACACAAATGATTATGTAAATGGATTGAACTTATGTAGCGCTTTTTCCAGTCATTTTGACCATGCAAAGTGTTTTTGCACTAGAGTCACATTCACCCACTGACACACAGATCAGTAGGCAGTGAAGGGTTGAGTGCCTTGCCCAGGGGCATGTTGACGTGAAAGGAGGAAGCTGAAAACGAACCTCCAACCTTCCAATCACAAGAAAGACAGAAGGTAAGTAATGTCAGTGTATCAACAAGAGAGTTGTAAATATTCAGGTTAGCTTAAGCTAGCCTAACATAACAGGTGGTTGTTGTCTCCGCTCCGTATTGAACCAATACGGGACGCGGTTTATTCCGTATTGCTATAAATGCGTGATAGACAAACTATCACACACATCTCAACAATAAGTGTAATAATAATGACCGAAACAAAACACGGGAAATATTAAGGTCAGCTAAGTTGTCGTTGCGGGACCTTAATAGGAACCCCCGCCCCACTAACTGACGCTGTTGTCGTGGTTGCCTAGAGACTGACACTGCGCAGCCGTGGTGAGCTGCTATCAACCAGCGTCTTTTTAAAATGTCCACCCGATACTACACCGTCCTCAAAACCTCTGGCAAAAATACAGACGGCAGTGGAAAGACACACATTACAGGCTAAACAGTTACAGTGACGTTAAAAGGGCCATTAAAAAATGTGCCAGCGGTATTTAGGGCGCACAGTGGGTTGTTTGCTATCAGACAAAATGGATCAGGAGAGGAACCGCTGACCCGTCAGAACCTACAGAACCAGACATCAGTCTCTTCATCCCTCAATCATTTCCTGAGACCGAAAAATAATATAAATGGCAATTTAAAAGAACAAATCATAAACATAGCTTCATAGTAAATAAATAAATATTGTGAGGGGAACATTAAAAACGTTTGTTAGGATTGTGTAGGAAAAACATTGATATCTCTTATAAATACAATGTTTTGTGGTCAATATTATTTCACCATTTTACTAATGTGGGTGGCCAGTTTGGATAAGGCTTCCTATCAAGCTATAAGAATGATAGAAAACATGCTAACAAAATGCCTCAGACCTGCAGCCCAGAGGCGGTTCTAAACACAGGATAGCAGAAGTGGCTCTTTGGCTCACTTGTACAAGTTTATGTTAGGGGGGTGTAGTGTGTGTGTGTGTGGGGGGGGGGGGGAAACTGAGATGTTCGCATCCACCTCAAAAATATGTAGTTGCGCCTCTGGCCTTATGAACGTTGGCGTACTGGCAGAAATATCTTTTCTTCGAGCCTCTCGACAAAATGAAAGGCTGATGTTGAGCTGTCTCACACTGAAGTTTGATTGTAAAACCGCTCGAGTCCTGAGCAGAAGTTTGCCTCTCAGGGAACGTGGAATGGGAACGCGAGGCAGAGCTGCAACTGCGCTCTTTTGATTAATCGAGACTTGTTCAGGATGTAGCTCTTAATTAAGACGCCGTGTCTCCTCCAGCAGGGAACATCATTTCAGCAGCTGGGGACAGAGTTGTGCTGATAGCTGCTGGCATACATGCATACGTGAGCGATTTTAGTTGTTTTGTTTTTTCTTCTTCTTCTTTTTCAATTACCCCAGCTGACAGTTTCAGGTGAAGATGCATATTGAAGACGGAAAAGCCTCACACACACACGTACCTTTATCTCTGTCCTGTTGAATAACTCTCTGATGCTTTCCATATTCCATGCGAGGGATTATTACAGTTTACCCACAATCCCCAGCAGCTGATTATCCCGTGTGTTGACAGGAAAGAGTTGCGCTATCGGCTCTGTGCAGCAGCGAGCTGTATTTGTGTCTGCAGACAAAAAAAAAAAAAAAAAGTAAATAAAATACACACCAAATTTTGGATGTATGCGTTTGTAAACTATGTGTAAGACAGAAATGAGAAATCCTTTATGTTCCTGAAAAAAAAAGAAAAAGAAAAAGAAAGAAGTGGTTTATTTACTTCCGGAAATCCGACGTGTGTGTGTGTGAAAAGGTGAGGCTGCAGGGAGCAGATGTGTGTGTGTGCAGCAGTGCTCAACCAGGCAGGTGTTTTGTGGTTGATACCTGCAGCTCCAGCAGTGTTGATCACCTCAGCATGATACCTCACCTTGGGAGGAAGACAGCTCTAAGCTCATTAGCACACTCACTTGCTTACTCACACACACACACACACACACACACTAACACATACACAGTGAGCAACCCCAGTAAGATTGTGTCAAAAAAAAAAAAAAAAGAAAAAGAAAGGTGGGGAAAAAAAGTAATAGGCTCAGGGGAAATAGAGAAGTGGAAGGAGGCAAAGATTTCTGAGAGGAGAGAAAATCGGTTTACCACTAAACACAATGAGGGACTTGTGGAAAACACAGAGAAAGGTGTGTGTGTGTGTGAGAGAGAGAGAGACAGAGAGAGAGTGAGAGAGAGAGAAAGAGAGTGGGAAGCAAGGGACCACCGGGGATTAAAAGAAAAAGGAAATAAGATTACATACAAAGGCTTTGGAGGAAGGAAGAGAAAGAGGAGGAGGAAAACCTCAATAAGACAGAGAAGGCAAAGAGAAAGGGAAAAGATGGAGGCAACTGCTTGAAAGGAGCGTAACTGGGTGTAATGGTTTTAAACGCCTGACTTTATTCACTCTGCCAACAGCTGCACACTTGTTATCCTCTGCTCAGATTTGAGTGAATTGCAGTTAGATTTAGGTGTGTCGCAGCTTTTCTTCTTACAGATTTTTGCTTTCAGAGAATGGACAAACCTGATCAGTTGTCCAGAGACATGCAGCCATGGATAAGTTGCAGACATGCCACTAAATATCCACATATTACAGCTTAATCTGGGTTATTAACACTATGCAACATGCAGCCTTGTCTTTGGAAACTGATGTTCGATGTCCAGACCCACAAGAAAGTTGAACTACTTGATAACAAAAGACAACCTCATTATTTATGGACATTTTTACAGAAGCGGTTTGAACGTGGATGGTACATTACCACTGAAGCCTTAAACTCCAACAGAAACATGTTGGAGGTGAGCACATCTCAAATATATGAGTAAAGAAGCTCTCACAAATATAGAAATGAATTTAGACATACTTACACCCATACTGTACGCATAAGCTGAGCAGTAGGCAGAGAGCACCTTTTTTGTGTGGCGTTGAGATAAATAGGATTAGGGATTTGGGAGATTTAGGGGGAATAATCCGTCTGCGTATCGGAGAGAGGCAGCAGCCGTGATGATCAAAAGAGAACGCTGTGATTCAGAGCTCAGAAATCTCTGGATGGACTGAGAACTTGGAGTGACATTTCTTCCATTTTTGCCCCCTCCAAGGATCAGTTTCTATTTTGTCAATGCAACTGTTGTAATTGCCATATAATCACCTCATTCTGTACAACAGTGCGTGTGTGTGTGCACGCGTGTTTGAGATTTTGTGTGTATGAGCGCCAGGGATAGACAGAATTATACATTCACAGTAATTAATCTGATTTACAGTTTACATCAGGGGAAAGACACAGAGCTAGTCTGTTTGTTGTTGGAGTTAGTATTAAGCAGGGGATTGGATTCACTTATTTAACACACAGTTGATTTGAACAGCTGCTCTGTTTTGAAGCTCACTGCACAATATCTCCATAAAAATAAAACCCTGAGTGAAATCACAGCTCTACACAGCTGTCTCTCCCCTCCTGATTGGCTCAGCAGACTGCCCAAACTTTTCATTTTTATCAGCACGTCTAATGCAACCTGTCGAAGAAGAAAACAAGACTGTTTTAGTCTCCAGCTTGACACAATCGCTACAGGCTAAAGCTAAGTGGTTAAAATAAATAAAAGGGATAAGAAACAGCATTATTTGAAGGAGGGAAATGATTGAATCAACTTTTTTTAACTTATGATGCAATGCTCTTGACTCATCAAAAAATACAATTTCAGTGTTCCTTTGATTCTTTCATGCATTCTAGAGGAATTATTTTATCTCTGCTTACTTACATAAAGCTCCACCTTCCCATTCAGCTCCTCCGGACTAGCGGCAGCATCAATTAGTAAACACCTAGTGGAACTGCACATCTGCTGAGCTCATCATACAAACTCCCCATCAAGCCAACACTCATAAGAACGGTTGTAAATGACATAATGGATTGTAATGACATCTACTAACAAATTTTAGAGCACTTTATAGTTGACCCTGCTAATGTTTTGTTTGCTTTTCATTTAACCTTTACCCACGTTAACAGTTTCAGAACCATTTCTAATTTACAAACACTGACCACCTCTGATGTAGTAATTTATGCAAAATGATCTCTGAGCAAACATTAGCTATATAAACTGGGCTGACATTCAGTGGGCAGACATCTTTATTAAAATCCTTTAATAAATTTTAAGTTTGGATTGATTTAAATGGAAGCTCTGTGGAGAAGTAGACCAGGTTTTTAAATCGCACATGATTGCTGAGAGGGTTGTGTTTTTTGTGGCTCTGTAGAAGGCTTCTGTCAGCGATCTGCAAGGCGTTTGTGATACTTAGTGAAGGCTTAGAAACATTCGTTCTCTTTATAACCAGAAGAGCTTTGTCCACCTCCTCACCACAAAGTCAAGCTTTCATCCAATGCAGATTCGACTCCACCAGAGTTTCACTGTGGAAGATCCCGTTTGAGGTTTCTATTAGCAGGATATGGACCGTGTGATTGTTTGAGTTTTCATCAAGCACTGGAGTGTTTCACAGCCAAGTGTGAAGCTTTTCTAAAGGCCTAAAGACAGAACTAAATGTCTAAATTCTGTTCTTGCATATTGTTTTTGACGCATATTCTGGGCAGAACTTTTTGTGGTGATGTACAGCAGTTGAAGTGATCTATAAAGATTTCCTAGGAGTTCTGTACTCTAGTTGATAGAAAGTACGAAATGTTCTAGCCAGAACAAATCTCTGTTTTTGCATGGTGTTTATTGGCTTTAAGACTGAGATCTGGAAAAGCTTAGGTTAGTTTCTCCCAGTCGGGAATCAGTCTTGGTTTCTTGTTCAGTGACGGCAGCAACAAAACCTTGATGCTCCTTGATAAGATGTTTTTTCTCGGATCTCTGCATCCTCTTGCAGCTTTTGCTCAGCTTGCTTTAAGTTTGGCAAGATGCAGAAGGGGACAACAATTATAGCTGTGAGGTATTATAACTTCTATGATCATCATTTGAAAATAAAGGAGTGCAAAATGTTTCATGTGGATGTTCAGTTCTAAAATGATCCCGTTTGCAATTCTGGATGTCTCAATTAGTCCAAAATGTGCGTCCATAACGGCCCCTGTGTGTTTGACCAAATCAGAAAGTAAAACAGACAATATGCAAAATAAAAAAAAACCTCACATTTATTGAGACGAATCGATCATTTGGCTACTTTAAGACCATTTAGAATTATTCCTGATTAAATGTAAAACATGTACAAAAACAATTTGTCATTTCTACAGCATGTCTGGTAAGAAAGAAAAAAAGATATTTACATTCATACAGACCAAAAAAAAACAGAGACAAGGAAATGAGTTTTGTAAAAATGACAAATTTCTCCTGAACCTGAAGTATGACTTCAATAATTTAATCTTCTACTGTTAGAATATGCTTCACAAAGAGAGAATCCCCTCGGCACGGTAGTATTTTACCTCAACATGTAAGAACAAGTGACACTATCTGACAGACATTGCATCACTTGTTTACTATTTATGGGCTTTTCTTAAAACCAAAAATACCAGCTAACTCAGGAAGATTAACCCAGAAGACAGAATAATCAGTAGTTGGTTCCAGTTTACAAAGCGTAAACTATTCAAACAATAAGACATTGAGTGTTTTGCAGTGAAAGGCTTGGTGGTAATGAACTTTTAACAGAACAAGTCTGTGGACTTTTAAACTCAAATAGAGTAAGTTCTGGGAAATAAAAAGTAAATCACAGTAAGACTGCTCGACACTTTTTCACTGATCAACAGCTTTAACCTTTAGTAAATACCCTGGAGAAAACAGCGAGTATGAAGAGAGAAAATGTAAGGTAGAAATTAGGTGCTAAAAGGGCAACTTGAGGATTAAATCAAATCCCTTAAACTCTTAGTTCAGATTTTCACCAATTGTTCTTTCAAAACAGGATTAGAGAAGAAATATCCCCCCATTTGTAAACCCCATTAGGTCCCTTTGTAACACTGAAAATTCTTCAGACAGTGGGCACCTTTTACATTTTTCCATGTCTGAAACTTGTGAATTATGTCATTGCGGCTCGTTTGTTGTATCATTGTGTTAAATAAATCAAAAACATCCCATTTGAGTTGTTTTAACAATAAAAAGTACAGTGCACGGATGGACCGCTACTGCTACAGTGCAGTTAGTAAAAAAAATGAGCTACTGTTAAGACATCTTAGATGGTAGGTGTGTCAGGGACTGAGGTCAAAAGTCATCAATGTCCATGCTGGAAGATCAACAGATTGATCTCTGAAGTAAAACACAGAACAGCTTATATTGTACACACTTTTAAACATCCATCTGTTGGTTTTCTTCCGCCTGTCCTGCTCATTTCTCTTTTCTGCATCTCTCTCTGGTTGTGACGGTGAGTTTAGTGTTCATCAGCAGACTGGGGTCCGGTCTGACAGAGTTCCCCTTTGGTCACCGACCAGCAGCTGGTCCACTTCAGAAAGCAGAAACTACCAACAGCGATACGGTTCCTCGTCCTCAACCAGCAACATACCGCTCCACAAAGGTTCCCAGTGGTTAGAGAGGCATGTTCACAGGCACAATAAATATCTGGAGATCAAATATCTGTGTCTTTTCAGTAGATGGGAAAGAAAAATGTGCACGCCCCTTTTCATAAGTGGAGGTGAACATTATCAGAATTCTGTAAATGTTTGTGGGTTTGTTACATTTTCAGTAGATGACTTCGTAAACAGTGGCCTTCTTGTCTCCTGATCCAGTAACGATGTACTTGTCGTCCACAGATATGTCACAGCTTAGCACCGAGGAGGATTCTTTAGACTGAGAAAAAAAACACAAGCAGAGAAAAGCAAGAAGTAAGAAACAAAGTCTTCTAGTGAAACCAAAAGACTTTATGAATTATGTCTGGTGCTGCCTCTCCAATGTACTAGAGTAATTGTCACAACATCCTTTAAAAACTGCAAAACTGATGGCAAACAACTTTAGTAAGAAGGTTGCATTTTTGGTATGTAGTCTGAACTAATGGGTTTGTTGTGGTTGCATGTTCAATGCACTTTGTAATCTATATTTTTGTTAGTAAATGACATATAAACCAGTTTCTCATATTGTATATGACTGCTGTAAAGAGCTTCAGTAATACAGTAATGAATCTGCTGGCCTTGTTGAAAACATTAAATGAAAGGTGGATTTCCACTTTCAGCATCAGTGGAGCCAGAGAAAGTAAACAACAATGTTAGAACATTTTATACAAATTATAATAAGATTCACTTGGATGAATGCAATATTGGACTTATTTTACTGATTTGGCATTTTGAACTTCTGTGGATGGTGATGCTCCTCCATAGATCACTAAAACTGAACTAAAGACAGTTTGAATGTTGGGAAGGAAACAAAGAGGTTTTCCACTCTGATCATAACAGATGTGAAATTTGTTACATCTGCAGTAGTTATGATTCGCATAAAAGTCACAGTTCTGGACCTCATAGTGGAAATGCACATAAACTGACAAATATTCAGAAGGATCAGCATACTAACACATAAAGTCAAAGCACACTGGAGCAGCTGGTTAAACATGGACAATATGCTGATATTTTAATACCCTGACATGGAAATATTGAAACGGAATCATGTTCAAAGTAGAAAAAGAGTAACGGGATGTCAAAGTTGGATGCTAAATTGAAAGCTACAGTTTTACATATTTAGTCAGGTAATGTTTAACTCCTTCAACCAACCTGGAAAATACTGGCTCCATAAGGTGTTCTCCATGCATTCAGCAGGTTGTCCTTCCCTGTACTCACAAACCATTTTCCTGTGTGGAACACAAAAACAATCACATTGTCAACAACATGCCATTACCAGCGAAATGGGAACCCAAGATCAATAAAGATTCCTGAATGTGTGGCAGTTTCCTACCACAGTAAGCAAACTGCAGGGACAGAACGCAGCTCTCATGTAGGTGAAGCTGGTATTTGTCAGGCTTAGTGACATGAAGGACCTCCACGTTGCTGCTCTCCATTCCAACAGCGAGCCATTCTCCCGTCGGACAGTAGCCAAGAGAGAAGATCTGGACAGAAAAGGCAGAAAGCATTAGCTTTGAGATTATAACTAGGTGGGAAAATGTAGCTTTGTTTCACTTGCCATTTATTAACTATTTCTTGATATGTTATATGCTAAGCAACTTTTTGTAATTTTAGAAATTGTATTATAGTTGAGTTTCTGATCCGAGTGTTCACCTGAGAAGTAAAGTCGTGTTGCTGCAGTTGCCGTCCCTCCCTGAGATCCCAGGAGCGAACAGTATTATCCAGACCTCCTGTCCACAGCTTGGTGCCGTCGTTGGAGATGTCGATGCAGCTGGCTCCATCTGTGTGACCCTGAAACTGCCTGCAGAATACACATACAAGGTCATGGTTAAACAAAGAACCAAGACACAACATCACTCCAGAGGGAATTCAAAAAGAACCGTTGATTTCGGAGGCATTTAAAGTTATGACAGAAAACTTGCCACATTGTCAGTTCTAGTTGTAG
Source organism: Poeciliopsis retropinna (assembly GCA_010277075.1). Classification (NCBI taxonomy): domain Eukaryota; kingdom Metazoa; phylum Chordata; class Actinopteri; order Cyprinodontiformes; family Poeciliidae; genus Poeciliopsis; species Poeciliopsis retropinna. The sequence continues at coordinate 12,791,548 of VMRM01000001.1, read as the reverse complement.
AATCAACGCATCTTGTGTCTTACCTAACAAGTGTCTGGTTGTGTAAATCCCAGACTGCAATATTGCCGTCACTGCAGCAGGAGAAGCACACTTTGGAGTCGGGGCTGATGGCCAGAGCGTAGCATGCAGGTGCTGATGATGTTAGCTCTGCTTTAATCCTAGGTGTGGGCGTGGCCAAATCCCAGATGGACAGCGTGCTCGCCTCACCGCCCACGATGAGTGTTCGACCGTCAGGGAGGAGACGGCAGGAGCGGATGTAGTTGTCTCGGTTCTGATGATGCAATTTTAAAGCAAATGAATAGTTAAGGAAAAGCTGCCGCTTTGCTCTGGAAGAGTCATGTTGTCCGTCTTCAATCTCAAGCTTTAATTTCTCAATAATTGGGAAAGTAGTTTATGAGCGAGACTCGTGGAACCAAAACTGCAGTAAAACAAATATTATTAGTCCTAAGGTGTCTGAACATCCCAGTTTTTTTATTTTGTTCCAGAGCTGAGGAGCATAGTTCCTAAATTCCTCAACTTGTTCTCTGAAAACCTGGGGGAGCTACATGGTAAACTACTGAGAAGTAACTTAGAAATGTTTTTCTTACAATTCCTTTCAGACCAGCAAGAAAACTTTTAAGTCTTTCATGTTAAACAGGAAGCCAGTGCAGTAATTTAAGAACTTGCATAGGATGACAGATTTTTCTAATTTTGCGTAGCAGAAGGGAATCTTTCTGTCCCATCAATTCATTGATATTTTAGACTCACTAATTCTTGTGGGCCTTGGTGACACATAGGAATAAGGCTGTTTTGTAAGCATACACTTAGTGAGTCACATTGTAGTACTCCATAATTAAAGATAGATTTTGAATTAAAGTGGCCCGATAATGGATCCTTGAGGAACCCCACAATTGATTTTTCACCCAAATGACACAATGTAGTTGCTTTCTTCAAACCATTCTATAAAGAAAAAAAAAGCAAAACAAACAAACAAAAAAAACAAAACAAAATCAAGGCAACTTCAAACATTACTCACCAAGCAATCAAGTTGTGAGACGGGGCTTTTATTTCCAGGGTGACTGATGTCCCAGACCTTGACGCATCCCTTTCCTCCTGTGTAAACATGGCGGGTTGGGTTACTGATGGTGACGGCGCACACCACCTCGCCGTGGTTCAGCGTGTTGATCTGGCGGGCGTGACGAGGGATTCCTGGTCCCACCAAAGCGTCTGGGGGAAAAGGAACTGGCTGCATCTGTCCGTCTGCTGCAACGTGAAAGGAGTATGCACTGAATGTACAAAGGAGGAGAGAAAATTAATTGCAGAAAATTATGGGAGCAAAACATAACAGAACGTGAAAGAATATACTATGTAATGACAAAACATGGCTTTTTAGGAATTATACTTTTTTTTCCCTCCCTGCATCCGAGGCAGCAAAATTGTACTTACGGCTTTCCACCAGGAATTCCCGTAAGACTCGGGGGCATTCCAGGAACTCGCATGTGTGGGTGAGGATCAAACCCAACCTTGAAAAGAGGAGACGCATTTTAGAAGGACAGTTTACATACATGTCCCATGGGTAGATGCCAGAAAGACAGGTCAATATTAACCTACAGAGAACAACACAAACCCTCATGATCACAAGACAAACATGATTTTACTGCCTCCTCCCCACATTGATCCAACACACACAAACTCAACTCAAGTGTTGCCCAGACACAGCTGTGTCTCCTAAACCTATTTAAACTGTGTAATGAACACTGAGCAAATACACCCAGAAGTGATGAGCTGATTGCTCACAAAGACCAGTGGAATGATGCTCAGCATTTGTCAACTTTTCACACAGCTTGGAAAATAAAATGCTCAGACAACCAGTGAAGCTAATAGTATTTTTTCCCCTTCTTGTTGGAATAACACTCAATCTCAAAGTAAATTTGTTCAAGTAAAACTACAAATACAACACAGACAGTAAAACAAAAAATGAACTCCCTAAATACAGAAATTGATGGCATCCATGTTTGATTAAGGCGTGACAAGTGAATTTGGTCTTTATATCCAAAAATGCAAATGTTTGATCAACTGTCAAAA